>CM055849.1:1246250-2492500 GCA_029490765.1 Euthynnus affinis | reverse complement strand
CAAGGGACAGAGAGAGAGAGAGAGAGAGAGAAAGAGAGGATGGGAGGGAGGAGGGGGGGGGTCAAGGGATGTATGATAGAGAAAGAGGCAGAGAGAGGGAGGGACTTAGAGGGAAAGAGAGAGAGAGAGAGAGCTTAGAGGATACGCAGAGAAGAGAGGGCGAGGGGCAGATAGAGCGTGCTTTTAGTTCAACAGGGTGAACGGAGAGAGCGGACTCAGCGCAGACAGAGTTAGATGAAATATTTGGACTTAATATACTGAGCAGCAGTACGGTGGGGACACTGAGAGGCTTGTGTGAGGTAACTGCTCTTCTTTTCACTCCTAACGCAGCATGTTGATGAGAAAATGTACCAAAGGGCACTGACTCTACACTCCACATTTATAAAAAAAAAAAAAAGAAACCAAGTCTCTTTGGTACCCTTCCTTCTTCTTAATGATGGTTGATTTCAATGTGTTGCCAAGTATCGAGGTTATTCCTGAAGTATTTAGCGTGAGAGGTGGGACGGTGAGCTAGAGGAGGGGTGTTAGAGGGCGCTTCAGGCTTCTCTTAAATCAATTAAAGAAGTGACAGCTACAGTAGAGGCGCTGCAATCGGGACACGTTGCGCATTCCTAAACAGGAAAGCCTGTTCGCTTACTGTGGAAGAACATGCCCCCGTGTTTGAATCCCGCTGAGCAGTTTGTGACTGTGTTGAGACGAAGCTTGAAAGCAGTTTGTTCTCAGGAAGTTGGGTTTTCATTGTCGCTGGGTTGTACGGCTGGTTAATAGGGTTTAGTGGGCCGGTAGAAGTTAGAATTCAGCGTTCAGCAGATTAGTTGGTGAGCACACAAAGGTGAAACTCTTACCAGCGCTGAGTCAAAGTCAACATTACCTGTGACAATAATGTCCTCTTAAAGACATATTTCCTTATTTTTGTTATTGGACCATACTCCAGTATAACCTCCTCACTCAGTGTTGATCTTTTAAAACTCAACTGTGAGCCGTGATGAGCTTCTGATAATAACAATGGACTGCAATGATGTAATACAAAATCCCTTACATATGTAATAAGAATCAATAACATCATTATCTGTGTTGATATCTCACTGTGGAGAATAATGTGTAGCTTATCTGATTGTACTACATGTGTTGATAATAATTACATCAAAAATTCTGTTATTTATGGAAGGATACTGTAATCATGACATGCACCTGAAAAATGGCTAACCTGCCAAATAATTATGATACTGTCACAATATCTGTTCACAATGTTTATGAGAAGTATGGATGTCTTCATAGAAGAAGGAACAAGAAGATTTCCAGCATCTCAAATGTGAATATTTTCAGTTTTCTTTAGTTCTCTGTGACAGTAAAGTGGAATGTCTTTGGATTGTGGACTATTGGTCGGGACAAAATGAGATATTTAAAGACGTCATGTTAGGCTTTGGGAATTACTGATTGACATTTTTCACAATTTTATCGACCAAACAACTAAACGATTGAGCAAATAACTGACAGACTAATCGATAATGAAAATAATGATTAGTTGCAGCCCTAGAAGGAACACAATAAATGGATTGGAGGCTGGTTAACTGGAGACAAACATCATACTGGAAAGAAACAGATGACAATAAAATCACAAAGCTTTTGATGATAATTCTTATCTGTGCTTTGTTTTTTGACTACAGATTCAGATGTCGTACTTTAAACTGCATTAACTGACTCTTCTGCCACTTTTTTTTGTGCAGCGAATAAAAAGCTGAATGTGTTATTCATCCATCCAGAAGATATATAAGAGAAATATTAGCATTCATTCGAGGTCATGTTTGTGTCCACCCGATGAGGTTTATTATTCTGCTTCTACCTCTGTTCTTTGGGATATCAAATGTGTGAACAATGGACTTGTGTGTGTGTTCAACTTAGCATTTATTAGGCTAAAAGTATTCCTCAAATCTTCAAGTCAGGCAACAAATAATGAAATGTCCAAGACTGCTCCACACTTATGTAGATCACTCTACAGACATCTCTCTGACATTTCAAGTTCATCTTTAGATAACAGGGATGCTAAAATTGTGTCACAAACCCTGTAGTATATTTTCTGAAAAGCCACTGTGCTTTAAGTGCGAGTGATAAACATTCAGTTAGCAACTGTGATAAAAAAGCAGTCATGAGACACTTGAACAGCTACAACCACGCTGTAAGTAATTCGAATGAACGCGCAATGGAGCAATAAAAAGTCCACAAGAGAACTGAACCAACGATAAAGAATGTTTTTTTAGATGCCAGCAGGGTTAAATTAGGGACTGTCGCTTGTTTAAATGGAGCTGATATGATGAGGTAACCGACAGAAAATTTGTCATTAACTGATAACTGATTAGTTATCAAGCACACATGGCAAACATTCTCTGGTTGTCGCTTCTTAAATATGATGATTTGCTTCAGTTCTATATGTACAAACAAACAAACAAACAAAAAGTATACTTAAATATATTTTCTGAAATATACCTTAGTGTATCTTATGTATATTTATAAATGACACTAAAGCTGTGTTAAACTGAAACCACTCAAGTTGTTATAAGTTATATTCAAGATGTGCTTAAATATAATGAAATGATCCTATCAGTGTGTTCTTGGTTACTTTTGCCCACCATTTTTAATCAATTTACTAAAGTACAACCTACACTGTTTAAATGTCTGAGTATTCTTCGATTGCATTACAGCGTATCAGTGACCACCACACTACACATGTAATCATATGTTTCAAGTATACCCTCAGAAAAGACCTAATTGAAAATCAGGCATATCATTCAAATAGAAACGAGGGTTTAAAGCAAATTTCCCAAACAGATTTAATAAAGGATTGAATTGAAATCCAGAAGTTTGTCAACACATGGCATTCAAACAACAGATGCATAAGTGTCCCTTCTTTAGTTTTACATCTAGGACAGTTTGGTGAATTATCTTTGGAAATTTGATGCATCTTTATTGCAGTGAGGTCGAATTTATGGATTAAAATCTTGATTTTGTTATTTGTGTAAATGAGAAACACGTTCTCTCATTTCACTCTTTCATCTAAAACCATCCCTAGATCAAAGATGAATGACCTCCTTCAGACAGAATACCAAATAAACACTCAGTTTACCTTTAATTGTAAATGAGAACATTGATATTTCCTCGACATCAGATCATCCAAAAGTTAACATGTGTTCTTTGATAAGTCAACAGTCAACATTCCGAGTTAGGAATGTCACACTCTGTTCTTAAATCATTATGAACGATTTTAATTGCATGTTTTTTTATGAAACAAACCTTTGAATTTATCCATTTGCATATATTGAGGATGAGAACAGCTCAATGGACAGCAGATTTAACTTTGACAGCAGCAGGAGGCAACACTGAAATAAACCAATGATATACATCACTAACCATCAGCACATCTGTTTGTAATAACTACTCCATTTCAGAAACAGATAACACATAACAAGATGAAATTATAGCAATAATGCAGGGACACACATTCAATTAGACTTACACTGGAAGGCTTTCTATATATGCCTCAGCTTGATTATACTGTAACTACTTGAACACCCGTGACAAACAGGGTTGACAGTTGCACACTGAAGGAAGGCGTCTTGTCTGAAATGTCTGCATGTACTGAATAAAATATCAGAACTGGAGCTCAGTCTTGGACTCTCAGAGACATGGATATGCCTTTTCCCTGTGTAAAGTTAGACTATGCGCCGATCTCTGATGGATAACATTTGGGTCTTGGTGGCAGAATTCAAGATTTTGAGGACTTATGTAATACCGACTTACCTCTAGATAAGATAACATTTTGATTCCAGTGTAAAAGTTGGTGTTAACAGATGGATCTGGTCTTAAAGAGACAATATGAATACCAGATGCATTCGTATCATAATGTATAATTCTGTGTGTCTCTTCTGAGAAGGCTTCGCACCAGGTTTTTGAGACCTGGCTGCGTTGATTTATGGCTGTTCACACCACAGGTCCAATGTCAGGTGTCAGGTTCTTTCGAAAGTTGCCTATTTCTGATTCTGTGCGCAAGAGTAAACAACCACATAACCGAGCAACAAACCACAGCCCACACACTAGTCAAATCACCATCTGCACCAGACACATCGCAGCAAAAAAATAATGACTGAAGCTATTGCTTATTGATGCATATGTAGAAGCCCCGCGATGAATAAATCACATTATAAAGGTGAAGTAATGATAGGGAGCCCTGGTTTCTGCATGCGCTTTAAAATGTGCTGCTACTGTTGTTGCTGCTACTGCTGCTGCTGAGTTCAGAGGGGTTGTGTGTGGATCCTGGTGAGGATGCATGGTGCAATGACCAGAAACATCAGATCTGTGTGTTCAAGATGAAAGTTGCAAACATAAATGTGGCTCAAAACCACTATGAAAACACAAAAGTCAACTATAAAAGTGGTTTTTCCCCCTCGCTACTTCTAAGTTGATCATTTTGTATATACTGTATCTGGTTTGATGAGCTCAATTTTATAAGGATTGGTATGAACATGATTGAATGATGCCACATGAGTAAGAAAGTAAAGCAAATGAGAAGTAGTGGTGAGAAATGGCGGGAGATAGGCTGGAGCATGATGCATCAGTCATTACACTTTGACCTGCATTGCACATTTGAATGTAAAGATTCTGGTCCTGACTTCATGTCCCACTGGAGCAGCAGCCAGATGTGAACAGCAGGGACGTCGCTGCTAATTCGGCAGCAGTGTTTGCCCACAGCAACAGATGAACAGAGGGTCGCTTATTCATGATGGGATTACTAGTGTTAGATAAAGACAGTAAAGCATTACTAATGATAGCAGAGTGCAACCTTACAGTGTTATTTCACGTAGGCAGCAGCAGTATCATCATCCTCTTGAGTGCTCGGCCCCATCACGGGGAAAGCAGTCAAACCCTCACTGGTTATCTCCTAAAGCTCTACTGGTTGACTGGAGCTTCAATGGGGGCACCTCCAGGGACAATCTAAACCTGGCATTGAAAGATGGCTTGAATCTTAGCTAACCCCCTCTCAAAGAACCCACACTGGAAGCATCCAAGCACCAGTGCTAGAATGTAACTAAGTACATTCACTCAGGAAGTCTGAAGTGCAGATGTTTGGATTTAGCCTTGGATTTTATTTTATTTTTTTTGAGCTGCACTCAATTGAAGTAAATTGTATTTCTGTTACTTTCAGCCCCCTGATATGAACTTTTTTTAAATTTTTTACTCTTGGTAGGTGACAAAGAAGTTCACCATCCTTTGGGTAAGTTTGAGTTCTTCTTCCCTTTACAGAGAACATGCCTTTATGTTGCACAATATCACACTGCAACTGCAAATATGACTTGCAGTCATCATCAGCAAAAAGTCGATCTCATCCATGTGAATAATTATTTCATATAGTGTATGTAGAGGGAGCAGAGTCAGACGCCTCTTTTCCTGTTTTACTGTCTTTGTGTTTGATTGTTTTGCATATTTTACACGTATTCATTTGGTAGACGCTTTTCTCCAAAGCAATGTACAAATGAGGTACAAATCCACTGAGAGTAAGCGCCTCCACATGTGGTTCAATGCTCCACCTGACATAAATGTCCGATTAGTTTACGGTGCAATGCATGCAAGGGGATCTCTGGATTTCTGTTCTTTATAGATATACAGTGGATCCCCCGAAACTCTTCCATCTCTGCCTGTTTGATGTCATACTTTCAAATCGAAAAGCTGCAACTGTTGTTTGAATATCATTTCTGATGTGTCTAAGTTAGTTGGTGAGATGTGACAGCTTACTTCTTACCTGTTACCTGTGCTTGTTTATGGAAGCTGACACCTAACATTGTGTGAGAAAACACTGTATTTCTCCACGTCAAGTGCCGACTTATTCCGAACATTCCAATCACTGCTCCTTGTAAAGGTCCCTGTCTCATGTTTTCTGTTCATGCATTTTCTTTTTTTTTCGGTACATTAGTCTGGTTTTGATATTTCTTAAATTTGCAGTAGGATTCGTCACGGGTTTTTCTTGGCCGTGTGCATCACGTCATTGTTGAAATGTGAATCTTCACCCTCAAAGAGAGTCAATTCTGCCAGCCAGCTGGAAGCCGGACAAATCAGTGATCCATTTGTATGATGATGTCCTTGCCACCTCTCAAATCCCCCAACCACATCAATAACTATTTAAAGTGTTGGAGATAGAAAATAAAGCATGATTTGACACACTAGGTGATCATTTTCGAGACAGAAGGCTGTTGCCTTATTTGTCTTGTATGAAATTAACAGAAAAGGCAGATGAACCCCCCTACCTCCCCCCAAGAAAAGCTCGGAGGCTCAGGGAAAATAAAAGTGGGATGGTATCATTTTGGGCAGACACATTCAAACACACACTCTGTTTATGTGGCAACAAAGTCTACAGTAGCAGGTTAAAAGAATGGCACCTTCCCAGATTGATGCAGTTCTATCTTGACTGTGCAGAGATAGCAAGCATCTGCTAAATTTTGACAATAATGTGCACAAGATGCAGAGAGCAAAAGGGTGAAAAAGTACGCTTTCAAAATAAATCCAAACTAAGAGTCTACAGTCATGGTGGCACCTCTGGGAGGCTTTACCTAAGCAGAGTGGTGCTTTACCGTTAAATGCTAACATCAGCATGCTAACATGCCCACAGAGCAGGTGTAATGTTAACCATATCCACCATGTTAGTTTAGCTTGCTGGCATGCTAATAGTTGCTAATTAGCACTAAACACAGAGTTAGTTTTGCAAATATTTGGTTATAAACCAAAGTATTGGACTAAAATTTTGACCTGACGGCACTAAATGAAAAGTCAGATTATCACCAGAGATATTCATCCTGTCTCTACCAAATTCCATCCATTCAATAGTTTCATACATATTTTAGTCTGGACCAAAGTGGTGGACTGACCATGGCCTTCACAATAAATGCATTTTAATATGAAAGCAGTTACTTACTTAAGGCTTTACTATGAGAGTTTATTGTTGGGTTTTTGAAAAAGTTTTTTTTTTTTTTTTTTTTTAATAAAATTAGATTTTGACATTTTCACTTTTTTCAAAATGAGGACTAATGTTACCAAATTAAAGTTGGCTTAATTAAGTTTTTGTATTTGGAATCATTAAGTGTAACTCATAAAACAAAACATACTTCCACAGGCAGTTCAAAACCAGTTTGTCTCATATGCTGAGACCATGACGACAAAGCACAAATCTTTTCTTCTTTGCCTTGGAAGACATAGAAAATAGGATCCATCTAAAAGCCCAGTTTGATCGATCCATTTGATTTTAAAGTGCGCATTTTATTTTATTTCATAAATGCAGCCCTTATTTTACTGGAAAGGAAGGTAAATACATGTATTTACTATTACAGTACTTATTATTCATATCATCTGTGTATAACAGAATGTTAATTTCTTTCATGTTGTTGGTGTATATACTCATTCACACCGCACATCAACTGAATAAGCAGCTGCCGCAGGCCAAGCCATCGACCCAGCATGTTTTGAACAGGCACTGCACTAGTTTTAAAAATTGTTAGAAAATAAAGTAGTTGTTCTCAACTTGGTTTGGGTATCAGAATCAATACTGGGGGTGAAAAAGTAATCTGTGCAAAATAAAGGCTTTTATTGCATCATCAGCAACCTTTTTCCAACTGTGGTCGGCCTCTGTGCGCTGTTTAATTCCAAGGTAAAAAAGTGTGACTCACTCTGCATCTGAAAGGACAAGTTTCTGTTGATGTTGACATTGAGTTCAATAGTCCAGAAATGAATTAGCCTCAGGTGTGCTCCAGTCAACTTCTGGAGACATCTGCTATACTATTAAAGAAAGCAGAATGCATTCAAATCCTAACCGAGCATCATACTAATGATTCTGAATTACTGGATGTAGAGGAGGTATGTTTTATCCTCTAAGTGTGATCATCTATAGGCTACTGTGTAGATGTGTAAAAAAAGCAAAGCTTGAATAAATAAATAAAAATAAGCTATCTATATTTCCCGTCAAATTGCTCTTGCGGTGGTGCAGGAAGTGCTGGTGATAGATGGAAATGAATGAGAGTAATATATTGGCAGCGTGGAGAGTTTCTGTGTGGCTCCAACTGGGGCAGCTCGCCTTGTTCCACCTCAGTGGAAGATTGATGACTTCTGGGTTTTCTGGGATTTGCACCTGTTTCCACCCCCCCACTGTCTCCCCCCATCTCTCCCCTCCTGTCCTTCCCTCTGCATGCTCTTTCTTTCCTTCTTTCTCTTTACTGTCCTGTTCAGGAGCTCTGAAAATATTATCCACATAAGTATGTCATCAGTGCAGGGAAATTTCACATCTATAATAACATCTATCACATCTATAATATAACATTTTTATTTCACATCATCTATTGAAATGTCCATCAGAACAGGCTACAGCTACTAACATGACTCAGGCAGGTCTGAGACGTGTTAGATTAATGTCTGAATCTTACGATAATATTGTTCAGGTGTGTCACTGAATGTATCAGAAACATCAGGACTGATGTTGTGTTTGTTGCCCACAGCTGGCTGCGTATCACAGCTGGCTGCAGCATCACACAGCAGCTGAAACAATAAGTGTGTCTGTGAGAAAGAGGGGCTGCATTTACGCATGCGGCACAGCAGCAGTAACTTCATTAACATCAGATCGGTCAGGATCTGACAGTAATTAATGTTCTGTGTTCTGCTACACAACTACACAGATCAGCTGTTACACACAGTTTCAGCTTTAAACAGTAGAATAGTTTGTAATAAAGCAGCACTTATGGATGAATCCTGAGCTCCATCACAGCTGTCAGGACATTTTTATTTTGAAGTAGCTGAAAGTCGAAGATAAGCCTCCCAACCCCAAACCCACCTGATCCGCTCCAATGTCTGACTGAAGATTTCTACCTTCATATCATTCGATATCAACTTGATAGCATTCAAACCTCACAAGTCTGAAGATGTGAAGAAAGAGAGAGAGAGAGAGAGAGAGAGGGTGAGAGTGAGGAGTGAGTGTGCTCACAGTTAACATCAACTATCTAAAGACACTAATATCTCCACCCTGACTCTATGTGGCAATTAGTCCTTGTGAATTAGACTGCTTTCTTCACGTCCTGCATAGATATGTCATATTAAAAGAATTCCAGCAGCACAGAGGGTATCATTTTTTTACCTTTCCTGATATGCTTTTCATGTGGAACATCTACACAAAGTGTTGTAAAACTGAAAAAATGGCAAAGTAGAAATAAAATCAGTATATGCGTTAAAAAGAAACAGAGTAACACGGTTGAGCATAAAATGATTATTGTTGTTGTACTGGTGGTTTTAGTGATTTAGAGTTCTATATTATGTTGATATCACCATATAGAATATTACAAAACCACCACACCTCAATGTTTTTATTGGGCTTTTATAAGGGACCAACCTTTATTTGTTTATGTCAGCTTATTCGAATAATGGTTCAAATATTGGTGATTACAAACAGGACACATCTGAATATTCTTTATGGTAAAAAAGCTTATATGTAGAGTATAACATTCCCTCTGTTGCCATGCCAGAATGCCTTCTTTGGGCATATTTATAGTCAAAACACAGGTGAGCAAAGGTGTTGGGACAGATTTGAGTGCAGCACCATCAAGGACAGGATGGCTTCCAAGGAGCTGTTGCTACGTGTGGACAGGCTCCATTCATTTTGGGAGAACGCGTTCAAATTTTGATCAGTGTTTTTGATTGTTTCTCTTGTTTGGAATCTGCACTGCCTCTCATCTGCCAGTCAAATCGATGTGCATTGCCTTAAGCAACCTGCCACGCCATGTCAAGGTTGGGTAGCCATGTCCTTGGACAAGAACGCCTTTCAAGGGCTGGAACTGAGGTTGAGGTTTACAGCGCCTGGTTTCAATGTATGTTTTTAGGACTTTTCAGCTTTATCGCCCAATTTAAAATGTGTTTGAAAATCAAAAAGTAATCAAATATAATGAGTTACATTACCTTAATGAAGTCATTCAAATAGTTCCATTTCTATATTTTTCATGTGGTTGCTCACAAGCCAAAAAATATGTGCTATGCATGCACACAATCATGGCAACCAGTATTTTTTTTCTTTGTTTCAACACTCTGTCCTTCACTGTACTTCCTCCACTACCCTCCATGCTGTCTTTCCCTCTGTTTCTCTGTTGCATTGTTCCTCTCACTGTATACTGTGTCTGTCCTTGCAATATAGTCGCCGGATTGCTGTTATGTAAAGTTGTTTGTTTGCATTACATCATATTTATACGTTTCATATTTAACCATGGTGACTGTATTTCCTAATAAGTATTTGCTTGAATATTTTCCATGAACATCTTTGCAGTCTTTTTTAGTCTCACAGGCACCTTTTTTTTTTAAAAAAACAGTCATGTAGATCATCAGCAAAATGGAAATGGAATGGTTTCCTAACATGGCCTGTGCTTTCAGGGATAAAATCAGTTACATCACCAGAGTTGCCATGAGGAATAAATTCATGTTAGCAGTAGTGCTGAAAATGTCTTGTTCTTATTGTGTCTGTCTCTGGAAAGAAAAAAAAAAACAAAAAAACAAAACCCAATACTGGGCGCTTAGTAGAACTAATGCAGTAATCACTAATAGATAAGCAGTTAATATGAAAATGTCACACACACACACACACACACACACACACACACTGGACCATTTAACTTGACTTACTTTCATTCCCTGTTGGCTTAATCTGACGCCAGTGATGACAAGATTAGCCTCTGTTGAATGTGATGGCAGTGAAAAACAAATGGAGTTGCCAATGTTGTACCCAATTAGACACCTGTCCCTGATCACATTCCACACAAAGTCCAGAGCTTCTCTAATGTCCAACCAAAATGTCTGGTTGAAGGCTATGCTGGGTCATATCAGGCTTTACGACCATGACTGACTTTGTCCTTGAACACAGTCACTGTCAGATACAATAAGTTTGAACCGAGTTGATATTCAGTGAACTTTCACTGCACCCCATTTTTAAAACATGCAATCGCTGTTACACTTTCGCTGTTACACTTTCGCTGTTACACTTTTTTGTTAATATCTATGTAGGCCTAGTTTGTGCGCATTGCGGTTTTAACAAGTTTGCTCCAGTTGGAGTTTGGATTAAAGGGGACATACTATGCACATTTCCAGGTCTATATTTATATTCTGGGGCTTGAATGGAATATCTTTGCATGATTTACTGTTCAAAAAAAAACTCATTATTTATCTTATACTGACCCTTTATGCAGCCCCTCAATTAAGCCTCTGTCTCAAACAGGCTGTTTTAGCCCACCCCCTCCCCCCCATGAACCCACTCTGTTCTGATTTGCTGTGTGCAGCAGACTCCCTGCCGATCAGAAGGCTACATTAACAAACCATGAAACAAAGTACAGTTGTACGATGTAACTACTTTTTCTTGTTTGTTACTTGACATGTCAACTGACATGTCGTTTGAGTCAAAATCCAATCTGAAATATGAGAGCGGACAAGGCAAACAACAAGCGGAAGGATCTTAGCAACCAAGGCTACGGAACCTACAGCTGTTAATGGGCATGTGTGATGAGTCAATGTCAGCTCGTAGGCAAGGTGGGAAAAAAGTGTTGTAAATGAAGCCTTCAGAGCGGGTTGAAGCGCTGGCTTTTGACTTGCAGGGAACATAACTACATCATTAACCTCAAGTTTTGGAACTTTGACCATGCTTGGCATAGATAGCCAACATCATAACAGTATATAAATAGCAGAAAGCCAGAAAAAGCATGATAGGTCCCCTTCAATTATTTTGGGTATAATGATGTTTGCTTTGACATTCGCTAACCCTAATGGTCAGTTTATGATAGAACGGTGATACTTTCCCAGGCCTTTCTTTCATACTGTAATGAGCACCAGGATATGATACACATGGAGAAGTAATCAGCTTTCTTCAGAGGAAATCAGCCTGTACTAGCCAGATATCACAAAATCCTCTACATGGACATTTCTGAAATCGCAATTGGAAATGAGAGTGAATGGTCTCACGCTGAGTCTTGTGGTGGCGTCTTGGTCTACACCTTGGCTTTTTGTCTGTTTTTTATCTCCAGGATATTTCAGCCTTTTTCTTTTGTTGACTGTGGGTTCCGCTGGGTCAGGAATCTTAACACCAGCTCAGGCTAACAGGCCATATACAGCATCTACCTGTTTTATTGACAGTTTTCTCAGTTTTATACAATGTATAATAAATGAGGAGAAACACTGCCAAATATTCATGCCTAAAAAAATAGGAATAGCTACACAAACACCCAGCTGTTTGTGAAACCTTGAACCTCTCTGTCCCTCCAAAGGCTCCTGCACTCACACTTGTGCTGCATGGTGATTTTATATTAAAGCATGCTCAAATTTATATCACTTTAGCAATAGGAATGAACTGTCACAGCTATTTTGTCTGTACTAATAATGTAACAAAGGCAAACCACATTAAACCCAGCACACATGTTTTGAACACCTTCTTTCTTTTTGCTTTACTACTACTAGCACTGATACACTCTCTGCCTCTGCAAAGACAAAAACACATTAAAATAGTTTTTTCTGTTCATGCCAGTAACAAACAGTGTCTCTTTAGTTTCATAAGAACACACAAAAACACCCAAACATCCAAGTGTCTTCATTTTCCAGCGTTAATCAATTGCACTTCAATAATGACATCTACGGGAATAAATATTCCGATTTTGAGTGTTTGTGCTCATCAGATCTCTGACTGGACCACTCACTGTTGATCTTCATGAAGCTCTGGTAGCCCTGAGTTACTGCATACTTCCAACTGACAGAAAAGAGTATATAACCATACACATCTCCAGCTTTTCCCAGCAGGATTAAGTGTTGATGCCTTTTATTATTTTTTTAAAACAAAGACCCAACTGGGAAGGGAAGCTGTGATATTATGATATGCTGAGGACGGCCCTATCACAATGGGGTTTTTAGCTGCACTTCCCTGCTGGGCTTTTCTCCTTTTCTTTTTAATGTATTTTCTCACAGCTCCATCTTTTCTCGTTCTCTTTTTCAGCTGCGCTGTCTATTTTTTTCTCAACACTGAATGTTGTGTTGATGTGTACGTGTGTGTGTGATGAAGGGCAGAGATCATGCTATTACATTAAAGCAGGGTGAGGAGGTGGTGGTATATAGTGATTATAGCTGCCCTGTGCTGTTTTTGCTTTGGTTAACCATTTCATTTTGCTTTTTTAACACCTGACACTCAATGACCTGGGTCAACTTCACCATTAATGCAGCTACTGGTTTCTGTAAAGCATAATTATTGTACCTTAAAACCTAATAAATAAAGTTTAAAAGAGAAGTGCTGCTGCTCAAAGACAAAGTCAATGATGCCCTTCAGCCTCTCCCTCTACCAGCTGTGCCTTCAGCTCCTGATGCGTCCCAGAAGTCAGCCTGTACATGACACTTTTTACACCACCGAGGACACTTTTTTTCCTCTTTACGGAACAGCAGTTGAGGACACTGTGACATGTTTTTATTTTCATTGTTTCCCGTCTATTTCAGTCTCTGCTTGGTCCTCAGATATCTGCTTGAGTGTTTACACAAGGCTCCCTCCTAGTTCAGGCTCAGGTGTGTGAGAGTTCAGGGACGTACTTAGCTTCGTTTCTTATTTTGGAGGAGGTCAATTTCTCCCCGATAACCCTCTGACTCAACCTCTTCTTGGTCCTCTGGGTAGCTGAGGGTTTGAAAATAGCCTCAGCTTTGTATTTCTCCTTGAAGGAGGCCGATTCCTTCTCATACTCAACAGCCTCCCTCTTCTCCATCCTCTGCTTTATCTTTTCTATCTAACAGATGAATAAACTTGTTCTACAATTTAAATCCCAACTTCATCTACCATCATACTATTTACATTTAGTCAGTCAAGTTGCTGTACATTATTCCAAATGACAAAAAAATGCCAATAAGCTGTAAAGCCCATTGGGACAGAAGTCAACAAAAACTCCCAATGAGTATTTTATAAAACATTAAATCACCTAACTTAAGACTCTCTGGCATGCACCTCTGACCAATGACCTTTGACCTAACCAAGAGTGATGCATCTGTCCCATCGTGCGTCATTTTCAGAAATCTTGGGGGTTCAAGAAATTGCTTTTCTTGTACGTTGACAACCTGTTTAGCTGCAAACATCTCAACTCTGCTTCTCACAATTGTTTTTGCTGTTTTTCTACCACATTTTATAATCATGGACGTATTAAAAGAACCAGATACTGTGTCCCAAGATGGTATCAGCGTTAGAGTCAATACATGGTCAGTCAGAACTAGTTTGTACGATGTGTTGGCCATAAACACCCTTCAATGATTCTATCAGGAATATAAAAAGAGAGCTAGAGAGACTATTTTAAACACTGGCAACTGTCTTACCTCCACACAACTGACCAATCACTGTTAGGAATGTTGGGAAGTTACAGAAATGGTTGGACACATCCTTAATCCAATGTCCAATGTTTCTGAAGCTATACAACCATCCAACAAGCACTTCTGACAGAGTACACAGGCCCTGATGGTACTCAGTGTTGCTGACTAGTTTCAACAGAAAGTAGGCATTGAAGAAAGGTCAATGGATGTCCCTACAGTACAGGAAAACTGAAAGCAGGGGTGCTGAGGGGGCTGCAGGACCCCCTGCTGGTGGGAGGCTGTAACTGCCAGAAAAAAAACATTTACTAAATAAACCTGTAAAAAAAAAAAAAAAAAAGCAAAAGCAGTCTGTGAAATGTGGTTGTTCATTAAATGGTTGAAATCTACCCCTTTTGAAATGTGTTTTTTTAAATGATATTTGGTTTCATTTTAGAACATTCAATGTACTTTCTGTGTATCTGATGCATAAACGCAGAACATGTAGCTAGGCACAGAGGATCACAGATATAAGTGACCGGTAATGGTTTGTTAGGATCACTACTGCACTTCACCATGTCTCAAGAAAGAATCTCTGATTTCTTTAATAATGGCCCCAAGCCAAACAGCAAAAACCCCTTACTCTGTCAGAACACAGTGAACTCCTTGATGGGCAAGTCCCAGCCAATTACACTGTTGATTGACCGTTGACGTTTTTTGCATTATCCTGCTCCTGTGCAGGCTCGCTTTGGTCTTGGTTACAATATTCATGTTATATACGCGTCCGCTGTAAATTTCAGATTCTTTATTTGTTAAACTGTATCTCAATTTTGTGTTCGACTGGTTACAGGGCGTACAAATTGATTACAGCCTATCATTCAGTAAGTTACATTATTTCTTGTTCCTGTCACAGATCTGGTAGTCTGACATGCTGTGAATGAGAGCGAGAAGACATCTGTAGTGTGGAGTTGTGTTTTGAAGGCGGCCTTGAATGCAAAATGATTGTTTATGTTTTTTGGTTGCTCTCGCTCTCTTTCTCTCTGTACGAGAGCTTTTGGAGTGCAGTCTTTAATGAAAGCCTGTTTGTAATGCACTGCCTATAGCCTGTTCAGAGCTACTTGTTGATATTTTTGGTTGCTGTTTGTGTGTGTGTGTGTGTGTGTCATAAAGTTCAAATGCTTTGTTATTTTGCTACCTGTATAGCATGACTGTGGCTTATGTACCCCTATAGCTGTTTAGGGGTCTCCTAAATTTATTACACTCATATTAAACTTAACAACTGATTAAATGAGAATCATTTGAATGATTCCTCTTTAATATAAAGACATTAACATTTAAAATTGACACTCACTCAGTAGCAGTTTCAACTCCTTATCATTGATGATAGACTTGAGCTTGTTGTCTTCCATAAGCTTTGATAGTTCTGGGGGACAGTGTGACAGCAGCTGTTTCCAGCCTGATCCTCACATTCAGTCTGTTCCTCTGCTTGGTTTTGATGTGAGTCAAAGCTGAGAAGGTCACTTCACACATATAAGTAAATCCAAAAGTCAGAAGTGTATCCATTTTCCCAGATCAGGTTTTTCCTTTTCAACATTCCACCAAAACTCTGTCAATGACTTTTCATCATGTGCCATCTTTAGCCCACGATTGGAGGACAAATCCATCAGATTTTGCTGGAGTCTCGCAGGAAGGCTGCTGCTGCTGCTGTTTTCATTTCAGTGTTCTCAGTGTCATGGAAGTACTGGTTGAAATCAGTGTCAAATTTGGACAGATGGGCTTCCACCATTTTCACCACAGGACTTCTGTCAACTTCAGTGGTGGCAAGTGGTGAAATGAGCTCACATCTCCTTCCTCACATTTCTTCTCCCACAATTTGACCTCTTCTTTATGCATCCATTCACTTTGTCATACATGTTAATGATATGTGAGTCCTTGCTTTGAAGCGATAGGTTGAGGCCATTCAGTTTGGTGAGCACATCAGCAAGATATGCCAGATGTGCAACCCACTTTACGCCCTCAAACACTGCTGTGAGAGGGTGCAGGTGCTCTTTCAGGAAAACAAACACCTCAGTGGGAAGTTCAAACAGTCTCAGTGGCATCTTGCCATGAGACAGCCAGCCAGCCAGCCAACGTCAGTATGAAATAGTAGCTGCCCGTGCTCATGACAAAGATTTTGAAACAGTCTGTGATTCATTGGCTGGGACTGAATGAAATTAATCACCTTAACTGCATCATTTAAACAGCACTTAACTCCAGCCTCATTGTCTTACTGGTGAGTGCCTCCTGGTGAATAAGGCAGTGTGTCCACTTAATGTTGGTACACCATTCACTACCTCCGTCATGGCTGCTGTACCACTGGTGCAAATGTGACTGCAGGATTTCCTCTCCAGTTTGTTGTCTTTGAAAAAAGCTGTCTAAAAAACCTGAAACATTATTCATCACTTGTCCAGAAATATTAACGGACATATCATAGATCCGATGGGACACTCTGTTGTTTGATAATGGAACTGTCTTGAGTGCGTCAGCTGCTTTCTTGTCAATCATAGTTACAGCCAAAACCATGGCTGCAGGGAGAATGAGATCTTTGAGATCTAAGATTTTTTTTTGACTTAGCCACCAGTAGTGACACAGCGTAAGACGCCTCCAGTGCTTCGCTTGACACACTTGTAGTCTGACTTGACTTGAATTCTGACAGTTTTCAACTGAAGAAATCGTCTGTTTTACCAAGACTTCCTGAGCGTTTGGTTGTCTGGTGTAAATGGACTGGCTTCATTTAATTATTTGTCAGTATTTTGCTGCAAAGAAAACACTGTTGCTGCGGTGGATCCATGCGACGTAAATCCATATTTTCCATGTATTTTTCACTGACTGCTGGTTTTTCTGTCCTTGGGTCAAATATGACCCAAGGACAACAGGTGGATTAATAATGAACCAGTTAGTTACTAGTTCATGGGTATCAGTCTATCGAAAGCAAAATTAACCAAAAATGACATTGTTCCCTCCAACTCTGACTGACTTCCAGCATTCTTGCTGCAGTAGATGATTAGACTGCATATTAGCAACACAAACTATCCATCAATCATCTGTGTTAAGGAATATTGTGAAAAAAATTAAAATGTGAATGTATAGCAAGGGCAAATACTTGTGGAATAACTGGCTCCTCCAGCTGCTGCTACAGTCTGTCATGTTAAAGCAGGTATCTATCTGTACTAAAGACATGGCACTCACTCGTGTCCTAGAGGTACTCTGTCCATCAGTGTCTGTATTATGACTGTATTATGTCATATCAACGGCTGTTATATGTGATGAAAGCTATTTTTGTCAGAAAATAGTGTCTTTCATGCTGTTCTGTAGGCGTGCACAATACGTGATGGTGTGGAAAAGACCGGGCAGAATCTAAATATAGACTGGAATGAAATATGCAGAGAAAATCAGAGTGTATCTGCAAATTCTGGGGAGAATCTGCAGTTTGTCTGTTCAAATACACACACACACACACACACACACACACACACACACACACACATTGCACTTCTCTCTCTCCTTTGTTTTAGCTAAAAAGTTATAAATTGCTGCTGTGGCCTGGTAGACGGCTGCTGAGCTTGAATCACTGTGACGCTGTCTGGGTCTTTAAAGATCATTTCAGTGGAACTGGGCCTGGATACCCCAGTTACTAAAACACTGCTCACACACACACACACACACAAACTGATGCTCCCGCTGGAGCACACAAGTAATTCTCTACAAGTGTTTTACAATCAGCTGTGAAGTGGTAGGTACAATATACAAATTATGTATGCATGAAAACTGAGTTATTCAATATGATAGATGATAATAAAAAAAACAGCAAAGGTGTTATAGAAATAATTACATTCAGTTATTAGAAAATATATTTTTCCCTTCTTAAAGTGTTTCGCATTTGTACATATTACGTCATTACATCCCCTAAAATATATATTTAGGGGATATTTTACGATAAATAACTTTTTTGTGTCGATCATAAAAATGTCCAGTGTACTTGGTATGGATTTAGAGGAATACTTTTTAAGAATTCTGCTGGTTGTTCTCTGTTGACCAGATTTCTATGTAATAATTGACACTCCTGGAGCTTCACTCTAGTGTCAACCACAGGCCGAAATGTCAGTTTGGCACACAAGACATAATCTAACTGGCACATTGCTCCCAGCAAAATAACTCCTTTCTCTTTAATGGCCCAGTGACCTTTCTCCTGACGCCAACCTCAGGACACACTTTTCAAACCCGCACTGTTTAATCTGATCTAATCAAACTCTGATTGGTTTTTCCCCCTCGGTATGATTCCTCAGACCACAGACTGTATATGCAGATGGATGTGGCAAGGTGTGACATCACCTGTTAGTTTCATTGGAGTCGGTTTACAAGCCCAAAGTTGCAGCTTCTTCAGATATGGAGTGCAGGTTGTTGCCTTTCATGCTTTGGAGCCCTACACACTTAGGCTAACAGATAATGCAGATAATGTAATCAAATTCCATTAAAAATAGTGAAATATTGCGACGATAATCTGATTCAGTTGAGGCAGACGAGACGACTGTCAATCACAGCTGTCAATCTAGTGGTAGCATTGCTCTTGAAGGTATTTCAAAGTTGTGGGAGCTGCTGCTTGACTGAGATGTTTTACAGGGAGCGGTCTCGGTCTGGTCACAAAGAATCTCTTTGTGGTAGGAGCGTGATTCAACCTTGATCTATCTGACACAACTGCTAGATGTACTCTGCATGTCTGAGCTAAACAGCCAAGGTGCTTTGCATGCTGGGATGTGGATGAACAACTAACAAACTATGTTACCTTCTTGACACCTCTGAACAATGAGAGAATGTTCTCACTTGGCTTTTAGTGATGCATTTCGATTCACTTGGAGCTTTTTCTGTGTGAAAAGAAACCAATTTAAACCACTGATTCAGACCAGAGCAAAGCAACTCCAGGTTTAAAAGCACCCTTAGAATAACAAGATTTTCAGCATATTTTTTTTATTTCCAACTCTTTGCAGTATTAAGGAGTGTTAACATTGCAGCCTCTTGGGATAAGTAGTCAGACTTTACACACAACCTGTGCCTGTCTTCTGTCTTTAAGAACATTCAGTAAAGGCACATCCCAAAGGGGAACATTTGGCGAACAAAGCCATTGTGTTTACACTGAAAATGTGACATATATACATTTCTTGGGGTTTTCTCACACACATTTTACTGGGATCACTTTCACACACTCAAATAATCCTCACACTTTGTTTCATCTTATATAATTTACTGGTTATATATATATATATATATATCATAAAAAACTTAAATTGTACACGCAGTTCATGGATATGTGTAGGATTAATGAGTGTGTGTGGGGGCAGGTATGTCATTATGGACCACTTAGCACATACCAATTACACTTACAACAACAGCTGCTCAATAAACCTGTAGTAAGACCTTTTAGACTGCAAGCACTCTCTGCAAATTTTTTGTATATTTTAGCCCTTCAGAATCTATTGAGCAATACACAATATCTTTGTCAGAACATGTGGCTATTGTTTAGAGAGCAAGAGAATGACAAAACAATACAGACTGAAATAAAAGGCCAACAGGTGGCTAATTGCAGTGGTCCACCTCCGACGAGTCAGATCAGTCTGATGAGAAAGGTTCAACAGAGTATCTCAGGAGAGCACTTGAGATTCACTTTCACTTTGGTCCTGTCATTGGTTGTTTAGAAGGTTCTCGTTTCAAAGAGGGAGCGTCCTCAAAGTGGATGACACCCTGTCTCCTAGAAATAACACGTATATAAATTACAATATAGATCATAGAGTAGTGTTTATTTCTCGTTACTCCCTGATGGTCTGAATAACTCTCTGCTGCATGGTGCTGCTGTTGGGTTGGGCTGATCTGTCTTGTCTTGTTTGTTCGCGCTGTCATTGCCCTCTTTTCATTGTTTTTCATTGCGTGAGAAAGTGAACATGTGGCATGAGAGTGTGTGAAAAATGTCAATTGCCTGAGTCTCACAGTCTGTGCATGAGACTTGGCAGCCCTGCTATAATCATTCCTCCTGTTCATAGTGGCTATTTAAAAGATCCTTTTCAAATGTTCTTTCAGTGGAAGTGATGGAGGACAAAATCCACACAGTGTGTCCACACAGTCAGTTAGTGCACAAATCATTTAAAAGTTGATGTGAAGCTTCTACGAGGCTTCAGCAGTCTGAGTTAGTCATATCAAGTGGATATCTGACACATTTACAGCTTTTATAGTGTTTTCCTCTTGAGCTGTGGGACAAAAAGAGGGACTTACTACAAAGAGTTGATTGTTGAAAAAAGAATCATTGCAGGTGGAGTAAGGGTAGGATCATAGTCTTCCTACATAGATAGATGAATAGCTCCATTTGTGAAATTTGGGTTCGACATAATTGCCAGAACAATAGTGACAAGTGTGGATGACTTTGTCACGGCTATACAGGTTGTTGTATGTCAACTTACAGAAATAGCAGTGTCTGTGTCAACTGAAAAACAATGATGGCAGACCAATGTCACTTCCTTCTGATTGGTTAGGACAAAGAGAAATCATGAACACAACTGTGAAATGAAATGAACCATCAGTGGACTTTAATAGTAGCTTTGCATAATATTTAGCCCAAATTTGAATCCCTGTATCGCCCGATGACACTCTCACTTTTGTTTCAAAATGTATTGAAGGTTTGTGCTGGATTCACTTCTTATTTTCCGCTGTGATGCACAATGTATTACCCGGGAGCAACAGTCACTCCTCAGATGACTCTGTGGTGTAAAGGTCTTCACAGCAGAACAAAAGAGTGTGATAACATGTGCATGACACTAAAAAATGTGTGGCTGCAGATGTAAGGAGGTATGGGTGATGGGAGAGATGAGAATCGAGGATAGTCATTCATCACTTACAGACACAAGTAACCACACTGTAATCTACAATATGAACTGTGTAATGAGGGTCATTGACTTCATAGGTACTATATAAGTCATGATAACATCAATAAATCATTACTACATTCAAGTAATTTATATTGTAATATGATATTTCCTCTGTTTTATAGTAATTTTAGTCACAAAAATGTGAATCTCTATCTTAACCTCTTTAGATTATATTGGTGTTAATGACCTCAACGAAATTATTATCAACCGCTGTTGATGGCCTCCCTGCTGTTCCTCTGATATTGCCCTCCCTGGTTCAAACATCCAAATATGGGATATCGCTCCACTCTTCCCTGGGCGATGCCTCTGATGTGTGATTGACAGGGTCATTAATTAGGTAGTTAGTGTTAAGTGGTGCAGAGAATATTACAAGAGACACCTGTCCATTTGGCTGCAAGTTTTCGACAGAAAAAGTCCAAGGAACTTATTCTTCTCACAAGCATTCATGCCCCAGCAGCACACATCAGTTAACAAACTATCCACAGGCTACTCCAGTATCTTCATCAGCTTTGTGTGATGTATTGAGGTTATTTGCAATATGTATACACGGTCTGTTTAGATTGGATTTGCATATATAATAGAACCACCTCTAAGATCCTGGAATTAGGAATTTAGTCAGAAAGAGCAGATTGGTGATAGATATGTATCTGGCATTTTTGCCTTACTCATAAAATTTTTACTAACATATAAATGTGGAAAGAATTGTAATTCAGCATCATGCACTGCTCTTTATTGGAGGTCTGGCAAGTCTTTTCCTTTGATAAAACCGAAACGTATCATCTTGGTTTTACAAGACGATACTTAGCTTGGTTGATGAGTTGAAATGAACTCAACTCCAGGTCTTAATTTGTGACAAATTGCCATATTAGAAAGACGGATCAAAACATTTCCAAGTACTTTCTAAATGAAATTAGTTCAAGTTTGAGCAAAGTCAGGCAGTTAAGAGATCCCAGTGAGGTTGGTGGTTGAAAAGTTCAGTTAAAGATAAACAAATACCAATAATGGGTCTTGTAGGTATGAAATACGCCCATAAGGATTGGCTGGTTTGGTGGAGTTTCAACGTTTCACATTTCAAGTAACAATAACTGGATCATTTGATCCTCTTGAAGTTCATGAAAGAAACATTGATGTACATATTGTTTGGAGTGCTTTAAAAGACCAATCCCCAAAACAATGAATAATCCACCTGTGTACTCCAACCCAGCTGCTACAGTCAGGGTTCCCCTTGCCTCCCACTTCCTGTTTGGCGGTTTGGATATGAAGTGGAGCACATGGAGCACAGCAAACATTTGTGTCCTGAAACATAAATGAATGCAGCATAGACTGAAATGCAAATAAGACTGGTGCAATGGTAAGTTTAGCCTAAGAGCAAACTACAGTGCCGTCTTGATTGAATGAACTGAAGAATATGGCAGTGTAGTGTATGTTGGCCAGAGTGCAGCCTACTCTCTAGAGGGCTGCACTGTGACACCCCACTTTACACTTGAAAGGTAGTTCTCAAAACTTTGTAGCTTACTGTTTTTGTAGTTGTGATTTTTGTAATGTTCACCTCTGAAGGAGATGAAACAAAGTGTACCAGTGTATTTCAGAATAGAGACCACAGGGCACAGAAATCAATAGCATCCAAGAATAGCTGAATCAATCGGGGCAGCAGAGCACTGTTGTCTCACAACATGAGGATTCAGATCCACTGGGAGCCCACCAGGAAACTGTCTACACATTTCATACCACTGGAGGGTTTTTCCCCCAGAGTCCAGACTTTGAGCAGGTGAAGTAATGATTTTTTTTAAAGAAGGCTATTTCCAGATTCTCTGTTTCCAGCTTCTTAAATGTAAAAAAAAAAAGTCTTGTTTCTTTGGTCGTCTGTAACAGCAAACTGAATATCTTTGGGTTGTGAACAAAACAAGACATTTGAGAACGTCATCTTGGACTTTGGGAAACACTGATCCCAATATTTTATGGACCAAGTAACTGATCAATTCATTTAATGAAAATAAGCTACAGATTAATCGATAATTAAAATCATTAGTTGCAGCCTTAGTTATATTATTGAAAAAGTAAACCCATCTTGTGTCTAACTTCAATTCATTGGCTCTACAATATATACAGTACATACATTTCAAATGCTTTGAGCCTGAATATAACCATAAAACCATGAACATGAATGTTAATTTTTATGAACAGGTGTTGCAGAGAAAAATAATAGAATATTTGTCACTGAACATATCGACATATTATTCAATTATGTTGAAAAAAACTTCAACTTTTCCAAATGTATTTGCTGTTACAAATGATAATTTGTATTACTAATTTGCTATTACATATTAGTATTATAGTAGTAATTTTTAGGAGACAGGGTTCCCTGAGCAGGATAAAACGTTTATAAAAAAAGATCTACTAATGAATCAGTAGTGTGGTCTAGTCTATCTAGAACTGTGTGAACTCAGTGAATGCTGGGAGGCAGAACACTGAAAAAGCACTTAAAACTTTCACTTATATCAGATTATGATATACACACACAATGCGTGTTAGTAGTATCTTTGATGGTTTGTGTCTGCACTTAAGAAAAATATTGAATATTCTCACACTTGAAAGTACATCACTTCTTTTAATGTCTTAAGACAGCAGATTATGATGTGTTTAGATGACAGAAGCTACAATTTAAGGATTCAAGGATCTCCACATGAGAAAAACACATGATGAATTACAAATATTTGACCAAAAGAACATTTCCTATCAGTTTTTGTGTTGTGGCCAGAAGTGCAACATGCTTGAAAGTTCCGGGTCAAAGAGTTCTGCAACTGGATTATCTACTTTGAAGTACCACTCCACTTCCATTTTCCTTTAAATGTTATTCTATTACTCAGCAAGAGTTGAGGTTATGTGCCTGACTGGGCGTAAGGCTCTCAGGATAACTCACACACACATATACACATACACACACCTACACACACTTGCACACCAGGGGTGTTGGCTGGACTTTCAACCATCAGGGGCTGAGTCGAGATTCAAGAAACCTTTAACAATGTACTTCTAAATGGACTGTTTCCATGCTTTTTTGCCTTGCATGTGAGGACTGCACATTGCTTAAAATATGAAAACTGAAGAAGAAAAGAAGGGTTTTGAGTTGATTTACCCTATAATCTGCACAAGTAGTCCAGCCACGAGGATGTCTCAAACCAAAATGAGCATCATATCAGATACCTACTACTATTATTACGAGGCCTACATGATGGCAAATCCTCAAAACAGCTAACTACTTAAATTGAATGAGCAGACTTTCATAATTTGGTTGCAAAATCATTGCTGATGGACCTACTTGATATGAGCCACCATTCACACCTGAATGGTCCAGGTAGTAAAACACGAGAAAATATTGTTACATGTGGAAAAACGACTTAAAATTATATCATCTGATTAATTTGACCTATTTCAGTATTGTTATGACCCATCTTGTCCAGGCTGCAATATAAAAAGGGAAACAAGATTAAATGAAATGACTGAATGTATTTGCAATTGGAAAGAAAGAAGGAAATAGAACAGTTTTTTCTGAAGTTAATAAACACTGCTTGAAAGAAAGTGAAAAGAACAACTTTTAGAAATCTATGAATGATTAATATAACTTTGAAAGTTCACAAATAAAAACATTTTTTTATAATTATCATCACAACAGAATGTTTTATACAATCAATCATCTAAATGATTTAGATTCAGTGTTTATTTCCTAGTGTAATCTGACATCCCTCATGTGTGAGCCAACCTTTTAAACTGATAACATTAGCAGCTCAGCTAGTAGCTTATAGTGGTTTGTTTTATGGAAGCTGTGGTAACTTAGCTGTCAATGTATGAGAAGATCAGAAAAAAAGTTGGATTGGTCATAAACATGCCTCAGAGCTTATCACTGTGTGTAGGACTACTAGAGCAATCAAATAGAAAACTTTTTGGCTAACATGAGACTAGGCTAGTTTGGTGTCACTAACCAATGGGAGGCACAACTAAGCTATCACTGCTAACGGTTTAGCTGGCTACAGTGCAATGTGAAGTACATTAGCTGGGCTCATATCACATTCGCATAACGTGGAACTCATACAGACATTTACATGTCTTGTTTTGAGAGGATGTTTGTGCCACTGCTTCAGCATCAAATCTTTGTATATCCATTTTTTCTTCAAACTGTCTGACTGTGTGAGCTGGTGTTTAGCATAGTAACCCAATCAACTGAAGGACCTGTCCCTCTAATTGGACCTGTCGGCCAATTAGACAAATGTTTTTCTCTGTAGTTTCCTGGTCTTGCCTCCGTTCTGTTCACCGAAGAAAAAAAAAATAGAGCACTGCCATCTTCTTTCGTGACAAACTGCTAAAAATGGAGAATTTTCCAGGGCTAAAGAAAAAAATCTTCAGGGCTACAGTCCTGAATGCCCAGGCCAGGCAACGCCCATGTTGGACACACGGAAGCCTTCCCCAAGAGGCATTTACACCATCGCTTGTTTTAGGGAGCACTGATCCATGACGGCCTGGTTGTGCCATGGTGTGCGGGGCAGTGGAGCACAGAAATGTCCCTCATGACCTGAAGAAGAATGTAGATTTTTGGGAAACGTACAGTAGAACTATTCCTCATGACAGCTCTGGGGATGTAATCTGATTTTCTGTATTCATCACTGATTTTGTTTAGTCAGTGCAGGTTTGTTTTATGCACCACCTGACAATCTGCAGTGCAGCAACGACACTGAGATCAGTTTAGGATGGCTGAATAGAGGAAGTGGACCAGCTACACAACAGCCACCTCCTCTGGACTGTAGCAAACACGCTGTGCTGTACACAGCTGCTGTTTATGAACACTTGCAATGAGTGCATCTCTGACTGGAGTCCAGTACAACCACTGCCGGCAGCAGCAAATGGTCAGGGCCCGCTGCCTCTTCCAGTCGATGATTCAAAGCCTTGATGTGTAAACTGTGACTTTTATATGCAACAGTTTGTATTTCATTCACCAAAGGAGAGCATAGGAATATGAAATATTTTGGTATTCTTCACCGAAACCTCCAACTTTTTTGAGGTTTACTCATATAAGACTTCACAGTCAGATCCAACAAACTCTTAACTGTAAAATTTACACAAATTTGTCATAAATAGTGTGTTTGAGCTTGATAAATGTCCCCTGTTCACTAGGATGTGAATGTTCATGAGATTTGATCATTGGCAAAACAGATGCCTTTGAATTTACCATATAAGACTAGATGTTCTTCGTTTCCGGGCGAGTTTAATTCACAAAAATGTTGCCAAAGAGTAGAAACAAGGATTTCACGCTGCTGAGTTTCAAGTCCTGCTGTCAGAAATCAACAGAAAAAAACATAACAAATGTATCAAATGGAGCTGAAACAATTAGAAGATATGAATATATGTCTGAGGAAATACAAAAAGCCGTGTAGACCCTGCATGTGGTGAATGCAAATGTCCCTGTACAGTCTGACTAAGACGATCAGTTACTCTCAGCAGTGTAGAGAAGAAGCACCAGATAATAAGAGGGTTTTAAATACGAGGTTCGGGAAATTATTTGTTGTTTTAATGTGATGGACACAATGACATACGAGTCTGTAAAATAGAATTCCAGTGAGCAGATCTGCGCCTTTCTTGTGCCATTGCCACAAGTATGTATCGGCCTGGTGTTGAACTCTGAGATTAGAAAAAAAACACCTTACATTAATCAGTGCAATGCAAAGCAGTCGTATTTACCGCACTGCATAAGCAAACAGCCCTCTTCATCAGCTATTGCACATGCGAGCTCCATACATCAGCTGTCAGAGTAATCCACCAAGACTGCCAACCTTGCACGCTATAAAGCCTTTCTTTCTAATTAGGGCCGGCTGATCTGATGTGAGATGCTTGGCCCTTGGCCTGATGTAGTGGTGACAATCACTACAGCAATGATAGCAGTCATTCAGACTGAGAAAACACCTCACATCACCGACACGTCTGGCATAAATTACAATAATTGTGAGAGAGTGGGTGGCGGGTCAAGTGTGCTACGGAGCAGGTGCATGTTTCCCACTCATAACTGTTATGCAGGCAAATGTTTACATATGCACGACACCCAGACACGCAGATGAATATATGAAGACGATTACTATACGTTTGCTGTCACATCTGAGCTCAGCCTCTCACTTAGTAGCCAATGATTTTACTAAGATTTATTAAACCACCAGGGTAAACCTTACCTTACCTTACCTGCTTCATCTGTTGCCATCTCAGTTTCAACTCCCTCACCCTCCATCATCCCAGTGCCACCTGTGTCAAGACTCCAACTATGCCTCCCTGGGGGTCTCTGCTATTCATAGGGTTTCACCACTATAAATTGATGTAGTTGACCAACCCCAGTATAGTATTGCAATGCACCTGTGGTGTCTATACTGTCAGTATAAAAATGATTCATACTGTTGCTAAACTATGATTGGACAATCGATCATTTAGGTCAAAATGACATATTTTCTAATTGTGTTTATTATCACATTTGATGGTGTCTGTATTGATTGCTATAACTACAGTTTATATAGAGACATGTGTGCCATCAGTAATTTGTGCCTAAACTGTCGTTTTCACATTTTGAAGCTTTTTGGGACATTATACTTTCTCATAAGCCTGATGCTGATCAAAACACGTCACTCTTATCACCAGTGGTTTATTTTTCTGTCTTGTAATCCATCTTTATTTCTATCTTTTCCTTCAGGTGTGTGGAGCTGACCGACAGAGAAGATCTGACAAGAAGGTGAAAACAGAACCAGAGCGACGACCTTTTACACCAAATACTTTAAGGGAACCTCAGCCAGCGTCAAACCAGGACATTTAATGGGTCCCTCAGGAATATAATGCTCTTCAGCGTCTCTCACACTTCAGCGAGGACACTACATCCACTCGGACCGTACTGAATTCACAACTCTTTCCCTGATGCTTACCTCCCGGGCAAAGCCAGTTTTGGATGCATTTCAATTTCCAACCTGGAAATAGCCGTCCACTTGAACGTTTCACTCCCCTTTTTTTTTTTAAAAAAAAAATAATACTCCCTGATGATCACAAGGGAATATGTCACTATACTTTTGGTGGGCTCCTGTTTCCTGTTGGACTACAGCTCCCAAATCCCTCTGCAGGCTCAGCTGCAGAGCAGAACTAAGGGCGGGGTGCCATCAGCCAAGGGAGGGACAGGAAGTAAGAGTGTGAGGACGTCTTTGGGGGAAGCGATGTTAGAGGGCAGGATGAGGATGAGAAGACACGGGAGGTCGAGGGCTCAGAGAATCAAAAGAGGATGGGTATGGAACCAGTTCTTTGTCCTGGAGGAGTACATGGGCTCTGAACCACAGTATGTTGGAAAGGTATGTCAATATTCACATCTCACCTTTTGATATTCTGCAGATATTGAAGTCTGTCAGCTTTTCTACCAGTTTTAGTTTATTGAAAAGTAGATTTCTATACTGTATTATAAAGTATCAGTAGAAAAGATAAAGGGTATGTAACACAGAACAGTGAGCAGGGGTTGTATTCACAAAACATCCAAAGACCAAAACTGACAAGTTTAGAAGTTGGAGTCACTAAGACCTGCTCACAACCAGTCACAGTAAGTCTCATCATGTCAGCTCTGAAAAAACACCACAATAACAAACTTTTCAAAGTGGATTTAGATGGCAGTCAAGTTAAGAAGGATCCAACAACAAAGTGAAACAATCTAAAAGACACAGAGACGACAGCTGAAACAACTCTTTACTGCTACTGCTACGCACTGATTGCTATGCTATGAACACACAGCTATTCTATATTTTTGATATTGCTGATGTAATTAAGATTCCATATTTATGTGTTTATTTAGGGGGGGGATCAGCTCTCTCAGCTGAAACAGTCTTTTCCACTAAATCTAACTGTTAAACCATTTTACATAAATGCTCAGTTTCTTGTTGCGTCTCTAACTGAAGTGATGTGTTTGTTGTAAAACGGGAACAAGACTGCTCGACAGTATTTGATGATACTGCCAGAAGTCAAAAGAACTTTACCAACTCAGTTTGTGCAACGGCTTAAACCTTTTTTTTTTTTTTTTTTTAAATGAACAGTAATCACATTTTTCTCTCTACCTCTCTAGCTGCTAGAGTATCCCAGTCATGCAGGCTGGTAATTCCACAAAGTTAGAGAGACAGATTAAAAAGAAAATGGGCAACAGCTGATATAGCAGAGGCCGATATATATCCTGACTTTTAGTTGCTCATATGAGTCAAGCTCCAAAAACACTGGATCCTCGGGAGCACGTTTTTTGTCAAATCTTCCCTTCCTGGTAAACACTCACATCACTGTCACTTGAAATAATACAACTTTTTTTCTCAGGATGAGTTGCAGTAATCACGACCAGTCAACTGACCTTCAACTGCAAAACCTGGTGGAGCAACCATGAAATCTCTACATTGTAGGGATAAATTGTGTTTTTAGCATAAATGGAGCTGAAGATCATTTCTTGCTGCACGCAATAATTATTGACATTCAGACAGGAAAACCATCCTGACTGTTTGCAAACCTTTTGAACCTCCCATTATATTGGATAATGGTGTTTGAGGGGTGAGGGTCAAGCTGAGGGGTCAGTCTTTGTTGTCTGAGCCTGTGCTCTGAAGACTCTGCCTCCAGGATCGATGGATACACTGCTCAGTAATTGAAGACAGCGTCCACAGAGAGGAAGTGAGGAAGTCTTAGAGATAAAATAACCGCCAAGAGGGACTAAGTCAGGGCGAATTTTAGACAACGGAGTACATTCACAATCACTTTAACCACTGAAAAAAAGGGTATTGAGTGTGTACTGCCAGCCACCACATGCATAGGGAACGATATAATAATATGGTTTAATGCAGAATAACTGCTATGCTTAATGTGTTGTGTGTGTGTGTGTGATGTGTTATCTCAAATGCTAGCTGCGATGAACTTAGGGACCAGTGATGACTTCTCATACAATCTGCGGGTCAAGTGACTTAAGCTTTCGTTTTAATCTCCGCCGAGCGACAGAGCAAACCAATCATAATCGTCGATCCCATCCTGAGAGGATGATTGACAAGCATCATCCTGCAATAAATCAACCCTGATATAAATAGAAAATGTCTTCGGGGGAGAAAATAAAATAGATGCTTGGAATACGTTAAAACATATAGAATAGAGTTCTAAAATCATTTCTTTATTTGTTTTAGTGAAATCTAGTTTTATAGTTTTAGTCTTTAGTAAATAAATCCTTGATTTTTCCACCAATCAGAGGGTTGTCGTGACCTCAGAAATGAAACCCAAGAAGTGCCGACATGATAAGCGTATCAACATCAGTGTTTAGAGAGATGATGGTGAGTAAATCAAACTGGAACTACTGGGAAAAAAAAAGAAACGACAGCAGCCTTCCTCACCTTGAGTGTAAACTACACCGGGTGGTGGAACACCCAGCTGCTCAGCGTGGTAGGATAGGGGAGCATAGAGAATGAGAATGAGAACAAATTGGCGCCATCATTACTTACACTTCCAGTCAACGCTGTAATGTCACTAGATGTCAGTTTAGTTAACCTTTAGCTGCAGAACCTGTCGGGTAACTAGGGCGATGGCTGCCTGGGAGGGCACGGCTATTATCTGCAGTGAAAATAATGTCAAATGATCTGCACAGGGTCACACTTATGTATGTTTGGTGTGAAAGCAGGATCGTGCATAAGACAGCAGCAACTGTAGATGTAGATGAGGAAACGGCCTGAATGAATCAATCTCAATTATGACTGATTGTATATTTGCATTCTTAAAAAAAAAAAAACAACTTTTGGTGATGATACCTTCAGATGAATGTTTTTGTTATAATATCACAGTGATAAATCGCTGCAATGAAAGCACAATCACTCATCCATGAGTGAACATTGCTTGGTAATTGATTTCTTGGTGGAAACAGAGACATGTAGCGCGTAAAAGAGCTGGAGTTGGCCTTGGGTAGCTACAGAATATAAAATCACTGCCTTTTCTGGCTTTTGTCAGAAACCAATTCCTTGAAATACATATTTATAGGATCAGAACCATGTTTGATATCTTGTTGAGATCTTTAATATCTCTCCGAAGCAGAAAATAGTGTTTTCTCACCTCCTGTCCTTTCTAATCATCCAATCACTGAGGACTCAGTTGCGAGAAGTGCTTTCCCCACGCCAACTCCAAATGATGTTCCTGAAAGCATTAAGAGGATCTCAGGAAGTCATCAGTTCAGCAGACTGACGTGCCAGCAGCTCTCTCCCCCAGCCTGCCTGCAATGGTAGTTTGGCAGCAGCTTTTTCTCTGCAGGGGGGGGCCTGAGACCTCCAGCTGGCAGGCAGAGAAAGAGAGAGTATACGTGTGTATGTGTGTTAGAGAGAGAGAGAGGTAAAGAGAGGGATGGAAGGAAACAGAGAGACCAGCGTTTCTGCCGGTAAATCAAATAACCTGGATCTGTGTCGAAAGATGTCAGCATCAGACGCGGCTCAGGAAAAAACAACACGTAAAAAAGCTCCGCGATGAAGCGGATGCTGTGATCCGGAGAAAGCTGGACCCCGTTCTTCACCTGTGGAGAACTGAGTTAGCCTGATTTGATTGTTGGTGATTTGATAGAAGCCTGGATTTTTCAGTTCTTCAAACTTGGCTTAAAATTGAGCAGCTACTCAAACCTGCAAAAATACATTCAGTGATATTTATTCAGTTATGTGGATCATGATAAGTTCACAGTGTGAACCCCGTATATCTTGCCATCTTTTCAGACACAAATAACTTCTGTCTTATACAATATACTATAGATGTAAGCTATGGAGACCTAGTTGAGACCTTTTGATGCATTTGTCACAATTTAGTTTTAATGATTAATAGTTAAATGGCTACACCGGATAAAATGGAATATACAGGTCAATCAATCAGTTCACTTTAGAAAATAGGGATAGAATGTTTCTATTCCTCTTGCACTTCAGAATGACACATGAATCATTCTGTAATAACGTCACCTGGTCAAAATGACTACAGCTGATAGAGGGTGCTGTCACTTGAATGTAAATATTAGTTTTGGGACATTTGGTGGTTTTAATTGGGAGGACAGTCTCAGAAAACACGATCATTTCACGGACATTTGTCAGTTTAACACTAAAATGTATGAAATATGCATTGTGTGTAGTTATTACAATTATTTGTTTTTTTTATCAACTGTGAATCAGTTTCATAAAATACAAGGTGCTGTTTTAGAAGGCCTCATACCAACATGTTACATTTAGTTTATCAGCTTTGGTTCATTTCTACTGTGAAATAGATTTTTTTTACTGCATTCAAGAAACCAATTTAGCTTAACGTGAATTTACAAGATGATTTTAGCCTGGATTATATATTTGTAAAGGTTCAATATTAATGTGTAATTTTGGTATCCAGAACTGACAAGCTGTACTTGATAAGTGAGACCATTTGGAATTGTTCATGTCAATCTTAGTTGCTATAATGGCAACACTTCCACTCAGGAAAGAGTTTCACAGGCTACAATCCACAAATCGCTCCTCTCACCGTCAAATATTAATTTCCATGCTACAAAAATGGAAAAGCCATTTTTCAGTTGTTTGGTACTGAAGCGGGCATGGTATCCACACCATCCAACAAACAAACATGTAAATGATGATGGAGGTTGTTTAGGTTTATTCTAAGTTAGAGAAACTAATCACAGTTTCTTTCTGTTGACAGAATGAGTGAATGGTTGCTGGATTCATGTGGCAGATGTACAGAGTTTTCATGGAATGAGATCTCATTCAGTAGTTTAGTAGAGAAGCAACCAGAGCACAGTGAGTAACTGAAGACAGACTCACTAAAAGCTTGGCTGATAATCCATACATCCGTTTGTTAGCTAATCACACCATTCAGCAACAGGTCAGTTTTTACTCTCACTGTCAACAAACAGTCTGTCAGGTGCAGGTCAAGCACAGCATAATGATCACTGTAAGAGCTGTGTTCAGCAGATCAATACTGAAGTATCAATACCTCCAGTGCTGCAGTCTGCTTTTGATAAAAGATTCTCACATAAGCATACATTTTCCAAAAAACTTAAATAATTTATTTGTATGAACACTGAATGTGCATCTGAAGCAGCACTGTGCCCCGGCAGCACTCATTTTGTTTCATTCACATACAAGAATAATAATAAAAAAAAAAAAGTTAAAAGTCCAACTCAAAACTTTTTTGAAGTTTTTTTTTTTTTTTTTTTACAAAGAAATCAATATATAATCAATATACATCTATATCTCTGGTGACACTACTTTTTATTCATTTTTCTGCAGTGACATCACCACTATATTGGTGTTCTCTAGGGGGCACTCTGTTGGTTTTTACCCAAAAAATGTAGTTCTATAGTGCCTTCCAAAACTAGGGTTACAAGGCGTTTCACACAAAACACAATACCATAAAATATAGGTGCGATTTCAGCATACATATTTCAACATAGAGAAATAAGATAGAGATAGCAAACAATTGACATGAAAAGAACAACATGCACAAGAAAATGCAGTAGAGTAGGACGGCTCAAACAAAATATAAAAAGACCAACATAAATCCACTGAATATACAATTTACAGATGTTATACAGATGTCTGGGTATAGGTGTGGTTTTAAAGCTTTTTAAACAGGCAGCTGATCTGATACTGTAGGGGAGTTTACTCCATAGTGTCAGAGCTGAAACAGTAAAAGCATCATCTCTAGGCCTGGACTGTGGCACTTTTAGCAACATACTGTTAAGTATGTTACATACTAGTAACATACTTAGCAGCATCCTTACAATCATTCACACGTTAAAATACATTTAAAAAGCCAAATTTCATACATTCAGCAAAAACCATAATGACTAATAAAACTGTATTAAATGTTTTACCAAGGTACACGATGATGTTGAAAATATTAAAATTTAACATTTTTAAAATTTATGTATGATCTCTGAAAACTGGTTATTTTCCATCACTGGAACCATGAAAGAGAGGAGACACATAGGTGCTGAAAACATGAACTAACATCTAGTGTGAATTACCTTTCTGACGTTTGCAAGTTAGGCTTACTAGCTCCCTCTTGACAAGTGGAATTCAAATTTAACAGTGTCGTAAAAGGACAGGCAGCTTAAATGACTACCAGTCAAACAGGAGCAGCATTTGTAGTGTGTAAGCTGACTTCCCTCAGTGAGTAGGGCACCACCGACGATGACAGTGTGTCTTTTGCTAATGCTTTCCCTCAGCTGTCAGCAGAACCTTTTCAACAGCAGGCGGTTAGAAAACACACAGGTGTTACCAACAACAACACTGACGGATGCTCTGTTCCATCCATGTGTCTGATTGAGCCGTCATGCGCAACACTAGCACCCTGACACTGAAGCAGTTGAACAGAATTCAAGCATCATTAATTGAATTATTTACACCTGTGTTTTTAATAATGTGATGTGTCTGTGGAAAAAAAAGGCCTATTGATGCCATGAGAAACACCCACCCAGAGTCTTGAAGCTGTTTCTACAAATAGATATCCAAAAGAGTTTTATTCTCCTTTGAAAAAGGGAAGTATAAGTAAGATAGCAGCATCATTATAGTGTTTATTTATTGACACAAAAGTGAAAAGGATTCTTATGTCAGTTTGAGTCTGAACAGTTAAGATAGTTCTGAGATAGAAATATTTCACACTATGGTGAGTTGGGAGCTGTCCATGGTGCTGAAACCTAGAGACGCTTTATCTGAAAAGAACAAACATTTAACAACTTTTTTTTTTGGGTGAATGAGGTAGAGATCTGCAACTCCACATCACAACTGATAACAAGGTTGCTGAGTGAAAGATACTGATGTCTTTGTTCGTGGATGCCTTTTTAATGACTGTATCCCCTGGTTGTTGGGACACATTAAAGTTTGAGTGAGGCTTTATTTCTTGCATCATTTCAAGCATCATCTGTCCCTTTGAAGATAACGGACTCTGATAACCTTAAAGCACTCACTCACACATGATATGATGGCTGAGGTGATGGGATGAGACTTTTGTGAATAAAGGCGCCGCACCGCTCTGACCTCCCACTTTTAAATCATGATGTAATGCAGCTGCGTTGTCACATTTGTACGTGTTGCTTCCTGTGTCATCTCTGATTAATTCACCACCAATGTGCGATGAGTTATGTATACCTCCACTAGCTTCTCTGCCATGGCACATTAGTCAGATGGCTGACAGATACATCGCTATAAATCAATAATGAATTCAGACTCTACAAATACTTAAAGCTCCACTTTATTTCATAATGAGGGCATTACCAAAATGAGGGGAGCACAAAAGCTGAATTCACTGTGACATGTGCAGAAATTCAGTTGTTAGATGTGATCAGCTGCTGCTGTAACTTTAATTCAAACATCATTCAAATGTAAAACAGTCATAAAAATATGAAACTAATATCCTAAACTTTAGTCTCTAATATGGATCAAACTCCAACAACACAGGATCCAACATTTCCCACAATCCAACTTCATGACTAGTAAAGTGATCTTAATCTTGTAAAATCAGAGTTTAAGGCCACAGAGCAAATTTTAATGGATAAAATGTTAACAATGCTGCAGTAAAACCTCTGACCTCACCTCAACAACAACATTTTTAGATGACAGTCCACCTGTAAATTTAAAGCTCAGACTGCTGAAGCCTCATAGAAGCTTCACACAGACTTTTAAATGACTGTGTGGACACATTGTGGATTTTGTCCTCCGTCACTTACACTGAAAGCACATTTGAAGGAGATCTTTTAATATCCAGTATGAACAGAAGGAGTGATTACAGTGAGGAAAACCTCTTTCACTCTTCATATGGACACCTGACTGTTGTTTTAGGACTCAAAAATTGTCAGGTCAAAGATCAGCTCCATGCCATTAAATCATAATTCACCTAAACAAATGAAATAACAAAATAAACCTTAACTAAAACGACACACATTCAGTAACTCAGCATGGTGGCCTGACTAATAGAGCCTATAGAATGTCTGACAACAACGCAGGACTCAGACTGTCCATCATATTGTTCAGAGAACGTCTGTTGAACTGTAGTGCTACGATGTAAATCAGAAATAAAAGACACAAGTAAAAGCCCTGCACCGCTCTCAGGTTCTTACAATGTAGAAACAATCACCAAGCTTTGGCCACAGAGCTGACACTTATTAGTAGACATGGCTCTCCGCCTGGAACCAGTAACTGGAACCTGGACATGGAAAGTGTGAGCACCTGACGCAGACACTGATCCTGGACCAAAGAACAAAATGCAGATGAAGAAATTCCTCCGTCCATCCCTCCGTTCTCTTAATTGACTTCCCCTCGACAAGTCGTCGTCATGGTAATGACTGGAGGAGGAAAATGCTCACACAGAAACTGATGCACAGGTGGCTCCGTGTAGTCTTGCAGTCTACGACACATGAAAACACATCCTCACTGAGGGACGTGGTCCTGATTGATTTACAGTTTGGTGTGGATCTTCCTAAAATATTAGGAACACTTATGCACTCCAGAATACATAAAAACATGCATCTGTAGAGCCTGATACACATACATCAGATTTTGATGCTAACAAATGTGCTCTGTTATTATTTTGCTCAAGGACACGTTGCTGGTAGTGAGGAAGGAGAGAGCACTTTTGTTTACACGCTGGCTCCTCTAAGCTCTATAGTCCTTTGTTGGCCTAACTACAGGCAGTAGAGAGAACACGTGAGAGGTCTGAGGAGGCAGTCAGACTGTGTAAGCCAGGCTCCACTCATGCCCAGCCAGAGAGGACTTGTGCCCAGGGGCCCCTGATTAATCTGCTGTTGGTGCTAATAGCAGGGTCACAGCTTGATTATCACCAGAGGAGGCAGGGCTGTGTGGAAGGAGGAGGAGGAGGAGGGGGGGGGCGGGCAGAGGGAATCAGATGACCTCATGCCACTTGTAGTTTTAGTCAGACCTTTCACAGCTAAAACCTTGGTTTGGATCCGTGGAGGCAGGCAGGTTTAGAAGCTTACGGCTGAGCAGGAGTCCTGCTGGGAGCAAAGGAGCTCCGACTAAACACATGCACGTCTGATTAATTACTCCTAGCTGGTAAACAATGGGAACTAATAAAGGCACCTGTTTCCCTGCGAACTCCAGCATACTGCTTATCCCCACAACTCCTCTCGAACACCGCATCAGAATGTCTACAAGGTAAAGCGAGGCAAGTGTATTTGTACAGCACATTTCAGCAAGAAGGCAATTCAAAGTGCTTTACATAGATCATAAAAGGCACTAAAACAGAATATAAAAGCAAGACAAAGAAAAAGACATAAAAAACAATTAGAAACTGTTACATTTGGAAATTTAAAAAAAAGAAGCTACAGCAGAACACAGTTAATATTAGCTGTTACTTTGTAAACAGTGTTGGGCACTTTACTTGAAAAATATGATCACTTACACATATACTTACATATCACTCATCACTCAGCTGTCAGCTCTGCCAAAGTTGCCCGTTAGACAACCGCACTCTCGTGTTCCGGCTTCTGTGTTTAACACGTGTAGAAGAAGAAAAAGAGACGTAGTGGTTTAACAAGCAGCCAGTCGACACTGCGGCTAAGCTTAACCTTAGCCGCGGTGACTGCATGCATGTAGCAAGCCAGCTAAGAAGACACAGCATGCAAAGAAGTTACCTGGAGTTTCATTTGTCCTCTTTTGATGGCAGAGAACCATGACTCCACACCTCCTGCCTCCACACCAAGCTAGCAGGTACTGTACCAGAGACCAAACTGATATCAGGCCTCCATCGAACTACCAGTAAGGCAGCAAACAGGTTCAAGTAATGGAGCGTCAGTGGGATTACTAACTGAATTTCAAATTGTAATCCCTTATACTACTCATTCATGAAAGAAGGCATCACTTTACTGTAACGAGTTATAAGGATAAGTGTATATTAGCTGCCCAACATAAGGCAGCTAATGTTAACTCCCATGGTCATGGTAAAAAATCAAGTCTTCCAAAGATACAGTCTGCATGCTTCTCTTCTCTATCCCTAAAGTTAGGTTCATATATAAAGCACTACTAATATAAAGTACTACTATGATTGTGTTTTGTTTGGGGTGTGTTTTTTTTGGTGATCAACATTACTATGACATGTTTAAACTGAACATAGTGCGAAACATTATCGTCAACATAGTTGCTTATGGCATAAGTACTTCTTACTCGCAATGGCAACTTCTTAAATACATCCGTACATGTTCGATCCAACGTCAGATCTGGAATATGAAAGTTGAAAACACAAACAAACAATCTTAGCAACAAAGATTACAGAGCAGACGAGTGTTGGTGGTCATGCTTGATGAGCTGGTGACATCTCATCTGGAATGTAAAATAAAAAGATTGCAAACAAAGTGTTCAGGGCAGCTGGCATCATAACATGATATAAATAACAGAAAAAAACACAAAAAAACGTAATATGTCCCCTTTAACCAAGTGTTTTAAATAGCTTAAATTTACAGTAACATATGATGTAAACCTGCAGTGTTAAAGGATAAGGCTGGTCATTTTCTATATTTTTCTTAATCTCTATAAATCTCATGTTTGGAACCAAACCAACAGTGAACTGATCTACTAATAAGTATCGTGTCTGTATCCAACGTCTGATATATCTTACTCCTCTGTTAATGTCCAAAAAAAGTATTGAAAGCATGTCAGTGAAGCACATGGCTGCACTGGATGGCATGTTCCTTCGTCATAAAGAGTTTGGTCATGTTAGTTTGATGAGGGTCTTCATAATAGCATCATCTCATGACAAAGATGCACATACCTCTATATACATGTTTCCTCTCCTCCTTCTCTTTCGTTTGTTTTCTACTCGATGCTCCCACAGACTTCTTTACAGAAACTTCAAGTGGCTGAGCATTAAGCTGAACTGTGAGGGTGTGTGAGGCAATGCAAGCAGTGGGTGTATTTACAATCGAAATGCTTATATTGGACAGAGCTGTGACAGATTTAACATTCTCTTTTTAACACCCATCCAGCTGACGGGGTGCTGGGCGACCACCTACTTTGCCTGCACCTCATATTGGTGCTGATAATAAGACAGGCGGCAGTTTAGGCGCAGCAGCTCAGACACCTCATTGGTATTGAGAAGTAACAAGTCCCTGCTGATGTAATATTAAAGTCTCAGTGATGTTCGAGGTCTTTAGCTTCTGTACTTTGATGTATTTCACAGTGAAATGGAATATATGAGAGGTGTACAGTTACAGGAGGGATTGAAATCAAATCCGGTGCATTTGATTGGACTGCTAAAAAAGTGTGGGGGCTTTATAGAGGGAAGCACAATACAGAGCTGCTCCATACACACCTCCCTCACCTGTTGTTAGACCAGGAGGAGGATGAGGGAGAGATGAATGCATTAGACCTCAGCCGTATTATTTTGGAAATGAAAACAAAGTTTTTACCCACTGATATCCAAACACACACCTCCTCTCTCTCTCTCTCTCTCTCTCTCTCCATAATGCTCTGTTAGCTGCTACGGCCCACAAATGGTGAAGGATGGTTTATATAACTGGTATGGCGTGGCTATTTGCCCAAAGAGTGCAGGATGAGTCATCAAATATTTGAAACCGTTTAGAGGAAGAGAAAAGACAGAGATTTTAATTTGAAAAATACAGTGACACTGACTTTTTGATCTATATTTGGCATATAACAAGAGATAAATGAACAACAGCATAATTGTCACCCAAGACGTTCCTGCCACCGACCGGCACCTGACTGAAAATACTGGCTGTGCACACAGGGAGTTCTGTTCACTATAAAAAAAAAAAAAAAAATACATCTGCATGTAAACTGCATTCCGCACAACAATATAATATCAGTCATGTAACACTGACATACATTAACCCTGGCTTAATGGATTACAAGACGCATGCAAGTTTGGAGAATCTGCTGATTAACTTTCATATCACAAAGCTCTGGCTGCCTGGAACAGCAGGAAAAAAAAAACACATCACAGAGATCTGACACTCAACAGCTTGAATTTTAAAATGTGGAGAACACTTTGCCCTGCACATTTTATCCTGTGTTTACAAAATTCTGTATATACTGAAATATTGCCCAGTATAAGAACACTTTCATATACATTTTGTTTTACATACATTATTTGTATCCTTTATTTTTCCCCCTTTTCTGTTATTGTTATTGTTAATGCTATTTATTGCACAGCCTTAATATGCCACCCTGCATTTCACTGCACATACTGTTTAATCTTAATCTTGAATTTTACATGCCTCACTGTCACATAGTATACAACTGAATCAGTCACTCACACCATCAGTCAGAGTAACGTATGCTCAGGTGCAGGTATGGAGCAACAGTGTAACATTTACTGGCTACGAGTGATACGACAAGTATCTCCAAAATGGAAAGTAATATTTATTTTTTTAAGTGAGGATGTGTTTAGAATTATAGGCAGGCAAGATCTTGCAGGGGAGGAAGGAATGAGAAGGAGTGAGGGAGTGAAGAAGGCTGTGACGAGTAAAAATGTGAAACTCACAGAGCTGTTCTTCCATTGCATACACACTTCTGCGGGAAGGGTTACTTTACGATGGGCAGAACAGATGCACTGTGACAGGATACACACCATGGGGGAAGTCATGCACCGCGCTCTACACACACACACTGACTCTACTGAATAACTACATGGGCACAGGTTGAAGTGGAAGCTCCCTGGATTTCTCTTTTAACTGGTCATCTGTGACAAATAAGGTTGTATTTTCCAGAATTCAAGCCTGTGTATGTCAGTGTGTGTGTGTGTGTGTGTGTGTGTGTATGTGAGTGTGAGCGTGTGTAAAGTGTGTTCTGCTCAAGAGTAGCTTATGCACCTTTTCAAGGCATCATCGGTGACAAAGTTGGATATTAGTGCCACACTTGTGAGAGAGGTTTAAAGGTAATGAGTTTGGGTGTGTGTGTGTGTGTGTGTGTGGTGGCTTCTTCTGACCACTCAAAGCGCTTTTACCCCAGCCATACACCAGGCATCACCAATCAATAGTTTGGTGGTGCATGTAAACAAGTATTTTCTGTCATGACTTTAAGCTATAATTAATGTATGATAAATCTCAGGTCAGTTGTTGTTTAGGAAAACAGTGTCATATTTCAGTTACTCAAAAAGCAGTGAGAGGTAACTGAAGGTTAGAACTCATGCTTGCTTTCATACCCAACTTGTTTACTTTGGTTGCGGTTTGATGTGGTTCATTCAGGCAGATGTGAACACAGTGATCGCACTCAGGTGCAGACCAAATATAACTGGACCAAGACCTTGTTGAAGGTGGTCTCAGTCCAGTTACGAACAAACTCTGGCACGGCTTGTCTGTGGTATGAATATGATCTGATTTAGATCTAACCCAATGGCAGGATTATTATTGTTAATTGATTTGAATTGAAGATTGTCAAAAAATCTGATGTGCAGAGTCAAACCAATAATGAACTGATCCTACTTACAAGTATTTACAGGTATACAAGTTATCCAAAAACTGCTACTACTGCACAGGATGACATGTTCCTTTGTTCCCAATAAATATGAAGGAGGTCCCCACGCCACTTCTGTAATGTAATGATAATGCAGTTTACAGTTCTGAAAATTGCATGCTCACCCTGTTTCTTCGTTTCCTGTTGCAGTCTCATGATGTCAATAACCACCAATTTCCTCATGAGTTCATTGGGACAGTATTGTATGAATTGTAGAATACATTTTGGTTTTCGTCCTGGAATCCTTGCAGCCCCGATTATGCAGGATGACTCAAAATGACATAAAACACACCATTAGACTGATCCTTAACTGGACCTTTGTTAAAATCCTGTCAAAATCAGCGCAAATGAAAGATAAATGAATATTTTTGATTTACCCTGGCTCCTGCATGTTGATTGCCTTCACGTCTGTCATCCTCATTCAACTCTGATTTTAAATGAGCTTTATGTGTCAATCTTCTTGAAGATGTAGGAATGTTTGCAAAACGTTAACAAGGACGAGTCAGTGAACTAACAAGTATCCATGTCTTTAGTTAAGTCTTCATATGAACACCCCCCCTCAGAAGACTGGAGACTTGGCAGCCTGTCTGCCGTCAGCATGGAGACCTGGCATGTCTGTCTCCCAGTGTGCAGCTCTTGTGGGCTTTTGGGGCAGAGATATATCACCTCATTGCCCTCATTACATATGTCTGCCTGACCTTTGCAGCGGTACTTCCATCTGTCACCGCAGGGCATGACTGCTAAACAAAATGACCACTCCAGAGCATATTCAACATTCGCCACAAATATGCATGACTCTTACAGCAAAGTCAAGTTCAGTCGGTATAGAATTGACAGTGGCAACATCTATCGAGGAAGTGAAAAATACCTGTAGCTATTCAAAACTCAATAAATGTGATTTCCATTTTAAATATCCCAGTAGTGGAATTGCAATATATTTGTGCCTCATTGAGCAGATGATTGGACAGTTCAAGCACTGAATAAGATATTTGCAAGCATTTTGTACCACAATTCCAGCCGATAGGAAAATTGGAGTGGGTCATTTCTGATTGGCTTTTTTTTGGTCTCCAATCCAATATTCCTCCATATTCCTAAACACTCAGTGGCTGCTTTATTAGGTACACCTTTCTTTCTGTATTACTAATGGTGTGGATTAATCAAGGTGCTGAAAACATCCCTTAGAGATTGGGGTCCATGAGATCTGGTGACTATGGAGGCCACTGGAGTACAATGAACTCAATGTCACATTGGTGGAACCAGCTTGAAGTGGGTAGACTGTGGCCATTAAGAGGTACATAGTCAGCAACAATACCTAGGTAAGCTGTGACATTTAAACCACGGTCAATTAAATAAATATTCCCCACACAATTACACCACCACTGCCCACCTGAACTCTTAACACAAGGCAACATGGATCCATTGATTTATTTTGTTTGCTCCAGATTCTGGCCCAACCATCAGCATTTGGCAGCAGAAACTGAGATTTGTTCAAATTTCAACTGTCCACTGTCCCCACTGTAGCCTCAGTTTCCTGTTGTCAGCTGACAGGACTGGTACCTGTCTACTTCAAGGTTGGACATGTGGTGCGTTCAGAGGTGCTGATCAGTGTAGCACTTCTTGTTGTAATATCTTTTTGTTTAGTCACTGTCGTCTTTCTGTTAGCTTGAACTATTATGGCCGTTTTTCTTTGGCATCTCTCATTACTGAGGCATTGTAGCTCATTTGCACCATTCTTTGTAAACTGTAAAGACTCTTGTGTTTAAAAATCCCAATAGATACTCAAACTAGCCCATCTGGCACCAACAATCATTCCACTGTCAGATGCTGTCTATCGGCAGTGCTGCTGAACCGTTTGTCAATCGATGCACAGAGAACGCTGTGGGCCTCGTTGCTGGAACATTTAAACATAACTGACAACCTGTTCTTTTTTTCTGCTCTTCAGAACAAACTCGTCTCACAAAATGGCTTCACTGTATGTTTTTTTTTTTCTTTCTTCTAGGCTTGCTTGACTCAATAAGTGACAATTTGTGTTAGGATAGGATATTTCTCGCTATTTTACAGTTGTGTCTTTTAAAATGACTTTATTAGAAGTGCCCATAGAGAATGCTCCGGCCCCTCTGCGTTGAGAGTCTAGTCCCGCCTCTGGATAGGACGTCAATCCGAAGGCAACTCCATGAATTTATAGACAAACGGCTGTCTTTATTCCAGCTTAGTTACACACTATGTGAGAATAGCAGACCTCATTTCTCAAATCCTTCTACACGAGCCCCCTAATCAGTGGTGTCACCCCCTGTAATGAAGAATAGATAAATATAACAGAGTGATTAAAGACTGAGATAAAGTGATGTAAGTTAGTGTAAGAATGATGCTGGTGCTCTAATTATGAGCATCAGGGCTGCTTTCTATGTTGATGTGTTATGAGTTATTAATGGTGAGATGGATTCCAGTCAGAGCTGGGTCAAATACTGAAAGTTATGCCAAATGTAAGCTCATCAGATGAAGAGGTAAGACAATATTAGAGTAATTTACACTTTTATTATCCTGAAATAATCCCCAATATATTGTCTAATCACATATTTCTAGTAATGCCTTATCATTTTTAATTACAAATATCACTTAAGTGTTCTCTTAAGTGACACTCCATTAGTTTGTTATTGCAGTTATAAGGTTGGGAGACTTAGTAGTGACATATTAAAGGTAGTCTATGGAGTTTTTGACCACTATTAGCACCATATAACGATGTTTTCATGTTTGTATCTTGCACATGCATAAGCAAGTAGGCAACGTCTTGTATTTGTTTCCTGTAGCAGGACATTTCACATATATTTTTTTCATAATTGATCTTGTTTTTTTTCCCCTTTATTTCAATTGTTTCAAATGATTGAGTATAAAGTTTCAACACTTCATTACTGCACATCTAAAGCTCCAACTCAATGGGAGTGCTGCTTGTCTCAGTTACAGTTACAGCTGAATAAACAGGTCATTTTAATACAGTAACAGTAATGTAGTTACACATTTCTTGTAAATGCACTTTCTTTTTTTTTACTGTCAATATCTGCAACTGGGAATTCCAGATAAAGAATCCTTCAAATAATTCTCACATATCTTACTTAGACATACCAGTAGTAGTCCACTTATGACTTGGATGTGCCTTATGGTTAGGTAATGAGGCCATTCATAATTAAGGTCCGTTGGCAATATAGAACAACCTGTGACAGATGGCAGTCAAATTGCTGTTATCTTAATTAGTTATTAATTAGTTGTTATATATTAATATAGAACAGGGATATGAATAGTTCAGATGCATACACAATGTGGCTAACAGTATAATATGTCTACTGTATATAAAACACATACACAGGGGGTTTTCAGTTTTATAACTCCAATGTAACATGGCCCTTCAGCATAAATATAAGATGTTGCATTGGTACAGTTGTCAAAAGTGTCAACCAATCTTGACAACCACCATGAGAAAATGTGGGCATACAAGTAACATTTGTCCTAATGGGCTGGCAGGTTTACCTGAACAGGAGGGAGGGAGGACAGGAAGTGAGTAGTTCTGGGATCTTTTAAGGCCTGATCATGTGTGTGCTGCAGGGACCTAGAAACAGAACACATATTATATAGATTATGAAGTGAATAGGAAGTCAGAGCTGGTGAAAAGTCATTCTACAGTATTCAGCTTGCTGTTAAGGGGATGGACATTAGTTAAAGAAGGTAAACTTTGATCGATGTAGCTGCTACTTGAGACATTACACAGTATTGAGGTCATCTTAGCGGTTCAGATGCATTTTGGTTTGTTTGAAAGTTGACAAGTGTGAGAAAACTCTGGGAAACTCTTCGGTTGTCGACCCAAAGCCGTGTCGAAATTCTGACAATGTCAGAGATTTGGGTCCAAATTCTCACAATGCAACTGCTGCTATAAAGCAGCCAGATCATACTGGCTGAGGAAACACTGTAAACACCAATTCTGTGCCAGCATTATGGTACAAGCTTTTTTGTTTTGCATTTTGCTTACATTTTCAAAATGTGAGAGTGATGTAGATGGATGACGCAAGTTCCATTCTGTAAAAAAAAAGAATGTCATAGCACTACAGTAAAATGCCAGCAAATTAGTCACTGTTTGGGATGGAACACAATGACGTTAAAGGATAGTGGTGAGTGTATACCTTTACAAACTGGTTGAAGATGACCCAGGGTTAATGGCAGAATGTTTTAACAAGAAAGTGTCTTTTTCCATTGTAAATCTATTCAGTGGGAATGAACGGAGCAGGATGGTCTACAGCACATCAGCCTGGAGTTTGAATGGTCGGTCAAGCTGAGGCAAGGAGACGATTTTCAATATTCACCAAAGCTCTTGGACAGGCTGGTGACTGTGCAAACTTAAGTCTTCCTTTAAAATATAGCAATGAATGGAAATGAAAAAAAAAAAAAAACTACTGGGAACCCAAACAGGAAATAGATTTCTGCTTAGAAGCCAGCCAGGCCTGGAAATGGATACATTCCATGCACAGGACAAATGTCATGCTGACCTGACTGCAGCTAAAAGCATTTACAACAAACGTTTCACTGTGTCCTCCAAACCCCACTGCTGCATGTACAAAGCTCATGCTTTCCCAGTTCACATATATATTTAATATTTCACATATACATTGAATATTTCAAATGCTATGAGCTAATGACAAACCGTGTCACTGTGATTAACCAGCGGTTCTCCAGAGGGCCGTGTAATGTTCAGCCCCTTTATATTGTGCGTATGGATCACAGTTGGTCCTCCTCCGGTCCTTATTAACTTGCACACCGACATTTCAGCTCCTCTGGATCTTCATTAAATTACATCAATATTCAGGTCCTTTCACATCTGTGTTTCGAGCCCACTGGGTCTCGGTCAGTTAGTTGTTAACTTTCATAGCAATGTCTGGACCCCTTTTGGAGAAACATAATGAATTCAGTGTTGGGGCGCAACATCTCACTCTGAAAATGAAAATGGTTTTGATCAACTCACTGCATCTGCTATTTTTAGATGTAGGCATGTAATTAGTTCATTACGTGAGGAATTGCATGGTGTAGTCCAGAAAGTGTACTCTACGGTATAAGCTGCTTAGCCTGGAAGTTGTATAGTTTAGTCTACTAGTTCTATTATTATATTGGGACTATTAAGACATGAGCTGGGTAAGATGTTAGTGTAAATATGAAAAGCTGGCTTGAATGGCTTAGATCATCCTTCCATTTCTTTAAGGGCTCTGTCTCTGTGTTCAGTCTTATCTTATCATCAACAACATATTTACATTTTTTTGCATACATTTACTTTCCCAACATTGCACAGATATAAAATAAAGTGTAAATCTCCCCTGCGTGTGGAGATTTCTTTTCTCAGATCTTGACAGCTTCAATGACTATTTTAGGTCATCTGATGACTGACTGTTAGTTGCCGTAGCTCAAGTTGAAATCTTTCAAACTCCCCCCTAACATAGAGAGATGCTCCTTTTTAGAAATGTCTCCATCTCAGCGGGGATGCTGAAGTTATCACATCAGGAGGCAAAGTTGGTTTTCGACACCTAGCAGAAAGCCGTCATCCGTCTCGTCGCTACCACAGCTGAGGGGGTGCATAAAGTGAGGTGGTGGTGAAGGGATGTGAAGTGTCTGCGCTCGCACTGATGAAAATGGAATTGGCCAGTTTGCATGCTGAGGAAGTACATCAGCCTGGAACATTACATTAATAAATCATGTAATTGGAGTGCTGACCTGCTCATGGTTTTGACTCTGCATTTGAAGATTCAGCAGCCTGCTGTGGTAAGGGCACATTGATTTATATGGTCAGTGTTATTACTGTAATACCTCTCAATGAAGACGCAGGCGCTGCACGACAGAACACATCTGGACTGTCATTAAATCTGCACTTTGAAACTTTGCAGATATGCTGCTGACTATCAGGGGTCGTTAGGGACATTATGTGTATGCACTTGCACCTCTAATGTACACATACCAAAGCAAACTTATTCACATACTATACTGAAAACTACACACACATACAAGTGAAATAACTTTACATATATAGCTGAAACACTCTCATTAAAACTATTGGAAAGCTGTCGCACACACTAGTAAAGAGCACTCATATAGACACTTAAAATGTTCTCATATAGCATTGTGAAATCATTTTATATAAACTATTGAAACCCAAGTCTGAACAGGAAGGTATATCATGTTGTATTGTGGGAAGTGTGGGATCCAGGGTTTTTGGAGCTTGATATGTTGGCCTCCACTGCTCCAGTTTAACTTTAAATATCTGTTATAATCTGTATTTTGTGTTTTTAGAACCCTCTTGAAAATGAGATGCTACATCTCAAGGAGCTGTCCTATTAATAAATTCAGATATTAACAATCTGTAGCTGGTGTCCAAACTTTTCAAGTATATTACAAAGTAACTGGAGTATGTTTTATTATAGTATACTGTAAAAAAACAACAACAAAGAAACAAACAAAAAAATAGCCTTTCATGTTCATATTCAGGAGTTTGGCTGAAGGTTAAAATAATGTGACACTAAAACTAGAAAATCGTACTAAAGGCATCACTCTTTGACTGGGTTACAAGGTTTTTCTGCCTTGATTTTTTTTTTTTTTTTTAAAACATGAGTCATACTATGTAAATATTACTAAATGACATTCTTCACTATGAAGGGAAGTTGATTAACATGTCATTGATCATTAAAGTTCTACTCCAGTTTCCTCTCATAGATCTCTCATCCATCTAAAAGCTGCTAACTCATTAGTTGTAGGTGTCAATAATGATATTAATAATAATAATAATAATAATAATAAGCCTTTGCCATGTTTTAAAAGGCTTTATTATAGACATGAAATGATGCATTAAATATTTTTCATATTCACACATTTTCCATGAGGAAAGCGTACGACTAAAAAATATGAATTGTTATAATTATTATTTTACTACAGATGATCATCTCAAATCAGTGTTTTGTCATAAAAGTTTATATTTTTAGTTATATTCTCTGCATGCATCATGTGTGCACGGACACCATAACACATGGTGATTATTTATGACTGCATGTTTGACCTTTTTTAAGTGACTAAAGCTTTAAGTGGCTCACACATTAGTACTAATGACACTGACCTGCTATAAATCAAAATTAATTATGACTGATTGCTGCAGCAAACACACTGTGGAACAAATCTATCAGCTATGTAACTCAATGTTCTGCGCTACTTTGTGTGTATTCTCTCTCTACAGCTCCACTCAGACATGGACCATGGAGACAGTGCTGTGAAGTACACTCTGTCAGGAGAAGGAGCCGGGTCCATCTTCACCATTGATCAAATTACTGGTGATATACATGCATTGGTGGGGCTTGACAGGTCAGTACTCATCAATAATCTTCTAGTAATAATGTGGAAAAGTGCACCGTGTGGCTTTTAATAGAGAAATAGAATAGAATTACTGGCAACTGTAACCTCAGATTGGTCTAAAATGCTGAAGTATAACTCACTGAAGCTGCTGATGAAGGAATTATAGCATCCATGATGCATCCCTGCTTGTTACATTTTAATTAGAGCAAAAATGGCATGTATAATAGTGCACATTGACCTTTGGGTTGTGAATGATCCTGATGATACAATGACTGTAAAGTTAAACTAGAATCTTTGGTTTTGAACTATCTGTGTCAACATTAGAGTAACTGTTACTCTGCTTTTTTTTTTTATCAATAGCCTGCAGTGCTAACAGCTGCTACCAGTAGCCTTCCAGCCATGAGGATTAATTTAGAACACTGATGAAGGAAGAAAAAAAAAAAAAGAAGACATCTCAGTGTGAATGATATACATTATGCTATTCATATTCAAGCACTCTTAGTCGCCAGTGTAGAGAATCTAGGCTGGGATGTAATGGGAGTAAATGTGGATTTAAAACTATTATATGGACTCTGTATTGTCCAGCAACACACTGCATTGGCCAATCAAATACTTTATGAGCAATTACACAATCATGGTAGATGGTGAGCAGTGTTGGCTGATCTGATAAGACTTAAAAAGCATGGATCCATTTTTCAATTCCTGGACTTTATTTCATCATCTCACCAGTCTCTGATGTAAACATGCCCCCAACAATGCAGATTACAGTCTGAATGCCAGTTAACAGTCCACTGAAGCAACAGGAATCATATTTAAAGCACTAAAAGCTTTATACATTTCAACAAACACTGAATTATTTTTTTTTGTAGTTGTCCAGTAGTGCAGGTTGTAGCTTAACAACGGGCAAGTATATTCTACATCTAACTGTAACTAGGTTACACCAGCGGGTATGAGAAAGCTAACATTGGCTAGTTGTGAATGTCGTGTCATTTGATGATGATTCCTGCGGACAGCTGTTGTATGATTTGCAAGTTAGCAAGCTTATTAGCTAAAACAATGAGCTAATGGGAAGCAGGTGAAGGCAGATGACAAGTTGTCACTGGGGAGGAATGCAGGCGGGAAACTCACAACATGTAGTCATATCTAAATGACCGAATAGCTCCCTGATCAGTGTCTTCCAAAAGCATTGTTCCAACACCTTTTTTTTCTAACCTGAATCCTCTATGGTTTGGTTAAGTTGAGGCAACTATATGGTTAAGATGTAGCTCTATATCACGGTCATGGTTATTATTAGGAAAACATTTCAAACATATGTAAAAAGACAAATAGAAGAAGAAACAATGTTAACTGACAAAATAGGAGCATGAACAGGTATCATAGTGTCTGGTGTGAAGTCACATGCTCTGTTGAACAAGCCGTCCACCTGTTCTTTTCTCTTAGATGATGTAATGTTATGCTACTTCTGCTTTTACTTACAGACAAAGGTTGTTACTAACCATTAGAAGAACACACGGGTCATTTTAACAGTTTGAACACTAGTGAAAAGTGTCTAAATGTGTGGACACGTCAGCATTTAAAGCAGCAACATTTACAGACAATTAATCTCAATGGAATTTTTTTTCTGTCTGTACAATACATGACGTTATCTTAGCTCTTAGTCAACCATGGATGCATTGTGTGTTTTATGCGGCATTTGAATTCCCTATATTGATGATAATAACCCCTACTAGAAATTAACATCACAGGATACTGTAGTGAACATTATGTATGGAAGGCTTTATGGGTAATAGTTGATAGTGTCATATACAGCCACAGAGATGGACAGAGTCAGGGTGTGTTCAGACAGAACACGAAGCAAATTGTCACCTCATGTCATTCATGCATATTTGACCACTGGACCATTTGGGTTTATTCACTCCAAACGACCAGAACTACCGCCAAAACACCAGCTGTACATGAGCTGTCAGCTTGCTAACAGTGGAAGGCACCAACTGTGTCTCGGGGAGTCTAGCTGTGAGTTTGCGCTTCAGTTCAGCCTCTGACTGAACTCAGAACTCACCGGAGACTTTTGCTTCTTGCCGCCGTGTGATACGCGCAAAATTTTTTCGATCCACACAGATGCGTACTCGTGTCAGTTTTTGCAGGCCTTGCACAAATTTGCATTAACTTTGTATGCAGTCGCCCATCTAAAATTCACTTTGCATTCCGTCTGAACGCACAGTCAAAGGTAGAACAGGAGGGAGTGGAGACGGTGTTGCCACGACGATAAAGACACTAACACACATAGTCACAACTTCCAGTGTCCTACTGACTAATCTTGACACCTTTGACCCTAATCCACTGAAAACCCATACATCATTACCTTTATTTAGTGTGTATGTTAATGCACAAGTGTAATATGTGTGTGTATTGTGTTAATTCAGCTTTCCCTGAGTTGGAGAGTTTATGTTGTCAAATTTGATGTTGATTCTTTGTTGTTAGTTTGCATTTATTGCTCATTCACCCTGGATTACATGTCCCATCTGTAACACACAGCAAATAATCAGATTTTCTCTAAAGCTGCGTGTGTTGGCATTAACACAAGCTGTCATCTAACCCATACTGACACCTAAATGCTGTGTAACAGATATCTTAAAGCCTGACTAAGTCATTCCTCATGTCGCTTGGAAATATTTAAAACAGTGCATTTTTATGTGTGCATTATGTAATCCTCGGTGTGTTGCAGGGAGGAAAAGTCCTACTACACGCTGAAAGCCCAGGCCGTGGACATCGACACAGGCCTCCCTCTAGAGCCGGAGTCTGAGTTCATCATCAAGGTGCAGGACATCAACGACAATGAACCTCGGTTTCTAGACGGACCGTACAGCGCCAGCGTTCCTGAGATGTCTCCAACAGGTAAGACGGGAGGCAAGGGGACCAGAGCTCTCACTGAGCTTACGTGAAACCTCTCTTAATAGACACACCTTTAAATTCTACACGGAATAGATATGTAACGACCTAAGCCAACTCCCAAACACAAAGAGCAGTTGCAAAATATTAAATGTCAAGGATTCATTGAACTTTGAGAATGAATAAAAAGCTGCAACATGCATTGGGATCATTTTTCTTTTCCTCATAATCAAATTTTCATCCTGTTCATAGTGACCATTAGAAGACCCCTTCCATAATGCACTCATAATGTAAGTGATAGGGACCTGATAGAAGTTTATGAAAGCTACAAAAGCACTGGGATTTGACTGAACAGTACGCAGACTCAGTGGTATCTAGTCAGCCGTCTGCAGGTATCAGGCTGATGTTTTGTCAAGAAACTCAAATAGCAGGAGCAGATGAATTAGTGAACAGGCCGTGCTCTGTGCTGAAACTGGTTAATAAACTGGATGTCTGAAGCATCTGTGCTGAGAGTCGGTAGCTGTGTGGGACAGCCTGTATTTTATGCATAACAGTGACAGGCAGGTGGTGCAGCTCATTTATTATTCTTGTTCAGCTTTTGCACACGGTGTCCTAAAACATATCTCCTTTCAGTCCTGAATTGTGCGAGAAAATATAAAAAAAAAAATCGACCCCAAGCAAAACAACAACAAAAAAGTGATGATTAAATAATGATAAATTCTGATTTTAAACTAGAATTCACAGAGAACTAATAGGTCATATTTTTGGAGGAGCATGAATAATCTTTGTAATACCCGATCTCCACCTGGTACTGACGTGATCTTTATCTGGATATCTTATCTGGACAAAGAGAGTACATTTTTATCATTATGCATCAGCCAGACCACATCTGGATTTGGTTTGGCTCACATTGTGACCAGACCTCAAGTGTAAATGACACAGTGTGATCAAAAAAAGGATCCAGACGTCAATAAGTTACAAACAAATCCTTCCTCTGCTCAGAAAAAAGACATTCAGCCAGCAACATCACTTCACCTGAACTTGGAACCGGTGTTTGTTGAGATCCTGCTTTGACATGTGGTGGGACAGCTGGATGAAATGACATCACGACATCATGCAGCAGGAAAAAAATATTAGTGTATATATTAGTGTATATATATAGTATATTAGTAGTGTAAAGAAATGTTCCTCTGCAACCATTTGTCATCCGAACGTGTTTAAAAAGTGAGAGGAGCTAGTAAAGTGGTTTGTCATGTGTTTGTTGTTTGCTGGACTAAATGAAACATTAATTGAAATTCATAAACAGAATTTTATTTACTAAGCTTTTTTGGCTCAGCTTGGTTATTAAGATTCACTTTGCTATGTGCTTGGACATATTAAGTTGTATTCGTCAGTGCACACACACACACACACACACACACACACACACACAGTGCACTAAGCCAGACTTAGTGGCCCATCTGTCTGCTAAATACCATTACTGAGAGGTAATTTAACAGTCAAGGTCTTTAGACCTTAAGCTGTTAATGCTTCAGCTGAGGCCCAAAGTGCTCTGAGAGAACACAAGCTTGACCCCAGTATGTCTGTGTTGCAGTGAAATACAGCAACAAACTGTATAGCGGATTAGCTATGGTAGCAAACAGCACAAGTATCCATATGATAAAAAACATAATCCTATCCGTGAGAAGTTGATTGCTAAGAATAGGTGCTGACATTTTTTTCCCCCTTTCAAACATTGTGGTTCTTTGGAGTAACAAGACTTTTCAAAGGGTTTTTGAAATGCTTGGAATCAGTGCTTCATACTGCACATATTCAGTTATTTTGTTTGTGTCAAGGCCAATTATATTTAGTAGAATATATGCAGTTGAAGTTTGTCTGCAGAGCTCTGTGCTGTTTCTTAAGAAGAACGGGTTACTCAGGATAGATTATTGTTGCAGGTGCTAACTTACCATGCAGCTAAAAGCATTTAACCTTCACTTAAAATAAACAGATATATAATCAAAAACATCAAACATAATCTCTTTTCAAATGGAAGTCAATTGACGGTTGAAGCTTTGACTTTGGGTATGTAAAGCCTGTGTGTTACATTTACATTCAGGATAACATATGATACTATAAACCATATTTGACATTCATTTTGATGTTGAGTCTTATGAGCATACTAGCTATTCACTTTGAAACTTTGTAGAGATCCCTCCTTACTGTTTCAGACCTGTAGCAAACACTGTCACTACAGTTAGCCATAGTAGCTAGGAAGCTCAATGTCTCAATTAATAAAAAAAATTCTACCAAACGTCATGACTCGATCAATATGAAATGAAATAAATCCATCTCGTACAGTAGTTGTCAAGCTTTCACTCAAAAAACAAAACAAATGCCAACCTGGAGTCCTGACCTGGAACCAGAGTCAGAGGATCACCAAAGTCATTAGAATACATCATCTGTTGACCACAATTGTCTATCCAGTAGATGTAGATATTTATCAAGATAAGTGAAAATTTCATCCTTTGGGCACCATTTATATCTGTACCAAAGCTCCTGGTGCAACATCCGATACCTGTTAAGATATTTCACTAAAAACATTAATGTCAAATAGTGGCACTACAGGAAAAGTCAAAGGATCACCAATGTTATTAGAATTCAGCACCTGGGGACCATGAATATCTATACAAAATGTATTTAAAATGATGTCAGTGGTGGCAATTGGAGACCATTTATTTATTTAGAATAAATGAATCTGTGTGAAATGAATTTGTTGGAATTTTCTGAATTTATCTGTGCCTAGGACTGCAGCCTTGTCTAGAGAGAAACAGTTGTCAGAAAAAAAAAATCACTGCTTTTAATTGATCCTATTTAAGCAAAGTTACTGTCTACTTAAATAAAATAGAATATAAATCAGTGGACACTGAGCCGGGGGACCCACAGCGACACTCTCCACTCCTGCTGGCTTGTGCTTGCAGCTCATGATTGTGATATTTCTCAGTGGGGACTGGCAACATGTGCTCCTCTGTGGTGTGAAGTGTCACACAGCAGTAATAGTCATTTTGTTGATATTTCTTTTATTCTTGGTCTTTGTTTGCATATTTGGTATTGGTAATGATTTGTTAAGAGTTCTAGGAAATACATATATTGTATATAAAAAAATGCATTCAAACCTAGATCATGGAGAATGCAACATTTGTGGAGTGCAAAACAATGTCACAGCCTTTATTAAGTTTTATTTCTGTTCACGCAGTCACTATTTAACACTCACTAAAGAGGGTGTTCAGTGTAAATAGCGGGCAATGTATTTTTTTTTTCTTTTTTCTGTCTGAATGCAATTGAATAGTCTGTTACACTGCAGGGTTATTTGAATCTTCTATACAGGATATAATAGTAAACACTAGAGATCCACACTACAGCATAGTGAACACAATGGAGAACTTTGTAGTTCACAGTGAACCGTGATGTACACAGCCACAGTCAGAGGTAGAAGGAGTGGAGATGGCGCAGATGTTGCCATGACAATAAAATGCACATGTAATCACTACTTCCAGTGTCTTACTGAGTAACCTTGATACATTTGACCTCAATCAACTGGGAAACCCATACATCCTTACCTTTAGTGTATGTTAATGTAGTGTAATATATGTGTGTACTGTTAGTTCAGGTGTTCCAGAGGACAAAGGAAATGACTTTTATTATTTCAGGTTGTTTGATTTGATGTTAATTCTTTGTTGTTAGTTTGTATTTGTCGCTCAGTCATCATGGGACCATCTGCAACACATGGCAAATAATGAGATTGTCTCTAAAGCAGCGTTGGCATTAACACCAGCTGACATCTATGACCCATGTGGACGCCTCAGCACTATACAACAGATATCTTAAAGCCAGTTTTAGGGAGAGAGTGCACTGATGATGTCATTGGGGTTTTATTAGCTTGGTTTTGGAGATTTCACATTTTTAGTTGGGAATTACAAACTGGTGGTGTGGACTTTGAAAAAAGGCCATTTACAATGTCAAGGAGGGTCTAATAAAATACCCTATCAAGCTGCATCATGGGAGCTGTATGATGTCATGCTTTTGGTGGTTGGCCTACGCTAAGGTCTACAAGTAAGGATATATTGACCTCTGCTGTTTTGATTTTCTATACTATCTGTCATAAATCTCCCAGTTTTATGGAAGTGCAAGCCATGTTATGCTAGCTCATCAGGAATGGGGCTAAATAACACTAAAAACTAAATTTTGGTGAGGCAAAAACTGGCATTGCAAGTCTTGGCACCACATGTGCCCACTTTATGCTAATCCGCTGCAATTTTGGACAAAAACCATGCAGTTTTTTGCTTGTAACATAAATATGTTATTTTCGCCTATTCTAAAATGTTGTATTTGAATATTTCTGCATACCGGGGTCCCTCAACAGTCTTGGAATTGCATACATTTGGTGTGACTGGAGAGCTTAGACTCTTGTAAGCCCAATTGTATTCATATGTGATGATGTTATGCCCCATATAAGCCATTTGATTGATGAAACCATTTTTTGGAACTTGACCTCACTCTATAAAACAACCTGTTGTGACCTCTAGGATAAACACAGCCTCATGAAACTTGAGAAACCTCAAACTAGGGACTTAGAGCATTCATAGGATGTATGGTTTTCTAGTTATATTAACAATAAGGGAGTTTCTGACCAATTTCCGGAACAGAAATGCTAACAAACCAATCACTGAAAATGCAATTCTTACAGAAATCCCCAAATGTCAAGTTTTTAATATAAAATCACAGCCTGAATTTTTCTATCATGTTCCTTTTATCAGTTCTCAAGTGGTCAAAAATGATTACATTTGACACCAAATCTGTGTAACAAATGGTATCAACCCAAAATTGCTGCAACAGTTTGAGACACAACTGACCATGGGAATGGCCATTATACACTTCTATCTTAATGTTCTAAGCCCTTTTACACTCTGAACTTTCAAAATTTGAATAGGCAAACCAAACACAATGTTTATTAAAGATTTATGACTAGAAAAACTTGACCCACAGTGCTGACTTACATCTCAAACTAATATTCAGATTCCCAGCTTTCCCCCTCCCCACACATTATGTACTCAGTACTCATTTTAGACACTTTAACAAGGATGCATTGTTTTCCTGAGAAGAGGAAAAAAATTATATTTACAGGTTATATAATTATAATTACATAACTTGTGTGTGTGTGTGTTTGTTTGCCCAGGAACCTATGTGACACAGGTGACTGCCACTGATGCAGATGACCCCACATACGGTAACAGCGCACGAATCGTCTACAGCATTCTTCACGGCCAACCATACTTCTCTGTGGACCCCAAGACAGGTGAGAGGACAATTCATTGCAACTTCTATAACACACCAAGAGTTATTCTTACTATTGTATACCAGATCTGTGACTTTTGAGTGAACCCATAACTCACATTCTCAGCTGTCTCCACTCCCTCCTAGAAAGCGTGAAATTAAATCGGCCATGACACAGCAAGTGGTTCTAGGAGTGAGTTTCTCTTCGATCCGGCACCTGAATGCTAAAGCCAGCACTGAAAGGGACTTAAAGATTTTGCAGTCCTCCAACAGACATCTCAACTGAGCAGTAATTACACTGAACATGGGGTGTCATGTTTCATTTTTCCCCTGAGGCGGAGTATGCATCACCATCCAGACTCTTTCACTGCGAAGAAAGACCTCACCAAAAGATGTTATTTTGTTCTGGTGAAAATGTCAAACTGGCAGAAGAGTCATGGAAGCCATAAAGAACTGTGACCAGTTGCCTTTTAAAGTTGGGAACTTCACAAATAAGAGACAAGTCACTGGAAAAGTCTGTGACCTCTTGAACCTTGGTGTTCCTGTTTATAAGTTCTGAAAAGTTTATCAAACAACTATGACATCATTCAAAGCCATTTTTGGGTTGGTTTTTCTGTAGAGGTGTACTTTGATGCAATTCTGTGATGAAACTAACAATAGCCCTAGGAAAATATCACTTTGCCAGGGCACTACAATTCTTGAACAAAGCTTTATGTATGTAACATAAAGGTAACCGAGACGGCATCCTGTCTTGCCACATCCTCAAGTTCCTCGTTGGCATTGCCAGGCCAGCTGTGATAGATATAGAATCCCTCCAGCGAGTTCTTGGCCTGCCCCAAGGTCCCTTCCCATGTGGATGTGCCAAGAATACCTCCACAAGGAGGTATCTTGGAGGCAAACCACCTTTCAACACAATGGAGCAGCAGTGTTTGAGCTGTTCACTCTCTCTAAGGTCAAGCCCAGACACCTTGACTTCAAAATGAAAATGTAATTTACACAGAGCTTTTCTGTCTGATAAAATACTTTAAAGGTTCACTTACTAGATTTTCCGGGCCCTTTCGACAATTTCCAACAGTCCTCTTCAGCGAATGGAATTTAAAAGTGTCAGCACAGGACCTAAGAATGAAACCTTGTGTGTTGAATATTGAAAGAGATTGTTACTTCTGTATCTAACCCCTTAAGAATACCCCTCAAATTCTACTGGATCAAAATCCTTAATTCTTTTTAAGACATGGAGGAGAGTGAACTGACCCCATCTTCACTTCTACATTCCAGGAAGGAGTCTGACAGCATGACACAGACCTGAATCAGACATTGTGTCAAAACTCATGGAAAGAAAGATGGCTGATTAAATTAACAATTTGCCTAAGAGCATTAATACCTTTTAAATAAATACCTTTTTGTTTTGTATACTGGCCATTAAGTCAAGAAGAAGCGAGTGAATGAATGTCCCTCTTCTCTCCTACCCCTTCCCCCCTTTATCCACCTTTATTTTTGGGAAGAAAAAAACCTGTCAAATACTAGTGTGCAGGTCAGTTACATCACGATCTCAGTCTCTCTTCTCTGCTCCACTGTTAGTCTATCAGCACGTCTCAATGAGGGGAGTCACATCCACCTGCTACATGATGCACATTTCCTTATTTAGACATCAGTCCCAGAGTTGGGGATGTTCCCCAGACTTGAAGCTGAGCTACTGACACACACAAAGTTCTCTCAAGGAACTCTCCATAACCTGTTGCTCCACTTCTCCTTTCCACAAAGTTAGGTTGTAAAAAATAAATGAAAAGTGCAAAGCAAGAATCGCCTTTGAAGTTCTTCTCTACACTTTATATGCTGTGCTGTCTGTGTATTATGGGTTATAAATAAGTAGAGGTCTGTCTGCACAATGGGAATGCACTTGTTTTAGCTCAGTAGTCTGGACAGTCGTCTATGACCTAGGAGACCTCCGTCATAAGATAGGTTATTCATAAACACTTTGACGCTTTAATATCCTAAAATTACAATGTAATGAAAACAAAAACTGGATTTTCACACCTATTTCAGTATAAAAAAATTGCTGCCTCAACAAATATAGATACAAATGCAAATACTAGGCTCTCTGCACATCCCTAGTCTTGATTGAATGCTCCTAACACAGAGGCATTGGGGCCTAATTAGTCATTTGAGCAATGACAGAATGCTTCAGCTGGTAAAGTACTGCTATGCTTGCCCAATGAAGGCTAGATCCAGAGACTATATTTGTCTGTCTGTAGAAGTCTAAATATCACAATGAACCCTCCTTTTCCACCCCTCCCCCTCTCCCCCTACAGGAGTGATCAGGACAGCTCTAGCCAACATGGACCGTGAGGTGAAAGAGGAGTATCAGGTTCTCGTCCAGGCCAAGGACATGGGAGGTCAGTTGGGGGGTCTGGCCTCCACCACCACCATCAACATCACCCTTAGTGACGTCAACGACAACCCGCCGCGCTTTGCCAAGAGTGAGTGGAACTTTGAACAATGCTGTCTGATTGGTTGATGTAGAATGATGGATGAATGCTTGATTGGTTTATCTGTTAGGATAGATGGAGTCAAATCATTCTGTACTCTCTTTCTTCCTTTTACTTCTGTCACTCTCAGGTATTTTTCACCTCCGGGTGCCAGAGTCGGCATCAGTGGGTTCCGCAGTGGGTCGGATTCGAGCCCACGATCTGGACGCTGGCAACAACGCAGACGTGGATTATTCCATTGTTCCAGGAGATGAAGGCAACATGTTTGATATCACCTCTAATTTCCAAAGTCAAGAGGGAGTCGTAGTCTTGAAAAAGGTACATTCAGTCATTATAAGCTTTTGACACAAACAGATTTACAGCATAGACTCTAAAAGACTCTTAAATAGAAGCCTGGGACATGGCCAGAATGAGCAAGTCATGATCTCACAATAATAAAGTTCCATCTGACTTTTTTGTCAGAACTGAGTTATTCACATGGCAATATGCTTTGACAAGTTATTAATAGCCTATTTGTTAAAACACAGTGAAAACACATATAGTGGTGTGTATATGTGCAAAGTGATCTGGTGTGATGATGTTGTGTGAGAGTTTAGATGGCGCAGGTGTCTCTGCCAGTCTCTCACCCAGTTCAATATATCAGGTGTATCAAACACAGGTGTCTGATGGTATATAATGAGGGGCAGAGCAGCGCTGTGTCCCATGTTATCTGACTGTCAGATGTGTATGAGTGTGTGCGTGTGTGTATGGTTTGGTAGCAAGAGAGGGAAAGAAAATGGAGAGAAAGCGACTGAGTGGGGGGGGGAGTGGTTGCTTTGTCCACAGAGAGCGTGCATATGGACGGCTGTCTGTAAAGCACGTTGTCTGATTTCTGTCTGACAACAACAACTTACTTTCTCACTCACGGTGGCACAAACACAGAACAGTCTAGCGTGGTGAACACAACTCAACATGCAGCAAACTTCAAATACTCCTCAGAGTGTAGCAGAACAAAGGGACTGAAAAACACAAGCAATAAAGCTTGAAAAGGTAAAAGCTAATAAGACACAATATAACACTGTCTCTGCCCAGACGCCTCTTACTTGGTCACTTTAGAGAGCGAGTAGGATGTGTGTTTCAGTCTACCTTTTGGGTCTGTCTCGGATGCTGACGGGACCATCCTCTCGTCCTATCGGCATGTTTGGTGGCAGCTAATCCTTGGCAGGCGACGAAGAGATAACAGCGGAGTCCACTCAGTTGAAGGAGATCCTTTCTCCTTTCCACAGGCAACTTTAGAGCGCTGAGTTGCAGCGGCAGTCTGTCTCTTGGATCAGGTGATTGCGTGCATGCGAACACAAGCGCACTTACAATGGACAGGCGATCTTCAATTTGTACAGCCGCTTCTTAAAGGCACGGTAACATCACGGCCGCATTGCCATGACTCCCGGTGGTGTCGGTGTGTCTCTGCCAATGAGAGATGATTTCACACCAAGGTGTGAACTCAGCAAAGAATTCTGGTAGATGGAGTCCGTTTTGGATTCCTTTTTGTTTTGCTGAGCACCCTTCCTTATTATCAGGCCTGCCTTTGTCTCATGCACATGGAGTATGAGGCCCAACAATACTGTATGTCAAATGTTAAAAAAGAGCAGTATACTAGATTTTTGCATCAGATTTTTGTCTGTATTGTCCCATGACACAATGAATAACCAAACAACAACAACAACAACAACAACAAAACAAAGGCAAGTTTTGCAAACCCCAGCATTTTGCCTGTGATGTGCTGTAAGTGAGCCAAGTGTGGGTGGAATGTGCTGATGTGGCTGTGATCCCAATCATTCTGCCTCTTAACCTTGCATTGACCCAAGCGATTAGACAAGATAATGCTCTACACACTCAAGCATTCAAACATACCCTCATGCACACAAAACAGTCTTCTTTTTGCAGCGTCAGCTGTTGAAACCCCCTGATGATGGAAGCTCTATGGTATATATCGGAGGAATGGGAAAGAGAGAAAAAAATGGAGGGAAGTGTAGAAAGATGGAGAGGGAAGGCAGAGGGGAATGGGAAAAAAGAGGAAAATAATTTGGCTTTTCAAGGCACAGTCTGTTTTATTATTCCATTTTCTTGGATTTTCTTGTTTTTTTTGCTGAGTTATTCATTCACCCGCAATGGGAAACTAAAGTCTTGCATTCCTTTCACTTCAAGGGTAAACTTGAACATGACACTTGCTCCTGGTGAACCACAGCATCCAGTTTCACTAAGTCAGCCTGGTTTTAACTCCTCATAAAGGTTTCAGCAGGAAATCAGATCTCGGAGTAGAAGCTCCTCCGAAAGAAGTCATCTGAGGACTTGAGGAGACTAAAAACTCTGCTAAATGCTTCGTCTAGATGGATACCACCTCCTATCACACTCACATACACACCCGGAGAGAAACTATGCACACTGGGAAAGCACAACGCATGTCACATCACATCAGACAGTTTAGCATCAGAGGGGCTGCGGAGGCTTTTATTTCAGACTGTCCTCTAAATCCGAACAGACACGGCATCTACTTTTTGAGCACAAAAACTTTGCCAGCTAGGTCTCTTATTTTAGAAATGAGATAAGCCATAAATTCATGGCTTTCAGTGCTGACATTGTGTCCCTGTCCCCTGCTTAAAAACAAAGAGACAGTAGTCACTGAGCATTAAACAGAAGTTGACTCACCATTATAAAACACCTGACCAAATTGGTCCACAAAACGCTGCACATACATACCTGGAGCGTTAAAGGGTAGGCCAACAATTTTTCAAGTGTGTCTTAAAAGAACAGTCAGGTGCCCATAAGAACAGTTTTCCTCACTGTAATCATTCCTCCTGTTCATACTGGATATTAAAAGATCTCCTCGCAGGTGGAAGTATAGTAACAAAAAGAGGGACTTTGGCACTAAAAAGACTGTAACGTTGAAAAATATCTACTTGATTTGACTCATTTGAACGCCTGATATCAGCTTCAGATATCTTGAAGATACAGCTATATATCTAGTTGCTTTGATTTAAAGATGATGTTCCCTCTTCTGTTTTCGTGGATTAATGCTGTTACCTCTTCTTTAGAGGCCTTTCTGAAGATTACTTGAAGGTTATTTTGCAAAATGTCCCACTTTTTATGTCCAAGTTCAAGATGTATTCAGGAGCTCACCACATAAAGATAGACGAGAAGATGCCTGATGCGTTTTGGCCCTTGGAACACTTTATTTAAAAAAAAAAAATGGAAGAGACTTACAGAATGAGGACATGGAGCTTTTTCAAGTGTGCTGAACTCTTGAGGAACTTGTTATTTGTAAGTTGACTCATTGTCGAAAAAGGGAACATTAGTCACTGTTGAAAGCGGCTCAGTGAACACTGGAGACTGCCAAGGTGTACATGCAGGGTTTGTGACTCATTGGTTAAGAGCTTTATTTGAATGTTATGTGAATCTTACATGTTTAGGTGAGTCTTATAATATCTGTCCCCTCGTTTAACTTAACTTGTGAATCATTAAAAGGCGTGAAATGGCACAGGGCAGAGCAGAGCGTTCATTTTTCAGGTCTTTAGTTATATGTTCCAGACATGAGTGACAAGAAGACAGCCTTGTCCAGTATACATCAGACTACTTTCCATGATGAAAGAGTGTGGGCGCGCAGTGGATTGATGCTCAGGCCTGTTTATGCAGTGATGATGTCTCTGATATGATTGAAGCAGAATCAGTAGTAGTCTATTGACTTTGATAACCACCAAACTCTCACATTTATTTTTCATAACTCGTAACTCAACATTGGGCTATTTATGAAATATATCCCCCCAAATACAGCCTTCCTATTGATGGATGAATTACTATTCTATAAGTATCATTCCATGTTCAGTGGCAGAGAACACTTTCTTTTGCACCAGGGTGCTTTTTTACAAAATGTGTCTGAAACAGCCCAGCATCAGGACCTGTATTTCACTCTGTGTCTCAGTGTATGAAATCAGTCCTAACTGGACAGAAACTCTCCTAGTTTTCTCCTGACTTCTACTTTTAGAACTAGGAGAAGCGGGAAAAGCAATTTATAAACGTTCTGTGTGACAGCACATGTGGTTATGGTCTGGTTAGGCTTGGGGAAAGATCATGGTTTGGGTTAAAATGATCACTTGAAATGTGATGTGGGTCAAGGTTACTACTTCCTTAAAGTTAGGCAAGCTTCATCGTCATGGCTAACCATGACGATTGTTGCATTTCTTTTAAAATACTGTCCCAACTCATACAGCAGTCTCCTGCAACAAAGTCCACTAAGTCCACTTTTTGCAAGTTAGGATCTAACCAGCCATCCGACCCGCCACCTCTGAATAGGGGAATTTTTTTTTTAAAAGAAGGGTGTCTCTCAGCCTTGGCATTGATTCTACAAGTCTCTGAACTCTTCTGGACAGATGAACAATTCTTCCAAAAGATATTCCCTCATTTGGTGTTTGGATGATGGTGGTAGAGAACGCTGTCTAACAGGTCAGTCCGAAATCTCTCGTAGGTGTTCAACTGGGTTGAGATCTGGTGATTGTGAAGGCCATAGCATATGATTCACATCATTTTTATACTCATCAAACCATCCAGTGACCCTGTGAATGGGGGCATTGTCATCCTGGAAGAGACCACTCCCATCAGGATAGAAATGTTTCATCACAGGATAAAAGTTGATGACTCAGAACAACTTTGTAGCAAGAGGAGAGAGAATGAGATGAATGACATGCAACATAGGTTACATATTTAGGTTTGTTCTTTTCTTTTCTGACTTTTCTTTTCACTTTCTTTACTTTCTTGGTGCTGTGGCTGCTAGCCTGATCTTGAAAACCACAGCAGCTAATTTATGGCCTCATCTATGTGACATATGCAAAGGGAACATTTCCAACAACCCTGACAAGTCAATTCCAGGCAGTTAGGGGATTATTTATACATGAATAGACAGGTTACAGACACAGACTGCTAAAATATGTATGTTTTTGTCACCCCCTATTGTAATGTGAAAAGTAGCAGAGTGCAGCTTTAACAGAAACTAATCCCTGGCCAACTGCACACCTTCTCTCTCCACTCTCCCTGTTCCCCTTTTCTGTCTGTGGCAAGATGCCAATCAGTTAAATCCTTCCCGGCTCCCTCGCTGCCAATCAGCCCTTTTCCTTTTCCCTTTCCCCTCACTTAACCCTACAAGTCTATGTGTCAGCCAAGTGAAACGTGAGTGAATTTTATTGATCCAGGAGAGGTTTGAGCTCTGGCCCTTTTTTTAATCATGTCGCCGTGGTCTTCACCAGACAAAAATCAGGTCTGTCAGGAGACACTTCATTCCTCCAGAGCTGGACTGTTTGAAACTTCATTATGCTGAGATTGTTTTCTGTTCTCTCCCATGGATCTATTATAAAAGCTGGACATCAGACCGACACGCCCGTTCAGTCCAATAATTAAAACATAAAAACAAAAATGAAAACAATAAATAATTGCTCAGCAGGCATATTTGCCAAAAAAAAAGTTTCTAGCTTCCAGGTTTGTGTCTGGTGTTTCTCCCACTGGCCCTCAAGTTCCCATTTGGCCCATAGACTTAACATTGTGGTGATGTTTCTTAATAAAGTTTTAAAAATTTAAATCCTCTATGGATCAAAACTTCATAATAGAAAGAGTCATAATTGACCTTGTCTGCAGTTGTAGGTGTCTTGTCAACAGTTTTACAATGGTGGTCTATGGAGGAAAATTAGCCATATGAGCCGCAGGGGGACTTTTTGCTGCAATACCATGAGTGGCCACTGGGAAAAAAATGGCTTCCAGGCTGAGCAGCTCTTATAATACATCCACGCCCTCTCCTCATTGTCTCCACCATCATGTTAAGGTATTCTGCTGCTCTAAGAGGATTTGCTCACTGTAATGAGTTCAGAGGGATAAACAGTGGACAAAACGAAAGATTAGAAATGAGTGAAAGATGAAGGATCTCTAATAGACTGCAAATGTTGCTGAATTTAAGTGCTTATAAAAACTTCTTTTTTTCATTTTTATATCTTACACATATTTAAATAAGTGACAACTAGTCCTGCTCTTGCAAGACGGAAGCATGACAAACTGTTCAGAGTATTTCATCGTCATCATCATCATTACCTCCAGCACATCAAAGTGGTGGCGTTGTGCCTTTTTTTATTTCAAGCAAACCGAAGGTGAGAACGATGGAAAACAAAGAGCACAACTCTTCAGGAATGTTGGACTCTTTCATGAATTGGCTGAATTTCCACGTGGATTGTTGGTGAAATTAATACTGTAGTTTCCACCAAGAACTTGTGTGCAAGCGGTAGGCTACACATCCTTGTAAAACATAACATTGCATTGAAAAAAGTAAAATATCTAAATAAATAAAAATTGCTGCCTGACCCTTTGTTTTTTAGATTTACATAAGGTGATTAGGCTTTTGTCAAGTTCCCTTATTAATTTTTATATTTAACACATTTTTATTTCACACTGGAATTCAAAGTTCACTTCCTTTTAAATTCAAAGTAACCTGCTGGAGGTTATTTACCTGGACAATTCATTTCTGTGGCATCCAGAGACAATGTTTACCACAGTTTCACACTGAATTCACACTCAAATGAGGTACAGTATATGCAGACGTTGACACTTTTTCCCCATTAATCTGCTGAACAGGGAAGCTTTCTCTGTGCTCACTGGAAATCTAAGGTACAGGGGTATATTTTTAAAAGCATGTCTGGAGGGGATCTTTGCTCATCTGGGGTTTTAAAAGCCAGATCTCACACCCAAAGTGAAACTCATACCCCATAGACCAATGAGCCACACAAAAGCAAGACATATGTGTTTTCCATTGCAGGAAACACCCCGTTTGGGCAGTGAACCTCGCCTGTCAATGACATCTTTCTTGTGGAGGATGATGGATGTGCTTTTTCTGCAGCAATGCTTTAGTGCTTTACACTTGCTAAACACTGAATTCAAACTCACAATGGCTTAACGTTGAACCTTGTACATCTCACAAGAAGTAAGCAAGAACCATACCAATGACCAACAAGCAGAACCAAAAGCCAGGCATGAAACACTGCTCTGGTTGACAACAGACAAGATACATTCCTTGTTAATGACACAGCATTGTGGAAAACAAAAGAGGAAATGGATAAACTTGATTATTATGCGCCTTTTTATGCAGAACAATACGTTTGTGTCACCTGTAATGTGCAGCATTCTGCCACTCATCTGTATTGTGGGTCATGTGGGTCCTTTTCAGACTTTGGGGGATATTTATTAAGGATTTGTGGCCCTTTTTATGCACAAAACAATCAGATTGCATTTTTCCACATGTATTACACTGAGGTTTCATTCTGGTTACATAGAAGAACAGTAGAACCATTGAAATTCATAGCAATATCTTCAGCACATGATTTATCAGAGTAGGCTGACTAGAGGAGGGAAGCAGAATCTGGGAAAAGCAGGTGTAAAATGTGCTGCACTGTTTTAGTGGACACACACACAAAGGGAGAGAGACTCTAGCAGACATAGAGAGAGAAACACGAAACAAAAGATGCATTTTAAAGTTGCTTTCCTGCAGCTCTCTGCTTAGCACTATGACACAAAACAAAGGATCAACAATAAAATAACCATTATTAATGCAACTTTACCTTTCTGTTTCTCTCTGTGGCCTCCTTATTTTTGCTGACATTTAATGCCTTCCAGCGGCTCTGCTCCAGTGTGACTGTAGCAGCCAGTAATTAAGTAGGCTGATTATTATTATTTTTTATCCATTTACAGAACTTATGTACTCAAAAGAGTATACAATACTAGCAAAATTCATTAAATCACTGACCTTTCTGTTGAGCTGATATCAGGCTATTTAATAATTCATTTCATAATTTAACATTACTTCTCCTTTTTGTGGGATGAATGCACAATATTTAATATTTTAAGTTCAACAGCAGACTGCACTTTCACATTATTACTTTCCAGACGTCAACACGCCTTATAAGAGCCTGGTATCAGATCTAATTTAGCAGCACTTAATGCAAATCATATGAACTGCAGCTGGGCTCATTTACATCTGCAGTCTTGGTAAATACTCTAATAAATAAAAAGGAAATTGCAGTGATGCAAAAAATTTTTGTGTCCCTGATGGTAATTTGTGACCAATTAGTAAATATCCTCCTTTAAGTGTTGGCAGATCTTGAGAGGTTTGATATGACATCACCAAACCTAACTGAGTCGTTTTTTGCAGCAGCAGCAGTTAAATTTCCAAACCAATAGAGGATGCTGAACTCTGATAACTATCTGCAATGCTGCCAGTTTTATTGATAGAAGTCTCTCTATGACGTGTGGTGTTAACATCGAAATATTTGAGTGTCTTTAATTAGTCTTTAAAGCCAAAAGACACCTCAAAATATATTAACCATGTGGTTTCATTTATTCATTTCTGGAAAATGATTTCCTCTTCTTCTTGGCTGCAACACAAACACATCCACACATCCTTGTCGTTATCCTTTACATCGTAGCCATCAGTGGAGCTGATTGACAGGCAGTTTGTGGGAAACGACAACAGCTTTGTTTCCCACAAGGCCATATGGAGTTAGTGGATGAAGGGTAGAGTCACATGTGTGTCTGCGTGTGCTGGAAATTATGTGTGCACGTGTGGGTTTCTGTATGTGTGTGTGTGTGTGTGTGTGTGTGTGTGTGGTGAATCCTCTCTCTCAACTTTCAGAATATTGCCTAATAGTATTTGTTGCAAACCGATGGCCAGATGCTCGTCTTCAAGTCAAGTCCTCTGCTTGAAGCCAAAACATCCACATGGTCTCGTTGCTGACGTACAGTGCAGAGCACCAGTCAGGCTCAGTCAGGAATGTGAATTGGCTTCAGCAACATGAGACAAACTGAGTTTGATATGTATATGAATGTGTCTTGGTACAGTTTGTGGCTACATTTCCATATCAAAGTAGCTGTCTCCTGCATCTTCCCCCTGCGCATTCACAAACAGATAAGCGTGGAGAAGAATGGAAATCGACCCTCCTTTGTGTCCAAATCAATCAGCGAGCAGCGCATTCATCAGAGTGATTGGACATCAATAACCAAATATTCTGCCCTTTGAAGTCTCTAGTGTGAGGAATTAATATATCAAGATGCAGTCACGGTTGCTATGCAACAATGAGGCAGGTTATCCAGGCATCATGCTTGAAATGCAGAAATGGAAATGTTGAAGTTCATATTTGCATGTACAGTATGTTTTCTTAGGTCAAGGATTGTTGGTGATAGAGAGGTCAGTCACAGTTCTTTCCTGCCTTTTCAAATGAAGTGCCAATACTTGATTCGGTATTCAAAAGCGTTTAAAAAGAAACTTAGTCTTCAGCGATTTCTACAACATGTGAACCACATGCATTTTTTAAAAAAAAAAAGCTGTGTTTATTTTCTTTTCTTTTGTGGACCTGAGGAATATGTTATGTCTAACAACACATATGTCTAACATATTCAAATTGCATTAATATCCTACAATACCTCCTGAAGTCATTTTCCAACAATCCTCAAAACTGCTTTAGTACACCATCTTTTGAGGAAAAGCACTCTAAATGCTAGGAACATGAATAACTTTACACTTCAATGGCTTTCAAATGTATATACTTTTAGCATAATAACCTAGACCAGCGGTTCTTAAAACTTTTCAATAATGTACCCCGTTTAGAATATCAGTCAAGCACCTCCTAACCAAAACTGTTTTGATCAGGGGGTGCAATGCTATATTTCAAATGTTCAGATGTTTAGAATCCATCACTAAATTCATAGTATTGGCATTGTAGCTGCATTGAACTGCATCTTTTTCTTAAGTTCTACTTACAATTTAGTGAGTAACGTGGGCTTGTGCTTCACTGAGGATCTTTGTCATTCTTGGGGCAGGGAGGCATTGATCAAACTCTTTCCCAGGCACAGTCTGTTTCATGCTTTGTTTCAATCAGTCATTGTAGAAAGGAGGCCTCCCACAAACATGTGGATCCGAAGGGTAATAGCTACTCTAAAGCGCTCTTTCCCAGTTCACCATGTTCCTTCTTCACACACACCGAAACTGTGTGAGCGTGTGGATTCGTCAAACTTCATCTGTAGTTCACAGTCGGATGACACATCAAGTTTTTCCAAATGACTGACAGTTCCCTTCAGACAAGACAAATGGTTTCTCGCCCAATCCAGCTGTGCATATTTCTCCTCCATGTCATGGAAGTAAGAATTAAAACCACCAGTCAAGTTGGCCAAATGTCCCTGTATGATTGACTTCACTGAAGTTCTCTCCACATTCTCACTGGATAGGAAAGTAGATGAAATACTTCTCTGCACACGCCCGTTGCTCGGCTTTCTTCAGGAAAACCACCCACCTTGTCACACAGGTTCAGAGTGCTGGTGTCTTTGCCCTGCAGACACACTTTCAGTTTGTTCAGTTTACTGAATATATCTGCCAGATAGCATAGCTTTGCAAACCAGCCTGTGCCCTCAAACAAGGTGGCGTGGGGATATCCGTGCTCTGACTGAAAGGTGCACACTTCACATCAAATTTCGAACAACCTGTTCAATATTCTCCCTCGAGAGAGAGCCAGCGCGGCATAGCAGTTGTGTGTTCAGCTCCCCTGTTTTCACAAAGGTGGTGAAACAGTCACACATTGAGTGAGAATGCATTAACAACATTAAAAATGTCTGGTTGTTTTCCCCCTCCAAAAAACCCTCTCAGTATCATGAGCTGTGCCTTTCCACTGATATCTGTCAATTCATCAAGCTGGAGTTAAACCACAACTTGATCAACAATGTTTGTTACCATCATGTCATTTGACAAAGAAACAGTTTTTCATCTATCTGATGCGCTTTTATCCAGCATAGTCTCGTTCAATACAACATCAGCTGGAAGTGGTGGGCCTTCCACTATGGCGAACAGCTTTTTGACTTTAGCTACGAGCAAAGACGCTGCAGTCTGGAGTGCTTTGGCTGATGTCATGTGGAAACTTTTCACATCGTTTCTTGGGATGATCTGATGTCAGAAAGTGTTCTCTTGAAGAATTCTGGTGTCATACTGACATGACATTGGTGTTTTGTGCTGAGATATCATTAGCGGTATGCTGGCTTCATGGAACTGTTTTTCAATGCCATGGGTGGGTTGCAAGTTGTTGAGGTAAATCCCATTAAAACATGTTCTTCTTGACACTGATGATATTTTGTTGGCTCTGTTTTTACTTTGTTTTTCACCTCTTTCTCCTTGCTTTTGGTTGTATTGTTGGTATGTTGGTAAACTGGCTTCACGTTCACAGTGAACAAACGCCATTGTGAACCTGATTGGAATGCATTTAGGATGTAATAACTGTATATGTCCTTCAGTTTCATTCCTCCGTGTCACAGAATTCCTTTATCATTGTGTTTCCGCAGACTCTCGACTATGAAACAAAGAAGTCATACATCTTCAAGGTCGAAGCATCCAATGCACAGCTGGATCCCCGTTTCCTACACCTGGGGCCCTTTAAGGACTCGGCTACAGTCAAGGTCAACGTTCTAGACGTGGACGAGCCTCCCGTCTTCACCAGACCTTCCTACTCTATGGACGTGTACGAGGACACTCCTCCAGGAACCATCATTGGCTCTGTGACAGCTCACGACCTGGACGCCAGCAGCAGCGCCGTCAGGTAAAACCGACAAGTTTGTGGCAGCTATATTAACAGCACCCTGGCTTGCATCTAAGCGTTGTCAAATTATACAAAAGAATGTGAACGTGTTTTATTAAGATTTGTGGTTTTAGTTTTAATATCTAACAATAATTACCCCTTGCTTTAAAAAATAACCTCTCAGAAGGTACTGATTGCAGTCCAGGGGCCATCTTTTAATTTCCAGTCCTGTAGAGTTGGGAATTGTACATGTGGCCTTGAATAATGCAAAATGAGTTCATTTTCCCACCAGCTCAATTATTCTGCTCTTATGAGCGGGGACTTAACTTGTGCTGCTGTGAAGCATCTTTGTAAGTGGACAGATGTGACCGGCCTGTTAATAATTTAACAACATGTATGTGTGGATATAAAAAGAGTAGTCCCATAGCTCTGCTGTGATTGGCTGTATTTAAACAGGCATCAGATTCTGAGCTGAAAATCACAGTCTTTGTGTTGCTACGATCACTTCCTTTTACAAATTCTGTAATATTCCGCAAATCAATACAAAACAAAACGTTCACACTGAACCTGACTGAAAGTTCATTATTGACATTTGACAGAGCATATAACAAAAGAATCTCACTGAACTGTCCAATTAGTAGCTGTACTTGAGCTTTTGATCAAGAACAAGATAGGCAAATAGAACTTCTACAATTTCATGACAACTTGGCATTTTCTGAGGACGATCATGTGATACAGAAGTTTCAGAACATTTACAACAAGTGGACCTCATGGAGAGATTGTTGTCAGTTGTCTACACAGACTACAGGATGTATAGTCACTGCTTCGCTACATCAGTGCTGTGCTGTCCAGATTAAGTGAGTGTATTTTACATATTTGAGTCCTTTGATGATACCACAGTAGCTTGTTTCCATCTCAGTGGACTCTTTTCCTTGCAGGTATTCATTGGAATGGCAGACAGAGTCTGACAGCTGTTTTGACATCGACACCATAGAGGGAACCATTTCCACTAATGAATACCTGGACAGAGAGGCAGCTGTTCAGCACAATATCACTGTGGTAGCAACCAAAGTCAGTAAGTATTCCAAAGCAAGAATATCCTGCATCTATAACAATAAGTTATACCTACAGTTAAGTGAGAAACTTGGGCTTGTGCTTCACTAAGGGTCTCAGGGGCAGGGAGGCACCTGCAGCGATCAAACTCTTTTCCAGACACAGTCTGTTTCTTTGCTTTGTTTTGATCCGAGTCATTGCACAAAAGGAGGCATCACACAAATATGTGATTCAAAGGGTTATTAGCTGCTCCAAAGCTTTTTTCCCAGTTCAGGGTGTCCCTTCTTCACGCACACTCAATTATGCATGACTGATATTTTTTAAATTAACATTTAAAAAACAATCTCATGTACCCTGTGCAGTACCCCCTGCAATACTCCAACTCTCTAAGGGTACGTGTACCCCCATTTGAGAACCACAGGGCTAACCAATCAGAAGAGAGTGGGCTCACCAGGAAGAGAAACAAATCTAAAACAGGTTGTGTCAGACAGAGTTAAATAAGAAGTTTTTTAAACTATAAATCAGAGATATTTTAGTAGAGCCTCAGATAAAAAATGAAGACCTTTAAATGTGCAAAATATGTCCCCTTTTAGACAAAAGCCTTTCTACAATCTAAAAAATGGTTGCCTTCACCTGACTTTTACATTTGCAAAGCTTTTCACCTGCCAAACTAGTCAAAAAAGTGTGTCCATGTAAAATCTTGTTCTTCCACACACATAGTCTGCTCAGATTCCTCAAAATATTATGAGCTCAAATCTGAAATCCTGGACTTTCAATGTCTGTGCCCTCCTGTACCATACTTCTGATTGTGTACATGGTCAGTTATATAGTTACTGTGGTTTCCTCTCTTTATGTCTGCAGTTAGATCACTTTTAATCTAGTAGTTTGGTTTATATTAATGTCTCACAGTCTGGGGATTTGCTGTTTCTATCATTATTCACAGAGCTACTGCTTCTTGTTGAATTAAAGAGCTTTTGTAACCTGGAGCCACTCCTGTCATCTTACTTAAGCATCTTCAACACGTAACTCTGTTTTGGAAATATTAAACGACCACACTGGTGTGTTTTTAAGATTAACTCTGCATGGTTAGGGGTTAGGGTTAGGGTTAGGCAGTTTGATCCTGGGATATAAATCATACTTTCCTGATCATTTTAAAATTCCAGAGTTTCACAAATGTGTTTTTCTTACCATTACAGGTAGCCACCAGTTTCCACAGGGTGCATAAATCAATGATCACACTCTTTAAACTTGCTTGAGCAATGTAATCCATCACAGTGAGCATCAAGTCTGCATTATATGTGAATTACATACTATGATCAGATCTCAGTCAGGTGTACGTAACATTGTGACCTCAGTCTTTCAAAACATCAGCGCAAACAAACTCTGGTGTGGTTTGTTTGTGGTGGGAACATGATCCAGCTAAACAGCTCACCTGGACTTGTGCATTTTTAAAGTGTGGGCAGATAGGACTTTCTTCCCATGTTTACGTTCCCATCCCAGACACACCTGACCAATGAGCAGAGTGATTGTTCTCACCTTGCATGCAGTGATGCATTTTGGTTCAATTGGAATTTTTCTCTGTATGAAAAGAAACAGAATCAAGGGGGAAAATGCAAAAAGTTTACCAATTCATCCACTGACTGGGACCACAGCAAATGAACTATAGGTTTGAACACACCTTATGCATGCAGTCATGAAACTGAACCTTTGTGGCTATGCAAATGTGGAACATGTCGTTTGGATGTCATTGTCTAGAAAATGTACCCAGATACAGATCTCAGGTGGAAATCAGGTCTAAATGTAGACTTAATGTTCACAGCACTGGATTGGACCAGTGGTGCTCTGCATTGGTAGGTTCACCAATGTTGGTGATTTATGGTGAAAGTAATTTGTAGTAAATGTGGTAAAACTCAGTGACTGAAGTGAATACACAGTTTAACAATTTGTAGCTGTTGAAGCTGTTCTGACAACATGTGGTGGCCCAACACCTTACTACGACACTTGATGTCGGTTTTTCCTTGAATTTGTCACCCGTCTGTACATATCCATATAGTTAAAAACATGTAATGACAAACCATTGCAACTATTTGAATCCTATCACTGCCCCCCTCTCTCTGCATGTTTGGTTGGAGTGCAGCTGCAGCTGTAGTTACTGTGGTGGAAACTAAATTTAGCACATTTGAGCAAGCAGCTTAACTCATGCAGACTGTCTGTGCACCATATGATTTCCTCCTGTAAGCTTCTTGAGGAGGCAAAGGGCTGCCGTCACAAATCTGCCAAGCCTCCTCATTAGATAGAGCAACAATATAAATCCTCTAACTCTATCACAGTCGTTTATAAAGTGAAAAACAAGATTTCGCCTGTTAAATAGTGGGATGATCTGAAATGATTGGAAAGGATTATCTGTCAGGTGCCTGAGATTAGGTTGAAGAAAAGACACACAGCTGGGGATCAGGTAAACGTTTGGTTAGTATCTGTCTCCATCTAGTGGTCAAAGCTGGTGATACAATGAGATAGAAGACCGCAGCCTCACTTTAATATGACAAAAGATGTCAGATAAGGAACTGTACTTTTTGTTTGTTTGTCAAACATAATTTTGGTAAGAAGCTACTTTACATATTCATAGATTCTAGATTTCTATTGATGGAGAAAGAGTAGTTTCATTTTAAGGATTTGAACAAGATAATTGATAAAAAAAAACTTTTTTGTGTGGAAATACAACATTAGTCACAAATGATTAGTCAATCTAGAATTTTGTAGACATCTCAGATATCTCTGGAGGGAATCTTTAATTATTTATTATTTATTTTCTTTATGTATGCAGTTAACTACTCAATGACTTATCCACTGATGTAAACCAGGACATGCTTTTGAAAGGTCTGGAAAAGCTAATAAGCTGGTGTTGGGTTATTTTTCTGTGAAAGATAGATATTTTCTGTCAAACTAAATATATTTTCAGAAAATATATTGACAACATTAAGTCTAATAGTTGTTTCAGAGACTCTCTCATGCAGTATGTTGTTATTTGTAGAATGTACATTTCCCCAGGTGGCTAAACCAACAAAAACCTTCAAAAAATAACCAGGAACAAGACCTCAATGTCCTCAATAATAATAGTAAACTTTAATTATATAATTCATGCATAAAATGCATCACAAAGTGTTTCACTTAAAAGCAGAGAATCATGGCATTTATGATCACAGAACAAAAACACAGAAAATAAATAAAAATGACAAAATGACACAAGATAAAAAAAAAGTGAGGTAAAAACACTAATGTGTTAAAAAAAATAATGTGTCAATAGATTTAATTATTGCTTTTTGGCTGATGGAAATAAAATGGAAAGGAACATTGTTGACCCTTCAGACAACAAAAAAATAATTAGTAGTTGGGAGATAATATTTTCCACATCTGTGAAAAAATATTAATATGAAATAGTTTTAGTGCAGGAAACAAAATGATAGTAAAGGAAATCAGTGCAGTAGTTGTTCAGATATTTTGATTTTAAAGGGACAGACCAATTATTGGTTTCACTGAAGAATACAAATGTTCTTTTTTTTTTACCATCTGCTGTTGCCAAACATTCTGACATCTTCAGCTCTGTTTGTGCCAGAAGAACTGCAGCTCTCTATTGTCAGGTTGTTTTTTTTTTTTTTTTCAAATGTTGTGAAATGTCTTCAACTGAAGGCAAACATCTTGATGAATTTATTTCATTTATGCGGTTTATGAACAGGTTTATACAGAGAAGTCTATTTCTTGTATTCTCTGCTGTTTCATTTATTTCATACATAATTGCATCATGTATTGTGTTCATTTTGACCCCTGATTTTGACTCAAATGTATGTTAATTTGAAGTCACATTTTAGTCCTTTTATTAGAGAGGGCAATGAAACACTGCTTTTCAGCCTGCTGTTAAGTTACTCTTTACAGCCACAGCAAATTCAGATGTCTACAGTTACCATGGTTTCAGCCACGGTGACCTCTGATGTCTACAATTGGTGCATGCATGGTCAGATGAAACTTAGTTTTCAGGGGCTTTTATGCGACATAGTTTCCCTCTGTGTTCACTGTGGCCATCATCTCTGACAGACTGTCAGTATGTTGGATAAACACATTAGGCGGTGTCACTGAGAGTATAATCATTCGTGTCTTCATGTTGACCCTTACAGACAACCCTCTGCTGTCCACCAAAGTGTCAGTGACAGTCAACGTGCTGGATGTGAATGAGTTCCCTCCTGAGCTGGCAGTTCCTTCAGACACCTTCGTCTGTGAAAACTCCAGAATGGGACAGGTAAACCCAGCTGTGTCTGCTGATCTACGCTCACCAGCCACTTTATTAAGAACACCTGTGCAGTCTAATGCAATCTAATACAATGGCTCTGATATAAACTCTACTTTTACAAAGCTTGTACATTTTTGTTGACATTGTCTGAAAAGTGATAATTCTACTTTATGTTTATTATTGAGGTTGTACTGTGTGCTGGTGGTGGACTGGAATGCGTTATATTGGAAAAGTGTTCCTAATATTTTGCTCCCCCAGTGTATGTTAATGGAGTGGCGACTATTTATTGTTAGGTGAGGTGTTAGTGCAGGTCTGTAGAACACATTCCTGCTTTAAAGTATCAAAATATTCAGATCCAATATCCAGATATACAATACCACCTACCATACATACTAATACTACTGCCAATACTAAAAATAATGATAGCAAAAAGCAAATTAAATCAAGTATCTCCATCTTTCCTCTTTCCTCATAATGATGATTTATTCAGGTCTCATAATTATGAGACTGTTCTGGTAATTCTATGCTAGTAAATCCTAATTGAATGAGAAAGGCAAGTCATAACTACCAGATAAGCCCTCCATTTTTTTTCCTTGGTACATCCAATGTACTTACATAGTATGAAACCAATAAGTGAAAAGAAGATTAAACGATTAGAAAAATATTTTCCCACCCATGATTTATCTCCTCCTGAGATGAAACAACTCTGCAAGACAATTTATAGATTATGTGTGTTATTGTGTTAATATTTTATAATTTATATAAGATTTAGGGTTGCAACTAATGATTGCTTTAATTATTGATTAATCACTTATTCTCTTGATTAATTAATTAGTTGTTTGGTCTATAAAATGTCAGAAAAACTGTTTATGAGTGTTTCCCAAAGCCCACGCTGTCCTCAAATGTCTTGTTCTGTCCACAAACCAAAGATATTCAGTTTAGTGTCATAGAGGACGAAAGAGACCAGAAAATATTCACATTCCAGAAGCTGGAATACCATTATTGATACTTGAGGTTTTTATTTTTCAGGTTATTTGAGGTTTTTAAAGACACATTTGTGATAAAAGTCCTTAAATGTGCTTATTAAAAGGATGATGACTATAAAATAAATATTTGGTATATATTTAAAAAAAAAAAAAATTAATATAGACATACTGGACAGGACATATATCAATACATAATTCAATAGTCTTTATGATCATCCCACAACTTCAAGAAGGGATGGGCTTTATGATCAACGTAGTCTTTAAAATGTTGGGAATCAGTCAGTCTGGATGGGTTAGCGTCTGTGATAGGGTCTCATCTTACAGGATACTAACAAAGCAATTGGACACATTCTATTTTTCATATCAGATGATTATTCTTATTCAGAACTCTCTGTTGTGAGATTCCTCATCACTGTAGTCTACATATCTGAAGGGATTTGAACTAGCAGCCTTTTAGTCACAACTTAAAACCAGATTGCAAGACTTTTATATGTAAATGAACGTCCTCATCAAACCAGTTAACAACGCTGATGCATTGTGATGCATGCACAATGCCCACAACATACAGAGTTTTTAAATGTGGTGTCTGTTGCCGGCGCACCCATGGTGATGCGTTTCACGTCACGTCAGCCAAGACTTATGTCAGCGAAGTTGGCTAGCTTCAGCCCTGTGCTAACTTTACTCTCACGGATACGTTCTCACTGTTTGTAATGATATATCTGTCTATTCTGTTGCTGTTCCCTGACCAGGTGATCCAGACAGTCAGCGCTGTGGACAAAGACCTTCCTCCTGTTGGCCAGAGGTTCTTCTTCAAGTCCCCCAAAGAGCTCCGCAACAGGAACTTCACTGTTCGAGATTTTGGAAGTAAGAAAGGGGGACGAGGTTGTGAGTGAGACGGATGTTTTTTGAATTTATTTGAATGTTACAATGGTAACAAATACTGCCAGGCTCACAGGTCCTGGTAGTTGACACAGTTCTCCATTCTCTCTCTTTTGGCTATGATGTTACAGTCAGTTTTCTGAGTTAACCACAGTATTTGACCATCTGCTTGCCTTCTGTCTGCACTCGGCTCCTATCGTCACAGTGCTGATTATTAATATCCATTTTTAACAGCGATTGCTATTGTTAGTGTGTAGAGCGTTTAATGTGATAATGAGGCTGATGAGGTGGTTGGATTCCTGAGTTCATTGGAAAATGCAAGTTCAAACTTTGTATGCTTTCTATTGAGAAAGGCTATTACCTGCAAAACATCAGCATGCATACATTATCACTGTATGCATGTTAGCATGATGGCGTTTAGCTGCTAGCATGGTTGTAGAATCTCAGTCTTACATGACTTTTTGCTAACAAATAAAAGAGTCGCCTCTTTTCTTTATTTTAAAGATTAAATAAAAGATTAATACTGATTGAAATTGTGATTTTTCTCTAAATATGCAGAATAAAGTCAGCTTTATACTTAGACTGGAGTGAATTAGAAATCATTAGTGATGACAAAGCAGTTTAAACTGACATGGATTGTGTTCTTATCCTATCAGACCATTTTATACATGAAAACATATGTAAGAAAAAAAACTTTTTAAACTACAGTAATTCTATTTTCTTTTTACCTTCCTCTTATGATCCATATATGTGTGGAGGTGCAGGGTGTGGGTGTGTTTCTTTGTAACCACCATGAAGCAATCAGAAAATTTTTTCAGGTTCTCATTCACTAGTTTTCTCCCTCCCACTGCTCGCTCTCCTCATCCTCTCTCTAGCTCGCTCGACCACTGCTTCTGTCTCGTCTTTTTTTTAAAACGAGTTAGGAAGTCGTCAGCAAAGCCCAACTTTACTTTTAATGTTATCAAATGAAGAGAAATGTCTTCCGCTCTTCCAAGTAATGATTTTTTTTTATCTTCCCTCATGGTAGGATTATACAGTGTCACGGGTTGGTGAACCTCCGCTATGAGTTTGGACTTCTTGCTTCATTCTTGTCTTAATATAGAGTCAATGTATCTGGAAATATTTTAATATTAGACAATTTAAATATAACGGTTCAGTGCCAGTGCTTGAAGTTGTGTGCGCTCTATTTTAACAGTAACCTGACCCTAATCATACCAAAGTTACCATTTTGGTATTGAAAGTTAAAAAAAAAACACCTTGGCATTGAAAATAATCTGAGGTTTTGCAGAATATTCCAATACCTGCAGTCTTTCTGGTGACATTTGTCCTTAAAATGCAATTCAACTCTACTGAACTAATGAAAAAGGAGAGCTTCCTTATACAGAAAAAATATAGGAAATCTCCAGCCTTATCCTTTAAGGTGTGGTTAGGATGTGGGCAACTAAAACACTTGGTTCAGGTTAGGAAGAGATACATACCTCCAATGTCATCTCTAGCATGTATGTTTCCACCTGCTGGGTCTCATTGCTGGACAGTTTCCTCTCACTGCGATGCAGGCGTCACAACCAAACAGTGGCAGGTAAGTTTTCCCCCCTCACGTTCACGGCCAATTATATAAGTCAATATGTACAAATAAGCTCAAACACTGGGCGGGTCTTATTACACATGCATCCATAAAGCCACAGCTTTTAGCCCGTTACCTACACACAAGAGAAATAATGCTGATTTTTCAGTGTTTACATCATTAACAAGTTCTTATGACTAAAACCAAAAGAAAACACTTCTCCTACACTCCACCCTCCCCCCCCGCTGAATGAAGAGTGTGTCCGTCTCTGTTGCCTCTGTCCATCCGTCGCTGAGGGATGATCAGCTTCAACATATCCTCTCCTGACATTTCCTGCTTTCCCCTGCAACACCTCACAAAACACCGTTATATTTCTGTATGTTTGTACCTGTACAGTCAGCATCACGTCTGATTGAGACAGACACAGAGGCCTGCAGCCACCAAGGGGAACTGGAGCGTATGTGTGTGTGTGTGTGTTTGTGTCTATGTGTGTAACAGGAACAAGGTGCCTTAATGGTCTCTACCTTGTCAGGCTACATCTCCATCCAGCTGGGTGAGAAAGGATCTTTTGTGACACACACATGCACAGCCACACAACGCGTCACGCTGAAAAAGTGTCTAAATCTGTAGTTTGGGGAAAAAGGAACATCTTTTCCTTTTTAAACATTTTGCTCTCTGTATAATCCGCACTCCTTCGTTTTGCTCCGATATCAAATATTAAAGACATCACACAGGCTCCTGTGTGTTGTGTAACAAGGAGTGTACCACAGGAAGGAAGCTCTTTTATATCACACTCAAAGACACTAGTTTCTGACACGCTGCTTCGTCTCTGATATTTAAGAGGACGGCATTTGCTTTATTATCTTGTTTTCAGGAATTGATGTTTAAAATCCTCCCAAAAAAAAACCTAAAACCAAAACAAAACAAAACAAAAAAACTAATAATACTCGCAGCTCTATGAGGTTGTGCTCACATTTGCTAATTAGCACAAAATACAATCTCATGTGGAATGTGGAATGTCATTAGTTTTGCAGGTATGTTTTTATCAGATGATGGCACTAGATGAAAAGTCAATGTTTTTTACAATTCATCTTGAGGGGAACATGAATGTGTGAACCAAATTTAATGTCGATCCATCCAGACATTTCACTCTGAACTAAAAATGTCAGCCACCTCATATTGGTGCTAGAGGAAAAGTCAGGAGATCAACCAAAGCCAATAAGATTCATTCCACATCCAATGCAAATGCCAAAGTTTTATGGCAACATCCAAAAGTTAATATCTCAGTGAGTTTATTCAATATGTTTTCTGAGATATTTCAGTCTGGTGGCAAACTGCTGGACTGGACTAATAAACCAGCCAACACGGCCAATCCCTCTAGTCACACTAAAAAAAAGAGAAGTAACCTGAGCACAGTTAAGAATGCTGCGACATTACAGCGTTGTTCACACCTGCCTGCATACGTGCATTTGTGTATCTGAAGGACTGAAAAGTTGATTCACAAAGGGGCAGATGAGGGCGATAAAGCAGCTCCTCATATCCTGACATATTGCCTCCATGGTCCATGAGCTTAACTGCATCTTTTACATCTTCTGCATGCTATCAAACAGGAAAAAAACTTTAAAAAAAATTTTGTGATGCAATTTATGGTATTTTTTTGTGAAATCCACTGCAATTATTTTTGCATTAAAACACTATACTAAACAATTTTAATTGTTCTAGAATTGGCAATCATTCTTCATCTTCTACTTCGAAACGTCTTTTAAACTTCCTTCTTATGCTACATGTGTCGAACTCCTGGATCTTCTTTTAGAGTCAGTGTTACTGTAGCATTCATTCATCTTAAAAGGACAAGGCAGGTGATATCCCATATTTGTTTTATGATTCTCAACATTTTCCATTAAAAGACCAAACAAACCAACAACAGGTATTGTTAAGAGTACCAAACATAGACTGCTGAAAAGAGTCCCAACAAATGCACTATTTCCTCCTGTTTATGTAACATTTGCTAAAAACTACAGTGACCAACTGTTTATGGAAATTACTGAAGCTGTTTTTTTTTTTTTTTAATGAAACTTTATGTTTGTGAGACATTGATGTCTTCAATCGGGACCAATGGCTTTAAGTCTGAGAGGGTAGAGGATGGACTAACGCACTGTTGAGCTTGGCCTTTTAATGGGGTGTGTTAAGGTCAATTTTGACCTGTGAGGACAACAGGTGTCATGAAATGGCAACATGATAAACAGTATCCTGACTAAACTTTGACATATACCAATCTGCCATAAATAGTAAGCAAACAGTGTATGTAATGTCATTTGTAATGCATTTTTTTGAAGGTGAAAAGACCTCATTTATGCCTGTGTCAACGTTCCATGTATGCATTTTGTTGGTAAATATTCGAGGTTTAATCCGATTTATGATGTGACACCATCTTCTGTTGCTTCCCAGACAACACCGCTGGTATAGTGACGCGGCGCTCGGGCTTCCAGCGGCGGCTGCAGGACGTCTACGTCCTTCCCGTCCTGGTTGAAGACAGCGGTTATCCCGCCCAGAGCAGCACGGCCACCCTCACCATCCGAGTGTGTTCCTGCGAGTCGGGAGGCTCGCTGCTCACCTGCTCCGCCGAGGCCGTCTTCCTGCCCGTGGGTCTCAGCACCGGAGCTTTGATGGCGATTCTGCTCTGTGTGGCTCTGCTGATAGGTACGTCTTCCATATAATGATACGACTGCACCATAGTGATGCGTAGAAACAGCGCAGTGTTTCATGCATTTGGCAGTTTTGCACATTTTCGACATAATGACTAAGCTTTATTCCAACAAGCATAACGCTGAGTTCTAAATTATGAATGAGTATATTTCTCTGTACACTGCTACCCCGGCTGTAGCTGGGTCATAAAGTATTCTGGTCATGTCTGTGCTAATAAAATCATCTGCTGGTTATGAAGACCCAGTGAAAAGCTTCAGAGAAAGCCAAATGTCCTAGCTGGGTAGGGATGGAACTAAAACATGCTTTCAATAGCAATTTTCGATTAGTGATTCATCTTTCAAAAACGAAATGAAAATGAAAAAATACCTGTTTCCTTCAAAACCCCAAAATATTCTGTTTCAAACAAATCAAAAAACGTCAAAAACAACCACAACAAAAAAAATCCTAATTGATTAGAAAATTGTCCCAGAATGTCTTTTGATTATTGATTCCATCATTTCACTACTTCAGCTGGTTTTCTATCAGGCTTACGTTGGTTCATGCTCGCTTTCAAAGACACAAGTTGAGACCTTTTTCCAACTTCGGTCATAATCCCACAAACCACCGCTTCAACCCAGGACCCCGGCTTCTCAAAACACCCTTTTGAAGATCTTGTTTTTCGCTGACTGCTGAGCGGTTTCACTTCTCACCCGCTGCTGTGTCAGTACCACCACCATGGACATCACTGTGGGATGTTTTACAGGTGCAAAACATTCTGCACTTCTGATGACGGTGATCAATGATTGTGAAGTTGTACACATGTGCCCGAGCCTGATATTCTCTCCCACAGTTAGTCATAAATGTAGCACAGCCTCAATATAAATACTGTCTGCTCCAACAGTCTGTAGACCTGTCAATCAAAGAACGGCAAAGAAGAATCACTATTTAAATGTGATGTCTGAGTCATATCATAGACAAGGTCCTCCCTCCATACACACAATGACATTTGGCACCTTGAATAGATTTTTTTTTAAAAAAAGAATAAAAAAGATTGTCATTACTCAGAAGCAGCAGTCAAATCTCAGCCCTCACATAATTCAGCAGCATAATGGAGCTTTTTGACAGTGTTTGTACACTGACTGATTTCAAAATGTGTTCCTTTCTTTTCATTTCCAGCTACGGCACAGATCGACTTGATGTGGTAGTTCAACAGAAAAAAAAATGGAAAGATGTTTTGAGCTTTTGCAGTGAACATAGTTTTACAGTCTAGGGGGCAAAAAGCACCACAATGCTATTTAAGCGCTGTTGAATATGCACTTGTGTGCAGATTGCCAGTCAGGTCACAGTGGACAATTCTGTGTAAACCAGGGAGGACACTGACTGACTGCTGATGTCAGCGGGTTGTAAGTATTGAACACCAAATATTTAAGTTCTACCATTTTTTATGTCGCCAATAACCAAATGACTGTGTGATGTGAATGTGGACGCTTGCATTGACAAAGATAAAAAAAAGAATCAACCATGTCTGCTGCTCTAAACCACTTCTTTGTCTTTCATAGCTAACTTTTATGGGTTCTCTCTCTGCTCTCTCATCGACCTTGTTTTCGGCAGCAGCAGCTGTTTTCAGTGAAACATGTCTGTTAAAGCCAGTGTACACTACCTGCCCAGCAGCAAACAGCAGACAGACACAGGTAGCTGTAGACTAGCTGGTGAACACAGTGGAGCCTTTAGCAGCTAAAGACACAGGTTTCTGGTTTAGTTGGTGGAGACCAAACCAGAAGGAAAGTGAATATAGACTTGTGTTGTAAGCATTCATCATGTGTACACATACATTTGTGTGTCTTCTACAGCAACATATCTGCTCTGTAAATCACTTCATGTGTTCTCCTCTGAGGAAGAATCAGAGAAATTTATACTTCTGGTTTCATGATGGTGCCCCTGCATGATTCATTATCTGTCTGTGTAGATGGACATGAACACACATCCTGTCCTGCAGCTTAGCTTGTTGAAGTGAGTGAGGAAAAGTGCACCTCTAACATCAGTTAGCAGCTAGATAGCTGATTAGCAGCTCAGCATGTAAACACACCTGCGGATGTCTCTTCAGTCTGGTAAGATGCTGGCTCGGCCATCAGCACTGCTAACAACACGCTGTCTGCCGTCAGCACTCTGGCAGCCTGCTAGCTGTCAATCAACAGGCACTGACCCCGCCCTTTCACTTGTAAAGGTTTCTGGCCTGCAGTTGATGATGATGATAAGAAGATGCACTCTGTCAGTGGATGAGTGTTTGTGATGCAACACTAGAGGGCGCCAGCAACACATGACAAGAGTGTAATTATCACAGGGAGGTGCTGAAGTACACTCAGACAGGCTGAGTCCTCTCTTACTGCTTTCTCCCCCTCCTATCATTTCATTTCATTTCTGCTCCTTTTACAGAGAATTATAGTTACATAACCACCTGTCCAAGCATGGAGAAAAACAAGCAATGCCACATGCATACAGATCTCATTGTGTGCCTCAATGTGTGTGTGTGTGTGTGTGTATCTCTTAAGGCACATGAGTGCATATGTGTAACATTACAGATAAAGCAGAAATGGAACGAAAGGCATATAAAAAAGAAGCTGTTTATCCTGCCCTCAGAACTGATTCAAGAGAGATGCATGTAGGTCTTTGTCTGTGTGTGTGTGTGTGTGTGTGTGTGTGTGTGTGTGTGTGACTGATAGCATGTCAGAAGAAGAAACGCAGCTTCCTGAGGGCATTGTGCCTTCTTTATTGGTGTCCTCTGTAGAGAGGGAGGACAGCTGAAAGAGGACATAAAGGGAAAGCGGGGAGGATGGGCTAATGGCTGCATAACACATAACGTCCACCTTTTTTCTCATGCCAGAGAGACGTTTCCACATATATATCATGACAGCAATGTAGCACTTAGTGTGTTGTATAGGCTTGGAGGCAGCTGTGAAGGCATCCTCACATGATATTGATTAATCAATGGAACCTTGACATGTTTAAAAGGAGTATGTTTTTGTCAAAGATGATTACCCACCAATGGAGCTCGACTAACTTGAATGTACAGATTGAGGCGTGTCATGCTTATATTATGTTTTAGGATTTGATTCACTCCCAAACTTGTAGTCTTCAGCCCCCAAACTGACGCTGATGCAAGTGACATCACTTGAGGCAGTTTATCAGATTTCATACATCTCCCTCTGGAGACATGAAAGGCTTTATTACTCTGCAACTTTCACGCAGTAGCGCTCAAACTTGACTTTGATGTGTAAAATCAATGGAGATCCCCTTTGACTGTTTTTTTTTTTTTTTATGACTAATTAACTGTTTAGTCAAGAAAATGTCAGAAAATGCACATCACAATTCCCAGAAGCCCACGTTAATATATTCAAATTGCTCGTTCCAATAGTCCAAAACACAAATATATTGGGTTTGCAGTGATTTACAACAGACCTAAAAAAAAAAAAAAAGATGATTAACAACAACAATTATCAAAGTCATTTGATAATTTGTGTCTGTCTGTTGGTTCAAATGACTGCAGGTGTTTGCAATGACAGCTGTTGGAGTTACAATAATCCAATTATCAAACTTGTCCAATAATTACTGACTTATTTCCTGCCCCTCCATTAACCTATTAATCAACTAATTATGTCAGCACTAGAATAAAGTTTGGACTCTTTATTCAGTGTCTCCATTAAGGTAGAATTATTGTTATATGAAGTGCTTCCTGTGCACAAGTAAAAGCAGCATCAAGTCCACAACTGTTAGAACACAAAAGATTAAACTTGGTCAAGAAATGACATGAAAGAATTGAAAATAATATTTTAAGGAAGGGTTTAAGAAGATGACTGACTCTACAGGCTGGCGGTTAAAGCCTGAGGGTGAAAGCCGATTATGTCACCTTTGTGTTTTTGGGGGCCTGGATTTAGAAAAGGTTCTCTCCAAGATTCTCAGGCTTATAAAGGCTCAAAAGGTCTTCGGGGGCCAAAATTTGCAGACCCTCAAGGACTAGCAGCATGGTATTAAAAGCAATGCTGAACTTATCAGGGAGCCCGTTGGTAACTTTCCGTTTTTGTCTCATAGTGTTGGAGTTACAATAATCCAGGAATAAGAACTTGAGGTGTATATGACCTTTTCCAGATCAGCAGAGACGAGGTGACGTTGAATTTTCCAATTGGTCTTTATTAGCTTGAGGTTCCATGACTTTTATACACTTGGGTCATATTTTGCTAGCTGTGGCTCAGCCAAAGCACCTCATTTTGGGGGTGGGGGATGGAGAGTCAAATATAAGGCAGGAAGTGACCCGTTTCCACGTCATAACTTTACTCTCCACCTTTGGTTTTTCTTCCAAATAAACCTAATGAACTAACTGCTTCTGTTTCTTTTTGCTTTTTGGTTCCCTGATAAATCTTACTTTTACTGAGGAATGAAGGTCAATAGTGATACCCACCATGAGATGAACAGTAATATTAAACCTTTATGAATAATTAGTGTAAGGAGTCATGTAGAGTAGAAATATATGAATGGCTACACACATGATCTTAAAGATAAAAAGTTTTGATTGAATGTTTTTCTTTTTTTTTAAATAAGAGACCTAATCCAAAAATGAGCTGAAGACAGTCAGACTAATTCCAAATCCAGCCTGTCTTTTAGAAACGATGTTTACTTACTACTAAAGCAACAGCAAATACATTTAGTAGGAAATGAAATGCAGCCAAAATTCAATTTTCCTCTCATAATAAGGAGAAAATGTTGTTAATCAGACACGCTGCAAAAAATGTTGATGAATTAAGTGAAAATGTTCAGTGACAGCAAACTTTTCTGTTTGTTTTCCTTGCTGGTATCACACTATGACTATGATCTCCTCCAAATGTGCTTTCAGTGCAAGTGATGGAGGCCAAAATGGTTTTAGTTTTACACAGACTGTCCATCCCTTTACAGCTGGCTCAGCCTTTCTGTTGTAGCCACTAGGAGCACTGGTTTTGTTTTCTGTTTGAACGTTGTATCCTCGTATGAGACACAGAGACAGCTGTTACTGTTAACAAAGCTGCACTGGTGTTAAAGCAAATGAACCCTCTGTGCTGGAGCTAGCAGGCAAGACCGGAGCTGCTTTTCATGATGGACAGACGGATGAGGATCATATATGACTTGAACTGACATGTGCAGCATCAAACAATAACGTGTTGGACAAAAGACAACAAAGTGAGTAGCTGGTAGCGAACAAAAAAACTCTTCAGAGGAGCTGAAGTTTATTAGATTGCAAGTGTGTGTTCGCCCACAGTTACTGTAACAAACACCATACAAGTTGAAGTTCTGCTTCATGCTCTGTCAGACTTTTAAAAGCGAGCTTTTTACATTTTCGGAGCGAGGGGTCAGAAGTGAGGAAGAAGCGCGGGATGTAATGATGTTGAGAGGAGAAACAAGGGGAAAGTAAAGAACGGATCCAAGATTGAAAGCAAAAGTTTAAGGAGGAAGGAGAAGGCCGTCATAATGTTCTAAGCCCTTATACACTCTAAACTTTCAACATTTGAACAGGCACCCAACCAAAACGCAATGTTCATTACAGATTTATGACTAGAAAAAACTTGACACACAGCGCTGAGTTGCACTGCATCTTAAATGAACCTTCAGGCTCCCAGATTTCAGACGATGTATTCCTCTTCTATGTGGCACATACTGTTGACCTGCTATCTCCCCCTAAACATCCCTGGACCCCCCCCCCCTGGACACTACACAACAACTCTATCAACCATAATGTTTTTTTCAGCTGTTAAAAGGTTGTTGACTTCAGTAGCTGTACCTTAACAAAATAGGACGACGAGCTCAGTGGGTGTTTCTTGTTGTTTTAAACCTTGAAGGTGTTTTGAGGAGAGGTAGAAGTAACAGAAACATCCTGTATATATCAGAAAAAAAAATCCCAATCCACAATTCATTTTGTTCTCATTTTTTCTTGGAAAAAATGTATATTAGAGAATCAATTAAAAAAGAAAAAAAATCCAACATCCAGTAAGGCATTCCAGACAAAACATGTTCTGAAATACAACAAATGGTGTCCAAGAATTTGAACATATTCTACAGTGTTGCTTGCAGCTGTTAAATCTAGATCTCAGAGTGTTTTCTTACATTCTGCAGAAACAAAGATCTAAATTAAAATGAATGATGAAACAGCAGCCATGTGCTGCCTGCTAACTTGTGCGCTTTCTTTTAAGATAAGACTTTACAGCTGTGTGGTTTCGTCTGTCTCTCGCACTACTTTTGAACTCTGCCTCTCTATTTTTTTTTAGCCGTATTTTATAGTCTTTAAATGTTCTCCCCTTTCCATCCCAGTCGTTGTATGTCTTGTAGTTCTTTAAAAATGTCTTTGTAATCATGGGATTTGAAGAGCACAACATGTTATGCTCTTTTTGTCATCATAAAAGCATATTCTTTGTTAAGAACCAATATGTATATGCGAAATGTCTTGAAGGGAGCAGCCTTTTTCACCACTCTGGGTTCTTGTTTTTTGAACACAAGTTGCTTTAAATGTTGTTCAGTCAAACATCAAGCCTGTGACATCAAGTCATGGGCTGATCCTGCCGTTCATTTACCCTCACAATGAAAAAACCTGATGGTTTATGGCCCATACTGAGGCCATTATGGTTCTCAACTCTCAGTGTGTCTCATCCAGCCTGCAGAGAATGCTGCCTTCTGGCTGTGTGATGTTTAATAGTTGTCAACAGAGCGTGCGTGCGCACACACACACACACACACACACACACACAATTTCATCCTCGAATTTAATCGGATGGGGGACAATTGTAGTGACTAGACAAGCTTTAATCACTACTGGCGCTAATGGTGTGATGTTAAGACGTGGACTGAGTGCTCACAGACTATTTCATTTAGTTGGTAAACGTATTTATTCTTGTAAGACTAACTGGAATTTATCTTTTACCAGAAAATAAAATTAACCCAAACAATCACCGAGCCCAGTCGAAAACTTTTTTGCCTCTCCATCAGCACACCTGCTGGCGATTGGCATGACCTTAAACACATTTACTCGGCCGGCCCTGAACACACTCCCCCCTGGCTCCTGGGAGGGAGCATCACCACAAATAAATATCTGGCTGGCTCTTACAACAATATAATGTGGTGTGTTGTAAGATTCTATGTTGCGTTCTGTTTGAATATGGGTTGCTGTAATTTAACAGGTTATGTTGGTGTATAGTGTTTGCTCCTTTTTAACTTTGAGCACCTGTCCCTGTTCAACCCGCAGCACAAAGCATATTAGTTTCACAATAATGGCTTGAAAAATGTGACATACCTACATTTTCTTGGACTCTTCTTTTCTAGTGGCCTGCATCCACATTATGTTCAGTGGAAAAAGCAATATTTTAAGAAGGTTTCTGCATTAAAACACATTTCTAGCAAGAAATGTGCATTTTATTTCCATAACCTTCATTCAGTGAATGAATATGATATTTAATTTGTCAGTCATTACAAATATTTTGTCAGACTTTCTGTCGTCGCTATGGTGGTTGTTAAGGATGCTGCTATCCTTGAAACCATGTAGTTGCATGTTGTTTGAATCATTGTCTTTGCGTTGTGTAGTTATCTGAGCTGTTTGATGATCTTTCCATAAAAACATAGATTGTAGAGCATCCCAGGTAGGATCAATTGAATTTGAAATCCAGAATTTGAAGCTTTGCAATTAGCTGATCCCAAAAATATTTACCTCACTGTCACAATGTTAAGTTTTTTTTGTTGATATCTTTAACATTTCTCAACACACAAAACATGAAAATGTTCTTGATAATGCTTCAATAACAAAAGGAGCCCTTGACCTCAGCTACCATGTGAGTATAGTAAATTAAATGAATTTCCAACCATTTAACAATTAGTTATTTAAAGTCTAATTACACAGATGTGTTTATTTCACCAAGAAAAACCTATTTCAATGTTCATCCTGGCATCTGACTATTGTTTTAAGGCAGACTGGAAAAACTGTGAAGCCGTCCTTTAAGTTTGAACTTATTTAAGGTTTAATACAAAAAAAAAAAAAACCCCACAGTGACTTGAAGCACGATACACAAAATGTTTATTCATTTGTCTTTCACTAACCTTGACCGCCATCCATCCTGACCTTCTCCTCATGACTTCATTGCGATATATAAATGTAGCACTTCATTCATTGAAAACATTTTGCCTGTAAACACAATCCAGGCAGCAATTACATTCGCCAACGCGACATAATTGGGGAAAACAATTTAGTGGTATAGAAATGTAATTTCTAGGAGACAGGGTTGGGGTCCGAATAGACCCGAGAAAAGCAGCAATCATGTCGTTTTTCTTGAGAGTCTGTCTGGGTCCACTCAGGGAGTAGACATACTGTACTGGAACCGATTACAATGCGTATATTTTTTGGACCTGCCAGACATGAGACCCAGGTCAAGTCACAGTTACTAAGACCTGAGTGGAGCTACGAAAAGGGTGAAGTTGGAGTTGCAGATTCTACTCTCTATGGTCCCAGCATGAACCCAAGAATTATATTTAAAAAAAATGACTACTACTTCCATAAAAACAGGAGGCTTACGTGTTAAAACTGTATTTTGGGGCAAAGCTGGAAGTGTTCTGACATCGCTGCATTTGATTCATGGTAAGCTGTGCAGATCAGTTGTGTTTCATAGTCTGCCCTATTTCTCACTTCAAATTTGGCAAGGGAAGGAAAGGTGCTATATGTTTGTCTCTTGTGTCAAAAAAGTAGTTCTCAGCTACATTACAGCCTGGAGAGATTTCAGTAATTTACCAAGCCAACAACTCCACCTCCTACTCCTCTTCTCTCAACTCTAAATAAATCCTCCTCTAAAATGCTTACGCAGCGTTATTCTTCCACCTGCGCTAGGGTACAGTATAGCTGCTGATCCTGCTAAATCACCACCGAATATATGATTTTAGTGAGTTTGTCTATGTGTAGATGTCTTGCACTTGTAAAAAGTGACACACTCCAACAAATTGAACGTTGGCTTTAACCTGAATCACAAAGGAAGCCGATGAACAGCACAGGTTTTCAGAGCATGGGGTTTTTCACTGACAGATTGCAGACCGTGTGTCCTCTCTCTTCTTTTGAATTCCCCTCTGACCCACTGTAGCACCTCTGTTATTATTTCTGGAGACCATGTTCCTTCCTTTTCACAATCCTCAGTTGTACCATACTGTAAGTTTTTTCTCTCCTCCAGCAGCAAGCGGTTCACACACACAGCAACAGCAACAACAACAACAAAAAAAAAGAAAAAACCCCTGATGCAGACACAAGATGGTTTTCTATTAAGTCTCACAAAGAGCTGAACATGCTGAAACATCAATGCACTGCAGTACATACCAACAGCCCCCCATTAACCCAGCCCCTAGTCTACACTATGACCTTGTTTAGTTTCTATAGTACATACCCCGGGGGATGTTGTTTTTCCTTCTCTGTGCACTGATCTGCTTCACAGATCAGACGATTGGTTTTCTAATGGAGTGCCGGGTGGTGGGGAGGCAGGGAGGGGGGGGAAGGGGAGGGTTGTAGTTCCCATATGTGGTCGCCATTACACATCTGCATGCAGAGCTTCCAATAAGAACTTTCAGCAGCAGATGGGGGGGGAAAATATATGGATGATGAGATTTTGATTATTGACCGTCTTGGCTTCAGTCCAATACACGTTCTTCTTCGATTCGCGTTACCATAGTCATACTCACATGACATCATCTTACCTGTGAGGCATGAAAAAGATCTGCAAAGCACTCTCAGTAGTGTTGGTGAATGGTAAATGGTAAACCAGGATAAAACACAAGCAGGACCATTTAATTACTGCAACTATTACCGCAAGAGGTGCAGTTACTGTTCATTTTGGTTTAACAGTGCTGTCATAGGCACAGAGAAAAAATGACACAATAGGTCATAACATCAGTCGCCCAAAAACATTATAATTACGAGCCAGAGCAGTGGTGCAGTTCTGATGACTCATAAAAGTTGATCATTCTCCTCATTCAGAGGAGGCATGGTGGACGGAGGCATTTACCCAACAGTGGACTTTGCCAGTGGACACCACTGTTTGTTTCCTGTTTCCAACTGCCAGTTGGGACAATTTTCTAACAACACTAGGTCAAAACCAAGTATATGGTTGGACTGTGTGTGAATGCTAGAACTCACCTTGTTACCATGGACATAGCACCAGTTTTTAGGACGTTTGTTTTCATGTAAGTTTAAATGTATTTATTTGTATAGCACTTCTCGTATAGTAGTCGTAAGTCAAGGTGCTGTACACATTAAGAAAAACATTCAAATGAAATAAAATACATTGCACCAGATTTTTGGGTGGAGACTATGTATTGCTGTTGTAAGTTTTGAATTAAAATTTAGTCTATTTTTATATGTTTTATGTGTTATTTCACTTACCCACAACCTGCATCATTTTTGTCAAATCAATTTTTTCTTTTTTTCTGCCTGCTCTTGCTGTGTTGCCGACTCAACTATTATTCTGCTTGTAAACTTCATTTGATGATTTTAATCAGTTTAATTCTGTAGTTGTGGTGTTAATAATAGCGTGATGGGGGGATGAAATGAGGGCACCTTTGTGAAGCTGTGCGGAAACTTTATTGCGTGCCAGTGTTTTAAAAAGCAGCCTACATGTTATGAAGATAAATAATAATCATGCAGATTTATATCTCAGTCTGGATTCATTTGTGTTTTGGTCCAGACTCCTGGTCTAGGTGAGCTTCCCAGCCTGATTTTTTGTCCCAGTCTGACCCCTAACTAATAACTATCAAGTTATAGCTATGTGTGTGAAGTTTGCATTTGTAAATGTCATTGCTTTCATGACATAAACCATGAACACAGAAGTGCGTTATTTTGAAAATACACTAGATGCATGTAACATGTGTAAACTGACAGTAGGTAACACTAGCGATGGCATGTAAATGTCACATGACAGTCTCCTTCAGCAAGTAATCGTGGCACTATTCTCGCTGACATATTAACAGTCCTGCAGCAAAAATGACAACACGTTTAATCTCTATCATTGCTACTTGCAGTCAGTTGGTGTGAAATGAATTCTGGGATACTTAGCTTCGGCAGTCTTTGGCTGACCAATGATCTAACTTCATCCCTCAGTCATTGACTCACTCATTCGATCAGTGACAGACTTTCATGGGTGAAGCACTGGCCCTGCTGCTGCAGTCCGGTCAAAAAATGTAACTATGATTGTCCCCTAACCTTGACCCCGTGGTTATTACTGCAGCTATGACGACAAAGGTGGGCTAACTTTAAGGAAGTAGTAACTTTAACCCAAACCACATGCTTCACTAACTTCCTCCTGCTACCTTCCCCTAAACCTAACCAAGTGCTTTTTCTGCATAGACCTGACCAGACCTTAACCACAGTGTTGTCACACCATAAAACTAAAAAAATAAATTAAGTCCTGCCAATTACTGCTCACACATGGTCAAATGACATATTTAGTCATTTAATTTGGAGGACTTGTTAAAAAATGTACATAAATTCCACGAGAGTTTAGACACTTTCATTAACTCAACCTCATATGGATATGTCTCTGTTGGCCAGATCACTAACCTGACTGTAATCCATCTCGTTCTTCCTGGATTGTGTAAACCAGGGCCAGCTCTACTCCAGGAGCTGTTTGGTAACTGCCAAAACACCCAACAAAGAATAACTTCTGCACTTTGCATAGTTAGTTACAACAGTGATGGTGTAGTTGAACTCATTGGAGCCTATTTTCTCTTATTGCTTTAAGAAGACTGGTGGAGTGGTGGAGAATTCCAGCGTCATTTCAATGTGACTTCAGCTGCCATGATCACAGGGGACAGATGCTGTGGAGGCTACTTTCAAAGAGTGTTTACTAATGAAGTTACAGTTGGAAGGAGTAAAGATTACATATGTATCTAGGGCAGATGAATGCATTTACACCTTTTTAAAAATCTGGTTAGAATGTGTTTCGACCCGTCCCCAGAGCAGATTTCAATCTGGCTTGAATGCCTCTCTGATTTATTTACTCTGAGCTTTTTAGAGATCTGATAGCTATCCAATGTACTCAAGACCAGTCCAAGTAGTTAGGTTTTTATATTAGATACATGTGACTTTTAAGGAGGGTATTAGTGTTTTCGTTTGGGATCAGAGCTGAACAAAGTCCAACTATGTCAGAATGTAGGAATCCACACTTACATACAAACTGTATAAGCCTGTCCTGTCCATGAACATGTGAACTGTAATGCAGTCCACTAAAGAGATATTCAGTGGATTTGTGGGAGTTCATAAGCTTGCAAAAGACATGATATAGGACAGGAAAGTCCAGACTCTAGGCTAGTCTAGCTCTAAGCAGAACGTCTCTAGCCGGAACATTTCATCTTTATTTTGCATAACTGCGTTATTTTTTTTCATTTTTCAGAACAAACGCTTGCTGGCGTGTAAGGAAAGTTGTTCTGTTGACATGCCTTTTGTAAAGCAGAATTTAACCAAAATTCAATTACCATTAGCGATACAGTAGAAACAGACAAGTTCAATGTTCACGTCTCCCTGAAGAGAAAAGGCTTTGTTTGTTTGTTTGTTGGGTGATTGAAGTTAAATTGCTCATGACAATGCAAAGACTTTATATTTTCTTTCATTTCTGATGACTTCTCCTACTTGGATGATCGCTCAAGATTTGAATTGTGTTTTAAGAAGGGAACCGTTTTTGTGTCTGATTTGATTTAAAGCTTTGGGACAGAAAAGAGACAGTAAGTTCTTTGTTTGCTGTTTGATACACATAAGATGTTACACTCATGTCTGATCCATGTTTCGCTACTGTAACTGCAACTGGTGAGCAGTTATTAGTCCTCCATCAGCTCATATGTTTGTCGGCCGTTAGTTTGATTGAATGAGGTCAAGATTTAAGACTTTCTCATTTAATGATTTAGCACTGCCAGCCTTCAACTTCTGCACCCACTTTAAGATTCTTTTTTTTTTTTTTTCCTGAGTATTCCACTGCTCTCTGCATTTCTCATGACAAGAAGAAGATAGAAATTATGCATATCAACAAGGAGAAAATGCATCTGTGTGCTAAAAATATTGACTAAAATGACCAGGAAAGCAAAATGCACAAACTTTGTAATCACTCAAGATACATCTAACCTTAAAAATTCAGGAGGTTATAACAGAAATCAGGTGTTGAAGTATCTCAAAATGCAGCTTGTTCTGTTTTGAAATGTTTGATAGGGCTGTGGTGTATTCCAGTCAGCCACAGCAGTGGTAGCATTAGCCATGTGGAACAGAGGAGAGGAGACTTCACAGGGCAGTTTAAACTCATCGATTATCTGGTTAAAGCAGCGGCCTTTGTTTTCCTGCTGCTATTGATTAAATAGCAGGAGGCAGGATAAGCAGTGGACAAATTCATTTGCTTTGTTATCAAAAGCGGAAGAGAGGAATGAGCGAGTGAACAAATTAAAGGTGAAGAAATACATCAGGTACAGACAAAAGGATGTAGATTTAACACATCTCCGGCAGCCTTTGTGGTCTGGATGAATATAATTAAAAATTCCTGTGTGTAATATTTGTAAGTGATTATTCAAATGATGCTGAAGGCAGAGGGTTTTTTTGTCCTGGTGAAATTGGTGCAGTCTTTGTGTTTTTTTTTTCTTTTCTTCTGTCAGCAACAATGGCTGTGTTGATAGGACCAATTTGAGCGACAAGAGTTTTAAGAGTCTTCAAAAAATGGCAAAAAAAAAAAAGGAACAGACTGCCTTCCTGCTTTTAAACCGGAGTTCTACTGAGTGAAATATGATGCCAAGATGCAGCAGGTTTTCTGTGAATGATACATATCCAGAGCGTTTTTTGGAGTCGCTTCAACACCGAATATCGAGGGAATAAATAAAAGACAATTTATGAATGCTATTCACTCTCAGCCTGGTCTGTTGTAGTTAAGCTACAGAGGAAAAACTCTTTACAGTTGGCGAGTGTGAAAGTTTGGGAAACAACCCATTCGCTCATGCATGATCGCTGGAGATATTCATTGAAAACGGAGTGAGTACCTTTTAGAAAACTTGATTTTTCTTTAGTTTTCCGCATTCCACACAGTTCTCCCACTACTTTAACCGGCTGGTTTGCATTTGTATAGCTCGCAGCGTTATCATTTCCATGTGAAAGCTGACTTCTCTAGCTGTGGTAGTGGGACGTCGTTAGAGAGGATCTAAGCCGTTTTTCCACTACATGTTACTGGCTCAGTAACATTTAGTGGTCTTTTATAGTCGATCTAGACTAAAATACAGTATATTTGCATTGGCAAGACCAGCTGTGCATCAGCTCCATCTTAACTATTTTATTGCACAAAGTTGCAACTAAACATAAACCCAGACAGAAGAGGTCTTCACTTAGACAGAAACTGCACACGTCACACATCTCTTGTGCATTCCTTATAGTCTACAGTGAGCCGTGCATCTCATACCCGCCTCTTTTCCCCAATGCCCTATCTTTACACACAGCGTCTATTTTTGTGGGCATGGTTCACACATGACAAAAAAAATATATCGCAACACAAATGGGGCCTATAGGCAGCCAGCCACCTGGAGGCTGCGTCACTCCCCAGGGAACAGACCTCGTTTGTGGGCAGTTTGAAGTGAGGGACTTTCTTCCTCCTCAACTTTTTTTTCAAACAGCACATTAAAAACTTTGCGTAGCCATCACTGTGGCGTTAACATCGCAAGCGTGTCGGCTGAGTCACATCACAGTGATCACTTGAGCGTCGCAGCCTGTCTGACAGCCTGTGACAGGCTGCTATGATTATGCTGGGTGTGCCAAGATGGCACAGGCACATCCGGGCACACCCGTTGGCTACAGGGGTTGGTGCACATCACTCTCAATTTAAAGATGCATTTATCATTATAAACACTGGAGACAGCGACGGAAACTGCTCCACTCACTGTAAAAAATAACTTGAACTGATCTCATAATACATCCACTGCTCGTATGCATCTTCATGCGGCACCATATTTCCCGCCCCTCCCTCCGACGCTCCGTTTTCTGCTCGGTTACATTAAAATAAAGTTTTGAGGAGCAGAAATATCTGGGTCTGAAGCAGCGGCAGCCCACAGCTACAGGACGGAGCCAAAGCTTTGGCATCGCGCTCACAGCTGCCTTTTCACTGCCGCTCAACATGAACACAAACGAGACGCAGCAGATTTTTCTGTGAATGATACGCATCCCAGTGCATGTTAGAGTCTGTTTAACTCTGAATACTGAGGAGAACAAATCAGATTTCTTTCAGCTTCTGGGGGCAATCTGATTTCCAGTCACTTGCGACTTGCAAATATGTGGGGAGGAGGGGGGATGACAAATTTCAATGTTTCATATATTGAGATCTAAACTGTGTTGACAGATGGTTTGTTTAAATATCATAGCACAAATGTCCATTATGAAATTATGGCTGTGTCACATGTAAGTATAATGTACAGAGTGCTGGGACAGACACTGTATCTGGGCTGCTGGATCACTGGATCTGTTTGTTTTGGAGAGGAGGAGACCTCTGCTGTAGAAAACATCCTGAACGATGAACATTGAATTAATCCTATCCTGGAGAAACTGGGTTTTTACAATAAAGACAGCAACTCCCATGATCCCACGCTACTTTAACACCTTCATGTAACTCCATCTTTTGCTATTGTTTTGATTGAGTGACCCCTAGTGGCTGAAATCACACATTGCGCATTTAACCATAACGTTGTCACGTCACGAAACAATAACTATTTTTCTACAATGATTTGGAAGGCTTTCGGACGGCAGTAGACAAATGATGTAGTGCTGTTGATGGGTGTGTCAGATCAGAAAATACTTCTATGTGTCATTCTGGAGTGCGTGGACCAACAACTTATATTATCTTTTAATTCAGAGGACTTGTTGACAATGTTAGGTAGACAGATGGAGTTCTTCCAGGGTGAATCATCAGTACAGAAGATAAGCAAAGCCATCATAAAATATTTGGTTTAATAAAAAAAGTCAAAAGTAAAAGCCTGTGGACATAAAATCTGTTACTATAGAGTGGTTTGTATACAAGACAGAAGCAGCAGCTGAGACTCATGGGTATTGAGCTTTTTGTCATACCGAACTGACAGAACACAAAAAAAACACAATTTGTTTGTCATTCATGTCATCTCCTTGATTTGTGGAGCAGGTGTATTTTCACATTGCAATAAAAAAATTAATTCCAATTTCTGTGATTGAGCCCTACCATTATAAAAGACTGCTATATATCTACAGTAGTTACATATGTGACTGAAGGGTATACAACCTTTCCAACATGCACTATATAGACTTTTCTTCTTACAACTCTGTCCTCATGCATTCCTGACAGCCGAATGGAAAACCTACTTTCGTCATACAGACTTGCCGTGCGCTGTATATTATAGTGACCTTTAAAATTCATGCAGCACTGGCTTGACGAGAAGTGCAGTTGTGTAGTTGTGAAACTAATCCACAGCTCTGTGTGTTGCTCTGACACACACGGCAGTCTCTAAAGCAGCCCTCTGTTCTCACTAATCCATTTGTGTGCCTTTTCTTTCTTTGATGGCCGGTTCAAAAAAAAATCAGCCTGAGACACAACACAGAGGCTGGTTTGTGTTGTCCTGCGAGAGGAAACGGAAAGTTCAAGTAAAGCAAAGCAGAAATATTCACATTGTACAGGAACTTTTTGTTTGTTTGTCTGTTTTACACAATTTTGACTCGTTTCGCTCACAATATGGGAAAATCTAATTCCCTAGACACTGAAGCTACTGACGACCAAGGGAAGGTTTGGTCCAGCATTTGCTAAGTGACATGTTTGGCCAACTTTGTCAGGGTGAACAGCTAGATGTCACTAGCGTAGCAAGAAAATCCATAACTTGTATTAGTTATTCAGATCCTTTACTCAAAGGGTGCACCTGATAGCCAAATGGTTAATTCATGTCACATAACCACAACGTCCCTGGTTCAGTTCCAGACATGTCATACCCATCCCTCTCCTCTTGTTTCCTTTAATATTACAGTCTACAGTCTCTAGGTATAAAGAAATAACACAGCTTCCACCCAAGAGCCGACCAATCAGAAGAAGAAGAGAGGGTTCATCAAGAGGGGGCGTTAAACAGACAGGAGCTAAAACAGCCTGTTTCAGACAGAGGCTGAACTGAGAGGCTGCTTAAGGGGTCACTTCAAGATAAATATTAGAGTTTTGAAACTGTAAATCATGCAAAGACATTCCAGTAGAGCCCCAGACAGCTGGACATCAAACTTTGAGTGGAAGTATCTTCATCTGCTGGCAGAACATACGTAGCGTAGAGTATCCTGACCAAGACTGTCAGGTAGATCGTCTCCAGACACCAGCTACACATTTACTACACAGTCCGTCATGTTACACGATTTCACTGACGCGCCACTTCCTCTCGCTCTCTTGCTCTCTCCACACCTGTGTGACCACACTCACTTTGACCAATGAATGGCCAGTGTTAAATTTACTCTGGAATACTACTTCCTTTTACCATTATGAACTCTTCAAAATAAAACAAAAATGTATAACTGCACATCCTCATGTTTTTAAATTTCCACTAAACCATTTAATCTTTAAGGAAAAAGCTGCTTTAACCACAACATTTATTATGTATCTTTTAACCTTAATTAACTTTATCTTAACATAAACTTTATGACAATATATGATATTTAAACCTGGCTACATTGGTTTAACAAACTTTACAGTTTGATTTATTCTCACTTCTCTCATTTACCTCGTCTCCAGCCATAATGTACCCACACCACCTGCAGCACCAAAGCATCAGACAGAGCTAGTTAGAGACTAGCTAATGAAATAATGAGTGAAAACATTTTAATTGACTAAAATATTGACTGCAGAACATCTTCCTTTAACTTATTCATTAACATCTCCCTCACTCTCTTATGTCTTCTTCTCTTTTTTTAACACATAACAGCACAACCTACACCGGGTCATGTTATTTGGTTGGAAATGTCATGAATTAGGTGCAGCATCTAATCATGATCACTCATTAGTTCCATTCTCTTGTTGGTTTTGGGGCGATTTCTGTATTCGTCTGGGGAGGATCTACTGTGTTGAATCAGTATTCATATGAAGCAATATCTTAAAAAAGTAAAAAAACTCATTTATTTCCTTATTTTGAATATTTAGAAATAATTTATTAAGCTTGTTGAATGTGAATATAGCCCTGTGGCTGGTGGGGCACCAGCCGTGCGCCCTGCATGGGCTGGCAGCCACTGTTACACTGACAAGTAAAGCCCAGAGCAAAATTACACCGCATTTAATTAAACACATTGAAAGACAAAACGAAATTTAAAAAAAGCAAATGTGTCTGTTGTTTTATTTATTATTTGACCTAACCAACTACACTTGAGTCCCTTTGATTTTTTAAAATTATCTTTTTTTTTTTTTTTACTATTATTCCTGCAGATGCTTTTTCTCCATCATTTACATGCACATAATTACACTGGAGAGTAAAAACATTTTTCTTCAAAGCTAAGTTTGGTAATGTGTTTAAATAAATGAATCAGCATTATATTCATTTCTACTCATTCAGACTCTCCATATGTAGATTTTAGAACGTTTTGTCACATCTGTTTGGTTGAAAATGCCAGCAGCTAACTTCATCACTTTACATTGCATTACCCAGTCGGTCGATGACACTTTCACTTGCACGCCAACAACAACAAGGTTAATGACTTCACAAACATCACAGCAGAAGCTGCATTCTTTATGCTGTAAATATGTCACAGACAGATTGGAGAATCCTGCACCCACATAGATGCCAAAACAAAATAATTCAACGGGATATGTTTGTCTATATGGTGTCTGTGAGAAAATAGCATGACTGCAAGAATTCTGCAAAGAATTAAACGGAGAAATATGAAGATTTAGCTGTCGGCTGTCTTTTAAATCAGAAAGAGTGTGTGTGCATTGGCAGGTAACTAAACACAGCAGGCCTTTGGTGAACAAACCAGGACAGGAGTGTGAGTGTTATCAGGCGTTTTGTGCCTGTAAGTGGGATTGTGTCTGTAGATTTGAGTGAGCAGCAGGGCTTCCTCTGCTCGCCATCTTCAAAGCTGCTACCACCCAGTTTCTATCTCGTACATGCAGACTTCAACTGAGACTTAGAGCAAATTATCCTGCGTCTGACCTGGGAGTGAAGTGTCATCCTGTTAGAGCCCGACATAAGGATACTTTAGACATCAGCTGTTTCATTTTTAAAACACATTATACAACCACTGGATTTAACCAGGTGTTCCTTTTCAATCAGAGAGTGTTAACTCAACTTTGTTAGTGAACCGACATTTTCGGTGTTAAGTTCTCAGACTCCCAAAAGAGCTTGAGAAAACTGAGTGTTTTTTTTCTTCTTGCTTTTGTACTCCTAAACCTTTCCCCGTCTGCTGCCATGTAATACAGCTTCAGTGTTTTCAAAATCTTAATATGTCACTCAAATATAATACACTTAAAGAGTAAGTGATCACAAAAGGTACATACATTTATGGAGAAAGTGGTCGGTTACTTATTCACACAATGTTTGCCAAAGAGCAAGCCGCTCACTAGCTTGCAAGCATTTACTCTTCCGCTGTGATGTTACACAATTTTGTTGGCAACAACATCCACAGTCACTGTTCACCTTTCGAAATGATTGTGGATTCTGTCCCCCATCAGAGAAGCTCTATTAGAAAGGGATCACTGCACAGATAGCAGGGAGAGAAACAATGATAACAGCAACCAATAAATCCTTCAGCTTACATATGAGTGAGTGTTTTATTAAAATAGGCTTACTAACGTTATTAATACGCTTGTAGAGCTGTGGGGGAAATAAAAAGGTGAACATGGTTGAGATTAATATAAAACTCAGGAAGAATTTTTGGGTCGCTGTCTATAGGATTTAAATATTTATGACACCAGCATCGTCCCGCAGTAGTCATGTTAAAGAAGAACATCAGGAAATCAGTGCTCTTGAAATGCTTTTGGGGGCAGACACTCTTGTGTAACATCAGTTAGTTCTAAATGATGTCAGATACAATAGAATTGTTGCTGAAATAGCGTGAAATCAATGCGATCATATCAATTCACCACATTTTTTAAAATTACATTATGTTTTTGTTTTTTTATCACCATTGTTTCAATAAAAAAGTAAAGTAAAAACCCACACTATCTGGCTGTAAATATGACAACAATATGATTTTATGAAGAAGTGTTTTTCCATTTGTTGAGCTTCTGTGGTCCTTCTACACTGTGATTGGCTCAGCTGTTTCAGAGGTTTGAGAAAAATGACATGAGTGGCTGAGAGCGTATTTATTAATCACCACACCTTCTGAATCACCTTATTGTCTTTATGTCTTACAGTTATGGCTGCGTTATACATGAGCCAGAGGCGCCACAAAGAGAAAGAGACTCTGATGACGTCGAAAGAGGATATCCGTGACAATGTCATTCACTATGACGATGAGGGCGGCGGCGAGGAGGACACTCACGCATTCGACATGGGCACTCTGCGCAACACACACTCACAGCGCACCAGCATTCACAGCAGCACCTCCAAGAAGGAGAAAAACGGCTACGGCGATGGGGTGCTGTTGCACCTCAACAGTCGCTATGACGACGTCAGGTCACCTGACATCCATCGTCAAACAGCCAGCGTCATTGCTGCCGTGAACAACGAGCTGCCACCTGCTCGCCGTCACAGAGTGACTGAAGGCGATGCTGAAATGATCAGGGAGTTCATTGAACAGCGGCTGGAGGAGAGCCAGCAGGGCTACGCCGTGCCACCCTATGATTCGTTGGCCACCTACGCCTACGAGGGCGACGGCTCGGTGGCTGGCTCACTCAGCTCTATAGAGGAGTCATGGGTAATTGACAATACAGGGGATTTTAGTTCCCTTGGAGATTGGGGACAGCCGTTCAAAACGCTGGCTAGTATCCTTGACAGACAACCGCCTACTCTGCCTGAGCAGAGCTGAGAGGAAGTTGAACAGACAGCAGAGAGACTTTGGGTGACTTTGGGACGTAGTTTATATTTCTAGACCTGTTTTTACTGTGACAGGCACTAGATAGAATGATGTGAGGACTTTTTAGGGAAGTGAGGTAGAGCTGTGGACTGGTTAGCTAGAGAGCATAGAATCTAGCTACAAAACCAAGAAAGGTAAACTTGATAGCTCCTCAAAGTGCCTGAGGTACTATATGTTTACATGTGTTTTAATTAATGTTACTTAATAAAAACATCTTCATTCGTTTGATTTTGATATATATATATATATATTTTTTATCTCCTGATGGCGATTCAACCTGAAGATTCAATCATTCTTTTTAGCTACATTCTTTTTTTGATGCATTGCCATGGATTTTGGTCCAGACATTCATGGTCCCCACAGGATGAATCCTACTGACTTTGAAGAGCCCTTACATGTCATCATCAAGTCAAAATGTTACTAAATATCTGCTAAATGAATGACATTCCCACCAGCTGTACTTTGTGTTGAGTGCTAATTAGTAATGTTAGCATGGGTGAACATGGTATTTAAACCTGCTAAACATCAGCATGTTAGCATTGTCATTATGAGAATATTAGCATGCTGACTTTAGCCTCACATAAGCTGCTAGCCTGGCTGTAGACTCGTAGACTTGATTCTCATTTCACACCAGTTTAGGACACAAACAAAAACCAAGTCAAAGACATTTAGAGATAAAATTTACCTTTTCAAAAACTCTTAACTTATTCAGTCCCTGGAAACCATTGGTGTTACACTTTAGTTCCACACACCAAATGGGCCCGGTTAGAGACTAGCTGGTGAACATAATGGAGCATTCAGCAGCTATAGAGAAAGATATCAGAGATCAAATTAGAACGAACAGGATCCTTTCTATCACAGATAAGTTACAACACTATGATTACCACAATACATTAACATTACAAGGATTGCTGCAAAACATTACTGAAATATAAAGCAAGGCCTCTTAACCACTATGCCAATGGAGCCCAACCTTATTTGTCTGATGTACCCCGCAGCCCTGTCAGATGAACTCAAGAAGCTCTTCATCAACACCTCCAATCATCTTCCAAATGCAGTGATTGGAGGTCACTACATTTGACTGGGTGGCAGAGCTATCCACCATTGAATAACTTCTTCCAACTGTGGAAGAAGTATTCAATGCCCTATTGGATCTAAAGGAATTATTATTACTATTCCAAAAAAAACCACATGCACGAAAAGGTTAAACTTTGCACATATGTCAGAAGTGGTGAAAAAAAGGCGGGAAAAATGGCTCGACAGCGCCCCCTTGAAAATTAGAAAAAGTGAGCCCCTCGATATAGATTGTCGTAGAAGAACGAAATTCGATGTGCATATTTATCATGACCAGATGCACCAAAAAGTCACCTGGACATATTACCTTAAGTCCAACAGGAAGAGATTTGACCTCAGCGACTTCAAATTGGATCAGTATCAACTACAGGCATAGGAGATGAAAGGTTATCAAAATGATTTTGACAATGCCGAGGGGGCATTGGTTCATGTCTCGCTATGAAATTTTAAAGCCCTATAACTTGATTCCATGTGGTCTAATCTTTTTCAAATTTCATATGTTTGTTAAGTGTCCTGATCTGAAGACACATATAGGCCTATATTTAGTGACAGTCATAGCGCACACTCAAGTTTGTAATATCGTATCAGTGGCTGGCATGAGTGGGGCAGAATGGCTCTACAGCGTCCCCTACAATATTTCAACAAAGCAGCACCCGCACCACATTAAACCTACATGAACACAAATTGGTACACATATGAATCATGCTGGAGTGCACAAAAAAAGTCTATTGGACCCATAGCTTAAACTCAACAGGAAGTCAGCTATTTTGAATTCAGTGGTCAATTTTGGCAATTTTGCATGCCTTGTACTTTAACAGACTCCTCCAACAGAATTCATAACAACTCCAAAATCAGTGTGTGTCATCTAGACTGGTTTGTGATCAAAAGTTATTAAAAGATTTAGTTAACATTGAAGCGTTTGGTCATGGCCGTGGCATTGAGTTTTGATGTTTTGCCATTACAGAGGAAATTGCTATAAATTTAATGTACATGGTCGGATCTGTCTGAGACTTCACAGGTTTGATAACAGCCCAAGCCTGAGCACGTCTATATGCCAATATTCACGACTTTTCAAAGGAGCAGCTCCAGCAGCAAGCAAAATAATGGACAAAGGAAGTGATGTTTTTCTCTTTCTTGCACTATCTGAAAACAGCCTGGGTCTGAAGACATCGACATGCCCGTGACAGAGGCACTTCGACTGTGCCTGTGCTCCGACGTGAGCTGGGGTGTGATGGCCCGATCATCGCTGCTTGCAGCTTTAATTTAATATTATAATTAAACTGCATTATTATATTATTTCATTAAATTACTGAAGTATCAGTGTCAGAGCAACATTTTACTGTTGTAGCTGACGGAGGTGGAGCTAGTTTGAACTACTTCATATATAGTTAGCTAGTTTAGTCTAGTGGTTCTCAACCTAGGGGTAACACTCCCTCCAAATGGTCACCAGAAATCTGAGGGGTCTTGATTAATGGGAGAGGACTCCTGGCACCTCTGCTCTCCTTTCCATTTCACACAGTCAGCCAATCAGAAGAGAGGGGCTTTGAGTTTCAGGCTGAGTGAGACAGACGCGGCATCCATGGCTTGTACAGCTGTAACTAGATGCTTTTTGACCATGAAAACATACAAATATGCATGCAAACAGACCATGGAAATGAAAATATTAAGCCAGGAAAGTAGATTTTTCACAACAGCACTGAGCTTCACCTTGTAGGCAAGGCGCTCACGGTTATCACGTTTTCACAGACATTTGATTAGAGATGAATACAGCAATATCGGTTCACTATCACAAACCCATTGACCATGTATTCAGTTATCTTTCATGTCTGAAACACATTTGAATTGAATTTTTGTCCCGTAAGATATGATGTAGAGCTGCAGTCATTCAAAACATCCATATTGATTTGGCAATCTAAGCATACAGTTTAATCTGGATTATCTAGCCATGCTCTATATTTGACACAACAGCTCATAAAACTGAAGTGTGAACTGTATTGTTTTTCAGGTGAACAGTTAAATGTTAACGTAGTGGGTCTAACCCCGCCGTGTGGCTTCAAGCATCAGTGACATTGTTTGCTTGTGTATATAAATAAAGTCACTTAAAGCCCCTTTTATGCCTTACTGGAAGTAGTTCATGTCTGCCATTGCAGACTGCAGACTGATGTGCCATCCAGCTGCCATGATGCACAGTGATGAAAGTTATAATTCTTTAAGTCCTCCTCCAGTCCAAAAATATGTTTTGCTTCTTGTTCCTTCACTTGGATGTTTGAGCTTCACTGTGCAGAATGTTCACCTTAAATATGAATTTAACACAAGCAGGACACCACAACTAGTTTGGGGCCAATCATGGTCCAGTATGCGATTTACACAAGTGTGATGTGGAAACTTGAAGCCTCCAGTGCCCAAACACTGATAACAGACTGAACGGAGGGGAGAATAGAGAACTTTTGGGCTGAACAATGTTTGCATTTTCATACATTCTGGATTTTTCAATGAAGGATAAAAGTAGATTCAGTACTTCATTTTAAAGCCCTCCACCACTCAAAAATATGTTTTTCTTCTTTGTAGAGGTTGTTGCTGCTAGAGGAAGAGGGTTTCTCTGAGCTCACCTTAAATCTCACTTTAAACACGTGCCTACCAGCAGGATTTGTGACATCACAACAAGTTTGGAGCTACTTTGGAGAATCATGGGTGAGTATGCAATTTACACAATGTGGTAACTTGAAGCCTCCAGTGCACATACACTGAAAAGTCTAATCTCAGTAGGAGACATCTTGTGTCCAGCAGCTCCACTTTTGAAACAAATCCTTTTTTGCATATTCATAGATTCTGTCATTTTTTTATGAGGGACAAGTAGAGGATGTCATTTTAAGGATTTTAAAGAGATAATTAAACCTTTTTCATGGAAAAACATATTAAACAGAAATTATTATTCAAAGCAGAGTATTTATATGTATCTTAAAAATGTCTGAAGGGGATCTTTAAGATTTTCATGTATTCATATTAATTTTACCAACTATTAGCCACAACTCACTTCTTTCAGGATCTCCCAAAAGAAAGCACTTCATAAATGCTTCAAAGTTTTAAGTTTTGAGCACGTCTTGAGTAGTAAAAGCTGGATAACATAGCTGACTGCATGACACTACCTGCCATGGGGTTTGAAGATAAGTTACTTGTGTGCATTCAGAAAGGATGCTTCTGTCACTCACGTTACAGATTAGGGAATAACAGATCAGAGGTATGAAACAGCTATTTAATACCAGGCAATAAGGAAAATTTTGCTCTTTGTTATTTCCGACACTGGTTTTGATTAAAGTACTTGGTTTCGTAACATGAAAGCTGCTGTGTGTTCTTGACAGTTTCACTCACTGACACTGGTTTCGAGTTATAGGTACGGTCAAGTTTGACAATGTAGCTCAGTTTTCATCTTGTTGTGTATCATGAATGGAATGAGAAAAAAAAGAATTAAAGTCTTTAAATTTTGTGGAAAGCATTTTTTTTTTTTGACAGACACTACTATGTCTAAAGTCATTACTTAATACTATGGTATGGCATTTTGAACTCAATATTATTTGCCTATGGTGGTGAAGAAAATGTAGAAATGCATGGCATTTATTTTGATTTGGTATGTTGTGGAGGCTGGAACAGGGGCTGAAGGCAGGAGGGTTGCAGTGCTCATGTCTCACCCCTACAACCCACGACACGCTGCTCCACCCCTGCCTCTGCCACGGCTCAGTGAGGAACTTATTCTTCTGTGGAAAGAAATGAAAACAAAACAGCATTTCGTTCGTTCGTTCGTTGCGTTTATATTAACTGGATTTAGATGCTGCTGAAACCTCACATTAGTGTCAGATGAACTGAATGCATGATTGCATAAATGCATTATTGTGGATTTTTTGTCTTTTTTGTGTTTTGAGATTAGTTTCAGGGTCAGTATGAAGAGGAACTGTTAGAGTCACCGATACCCGTTTGCATGTACATAGTAACACACCAGTATTGTATTAAGAAAAGCTTGAGAAAGTAGTTTGTTACTTCTTTATTCATGAACTTTAATGGTTTACATTCTAACAGCCAGCAAACAAACTGTATATATATACACATTACACATGATAAACATGTATCTATGAAAAGAATTTCTGAAAATGACTGCTGCATAAAGAACCCTGCAGAGAGCCTGTTGTGATGGAACTCATATATGTATTCATGAATTCACTGAGAATAATTCTCATGTTCTTTTACAATCTAAAATATGCGATAATTATATGATAATTTTCCCTGACGCTTCTTTTATCTCTCACACTGTGTTGATCATTTTAATGGTCTTGACGATATAACAAATGGTGCATAATTTCATCTCATAATCTGGTAAGTTTTGTGTCAACTGAAGTGTTTCTTAAAAGAAGGTGATGTTTTATAAGTTTGTAGTGTTGCAGTGTGTGTGATGTTTCTTTGTTTGTGTGTGTGGGTCTCATAGATCAGCACCCTTTTACTTAGAATTACCTAAACGTGACTTTAAAACATCGATCATGCCTTTCTTGCCAGCAGCAGATATTGATATTCATACTGAACTTTTTCCTCATTATGTTCATGAAAATAGCTGTGTGGCATTACAAAATGTATTTGCTCCTGCAAATTAGTTTTGCATGATTGTATGCAACATGGTTGACATGTCTACCGCTGCATGTAATGAAGATTTCAGCAAGGAAGATCTCTGTCATTTAAATATCATGTGTGAACATTGCTATTTTTTTCCCATTCTATTTCTCTGTCACTTCCACTTTTCCACACTGTCAATATTCTTTCATTCTCAATTCTGACAACTAGGCTTTCTACCGTTTTCCTCCAATCAGCCAGACACTTAGTACTGCTTTTTTTAAAATATTCATGCAATTCTGCACGATGTCTTTCAGAACTACTGATATGCAACCCACCTCCTTCCAATCACCACCGTGTCCTCCATGTTGTCCAGAGAGACCCAACTAAGGGTCCATCAACCACCTGCTGGCCCCGTTCCACCAGCAGCAGCGTCTAGAGGATCCCGTCCTGTCTCCTATCTTGATAAGAGCCTACACTTATGAAGATGCCTCACATCGATGGAGTCTAATCATCAAAGTTCCTCTCAATTGATCTCTCATTGTTGAGCTTATAGACAGAAGTACACTTGCTCCTACTCTATCTCATTATGATATCAAGGTAAACTGAATAAAGAGCCGCACATTACATATGATGCTATTTATGATGGAACAGGAGCAAACAGCACTACAGTGATAATTAAATGGAAATTCCTGTTGTGGATTAGTCTGAGTCGACAGCTGGCTTACACTTGTCTAACCTTTAAATCATTCGAATTGTAATTCCAGAAAAAAATATGTCCTCTACTTTCTCACACTAATACTCCAGCTTACAGTCTTTAGATGCTGTTATTTATCTAAAAAAAAAGTGTGAAAAGACTGTCAGGAGGATTCATTTGTGCTTAAAGAGTGTGTAGAACTCCCGCCGGGGCCCAGACGTTTCTCTGAGGCAAATAAAAACAGTTAAACAGTCGGGAGAACCATTTTGTTTGTCCCTCGGAAATTGCCAAATCAATACCCGTCTATGTGCATCAAATCCATCTTCTCCTGTGCAGCGCCCGTGATGGAAAATAGATTTTGTTGATTGCTACGGCGTAACAGATAGCCTCAGACAGTGGGGATGACCTTCACTTTATCAAGCCTTGATCTCAGCTGTGACAATGGATAACACTCGGCTCGGCGGGACAGGGTCAATTCACCCCGGAGTTCATTTTGATTTAGAAGGTAAATTACAGCCGTGGTATGATCGTTCCAATCAGAACACGCCAGGATGGGGAAAAGATTGATATATGGAATGTGAAATGCCTTTGGATAAATATTGAAAGAGGAAAATCTATTTCCCCAGCTCACTTAATTGAGAAGTAGATGAAGCACAAGGCACACTCAGATGAAGAGGAAGGACAGCAGAGCAAAACTACTGCATTGTCATCAATGCTGCACGGGGGTTTACCAGGAGATTAACGTATTTTCAAATGGTGATTCTTCTGTTCTGTCCAAAAAAAAAACAACATTAAAAAAGTTCCAAAGCATTTCATATATGACTTATTGAGCATTTTCATGAAGTGAGAGCCACAGCTCTGTAGCAGCATATTTAAACACTTTAATACTGTATGCCCTTAAATAAGTATCTAAAAAAATCTGAGAGGGAAGGAGAAAAGAAATCTTTCTACATCTTTAAGAAGAAAAAAAAAAGATCACAAAAAAAAGATTTTAGGTAGGAAAATTAGTGTCTGGATAAAAAGAAATTGGAAACCTACAGAAGCATGGGACTTAAATGTCACTCAGGCTTCCACTGAAGAAACAAAAACGTCAGATCTGTGTGGAGTGATGACGAGACTGCAATCTTCCTCAAATTATTACATGCAACAGATGATTACCATCCATGACTGCAGTGCTTTCAATGAAGTCATCTTGTTGTCTGAAATGGTTTAATAGCACCGATTGGAGAATCTGTGCCACCAACAGTAACGCATGTCAACATGCATTCATTCACATTTTCCTTCACCAGACCTCTGGAAACTACTTTTACAGTTTCGTGCTACATTGGGCTGGAAACCTACCCACCATCTATTTCCACCCACCATTAATAATTAGTAACAAAATGAACCTAACTGGACAATATTTCATTGGAAAATATCATCATGATACAAGCTAAGCCCCAAAACCCCTTGACAACCAAACCTAAGGGTATGTAGACCTAAATGACACAACACAATATTTTCATTGCCTAGTGATGGACAATAAAGATTTTCTGATTCTGAATCTGATCGTGTTGAGCAGGGCTGTAGCTACCACTGAGGACACATCCTCAATACTTGACTGGGAATGTGTGTGTGTTTTTTGGGACCACAAATATGATTTTTTAGAAGGCTTTGCCCCTTTTGCAATTTAAATATATGAACATGTAATCCTATTAAAGAAAAGAGGGTATGTTGCATAGTTTTTTGTCATTTGGCTTGATGGATCCACACAGACTCAAACTGTGGCTGTCCAGTGAAATGTAGGTCAGCCAGCAACATACTGAAGACCAAGAGAGTAATTGCATACCACTGACTGTGTGAGCATGTGGTTTTTTATCACATAATGTTTGACCGGCTCTGAGTGTGTATGATTACTGTAGCTTTATAGAAGATAACAGCATCTATTTCTAATGTCTAATAGGGCTGAACTATACTCCAATTAACAGCAGCAGCCATGGCACTGGCCAAGTAGAAGAGGTCTCGCAGGGCAGTTCTCTCCCCTCATTGATCACATGGCAGTAGACAGGACAAAGACCCAGCAGAGGACACACACACACCTGCTTGTTTTCAAAAGGGAATGATAGGATGATCAGCTTTTGTCCTTTTTTTCTTTTTGCTAGTGTTGATCCCTTTTTTTTTTCTTTTCAGTTGGACATTGTTTCCTTGCAGCTGGTCTGCGTCTGTCCAAATGAGGACATACCACTTCTCGGTGTCTGCTGGCTGACTGAAGGCCATTGCTAACACTGCTGCTGTCTCTGGATACACACTTATCACTGGAGAAGCCTGAATGCATTTCCAGCTGCTGCCACACTGCATCTTCATTCTCTCTCTCTCTCTCTCTCTCTCTTTCTCTCTCTCTCTCTCTCTTCCCTTCTGTGATTAAAGCCCTTTCTTCCTTTCTTTATTCACCCTTCAGCTTGTATGTGGTTTACTTTTTTTTTCAGCCTCGGAGGCAACTGCTAACAATAAGATAAGATTATTAAACAAATGCTTTGGGGGGGTTTGCCACTGGAAAAGTAGAGAGGGATTGATAAGGGTGTGTGACTGTGATTGAGGGAGGTGTTATGCTGCAGAAGGGAGCTGGAGAGCTTGTTAAGAGAAAAACTACAAGGAAGGAAGGAAGACTACTCTGGAGGAATTTGGGCCAATGAACAATGGATGAATAACAAATGTAGGACACACATACAAAGATGATAGTGCCGGAGGGAGAGAGAGAGAGGGGAGCTTTGAGGGAGAAAGCAAACAGAAAAAAAACGACAGATGCATTTCTCCACCCTTTCACTCTTAATGCATGTACTGAGCTGTTGGAGAATGTAACAAAATTCAAGAATATTACAACACAGTGAGCTTCAGCTACTTCACATTTAATTTTAAATGACTAAGTATTGTACACTTGAACCCACATCCATATTTAACAGCTGGTACATTTCAATTTTGTTTCAAGTGTATTTTAGAGCCGAAGCTGTAACTACGCATATCATTTATAGCGTGCATATCACTGTTATCAACCTTTGAATGTGTAAACAGTAAAAAGTATTAAACCATTAATGTGTTGTAGCATGATCAATACATTTGAATCTAAATTTTGCCTCAATTGAAGGAAAATAAACCAAATGGATCAGTTTTATAATCGGAAATTGTGAACTCTGGAGCTCAGGGACCTCTAATCTCTCTGCTTTAAAGGAATACATGAAGACAACGACTCCTCGGCAAACCTTGGTTCTCCTTGTTATTGGTGGTGATGAGTTGCAAACTGTCTGGTGTCTGGTGCTCTTATGCTGGTTTGCCCTCAAGAAGGAAATACACATGTGGGTGAGATTTGATAATCAAGATGTCTGGGAACAACTTGATCAACAAGATGCCGACTAACTGTGTGTCTTTCCTGCCTTTGACCCCTGCTGAACTGACCTTTTTAATCCTGTCTGAATGCAGCCCCCTTGATTTCACCTACCTGAGAGTCCCCCACCAGCCTTACTATGCTGCCTTGAACTAACTTTTAGTTACCTATAGTTTGATCTTACTGTATAAAGTGTTTCCATCCCCTTCTTCTCTGTGTCAGTCTACTGCATAAGACCAGCTCTGTGTCACTAAGAATGCGATTAAAACCACTTCCACCTCCGCAAACTTTGAACAAGGACTTGAGTGATTTTCTTCAACAGCCCAGTGATCAGTTCTTCGGTCGGTTATCAGAGGTTGTTACTGTGAATAAGAGTTCACAGTAACATTAAAGTTGCTGCCTAGTCTCTGTGGATGACTGGTCCTTAGAGGTGAGTTATGACAGCCAGTGGTGGGGGATGTTTATCCATGTTGTGCTATCAGATCACACCAGGGTTTGAATTGGGTCTTTCCATGTTGCAACCTCTTGGATATCTTGAAAAGTCAAAAGGTGGCAGGGTCAGTGGTTTGGTTTAGTGGCCGTGCAGGAGATTAAGTTTTCTTATCTCGATCGCTGCTGTTTGCAGGATGTTGTATATGGTCTAGTGACTGAGAGGTTTGGGAATCTAACTGATGTCTTGTTGGCCAACGACCTGGGGGAGCTGAGGAAGGAGCTGGTCCTGTTGTTTGAGAGTTTGTAGGCAGTGTTTTTTTTTATTGTGATAGGGATCATTAAACCCACTCAAAAGAAAATCACAGATGCATGGATTAAAATGGATGCAACACTAATTAAAAGGTGGAGTTGCTATGGTAGATATGTAGCAGTATCTTGTGTCAAAGGTGAATGTAAAAACTGATGCTTAATGAGTTAGCAGCAGGGTATAATTGGAGGAGCTGGTGGTGATGTGAGTGAAAAGTCAGTGAGCAAAAAATCAGCGTGGTCAGCTCTCACCATCATTAAAACCGAATGTGATGCATGTGAAGGCAGCAAACAACCACAACACTGTCTCCTAGAAATGGCTTTGTTCTGTCAAATACATTTAGTTGGGAAACCTAATTAAAGCCTGGACTGTGTTCCATAGAAATGATTTTCTTTAGTATAGGAAGTGCTACATTCATGTACTAAACACAGAGTGTGGGGGGGTTGGTCAGGTCAGGTAGTTCAGAGACTGGGAACAGCTTAGAAACACAGGACCAAAATCAATGCAGCAGAACCAGAGATATGTGCCTCCTCCATCCTCTGTGTGGATGTAAGTTTCTGGAAAGCAGATTCAAATTTATGTAAAGATTATATACTAAGTTAAGTTAAGTTGGGGTAAACAGAGAGAATAAACATGATTTTACCTCTGTTTACATTCTGACATCTATGCATGGACTGTAAATCAGCAGCCTTCAGACTACAGTGAAGGATGCAGTTCAGTTTATAATATTATAGTTATTCAAGAGGTACAATACACAGTACATGCAGCATATAGCTACTTCTCATGTGTGATGTCTAGGCAGGGGCTGCCAGTCACACACAGTTTGACACAGTGTAAAAATAATATTGGAACATAATGGAACAAAATAAAACTAGCTCACCAACTCACCATTCTCCCAATTATTGACTATCAGCTGGTGATTCAGTTTGTTACAAACTGCAGGCTAATTACTGGGAAAATGAATGATAAATGTATTCATTTCACACTGACCTCTGTGTCTGAACATTGCAATAACCAACTTCAATTCAAACACAGCAAAATTAAGACACAAAATCAAATAAAGGTCAACCTAAAATCGGAGTAACCGTTTTTACTATAGCAATCAACAATGACTTTATGCTTCCTAATGGTAAGTGAAGCCATCATGGAAAGTTTGGAGTTAGCATATATTTTCAGAGACATCCTCAACCAAATATGATGCAGTGTTCTTGTCAAACGCTGTCTGGAATAAGGCAAAAAGTGAATTCATGTTTCTCATTCAGCAGAGAAATGGAACTAGGAATTATTGGGATAGTGAATTACCATTTTTTGTTGTTCTGTCATCTCTCTTTACCCTCGCTCACTCACTGACTACTTTCATGGGTTGCTTATCCACTAAGTATTTGCTAAAGATTGTTGGGCCCATAACTCAACAAAATATGATTGGCTAAGACAAGTGTCGAAATCAAATTCATGCCCACATTGACTTGAGTTACACGGGCATTTGTTACATCTACTGAAGGTCCGGGAGGGGGAGTCGCTGATTCACCCAGATACCATCAGAAGAAAGATGGTGATTGGTCCATTTACCGTTCAAGACTTATTAGTTTATAATGATGATCCAGAAATTATTTCAATTATTTCAGTAGTTAGAGTTGATTAAAAAAATATTAGGAGTACAAAAATTCTTTCAATATTTTTTCTTAGGCCTTCACTGAATACCTTGAAGGCCCAGGGGTACCCCTCTGCATACCACAAAGGACCATCATAATACATTGTCATTGACTATATCAATTTTTTTTGTCTGTTTTTCCCTCCCAATATATGTATATATATATATATATGAGTATGGCATCAACCACCTCCTTGTATACAGCATGGTTACTATCTCTTCTACAAAAGAAAGAAAATTCCATCTTGACTGATGAGCTCTAAATTGCATTGATGGAGAGGGTGATGACCAGCATTCGAGGCTTTCTAGTTGAAACTGGAACCACAGCCTCTGGCATTTTAAATATTATAGGCGGGACATTAATAGGTTTATATTTAGTGAACTCTGCATGATCCCCAGCCTTATAAATTGGTTTGATAAGAGCAGTTTTCTAACTGTCAGGGACAGCTGCTTCCATAATGAATCTCTTAATCAAGTGTGTAACCGGAGAACACTGAGATGCAGCATTTCTTTGCATTAAACAGGTCACATATGCTTGAATTCCTCCATCTCATCAAGTTCATTACCTCCTGGTAAGACTTCAGCTTCATTTAGTGACAGAGGCAGGTGGTATCTGATTGGGTGATCTAAATTTACAAATCAGCTTCCTCTCTGCGCCCACATCCCCCTATACTACTCTATTGTACAGATATTCAAAGAAAGACAATACTGTGTATATTTTATGTTTAACAAGGAAAGCTTACTTTTTCCCATGTTTCTTAAAGGACAGCTACTGAAACAGTAATCAGATGCCCATATATACATGAAGTTATTGGTCACTGGAAGTGGTTTTCCTTCCGTGAAGAGATTGTTTTCCTGGCATGACTACAGTGTAGGGGAGAGGGGACTTTATACTTACAAATTCTCACAATACTATTCAAAAATGTCAATGTAAGAGGGAACTTTGTACTTAAAAGACTAACCTCAGAAGATACCCACTAGATTTGTCAAACTCGGACTGCTGAAGCTTCATATTATCTCCAGTTGAAATACAGAAAACATTCTTACACAGAATGAAGACTGCAGATTTTGTCCCCCATCTGACTTTGGAATCACATCAGGAAGGGATTGCTTCACAGCCTGTATAGAGTGAGGGAATAATTACAGCAAACAATTATTCTTCCAACATATGCATGATATGTTTTTAGACAGACTTCAGAAAACATGTTAACCTATATTTTACATCCTCCTTCTACCAGTCATCATGTTCATCTAAAGCTTAGAACGAGCCTGAAGATGATCTGAAACCTACAAAGAGTGGACAAACTGTACATAAAGATAGTTGCCACCAACTTTCACTTTTTTCTTCACGGACTTTGTCATGAAGGACTACAAAACCATACAACTGAGTAATTACATGAGACAACACACTGAACCACTGCTGAGTCGTCACTGGAGTTTTGGTGGTAGGCAACCCTGTAAACCCTGTAAATCACCAATTATCAGGTATTCTTGTACCAAAACAAACATGGCAACCTGCTGTTTGCACTGATTGTATGCAGATCAATTTGCACTGAAACAGCTAAAAAGGTTTGGATAGGATCCTGGATGGAGAGGTGTGGGTAATGTGGACTGTAGAGCCTGCAGAGTGAACTAGAGCTGGTGATCTTTGTAAAACAAAGCTAACTTCAGATTATGGTCAGCTGTGTAGGTCTTTGATTGAGACTTTCCTCCTGAAAAAAAATGACCAATATTCACAGTGAAGTGACAGATGCCATCTTACCACTGAAGGAATTATGGCTGGAGCAAAGGAGGAAGTCAGATGACATCAATCTATACGTGACAACAAAATCTGTGTATGGAGGAGCTTGGGGTGGATGGACTTTGATTTGATGTTGCAGAAACATTCATCCAGTGTCTGATTTACAGATACTGACTTACAGATATGCATCTACACTTGCTTATACTTGATTTACTAATATTTCTTATATGTTAAATCATAATTTTCATACTGTGGGCAGGTTTTTTAAATGGCAGAATAATTTTAGATACAAAACATAAATATCCGTCAGGAAAAATAACATCTAACAGTGACAGAAAGAAAAATAAAAGAACTTGAAGAGCCATTTAAACTTGATATGTATCCACTAGATTTTTGCACAAGCAGCCAGGGTTTCATAAGCTGTCCGGCTACACATACACAGCAGGAAATATTTCAGCTCTGATCAGGTATTTGCCACAAAGATAATGTATGTAGTACAATGTTAAATGCCTCCAGCTGTATGAAACCTTCACCACAGGGGTTTCATGTATATGTGTCAGGTTCAAACTCAGACTGTCAATAACATGCACTTTCTCACTATAGGTGAAAGATTATTAGCATAATAAAAGCAGAATGTAACAGCTGTAAAGGCTACTGTATACCCACCACCATGAAGAATGAGAAGAATCCAGTGGTGGAATGGTATCTGTCATGTTTTAAGAAATACAAAAATCTCTACTCTCTATGAAAAAGTGCAATTACCTTACCTTAAAATCCTTAAAATTGCATCATTTAAAAATCCAAGATGTCTCTATGTGTGCACTGGATGCTTCAAGTTTCCGGACGACAACCATGATTGGCTCCAAACTAGCTGTGATTTCACAAATCATGCTCACAGGTGCACACATTTGGTGAGCACAGGGAAACTTTCCTCCTTCAGCAGATGAAACAAACATCCAAATTATGGAACAAGAAGAAAAACACATTTTTTGAGTGGAGGTGGACTTTAAACAAGACATTTGCAATAAATAAAAATAGTAATAAGGGAATTAGCACACTGTCAGTAGTTAGCAGTTGTGAAATTTCACTCAGACTGAGTAAATCTGGGTAAATCAAAAGAGAAAGACTGCCTGCTGCCTGGCACAGGGGAATTCCGGAACCTGCCAAGGCTGCTGTTGCTATGGTGATTAATTGGCATGCTATCAGTGGACTGCCAGAGCTTTTTCTACAAATAGTACAAAACACTGGGAAAAATTTTGATTTTTTAAAGTACCATTTGCTAAGGTTATTGTTTCTTTTAATTATTCAAAGGTACATCTACTTTTGTCTTTTTACAGCCACAAGCATTTATTTCCGTCCTCATTGTAAGAATTTTGTTCTCCTTTACTGCTTGGGAAAAAATGAATTAGGGATGCTTGGGAATATAGAAGTCATGACAAAAATTGGGTAACACACACACTGAGTAACTCCTGATCAATTTCCATAGAGTAGCTAGTAATTAGTTAATGATTAGTTCATTGAGAAACAACTGTTAGATATTATGTTAATGAACTAACATGTAATGAATTATAATAGGTATCTATGAGACCTTAAAATGGTTCTTTACTTAATGTATAGCTCATGATTACTTCTGAATAACAGCATCATCACTTCTTAATTACCCACCTATTAGTTACTATTTTTGTGTCTCATCAAGTAAAGTAGTGTACCATACAGTGTTGTTATTGTGCACTGAATCATTACCTGTTCATTACTTACCAAGTGTGTGTCCACCAGAGTGCTGAATCATACTGAGTTGTTACTAAATACCGAACCATTACTTCATGATTACCTCTCCATTAGTTACCAAGTTTGTGACCCCCTAAAGTAAAGTGGTGCATCACACTGAGAACTGAAAATTTACTTCATCATTACCTGTCCATTAATTACCAAGTCTCCCTTTCCTCCCTCTTAAGTGAAGTGCTGCATCACCCTTACTGGCAAATAACTACTTATTTATTACTAGAAATTCACCAATACTTAATAATTGCATGTTACTATTTTACCTTCATGGACAAAGGTTTTACTAGTAATCCATCAGTGCTTACATCATTAACTAATCAGTAACTACTCTTAACTAACTAACTAACTTTGGTTTGGATTTGCTCAAGAACTGCCTGTTAACTAATGGTTCATTCCTCATTCATTCCCTGGTAACTACTCAAAAAAATGTCTATTTTATTTTAAAGTGTTAGTGAAATTGCATTTTTGAAAAATGTAAATTTCTTTTGGTAAAAAAAAAAAAAGATGAGCCTTAAGGTGATAACTGATTAACACTCAGTCCAGGACTCCAGCAGTACAGACATTTGGTGGAAGTTGACTAAATAGCAGCTGCACTACCCTGACTCTGATGAAGTCCTCCTGGTATATTGCATATATATTCCCTTTCTATCGCTCTTGAGTACCGCATCCAAAATTCTGAAGCAGACTTCAAAAGCATCCATTATGGGAAAAAAGGCAATATAGAAGCCATTTAAACCAATAACCTGGCAGTATGGTTGCAGGGTTATGGGTTTAATTCTCATGTGGAATAATTATATTAAACTGTTGAGCCCTGGATCCACAATCTGCTTTGTGACACAGTGAGAATCTTAGCTATAAGATTATCTATAATAGATGCCCATATTTCTCAGTGTTTTTCTAACAAGGGGTGGGAGATGATGAGATACTACAAAGCTGGAATTCATTTGACATGACAAAAGCAGACTGAAGGCTGCATTCTGAAAGGCTGCTTTGCCAAAGTGAGCAAAAGCAGGGCCTTGATTTTTCTCATACTTTTGAAACTTAAATGGCTGAGACAATTACAGCTTTATGTCAAATTGTTTCTATTGTTTCAGGATAAAAGCAATTCATCATACATATTTAATTTCAGCCAATGTTTACCTACATTTGCACAAGTTCTCAAAATTATTATTATTTGCCAGCTGCAGTATGCATAGAAATTTACAGAAAAAGTTTGTAGAAACATTTGTAAAAAAAGGCTCATTATTTTGACTTTTCAAAGATTCTTTTATAGAGTTTCTTTTCCAGCGAAAAGGTCATATGCTAGTTCAGAATATTATTAGACAAATATAAATCCTAAACAGACAATGGTGGTAGACTTGGCTGGATTATCCATATCAAGCGAGTACCCAGGGGCACCAGCCAATTTGCCGTGCCAAATCCCAAACTGAAAAATGTAAATAGAAGGTATTTTTTGTTTTCATGGCCAGAGACAGCAGATACAATGTTTATAAAGCACTTTATTTAGCTTCTATTTATTATTATTGTTGGAGTAAAACTTGCTTTTAGAAATTAAATATTGCATTTGGTGATGGAGCACCACCTCCATTAGGAGGAAACAAATATTGTTAAATTAATCAGTCTCATAACCAAGAATTGGAGTTATTTATGATGCAGGGACCTCTGTTTTATGCTTCCAAACAACACAAACAGACAACTACTTACTAATAAATGATGACAATTTATTTATAGCTAAATGCCTGAAGAATAAACAATGAAGAAAACAATCAAATGAAGGAATATGTGATCTTTAAATGATATGAATGAAACTTTAACTCTGTGGGCAATAGTGATGTGGTGTATGTGACTCAGAATTATCAAAGAAAACCACAGGAAGCTAGGTGGGAAATCAACTCCCCAAAGGAAAATATTTCTTATTTCACATCAACTCATCACAGAAAGGTGATGCCTGCTTGACATAGAGTGGTTGAGCAGGGATGAATCTGTTTCAGCTGTTTCTGAAATTGGTGAGTAGGTTTGCAGTGAGTTGCAGGCTGGTCTGCCTGCAGGGCTCTGTGGTGAAGGAGCTTTTGCTGCTGGCTCAGCTCCCAGGGTATTCCAGATGTAATGAACGGATGAGGTGAGGCATACCAGTTGGTCTGGCAGCATCCGTTCATAGGCTGACTGACAGAGGTCCTGGCCAAGGCTTCGCTTGCTGAGGGCAGAGGTCCAGTGGTCTTGCTACATGGTCAGGATTCTGAGACGCCATCAGACGTGGGCCACTGGTATGGTTTCTGATGAGTTCTTGTAGTTTTATGGATTGAGTGTTGTATACAATTAACATGACTACACTAATAATCAAGTTAAGCTTAAGTAGGTATGTTGGCCACATGAAAAATACTAATCGATAGGGTCCTCACCACTGATACTGATGGTCTAATATGGAAGCTAGAGATATAAGACCACCTTTCATCTTGGAACTTTGGTAATGTGATGACAGCTGGTCCAACTCTGTCCACTGACGAAGACCATGAAATGAGGCTGAAAGCCCCATAAAAAATTTTTACATGGCCCTTGGGTTAAGATTATTGTATCAAACTCCTATTTCCAAGGTCAAGAATGAAATGCCATACTCGGTTAAGGTCATGGAAAAATGGTGGTCGTGTTTAAAAGAAATCAACACCGACTGCAACCATTTTCTCCACTGTCAAATATTTTCTCTGCCAGACTATCTTCCCCAACTTCCTACGTAAGATATGTTGTGTGTGTTTTACTCCTGCTCGACTTGAGAAAAGAACCAAAAGAGGTCACTCGTCAGGAAACATGTAGGTTGTTGTAAGTGTTTGAATAAACAACCAATGCTGTCATTTCTGGTGAGGACTGTTGAATATTAGACAACTAGGCCAGAGTCCACCCCCTTGGAAAGGCTCTTGATTGGATTTTGAACTGATTCTTGCCTGATGACAGACTCAGTCCTAGTCCCATGCCAAGCCATGAGACAAAAGACAAAAACATACTAATGAAGATATTATGTGAGGGTTAACACCCGACAAGTTCAAGATCTCAAGCATATAATAGATGGCAGAGTGGTGCCTACGAGGAATTCATTACAATCAGGGAATGTATCCATACCATTTTACCATTAAATTCAAGCTTGTGAGGCTTGAATGATATTGAATTGATACTGATGATATCAAGGGCGAAATCGTCAGTCGTACATTGAACTTTAAATGGCATCAGATTCTGACCAATCTAGTGTTAATGAAGTACCGCACCTCTGTTAATTAAAGATGCACAATTTGAGGCTTTTGTGCTCTCTGCAGTTTTCATTATGAACCAATCTGTGTGCTGAAATGTAGAGAAAAGCCCGAAACACTGGAAACAGCTCTGCTGGGAATGGACCGCTGTGCTCGTCTGCAAGGTTGATTGCATGAGATGTACAGTATCTGTGTAATGTAATAACGGTTACAATAGTATTGGTGAATGATTATTAACAGGAAATACTGTATTGAATATTAACAGGATATATATAAAGGATTTAAGATCAGGTTATGTATTTGGTTCATGGATTTGGCTCTTTAACACAGGCAAGTCTCAAAGGAATGTGGAAAAAGACTGAGGGATGATTTTCATATTTAAACAGATTCAGCTGATAGTACGCAGCTCTGCATCAAACAACAGTCACTCCAGTGGAGTGAAGCACGCAATATATCTCTGATGAGGCCAAAAGATGGCTCCTCTCATGTCTCTATGAAGGCTTATGTAACTCAAAAAGTCTTTGAAGGAAGTCAAACAACGTATGTGCAGTTTACATATGCTGTATATAGGATATATGGGGAAAGTGAAAATATCCAGAGTAAGAGAGTGTTTCCCATAGTGAAGAGTTTAATATTCTGTTGATGCCCTTTTGATGGCAGGGTCAATACAAATGATCCTGCAATATTCCGAGTGATCAGATGTATCTTAAAACATTTTAGTTCTTAATTACACTGCCTTGTATTAGCTACAAACCTTAAACTCAATTAAAAAAAGCTCATTACATTACAGTGAAGTCATTCAGCAGACACTTTTGTCCAACATGAATCAGAATAAGTGTATTCAAACTCAACAAAAGCGACATGTCATCAAAAATCAAAGTGCATCCCTCCCAAATAAACAACTAACAGCATAGTGTCACATGATGACAATATGAGGGACCATAGGATCTTCAGAGTGATGCAGAAGCGTGCACAATGGTTGCACGCTTCAGATAAGATGGGCTTCACATACCTCAACATGCATTCCGTTTCCCATAATTCTTGGTTTCTCAACTTCCTGCCTGAACTTCCCACAGACTCAGCATTTACAGTATGCCACTGGTTTAGTGACACATTGATCTGTGATGTAATTTGTAATCAATAAAACCCAAAGTCACTTCTCTTTCTCTTCGCTGTCCCACCACACTGGTGTTAAAGAGCGACCCCTGGTATTTCTGCAGAATAAAGGACAAAGACCAAAGAGCTACACTGTCACTGCATTACTATCAAACTCAGGCTCTGTGCCAGCACCAGAGCTTGAACTGGATGTGAGCTGCAATAGAGAAGCAGAGTGGTGTGGAGAAACTTGGCATGGTTAAACAACACCAGATTGGCAGCGGCATTCTCAGTAAGCTTCACGGGACTGGAGGCAGACACAGAAGCTCTGGTGGAGAGGAGGGAGCTGCCACAGTTCAGATGCCTGTTGATATCACCACCACAACAGAGATGCACACCAGCTATGGCTTAGTCTACTGCATGGCTACAGAGCCTATACTCATAGTCACCATAGCTACACCATACCGCCTTAATGCATAGCCATAAATCAAGATTTAGTGATCACTGAATGATTTGATTTGCATGAAGTAACCATTACCATCCCAAATCACCAGACCCAACCCAAGTTAAGGGCAACGCATGCACACCATAAAACACATGCACCTGCAGCCACTGTTTTCTGTGTAAACCCACATACAAGTGGGGCTGGTATACACTGTGGTTAAACAGATGACAAATTAACACAAAAACTGGTACAGGTCTGAATGCTTGACCTCTACAGTGAGGTCAAGAAGATGATATGAATCATATGCTCTGGCCATCGCAGTCTGAACCCAGTTGAACACCTACAGGAGATTTTGGACTGACTGTCTGCATCAAAACACAGAGTGAGGGAATGTGTACACTTGTTTTTTTTTTTTTATTTTTATGACAATGACATTTCTACTCTGTCGGTGGATACTGTACACACTGTGGAATTCATTTCCATCTGGCTGATAGGCAGATCCCATCACATTTTTATCACTATGTGTGCTGGGTGTATTCAGTGTTTTATGTATTTTGTGTGCTGAGGATAGAACTAAAGCCAGCCCGCCCTCTCGGGAAATGTAACTGGTTGGCAGGGGTAGCCTGCCGCATAGGCCACAAATACAGTTTCCTAGGATGCCAAATGAGGGGAATGATGCCCAATGAGTGGAACTTCTTTTGTACATTTTTAACATTTAATAATCTATTTAAATAATCTAAAAAAATTCAATTTGGCTATTATCAAGCAGTCCTACTAGGAGGTGCTACTGATGCACTTTATTGTAGTGTGAATCTATATTTGAAGTTCTGGGGCTGGAGTTACTGTTGTAGTATTTTGTTAATTCCTTTCAGTGCAATGCAAAGTTGTTTTTGAGTAAGCAATTCTTGTTGTTGTAAGCAAAATTGCATTTATTATTACATTTACTTAGAATACAGTGCGTGGGGCCTGCAGGCCTTCATTGTGGAGACCCTTCTGGTGGAGGTTCCACTCTTTCCACTCCTTACAAAAAGTGTAGAAGAAGACAAGAGGCATGTTCATTCAGAATCTACAAATGGTGACAACAGTAGGTTGCTCATTACCGGTTGTGTTGTTAAAATAGCTAAGGTTATCAGTTTGCCTAAATCTAAATCACCTTAACTATTATAGGCTACCTGGTGTCTGAAAGGTACACCAGTGGTGGGCAGCATTAGCTGTAGCTCACAAAGTTTAATGGTACATTTGGAGAGGGCTGAAGCCCTGGTTTTTGACTTGACTTGCAGACAGCAAGTCAAAAACCAAGTCTGTTCACCTCAAGTTTTGGAACTTTGAGCATGTTTAGCGTAGATATAAGTATATAAATAACAAAACATCATGTCGTGGGTTCACTTTTGAACCGGGACAAATGATGGCAATAACGACAAAAACTTCAGTGTGGGTTTTTTTTATTCACAAAGTTCCAGAAAAAAGTGACAAAGGTGAAATATTTACAGTGCAGAGTGAAAAAAAACAAACAAAAGGAAAAAGAGAAAAATATTTACAAGGCTCAAATCGGCAGCTCAATACCTTTAATGTATTTGCAATAACCAGCTCTCTCATCCAAACAACTCTCTCCAACAACCCAACACCTTGAATGAGCAGAGCTTGCATTGTATACCCTTAGCCCCTCCCCCGGGCAAACCGATTATCCCATTAGGGTAACAAAGAATCAATTTTAAGATCAAAACTCCCAAAAATGGCAATGAATGACATTCTTCATATTATGTCATATGGCACTAATCGCCCTCCATACGGCTATGGCCAAATACCCCCAAACAACAATGTACATATTTATGGTTGCGTCCATGGTCACATGCTCCTCTTTGACGTGCCCCCGAGCACTATTTAGCAGGTGACCCGGAAGTGCCTCAGTTTGGCGGTGAGAGGCGGCAACAGGTGAGTGTGTATGGATGTGTATGTGTATGTGTGTGTGTGTCGCATGAGCGCTGAGTGTGCACCCTCAAACGCGTAGCGGGAAGAAAAAGTCCGATCAGTGGGGAAAAGTTTGTGGTAGTGCAGGACCGCGGGACACAAGTGCGGGCCTGCACGCAACAGTTTATTTGGAGCATGGCTCCGCAGGATGAATGGAGTTTTGGCGCGCTGTGCGCTCCCGGCACCGCGCTCTCTCTCTGGCCGAGAGAGAGAGAGAGAAACGCACGCCGGTTATGAGATGACGGAGCGGTGTTACCGTCGCCCCGTCACACATCACAAAAAGCATAATATGGCCCTTTTATACTCTTTAAATCCAGGAGTTAAAGGGGGTGGTGTCCTCTTCTTCTTTATGGATTTTCAGCAGACTAGATCTTGTCACACATGGCTGCCACTCACAGGTTGAAATTAGGTTTCTGTCGGGTGTGTGTCTGTTTCTAAAGGTAAAACCCTGTCGTGATGATGAATTCAAGGACTACTGTCATAATCTTTGGGGCAGGCTCTTCATTGTGACTGTCTTTGTGATGAGTGATCATGCAGTATATGGCCTTGCTCTTTGTAAAGGTTGCATTCCATGATAAAGGGTTTCACAGTTCCTCGCAGTCCATTCTCTTGTTTGCCTATTCTTGCCGAGTCTCATACTAGTCCACAGCATCTATTATCCTAATAACAGTGTTCTTTCTTACATACAGTCTTCTATATGGAGAAGTAATCATGGCCCTTCTTTTCATTTTCCCACTCTGTCTGACACACAGCTGTTAAGGGGGTGGCAACCAAACACTTCCTGTTTTTTATGCTCCTGCTGATGTCATCAATGTTGTCATGGGTTATATTAAGTATAAAAGTATGAATCCAGTGCAGGTAGAAATATTAAGGTCTGTCTGTTTTACCTTTGAAATACAGCAGCAGTTTAAGAGGCTGAGTCAGAGCAGGGAAAAGAGATAAGTGAACACAATAAAGTTTTATTCATCATTTCCTAGCATTGTTTTTAGATGTTTTAGATCTGTTTGGATCTTGGCTCAACAGGCTCAGCATTTAGTGATTGTATTTAAAGTATTTAAAGAAATAAAGTAACATAAAGTCATTGAAATATTGTTGGAACATGTTCAGACTATATGCAGCCTAAAAAAAAAAAACAAACCTCACTTTGAAACTACATTTAGTTTTAAAATCTTAAAGTCTGCAGCTGCACCACAATCCTGCACATTCAGAAATATGAACATGTAATCTATACAATGAGATGAAAACTGTGGTTGGAATGTTCCTTTTCTTGCTCCCAGTCACACCATCAGACGTATGAGATGATTAATCATTTATGCAATGTATCTATTTTTTTTAAAGAAACATTTCAGTGCAGGAGCTGCTCTGACAACCTAACAGCTGTCTGATCAGTGTGCACAAAAAAAACTTTCACTCGCAATGGACTTTTCATTGTGAGCTGAAGGTGAACTCATGCTGTGCCATATTTGAATATGAGGGCAAAAATCACTGTTCAAAAAGTTATGACACGCAGTGGATGTTAGAGAGGCTGGAGTCCAAATTCATAAAAGGCAATTTTTGCAAATAATTAAATAATTAAACATATTTATATATGAAATACTGAAAAAAGTGCTTGAGCTATTTTGACTAAATAAATAGTGACATTTAATAAACAGTTTATAGTCGACATTCATGTAAATGTAGCTGCATTCAGTGTTCTGTTGAGCAAACATAACATAACATATGATGAAAGGAAATATATATGCTTACAGTACACAGAAGCGTATGTTAGGCATTACTTTAATGTCTGACATTAATAATACAAATGCAATGACAACACTAGTTAATGCAAATTAATTTGACACTAGAAAGTCAGATTAATTTAGCCAACACTGAATGCACCTCATTGGTTGCTTGTTATAGAAGGGAGGAAAACCTTTTTCACAACTTTATAACTAACTTCCAACAACTTGAACAGAGAGAGAAACATGTTACGTGACAGTATTCATACTCGCTTTGCATGGGATGTGCAATGACAATAATAGTTCCCCCAAAAGTTAGTTCCATGTTAATTAGTTCCATCGACTAGTGTCACACATACTAATATAAATTCTTTGTCAGCTACACTCAGAAACAAGATGAGGTACTGAGTATATTGGCGTCATGCTGGATGTAGCAAGAATAACAGGAATTTATTCATTTATTTAAGAAAACACTCCAGAATAGGGCGCCGTCTCTCAAGGAGGTTAAACAGGAAGTTGCTCAAGTCCCCTTTGAGGTTTATCTATGCATGTGCTTACTGATAGTGCATGAAAGCAGTAACTTTAGATAGTCCTCGTATAGCAAATTAATTGATTGATTGGTTCTGATACAAAGCTTTGATACATAGCTTTGATGGGTTCTTAATGAATTAGGAAATTAAACATTGTGTCTGACAGCTGTTTCAGGCTCTGCAGGAGGAGACGGAGAGAAACTCCAGAGTTTGGTGACGAAAAGCTGCCAGCAAGCAGGTTAGCTTCACAGAATCAGTTTCTATGGTAACTGACCCAGAGTTTAAGTTATACCTTGCTTCCTGGAAAACTCAGAATTTCCCGTCATGTCAGGGCTAACAACTGTGTTTTCACTAAACCTGCTTTCTGGAATACAGCCCATGCCTATTAACATGCAGGTCGACAAAAACCAAATTGATTTGTATGATGCACAATAATATGCAGCACTGCTGTACAAGAACATTACAGATTTCAGGAATAACATACACCTCTCGGACTTTTATCATAAATTACCATTATAATAAATTCTGCAAACCACAAGATATTACTGTGCTCTGCAAACCAAAGTTGGTTAATCCATACAACCAACATGTCCGTGTAGAAAGAAAAAGAGAAATGTCTATACAGAAGATTTCCTGTTTGGAAGTCTGGACCTTTAACCTGGTGGGTTTAATAGGTAACTTAAAATATAAGCAATAAATGAATGTGTGTGCATCAAATATGTAGTTACTTCGTCAATAGATACACATGATGTCAGTATGCATTCTGAAAATATCAGACATGTACAATTGTTATCGCTATATTTGAATTGCCATGTTAATATGCTAAAATCCACAAGCTCTGTTGTTGACTCAAGCTATCATACCACGGCCTGAGAGGACCTGGGCTTCACAATGCAATGGCGCCATAATGGTAACAACCCTACATTGCTGGCTTGTTGCTGGTGTGTTAGAGAATTGTAGAAACTAGAATGCAGAGGGAAACTGTGTGCATGTGTGTCTAGCAGTTTTCATCAGGTAATAGCCAAACATACAAGAACCACGGTGTAATAAACCAGAATCATGGTATAGGTTTCCTAACCAGACTGTTTTGAAAGCTTTTGGTGTAAAAGGCATCTCCAAAGACTTAAACATAAAGAGAGTTCACTGAAATGAAAAAAAAAAGCAAATGTACCACAGCTCTTGCTCCTACTCACATATGTCAAGCAACTGACAGACTGATTATGATGAAACAGACTGTTCTCTATTCTACCACTGATGGGGCTTTCACTTTCTCCGCTGGGCCAATGGTAGGAATTCACCTAGATAGGTCTAAATGACTTTCATCTACTCTGACTGACTATAAACATACAGTTTTGAAAGGTATGCATTGCTCTTCTGTGATTGTATAGAACTCACGGCATTGAAAAAGCAGGACACTTGTCTCTAGTGGGTATTTTTGGTATGCCGTAGTGTTTATTGAAATGTCAACGAAGCCACTGGGCATGGAATCAAAGAGAGTGTGAAGTTGTCAGCAAGAAGTCACAGTGTATTTTCTGGCTTTTAACACGACTCACTATAGTTTAGCTAGAGTTACATGAAAATCTCAAATAATGCTTCAGTCAGTTTTGACTTAAGCACAGTTATAAGTAGATTTTAAACAATGAAAATGAGTCTTGAAAAGGGGGTTGTCTTATATTCAGGTCAATACAATATTTTTATTGCCACATGTGGTCCTACTGACGGCCCAGGGTCTAGGGCCATGGTTGTATTATACATAGTGTTCTTGAACATTTTGCATTTAGTTTTTACAAGTGAAGTGAAGTATCTGTCGACCATGCAAAGATAAATAAAGATACAATATGGAGACAGGTGACTGACAAATACTTTAATGGCTGGGACATGCAGACTGTGTGAGCAGCATGTGTGCATTTCGGAACCTTTTCATTTCAGTGCCCATGTTAACAGGTTAGTGCATCCACACGGCTCACGTGGGACACGCGTCTGCTGCAGTGCATCATCTGGAGATTCAGGGTCTTGCCTATTTTTGACGCACACAGTTCTCACTTAAAAATAGACGGTGAAAATGATCTGTTGATAGACATTACACCGTTACACTTTTCACCATAGTTTGCATGTCTATATCTGTAGAATATGTCACAGACACTGTCACTATGCAGGTCTGTGCGGTGCACACCGCGGCAGGAAGCCTTTCTGGCGGGGAACTCGACACACAGAGCTTCTTTTCTCAACTCCTTCTCACTTTCTGTGATATTAGGTCAAACCAGGAGATTTAGTGTTGTTCTTTTAATTATTTGTTGTCAGTTTCCCTCCTGACAGTTAGTTTGGAGGGGTTTTTTTTGTCAGAGTGTGTTTTTACTCGTTTGGGAAACGTGGTGTCATCTGGAGGGATTTTCTTCATTTGCAGTGGTGGCAGTGGGGGTTTAACTGGTGGAATAATCAACATAATCAATAAAATACCCATCCTGTGTGAGGAGCTTATGTGGCTGACACAGAAGTAGCCCCAACCAGACCCCACTGTGCCCATCGGAAAGAAAGCTGCTTTCACCTCACATATTTGTCTTTCACAATTGTACACGCACTTCTTAACTTCTGTCTAAACGAAATATAAATGAAATTTATAATGAAATTATATGAAACATGCTTATTATTATTGACGGCCATTATCAAACTCTATGTTGAAAGATAGAGCTGGCAACAGAAGCAGAAGGGGTGAGCGAAACACAGCCGTTCAGAGACGCACAGGAAGAGGTAGGCTGTGAGGCCCCAGGCTTAAGTGATTATCAAATCAAGAATTGCAATACACAAAATGCACATTGGGCACAGTAACACTTCAGTATTTTTAGATTATGAATGTGCGTTTTTTATTGTAGCAGTTGTTATAAACAGTTTCAGCAAACAGGACATATACGTGGCTACGTTAAACCAAATAAAATGAATGGTACTGAAACATAACAATTCATTATCATTATCATTAATCCAGACTGTTCATGTTGTCATCGCATCCTCTGCTTCTCACATTAGTTTGCAAGTGTTTAGTGGTGCTATACTTGAGAAACAAGATTATAAATATGACCAGGAACAATAGTTTACAATCTATCTATTGTTACATGATTCAGTATAGAGTTGGTTTGTGTTTCTCTCATTTAGGAATTGGGTTTTTCTTTGTTGTTATCAGGAGTGGCTGTAAATGTGTGCTCATTCTCAAGCATGAGAAGAAACTGGTTACTTGGGTCCTATGTGTAAAAGTGAGCATATAAATGGTTTAGACACAAAACTGTGCACACAGAGAAGACATAAATAAGGACCCTGGATCTCTCTGCCAATGAGGTCCATAAAGGCCCCAGTCACCGTTGGAGAACTAATGGTAATAAAAAATCGAATGCTAATTGCAGGTCTGTGACGGGACACAAACTTTATCTTCGGTGTGAAAGTTAGATGTGGCCCGTGTTCATCCATCACGCCAACCTTCGCATCCTTGTTCTCCACCTGAAGGACACAGTACACGTCCTGCACTGACACTGAAAGTTGGCACTCGGTGTAAATCACAAGGTGCAGAATCCTCCAAATATGTACGTAATTTCTGGAATACTGAGCTGCTGTCATAAGAATCTCGCCCAGGACCTTGTAGCAAGTTCCTCCAGCGTATCCCACATTGAGTCTTTTGCCCTGATATGCACCATGTTTGTTGACAAGTCTGCCAGCTCTGCCTGCCTAATTTGCACATTGAGATATGATCGCAATGCAGGCAGAATCAAGATAATTTAATTAATACCGGTTTGAGTTGTAGAACATGCCTGTATTTCACTTCCTGTTTCTCAATCCACATCACCCCTCTCTCTCTTTCTCTCACTGCCTGCTCTCTTTCTCTCTCCGAGTCTCTTTCATCTCTCTCTCTGCCTCCATCTCTCTGCATTTTGCTCTCATCACTCATTTCTCCTTCATTTTTCTCACTCCTTTCCAAACCTCTCTTCTCTCTCTCAGTGGGGCATCTTCTCTCCCTCTTTTTCTCCACTACTCTCCTGCTTCTCGCTCCGCTCACCTTCTTCATCTTTTATCCGTTCCTTGCTCCTTCTTCTTGTCTTTTTCTTTTGGGTGGAAAAAAAAAACTGTAAATGTTTTAGCCTTTCCTTTTGATTTGATCCTCTTTGTGTCTGGGCCAGTCTGACTTGCAGAATTCAGGTATAAAAGGATTTGAAGCAGAAACTGGAACTCTCTTCAGTGTTTTATCTGAACTGAGATCAAGCCCTACAGAGCTTAGATCCATACAGAAGTCAGGTAGTCAGGTTTATTTAGGGTCAATCAAGTTTCCTCCTAAAGCCTGATGCTTATGCAGATAGTGCACAAAAAGGAATATTTGTGGTTTGTCTTGCTGCCCATTCAATTAGGCCTTATGGTTAATAACTATTTCACATAAAACATTTCAACCAAAAAAGAAAAAAGAGAACCTTTACCAACACATTTTGCATCTTCCCAGTCATAACCATATGCTTATGCATTCATGTCATATTAGAGTTATCATAATCATCGGTTTCTGATTCGTAAATAGCACACACCTCATCGTCGTCAATGTAATTAAATCCAAATTTAATGTAATTTTGTCAATTTAAACTCTCACATAACCCTCTAGGTTTTTCAAACCCTGACCACAGAAATCTTTCTCATCAACACCATTGGCCCCACATGACATCAAAACACTGTATGAGCCAGGGGTGGAGACTTTAGCTGTGCCAAGTCTTGCAACCTGCGATGGAACAAGTCTCTGCTACAGCCTCACAGCAATGGCGGATCATGGTGAGCTGAGCTGCTGTGGTCCTACTCGTTGGCAGGGCTGACTTGCGGCCAAGCTGTGACAACCGCTACCTCCTCCCCCTCAAACAAGTAGTGTGTTGTGAGATTCAACTCGTGTCTGTGCTGGATACCAGAGAGGAAGATATTTTTTAAAAGTCTCTCTGTATTCAGCTCTCAGTACTTTTGGAGCTTCTAACTGAATCTCTGTGGTTTGAGGTTTAGTTTCTCTCCTGTGTCCCTGTTTATACTTTCAGATATCTGCCTTATTTTACCGCTTGCTGATCGCTTTCAGCTGTATAGGAGTCATGTTAAGTTACTGCTGATAAAAAAAACAAACATTTCCTGCTTTTGCTGCTTGATATTAAAAGTTTTTAAATGAGAATATAATGGGAGACATTTAATAATAAAATAATAATAATAATAACTTTATTTATACAGCACCTTTCAAAACTACCATTACAAAGTTCTCCACAAACAAGGACAAATAAAAGAAAGCAGGAAAACATACATCATACATAAAGTCACATTCCACAAAAAATAATAAATAAAACAATTTAAAAGTGAAGATAAAGTGATGGATAAAAGTAACAAAATAAGTAACATAAACTCTCAAGCTACAGACTGGTGAGTAATGATTTAGAAGCTTGGCCAGGTAGCTTAGTGCCATACCACACAGCGCCTTAAAAGTCAAGACTTAAGATCAATTCTAAAATGGAAAGGCAGCCAGTGAAGGGAAGCTAAAAAAAGGGGATATGATCATGTTTTTGTGATTTGGTTAAAAGTCTGGCAGCTGCGTTTGCATTACAGTAATCCAGCCATGTTGCACCATGTTTCCACAGTAGCCCAGAACTGACAAACCAAACATTGTCACTCTAGAGAGGGCCTTTCACATTTTTGCAAGTTCACACCTGGAAGGGGAGGGTGATGTTAGGGGTATTGCATTGGTTCCAATCTATAACCTCACTGCTAGATGCCACTAAATCCTACACATTGGACCTTTTTAAATAAGAAACAAGGCTTGTGGTGGTTGGAGATGATGGGCTCTGGAAAATATTTAGCTCTTGCATCTTTAATTTCACTGTTATAAGATTGTAATAAAAATTTAATATGCTCATATTGTACTGAGAGCTTTAATTTCTTCCACTGTCTCTTAGTCTTCCTACACTACCATTTCAAGGCATGGATTCTTTCACTAATCCAAGGTGATACAATAGATGATTTGGATTTAAATAAACATTTCAGTGGAGCAACATTATCTAAAGCGGTTGAGCACATATCATTGAATCAGTTTACTAAATCAGTAGTGATTGAAAGCAAATCTGAGGAGTTACCAGACTTAACAAATAATGAGGAAGTCTTGAAACTCTAGTGTCATTAAAGATGTGTGAGCAAATTTCCCATTTATGAGGATTCTTGTTCACATGAAACACAGATTGACTGACTGACAATTCAGGCAAAAAACAGGGTATTGGATTTTGGAGGTCAATAAATAATAACACAAAGGACAGAATCTATTCAATAGATTTTTAGGACAAGGGCCTCAAAGCTAGAAAGATCATTGGATGGTAACAGGAAACATTTAAAAGATTAAAAAAACCAATACCTGACCCACCACAAGCCCAGGGGGAGCTGATAAAAAACACAATGGGGGAGGCATGAATTCTAAAAAACTGTGCTCACCTGGTTTAAACCAGGTCTCAGTAAGAAACCTAAAGTTGAGATTTTCAGATAAAATAAAATCATCATCTACATTATCATCTACAAATGGGAGGTCTCTATTCCTGACTATTGACTTGTTGATGTTGTTGTTGCTGACATGGACTGCAGAGGCAGAGTTTTGTTGTTGAATTAGCTGCAGAGCAGTGGGTGTAATGTCCTTTACACAGGCACCTGGATAGTTTGGCCACTGTGTATTGCTAAGTGCTGTACCACAGAGGGGCTGAAAACAAGCACCAAAGGTGGGCGCCTGACCACCTAGAGATTGGACTTGGACAGCACCAGGTGAGGCGTGGTCCACAGCAGCCAAGAAGCCACCAAACTGGCTTGGAAGTAGAAGCCTGGGCAGAAGATGGATGGCCGCCCAGCTGGAGCCTCAGTGGAGAGAGCAATCCATGCCCACTGTCTAGGGCTTGGAATTTATTGCTCAGCTGAAGAGAGTCAAATGAAAGCAGTGAGAGGGAGCGTTTAGCCCCGAGGATAGACCACATGTCATCATTCAGATCCAGGACGTCAGTTGAAAGGATTGGCTCTCAGCAGAGTTGACAGAGCTGAGACAGGGATGAGAGGCATCATTGGGAGTGACAGAGGCTAAGCACTTGATGGACGGACTGGCACCTCCATTGCTGATGCAGGAGGAGCCCAATCCACGGAGATGTTTGGCTTAGGCAGTGGTAATGGGTGAAAATCCCAGGATTGGAGACTCCAGAATCCACAATCAAGGTTCCCAGCTATGACATTTAGATGAAATGACAAGGATTTAAAAAAACATATCATATAATTTTGGCTTCAATGAAATGACAGTTTATGACAGCGCGCCTGTCAGACATAACCCACATCAACATGTGTAATGCTTTTATTGTGAAGAATTTACATGAAATGAAATGTGTTTATCACTGAGCTGGCAGAGCTTTGTTAGTGGTGTTATTCTACAATAAAAACAGATCAACACAACAAAATGGGGAAATATTTGGAGCTATTTTTTGCAGCCAATCAGTTTATAACTGTTATTAGGAACAGGACAAGCAGAAACAGCCACAGTGACACATTTGATGTAGAGCTGCAGACAACAGGCTCTCACTGCATTTTCTGCAAACAGCACACCTCAAACAGGTAAAAAAAAAAAAACTTCCTTTACCTCACTGTGCTGTGTAATGGAGAAACACTGGCAGTGTGCCAGCTCGAGTGCTTCCAGCATGGCTAGGTGTGACTACCCCAAAATAGGGCTGTGAGATATGACTGAAATCTCATATATCACCCCAATATGTCATTTCATATCCTGATAATGATACATATCCCAATATAGCACATTTTCTGTAAATTCAATGAATGAATAAATAGTTTCTAGTCCATGAACCCCCCCCCCACCCCAACCTCCCCAGTCAGTCCACCCTTTGTGAGGATTACATGAAATTACTCTTCTTGGCTTTTTACTCACAAAGCTTTTATTGCACTTACAGTAACGTATCGAGTGTTGTCATCAACTCGAATACTTCACCTGGTTTTCTGTTTTGCAATGAAAGCTTTGTGAGTAAAAAGCCAAGAAGAGTAATTTATGAAAGTAATCCACGCAAAACAGTCCAAATGACAAAAAAATACTGCCATAAAGAGTGGGATTTGCGATACCATGACATAAACCATAGAGCATAATATGAAACAATAGACATTTTTCTACCGTCACGATATATATCATCATAACGCACAGACCTACCCCAAAAACAATGGAAAAAAACACCACAAATCACAGGACCTCTAACATACGTAGGGTCAAACCCGATGAATAGTTAAGAGTTAATTTTCTTATATACAGACAGGTGACAAATTAAAGGAAAAACTGATACAGGTCTGAATGCTCAAGTTCATTGCAAATCAATACAAAGTTGCTCTGAGTCATCACCTTTATCCTCTGATGAAACATTTCTATACTGATGGGAGTGGTCTCTTCCAGGATGACAGTGCCCCACTTCACAGAGCACGAGGGGTCACTGAATGGTTTGATGAGTATGAAAATGATATGAATCACATGCTATGGCCTTCACCGTCACTGGATCTCGACCCAATCAAACACCTACGGGAGATTTTGGACTGACGTGTTAGACAGCGCTCTCCACCACCATCCTCAAAACACCAAATGAGGGAATATCTTTTCGAAGAATGAAGCATGCTAGCAACATGCCCCCTACAGCATAACAGAACCACCAGATCCCTTCATTGTAGGGGTCAAGCATTCAGATCTGTAACAGTTTTTCCTTTAATTTGTCACTTGTCTGCATATTGACTTTTGAAAACAACTGACCTCTGTTTTGGGTCATGTTCATCATTTAGTGGTCATTTTGTTTCTGAGTAGCAGCTGCATGTCAGCAGTTTGTTCAACAGTCTAGAAGAGAAAAAGTTTAAATCCAGCCATCATTCTCAAAGATAGCTGCTCTGTGACTCTTTTGTTAACCTGTCAGCACACACTCTTCGCTGGCTGTGGACCCTCCTGGATGTAAAGTTAAGCCCCATGCATATTTCATGATGACTGGTGTCCTACAGGTCAGCCTCTTCTCATCTGTCAATCAGATGAAATCTGGCGTCATATTGTCAGTGATGACACATACACTGAACTTTCTCCTAGCTCCAGTGTGTCTCTCATGTATCAGCATACATTCAAGTCACAACCACTGAATTCTCTAGAAGATAGCAATGTTTGAAAAATCCAGAAGGTCATTCATTCACAAATACTTATCATTGTCCTGACGGTATTTTCAGACTCCTCAAACACTCTCTCGACAAAGATGGCAATTTATTTTCGCCTGGCAACCTCTACTTCTTCTACTTTCTTTACTGGTGGATTATTTAAACCTATACTACGATCTATTGATGAAACTGTGTTATGTAGCCTAGTTTATTCACTTAAAACCAGTTGATGCAAACATATACCTAATTCACAGTTTCCTTGTTGCAACATTTCAAAAGGTTGCTTAAAATTATATTACTACATGTGCCTACTTAACAGAGTTGTCTAACTTATTCTGAGAATAACAATAATACCCAAAGTACATGTTGTGCTGTCTCTGTGTTATGGGTATATGAATAAGTAGTGGTCTGTCTGCATCTTGGCAATGCACTTAGTTTAATTCAGTAGTCAGAGCAGTCGTCTATGATCTGGGAGACTTGGGTTTGAGACCTGGTGTGGGGACCTTCTACATAAGACAGTTTATTCATTCATTCATTCAACACTTATTTTCAGGCTTTAATATCCTAAAATGAAAAGTGTAATAAAAACAAAAACTGGATTTTTATGCCTATTTCCACTATTATTCAAATACAAATACAAATGTAAATAAATTTTCTGCCTCAACAATTATATGCAAATACAAATACTGGACTCTCTGCACATCCCTAACCGAGACAGAGAAAAGGAACAAATCCTCACATATGAGAAACTCAAACCAGAAAATGACATTCAAAATTGTTGGCAATTAATGATGAATGAAAGACTAATCCAAAAACCCGTTATTTGCTACATACACAGATTGGGTATTCTTCCACTTTACAGCCGTGATTCTTAAACTGAGGAGTGGTCCCCTCTAGGGAGGCATAGAGGCATTACAGAAGGGCCATGAATGACTGAGGAGAAATTGTGGAGTGGAACTAAAATTGAATGAAAAACACAAGAGTGCTTCCATGCTAGAATCTAGTTTATTTGTACTGAACCTTTCAACAACAAGGCATTTTAAAGTTATGTAAAAGATATGACAAGGCGTTACAACAATATATAATTATATATATCTACTTTGAACAGAGGAAAAAGGGAAAACAACTGGAACCATGGATGTCTGGAAGATGCAGGCAATGATCCGTCTGCAGTCTCCATCAGACTATGGTTTTAGCCACATGTCAAATATAGTCCAATAATATTAAACAGATCTTTTTTGAAATAGATTTGCTGGGAATGTTGAGTAGCAGGTTACTCAGAACTGGTGTTACTGCGGCACATTGTCGCTGTTGCAGATTTAGGATGGTTTTAATAAGTGTAAGTGATGCAGCCCTATTAGAAAATAAGTATTAGAGATGCAAAAACACTAAGTGGTAATTAGATATGATATGAAGAGGATGTCTAATTTATGGTGTTGTGAAACTGCCTGATATATACAAAGCAAATGTAATATTTACAGATTTGTGTCCACATCATGTAAATTGTTAGTGTGTGCTTATTTGAAATAGTGATATGGTATGAGAGTGTGATGTCTACACAGAGCTGCTTCTGTCCCCAGCAGCACTGTGTCTGCCCTCTGAGCATGTCTTGGCACCGCTGTTGGCAGTTATTTATTTATTTATTGGTTTCTTTCTTTATTTATTTAAGTTTTTCTTTCTGTCCCAGGAGTCATTTGGCCAATTACTCTAACAGTGCACTCAGCATAAAATCTGAATCCACAGAGCACCTCTGCCTATCGAATCTTGTGCAGACTTACAGCATCTTGCTGCTTCAGCAATAGCAGGAAAAATAGTGTTTGGCATGATATTTGGGAACGATTTGGGAGGATGGTTAACAGCAGTTGTGATGGGGAATAATGTTCAGCACTCCTCACTGATTACAAAAGAGGCATTTGATGGTATTTGTAGCATTTACACAGAGCTGAGGTGGACTGTGTGTGTCTGCTTGAATATAAATGCAATCTGCCAGTAATGCTGCCAGAAATTATAGGCAGACTGAAAACAGCTCATTTAAGGCCTTGAAATATGATATATATAAGACGATTCTGCAAAACCTTGCCTTAAATACAATGAGTACATTTAATTAATTATTTATTCCTCCTGTATAAAGCATTCAACATACACAGTATTTAAGGCTTGTGAAAACTTATACACCCATCCACCACTCTGACTTTCACACCCTTGCACCACTAGTTAGGGGTATACTACTACTTCCTACATCGGCACTGGAGATTGGCATTTGATGTAGGTATACAGATATTTACTGTATAAATTCTTTGCATTTTTACAGTCTACCCATCGTAGAATAAAAAAATAATTCTCATTATAAAACATCTCTAGAATGTTAAACAAGTGCATGATTCTGCACAAAAAATGAAAAATATTGCAGAAATACCTTAGAATGACTTATTTAAATGAAGACTGTTGCTTTCATCCAGTATTCTTTGGTAAATTCATAGGATTATCCAATCCATCCATAAGGACTCCCCATAAAAGGTACAGATTTCTGGATGTAAAACACAAAAAAATATGTAAAATTACATTCACATGACCCTCCATCAAAGCCCATTAACAATATGTTCACAGCTTTTATTTTATGTGATTTACAGTAAATTAACATATTAGTACTGTATTGTATTGGTACTGTACAAAAAATACAATTGTGAAAATAGCCATCTGGTTGGCGGTTATCTGCTTTGACCAGTTGGGTTGATAGATATAAAGACAGAGGGGGGGACAGAATACAACAATCATAACAGTAACAGCAGCAATAGCCGAGGAAGGACACCAAAAGGACCATGGAGGCTCAGCCTGCATCCTGGGGTGTCCTGGGAGATGAGAAAGCCCAAAAAACTTTGAGGATGAAGCCAAGTTAGTAACATGCATTTATGGTACATGAATGCATACAGATGGAGAGAGGGAGGACAGAGGAGCTCAGTGCATGAATGGAAGTCCCCCAGCAGTCTAGGCCTATAGCAGCATAACTAAGGGCTGATCCAAGGCGAGCCTGGTCAGACCTAACTATAAGCTTTATCAAAAAAGAAAGTTTTAAGCCTACTCTTAAACATAGAGAGGGTGTCTGCTCCGCTGTCTGTCATTATTTTATATAAATATTATGTAACAGTAATTACAAGCAACTCTCCAATATATCTACATATAAACAAAATCATCTAATAATCATAGAAAAATAAAATAGAATAAATCTCTCTGGAAACAAATGAAAAAATAACCCTAACCTGTTGCTGGCTCATATAATTTTACTTTGTATACTTTTTTCGCAGCAGTGAAGTATGCAGCTGCCGACTTAAAATCAAACGTGCCAAGTGTCTCTCCACAACTTGCAGTGTGCATAAGCACTGTGACCTTGTCCTCCCCAAGGTGACTCTGCTATGCTGTTTTGATTCAGTTCTGCACATTCAAGAAAAAACGAAGCTTCATTTTTTTTAATAGATGGATATGTGGTAGCCTTATTTAATTAAGCAATATCACAAAAGAGAGAATGCATTTATTGAATATCAGCACAGCTGTGACTAACTTGTCTAGTTCATATGAGCACACCTGGAGGTTTGCATTGAAATATCCAGGCTTCTTTCCTTTGTTCTCCTCTGACAACCTTTCATAATTTAACTCAAATGTTATTTGATGAAATATTTTCATCTTTGCAGTGCAAACTTTGTTATAATCCAAACTACATAATAACAGTTAATGTAATTAAGTTATTAGAACACCAAAAGTCCCAGTGCTGTTGTACTCTATATCTGCACTCATGGAATGTCTCTTGTCCAGTAAAATTATTTGGTCTGAACTAATTGTTGTATTATATATGTTGGAAAAAAAAGGTAATTACCAGTTAACAGAAAACCCAGATATCTGCATACATTTCCCATTGATGTATAGGATTTCCTTTATATAAACATTATATGACAACAATGACATGCAACTATCCAATATATCTACAGACTTCCCATTCGTGTCTGTGGCAAACCCCCCCTCTAAATCCAAGACATGCAAGTCTACAAACTCCTAACAGCACAGTAGGATTTGTATTTAGCTTAGCTGCTAATTGCAGAGGGGTCAACAACGGCAATGAGACAGGTAGGACCAGCCATACCTCTTTAAACACTGTATGAGCCTTTCAACTAGCCTGAACATGAACCCTCACCGCATGTCCTCAGCCACTCTACAGCTTAACTAGACAACCCACAAGCAAGTGCTCTTCTAAATACAGTTGGATCAACTGCCTGGAGAGGATACATTAAAACATTTTACAAAAATATTGTAGAAATCTTTTTTTTAAAGGCACAGCAAACATTTCCTTTGAAAACTAAGTGCCTCTTTCTCAAGAACAGTTTTGGCACACTTGACACACTTTTTATTTTGAAATGTTCACAGACATTTGGTGATATCCCTCGTGTAAAATGGTGCTAAAAAGATTACATTTACACCTAAATGTATTCTAAAATCACCTCAAACAATTATAAACTGTACACAAGAATGTGGTGCTTCTTTTAGCTCACCTACTATGGTTCACATTCCTATTTAACCATTTAACCTTCAAAAGAGCATGTAAAAATTTAGTAAGTACAAAAAAAGAAAGAAACAAAGAAACAAACAAACAAACAAAACTGACTCTTCTGAACTAGAACACTTGCTGGTGTCTGTTGTCGTGTCTTATACTGTTTCCACTCTGGCTTCTGATGTCTGTTCCCAGCCATGTCGTGCAGACAGCCCAGAGCATCAGTGAATGTGAGCTTCCCTCCATCCAGGATATTTACAATGGACAGGGTGTCAGCAAGGCCTGCGAGATTATCAAAGACCCCAGCCACCCCAGCCACCCCAGCCACCCCAACCACAGACTGTTCCAGCTGCTGCTGTCTGGCAAGAGGTACTGCAGCCTCAAAGCCCAGACCAGCAGACTCCAGGATAGTTTTTCCACAAAGCAACCAGACTCCACATAGCATATCTGTACATACACAAACACCAACACGTTCTCACTCCCAGCTTGTCAACATATGGATGATTGGTCAGGACTCCTTGGTGTCACTTTTTAATGCGCTTAGTACCCCTTTGCATAATTTTTCAATATGCAGTGCTGTCCATTCTGCACTATATGAAGCTGTGAGCATCAGGCTGGTGGGCGGACCAGAAGACCCACTGTCCCAAGTATTTTCCTCACTGTCAATTCTTGTGAATTGTCAGTTTCTTGTGAAGGTTTTCTTTTAATGGTATCCTCAACATTTATCAACACAAAAACACAAAAATTTGATAACTCAACAATATGATAAAATGAATGTTAAGTTCAACAGTTTTAATTATTTCATCTTCGATTCTGAGAAAAAAAGTTGTTTTTGTCAGTTGTTGATTGAGGTACATTCTACCTCATAGACTATTACTATGGAGACGAAAACAGTCCATTTACTATGTCTGACCAAATTGATTCACCTTCAGAGATTATAATACTGCTGACAACATAGGGCATTTGTACAGGCTTGGAGGAAGGCCTGGAATGTTTGGGTTTGGTTTAGGGTTAGGGCTGACAAGACCAACCCATTCTCATTCCCAGATCGTCAAATACTGACACATGCATAGGCTACTATTTACACAACCCTGAAGATTTTTTGTATGTTTATGATTCTTGGTTTGTGGATTTTATGTCTGCATGTTGGAGTGCTGTATTGGATGATGTTGCTCAATATTATTTGAGGAAGACTACTACTTTAAGGGAAACTGTGTGGGTGTCTCCACCTGCTATTTTGGTTCATGTATGTGCAGCAGCACAAAGTGCAAAAGGGCTGAGTGAAGGTGAATATAGATCAGCGGGTGTGGTGATTAGTAAATACTACTCAGCCAGTCACATTACTGCTCTCCTAGCTCTGAAACAGCTGAGCCAATCACAGTAAAACGTGATAACGACAGCTGAACCAATGGAAAACTTTTCTTCAGGAAATGTCTGGATGGCTCAGAGCATCATGACATGAACACACATCACACATCACATAAGGTCAGGGCAGTAGTGAAAATCAAACTTATGACACCATTCATTGTATTGAGTATAAGAAGTTATGAGAAGAAATTCAACCACCAGTCAATTAGACTTCAAGGCTTCAAGGGATTCCGAAAATGCAGTTATTCAAGATTCAAGATTAATATATTACGCTTCATTATAAGCACTGCATACAAATAAGAGAGTAAAATTCCTTGTGTCTGGGTATCTCGACTTTGCAGCAGCAACAACTAGTAATAATAACAATAACATATCAATACAGCAGCACAGTAAAAGGGCACAGCAAAATAATATGACATGCAAAATAATATTAGGGCCTTACCCTAATAGATGTGCATGTGCATGTTTGTGTGCCCGGTTGCGACCCTGTGAGTGTGTATTTGTGATGTGCAGACAGGCAATTAGTGTTCATTGTTCATAAAGCTTGGTTGTCTGGTTGAAAAACTGTCTTGGAGCCTGCTGGTCCAGGCTTTGAGGCTGCTGTACCGTTTGCCAGACAGCAGCAGCTGAAACAGTCTGTGTTTGGGGTTGCTGGGGTCTTTGATAATCCTGCCTTGATATATCATGCCAAAAACAATACTGCGCAAAAAGAGCGAACAGAAATCCAAAGCAATGGTAATGATTCAATTACTGAAGGAAGAAGATGTCCAAACTATGTGGTCCTAAAACCGTGTCACTGTTAAAGGTGACACTGAGCACCCGGGGGAATGATCTGAGTATATGTATATATTTGCTGTTTCAGAACTGGAAACACTACAATAGAAACTTATTTGAGTATTGAAAAGAAAACAAACATTCTGTAAGTCCACAAAATCAGTCTCCCATTCATTGTCAATGGAGCAGCTCCAGACATTATGCCTGGTGACATCAAAAGTTTGAATCTTCTCTAGCTTCTAGTTTGGGAGAGAGTAGCTCATGTTCACAAATACTGATTAGACTTTCCTAGGTCATGGTAATAACATTTTGAAATTATTGATTTGGGTGTCGTTTAGCTTTAAAGGAACAGATTCCCAAAAGAGGTGGTCAACCTGGAGACACAGGAGGTGAAGGGTGAGTGGATCTGACTGGAGGAGACTTGCCCATCCCTTACAGTAATATGTAATGCTACTACACTTTATCACAGCCAGTCAAATGAACAGGTAGTGAGATGAACTGGAGACCCCTTGGGTGATGGCATATGATATAATTTCATTTTTCTTACTCAAAAGCATTCTATGGTACCTAAACAATAAATTTGGAACCCTGAACTTGTTGAAATGGTCCAAGCTGTTCAAACTTCCAGTCTGTCAGCTTTCAGAACACTGACATCGAAAATCATGAGTGAATATAACAATTTTCATGTTCAAATCAAGATTTCAGCAACCAAAAAGCAGATAGACTCTCTTCTGCAAGTTTTGACAGATTGGATCATTTCAACAAATTCTGGGTGACTGTTTGACAAATAAGTCACCGGAATTTCATGTTTAGATACAACAGAATGCTCAAGTAAAAAAATAATTTTATTAAATAAATAATAGGTTCAACAGATATAAAGTTATCCACCGCAAATACATGAATTATCTAACAAACCAAACAGCATAACCAAAGATTGTTTTTACTGCATGGTCATAGCTTGATACATTTTACACTTTCTTGTGTTTCCTGACTTAAAGATCCCCTCTAGATGTATTTTAAAACCTTCAAAATGCTCTGTATTGAATAATTATTTTTTATTAACATTATAAAAAAATAGCTTGACCTGGACAATGACTTACTTGACTTGCTTGCTATGACATAAACATATGTCGACATTGTTTTTGCAATTACTCTCACTGTCAGAAGGGGGAGACAAAAGTCCTGCACTCCAGTTTTAACATTCTATGTTTTATAATGAGATTTTGTTTTTAATTCTACAATTGTTGGACTATAAAAATATAGAGAATGTCTACAGTAAATATCTGTATTTAAAAAAACTTTTGCTGCCAGACTGATTAGTCATTTGTTTCGCTGACATTTGCGTACAACACTATACCTGTTTGAATCACTGAGCAAATGGTCTGGAACCAGACTAACCGATTTCAGCCAGAATAACCAGGCATAACAACTGTTCTTTTGCACACAGCACCACATTCAAAGAGTAATTAAGCCCTGTTAAACTCCTCCTGCACAATTACCCTGCATTAGCTCAACATCTTACTGTTCTTATGTGCTCTATAATGATCACATTGTTTAGTAGCCTCCTGCTGGCTGTCTCCCTGAGCTCTCTCCAATAACTCTTTTGCGTGTACTGTATTTTGCATGTCTTTATAGTCTTGACACATTGAATAGCACAAACAGGGATAACGGCGCACACGTTTAGACAGTCCTCTCCTTGAAGGCGTTCAGTTGTACACAGGGAAGTGAAGTAGTAGTTGTTGAGTAGTTGCGTAAAGAACAAAAACAAAAAGACAGAGAAGGCTTGAGAGAGTTCAAGCCATTCTCACCTCCACACGCCTGGTTGATCACTGTGTTAAGTGTGTTGGCTTCTTAGGAATATTACAAAAAAAATGTTGGATGCATGCCTCCCAATTCTGGGGTTTCATACGCTGTTAATGAGTCCAACAAGCACTTTATTTGAGGAATACTGATGTATTTAGTACATTGACAGCTAGTGAAACTCAGATTGAAATTCCTTATATATTTATATTAAACATACTGTACTTGGCCAGTGAAATTAGTTCTGATGCTCTGGGGTCTTTGTCCATCTGAGAGCCCTCTGGATCATTCAGACTTCCCTTTGCCAGTGCCTTGTTTAAGTGCTTGGATGTATACAGTTATTGTCAGTCTGAGTAATGTCCACTGATGGTGAGAAGATGAAGGTAAGGGCAAATGAAAAGGAAACCCAAGAAAAATGCTTAAAAATTTGGTCGTGGAAAGATTTATTTTAAGTCTTCAACTGAGGTTTTTGTTTGTTTGTTTTCATTAGTGAAAGATGAAACGACCTGGACCTTGCATAATGTGACAAGTAGAGCTTAAAGAGCTATTCAGACTGACCTTACCAAGATGTCAACTGGCACTTTGACACACTTTGATGATGTGGTTCAGGTCAGTCTGGCCTTCAGGGATTCAGGATTTGCTGTGACAAGAAATTACAAAAGGTAATTATTAAAGCCATAAAAGCTTTTTTCCAGCCTTAGCTGATGAGCTTAGCGACATAAACATTTCAAAGATGGTCTTTACATTGCTGAACCCTGCAGAGGCTCCACTGATTTCATTACCGCAGTCTTCACATCATATTTTTTTTTCAAATTTATACTTTAAGCCTCTTCATGTCAGTGTTGGATTTGTAGTGCTTTTCACTTTCTTCTAAGTGTGGGTCTTTTTTCCACACTTTTTTTTTTTAAAGAAGCTCTTCCAGTGTAACTGTGATTGAAGTGCCTGAGATTCTCCATGCCCTCAATAAACACATATAACACAGAGTTCTTCCTAAACTTTGGAAGGCTCAGGCGTTTTCACCCCTGTTAAATCTTTTTGAACGCTTTCTGGGGGCCAACTCTTGTGCCCTCAGTTCCACTTTCATTATCTCCAGAGAACAAAGAATATATTGCCTTTTTTAAGCAAAGGACAGTCTGTTTCTGTTGTTTTTTTTTCCATCTCAGATAAGTTCAGCTTTGAGCTCTGTCAACAGTTTATTGACAGCCTCCAGAAGGGAAAAAGCCTTTAGGTATGTGTGGACAACACATCCCTGTCTTGAATATCAATATCATTGGTCTATTGATCTGTATAAATGGGTATTGCTTGGAAATGATCAGAAGAGATCGTGCTGTAGTTTTCCATTTCTTTTCATTCGACACAGTTTCACAGTGACCATGAGTGTTGAGCATTCTTTATAATATGTCTGCTTCATTTATGGTGTCCTTTTTAAAATGTGTATTCAATTATGCCAATCACTTTACAATAGGTGGCTCAGGTGGAGTTGTCTCCATGTGAGCCCAGTCATCAACAACATGGAGGATAGATGTTGATGTGCACTGACAGTTAGTGTCTCTTTCCACCACTTTATAAATGTCTGGTTGCTAGATGTCAACAGCAGTCAGATGAGGTGTCTCAGTGATAGAAGCTACATTAGAGTCAGGCTGAAATGGATTTTCAGGGGCGGTGGTTGGACTGAAACTGGCAGCTGGTATGTTTACGTAAATTATTTTTAACAATGTTGGGCTATATAAAGGCATTATAAATATATAATAAAAGTATCAGTTTATACAACTTGGCATTTCGATATATAAGAGGTGCTTAGGTAGAGTCCTCTTATCCGGATGTGGGATGGGTGCGGCGAGGATAACTACACATTAGTCTGGGAGGCATCAGTCAGTTCTTTTCTTCAGACTTAGAGTAACATCTCACGGTGTCAATAACGCACTTTGAATTGTACCAGATGTCTCCTTGATTGATCAACTTGTCAATAAATTCTTTTGTTAAAATATATCCAAAGCTCTTGGTGTTTCTGAATTAACCGGCTCAGGATTTCCATAACACATACAGATGAAACAGCCTTTATACCTGACGTTCATTGTTTGAAATTTCATCCGAATTTTATGGTCCTGTGCACCCAAAAGTGCACAGCTCAGAAAATGCATTAAATAATTAAATTCCCATTAACTATTATTATTATTATTATTATTTCACTGAAAGGATACAGGGCACTTTTATATGGAGCAGGTCTAGACCATGCTCTTTCATTTCATTTCATTGCACACATCCCTCATAATCATGGGCCATACAGTCTGAATATTCTTTTATTTGAAGTTGTTGATTGTCAGGCTCTGCTCTGAACTGGCATCCCAGCATTAAGAATGAAAAAATGAGTCAAACCATTACAGTGTTTGTAAATCATTTTATTTGAATGAAACATGCACATTTCACTATAATTGAGACTATTTTTGTTTCATGTAGTGCCAGTCTTACCCTTCAAAGGGAACATATTATGCTTTTTGTAGTTTTCTGTTATTTATATCCTGTTATGCTGTTGGATATCTATGTTTTAAACATGATATCCAAACCCTAATTAAAAATATAGACCTGGGAATGTGCATAATATGTCCCCTTTATGCAGAAGACTGGCGCTTTACAGGATGTTTTGAAGTAAAGGATGTATTAAGTATAAATTTTATCCAGGTTTTATTAAAATACCAGTATTGGCATACCCAGCATATGGTATAGTATTACATCACTGCTGTCATCAGGCAGCAACTACAACAATGCTGGACTTGGAATGACAGTTAGAATGAGGGCGATATGAGGACAGAGGGATGAAAAAGAATAGGATGACTATCGGGTCTGAGGAAGATCCCATCCATCATTCCTTAATGTGCCTGACACCATAGTATCAGGATGAAAGTAAAAGGAGAGCATTGAGAGGGAAGCTGTCATATTTCCGTAGTGCTGCCACCCTAAAGGAGAGTTGTCACTCATTCTTTTGTGGAAAGCATACATTTTAAATCGGTCCACTCTAAACATATCTGTGCCAATCATGTTTATTCTTATAATAAATTATGCATGTAGTATGGTGTGTTCTGTGATATGAAAGAGAAATACACCTCTTCTTAAAACCAGTCTTTTATTCTCTTCCTTGCTCTCTCCTACAATCGGAGTCATTGTCACAGCTAATAAATGGCTCTCCTGATAAAAATCATTTTGGGGGGTTGGTGTCTGAATCGTTTTGGAGTTTCAGTAAAGTCTTGAAGACAACATAATACTGGAGTAGCACAAAAACGAGGAATGAAAATGAAATGTGGAGAAGGGATGTCAAGTTTGTGTAAGAAGCTAGGTCTCAATTTCTAATGCAACTGACATGTGTGCACATTAAAGCAGAGAGAGGGATGACAGGGACTGAGAAAAGCTTTAGATAAGAAAGAGAGGAAAAGGAAGGAGTGACAGTGACCATGAACAAAAGAGTTCAGGGGAAGGAATGTTGCCTCGCTGAATAGAAAATGTGCTTTATGAAAGTTAGAGGAGGAACTGGAGCAAGTTTGAGGTCTATTAAAGTTAAGTGAGTATATAATATCTCTCCGCAGTCAAAGATAATTTTGTTTGATGAGTGCCTCGGATTTGTATTTGAAAAAAGATAATACACTGTACACCAGAAAAAGCTGCTCCTCGTCTTCGTTTTGTGCTGGCGACTAAATGTTTGATTTAACGGTGAGTTAGCTGTCACTGTAGGCGAACAATACACGGCACAGCATGTTCCTACTGTGAGCAGCACAATCAAAAGGGCTCTTGACATCCAGTTTACTTTGTTGCCATTATCAGCCAATCTGCATGTCCAGCTCCCTACTGATGTGATTTATTTACATGAAAAATGGTTCCAAGACTTAAAATTCCACAATAGACTATTACTGATGGTGAACAATAGTAGTCTATAACAATATGACAGAATCTTTTAATCTGCCATCACTATGATTAAAGGACATTAATTTTAAAGTCTGTTTTAAACCAGCAGTCAGGTGTCCATGTGAACAGTGAAAGAGGTTTTCCTCGCTGTAATTCCTCCTGTTCATACTGGATATGAAAAGATCTCCTTCAAATGTGCTTTCAATGGAAGTGATGGAGGCCAAAATCCACAGTGTGTCCACACAGTCATTTAAAAGTTGATGTGAAGCTTCTATTCAGCTTCATCAGTCTGAGTTATTCATATAAGTGGATATCTGTCACATTTACAGTCTTTTTAACATCAAATTCCCTCTTTGTGTTTCCTCGGACAATGTTTCCCTGTTGAGCTGCAGGTGGAAGTATAGTAACAAAAAGAGGAACCAAATTTGGCAGATGTGTTGATAGATATATCGGGAACAAAAGTGGATATTGGGTCATCACAAACACACACCTTGACGGCCGTGTCATTTTTCATAATGGCTACCGATTGGTCAAACTTTCCTATCCCATTGGACCCACATGCAATAAGAGGCATAATCTTGATCCCACTAACCCTGAGAAGCAAATGAAATACTCAGTCACAACTGTGTGGAGATTTACAAAGAACATTGTCATGGCATTATCATAATTTTATTATATAGTGCCATGAATCAGTAGTAGACGAAGTGAATGAACTACCCAGAAATATACAGATAAACCAGATGAAACGACTCCGGTTGTCAACGAACTGTTGTGGTTTGCAATGTGGACCCAAACGCAGACACAGACTAGAATGAAGATGAAAGAATAAAAGCTTTATTGCCAGGGAAGCGGAGAATGGAGGTGAATGGAGTGGGGGGGGTGAAGCAGGCTGAGGCAAAGGACTGGAGGGCTGAGATGAGTGAGAGAGAATGACAAGCGCTGGCAGAGGGGAGCAGGTGGTAGTGGTGCTGGACAGCGGGAAGGCAGGCAGGCAGGTGAGTTGTGGTCCAGGAGCACTGGAGAGAGAAACAGCAGTTAACAACAACACTAAACTTGGAAATATCTCTATAAACAAGTTAGAGGCCTGACACGTAAGCTACTACTGGATACAACGACCTGGCAATGAGAGGAAGAAGTGTTGGGGTAGATATACTGCAAGCTGATGAACTGATGAGAGGCAGGTGAGCAGACTGGGAGAGGTGATGAGCTGATTGCAGACAGGAGTGTAGAGCTGGGAGCTAACACACACACACACACACCCACACAAACAAAAGAACACAGAGAGAGGCAGACGGGAGCACTGGGAACACGGGGAAAGGGAAACACTAGGGAATCTACAGGTACTGTAACACAAAGCTCAGTGGCATCAATCGTGCAGGCTGGCCTTCAACAAGACAAAGGTTCATCGGGCCCGAGAAGAGAGCTCTGAAGAAATCTAGCAGTTACAGACGAAAGTGACACCATTGCATGCCCGGGGAAACGCACCAGGGGACATACTACTACCAGTTCTGTTGCAAGCCAGCTGGCACTGAAGGTTTACATGAGGCAGCAAAGTTTCAGTAAGACGACTGAATTTGGACATGTGCAGAGCTCTTAACAGGACACAGAACTGCTGGCTCAGGAGATACGTTTGCACTTGAATCCATATGTCACAATAAATGCTTGGTGGGCCTCTACGACTGTGCCAGGAAATACAACACTCAAGAAATGTGGGGAACCGACAAGGAAAAAGTGCTACCAGGAATTGCTTTTGCTGAAGTTGTCATGTACATTGAGGAAGCACACCTTGATGACAGCAGTGCACCAGTCTTCAAGCTGGCTCATCTGGCTCATCCGTACAGGTCGAGGATGGAGCACTAGCTTGATGCTAGAGTCAACACTACAAGATTAAAGGAAAGACTCTTGGCTCAGATCCCAGACCTGTAAGCTCACACCCAGGGGCAAGACCTTCTCGCATTCTCTGATGACAGTAGTGCAGCCCTGACCAAGGCATGTGAATGAGACTGGTTGAAAGTGTTTTTTTTTTTGGCTCAATAAGAAAGTCAGCAAGTAAGAAGAAGAAGCAGCAGCTGACATTAATGAAAAGTGATGTTGAGCTGTTCTCACAACATACTTCTTTCAGCCTGAGAACCAAGCATGGCCACCAGTGCTCTTCGATGGAGGAAGGTTGTGACCTGGGACACAAGAGTGACCTTCTGACATGCCTGGAGGACCTGTCTCCAGCTCAGTTGGTTTGTTGACCCAACCATCCACCCCAACCTCAAAGCTTTTACAGAGTTTAAACATCATGCTACTTATGTTGTTGTTCCTGACAACAGCATGAGAGTCATTTGAGCACATGAGGAATGCTTTTTTTTTCTAGCGAGGACAGTCTTTCCTTACAAGAATGGTCAAGTTTGATGGCACATACATCTATTCCGTCTATGAAGTCACTTGAGTATAACATTAGCACTTTGGCATGCTGTGTAGGCATTGATGGACACTGGAAATTTGGAAGGTCAAATTTTGAAAATGTGACATTGAGTGAAAAAAGCTAGACACAGAACTTAAAATCAAAAATCATAAATAGGTTTATTGCCAAGTAAGTTTGCATATACAAGGAATTTGCCTTGATGTTGTTGTGCTTAACAGTCAAAAAAAAATCCAGACCTGCAAACCCTGGAAGAATTTCGGAGTACCACTTCAGTGACCTAGATTTGTCAGAGGTGAATCACTGCTATTCACACAATTAATTATTGTACATAATTTTCATAGATTCTTGATGCCAATTCAGTTGTTTACAGAAATATCCCCAGATGCCAATGGTGTTAGTTGGTCATTTATGCCTCTTTGTCCATCTGTCTTTCACTTGCACACACACAGCTTACCAAGGAACACAATGTCACTTATGCTACACACTAACCTCACACTACCGCTGCATTTATATGGTGTCTTTGTTTATACCTCCACAATAATCAAACTATAAGCCAATTTGATTTTTGAAAATTGATTGATTTTCAGCTAACTTGAAAAGATGATGACAATTTAGCCATACAACTAGCCTCAACATTTTGTGGTATTGGTGAAATAAATATTTTAGACAGGCTATCACTTAATGGTATGACCTAATAACAAAGGTTGAATATGAACATGGCTGTTGAAACTGTAGAAGCAAGTGTTTCCTTTTCTTGAAATTTTCCTAGAGTAGGCAAAGTTATAGACTACACAGTGCCAACACACACACACACAAACCACTCTCTCCCCTCAGTTCTCTCCTCCAGTATCTGACAGTGACTTTCCTTTCTTCTTCTTCTCACTTCAAAGTGTCCTCAGTGGAAAAACCAGCCAGGTTACTGTGTAACCAGGAGCAGCCAGTAGAATGTTAAACCTTCCCTAAATTTACCGCTAGCTATTGTGCAGCCTACACTCCATACTGGTAAAGTTAAAATATTGAAAACGCCTGTGTCAGCCGTTGAGTGGTTGAAAAGATAGTAATATGTTATGTAGCCCCAAAGTTAGCTGCAACGTGTTAGCTACGCCATTAGCTGATGTTGAATCACATGCATATATCAAACCTGTGAGTGCTATAGCTCATTAAGTTCAGAAACAATAGTTCTTACCAGTCAATATAACCTCACAAGCAAGCGGACAGATCTGAGAGCATGACAGGTGAAATAGAAATATGGGCTTTACTGATTTGGGAGACTTCCTGGAACAACTCCTACACTGTAAGATGTAATTAGTTGGCGTTACTCAAAAAAATATGCAAACTCATTGCCTTAAACTAACTGAGTTAAGTAAACTTGATTAAGTTAAGTATATATAACTTACTAAATATAAGTGTGCAGTACTTGTGAGAACTTGTTTATAATAAGTTTACTAAACTAAACATGATTATTTTGAGTTCACAGCTCTTGAATTAACTTGCTGGTTATGACTGCATTGGACTTAAAATAAGTCATTTATTGTAACTTTATTGTATTGAAATTAACTCATCAATTCTGAGTCTTCAGTACTTAAAATAACTTTGTTATCATCACTTAATTTGAAAGAAAAAAATACTGCGAAAAAGAATGTCATCTGCATTCAATTTATTTAAAACGTGTACAGAATTAACAGTATGCAGATTTAGTGCTCACAATTTTTGATGGATTATGTGCTGGTCACAGTATCCAAATATCCAACACATCACATTTCTTTTTACACGTTAATACCTGAATTCACAAGGCACTGTTGTAAAAAAATAGAAATGAAATGAAATGATTATGTTTTCACGTCACTCTTGAACATTTCAAAATGCTAAAAGCAAACCTCTCTTCCTGTCATAAAAACATTAACAGTATGCAGACTTACTGTGAATCTTAACACGCACAATTTATGCTGGATTACAGGTATTTGCTGGCTAGATCATCCAACATATCACATTTCTTTTTAATCAACATTTTAACAGCTGAATTCACAAGAAGGCACTATTGTAAAAGCACTGAACAGGTCTGAGTATCAACTGAACAATGAAATGATGATTATATTTTCACTTGACTCTTAAACAGTTCAAAATGCTGTTTAATAAAAGCATCAAACCCCTCTTCTCTGTCATAAGAACATTAACGGTATGCAGATTTAGTGTGAATCTTAACACACAGTATGTATGCTGGATTACCGGTATTTGCTGGCCACATTATCCAACATATATTTCTTTTCACACAACATTTTAACACCTGAATTCACAAGAGGGCACTATATATACCACCAGCATAAAAGCACTGAACAGATTTGAAAATCAACTCAACAATAAAACTGCATCTAGGCAGCTCTTAAAATGTTCAAAATACTGTTTAGTTAAGGCATCTCTTCTCATGTCTCTGTCATAAGCAGTTCTTGAGTGCTACCTCACATCTGACTCCTCATTGGTCAAACAACATGTTTTTAACTTTTAACAGTTTTGGGGGGAGGGCTTTGTTTCCCAAACCAAGCATTACACTTCGAATGAATTTGAATGTGTTTCCAACACATTTTGGGTAATCGAGGTTCAAGGCATATGTGAGGCCAAACATGAGGCAAAATTCCTGTGGCAAGTCCCGAATTTTGTCCATCACAATACCTCCCTCAAGGATGATGGCTGTGGACACGGGCTGCTCAGGATCGTCTTCACTTAGGATGGTCGATACACCGACTGTGACATTGTCTATGGCCTCATCTTTCGTTGTCTCCTGCAAAGAAACAAACGATCAGCAAAACAATTTGTAGTCAGGAAGTATTTGGATAGTTAGACACTATGATCATTATAAACTATACACTAAGATCTGTGATGGAGAGACACTTTGAAAAAAATGAACAATGGAATAACAATCAATAGCTACAATAACACCCTCTAAATTTGAAATAAAGTGAAAGATAAGACAGTAAAGGAAGGCCTACATTAATGAATACAGGCAGAAATGTGAGGGACATATATCTTTGATGTCGGTATTACAAGTCAATATACTGTATTTTGTGCAAGTACTTACAAAACATGTCTTATAGAACTTGTTTGGGTCATCACCAAAGACGATGGGAAGGCCTTTGAGGACCACAGAGCGTCTTGCAGTTACATCCGATGACTTATAAGACAGAGACAGAAAACATCAATTAGAATAAAAAAAAGTCAGACAAAGAATGAAAATGTTGGTCTGTAAGTGTATGTAGATGAGAGTAAGAACTCAAAACATGAAGCAATTAATTTCCGCAATTACCGCATCACTGTCGTGCTCAAATGGCGGTAAAGAACACCCTCTCGGGTAATATTGCTTAAGTGAACGTGACCCACCAGGCATGCACCCTCATGGTTTCACCTCAAAAAGGCCTACGTTGGCAACAACAACAAAAGCACCTAATTTCACTAACGTTTTGGGATTTTACTCTTCTAACTTCTAACTTCTAAGAAAATAACCCCCTCCCCCCCACCCCCAGCCCTAGACTTGGTAATCTTGGTTAGCACTGCTACACAAACGCGGCCTGTAACCCCAAATGACGGATAAGACTACACAGAGACACACGTCCTAACATCGTACATGATAGATAATGTTATCCATCGCTCTATCGAAAACAAATGCATTGGCCGGGAGAACGGTTAGCGAAACAGCAGAAAAGCGAACACACATAGTTCCCCTTTTAGTCAAGCATGGACTCACCATATCAATGTTCCAAGCAGCAGCAGAATGATAAATCCGAAAATTGAAATAATGGCCGTTGCAGCCGTGTCCAATGCATCCATGGTCCAAGTCCAACGACATGGGCATGTCCACTACCACGCCAAGAGGCAGGTGGTTGATGATCTGTGCAGTGCCAATAATTGTACCAATAATGTTATGTAAAAGCAAGAAAAGAAATTAAGTAAAAAATAATAAAAATAGAGGAGCATTTTCCTGTGTAAGTATAAGGCAGTAGAAATAGGAAGTAACTTAACAAGAAAAAATACTTTAAGTGCCAACACTTCTAATATGTAGGGTGTTTAAGTATAAGAGTGAATGCACATAGTTACATGTAACTAAGTACATTTACTCATGAAAAGGCCCAAGTTGCCAGGACTTGTTTTTTCTAAATCAATACAACTTGAGCATACTGAGTTTGGAAGGTTTTTCAACCGCAAAGTACAAGTAACTTATTCAAAATGAGTGTTAGCAACATGTTAATAAAAACTGAGTTAAGTACACTCAATACCTTTTATTAAAGCCAATGTTTAGATTTACAGTGTAGGTCCACACAGTGTTGCAAGACTGACATTAAAAGCTATTGACAAGGTAAACCGTCAATGGTCATTTTTTATTGGTAGAGAAACAATCAGGCAAGCTCAATGCCTCAATAGGCTTGGCTATAATTTTTATCCATTACTTGAAAATGGCCTCTTTTCACATACCTCATCTCATGCCAGTGTACTTCAATGTCTCACACCCCTTTTGGTGTGAGCCAGTGTTGGAAATGTACGTCTAGGAAACTATCTTCACATGAATAGAGAAGGTCACAGGTCAAGGAGGACGGTTGGGTCAACAAAGCATGTGACATAAATAAAGCAGACACTGCCAATAGCTTGTTTCCTATAGTAACAGTCAGTCTTGGATTCAGTTAACCATGATGTTGCCCTATAACCTTTTGAGCCTCATCAAACCTTAACCTAGTGGTGGCAGATCAGAAGATTCCACCTAATGCTCTTCAGATCTTATGGTGGCTTCCAGTATGTTACAGAATATAAATCGAATGACAGCTTAAATGGCTTAACCCCAACTATTACACACTAGCAGAGTAACAGTAACAGCTAGTGCTCCACCTTCATTTTTGGAGCCACAATGAAGCAGCTTCTCTGCAGATAAGCCACCAATGTTAAGTGCACCAAACGTCATTGAAAAAAATGTCAATTTAACATACCGATTATTGGTAATGGTTTGATTGTTAACTAGTGATTTAAGTTACATTTTTACTGAAACAAGTCAACATTTACATATAAAGTATGTGCCAAATTAAATGCTAATGCTACTTTATTTTTTAAAATTTCCCATTACCGTTTTGCTTGCCTTACACCTACAAACAAGGCTTATTTTAAATGATTTATTTTTAGACTGGAGTTTGGTATGAGTGTTGTTAACTCAGAGGCTACTTCAGCAGGCCTCAGTGTTTCAGAGCAAGGAATACAGCTTATTTTTCCATGATTTTGAAACCTAACTTTATATGCATGGCAATTTTTTTAATCATTGAAATTTGGCTGGGTGGTTAATTGCACATTTTTATGTGGTGTGACAAACTCAGAACGTGTACTTATTATTGCTTTACACAGACTTAAAAGCACTTTGAAACTTTCTCAACTATGCAGTGTGCACAAATAAGTCATTTTTTTTTATTAACTTCTCTATATGTTTTAATCATTAGCTAACAGACCCTTTTCAAAAGCATTTTGACTTGACAACGCAGGAAAAGCGCAAGTGCTCCATTGCAAGTGTCCCAGAGTAAGCCATGTCAATGAGTGAGCATGCACAGTACCAGAGCTGGAACTGGCTTGCCTAAATGCAATACAACCATTGTTAATATTATTAATTTTTCCTGCTTTGAAAAGTCAATGTGAAAAGGATTTTTTGGGGCACACTGTACATGCCAACCCTGATTCTTCTACACTGCAACTTTCTTTACAAAGACTTCAATCAGTCTTGCAAGACAATGTCTTGTAACCTTATGTTGCATTGGTTTCATGGTTTTATCTCTTCAGGGTCACTTCACCTAAACTATAAACCCAGGGACACAAATCCTAAAATATTTGCTTGGCTACAGAGAACACAGGCAGCAAGTAAAGAAAATACGTTTGGGTGAACTGAGCCAGAAGAGGAAGAGGTTTCACAAAGACCCAACTAGGATTACAAAACGCTCCAGTACACATATTGTTCTGATATTTAGTAACAAAACAGAAATAATAACTGAAAGTTATAATTTAATCACTGGCTTAACAGATAATAACCTAATCCTATGTGTAAGAAAACTGACTAAAAATAGATTTAAGACCACAGCAACTAAGACAATGATCCTTTAGTGCATATCCAGAGCTAAGCATGAAGAATTTATCAGTGAAATGAACATCTTGAACTGGGATGATGTGCTGTCCTCTGATGATCAGGACTATGGCTGTGATACTTTTACTCACAGAATCAACTCTGAGAAGTGAATGTGAGGGTCTAGAGATGCTGCACTAAAGAAAGCAATTTTATGTTGCTGTAACTGTTTTTATGATGAAAACTTTTGGGAGCTCTGACACTTATCAGTACAATGATGCAGTTTTTAAGATTACATTATTTGCCCTCTCCACAAATGATCACTAAACCAGATGTTTTCTTTACTTTTTCGGTTCAGAACCTGATTTATCAACATTGATTAAAACACAGCTTTTCTCCAAAACTATGTAACATATATTATTGACAATATAAGTTGAATTAATGAGCTAGTTACATAATGAAAAGCCCAAGAAAACTGCACTGTGAGTAATAGTTTAACTAACCTTGTGTGTTCTAGATGAAGACATATATTAACACTATCATATCATATCATATATTGCTACAAACACAATAAAACACTTTGTGAACTGAACTGTCATCATGACTATTTTAACAGTGACATGAGCAGCTGATCCCAGTGCTGTATGAGAGCAAGATAGGTATGAAAAAAAAAGCAGTCGATATTGCTGCAGAACGAAGTCCCCCCATGTTCTTTCAGCTCTGCCAATCCTTCACTCTGTATGTTATATTATAAAAGTGGTCAGATATTGCGAGACAGACAGGAAGTTAAAAGACAACATTATTGAGTTGCTGATATGCATGATCAATAGAGTCACTAAGAGGGCCCCACCTGTGGCCACAGGCCGAGGACCACGGTGTATAACCTTTGTTACATGCCGCTGTGTACTTCTCTTCACAGCACTGGCCTTTATGCTGTTGTCAAGCTAAGGTGACTCATCTACACCTACAGATAACATGAATGTTGTATTCACTTTTTGTTTCTATAATATCTACATTCACTTAACCTTTTTAAGGGCAGGTGTAATTCTAAAAATTTTTATTGATGCCATTGCGTTTCCTGTCTAAAATGATTTCTGATAAGCAAAACACACTTTGTGGTGTAAATATATATATTTACATGAAAAACTCAAGACACAGACTCAAGTCAGAAATTTCTCCATTCTTTGTTAAGGCGCAGCTGAGATTGCAAAAGTCAGCCTACCTTAACTGCGCCAAGTCAAGTTAAGCTAATGCGTTGTTGCTAACTTCAGGTCTAACCCTCTTCAATAGATGAGTATTTTCTTATGTCATAAGGAGATGCAGCATTTACTAACCGACTCACAACCTGTTACTGCCAGACTGATACCTCACTGCTAACCTTTTCCTCTATTCCGTTCATATTCACGTCACGTTTCTGCGCTTGCACAACTACACACACACACATTCATTTACGGAGCTATGCTACTCTTGTACCTTTGACGTAGATGTCCTTTGAAGGAAGAGAGGGGGGAGAGGAGAGGAACTAAAAAAAACCCCATAATAACGTAGGGTGTTACTATGCTTGCACAGTGTGAGAGTGACAATCATTAGTAGCCCATTTACTTATGAATGGTCATACAGTGCATACCTGTCAACATTGACAGTTGAGTCACATTGAAATTTTAATTATGCATTCATTTGTTACTGTCAGTCTTATCACATATACAACAAAATATGTTTATAATTAGGACGAGAGAGAAGGCTTAGTTCAAACCTGTGTTTAGTCTCCTCTGTGTGATCACATACACTGTTTTAATGCAGCCTCGCAATATCACATCATTCTCATTTATATATTTTTAACTTTCAAACATTGGAACTAGTGTAAAATTTGACCACAGCTCGTAAATACTACCTGTTAACCAGCAGTCATCACCAAGCTGTTGCTGCGCATAAAATCATTACCGCATGATCACTATATCATCTGACAAAATGAACCAAAAAACCCAGTTAATGACAGCAGCTGTGACATAAAATGACTGACCACAGAGGAAGTTAGAAGTTTTTCATATTGAAACACAGCCACAAAGCATCTGTTACCATCTAAATAAGCTGCAAATGTGTGTTAAATATGCCGTAAAACAAGACAAATGTCATTAAAACAATTCTGAACCATATTAGAAATGTGGCTGCTGAAGAACAGACAGGACATTTCGCTTCTACTTGAAGCGTTTCTAGTGGACATTGATGGAGCCAACAGTGAAAGAGCCGGATCCTATTGACTTGAGGAGTAACTGGAACGTTCCCCAGAAGTACTTTAGTTACTGAATAATTACAAAGTCAGAGACTTACATATGTCAATGTAAACATATTTTGCATTGACCTTGCTTTGCCAAATTCATGTTGGTGGCCCTTGGAAGCTGGAAATTAATCAGTGAATTCAGCTGTTTCAGTCAAACAATCACTAGTGTGATTACGGCTCGATCCAGCTGGCCGCCGCTGTGTTGCGATTTTGGCTGCGTAGCAACTATAGTCAACGCTTGTAATCCTACCAGGTGCACCACAGTGCGTTTCTGAAGTGTCCCAGAAACGGCTCTCCGCTCCACTCTGCTAAACATATTTGATTGATTTTATTTATTGACTGGGACAACAACAAACAGTACAGAACAACAAAAGACACACACACAGAACACACCATACACCCACAGTGTCAATTAAAACTTGTTAAAGAACTTGAAATTAAAAGCAAGACTACCTGCACTAATTAGAAGACCATAGATGGAGTTTAGACTCAGGTTGGTTGGATACGTGCAGACAATAGATTGAACTGTATGTATTTTCAGTTTAACTTGCCCGGAAAACTAAAACAACACAAGCTCAGAGTCAGACAACATCAAATTGTGGGTACCTTCTTGAACATAGCGAAACTGGAGCAGTTTTTGGGGTGTGTTTCTGTTTTGTTTTGTGCATTATAATTAACTGATGTGGATCCTGCAGTCTTTAGTGAATAACTGCTCAGGCAGGTTTTTTGTGCCTCTAAAAGCAGCCATGATACTGGAAAATGCTAAATAGTTCAGTGTAGTAGATATAATTTACCAGACGACCTCTTAAATTTGCATTGTTATATAACAACCTTGGACACTCAAACAAGTGTGACAAACACACGCGCACACACACACACACACACATTTATGCACAAGCACACACACTTATATTTCCAGCAGGTCTATTCAACATGGCTGTATAAATAACTGTTTAGATAGAGATAAATTACCCTGCATCCTTGAGTTGTGTGTGTGTGCATATGTAGGCATGTGTGTAGTTCTGTACTTGCAGTCCTTGTATCCTTATGTGAACTAATTTATTTTAGACCTTCAGAGGGAGGCGATATTTCTAAAACAGACATTCGACCCATGTTCGCTTTCTGTGAAGATCAGGTCTCAATTTTGGTCTCTCTTGCGACGGTGTATTGGTGTGGTCAGAATGTATTTGGTGTGTACTAAGATTAGCAAAAATAATACAGATAACAGAGTTGTTGAGTTCCAGTGCTGTCGTCTTCCTGCTTTGTGGCTGATGTAGCCTTGATACCTTCCACTGAGTCACATTCTCAATGGGCCTCATGCAAGAACCACTTGTAAGAACAGATGTATGTTTAATGCTTGGTGCACTAGCTAGAGGATTTTCAAATCTTTGATATGATGACAGATTTAACCAACTTTTAATTTTTTTTTTTTTTGTATGAACACACACACGCACCAGGTGATACAGGACCATGCCCAGCTTATAACAGAAGAACTGTAAGGCCATGATGCATTTATTAGGTTTCATTTGACAAATGACATCTTCTAGTTTCTGGAAATGTGCTGTGTTTAGCATGTCGCTAAAACACAGGACAAAACTACATCAGCTCAAATAAGGCTCAAAAATTTGTTTTTGATCCTTGTCTATAATGAGTCATATTTGAATAACAATAATTAGGACATACTTTAATTCCAGGCCTCTAAGCCTAACATTATGGGAGCTAGGGAGTTTTTAGTTTGTTGTGTCAATGGTGTCCCTGAACCTCTCCAAACATCTCAAATTGGCCAAATTGCTTTTACTCATTACTGTGTGATGCTTCTGCTTACAACTGGCTTAAGTGGAGGGATGTAAAAAAGGTTAAAGTCAATTTGATTAAAACAGCGGTGATATGATGAAAACATGCTGTGCTTCATCATTTCCCCGTCTTATATTCATCATTCATCATTCTCAACACCAAATTGCCGTTTATCATTCAAGAAAAGTGGCCTCAAGGTTGGGAGTGAAAAAAAAATAATTGAAAGAATTAAAGTGATTAAAATGCTAAAAATTAATAATGGAAGTGATGAGATGTATGTGAATTGAAAAATGGGGTGATTAAGTGTCAATTGATTTGATAAACTTGATGTAATTTTGGAAAAGCAGAAATAGTGGATTATTATGAATAATTATTTTGTACAAATATTTAAAAAAAAATATTTGTTTTCAGGAAGAAAAAAGAAACATGTCCAATAACAGCACACAGTGTAGCAGAGCAAGGTTACATTGCTGTCTGTCTATGTGTCATGGATGTATAAAGAGCTGCAGGTTTGTGTGTCCGATGGAGTTGAGCTTTGGCTGAGTGGTCACCATAGTAATCCATGGTCTGGGAGATCAGGGTTTGAGACCCAGTGTGGGAATCTTCCTTTGCAAAATAACTTATAGACAAACACTTATTTTAACATTTTAGTATCCTAAAATTAGAAGTGTAATAAAAACAAACAAGCAGGATCATTACACCTATTTCCACTTTTATTCAAATACAATTACGAATACAAATAAGTACATAGTGCTCTTGCATTCAAGCTGCCATCTTAACATTGTTTAAAGAATAACTTAACATCCCATGAAAACCCTGTTTTTACTGATCTACAGTGGTTTTAAATTATAAGTTCACAATTTATATATTTTGAAACTAAAAATGGACAAAGGAGGTGTTGTTGGGGCCATTTTTTTAAACTTAAAGAAGGCATTTGTAACCTAGCAGACTATAATCTTAAAATGCACTGAATCAGGTCAGGCAGAGTTCAGTGTGTGAGGGTGTAAGGGTGGGTCATGAAACATCAACCTTCCTGAGTAATGAAATGGGTGTTCCCCAGGGATCCATCCTGGTACCTCTCCCGTTCAGCTTATATATAGATGATCTGCACAGGGTGTGAAGTTCAGATGTATGCAGACGATACAGTGTTTTATCACTATTTTCATGTAAAATCCAAGAACAAGCATCTTCTAAAGTCAGTGCAACAATGATAAATATAAACAAATGACTTGATGATTCAGAACTTTTTCTCAATGTTAAGAAGACTGAATGTTAGAAGAAACTGCACCACCTACCACACAGTCACACAAAGACACAATGTCTGGCTTTTGAAAAGTCAGACATTCTACATAGCGCATTTCTTATTGTTTTTATCTGTTTTTTCCACATTTTATTATTGTTGTTGTTATCACTGGTTAACCTGCTGCAAACTTGTCACATGTCCTGCACCCGAAGCCAGGCAGCCAGCTTTGCATGGCTTGGGTATGTATGGAATATCTACCAGTATCTTTGCATGGCTTGTGTGTTAAGTGTATGTTACCATTTTACTAATCATACCATAACATCCTGTAACTGTATCTTTTAACTTTTTATTAAGATCAACATAGCCTAATGATTATTGTATTTTATTTATGGCTACTGTTAATGGTTGTGGTCAGTATTGCACATTGTCAATTAGGTCATGAAAAAGCCTGAGTGACAACATCAGAGATATTTATTTTCAAAAGTCATAATATTGCACAACAAGATATGCTGGAGTGAGGTGTAAAGTTGATGTGTGGATAAAAAGGAAATGTAAATAGACTTGGTGAATAAATGAGGTACATGAAGCATGTCACTTAAATGTCACTGAAGAGATGAAAACAGCAGATCTGTGTGGAGCCATGAGAAAGACTGTAACATTCCTCAAATGAATACATAAAACAAACACATTTCATATTTCCATCACATATTTCCACACGGTTTTACATTTCATTTTAATGATGTCATCCCGTCTCGCCCTCTTCTTCTCCCATGGTTTAATGGCACCGACTGGATAATTTGGCCTTTAAGTTTAACCTGATGAACCGACTCCTAACATTTACTCAAAAAGTAGCAGATAGATTTTCTGATAAGTTGGTAAACATCTGTGTTATATTTTGGATTGAAATTTGCAGTTGCAGAACTGCCCCTCCTGGTTCTCATCTTAACAAGAAAAGTTGCTTGTTATACTGAGAAAATGTATTTTATTATTATGAAATACCTTTCTCTTTAAGATGATAAACTTTTGTCATGACTGGCGCTTTTATTGTGACCAACATCCCACTGGCTTTCAGAAACCCATCCAGAATATCACTTTGTTTTTTTTTTTTTTATGAAATGCGGAGTGTCCTCATTCTGATAACAACTCCATCTAGGTTGCTTAGTAAAAGCTGAATTTCATTATCTTTTTAGCTCTAAAAGATAGTAAGACTTGATTCATTCAAGCATTCATGCACATCCATTTCAGCAGCAGCAACACTGCTGTTTTTTATGGGGTACAGACACAGTCATGTAATAACACTCATTATAACAAGTATTTATTCTCATTTAAATGAGAAAATGTTCTTATTTTAACGAGAATGGGCATCGCAGTATAATGAAAACAAACTCATTTTAACAATTAAGAAAAAAAAAGAGGAAATCCACATTTTAATGTAATGCTTTGTCATTATAAAAAGATAACTTTCTCCTCATATTGAGAAACTGAACAAATATTTTTTTTTTTGTCCTGGTGGGAGCAATACCACTGCTGTAGAAAAGTGCGTGGAGCCAAACAAAATGTCACCTGCATGTGTTTCTGTGTGCAGCCAGTGGTGTACAATGTGTGTGCGTATGTGTGTGTGTGTGTGTGTGCAGTAGCCAATTGTGGTCTCACTTTGCACATGCAGAACCATACATACAGACATACATACATACTGTATATACGGAGAGAGACAGAGATAAAAACCAAGGAGCTGAATGAAACAGAGAGCGAGAGAGATTAAGAAACAGAACAGAGAAGGAGGGGAGAGAGAGTGAAAAGAGAGAGAGAGGTGGGGACGGACTAAACAGAGGCAGAGTGAAGGCGGTCTTTTATTCTCCTCAGTGCCACAGCCACAGAAAGAGAGAGAGAGAGCCAGAGGGAGAGAGCAAAGAGAGAGAGAGAAAGAGAGAGAGATAGACTTGCTTGTCCACAGTGGCAGGCAGATGTAGAGCGAGCAAGCGGGATAGAGAGAGAGGGAAACAGACAGATGAGAGCGTTAGGAGGGGGAGTCCGGACACATCCTCTCATCCATCTGCGTGAGGTAAAGACCATCACTCCACTCATCGCTACCTCTCTTTCCCTTTCCCCCCTCTTTCTTTCTTTCTTTCTGTCTTTCTTTCTTTCTTTCTTCCTCTCCGTTTTTTTTATCTTTCTTTCACTCCTGCTTCACTGCTGAGGAATAGCGGTTTAGCTTCTGCAGCTGTTACTGTTCTGTGTGTGTATGATAGAAAAAGTGTTTGCAATTGGTACAGTATGTCGTCTACTTTTGTGTGTGTGTTTGCGAGAGAGAGAGAGAGAGAGAGAGAGATAATATGTCGACTGTGTGTGTGTGTGTGTGTGTGTGTGTGTGTGTTATTATAGAACATGTGTATGTATATAGATAGATAAAAAATGTGTCAAGAGAAGAGCTTCACACTCCCTATGTCAAGCTTCTGGTTTGGGCTGTGGAGAATATTCTTTATATGACTGCACATATGGTCGGCATTCTACACACACACACACACACACACACACACACACACACACACACACACACACACATTCACACATTCACACACCCTCACACACACTCCTATAGCCCTATCAGCCAGTATATTGGTAGTGTTTGACTCCAGGCAGAGCAGAGCTTAGTGGAAATCATTTGCACAGTGGACTGTGATCAATTCTCTGCAGCCTTGCATGTAGACCAGGTGTCTGGATGAATGCAGATGTTTAGAACATCCACTCTGAACTACGCTTGTTTTATAAGCCCATTGGAATGTGATTTAAGCTTTTTTTTTTTTGACAGAGATGGGACGCAAAACAGTCAAATGTGTAAATCCCTCAGTTTGACCTGTCATGTTAATGCAGCTCATTTAGAGCGACTAGAAAGTTTCATAGAGCGAAGCAGCAACATTCTGGTTAATATCATGATCTCCATTTGCTTTGTGTTTTCCCTCCATCTTTGGCTCATGTCTGTTGTGTTTTTAGATTTGCAGAAGGGGAAAGTTTTTGAGTTTCTCTAGGTGGCACTGTTCTCTGTGTTTGCTCAGCTTTTAAAGTTATTGTTGGTCCTGGTAACCACTGGTAACTAATAGTTATTATTCTGTGTATTCCATACATCCATATATCCATCTGTCCAATACCTGCTACTGTGAATTCTACCAATAATGGGCAGGTTCTCCATTTATCTCAATGGTACAGTTAATCAGGCCTTTGTTTGAAACAGGTACACATTAGAGACAGGCTTTTATGTTTCCATTTCCACAGTTTCTGTATATATACACTTTCTTCATATTTTCCTAAGAGGCCTCTGTGTTTTCTGATCTAGTCTGTTTTAATTTGCTGTAAATGCAAACCAAACACCTCCTCCTGCTGTCTTTATAAATTCATTATGATGTACATCTCCACAGCTTTTTAATGCCATCAGTACGTCTGCTCTCTCTCTCTCTTTTCTCAGCTTCAGATCAGCTCTTTTTATTTATGTATTTGCATTTTAAAAAAAAAAAAAAAACACATACTCACATACACTATATACTCTCATCCACATATACTCAGGTATACATGTATTGAAAGTGCCCCTTCACTCTTTTGTTCTTCTACTTCACTTTGATGTTTGAACTTCATTGTGCAGAATGATGCGTGTGCAGAGTTTGACTCTAGAAGGCTGTTTTCATGTCATCTGCTGAAAGTGGAAAGTTTCTCTGTGCTCAGTGAAAATCGGGTTTTCAGGGGTGGACCATTGAGAATGGACTTAACGGTGAAGTAGGAGACATCTGTCCAGCAGTTACAGTCTGGAATATTTAATGATGCCAAGAAATTATACTTTTTCTTGTGGAAAAAAAAAAATCATATCAGTCACACATTCTTCATTCCTCCAAATAAAATATAAATGTATGCCCTCATATATCTGGAGGAGATCTTTAAAGTAAATAAAGGCCTGTGCAGCAGAGGTAGGCAGCTAAAAAGACTGAAACACTTCCACATAAAACTCAATACAAGATCAACAAAATTACATTGACTAAATATATAATATATAATATAATAATGTCTTTTTATTCAATTGATGTTTAACTACCATCAGTGAAGGTCATCAGTGTTTATTTGATTGTAGCTTAACATCAAAAGAGACAAACTGTAAAGAAGAAGCTAGGTACATCCAGTTCAGCTCTTCTTCATCAAACCAACCTGCAGACGTTAAACTCATCACTTCAAACTGAAATAATGTTTTCGATTGCTGCATTCAATGAAATACTTTCAACATTATCATTTGGAATAAGAATCCATTAAGCCTCAGAACAAGGTAAAGGTCAGGTGATATTAAATGATGACGCTGTATGGAGATGACAGCAAAACAAGTAATCATGTTATTTTATGATGTGCTGTGACCAGTGTGGCATTTTGAGAAGGTGTAATCTCATTTCTCTCTTTCTTTTTGTCAGATTTAATGTAGAAATCTGATGTTCAGGAACAATAATTATAGCTTCTGTATTTAAAGTGTTAATACATGAGGGATGTAGAGCAATGGGGGTCAAAAAAGTTGTTGTATTTATTACAAATGTATATTTATTTAGAAGTCAGTGGTTATGGCCTGGCATTTCTTAGAGTTTTGAGGGACATCAGGCAAAGACCAACTTTGGCGGCCCTCAGCTGCCCTGCAGCTGATCCAACGTGAACTGGACAGGGTTCTGCAGAACATGTCCTGTCCTGCATTTAACAACATAACATTATTGTCTGAAATCCTTTTTTTGTGAAATTTGTCAACGAGGCAGAATCAAGGAGGTATCAAGCAAACAATACATCCATTCTGACTTTAGTTATAGTAATTACAGCTTGATTCCAACACATCGCAGTTGTGACTGCAACGCGGTTTGGTTCCATCCTCCCCACAGTGTGGTACCCCACCAGGAGCATTCTAGAAGTGGAGTGTTTTGCTTTGGCAGAGGCAGAGAGAAGAGAGCCACCCCTCTACCTGGAGAGGAAGCCAGGCACCGGGGCAGTCATGGCAGCAGTGGTGTCATAAAATAAAATGTGATTATCCACTTCCAAGATGAACCTCTCATCATCCATGGTGACAAATATCCTCTTACTGGTCGACTTCTGGCCTGAAGTCAGTGGTTATAATGTAATGTTGATGTAGTGATGTGATATATGATCAGGAGTCTGCACAGAGTGTTTTATTTTGAAAATTGACCAGATGCTCTATGCCTTCCCTGGTTCAATCTGCTTTGTACAGCTTGACACAGCTTCCATCAAAATTAGACTAGGTATGTATGTTTAGCAGAGCAGAGAACTGTTTCTGGGTTGTTTCTGGGACTCTTCTGCATCACAAGCATTGACTAGAGTGACCACAATCAGGTCCATCGAGCCTTTAAAGTTAATCCTGCAAGCTAGTTCAGCTAGTCTGTTCAAGTCCGCAGTTACACTCACACTGCAAAAATATATATCAACTCATCATGGTGGTGTACTTATTATCGTCACTCCCCACTCCTTGTCTAATGTCTAAATTCTAGATTCTACATATTCTACATTCAAACAATGTTATATGTTAGACAGTCATACTGAAATCAAATCGCCCAAATTTAAAAAGAAAAAAAAAGAAAAAAAAGTCACACTTCCCTCTTTTTTGGAATGAAACACCACACTACTGCCACCATCTGTTCTGTCATCGATATGACAGTGTTTCTACAAAGCTCAGTTTTGCCCATACACACTACAACACCGAGCCAACGCTTTCAAATTTACACACTATGGAGGCTGTTTCTACAGAGCTCAGTTTTTGGGGGGAGACAAACACCATTTAAGTCTGGTCAGAAGGCCAAAACAGAGAGAAAAAGGTGCGTTTATGAATTTAGCCAGCTTAGTGTGGACATGGTCTTAGGCACAGCAGTACTTTGAGCTAAAACTAATGTCAGCATCCTGACATGCTCACAATCAATGCTGATTTATAGCCGGTATAACCTTTACCATGTACGCCATATGAGCTTACTGTGTCATCATGCAAACATTTTCTAAGTACTGGACAAATTAAAATGCTGAAAACTTTGACCACCTTAGACTGCTAGATGAAAAGACAGAGGCAAGTCATTGCATTCATTCTCTGAGGACCATGAAAGTTCGTTAGAGCATTTCATGGCATTCATCAAGAAATTCAGTTTGTACCAAAGTGGTGGACTCTCCAACTTGCCAACAATGCTCTCCCTAGAGCCAGGCCTCTACTGTGGCTTAAAGATGACAGGAATGTCTTGGGACAAGGACCATTTATTAGGTTGAACAAAAGCTGGACTCCAGAGGTTTTCAATATGAAATAATTATGCCTCTGCCTCAGCATTTAAATGACAGCACTCTGTGCTGAGAATTCAAAATGTTGAGTAGAAAAATAATCCACTGCTATTTTTTTTCAGTAGTAAAACTGAATGCATGAAACTCAATACCACACATTTCTAAGAGCAGATTTAGATCTAGTGGACTGACTTGTCTGTTTACATCAGCTGACTTACACATGTAAAAATGACAAAAACTGTCATGTGGCTCCCATCCAGCTCACACTCTGTGCCCAGTGGACACAGCAGCACTGAATTAACGTGTCAGCTCTGACACATAAAGTCAGAGCTGATGATAGCACATAAGATTTCTTTATTTCACGTTGTATTTATATGTATTTATATGGATGGAATCACTAACTGACTTGTACCAGCTGATGATTAAAAGCTAGCCAGAGCAGTTGGTCATTGCAAATTCAGGCATAGCCTAATGGAATATACATGTCATGTCATGTCAGATTCTTTCTGAAAGCTCAAATGTGCTTAATAATAGAAGCAGAAGTCAAAAGACAAGTCAGATTTTTAATGTATTTAAACTTCATACATACATACATACATGCATACATGCATACATACATACATACATACATACATACATACATACATACATACATACATACATACATACATACATACATGCATACATACAACTTCACACCAACTTTTCTATCATATAGCCATCTTAGACTTGAAAACAGGAGAAAGAATAAGATGGACAACAGGTGCTTCTGTTCAGTGCTGCTTTACTCAGCAGAATTTATTTGCCAATATGCAAAATATATCTTTCACCTCTTTCTGTATTTTGTTTTCTGTATTCCAATGTTATTTTATCAATACAAAGTGCAAAAATATCAAAAATAAAACAAAATACATAGGCTAGCTACAATCTCTTGCTTTCAAATAAAACACATTTCCATTTGTCCATTTACCATTAAAATAAACCTGAGTTCAATGTACTACTGCATTAATGAATCCTCACTCAGTCCATTAACTGAGCCAGTGTTTCCATTTAGTTCACAACTACCTAAAAGGAAACATTACTATTAAATGTAGAATTTATAGGTTCTCACATGTTGCCTTATTTAACCTCACTCATAGTGCACATTAAAAAAAAAAAGAAGCTACTAATGACTATGTCAGTTTGGTAAGAATGCATGAGCTGAAGACTTGAACCGTCTAACTTTTAGTGCTTATAATGTTCAACAATGTATACATCAAACTGTAAGACCAATAATATATTCATTTAGAACAAGCTGTTCTACCAAGAAAAATAGTATTTATCCCAAAATGAGCCAAAAACTAGAACATGCTTGGATCTTACTCGGATTGCAACAAAAAGTTTACAGCCGGTGCCATCTTGGTTCACATGTGACACAAAGGAAAACCATATTTTCTCTACTTGTTCACAAAACCATATAAATGTAGTTATTACCTTTTTTTAAAATCAGTCTAACATATAATTTAAATGTAAAATAGCGTGTATGTAGTTATACACATTTTAAAACCTCACACATCTGCACAAACAGGATGATGACTGAGACAAGCGACAGGTGCTTGTGTTCAGTGAAGCTTTGCAGCAGAATGAGGAAGCGATGAGAGTCAGCTCACAGAGAGTCCATGGGAGAGACAAAGCACCACACTGCCTCCTGATGGCAACACTGAAGTGCTCAAAGTGTATTATAAGGAAGCCTTTTTACCAAGCGCTTTGCCAAAAGACAATAATTGACCATTATGGCTCATATTACGATATTCCTCTCACAGAAATAACATTCCCAAAATAAAAACATAAAGAAATTACATCAAATGTAACCATACATTTTGTGTGCGTCACACTTACACTTTACCACATTTAAGCTTTTTTATTAAAGGGAAACACTATTTATGACTGCAACATAACATCTGTTGAACTTGTGACAAAACTCACTGACAGGGGAAATGACATGAGGTCCAACAACATAACAACCTGTTGAAATCAAAAGATTTACAGATTTTAGTTTTATCCTTTATCCCACACTATTGCTTCATTAACTTATTGGAATATAAATTGATTTTGGCCTACATGCCATTGACAAAGGTTCTATCTGTCAGTAATTAATCAGGAATAGCAGAGACTTAGATTTAAACAAATTATCACTTGTTTTACCCTTTGTCAACCAGCAGCTACTGTGGCCATTTGAAAATACAGGATAATGATAAATGCTTAAATATAGTGTAGCTGTAGCATGAATAGTTATAAAGTTAGAGAAATGACTCGGTGATATCACAGCAACATTTAAAGCTTGCTAACTTTAGCTAACATGAGCCACCCCTAGCTACTGCTCATTGCAGACAAAGTAAGGTTGTAACAGAAAAACCCCTATGTATGGAATTTAACAAGGGTGTGTTTTATTACTAATAACTTTTTTATTTGTAATAGGAAAAATTCATTTTTTCAAAAGTTTGATTTATTGATTGATTAATCCCCAAAGGGAAATTCAAAAGTTTCATAGTGTTGCTTAAAAGCTGGTATCTTTAATGTTAATCTGTTAAGTGCGGTGGTGTCGCAAAGTGCTCTTTTCCTCAGTAGGTGTTGATCCCACCAAAATGTCCAGTATTTTCTAATGTGTCAACTCCAAACACTACTATAGTTCACTGGACTAAGAGCTCCCTAGAAAACTCACTTCAAGTGATGATTCTGTACTGCCTCATCTCTACACTTTCACAGCAGCCGCAACAAATAAAATCAATATCTTTGATTAGTTGTGGAAGTTAGCAAGCATAGTAATAAATAATAGGTTTTTCTGTTATTTTTCAGAATTTTCAACACTATTGTGCATCTAACTCCAAGGAGATTGACTGTGGTGACATTATCATATACACTGACTCAACAGTGAACCAAATCATCTGTGTACAAAATAGAGATCAGCTTAAGGTGCACTCTGTATCTTGCTTACTTTTACTTAATTACATTTTTTCATAAATCCATTTTATTATCTATGATTGTTTTGTCACCGGTGACTGTAAAAGTGAATAGTGTGGACGGAAAAAGGTGGAGGGTGAGTGGGAAGAGCTGGGTTTAGAATAATGAGGTCTCAACATATCAGAAAATCGATCGTGTGTGTTTATGTTTGTGTGTTGTGAATAAGCGTGGACACATTTATTATTATAAGATGCTGTTGGCAACATGCAATAGTATCCTGTGGGATTTTTAATTACTATTTGTTGTGGTATAACATTGTTCTGATGCCCAGGTCACTGCATGTTTTTTTTTTCTTTCCTACAAAGATGCACATGCTAACACAAATATGATTTGATATGATACATATTTCTATGCACTGCAGATGGGACTGACAGTTAGTTGCAGTAATGAACTGTAAAAGTTAGCAGCATGCCTATAAATAAGGAGGAAGACAGCAGGCTGATGCAAACAATAGATTTCACAGCAGTCAAAAAGGCTTTGCAAAGACTTTATGAGGCAGGAAAATGCAATCAACATGATTTTAAGCCTTAAATATATATATGATATGTAACTCTTCAGCATTAAAATGTGTAAAAACAACTAGACCTATGTTATATATATTGTTGAGTTGTGTACTTACATCATCCCAAATGTTTCCAACAATTTTTAAACCCAGAGAAATCTGTAATTTTAATCAAAGTAACAGTCCGTGTTTTTGGTTGCCTCTCAATAGCATCATACCCCTTTACCAAAGAGTATAAACATACAAGATGATAATCATCTTGAGCACATGCATTGGTGTTGTTTGGCTGTTTGCCAAAATGTTGTCTACTAAAGAGTACAGCCTGGTACAGCCCTGCAATAAACACAAAATTTCACCCTTAGTTTAGCTTAGTTTAGCTTAGCTGGGTCCTTAGCTGGGTGTTGGAGATTTGGTGGGTGGAGACTGAGTTAGAGGCATGAATATGGGGGCGGTACAAACTTGATGAAGCCCCATGTGATGTAAAAAGGGGCATTCAATCCGAATGGCTTGTTGAATCACAAGATCACAGAGCAAACCAGCCCCCACCAAACTGACTGAGTGGTCTTATTCCACAGTTTGTGTTAATGAGAATGTAAAAGACCCCAATTAGTTTTTTTATTAATATGGTCCTTTTAGAAATTTACTTTGAAAAATACATTTTAAAGTTATGTGTGGGTATACACTACAAAACCAAAAGTATGTGGCCTTCTCTAATTTTGGTTTGGGCTGTTTTTCATAGTCTGGCAAAGGACCCTTAGTTCCAATAAAAGGGAACCTCACTGCTACAGTGTATTATGATAGAACAGTGTTCTTCCAACACCAAAGAGCCCCTGTACACAAAGCCAGTTCCATAAAGCAATAATAATCCCAGTCTGGTGTGGAAGAACTTGACTGGTGTCAGTCCCATCCAACACCACTGGGATGATTTGTAACGATGATAAATGAATGCAGTGTAATGTAGTGTACTGTCCAGGTGTCCACATATTACACTTTTAAATCACCATACACAAAACATGCAATATGGTATGGAATTGGGTAGTGTAGTTATAATGTTGTGTGAAGTCTATATGAAAGGGGTCATACCTACAAACAAAAAGCAAAATATTACATGATTTCATTAAGAATCATACAGGGTGATAAAAAAATCTGAACTTAATGTCCACTTACAAGTTTTTTCCATCTCACAGTCTTCATTAGTAGATGGAGTTTGTGTATGGTATTGTGTATATAGGGGTAGTCCAGAGAAAATGACTTTTAAATGACATGAACTCCATCCACCGATGAAGACCATGAGACATAGTTGAGAACCACAGAGTATCATAGATGGTCCTTGAGTTCAGATTGTTTTGTTCAAGCTACTACTACTCCAAGGTCTTTCAAACTCAAATTGTATGTTTTCTAAAGGATATACATCATTCATATTCCAACATCCATCTTTCATCTATCTTTTAAATATTTTTTTTTTCAGGATTGAGGGGGCTGTAATGTTTCTCAGCATGCATTGGCTGGTATATGTGGTATACTCAGGTCACCAGTTGCAAGAGCTGACACATAAAGACAGAAAAACACATTCACAGTCCCATACACTCCTCTGGGCAGGTTGGAGTCCTGCATGTCTTTGGGATGTGAGAGGAAACCCACAGAGACACGGATGTAACATACAGAGTCCTCTCAATATATTCCACAGCCAGCCTCAGTGGGGTTCAAACTCAGATCTTTTGGTGAGGTGACAGCACTTACATGTGACATCTTAAAAGATAAATGATTCTTTATTTTCGCAGGGGTGATGCAACAGTTTGAGTATGACTCTGTCTGTGAATATAGAATCGTTTACATATGACTTCTGTTCAAATGCAAGTATAGTTTTAAGGGACATCTTAACGGCAAATGGAGATGTTGAAATTGCTCACTTACTGTGAAAGTGCGTGCTTCTGCTAACAGCAGAGGTAGTGCATTAGTGGCCCCTGTAGGTTTAAGTCTCTGAAGTGTAGACTGCAGTAGCTTTTTTGCTTAAATGAGTGAGGTTATGACTGAAAGCTCACCAAAGTAGAGTAAGCAAACCCGCCGGCAGCATGTATCCTCGAACCGCAACGACTACTTGCGATGCACCCTTGAGCAAGGCATCTGAACATGTGCAGCCCTGTCTCTGCACATGCTCACTCTGAGTGTTAGCTGTAATGAATGCTTTCATATGCTTGTTTGGTACCAACTAGCACACATTTGAGTGCTGTTGAGTAAATTAGTGCCGGTCGGGTGTTTACAGCTTTCCAGTGGTTGTTTTGGTACAGCGGGTAGAATTGGAATTTTAAATGTGCCGCATGACCTATATGTCCTGTCAAACCCCACCATCTGTTATTTTTCTCTGCTTAGAAAACTATCTAACAAAAAAGTGCCAAAGAAAAACTAATTTTTAATTGCCAGGGGGAAATATTGGAATCTGCTGTACTGGGCAGGGCAACAATATCAGTGACGATACATTTACATGCCAAACATGTGAAGAGAATTCCACTGAAATGTGTTTTACTACCATCTCACCTTTCATCCATCCAACACTAAAGCCATGAGTCTCCCCATCAATCAGTGTCCCCCTGAGGGAGTCCTTGCATGCAGTAGAGCAGCACTAGGGTAGTAATGGTACACAAAATTCACGGTTAGTAATGTTTCTCAGTTTGAGGGTCATGGTTTGGTTTATCAGTACACTAAAAAAGTAACATTTTGATCCTTTATTTTGAAAAATGTAAACATCCAAACAACGGCTCAGTGGCCAGAACTATTACTGAAACAGTTTAGTTGTGCTGCAGTGGAAACTATTACTGACACAGTTTAATTGCTGCAGTGAAAAAGGAAAACAACCTTTCTGCAAGGAGTCAGGACACCTGCTGACAGCAGTTTTATGCTGATTTATGATCACTCAGAACAAATTGTTTTGTCTTTATTGGGACAATGTACAGTTTTGAACATAAATGTTAACATTTGATGTACTGCACCAGAATTAGCTTTATAGCTAATTTTCATCAGTATCTGGTTTATAGTCAATTTGAACAGCTTCACTCAAAGGTGGAGTGAAAAGATTGTCACAGAGAGGGCCAGTGACAGGGGAGGTATGATATCATTTAAATATGGAGAAAACGACACATATTTTAAGACAGCCTCTCATAGCGCTACATTCTGTCATTGTCATGGGAGGATTGTCCGACTAGGATCTCTTTTTTTTGTCATTCCGACGGCAGTGACACTACATGAGCGTAGGTAACCAAGGTCACCAGTCTAACTTGGCTGAGCTGGCTAGCATACATCCATTAGCATGCTACCACTAAGTTTTTTGGTTCATGGAGCATACCAAATTGAGGAAAGTCGCATACCAAACTGAACATCCTGTACTGAATGGTCCAGGACAAATACACATACTGTTACAGCCCTTATTAGCACTGTACTGTAAAATGAACAATATAGTGCCACACTGACTTCCAGCAAAATGTGAGCTACTAAGAAACTCATCTGGCATGAAGTAGTGTTTCCATGGTCACCAGATTGCTGAGCGATAAACACGTCCATTTCATCGATTCATCATAGAATATGAAAATCATGATTTTTATCTGAATCTTTTTTTTTCCCACCAACCTCAAGGGGTTTGTGGCTGTGACCTTACATGTTATGGTATGACCAGTAGCTTATGATAACTGTGTAACTGACATCACTGAGTCAGTTTGCCGGTTGTATACTTGTTTCACTGCACTTTTAGACATGTCATATATAATTTCAATGGTCTAACCACAAAAGTAAAACAAGAAGTTAACGACAGAAAACAGGTGTGTTGTGTGCATGCCTGTTGTCCCATTCACTCGCTCATTCAGGTTACCTACTGATGCTGCCCTATAAGAATTTTGGCAAAAAGCTGACCTATAAGAATCTTGGGAAATGTGCTATCATCGTGTAACCCCTATCTCAGTTCAGAGGTGGTCTTTGGGATTCGATTCTTATTTTATTGGCCTTTGGCGTGGAATTCCATCATCTTAATGTACAAAGGATATGTGAAAACATGATGGAAAAGTTCCTCTGCACTACATGTCTCATTAACTTGCCCTGATAAGTTTTTAAAAAGGCCAGCAGCTTAGACTTTATCCTCCAGCAGGCAGGGAGTGAGGATCTTGTAGAATACAGCGTGTATTCCCCCTGGAAGATGGTAGAAGTTTCCACAAAATGAGCCAACCAATTTCCACCACCACATGGTTCAAAGACAGTAGCTAACTGTGATAGACAGCTATAGAGATGAAAGCCTCTTCCTAATGTAGTCCTACTGCTGGAATCAGATAATGAGCTTTTTAGCAAATGAGCATTTGCTACATTTCCACTGTCAAAAAGTGTCACTTAAAACAATATAAAGGTTCATCCCTTTGTTGTTTCTGCTTGGCTACCTTTTTTTTTTTTCTGAGGCCAGTTTTTGATGACTCATCCTGCTCCACGCTATTCTGTGTGAGAAAAGATGATCAAAGCCCTTATATTGCAATAAGACTGAATAGCAATGAAGTGTCAACAGCACTAGTGGAGGAACATTTTGTATTAGGAGAACTTCTGAAGGGAAGAATTCAGTGGAGGGACTCTGAAAACATTTAAAGTAGAAATGTAAAAGAGAACTGTTCAGATCCTGTTCTATGTGAAAAGTGCTCTGATAACCTCTGTTGTGACTCGGTGCTATATAAATAAAATGTATTTGACTTGACTTAAATTAATGCTACCTCAACACTTTTCTTGCTTGGCGATCGGCTTGGATTGTTTTTTCGTAGTTCATTATTCAGTCTGACATTGTGTCCATGTTTGCCATTTTCTGTTCCTATTTAAGTTACTGTCGTATCAGCCTTGTTGCACAAGTTGCTACGAGCAGTTTGTCATGATGATCAAAGAAGCCTGTCTATTTAAGAGTTGTTGCACTTGGTACAAGTTGACTCACGACAAACAGATAGGTGCACTGATCTCATCCACACTTGTCAGCCTTTTTGTTTTGAATGCATTCTCAATGACTTCCCTTTCTTAACCCTGCCTACAATGCTCCCCACTGATTTGGTTGTTTTTCAATCTAGGGAGACAGCCATCAATGAGAACAACACTGGCTCCCTTAAAAAAGAGAGAGAGATGGGAGCAGTGATTCAAGAGTTGTTGTTTTTTTAACACAAGTAATCACCTTCTTGACTTCTTGAGCAGTATAGTTTGTGTTGCTGGGTTGGGGGGTTTAGTTATCATCAGGCTTGAGACGAGTCTCACATAATCCCATTAGATCAAGAGTCATTATGGCATACATCATGGTTTATTTTCTACATCATGAGCATCTTTGGCTTTCGGGTTGTGGCTTTCACTCCTGCAGTTTAAAGTTATTAAAAAGAGAAACTTACATTGTTGATCTACAAGACTAGGGATTGGGTATTTCTGACTTTAACAATGTCGGTATTAATATTGGTACTGCTTATCGGTGTGTCTAATTAGGGAAACTAGTTCAATGTGCCCCCTTTATTTATTTTATACAAATTGCACGATGATCATGGACTGCTGTTAACTGTTCATTGGACAAGTGAGGGAATTAAATGATGATTTATGATTGCTGTTCATTTATTTAGAGTGTGTGAGATCTAGACCAGTAAAAAAACAACCTCATAACAGACTTGTGTGACTCAATACTGCACTCAGGTTTAGGACGCTTCAAAACAGGTGACACATTAGATGTAAGGAAGCATTTGAAAATGTATGTCAAAGTTGCTTAATGATGACAGCCAATCACATTTAACTTATTGTTAGTGTTTAAATTTTATAAATTAAATGAATTATGAATTTAAAAATTACAGTGTTTTAACTTAAGCAGCATTGTTATGTTCAAACTCTAACTGGTGCTGCAACTTTTTTGAGAGTTAATAACTGTGGAGTTGTCACCTTGATTTAGTTATCTGGGCATTTGCGTCACTCAGCAGCTGGAGTCAGGGGAACGGACAGGCTGCTGCTTTGCTCAGAAAATCCAAAACACTGCAAATATATGGCTTTTTGTCCTGTTAGTTTGAAGGCTTTTCCTCCCTTACACACAGCTGTAGGGTTAGCTGTTATCTTTCCCCCCTTTTTGTTACAGTTAACCACTTCTTTAACACATCAGAACCTCTTCACTCTAACTGAAGTCCCTAGAATGTAAACACAAGACAATACAAGATTACAGAACATCAGGGTTCAAATCAGTTATAGATGCTTCAGTGTACCTCTAACTGTGAAACCGTGGTGTTGGCCAGCTGTTTTAGATTTACCCCCCGCCCTGTCACTAAATCATTCATTCAGACTTTTCTAGCTGACTTATATGATTTAAAATTACAACAGATGCCAAAACCATGCTGCGCTGCACCTCAAATGGTGCAGCACAGCATGGTTGTCATTCAGCCACAAAAAAAAAAGGAGATTGAGAGGTAAATGCTGTATCTTTAAAATACATTACTAGACAGTAGAGACACCCAGGACTAGCTGAAAAGACTTTAGACTGCCAATATTTTCTCACCAGGGCTGTGAAAATATCGGCAGTTTAATGTTTGAATACAAGAAGAAGCACCAGCAGCTGATTCTACTCAGTAAAGTAGAAAATAAAAGAAAGCTTAGTTGAACTTTACTGTCAGCTTTGAATTTGAATCATCTATATGCTTTCCAGTCAGCACATCGCATTATTAAATTCCACCTTATGTATAAGCCACTGAAATCAGTGTTCCTTACAAGAACAATCCCATAATATTTGATTATATCATTTGAGACCTATTGCCTACTGCCTATTGCAAAATACATGGTCAACAACGTTTATTATTTGTGAGAACCTGCAAGTAGCTCCAGAGATCCCCGGAATGGAATGGAACCCACTGCATTATTATTATTATTATGTATAAAACAAGTACACAGTATTCATATAGTACATTGGGTAAGTGAGCACATAAAATGTCAATTAAGAAGAAAGACAGCACAAATGGACCAATTAAGTGCCCCGATATTAAATCAATCTAAATAACTTCTGAGGTAGGTTACATAGCCTATACACATTTCCTACATCTGATAAGCTTGGTAAGTGACATTTCAGTAATGAATCATTCCAAAGATGAGAGCGATTTAGTGATATGACATTTATATAGTGAAATTAGTCAATTAACAATAGGTTGTCATTCTGGTTGTTTTAGCATAAAGTAACATTCCTGGTTTCCAACTTATTTTTTATTGTTTTATTATTTTATTATTAACTTATTTTCATCTTTTGAGAATTTTGAGGGCAACTACATATGTAACTAAGGTGCTTTCAGACAGTGAGTGGCTGCCATCGCAGCCCCTGCTTGGCAAAATTGATGTTCTGTATTTTGAGTCTCCAGTACAACGTCACAATGTTGCTAAATAGAGCGGGTTGTGACTTAAAATTGACAAAATGTTGAGCAATACACAGTAAGTTTTGCTAACTGGTATCATAAATGTTCCTTCTTATTATTATTATCTTGTCATTATTGTCTGTTTGGTGAAGAGATGTATCATTCAGGAAACTCAGATGAACCAGTAAAATCAGCTCCTGTATCATTTCCCAAATGTGTTTCCATCACTGTAGCTTCTGTAGTTGCCATGGTCACATGGCGAGCGTGTTGAAAAAGTTTTGTCAACCTGCTGCAGCATATTCATATGCCACCTGCTAGTTTGCTGTCAAAACCCGAAGAATTAGTTATTATCATGTAGATTTTACTTCAGCCTTATGCTAATATCATACCATGATGGTCACCATCACTGGCACCACTATTACCACCATCAAACCATAACATGTTCTTGACTAACAATGCACCTCCTTACATATACCTTTACTGCATATAGTTTATTCTATTCTCATCACAGGGAAAAAGAATGAAGCGAATACAAAGATAGATAGATAGATAGATAGATAGATAGATAGATAGATAGATAGATAGATAGATAGATAGATGCACTAACATACAAAGAGAATATTATAAATGGAAGTCAGAAACCTTGTCAGTATTCAAGTCATAGTCTCAGCCTCCCTTTAGAGGTCTGCTGTGTTCCCTATGTTCCCCTCCAATTAGCATTATAATTAGCAACATTGAATGCTAATCCATGGCTAATTGGTTTTGATAGATCTCCAGAAACCAAAAGAAATTGTAGTACAGCCTCTGCCCTTGGACTGCAGCAGAAGGGCAGTTAGTTACACTTTTCTATCTGGCTGTTTAAACAGTTTGATCGATGGAATCCATCCCTTCAAATACAGTACAGTACATGGCAAGAGGTCACAGCTGATTAAATGGTTTTATTTGTTTAAAATTGTTTCATTTGTTCATGAATTTGTTTTCAGGTTTTCACCGAATTTCAACATTACATTAAAGAACACCAGGCTTTGTTAAAAAGCTTTTAAAGGTTGCTGAAATCAACAGATACAGTTTAATTTTCTAATTTCTGAGTAATTTCATATTAATTCTGAACATGTGAGAGACATTTGCTCTCTCTCTCTCTGTAATGCACAGCATGAAGACACACATAGTCACACAGATTGCCCCTCTGTGCTCTGCGACTCCACGGGGCATTTCTAGGCCCTTTGGCTGTGATAATTGTTTCCGGTCCAGAAGACTGTAGAATAATCTGATCCAGTGGAATATAGTAATATCTAACCTGCTAACTGACGTTAGTGGTGCCCTTTTCACTGGTACGTGTTTGTTTGGTGGCTTTTTCAACAAAGGTAAGCTGCAGCATAAGATGTGTTCATGTTTATAAGTTAGGTAAGAAGGAGACTTTAGCAGAAAAGCAAATGTGGGTTGTTCAGATTCTGTGGCTCTCGTGTTGAGTAGCAGGATGCTATCAGGCTCAGTGTGACTGTCTGCTCTGCCTATGATAGAACGCTAAAATAACTGCTTTATGCAACATTTGACTGGTTTTATGGAAACAAGGTCTCCATCTATGTAAATAGTATTCTTTGAATTGAAGAAAAATTGAGGGGCACCATCATGAAACCAAAAAATGTAAAAGCAGGGCAAGTGATTTACAGAGCATATATCGAGCTGTATCACACAAAAAATGCTATTTGATTTCAACAACATTTTAATGACAGAAAGAGGAAAGCCTACACTGTTTAACCTCTACAACTTTGTGTTAATGTTACCCTTCATACCATAGCAGCAGCAGCAGTAGGAGTATGCTGGATTGGCATTGGCAGTAGCTTACTACAAGTCTGATATAATATTAGTAGAGTGAACAGTAAACAATGATGCTGATATCAAAGAGATAAAATTAGTAACACTGGATAACTCACATGAGTCCCCGCTGTCTCTGAATCCAACACAGGAATAAACACTACCAATACAAACTACGATATAGAGAGGAAATTACGCAGTGTGAAAACATTGAATGACTATAGCTGAAAAAATGTCAACCTGTAATAGTCTAAAAACGGAGTTTGATTCCATGAAAATTTTAAGGATTAGGGAGAAGTGAAATATTGTGTGTGTGTGTTTCTCAAAATGCAACCATTCATTGAAGATCTGTGATTGGACAAAAAGTCTCTGCATGACAGGGAGACATTTACAATTTACAATTACAGTCTACAATTTTATTAGCACATGCTTTTATCCAAAGTGACATACATCTGAGAGCTGATACAACAGACATGCTTACATGTCAATCCACACCTCCACTCTTACTTATCCAACATGGCTGAAATCCCATAGAGCCTTTAAGGTGCCTTTACGGTGCTCTGTGTGTACTCATAGCACTAGGGTTATTCATTTTTTTCAGTCCATTCTCGTGTTCAATTAATAATCCATGGACACTAAGTATACATGGCTTATTCTCTTATTACACCTCATTAGACCCTTGAAGCTTCACATTGAACCTCATGTACAGATAAGGCAGTTTGGCCCCTGAACTGTCAAATTCATTCACGTAATTGCAGTAGTACGGCAGTTCACAAGGAGAGAATGTATAATAAGATCAGACAGAATGGCTGCCATTAAAGGTAAAGTAACATAACATGTTGAAGGCAGTATTATCTTTTGCAGTTAATGTGTTCACCCACTGTTCAAGGGATAAAGAAGCACATTTTAATATTTGATGTAGTTCTAATTTATTTATATACTTTAATTTTAAACTGTTAGAAACAATGAACACATTTATTTTCTATGGTGTTTTAGTTGTTTTCCTATTACTGATAGTTGAGCAATTCACAGTTATTATCGATGGAGATGTGTAATTTCTACAAGGACATTGGTCTTGTAGGCCTTGGGGTATAATTACTGAATGAATGGCATTATGGTCAAAATAATAAGCAAATGTGTTTAGAAATCCACACTCAAATAGTTATTTTAATGTGTAAGTATAAATCTAATTTTGTATATTAATATAGAGGGGAACAAGTAAACAACTTGTATGTAATCATTTCAAGAATAATTCCCTCAAGCACAAGGAGACACCCCCTTAATCTCATATATTACACATCCACATTAACTTGGTGCCTGGCCTAAATTAGCCTCTGAGTATTAACTTAATGTATTCTCACTCATTTATTTCCCTAAATCAATCACTCTGTTCTCACAAAGCAGAGACAGAGAAGGGAGAAAAAGGAGAATCATTTCAGCAAAGACTCCCTCAGAAAGCCTCCATCATGGATGAAATATTTATCACTTGCATATTGTTGATGCTTTGGTTGCCTGTAGATGAGGCTGATGCAACTGGCAGGTGGAATGATCTAGATTAAAGGTAATACAAAGAAATCTTGCAGACGTTATGTGCAGTACTTACAGCCAACAACAGCTGAAAAGACAAAACAAGCCAAATAACAGGCTTACTGGCTAGAATGTTAGCAGTAGTTTGCAGTTGTCAAACCAACAGATTCTTTGACAAGAGGATTTGAAGCCTTTGTTATTAGCTGTTGTTGTCATGTTGCCTTTTCCCACTTGAAGTATGCAAATTTTTTCATTGTAACACTTCAAAAAAAAAAAACAAAAAAAAAGAAAAGAAAAGAAAAAAGAAATGTAGTCGGCAAACTGGAGAGAAATGGGGTTTAAAGAAAAGATCTTGCTCCACCAAGTGGATAAGTTATAAGGTAGAACAGTGTCAGTACATAAGCCAACATGTATACAATGCAGTGAAACTACTTACACAGGGTTAGTTTGACAGTACAGTTTAAAGGGGCCAATTATACCCCTTTTCCACAAGTTAACACAGTTCCCTGGGGTCTTATTAAAATGTATCTGACATGCTTTGGTCATAATACCACAAGGATCAAGCGCCACAGCAGCCTTCTCATCCTGTCTAAACAGGCCTGTTCATAACGGCTGGTTTGAGTTTAAATAAACTTACATTTTGCTATGATTTTATTGCATTGCAATAAATGGATCAAAAGGATGCCAAAATAAGGATGACAAGCAAACAACTGTTAAAATATTTGTTTTTTGAATGTAGTTCAGATCAATCAAAGCTATGCTAACATTGTTCTGCTCCATCCATAATCAAAATAACGTCATCTAAAGTCATAAATACGGCAGCAACATTATTGTTTATACACATAGAGAGCTACATACTGCGTAACCATAATCATATAAATTCACTGGCATTTAAGATGTTTATTATTGATGACAGCAGCTGAGGCGGTGTGTAACTCCGGCGTTAGCTCCAACTAGGCTGAGAGGTGAGATAAATCCACTTAATCCCAAAAGTTTAAAAACCAAACTCCTCCCACCAGTAAACTGCTCTAGATAAGAGTAGAATCAGGTGTTTATTCCTCCAGAAGACAGCAGTAGCAGCAGCGATGCAGGACTCTTCGGCTCAGCTCATCAGACAGCTGTTGGCAAGCCATGGTTCTGCCCCCAGCTGGCTCTCTTCTGCAGAGTTTGCCGTTGTTCAGCAGCCTTCTGTCAGGCGGCAGTGGCTCTATACCCCGGTCAAGACCGAAATACGGGCAAATTTTTCACCCTTCGCTTAGTTCAGTTTAGCCTGTCTTTGCCTCATGTGACGTAAGAAGAGGCATCAATGAAATACATGAAGCAATAAAGCAATGAAGTGAGAGAACAAGGAATGGGGATGGTTCTGATCCTAAATGCATTCTGGATGAACTGGCCGGGTGCACCCAGTTGCACTAATTGAGTCTTGGCCTACCTGAACCTGAAGGGAAAAACCTGAATATACAGCAGTCCAGGGCAATACACAAACATACAGGCCATGGCAAAGCCAGAGGGCCGTCACAGTAGGCATATCAGAGACTGAAATACATACACACAAGCACTGAAAAAGTGAGTTTTTCGTAATATGACCCCTTTGAAGTACAGTTCCATCTACATCTGTAACGTTCATAGTTGGGTCTGTGAATGAAATAACTAAACTTACATCCCTAAATTGCAAAATAATATTTTGTCACTTCTTCTAGTTTGAATATGGACTGAGCAAAGTGGGAAACTACATCAGGGACCCAAGGCCCCTGAAATCTGTGGGCAATATGTTTGTCAACTGGTTTCCATAGCTAATTTTTACCATTGACCACAGAGCACGTTAATCAAGCCATGCGGAGTTCAAAAACAGACAGACAGGGCTCTTTTTGTAAGGTAATGATATATCAGGCTGCAGGTTTTAAGATCTTCTGTTCTCTGGTGGCAGAAACAGATTAGCACAATTTTTAAAGCGTTTCTTTTTTTTTAGAGAAATTGAATTAGTTGATATACAGCATTGGGGAGTGATTGGAGTGGTATAGAGACTAAATAGGATTGTTTTAATATACTTTTTTGAAGTAGATAAAGTATTTGACACTGACTATTGGGTTGTCATCTCCTAGACTAGATTGTAACAGTGTGCATTGCACATAATGCACTGAGACATATACTGAGAAATTCTAACTTCAAATGGTACAAATGCAAAGAAAAACATTTTCTGTATCTGTGTAATTGAAAAAGCATCAGAAATTCAGTAGTATATTAAATGTAGTTCACTACTGAATTGATATTACACTTTCAGTGAACTGATGATCACAACAAACCATCTGCTGAAAGTGCACATACAGGCATATATCCCATATATTCCTTTTGTTTGAGGAGATCAATGTCAGTTGCAAAAATTACATACACTTGGAACAAAGACAAAACATAAATGGGGTGCACACTCCCATCTGTGTAATTTTGGAAAGTGATTATGGAGATCAGTCGCCCTGTGCAAACTGGCAATTAGCATTGTGCTCAAAGTTAGTGGGCTTAAGATAAATTGACAAAATTGCCACTAATCAGAGCTTTGCTTTGGTCTGCTTTGAAAATAGTTCTCCAGTCTGAAAGACAGAATTCTTTATTGTGGTTTTGTTCTTGTTTAGAGTTTATCAGTACTTTTGCAAATAAAAAAAGAAAAACTTTTATTCATGGATTTCATCTTCTCTGTTTCAGGAAGAGCAGCCCCTTTGATGAGCCTCTGAGCAAACAATCGGCTATTCGCTGTCTGCTTTCAACAGGAAGAAAAGGGAATTCAGCTTTAGACCACTGTGGATATTATATTTATGGTGTTGAAACACAAGTTTGCAATGGACTTTACTGGAAGTGTATGGACTTGTTGTATCTACTTGGATGTTCATGTTTGATAACGTGGTGTTTTCAGAAAGGATTTCTGAATTATTCAAAATAATCCAAATGTTCCTCAGCCATGGGAACAATGCTGGGAGGAAGAAAGCTGCCACATACTAAGGAACATCTCATGTCCACACAAAGTTAAACACAGTCAGTCGGATTATGGAGTTCTATTTCCTTTTTCTGAGGGAACTATATGAAATGATTCTTTGGACCACACAGTGTGGACACTGCTGGCAACCCTGCACTGTGAAAAGGACTGCAAACCTGTGTGTTTGAGTATATTTGTGGTTGTGTACGAGTGTTTGTGTATGCCCATGGTGGTATGACACAGTGGAGGTGAGAGGGGTAGACATTTCCGGACCATTCTTTCTTTACAATGAGAGTTCCAGCCAGCGTGGCTGCAGTTTCCCATCTTTGTCCTCTGGTGGTCTTCCTATGTGTTGTCTCCCAGAGTTGTTATGGGATCCGGCCCGATCTGAGCCCTCATGCCAACCCCAACCCCAGCCTGTACCCCAACCCAAGGCTCAAGTCACTGCCTGAACCAACCCTGCTTCCAAGCTCCAGTCCTGACACACCCATGTCTCAGCTGAAGCCCAGCCAGCTCTTGAGCTCCAGCCAGAGCCTATGGAGCAAGTATCAGTTAAAGCCTAGGCTTGACACCATGTCTCATCTTACTGACAACCACAGGTCCAACACAAACATCCCATCAGCAATCGCCCAGGCCACATCAAGCTCAAACACCGGACTCAGGCTACAGCCTCTATCAAAACAAGCTTCTAATTCAAGGCAAGAGTTTGCGTTTAAGTCGAATTCTAATCAGCTGGTAAGAAGTAACAACCCTAAGCAATCTACAAGAAACAGCCCCAAAACCAATCCAAAAACAAGCCTTGGATCATTATTACAGCCAAAAGCCAAGGAACTCCCCAACTCTAAGGCAATGACCAGGCCAAAGACAGATTCTGGGTCAGTTTCTTTGCCCAACACTAAATTGTCTTCGATATTCAGTCCTTACCCACAGTCCAACTCATCTGGCTCTATGAACATCTACTCCAGTGGCAGCCTGGCTTCACTATCCAATTCTAAATCTCATTCCAAACTTCAACCCTCTTCACAAACTAATCCGAATGCCAGATCTGATTCCAAGATCTCCAACTCAAACTCCAAAACATCCATCAGAGAACAGAGAAATCAAACTAAGTTGCTGGACACAGACAAGGATTTCCACCAGCGGCCCAAAAGAGGCTGGATATGGAACCAATTCTTTGTTCTTGAAGAGCACATTGGACCTGAACCTCAATACGTAGGAAAGGTAAGACACTTACTGTTTTTCTTCCCAATGAAGTTCATAAATCCAAGAAATCCTTGTTTTCCCTTCCCCCACCCCACCCATTTCTGACCATGTGTTGAGCAGAGAGCATGCGCTTGTTGGTGTTTGTCCAATATCATTCTATGGAGTAATTACTTGATCAATGAAATTTCTTAAGCTTACTCACTCATGTCTTATTGAAATAATTACTAACTTGAGATAAAATGCAGACTCTTCTATTTCTTGTGCCTGCAGTTAAGTCTCAGAAGTGTTGAACATGCTGCAGTGTGTTTTATGCAGTACCCAAGATACATTTATTTAAAAGCAATTTATTTGAATGCCAGTATGCTGATCTGATTGTAACATTTTAAGAAATTATTATAATATCATTAGCGATGTTTGACAAGGGTGTAGCAGTGCGCATTGGAGTCTTTCTAATACCATTTTTGATACAAGCACAAGGAGCTGCTAAAATCAGAAATTTTAATTTCATTTCATTTCATTCTACACATGAGGGCTTTAATTGAGGTTTGCACCATGGCTGAAGTCAATGCACTATAACTTCTTCTCAGTAAGTACAATCATTTGGCAACTAAGTGAACATGATTTTTTTCTAATTTACTAGTGGTATTTACAGTATTTCTGCAGTGATCCCTGTTGACAAATCAAGCAAAAAGTCTAGACTTTTCAGGGCTAATGTGTCAAGTGTATAGATGTTGACAAACTCTATATCAATATTCATAAATGAAAAATAGTTGTGTTAAGCAGTGTTAACCTGACCTTTTTTTGGACAGTTTGAATCCTGTTCTTATTTAATGTACTTTGTGCTGTCAAAGAACCCTTTGTACCACTTGATACAAACTTTCTGTTTTTAGTAGAACTGTAGAGTAGTAGAGCTTTCTCCTTTTTCAAAATTATAGAGGATACAGCCATTTTGTTTGAATTAACTTTATTGGATTGGTCACTGGACAAAACCAGCTTAGTGTGTGCTCCATGTTGTGGCTTATCAGCTGAGAGCATAAAAGTTGCAGGTTCTGTTCATGCAGACAGGCTGATTAAAATGTGTAGTCTGAGTTAACTTAACATAGAAACCTCATAAAAAAGTGTCTGTCCACCCAGGGATACCGAGGCCTGAACTTCTCAGCACTATTCAATAAGTCATATACAAATCCAGTGATTAGCTAAGTGAGCATTCACTCTCCCTTATTTCCCAGTGGTATTAATGGTGTTTCCAAAATGATCCCTATGACAAAATCAGGTTTGAAGCTGTTGTCATTGGAAGTATAAAAAACATGAACTATCAGAGAACAAGTTGTTAAGGCTAACTGGCTATAGCCGTGGCATACTTTTTTACGTCATAAATGTGTTAATAATGTGTGTTGCTAAATGTATTATTGATGTAGAAACAAAGTGCTACACTGCCGGTGTCCTTGCACACAGATCGTTCCATTACATAGTAACCCCTAGCCCCCAGCAGTTTATTTCAGTCTATTTTTGAAAAGGTCACAGCACCTTTTCTCCTCAAGTATGCAAATGACTGCAGAGCTGCAGGTTGTTGGGGAAAATGTGGAAAGGAAACAGCTAGTGAACAACCTCACAGGAACAATCAAGACAGATATGCCTAAGCCTATTACCCAGTACAACCAACCCGGGGAGGTCTCTTTCTGTGTGGATATGAGCGAGGGATTCAGTCCTCCATTCTGCACTATGGTAATGTGAGGACTGTGAATATGAATGTGAAAGCCATTGAGGATGTGTGGTGCTCAGATAGAACGGCTTATCCTAGCAAATGTCAGTCTTTTCACAGCAAATGTAGAGTTTTGTAAAACTCCATGACGCCAAGTGTCTTGAAGGTGCCAACATGCTGGTTTTTCAGTTGCATACGATTTGTATGTTCAGTTATAAATATAAAAGCTATGGTCTTGAGTAGTACACGATGCTAAAAGGGTTTATAATCCATTTAGCCTGAAAGCTACGTATAACCCATCTCTGATCATAGAGCTAAAAGCATTTCACTGGAGAAATATGGACATATGTCTTCATGTGCTTGAATTTTCATATAAAAAATAGTGGTTCATGCTTTTCACTTTCACTCAAACAAATACTTTGCAGTGGGAATGTTTGGCAATGAAAACTTCAAACATAGATGATACGTCTTAATTTTGATTTAGCCCTTCTTTGGTGAAGTGCCAGCTCATTTTGGATTTCTGTTTTTAGGATTTACAATCAATCTGATGCAGCTTGCTCACTGTCCACCCACAGCTGTTCTGGAAGTAGCAGAAACCAAGATATGCACACTTTTCTGTACACCTGAAATAAATGTATACATATATGCATAGCATTGAAAGGTGAATGTTTACTACAGGCCATGTAATACCTCTACTCTGATTGATTTTCCTATGCAGCAGGATACTTCAGAGATTATAAAATATCAATATAATTTAAATGGAAACAAAATGAATCTACTAACAGCTTAAAATATGAAGGAATTTACATGTTTTTGCTTGAAGGTAGCAAAAACACATCAATTAATATGATTTAAATCAAAGCGAATTGGAAGCAAGTCAGCTTTTTTCTTTAATATTTTAACTTTCTTGTACAGGGAGCGTTTGAAAATATTGAAGTTTGGAACACCCTGGTAACCTACTGGTTAAGACCCATGTCAAATAACTGCAATGTCTGCACCTTTGTTGCATGACATGCAACAGATGACTGCTTGTTTCCTGTCATCTCTCTACTATTGCTGTACTAAAAAACATAAGTCTTTGTGTGACTTTTTCTTTTTTTGTGAGTTTCATGTAATACAACTAAATTACATTGTATATTTTGAAAATTATATTTTGATCATTTTATATATGATTTTGCATATATTTGTGATGTAGAGATACACATGAAAACTAGAAAAATATCCACATTAATATCTCATTGCCTAGTTCTAATGAGCATTTGCTCTGCTGTGAAAAGGGTATAACATTTCATGTATTGAAATCTTAAAAAGGTGCACCTAATTTGTAATAACAATGCTTCATAGTCATTTCTGTATTGTTCATGCTATTCATCTGTGACCACCCAAGTAGTTGCACAGGGAAGCATTACTGCTTCAATACTTTTGTACATATTGAACAGAACATCAGGCCACCTGACAAGTCTTGCTTTATTTTGCCTCTACTTTGAGCTCCACCAATTCCAACAATAAACCAATAATGGAGTATGTATAGTGTGAGTGACTGTAGTTATTTGTATAACATTTTATTAATGATGCACACAGTAGAATCAAGACATTGTGTTTAGTTAGTTATGTAAAATACAGAGTTCAAAATAGATTAGCGATGCAACAGAATCATGCAGTAAATTTGCAAAATCAAAACAATAATTTAAGAGGCTAAAAATCTCTGTAGACATGAAGGGAACTGCAGAGTTGGGTGTAAAGTCATAGGGGGTTCAGCTTTATAAGTGTCCCATTTGACGTAGTCATTTCATTCAGTGTTAAACATGCAGTGTGGAACTTTTACATATTAATGAACATCCATTGCATTCAAGCCTTTGGCAAATGAGTTCACGCAATGCTGATTATGCTGGTCAGATGAATGCATACCGCACCTGCTTCATGGACAGAGCATGTGCACTTAGAGAATGCCACCGGCTGAGCCACCTAACCTACGGTTAGTCCTCTGCTAACTTAAATGGGGATAAAATAATAAAATTGTGCTGCTCTTCTGGACTTTCCAAAGGTTATCAGACCTTCTGATAGTGAAACGAGTCATTTTGTGGGGGTTGTGGGATGCTCAAAACAATTTACCCATTGTTTCATAGTCGCAACAGTAGCAATGGAGTAGGCTACGGTGGAGCCTGTGACATAAGCGTACATTGACAGTGTTTTTGTAATTACTCTCACTGCCACAAGGGGGAAACAAAGTTCCTACACTCCAGCTTTAATACTAAACATTTTGCTTCATGCAGATTTAACAGAATAATTAACAAAAGATGTTGCCTAGACAGCATGATCCACACATAAGAGCTTTCAGTGCCAGCTTTTATTAGTTGTCAGTTTTCCTTACTTGCTGCAACTGATGCAATTCTGTCACCACACTATAAATGGGTTTCACACCAGCTGTAGTCTGTCAGCAACAATATGTCAGCAACATTATAAAGCATATGGGTGCAAATAAAAAGATTATATATATACATAGCCACTGGGAGAAAAAAAAAAAAAAAACTGGGAAAATATTGCACATTGTTTCCAAAAACAGTATAAAACCACCATACTTGATATTGTTGATGCTTCCAAAATGACACATCAGAGCAATCTGATTTCCTCTGGACACCTTCAGTGTTTTGGTCAATCAGAGCAGTTGACTCATTTAAAAAATACTCATGCCTGACACCTTTAGTGCATTCCCTATTTCATAGCGGATTACACAATTTTTACACTCAAACCTCAGATGTTACTTTTGAAAGTTAGTAAAGAAGTATAAAATAATGGACACAATGTGACGTCACCCATTGGTTTGTGGACTCCCAATTTGAACCCATGTGTTTGCATTCTGACCGTCTCCATTTTGGACTTTTGGAGCCACACGTATATTTTGGACGAGAAGGTGGAGCTGACCCTAACATTAGCTGCTAGCTGCTAGCTTGGTTAGCATGGTGTATTTACAGTCTATGGTTAAATGTGATAATGGTAATGCTAATTTTCGCGAGTGAAAAACAGGCTTAAAACCATCAAAGAAAAAAGCACCGGAAAAAACTGAACATCTGTCAGTCAAAAAGGTCAAACCAGATGGCCACAAAACGTCCTATGTTTGCATTGTGCAGTGTGTGCTGACAGTCACCCCTTTACTATCAGCTGATTGTGTGTTTAGGTATGGTTTTTATTCAACATCTGTTTCTAACATTGAGTGTGTTTACATGTGCTTTCAAATTTAGTGTGTAGAATTTAGTGGCATCTAGGGGAACAGACTTGGCAGAGATGGAATATAATATTCATAAGTATGTTTTAATTAGTGTATAGTGTATACATGTATCACCTGAAAATAAGAATGGTTGTGTTTTTGTTACCTTGGAATTAGTGTTTTCACGCCATGAGTTTCACAGCCATGCTTGGAAGAGAAAGGGAACAGTTGGTGGTTGGTATCAACAGTTGGTATTCAGTTGGTGGCAATCTGCAGCCTCACCATTAGATACCACTGAATCCTACACACTAGACCTTTAAGTAAGCAGGTTACTGAGAGAAACCAAGTTACACAGCCCCAGTGCTGCATGGACATGTTGACAAAATACATTCTATCATCACAAACTCATCTGACCAAATAAGCATGAATACAGCTGCTCTGTGTGACCTGCTTAACTGTCGTTTAACCTTTGTGTTATGTTGAAATTGGTGTTACTTCATCGTTTGGGGTTCAGACCTCACTATTATATGAGTGAAAATAATAATATAATTTCTCTTTAATTATAATGATATTAATAATATTATTAATAATATTTTCTTTTTTCTTTTCTAACTCTGCTGACACGCAATTAGTGGAACCTTATTGAAGTTGTAATCCCTCTTTTAGCCACAAACCATAATTGCACAATTGATAAAGGTGACAAAAAAACAGTCATATGTACTATGCATGAATGTAATATACAGTATGTTATCATCATCATAGTGACCGTACTTTGAACTGTAGTGATTGTGTGTTGCGTTCTGTGCTCTGCAAAATGACATGTGACCTTCGCTCATACTGCTTGGTGTGATCTGCTCTCTGCTCCGTCTGTGTAGATACATGGATGGAGTTCTGCTGCTACTGCTGCTGTTGCTAACATACCGCTTTCTCTAAGTAGTCTGTGTAGATATCGTGTCAGGTCTCTTATGAGCAAACTGATGTAAAACACCAATAACAGAAATCCAAATAGACTTATCTGGGATAAAGTCAACACCAATCACAGTTATACAGCAGATGAAAACACATTATATTTAACCAGACTTTACAGCTGGAGTCTCAGACACTCCACACAGAAGTAATGCATTATTTTTTCCTAACACCCGTCTGAAACATGTCATGAGTTCAAAATTATGTTTATATTCAATTCACATAAAATCAGGAAAAGACATGAAGTATCAAGGTGATAAAACAATGTGTGATGTGTTTTTGAGGATAAAGAGGGCCTCTAGCAACAGAATTTTAATTCGACACCTGTTCCTAACACGCGATGAGCAGCAAACAAAATATACAGGAAGAGGAAGAGCTTGTGCCCTTTTTTCAACTCCAACACACTCAACTCTCTGAAACTGAGTAGGTGGCCTAGTTACAGGCTCTATTTGAATGCAAAAATTCCATTTATTTGTTTCATAATCTTTCCTTACCTTGTGAGTGAATATTGAAATATCTATAGGAGCTTAGTAACTGCAGTGAGAGCTCTTAAGTTTTGACTCCTGGTTCCTGAGGAGAGAGGTGTTTCCTTGGTTATTGGAGGTTAAAGTCAGCCGGAATGTAAAGACTTCAAAAGTTTGTCAAAGGCATTTTAACCTCTGCAGGTTGTCCACTCCTTGATGTCACATGTCAAATCACTGAGGTCACATGAAGTGGCACCCAGAATGATTCAGGGTTTCCGTCCTCTCTCTTAATACCAAGTACGATCATAAAATAGAAGTTTAACCCTCCTGTTGACCCGGGAGGTGTCATCATGACAGCAGGTGTCATTATGTGCTGTCATCAAAAAAAAATTGAAATGGTTTTAAAACAGTGTCCTGACTAAACTTTGACATATACCAGTCTACCACTCTGCCATAATCCATCAACATGTTTTCCTCTGATCTCGACTATAGTTAAAATAATTCATAATTTCTTAGTCAGGATGCTGTTTTGAAACCATTTCAGTTTTTTTGATGATAGCACAGAATGACACCAGTTGTCCTCCCGGGTCAAAATTGACCCGAGGCCAACAGGCGGGTTAATACAGAATATCAAACGGCTGTTTTTCAACCAACAGCAGCACTTAGAGGTGGATTTCTTTTTTAACACAAAGTGGCTCTGCTCACTTGTCAATGAGGATATTCTCATCTGTACCTGCTGTTTAATAGTTCATTCCTTCACACTAGTAATGTAAAGCAGTTGGCAGAATGTTGTCTTTAAAGATTAAAAGCATACATAACACCTAAATACATACACACACAGATTCTGCTTGTTGAGTCTGGGAGTAAAATGGGAAGAGTGCAGGTTTGTACTGTTATCCAGTGTTGGGCAAGTTACTTGAAAATTGTAATGAATTATTACTTATTAGGCTACATATTACTCACACTAGTAACAGCGCCAGGCTGTGAAGTCAATTTGAAAGATTTGGTCAAACTGTGTAATTGCAACTTCCAGGTCTGTCACATGATTTACTGGCCCAAAAAGCATTTTTCTTATACAAAATCATTGGAAAAGAATAGTTGTAAAATGTTAATACATTTTTGGAGCCTCACTAACCCTGAAATGACTCATTTTATTATCAGAATTTGATCCATACAGTCTAATAATATTTGGAAAGTCTAGAAAAGCTGCACAGTTAAGTGATTTTATCCCCACTGAGTCCCTAGTGAGTTGAGAGTCAACCAGAAGTTAACCGGTTATCTAGTTCTCCTTAATACATCCATGTATCAACCCACCTTTGATACCGTTAAGACAGCGAGCACACTGACCTTCATGTATAAAAGTAATGGAGTGACTGTAATTACAGAATATCATAGTACACTACTGTTACTGAAAGAAGTCATTCTAATGCTGTAACATGTTACAAAGTAATGCATTACTGCCAACACTGCTCTGATCACAGTTCAACCGCTGACTGCATTGCAGTGTGAAGCATGTTCAAACTAAGCTACAGTAACTAAGATACTGAAACAACTGATATATGACACTTATATCTAAAAGTGTCTAAAAAAGCTAAATTAAAGCCGGTCTTCACTGAAACACTTGGACATCTCTTGACCTGAAAAGAGACTAGGTTTAAGGCTTGCACAGCCATGCATGCAGGGACTGTGATGACAAGTGTCTCTTCCAATCTTACAGTTAATCCACTACTTTGGAAACTTCTGCATGTGATGAGGAGTGTCATCTAAAATGCATTTTTTTTTTAAAACTCTGCACAGTTCAAAATGGGACATATATATAACTGTATCCTTGGAGAATAATTTGGATACAGCGACACTGTAAAGGCAGAGCTGTCCTGTCTAAACTGGGACACCTGATCAGACTAATAATAACCAACCTGCTTGACAGACAACAACAAAGGCGCATAAAACAACAGAATCCTCAATCTTCTTGACAATGTGACAATCAATCACCTCATCCTGCACTGTCAGTGCAGAATACACATTATAAACAACATCCTCCAAACAGGATTGAACCCAGTAAAAAAATAGGCCAACTTTTTAAAAAATGTTCACTTTCTACAATATTTTTGTGAATAACCATGGTAGTGTTCGGGAAATATTGTGAAAAGGGTGAACATTAATCATAGGTCTGTGATGGAAATGTAAATGGACTGTACTTGTAAAAAGCGCCTCTCTAGTCTTCCAACCACTCATAGCGCTTTTTCACATTCACCCATTCACACTCATTCACACACTGATGTCGCAGCCATCAGGAGTGATTTGGGATTTTCAGTATCTTGCCCAAGGACACATCCACATGCAGACTGGAGGAGCCGGCAATCAAAACCGTTGATCTTCCGATTAGTGGACGACCCGCTCTGTCTCCTGAGCCGCCGCCGCCCCATTAAATCGTAAATGTGAATTGTTAAGTGCAGAACTGTCCGATGTGTTCATGAAAGTTTAATATAAGATTGTGCAATACCGTGTACATCTTTTATTGTCAGAGAAAATTAGGTTGTATATATCCTCCTGTCAGGCTGTGACTTCTACCACTCATTCATATCCCCTGCTCTGTCTCTCTCCCTAAAGTCCTTGCTTTAATGTCTACTGGTAAAAAACAAAGGATTGTACAAGAGAAAAACAAGCCATTTTGCATCCAGTGTGACACCATGGTAATTATACAGACAGTCAGGAGGACAAATAGACAGATGGAGGCAGATCCACTAATTCCTTGAATCAGTAATTCTCAAAATCACAATTTGAGTGAGCTGTTGCCGCTGCTGTTACTAAGGTTTCCACCCCAGTCGAGTCAGGCATGGCAGTTCAACAAGGACTGAAAGAAAACAGGCTTTTTACGAACCTGAGGCCATGAAGGTCCTGCACTTCAGTGCAGGAAGAAGATAATACATCCCTCACAGGAAGATACATTTAAACTGTGTCTAGACAGAAGATCAGGCCAGGAGCAGCTACAGCTAACACCCTGAACCCTGTGTGTGTGTGTGTGTCTTGCATATATGGTGACATAGTGAGTAGCCAGTGGTCGGCCTGTCCAGTGGCCAGTTGGGATGCATGAATGCAATGAGGCTGATCTAATCTGCTCCGACAGTGACATTGCGTGACATTGACACTGCGCTCTTTATGAGGGTGAGGACTTAGGCTGGGACTGAGACCCTGGGGAGTGTCAGTGTGTATGTGTGCCTTTGCGTGTGTGTGTGTGTGTGTGTGAGGTTTATGTTATGTGGCTGGCTCTCTGAAGGTGGAAACAGATGTGCTTAAGGTGCAAAGAAGCACACACATAAACACAGAGGGGGGAATACACACACACACACACACACACACACACACACTCCGAGCTCCCCGGGGCACACTGAGTCATTGTTTTGTAGGGTGCTGTGACAGCTGAGCTACGCTTTTTCTCACTCAGATGACGCCTCGCTTTCTATTGATTGCTCTGAGCATAACAACAGGGACATTGGAGTGCAGACCCAGCACCCACTTTGAAAACACATGCACACACACACACACACACACACATACACACACACAGGCGCGCAGAAACTCATATATAGTGTGTATCGACGTTGACTGATGGAGAGAGCTGTTCTGCTCGGAGGAAGGCGATAGAAAAGCGCAGGTGAGGTAAGGTAAGTAAAGAATAGTATAGAGGAGGAGAATGAAGCGCAGAGGCAGGAGTAAGAAATAGAAATGAGACTTAAAAAAAAAAAAAAAGGTTAGGAGAAGAAAGGGAGGGAGAGAGGAGGAGAGAGGATGAGACATCCACATGAGTGAGAATAACATGCATCCTCACTACACTTTTAAGATCTCACTCCACACTGAAACACCAGTCAGTCAGTCTGATTACTCTGTTGTGTCTCAGCTGGATAAACATCTGTCCGCTCTCCATCATCACCGATACAATACAATTCATTTCTATTTACACTTTTTTTTTTTTTTGTCAGACCTCCGCAGCAGCTCATGAATACCAGGATTTTTGCGAATCTGTCGTAAAAACAATAGTCAAGTGCTCATATGAACACTGAGATTTTCCTCACTTTCCCACTGGCCTACCTAATTCATCTGCTGATTGGCCTGGGGTCTCAGGCCAGTGTCAAAATGCAAAAACAGCATGGGACAGCTACATCTGCTCAGATCCCTCCCTTTCATTGTTTTTGACCTGAGAGTAAGATCCATGCCTATCTCGACACCTGATTGGTCCAACACACGTAACCTCCCGCATCAATAACATCATCGTCTGTGCACAAAACAGAGTTGTATACATCGCAAGACGGTCAGATGGATAGTGAACAATGAAGCGGGGGAATTGCAGATTTTTACCTTGCTAGATTTAGCTTAATGTTAGCGGGTTTGTTAGAATAATCAATGCATTTCCAATAGTCATATTATACTAACAAATTAGCATTGCAATTAGCAACATCACTTATGTCAGCTAACAAGCCAGTGGAAGGAACTGTTGCACACATATTTTATATATATTTTAACACTACTTTTCAATTGAACTTACTATGTTTTAATAAAATATTCACGTCTTTGACTTTTCTTAAATAATGTTGTGTAGCATATTGTTAAAAAACAGTGAAGATGAATCCAGATTGAAAACACAGACATTTATACCTAAAAACACCACAAGGTATGAAATGCATTTATTTTTGTCTGGTTTATGTTAAAACATTCCAAGTTGCTAGGCAACAGCATTCGTTGAGTGTGTGTGTGATCTGACAACTACATCAAGTTATAATTAATTTATAAGAAAAGCAGAGGAGAATGACCTGTAAAGAAAAAAAAAAAAAGCTTTGCCAAGTGCCAGACGTACAGGAAAGCTGTGTGTGGAAATGCAGTCAAGGTGCTGAATGTCTGACCAAAGTATGTTTGAGGGACACGTATGATCAAATGAAGATGATCGAGTCAACTCACAAACATTCATTGTCTGCAAAACAGTATTTTTATTGTTCATTGTTTCACTATGTTACTATTTATTGTTTTTAGGCCTATTTAACCTGATCTGCCTGTTGCTTTACCCTGTTTTCATGAATGGAACACAAAAAGAGAAATATATATTTGTGTTATGATGTTTTTTTAAAAAGTTTTAATGGTTTCCTCAGGTATCATGGCCATAAGTGATGGTTGTGTATTATTATTATTATTATATCTCTATGTCTATGTGGGGTGTTTAGGATAGTTTGGCCATTGAAATCACACGAGTCATCTCATTATGTGATGAATGTTGTTCTAAAAAAATATCAAACCGCCAAAATATGCAAATATTTTCTTTTAATTCCCATTTTCAGTGTCATTTTTGTTTTTGTTTGTAGTCACTTTCTAATCATCCTCATTGTAGAAATCAATTCTGCTTTTATGATTTCTCTAATGCACCCCGTCTACCAAGAGCAGAATGGCTCCCAAGTACAATTAAGTTTTTTTTTTTTTATATTTATATCTGATCATAAATATATTCAATTTTTGTTCATTTCACACATTAATTATTCACATAGATTTAAATATTTCACACAACTAAAATTAATACTTTTTTAAAAAATGATATATGTTGTTGTTAAGGTTAATCCATAACTCTGATTGGCTATCCCTTCATGTGATTTAGATATATATTTACACATAAGTGATCAACAGTGAGCAGGATTCTTTGGTCAAGTCTAGAGTCTTGGATCCTGCACACCAGTCAATATTACTGGTAATGTTGTAATTGTTACATTTAGGCTGAAAAGCTGACTACCACATCATTGTCTCATTGGTACCTGAAGCACACACACCTCACTTCTTTTTTTTTTTTTTTTACAACAGAGTGAACACCCAGGACAGAACACCCAGTTAGTGTAGACATTCTATGAGAGGCCAAATAAAAGGATGGAAGGTGAGAAATTGTTGGGAGAGGAGAATCAGAGACAAGGGGGAAAGCAGAGGAGTGTTGGCAGATGATGAGAGGCCAGGTGATAAGGCAGAAGGGATAAAAGGAGAGGAAGGAAGATGAAAGGCAACGCAAGGAGAGGGAGAGTGAGGGTGGAGTGAGTTAGAGAGGAGGAGAAAGGAAGATGAAAGTAAAAGAGGATGAAGTGAGGCAAGAGGGGGGGGGGGAGGAGAAAAGGAAAGTAGAGATGAAAATGAAAAAAAAAAAAAATACTTGCAGGAAAGTCATGTCTAAAGATTCCTTCAGGGCCATAAGTGTGAGACAGTTTGCGTCTGCATCCTGACACTTCGTCGTGTGCTTCACACCTCTCTGAAGTACGGCCTCATTTTGCTCTTGGTCTTCTTCTTCCTCCTCTCTCTAGCTTAGCTTTCTCTCCTCCTCTGCCTCTTACTCCACACTCAGGATTGGCAGCGTATCAGTGGCCGAGCGACGAAGCAAAACATAGAAAGGGAAATTTGCCAGGTTGCTGTGAACCTATCCTGTCTTGTTATTCCCTTTTATAAAACCTCTGTGCTCTTGTCAATCAAATCTCACGCTCCTCCTCGTGCATGATTGACCCCGACTGCTGCCCCTGAAGATAGATTTTTTTGGAAAAAGTCTTCAGATTGACACCGGCTGCTTGGATTTCTTCACTGACAATTAATAATAGCACCTTTACACCCACACAGCTCCCTTTTGATAGCAACGTCCCGTTTCTCTTACTGCCTTGATTTCATTATTGCCTCTGCGCTGCCTGATGTAAGGTCAACATTTTTTTTGAGCCTTTGAGGGACAATAAGAAGCAATAAGATAGAGGCTACAGTCTCTGTGTGATTGTCTTCTAAATCCTCTCCCACAGACAGGAGACGCTTGCAGGCAGCCGCAGCGCAGCACCAGATTTAAACAGGCTGATAAATGCTGACCTTTAGATTGAAATGCCCCAGGATGTTAGCCGTATTCATATATAATAATAATAACTCCTTCCTGTCTCATCCGGTGATAAAATTGTCAGAAAAGGAGTTAGAGTTTCACTTAAGTTACTGTTAAGTGATATTAAAAAAATGGACAAACTATTGTAGCCAGAAGTCACAGATATAACAACATCAAAATAATAAAACTAACACAGAAGTATCCACAAGTTAAAGGATGGGCTCACAGTTTTTTCAAGTCTGTCTTGAAACAACAGTCAGGAAAGAATATTGAACATTGAAACATGTTTTTTCTTGCTGTAATCATTCTTCTTGTTCATACTGACCATTAGAAGATCCATGCATAATGTAATGGGGGACCAAATCCACAGTCCTCCGTCTGTGCAAAAAATGTATTTAAAAGTTTATCTGAAGCTAATATGAAGCTTCAGCATCCAACTGAGTCAAATCCAGTAGATATCTTTCAACGTTTCAGTCTTTTTGGTGCCAAAGTCCCTCTTTTTGTAACTATATTTCCACCACAGCTCAACAGGGAAACACAAAGAGGAGAATTTGATGCTAAAAAGACTGTAAATGTGGCAGATATACACTTGATATGATTAACTCAGGCTGCTGAAGCTTCAAATCTGCTTTCAAATGCATTTTTGCACTAAATGTGAATCTGTGTGGACACGTTGTGGGTTTCGGCCTTCATCACTTCCACTGAAAGCACATTTGAAGGAGATCTTTTAATATCCAGTTTGAACAGGAGGAATGATGAAAACCTCTTTCAGACAACACATTTAAACCTGTTCTGATCAGCAGTTGTGGACCTCAGAACTCTGGGCCCTGTACACATGCATGTACTCAGCATATGTCAGCCCTCTTTTTTCTTTACATAATTATTGTATAGTTGCTGTACTTCCTGTGTAAGGATTTCGTTTCACAAAGCAGGTTTAATCGAAAACTCCGAGTCTGTTAACCCGGAAATGAGGGAAACTCAGAGTTTTCCGTTTCACAAAGCGAGGTAACTCAAACTAGAGAAAGAGGGCTAACTCTAGCCTGTTTCACAAAGAGAGGTAACTCAAGCTCTCGGTCAGTTACCGTAGTAACAGACTCTGTGAAACTAACCTGGTCTAGCATTTCCAGACAGTTATCTTTTAGAGCGTCACAGTCCATCAACTATATAGGCCTACACAACCTAATCCGTCTTTACATTTGCAACATTTCCTATCATAGTCATACTCTCACATCCCAGCAGGTATTGTGTTGCGCTGCGTTTTTTTTGGCTGTTTAAATTATTTAAGAGAACGTGATATATATGAAACATTTATGTGTGTGGAAGCAGCATTATGTTGGGGATAAAACAACTGCACAGTCAAACAACCACTTAATATTTACCTTACAATGTAAAACGTGGTCAAAATGAGATTATGCCGAGGTCTTAACTGTTTGTTATGTTTTTATAGTTCATCTTAAACTGCTGCCAAGTGCGCTTCTCCTCCGCGGGATTGCACCGAAATGAAATAAATTAATATTCTGCCATTCAAGCAGTTTTCACTATAATATTATTGTGATTGCAAAGGACTAAATTTAAACATTTAAACTTACACACTGACCCGAGCAGCAGTGTCTCTGCAGCAGTGTTCCTCTTCTTTCTGAAAACGTGTTCAAACTCGCCGTATGAGCGCATTAAGATTTCTCATTCTAGTGGGGTGGAAAAACCCCGCCCTCCGCTTCCCCGTTGCCATGGTGACTAGTCGAATCGGGGCTCCATTGATGCTGGCTTTTTTATAGTTGTGGCGCACGCGCTTAACTCCAGGTGAAACTACTCCGAGTTGATTTAACTGACTCTAACCCGTTGCTCTGGAAACCGAAAACCCAGAGTTTCATATCTCAGAGTAGATCAACTCAGAGTTCAGTGTTAAACTCAGAGTTTGTTGAACCTGCTTTGTGAAACGGACCCCTGGTCTTAATACAGTAAGTCATTTGAAACAACAACCAACTTGTCAAACTGTTCTGATACTGCTGAAGGTTTATTTCCATCAGGGATTGTAGACTAACACAGCAAAGGAATAAGAAAATAAAAGCAGAGAGCAGAGTATCTGCAGATAAATACACTGCTGTGCGCTTCTAGTCGGTCATAAATGATGATAGAGAGGGATTACTTTTTTTATGATTCTATACATTGATTTTTTTGTAGGAAATTCCTGCATAGTATACCTTTTAAATAACTCAGCAACTTAGATAGCAAGGCCTTATAAAGGAAGACAGATCTGCTGGTGCCTTCTAGATGTCGGTGAAGATCATCTGACCTTTTCACATAACTCACAGTGGTGAGTGTGATAGCTGTCTGCTGTAATGAATCTAATGGCACTGTGGTAGATAGCTTCCAGAGGTTTAAGGGATGGGTGTTGTATAATGTGCTTTTGCTTTGAAAAGACGAACAAGCTCTGTTCCGGTACAAGAATCTACTTTGGATTTACAACTGTTACAACATGATGTTTTGTAATTGTTTCTCATGTATAAATCCATGTAGATGCAACAGGTGGCTAAATGACCACCAATTACTCTGAGCAGTCACCATGACCATTAACTATAATATCATTACTGTCTGATCTGGTGTGTGTTTGTGTGTGTATGCAGGAGCATTGATCATCATTTGTCTTTTTTTTTTATAATAAGTGATTTTGTAAAATTGGTAAGAAGTCTTGCTAAATGCAGGTGTAACATGGTCACAACTAGCAAAAGTCAACCAACATACAACCATGATACATGGTTTGTTTTTTATGGGGATTTCTTCTTGTTTGTGTCTTTGGTTTAAAAATTGGTTTAATAATACAAACATATGATTTTAAAGTTATGATAATGGAAACTAAAATATAAAATCTTTTTATGTATGGGTGTGTTCTCTCCTGTGACTTGAGGTTGTTGTAAAAAAAAATGTCTGTGAATAGCTTTGTTTTTTCACCTCAGGGCACCATCCCATCATCCCACCACAAACAGTATGTGGAGTCAACCCCCCTAATTAGTGATAGAGCAGGTTAATGTGGAGGCTTCTCTCATTCTGCCTGGCCCTGCAGTGTAAGATTAGCTCTTTGACCCCTTTTGTCATGATAGTATGGGAGCCTCCAGTCAACCTTGCAGCCCCCTCTGCTGCAGTGAGAGGTCCCTTCTTAACATGGTTAGGCACTAATCTGGTCTTGGGTTGATACATGTACACATCAGAACTGGTGAAGAAAAACATATGTAAGCTCATCCATATTTTATGAGAATCCTGGTTAAGATTTCAGGCTTACTTCAATATTAAACAGGTTGCACACTCACACACACACACACACACACACTCACTAATCCATCCTCTCACTGCCTAAGTGGGAGCGATCTTGTCAGATGGCTGCAGCACTGCTGTAGAATTGACCTTTCCATCAAGCAGTGTGCTGTAATTTAGGGTTCATGTAGTCGAGGATACAGAGGAGGCTTGTTCCAATCAGGATCTGCAGTTCAGGAGCTCACATGTTTTGCCGCTGTTGGTTGTGGAGGAGGGGAAAGCTGGCCGGCTGGATTTTAAGAAGGTACATCGTACAAGCAGTATTATCGGCCCGTATTTTGTTGCAGAGATACAGTATCTAATGAAGTTAGCATGCTAATCTGCTAGCTCTGGCCCTGCCTACTGTCTTGCAATACCACTTTGTACCTTAAGAACAATAGTGAGTCACTGTAGCGCCAGTCTGCCTTCAGTCCAACATGAAAGGAAGAAGTAGCATTGCCCTCAGCCACCGACTGTAATCTGCTGTTGCTGTCATTTATTAAAATGAAGTGAATTAACTACACTAATCTGTGGGAAACACCGAGGCAGTCAACAGTTTAGACATCTGTCCATCTAGCATTTCACCCACATTCAATCTGTATTCCTGAAAAATTCTTCATTCTTCAATGATTCATTCATAGATATACAAACAAACTAATGGCGAACGTGTTGAAGGGCAGACAGAGAAAAATCTTCCTCTCCTTTAGCACTTATGGAGGACAATGAGTTGGCAGACTGAACTAGTGCTAAAACACTAGCGAACATTGGACTGGCATTTTGCACTCAAGAAAGAGGACCCCACTGGGATACTCATGTTGCTCTCTTTCTGCTAGATCTAATTAACACAAGGAAAATGTTAGCCAGAAGCTGATATAGCATGTATGTCAAAGCTTTGTTTCCTCCTGCCCAGTAGTTGTCAAAACCTACTTAATGAACTCACATAATACAGCCATAAAGTGATTGGGAGGAACCACTGGGATCTTTGTGTCATTAATTAGTCATTCCTATTGTGATCCCTGTCTGCGTGTCTATCCCTAACCTTTCTGTCATTGCAGTCTGATCTAATGGGAAATTAAGAGCATACTTTGTAAATTAGAAACACAAATTTGCTGTCACTCTGTCTGCCCCCCAACTGTGCTTTACGTATCCAAAAATCAGATCACGTTTGTTTTTGTGTAGACTCTGTCCCACCGAAAATGCTGTCCATTGTGGGCGATGTGTAGTAGGTATACTAACTGCAAAAACAGTACACTATTATGAATAGTGTGCATCATATACTGCACAGAATTAGTATGTCATATGGAATTGGGACACAGTGTGTGTGTTCATAGCATTGTATCCTGACATTCCTGTCACTTAAATACTTACTGTCCTCTTCTTAGATAAACAAGCATATCATTGACTAGTAAGTGGGAGGAAGGGAGCGACATTCCCCGAGGACTGGATTGAAGTAGAGAGAGAGGAGAGACGGGGCAGGCATCATTATGATGTATGATGTAAATTTGCTGCTATAAAGTGTATTCATCAATGTTTCTCAACAGGTTATACACCAGAAAGAAACACTATGTCTCCATCATGTGTGTAAACAGCAATGTATGTTGTAAACTTTAGCATTTACAGGGCTATTGCAGGGCTACTGTATTATATTGTTAAGACTGCACATACTGTATGAACCTAAGAAACTGCTAACTCAAAAAAAAAACCATTCCTCTAGGCTGTGATGATTTACCACCAAGCTTACATTTTCAGTTACACTCTAGTAGTGTATGGTTGAATTTTAGGGCCATTATTCAGCACTGGCTGAAATCTAAATGCTAGTGAGGTGTTGAAGAATTATTGCATTGAAAATTGAAGGCAGAGGTGTATAGTCAGCCTTATTTTATAGATAAAGGGTTAGTCTGTGCCTGTAAGGAAGTCGGGGGGGTCGAGTCAGTGGAAGTCATGTTTTGAGACACCTCTTTTGACCGTGTAGGCCACAAGCACATAATAGAACTCGATAGCTGAGCAGTATCCATGGTGACAACAGTTTCCTGCTCTTGGTGGAAAGTGTGTCCCACGGTTTACTTGTTTATTTATACCCTCCACCTTAGTACCGAAAGCCCTCCACAGCTATGAGTGTGACTTCATAGAGAGTGACACTCATGCACAGTGAAGTGCAATGGAGAAGGATCAATTTGGGAAATGGTCTTTGTTGAAGCATTTGTTTGCAGCTCATTCCACATATCCTGCAAACATATTGAATAAAAAAAAAAAAACTGAGCAGAGAAAGCCAGAGGTAAGCCAACAGCTCAGAAGGGTTTCATAAAGCAGACTGAGAAAAGGTGGAATAATTGAAAAATCATAACATGAGTAAACCTAACAAACTGAGCCAGGATTAATCTCTTCCATAACAACAACTCAGAAATATACGCATCAGAACAATTTAAACTTGGTTTAAGAACTGCTTATTCATAATATCGAAGGGTTTGTTCACCCAAGTTACAATAATGATAATGATAATAATAACAAAATGGACACAATGCTATGAGCACCACCAATGAAATTCAGTTCACCTTCACTGTGTGGGGACGGAGGCAGAAATCCTATAATCCTGTCAAACCCTGGATAAATTAAACCAAACTATCTGACAGAGATAATATGAGTTAAGATGAGTTTTTGGTAAAGAGTTATCACAGTCATTGGTAATAATAACTGTAACCTATGATACATTTAACATCCACTAAAATATGACTCCTGAGAGGGAGAGAAAAACATGGATACCATTCTCATGTCTATTAAGCTGAGGCGATTAGCTTATCTTAATATGGAAACTGGAGATTGGGAGAAACAGCTAATCTAGCTCTTTCCAAAGTTTAAAAATACACTTATCAGTATCTCTAGAGCTCACTGATTAACATGTTATATTCATATCGATCGTTCGTTTGACAGAAATGGTGAAATTCAAAACTCATGGATATCTAATATCACCCACTAAGTCTAGCCTGGTTCCAAATATTTTAACCACCACTCACATCTCCAGTTTTTTTTTTAAAAATGATTTAAACAGCTCTAGTGTTATGATCATTGATGGCAATTCCCCCCAACTGGTTTATTAGAAAAGCAATCAACCAATTAAAGCGTTACAGGTGGGACTAAGAATAGGGATGTCATTTTCATAAATAGTTACTACCTACCGAGCTAAATCCATGCCACACAGAAATGGTGTCATGCATGGATGAGCTCACAGCTGTAAAAGTTATTATAATTGGACTTAACAACTCATAAATCAATATATTTCTTTGGCTTCCACCAAAAAAAGTTAATGACAGCTTCTGTGTCAACTGCAACTTGCTTTATGGAGCTGAAAAAGTCATATTTACTTCAGTAAACTTGGCCTATCTGGAACTTCTGCTTTATTGCTTTAACTAACTCATGGTATGGTATTCTGACTACACTGTATGTGCTGTCAGTTTTTCCTCATTATGTTTATGTTTCTATGAGTATGTATTTTCTGCAGCTTCTTTGGACTGTTCCCTCTCAACCACCATAGAAAACAAAGTACAATGAGCCTGGATTCAACTAAGTGTAGTTACATATGAATGTTCATCTCTCCATGAACCCATATGGTCTTCTTTTTTTACCCACCCACATCTCTAATGAGCTTCCTATCATCCATTGGCCCATCCATGTTTCCATTCAATGATTTATATCTTCATTCATTTGCACCACTCTCTCTTTTATGTCAGGCGTACAAACCAGTCTTCTCCTCACTGTATTTCCCTGCCTTTCATTGGTTTAATAATGGTTATGCATGTGTGTGTGTTACCCTGTGGCGAACATCAGTCAGGAGCTATCCTTGACCATTAGGCTGTCAAAGAATCAAAAGACCCACATCCAGGACTGAATGCATCACATCTCTCTCCCTTTCTTCCTGCAGTACTCTGACTCACTTCATGAGTGTCAGCATGGATTTGTGTTGCCATTCATTTATACGTCTCTCCGTTGGTGTTTCCTTCCACTGCTTTTGCTGTTAGTGCTTACGTTTGGTTGCAAAGCTGACTGACATTTTAGAATATTTTCGAGCAGGAAATTATTCGACCGCTAGTGATGTCCTGCTGATGTTTAAGATGGATGATTCACACTCTGCACACACATATGACTTTCAACACATCTTATGTTAACAAAATATATTATGTTTAATTGTTCCGCACGTGCATCTGGACGTGCAGGGGGATAAATTTGGTAAATCAGACTCATGACCACTGTATTACTGACATTTACATTTTTCAGTGAATGCCATCTAATTTAATATGTGCATGTGTCTAAACCTACAAAGTATTTAGAATCCAATAAAATGGGCACTCAAATAAAAAGCAAGAGGTTCTGCGACGCACAGGCACTGCTCATGCAGGCAGTGTCTCCCAGGCATTAGTTTTGTTTGATATTCCTGTTTTTCTATTAACAGGTTAGACTAGCCACACAGGCTGTGTGAGCTGCGTGTGATATGTCATCGAGAGATTCTGTATCTTGCCTATTTTCTCCATGTGTGCGGTTCTTACTAAACATAGCCTGTGAAAATAAACTGTGGATAGTCATATTGACATCATACTAGCAACAGTACACCTTTCACTATAGTTTCATTGTCTATATATGTAGAATATGCCACAGACATGGCACACCATGGCAGGGAGCCTCTATGGCAGGGAACTGTTGCACAGAGAGTTGGTGACAACTTCTTTTCTCAACTCCTGCTCGCTCTCTGTGATATTAGTTCAAACCAGGACTCCTGCCTGTTGTTTTACTTGCTTCCAGGCGGAGATTTAGTGTTGTTATTTTACTTATTTGTTGTCACTTTCTCTGCTGACCATTAGTTTGGAGGTTCATTTGTTGGGATGTGTTTGGCTCGCAACAGTGGGAGTTTAACTGCCAGAATAATCAATATAATCAATAGAAAACCTGTCCTGTGTGAGGAGTAGCCTCAACCGGATGCACCATGCTTGTCAGAAAGAAAGCTGCTTTTACCTTACATATTATTATTTATTTTTCACAATTGGGCACACGCTTCTTAACTTTTTTCTGTCTAAACTAAATATAAATGAAATATGAAACATTCTAGCACTTAGCATTAAACACAAGGTACAGCTGAGACTGATGGGTTTTGCAGGTATAGTTTTGCATGTATTTGGTCATAAAAGTTTGAACAGTTGACGTTGCAAGATAAAAAAGACTTAAGTGATTACAATTCATCCTCTTGGGGAAATGAAGTTGTGAAGGCCCCCCTCCCGATGAGCCCACTCTGTTCTGATTGGTTAGCTTCTGGAAGCCTGCCGAGGGACAGTAGAGCTGGGAGCAGAGCTGTGTTAAATTACTGCTGATGAAAACCCAACATTTCCTGCTTTCACTGCTCATTGAATTAGCAGAGCTTCATTAGCGGTGCTATTCTTCAATAAAGTCTGGTCAACAACATCTACAAATGGAGATATTTGAAGCTATTTGTTGAGCAGATCACTCAGAAATAATGCAAGGAGGAATAGTACAAGAAGAAACAGCCACAGTGGTGATGATATTTGATGAAGAGCTGCAGATGACCAGCACACCTCCAACAGATAAACTACTTATTTTACTTTGTCCTGCTGTGTAATGGAAAAACACTCACAGTGTGCCAGCTTGACTTGAGTCATAGCTCGGCATGACTTCCCCAAATCGATGGAAAAATGCCAAAACGTTAACGGAGTGGAACAGTGAACTTGTCCACTATGTGGGTAGTAGATGACCATATAAAGAAATCTGCCACAAGCCTATGTCGGCTCAAACCGAAAGCAGAAAAAACTGTTGGAAACGGAATGTTCTACATACGTTTACCTCACTGGCCACGTTTGATATGAACATCCAACACTGTAATATTATATATATGACTGAAAATAAGGAAAAGCATAATAAGTAAGATGGACGGAATGAAAGCTTATAACATGAAGAAGTGTATTCCAATCAGAAGGTTTTGTGTAGAGAGACAAGACATCATTTTGTTACATTTATAGAGGAAATTAATTTCTTCGAGGCTACAGTTAAGTGTGAACCTCAGGTCTGCAAACTAACCATCTGGAAACTGTAAAAACTCTAATAGAGTGGGGAATGGTCCTTTCCGAAGTAAAAACACGTCATCAATAAAATGCTCCCAAGAAATAAAAAAAAGGGAAGAAGGGTTGTTTTTTATGATTTGTACAGCATTTGTTCTTCCAAGTGACCAACAAAAAGACAAGCAAAACTAGGAGCCATTTTATTGCTCATTGCAGTGCCAAAGGTCTTGAGGTATGGTATGTTGTAAAAAAAAGAAGTAGTTTCTCTTAAGAACAAATGAGGCCAAATTCTCTTCTCCAGTTTAGGGACCAAATATGGTGTCACTCATGTCCTTTACTGGACACTCTTCTTGCCTCTCTGCCAGTCCAGGACAATGATTGGCCATCTCTGTTGGTGCGCCATTGGCTGATAAGTGTGTGGATGTATATGATTGATTGTCTCTTATAATGTTTTACCTTTCGATTATTTTCTCCACCTCATACCTACCCCATTTAAATGTTGTTTGTAATGTCTTTCATAATGTCACCCTGATGAAGGCCGCAAGCCAAAATGCGTTGGTCTAACAATAAATTGAATATGACAGTTGAAGATGGTGGACTGCAGCAGTGCAGCAGCTTCCCAGCTACTGGCGATCATACTTAATAACACAGGATACGTGATAAAGTATAGTTTTTCAGAATTATTTGAACTCATGAATCCCAGTGTGATTAAACCAGAGCTCAAGGCAGCATTAAGCAGATTGAGGCTCCTGAGAACAACAGGCTGGAGAAGGGAAACACACTGGCTGAGAAGAAGGAGGAAGTGGTGTGCCTGGAGGCAGAGAGAGAGAGCCGACCTGTTAGCCAGGCTAAAAGCTACCAATAGACCCGCTTTGCCAACACTCTTTCTGGCAAATGTCTGCTCGCTGGATAACAAAATGGACTTGATGAAACTCCAATGAGCAGCTACAAGGAGATGAGCAAATGCTGCACACTTCTGCTTACGGATACATGGCTAAACAACAACATGCCTGATACAGCTTACCAGATCTAGGGGCTACTCTTCTTCCGAGCCAACCACAATCAGCTGTCGGGGAAAACTGCGGGGGAGGACTCGGCACCTACATCAATAAGAATTGGTGAACCAACTGTTCTCTGGTAAGCAGCCATTGTTCCGAAGCAGTGGAATATTATATTAATGCTAATGTGGCTCTTGGCGAGCTACATGAACACATCTGGGAGCTCCAAAACAAGCACCTGGAGACATTCTTCATATTAGCATGGGAATTTAACCACACTAAGCTGACGGCCACTCTGTCTCAGTTCTATGAGCATGTCTCTATAGCAACCAGGGGAAACAACACACTAGACCAGGTGTACACCAACAGACGGGAGGCATACAGAGCAATGCCCCCATCTGGGCGTTCTGTGCTCAGACACAGTAAGCCCACATAGAAGAACACCACTGTGTGGCCCAGTACAGCTGTTGCCATGCTTCAGGACTGCTTTGAGCTTACCAACTGGCAGATCTTCAGAGAGGCTGCGACCTGCGAGGGTTGAACTGGAGGACTGTACATCAGCCATTTGTGGTTACATCAGTAAATGTATCGATGATGTCACAGTCATGATGTGATGAAGTCACTGAAGGGGATCTGGAGACACACCAGCACTGGGGGAATTTGGAGGCTGGAATTAAAAGAGCAAAGGCGGAGTATGCTCTTAAAATTCAGGGCCATTTATGACCCCAAGAACATGAGAGATGTTGAATGCCCCTGGGACCCATCTCTCCCAGATGCCCTTAACACATTCTATGCTCACTTTGAAGCCTCCAACTCCTCCCCCATCTCCAGGCTCACAGTTCTGCCAGGTGAGCTGCCACTCAATGTGTCTGCTATGGATGTGAGGAGAACTTTGCAGTGCATCAACCCCTGCCAAGCAGCAGGCCCAGACAATATCCTGGGAAGGCTGTTGAGGGACTGTACTCATGAACTCGCTGAAGTATGGACAGACATTTTTCACATCTCACTCTCCCAGGCTGTGGTGCCGGTATGTCTTAAGGCTTCCACCATCATCCCCGTGCCCATCCCCTGTGCAGCAGCAAAAAGCATGAATGACTATCGTCCAGTGGCTCTGACCAGATAATCACCTGTTCCCCTCAAGCAAGAGGCTGCAGAGCATTAAGACCAGAACAACTAGGCTCAAACGCAACTTCTATCTAGAGGCTGTTAGACTGGTGAACTCCAGGCCAGAGTCTTCTTCCTCTGACCAACACTATAAACCAGTAGTCTTGGTCTGAACCATCAGTATAAAGTATCATGTGTACCTGTCTTCTTTTATTATTATGACAGGGTTGCCCACTTTCTCTGAGAGTCTGACATTTCCATATTTTGTTATGAACCTTTATCATGTGCAGCCTTTATCAAGAGCTAAGAAAGAATAAATAACATATTCATGAAATCACTGAACAATTTGTCGACTGTTCTGAATATAAACCATAATAGGAGTGAGGCTATTCTTTGACTCAGTTAACCTTCTGAGGATGTGGTTCTGCTCTCTTCATTTGACATATGATATCTCATACACCCACAGTACTGAGGATGGACTCAAGCCAACAGTTACATCTATAAATGGCTGGACCTACCCTGGAGCCTCTCTAGCATAAGGCTGTTTGGAATGAATGCATTTCAGCTGCCACTGAGGTCAATCAACTTGGGCAGCACACAGGAAAAGGCAAAGCTTGTGTTAGAGCTGAGAGACTCATCAGATCTGTCTGTACACCAAGGCCCCAGTCCAAACAGGATGTAAGTGTAGGGTCGAGATTGCAGTTGACCAAGCCATCAGTAGGCTTAGGCACTGTGAGACTGTCGGCTCAACAAGGCCCAACAGGTAGCCCTTTACCTGTACTTCAAACTGAAATGACCAGTTAAAGATATTTTAAATGAATCCCTCAAGACTATTTAAAAACATAAGAGAAGACAAAAAGATGCATAGTCAGCATGATTTTTCGGCATTGGCCAGCTACGCGCAACTCCAGCTGGAGGGGTGCCAAAAAGGAGGAAGATTTCAGATGCCCAATCTACTTTGTGACAGTCTGTCACTGACATCCAATGCTGCATTGAAAAACGAACTGCTCACTCTGCACTAAACACATGAAGCTGAGAGGAGACTACAGGCAGACTATAAAGGGGAATATTTTATTGCGGGCTGACTCTCACTGTCATAAATTGAAACTGATGACTGCCGTTTATTTTGCAATCATGGGGTTAATTTGCTCACACCGTGCAAGAATTGTATGAATACTACCATGTTGAATGCAAACATAATATGAGCCACACCAGGATAAAACACGTATGGATATGAATAATATGCGCAGAGGTGAGTCCTCAACTCCAGTCAGTACTCATATCATATCCGGAATTGACTAATAAAATCAGAATCAGTGCATCTCGGTCATGAAATTTTAGAGGTGATAAAAATTAAAATATTACCTCAATTGTCTATCATCTTGGGCTTTTAAATAAAATGTAGTAAAAGACGTATGGGACAGACTGTAACAGTTAGTACTTGATGTATTTTTAAACATGTGTTGCAATAAAAATAGCATCTGAAAATGATAACTTACACACCTTACACCGTGAAATTCCAATTGTCTCACTTGAAATGTCCTTGCTACATGAGGTGTGTGTTTAACCACACGTCAACCACATGTTTATTCTGAAAACTACAATGCTTATTTAGAACCATGTAATTCAACAGATAATCCAACTCTCAAATGTTATATCCCCTACACCTTTTGCACTCATGCATCCCCATATCAGCACACTACTCCTCTATGTTTGACAGTCAGCACTAAGCAGTCAATATGGTAGTCCTGGCCAGGTCCATGCCAAACATTCTGGTCCCCATCTGATACAAACTAATTAATTTTGGTTTCTTCCAACCAAAGAATGTGATGCCAGTATTCATGTTTTGTTTTTTTTTTGGCAAAGTTTAATCTTGTAATTTTGCTTATATTGGTTATGTTGGGTTTTTTTGTTTGTATTATTTCCAAGCCACTGCACCTTCTCTCATTGGTAGTATGCGTCTTCCTGTACCACTTTACAACTGTGTTTTGGGCTTCTGTTCAGTAGCCTACCAGTGATCTTGTACCTTGTCCCATCTTTATGAAGTCTTACAATTTGGTTTCTTACTTGTTCATGCAATTCTTACCATGTGGCGCCATGTTGCATTGGACACAACTCAAGCCAAAATTGAGAAAGTTGTGGTGTTCGCAGGTTCATCTATAACCTTGTTCAGGCAATTAGACTTTATTGGACGTCACAGGTGTAATCACTTTTGTTTTAGTCGTCATCTGTGTATTGACTTCTATTTCAGCGGTCACAGGTGTACTCACTCTTGCTGCGTTGGGGTTGTACTTTGAGACTTGTTTTTTCAATTAAGTCAATTTAACCTGTTTGTTTGACTGTTTGTTTAAGATGATACAATGTTTAATCATTTAACATTTTAGTGTTGCTGCACAGGGGTGTACTCAGTTTTTATTATTTAATAACATAATTAAATATGTATTATTTAGGCCATTACATATCTGATTAATCTCTGTAAGCTTACTATGTAGTGCAGCAAATATTTGTAAGACCTGCAACTTTTCCTCTGTTGCTTGTACTTAATATTCTTTCACTATATGACATATAACATACAATATTCATCAGATATGTGGATTTATATATAGTGTAGGTTCTTTCCACTTTTCCTCCCATCATTTCTAGTAGCATATTCAACTTAATTATCAAATTCCTTTTCATAAGGATGACCTTACTCACATTTCTCTGTTCATGCTGTGTCTCTTATTTTTCTTTGTTTTGCAGTAGGACATTTTTTTTTTACTTAGAAAGATTGACAGTGAGCTTGTACATATTTAGAAGAATGGTAGTGGTTTGCTGGACAGCTGGCTTGTTGATCTGGCACACTGCCATTACACATAGCCCTGGGGTTTAACATATTGCATGCTTAACATTTTGAACTGCACTTCTCTGGAGGCATGGCCCCAACAGCCCAGCCATCACTAGCGAGGCATACTTGTAGACCTGTCTCATGAAATCACGCCTATTGCAGCTCTGTTATTTGGGAGGTTTTCTCTGATACGTCCCTGCACTGCTGTCCTCACTGTACCCAACAGAATATGAACCAAGGAAAACCACTCCCTGTAGACTGACTGTATGAATTCATTCATACGTCTGTGTCCGTATGTGTATTTATGTACAGTATATAGTATGTCCATCTGTTATTCCCTTTTATCCCATTATTTCTTTAATCCCCTCATCCTCCTGTAGGCAGCAAGAAGATGATAGACTGCAGTAAAAAAAATAGAAGAGAAGAAAAGATTACCTGTCATAAAAGATTGCCTGGCAGAAAGCCAAAGTTATTAGATGTGGACACACTGCGTACGGAACAACAATGCATCTCTGATTGGAAGGTGGGGGTGGGGGATGACAAGACTGCAGAGTACAATCCTTCACGGACAAGGCCACCATGAGAGGAACTAGTATATTTTAGTAACTTCTTCGATATTTTTTGTATCTTTTTAAATTTGGTAGTTGGTTATTATTCATAAAGTTACATAATAAGTAGATTGCTAATAGGTTAGCAATTTATTGGTATGTTCTGCTGTCCATCTTTACGACTGGTGATAATGAAAAAGTCATGAAAGGATGAAAGTTTTCAACCTTTACATTAAATTAAGTAATTCCGGACTATTACAGCTTTGCTTTTATCATTTCTATTAGTAACAATAACATTGTAATCACTCAGTAAGTGGTTGAAATGTGCAAACATGGTACAATCAGCAGAAAAAAAAAAGACATGCAGTTAGATGGGCAGACTGGTTGAAAACAAACCCCCAGGTTAGACAAACCAGAGGAGAAAGGAGAGAGGAACTCTTATATAATTCACTCCATTCATGATTTAATTTTAGGGATTTTATATAACGGCTCAGTGAAAACTGGCTTGACCCAAAAGCACACACTGTAACTCAGACCAGTCAGGTAAAATAGAAAGATTTACTCACTTACAAAGTCAGAAACAAGACAAACCAGGCAGGCAGGAGAGATCGAGCAAACTTGATCCCAATACTCAAAAGGGGATCAGGTGGTAGAGGAGGAGTTCAAAAGGCAGGCAAGGGGTCTGTAGGGCATGTATCTGAAACTCTGTTGATCAGGATGTTGACAAGCAGTTCTGTGAGGTTTGGAGGACCAGAAATGAAAAAGTCCAGGAATTAGCAAGAGCTCTGCTTTTTTTCACTGCGTTGGTTGTTGCTACACAAAAAAATCTGAGCGCAGTGGAGAAATCTGAGAGCAGAAATTTCGTGAGCTGAAGTCACAGTTGACCTCTATGTTTGGAAGTTATTATTCTAGTGTAGTTTCATCACTATTATCACACTATCAGACTACAAACTGTAATGTCACTCTCAGTTTGTGATAGCTTTGATCAGTATCTAACCATCAGACTCAGGTCGTGTCATGTGACATTGTAGACACACACCAACCAACATTACTATGAAGTCAAAATGGCTTTTTCTATGGTTATTTACAGCAATTAGAACTAGCCCTGTTTTATGACAGTAGTAAATTTATAACGGGTCACTCACATCACTTTCCCACAGCCTGTGGCAGCTGTCATCACACTGTCACTGTCAAACAATGAAACTCCAAACCACCAAACTAACTCAATAGAGTACTGATCACAGAGCATGACAAGTTGTTGCAGTTCTCATTAAAGCTATGTAAACCCACAGTAACAGTGTGGGTTGTCTTACCTTTATTTTTATTTTTATTTTTTTTGTATATTTTCTGCAAAAGTGTCCATCTTGTCATTAACCTCCAGGGCTCTGAGCAGATCTGATTTCATTTCTGGAGTACAATTAAGATACCTGCAGCATCAAAAGTAGCCTAAAAGCATTCGTTATGCAAAATGGTACCATTCAAAGAGTCATATATTTATGAATATTCTAACTGATGCATTAACATGTAGGTAACATTAATTAATGTTGTCATGGTAAAGCTCATTTTAACAACTTTACATAAAGCTGGGTATATTATTTATTCTATTACAAAGCAGTATATCTTACAAACGGATTAGTCAGGAGAAATACACAGGTTGTGTTTAACCAAGTCAACAACAATGCTTTCAAACACAGACACCTTTGCAATTTTGCAGGAGGATTCACCTGAGGGTCGACTCATGGTATACTTCCCAGTTTGAGACTGCCTTGTATTCTGGAAATATCCCATATAGTTTATGTTTTTTTATATATTATATACAGGTAAGCAGCAAGACACACACACACACACACACACTCACTCTGTTTAGTGTCACATCAGCACAAGCAGGCGGAATACAAATATCCATCACACTCACATAAATAAAACCAGTTATTTGACATATATTTTTTCAATAATATTTTTTTTTAAATATTTGTACAAAATAAATGTTCACCATTCATATTCATCCACCCCTAGTACTTTGTAGAATAAAATGGGAAAAATCAACTGTTTTTCATTTTTATTCAAAAATGTATGAAATAACTCAACCTTCCTTGGCACCTCCCTGGAATTCATTACAGTTTGCCACAGAATCAGACTAACTGACTTTGAAGAAACATATTCACCCACTACAAACACTACAAAGTTTGGTCGTTGTCCAGTTAGGCTAGTCCAAAAAGACACGATCTGAGAGCATGAGCTGTTGATTTTTTAAATGCATCTAAAGGAGTAAAAGGAAAGCAAATGAAATATGATTTTATGTCTGTATGTGTAACATTGGGAGGTAGCCAAGCAAACTGTTGGTGACATATTGTGTGGGCACATTCGGAAAGGCTACATAAACAGACAAATGGTACGGTTGACTGAGCCTCAGTTTCTCCTGCAGGACGATAACTGCCACGTCATTTATTAACAAAACAATGTAAAACAAAGAACATTCATTATTATCTGATCTGTCATTGCGTAAACAGGAATCTTTCCATCTTTGTAAATACCTTTGGAACTCTTAATACATAGCCCTGTTTATGATGCAGCAACACAGATCCCTGCAGAATAATAGTGTCTAAACCAGGAGTGTCAAACTCAACCGCACAGGGGGCCAAAACTCAAAGCACACATAGGTTGGGGGCCGATCAGGATAAACAGTTATTGAACAAACTAAAACTAAATGTTTTTTGAATATTAATATGAATGGAAACAGACAGGATACAATATCATTCCAAAATAAATAAACTATCTCCTGTCATAATTATACAAATTCAAAATATGAACATGCTGGAAGGAAATCTGAAAATAAAAATGCTGCTTTTAATTAAAAGTTAAAATCATAACAAATCCAAACATTGCATTTTCTTTGCTCTTCTGCCAGTCTGTCAGAGCTCGATGCTTGGCATCTTGTCTTGGCAACAAGTTGGTTCATGTTTGGGGTTTAGGTTCTGTGTTTGTGGAGCTTCTCAGGATGGACTGCAGGTGTTCATCTGTGAGACCACTCCTGTGTGACGTTTGCTTCATTTTCCTCACAGAGAACAGCTGCTCACACATATATGTGCTGCCAGACATACACAGGGTTCGAGCCGCGTGTTGACCCGAGCTGGGGCGTTACTTCAGGAATGAAGTGAATGAACTGTGCGGACCCCACAGTGTCGTACTTTACCTTTAGTGTCCCGTTACACTGCAGCTCCATCAGCTCCAACCGCATCTGTACAGGTGCAGTTTCCATGTCGACGGCGAATGGTTCAGCTCGAAATGACTTTTCTGTGCTTCAAAGTCGCCAAAGCGCCAGGCAAACTCCCATTGACTTGAAATGCCGTCACTGCATCATACATATCAGTGATCATGCGCTCCCGTCCCTGGAGCTGAAGGTTTAAGACGCTGAGATGTGTAGTTATGTCAGCCAGAAACTTCAACTCACATTTCTACTTTTCATCCTGCAGAACCTATGAGGATAGGAGTCTATTGAGAACTTTTCCCTGACTTAGCCACTGCACCTCCGTATGATAAGGCATGTCGCCAAACTCTGAATCTATTTCCTGCAGAAAAGACTGAAATTGACGGTGTTTTAAACCTTGAGCTCTGAACTTTACAGTTTATGTTACAGTGTTCATCACATGATCCATTTTTAGGACTTTACCACACAGCGCTTCTTGGTGTATGATGCAGTGATATACTGTCAACTCACCAGCACAGTTCTCCTCCTGCATCTTTAAGCGCATCCTTCCCACTAGTTCACTTTTTTCACCACACATCGCCGGTGCTCCATCTGTTGCAAGCCCAACAAGTTTGTCCCAAGGCAGTTTCATGTTGGTTATACTTTGACATACATTTTCAAAGGTGTCTTTTCCTTTTGTTGTCCCGTGCGTTGATTTAATGGCAAATATTTCCTCTGTAACGCACAAATTAGAGTCCACTCCACAGATGAAGACGGCCAGCTGTGCAGTGTCAGTCATGTCAGTACTTTCATCCACAGCAAGGGAGTATGCAACAAAGTTTTTCCCTCTTTCAATCAGTTGTGTTTTGAACACCCTAACCCTAACCCTTGATTACAGCCACATTGCCTCTGCAAATGAGACACACAGGTTTACCAGCAATGTCAGTCAACATAGTCATTCTCCCACCGGTTTGAAAGGCTATTTTCAGAATCAACTTTTCTCTTGGACATTGTTAGGGGCTAGCTTTGATTTGAAATTAGAGTTGTATACATCAACAGACATTTGATCTGACGTAGTTGATGCGGGAATGATCACAACTACCTCATTCAATAAGATCTAAAGCTATTGCACTGCTTATTGGATTTGTAGTTTGTGTATTATTGGCACTTCATATAATTGTACGCCGGGCCCTCATATAAGGTTGTACAGGTCTGGGAAATTACTTACAACAGCGATGAGTCTCTCCTCCATCATCTTCGTAATAACACATCTATCAATCAATCAATCAACCAACCAACCAACCAACCAACCAACCAACCAACAAACCAATCATCTTAAGTCCAAAGCAGAATGCTGAAATGCTACAGCGCTACATGGTAAATAAACAATGTTCCTCTTCCGGTCTTTCGTCTTTTAGTCTTTCCTCTCCCAGTCTAATCTCCGAGCTACGTGATTGGGCACCTCAGCGTGACGTCGGGTTGCGGTTTTCCAAAAGTTGGGCGCTGCAGGCGAGCCACATTACCCCCGTTCAAATGATTGGGACCTAGCATTTTTGCTGCGCTGCCGGCTTTGGTGTGAATGCAGCCTTCTGCATGTGAAATCATCCATTGGTTTCCATCATTTCTGTGTGTATGAAAAATCAATTATAGAACTCATGAAACTTGCAAGAGTTGTGTAATCTGTGTAAGTCAACATTCATTTTGTCAATGTTACGTTACTGGTGCAAGGTAAAATAGTTTAAATGCAAATTGATTCTTTGGCTTTGGCATACATTACTTCATAACAATAATGTAAATGGGGCAAAACTAAGGCATTAACTTAAGATTCATGAAAATAAATCGAAGCCAATGGCTGCCTAGAATGGCAAAACACTGCATTTATATTTATAAAATACAGCAGCATGTTATGCAAAATGGTGATCTGTGGTGTAAAGTAGACATAGTAAATGTGCTTAAACATGCTAAAATGTTCCCTTAAGCAAGATCATTTTCAAAAATTATAGTGCTAATCCAGCAATTCAATGTTGCATAAAGTTGGGGGACGCCTGACAGAAGTATAAAAAAAAAAAAAAACTGTCAAAATCAATGCAACAGATGCCAAAATATTCAAAAGTTTAGGTGCAACAGACACTAGTCACATCAGTCAATCCACATGTCAAGTTGGTGGCAGTGGGCAGGCCTTTATAGAAAACAATGGGTGCAATTGTTTTGATGGCATTCTGCACTACCGATGTGTGCTGCTCTTTATAGTCCCTATTGGTCAACCTCACCAAGTGCACCTTTTGCATTCCCCTTTAAAAGCATGTTGGTAAAATCAGGAAGCGGAGAACAAAGAAAACAAATGAAATAGCAGCATCACTGTAGAGTCTGTACAGGTATTTGAAGTAACTGATTACCGGTACACTGATAGCCTGGGTCATAGAGGGGATATACGTGCATAATGTTATCCATTTTTCAAAGCAGAAAACTTTGGCTTTACTTCAGCTTAATGTAAGCATAGTGTGTGAGAGCACATACTGTGTTTGCATGTGTATAAATTATAAATTCACTGTTGATGCCATAATTCTCAGTGAGAGACAGAGTGCAAGATATCAGAAGAGGCACTCTCTTGCCCTGCATCCTGCATCCTGTCCAGATACTTTGCATGTGTTTGTGTGTCTGACTGTCAGTCTTTCTTTGTGTGTGTGTGTGTGTGTGTGTGTGTGTTTGTTTGTTTGTTCTCAGGTGTGATCCTGTGTGTGCTCATGTGCTGGAGAGATCAGTTAACTAATAGTGCCCTGTTCAGGGGAATACACTTGCTGCCAAGAATTAAGAGGCGCTGCAGTGAGTGAGTGAGTGTGTGCGCCTATCTGTTTGTGTGTGCTTGATGTCTTGCCAGGGGTGTGTGTTTGTGTGTACAGGCGCTGTGTGTTCTCAGGCGTAACTGTGTGTGTGTGTGTGTGTGTGTGTTCAGGTTTCTTGGTGAACACGGCACCATAGCTAAACACGGCACCATCAGTCTGACGCTCTCTGTCTGACAAGCTGGTGAAGACTGATATCTGTTTGATGTATGATTCATTTAGCTCCTCATACTCATAGAAATACATATTCACAGCTGGGACCTCTCTCTCTCTCTCTCTCTCTCTCTCTCTCTCTCTCTCTCTCTCTCTCTTTCTCACTCTGGGTGAGTGAGTCAGTTCATATCTTTGCTCTTTTTCTATCTGTATTGAGGTTTTGTATGTTTTTTTTTCTTGTTTGGTTTTTGTTATTAGTTTGTGGTGGTTAACTTTGGTTCAGTTAGGTCGTGGAGTTGGCAGCCGGACATTATGTCTGTTGTCATTGGTCATGTAGAGCTAGAAAAGCTCACATGCGCTTAAAATAATGTGGCGTGTCTGTGTTTTGGTGGAGGAGGAGGCCAGCATTGCTGTTGCAGCAGAGGTTGTAGGGTTTGAAAGTGTGAAATCCGCCTCCTGCGTGACCTTCTGCCAAAGTTGAGAAGGTCGTTGAAAACGGTGTTGTGACACATGATACTTATGAAGAATGGTGTTCCTCAGCCTTGGCATTGATTCTACGAGTCTCTTTAACTCGTCTAGAGGGGTGAACATCATTCCCTCGTTTGGTGTTTTGATGATGATGTTGGAGGGCACTGTGTAATACGTCAGTCCAAAATATTCCATAGGGGTTTAATTAGGTTGAGATCCGGTGACTGGTGAAGGTCATAGTATGATGATTCACATCATTTTCAGACATACAAAGCATTCAGTGACCCCTCATGACCCTGTGAATTGGGGCATTGCCATCCTGGAAGAGATTACTCCCCCATCAGGATAGAATAGGATAAAGATCAACAACTTTGTATTGATTTGCAGTGACTCGTCCTTCTAAGGGAACAAGGGGACTAAAACCATGCCATCGAAAAGCCCCCCACGGCATAACAGAGTAACCAGATCCCCTCACTGTAGGGGTCAAGCATTCAGGCCTGGACCGGTCTTGCTTTTAATCTGTTAGTGCTGGTGAAATGCAAACATTAGTTTCAGAAGTAGGAGCCAGGAATGGCAGATTGTCTGGTAAACATGTCATTGGTGCCATCGTTTGGAGCCTGATTGTGAATCCTGTATACAGCCTTGCATACCTGTAACACCACTACCACACAGTAACAAATTAAAAAGTGAGTGAATGTGTAGATGTGTGGAATTGATCTAAATAAATCTCTACTGCTGTGCCAGGTGGGCATCATGTTTGGTCTCTGTCCACAACAGGCTGTGATGTAGTGAAAACAGAGCATCCCTCCCTGAACCACCACTGACCTGTCAGGCTGTGAGGACACTGAACAGACTGCTGCTTAACCAGCTGCACATATCACAGCCAAATCTGATGCTGCACATTCCAATATGGAAAACGCCAATATGTAAACTAGTGTCATCTAAAACTGTGAACAGGACAATTTAATATATTCATAATTTTATGATAATAATTTATGGATTACAACATCTTAGCTTAATTAAATTGATTTAACTGAATTGAATTAATGAATCATGTATTTGTGTTTAAAACGTTCATACGCATGGTTTAAGCACAGATTTGTGCATATGCACTGTTTGTGAATTAGACCTAATGTGTCATTACCAGGTCTCTTCAAGACCTAGAGATTGAAGTATTAGAATGATAAAGTAATAGTGGATTCTACAGGAAATCAAGAGTGTAATGAAGCCCTTAAATATAAAAAAGGCTGCCTTAACCAACCTGTTGGGCATTACAGCACAGGGAGCTCTGGTCTGCTTATGATTCATGAATGCATTTCTAATGGATGCCCCCTCGCAGTTTTTCTTGGCAATCTTCCATGTCTTTCGGGGTGGTGCCCTGAGGTTGGACTTAATTTAAATTAAGTCCTATTATTCAATTTATTTGAGCTAGCCAAATTTAACCTAAATGCCCTACATTAAAATGGTGCATGATCCTTGCAGTTCATTCTTCAGTTTTAAATACAAAAGTCTGCAAAAGCGCCAATGTCAAGATGCCAATTTATGTAAGAGGAAAAGTGATGACTCAGTAGACATTGATGTAAAATGACTGTTTAGAAAGATGGTGAAATGAATGAATGATTTATTTTAATCATTACAAAGAAGTGAAGGATGTAGATCACTTCATCATGATATGGCCTTATGGTGATGTTCTGTAAATAACTGACTTTCTGTGGAGGTAGTTGTATTGGTTTGGTCAAAGATTGATAGAATGAATACAGCAGCAATCCCTCTGATTGTACTTGGAATGCTGTTCAGATGAACAGACAGGAGCTCCATGCACTGATGCATGTCTGTGATAAGACCTCAAAAACATGTTTCTGATAGCGAGCTGGCATTTTCACTTGGTCATGTCTTTTTTTATCATTGATGGCATGAACATCAATTTGCAGTTCATGAAGCAAAGAAAGGATTTCTGGAGCTTTGCATTCATTCATGGTTCTTTGTGTGCAACCTTACAAACATTTGTAAATAGTGTGGGGCAGTTTACCACACCAAGAACACTAAAAGCCAAGCCAAGAAATGATCAGACATTTTTGAAACATTATTTAAAAAACACAATTACTGTTCTAGTTTTCTAGTTGGTTCTAATTAGTCTATGTAGTACGTGTGAATCATCAGAAATGTATGTAGTAGGCACGTTATTGGAAACTGACTTTAAAAGAGCCCTGCATATATTCCATAGGCCCATACATAAATACTTTAAATTCCATCTAGCCCCAGGAAGACTGGGTAAGACTTTGAGAGTTCCTTCATTGGTCTTTCTGCAATGTTTAAATGCATTATATTCTAAGACAAATTAGAACTGTATTGGCTCAAATATAGGGTAATATATTTATCAAATTATGTTTGTAAAGTGTGTGTCATCTTATAGTTGAGGACCAGACAATAACACGTTCACAAGATCAATTGTTCTTTTTGAATGGAGAGAGTAGTGGTGTCTAAAAAAAACTTCTTAGCAGCCCTCTTTGTGCAAGTTGTCAAATTGTCATAGTTTGACCTCATATTGTCAAGTTGATGGTCTTTTACCCTGTAACAGTGTGGGGCTTTTGGTAAATGGTGTTTGTTAAAGGCTGCCAAAAGCAAACACATTCCTTACTGGTTTCTGCACACACACTGTCACACTTTCTGCACATTTTGGCATCCCATCAGTTTAAAGGTTCCCAACTCCTGGACAGAACCTTCGCTACCAGGCCATGAAACAGTATGATTCACAAAAAAAAAAAGCTGAAAAAAATGATGACATAGCTTTATAGGCTATGTTTGTGGTTAATATCCTGGGACTTGGTGCAGTCTGTGCTGCATCTTTCCTCATCACTCTCTGTCACTTCACACAACATACTGATTTTTGGACTAAACAAAGTCAAAGATAAGGACACAAGATAAGTTTTTTCATTGCCCACTCAGGGCTAAATCCCTGCATTTTTTGTCCAGTGTGGGTCCAACTACTTTAGGGTTTAACTCCCCATACAGGCATGAAGTGAAATGTCACCTTACCTGAATGCACCTTATTTAGCTTTTGAACTTGTTCCCAGTCTGTGTGACCTAAATTCATAATGTCTTGTCTTGTGACTCACAGGTTTTTCTTAAAAGGTGATACTAACAGTTTCTATGATAAATTCAAGATTAATTCCACACATTTAAGAAAACCTCTGAAACACCAATTAGACCATCAGGTTAAATTTAGTATGCATGAAATCATGAATTTACATTTTGAAATGTCTGCAGATACTGAGGTGTGTGTGTGTGTGTGTGTGTCTGTCTTCGCACTATCTAAAACACATTAAGATGTTGAAGCATTTTTTTTTAGATGTAAACCATCATTAAATAACTTCACAGATATGACAAAAAATAGAAATGTATACAATATATGAAGACAAAGAGTGACACACTAAACATGCTCTTGCAAAATAGCAGGAAGAGACCAGACACAAAGAGGGAAAATACAAATAATGATAGCGGTGTAATAATAATAATAATAAAGGGGGTTGGGATTGAAGCAAATTTTGAGAGTGGTCTTATTAACTTTTGTTGGTTATTTATTCAGACGTGAAACCACAAGTCAATTTGAAATGGTAAATGAACTTTTATACTGTTATGATATCTGTGTTAAAGTTACAAAACTTGAGGTGGAATATATGGAAAGTATGCTATCTGAAAGTCAAAAGCCAGGGCAGTCTGTTCTACTTCCTCCTCAAACTGACCACAGTTTATTTGTGCTTGCCCACAGACTAGCCTTTGTTACTAAGGTTGTTCAATAGCTTGTTCGCATTGTCCACTCCCATATTTCAGAAGTTTATATTTTGAGTAAGGAATGTGAAAAAGAAGTGAAATCCTATTGCGCTGTTTGCTTATGTAGTCTCCTGAGCTGAACTGTAAATGATGCAAATATATTCCAGTACAGCCCCAGAATATCAATGTAAACCTGTAAATGTGCATGATATGTCCCATATTTATCCGCCAACTCCTAATGGAGGCAGATTTACACATTTTTTATAGAAACTGATTCAAATGATTTGATTACAACAACTAGACAAACATCACACAACACAATGATCTCTCTTTGACCCACAATCACATGTTGGGAGCAGTGAGTAGCCACAGCACAACACCTGGGGGACCGAGTCCAGTTGTGAAGCCAGTACGGCTCAAGGGCAAAGTCAGGAGAAAAGCCACACATACTGGACCTCCACACAGAAAGACTATTACTCATCATTTTTTTTTTTTTTGTCAACAGAATCACATAGTGATGTTATATAAACTGGATAAAGTATATCAAATCAGAGTGAAACCACCTTATTGTGTCTTAGCTCTCATGGTTAGTGATGGAGCTTAGTGTAGCATGTCCTGTAAATCCCACCAGAAGGGAATTAACCTGTTTAAATTAATAACCGTCGCTTCCTGCCCGCCCACGCGCTTTTTGATTCATATTTCACACCCTCACAAGCCTTTGTTCTTCGCTGGAGAGACATGCACGGGGGGGAAATACTTTAGCCTCAAAATGTCAGTCGCTGCTGCTTCCTCACCAGCTGCTGCTTAGAAACACTGATGTTTCCATGCTTCTGTATTTTTATCCTCCTCCCTTCTTGTCTTTGTCTGCTCCTGTCTCCTTTTTTTTTTGTTTTAAATGTTTTATTTTATGCCAGGGAGATGGATTTTCTTTGTCTTTACACTGGAGTGTTGTTACAGCTCCGGCGGTGTATTTCTGTTCTCTCTCTCTCTCTCTCTCTCTGCAGCTTGTTGCGTCGTGTTGCCTGTTTCTGTTTCATTTCATGGTGCTGACTGTGTCAAGATTCGCCTCCTTTTTGACTCTTTGTTCTCTCCAACGATATTTTGGAAAGCAGAGTGTGAGGAGGCATGAAGGTTGTTAGCATATTCACTATGTTCCTGATGGCCTGAATAATATTCTGCAACCTACTGTATGAAAAACAAACATCGGAGGCTTTTCCTCCAGGCATGTGCACCTTTTGAAGGTCTTTTCTTTCTTGTAACACTGACTGATTTTGGGGCGAGATGGAAGCATGAAGGTTGCAGAGAAGTGTAAGTGACTTGAGAAAACCCCCAACGGTGTTGTAAGAATTTGGGTCGAAAAGAACAATTTGCCACCTATGCTAAATGAAAAAGAATAGCAGCAATATGTTTAAATAAATAACTTCCATCCAAGATTATTGAAGGCTGGTTGAAGGACTTGTGGGGTTCCCCAATGCACATTGTCAGGCCCATTATGGTTTATTTTGTCCATGATGACATGACATGGGGTGCATCTGAATGATGAATTCACTATCAGGATGACCTGGTATAAATGCAGAATGCAGGTCCTTGTGTTTCTCCTTGTGTTTCCACGGTGGGCGGGACTAAGACACAAGGAAAAGACGCAAGTGAGGGAAACGTGGATGCAATTTAAGAGACTTGGGATGCACCCATGGCCTACTAGGCTGAGTACAGGTGGGCGGGGAGATCTCCTTGGTAGCAGGGATCACGAGCCACACCTGCACCTCATGATAATCAGCAGGCTACTTAAGCCAGCCCCCCCCCCCCAGTGCCAGGTTATTCTCTTGGCTACTCATGTGAAGTTTGCTCTCCAGTTGATCTCATGCCTCTTGTGTCTCCAGTTACTTGTTGAGAAATTGATTGTGGTTTTTTGTTACCTTGCCAGTGGAGTTTGGTCCTGGACATCTTTAGTTCTCTTTATGGTGATTTTGTATTTTTTTGTTACTTTGCTCTTGGTGGTCCTTTTGTCTTTGTTGTATTTTTCCCTGCCAGGGTAAATTTTTGTTTAATTTTTGTGGTAATAAATCATATTCCCTTTACTCTGCGTCTGGGTCCTGGCTCCCCCTACACAACCCGTGACACGTAAATGAATTTTAAACAATTATTGAATCCTGGGTTTGAATTTCATTTGAATTTAATTCAATCTAAATTCATAATTTTTGGAAATTTAAGAAAATTTACAGTGTAAAATTATGATAAATTACATTGAAAACGAAAGACTGATAATAAATAAAAAGTCAATTGTACCACTTAAAAATTTCTTAAACACACAATATGTACTATCCGCTATAAAAACACTGAATAAATCTGTTTAACATAAAAAAATCAGTGTTTGTGCAACACTGTTCTGACACTGCTGCTGGCCAAGCTTCTGGCAAGGTTTGCTCAGCTTGCTTCTCTGATACTTCAGATCCAGACGTTTAGGAGGTTTTTTACCAGGAGCCCAATTATCCACAGAGGTCTCCTCCAATCTAAAACATACACAGGAAATAAAACCAGTAAAAAACACAGAATAAAGCAGTTTTACGAAAAAAGAATCAGTGTTTCTCTGAGGCTGTTTTGGTGGATGCCGGACATCCGGGAGGGGCTGCAGAGGGTTGTGTAGACGGCCCAGAGCATCAGTGGAGTTGAGGTTCCCCCCCCATCCAGGACATTTACAACGGATGGTGTGTCAGCAAGACCTGCAAGATTAGCAAAGACTCCAGCCACCCCAACCACAGACTGTTTCAGCTGCAGCCGCTTGGCAGGCAGCCTCAAGGACTGGACCAGACAGTCTTTCTACTGTTTCCATTGCTATGTTAACGCTATTATTGCTGCAATGTTGACGACCCAAGAATTTTACTCTCTGATATTTGTATGATGGGATGGAACAATAAAGGAATCCTGAATCTTGAAATTTGTGAACGCCACTTCGGTCAGACCGGAATAGGCTGTGTTTGAGAGACAATGTGTCTCCAATAGCAACAGCCAACCTTTTCATTATGGATTTAATAAGAGGATAACAGGAGGGTGTCCTCATTATGATGGGAAATCATTATAAGATAATGTTGTTATAATGAGATACTTCTTAGACAGAAATACAGTGGCAAAAACAGTGGCACTTCTGAACTGTCATTAAAATCACACAGATAATTACATTTTAGCTGTATAGATCTAATATTTGACCTCATCTCCTGCTGCAAACGAGAACACGTTGCATCACAGCGGATGGTTAGTTACCTACTAGAATGATGAATGTCCCAGTGAGTATGTTTACATCCACAGAGGTGACTTGGTCTCGGACTGTCTTTGTGCATGTTTTCGTATTCTGGTTTCAGAAGCCTGTTTAGCGTCCTACTTCTTTAAACCATGGCTAGGATCTTTCTCTAACACTAACCATATATTGTTTTGTGACTAAACCTAACCAAACCTTAAGCATAGAGGTGATGGATCAGAAAACATTTATTAATTTTGTAATGGTTTTGGAGGGCGCTGACAGACAATGTTGTCCTGCTGATAGGAGTAGCAACCGAGAGCACGTTTGGAAGGCATTCATTTAGTTTGGTAGACTACATCGAAACACGTTACTCAGATTTGTGATCACTGTTTGTTCATTTTAAGTAGCACAGCAGCTGGTAAGAAAAACAAAAAAATATCTAATGACAATCAGCAGAAGTTTGACGTATATGCTCAAATATAAGTCACCAAGTAAATAAGCATGTCTTCCAGAAATGATGTTTATACGCTTCTTATAACTTGAGATCTTCTAATCATGTTGCTCTAGTAAAAGTATCCAGTCCATATGAGAAGTGTAACTGTGTGGAGCAGATTCAACATGTAAAAGAAATCAACTTGATTTCAATCAAAATGATGTCCCAAAGCATAACTAAGTAATTACAATCAGCAAAACAAGCAGAGTGATCAAATCAATGAAAATGTTTTTTTTGTAGTTTGCTCATTTGGCAGTATCATACATGTTTTGCCATTACTAAAGCTCAGATTGTCCCATCAACATGGTTCTTATATCCCTGGAGCCCTATAGACTCAGGTTCCAGGTTATTCCAGACACTGGGATAACCTGAGACAATCTCCTTTTGTAAAGCGAAAGGTGGCACTGAATAGCCCAACTAGCCTGAAATAAATAATATGGTTGGGTAACACATATGGTAACTGTAAGGACAAAAGAGTTAATGGTTTTGCCAAATACATTTTTGCAGGAGATGCGATTTGTAACTGGATTGTCTTAACTGGCAACATGTTTTCCAGTAGAAGAAACGCTATGTTCATGTAGACAGTTGGAAGGTGGTCAGGATGGATGGTTCCACAAGTTGTAAGGTTTTAGTTACTAGATTTTTGGTAAAGTTTGGAGAAAGATGGCCGTGGTCTGTTAAAAATGATAACTAGTGACACAGACCATCTCCTCCTAATGAGGTGAGGATGGTTGTCTGCTCTTTCAAACCATCTAGTCTTCTCTTTCCAGTGCTGCTAATTCCAAGAGGTGTACAGTTTTTTGGGTAAACAGGCTTTTGTTTCATTGTGTTGCACATGTATTTGTTGAAGATCCATGTGATTTTTTTAAAATAGAAAGTATGTTTATGTTGTTGTGGTGTTCTCTCTAGAACTAAATGATCCAAACAGGGGAACTGCGGTAGCCAACAGTCTCTACATGAGACTAGAAAGTCACGATTCCAGCATTAACAAGAAATATTGGAGCAGCAGCGGTAGTAGTATCACGAGCAGCAGAATGTACTGAGTGAGAAAGGCCATGTTTGCTAATATGATGTGGCTTACTGTCAAAGATCATTTGAGATATAACTCACTATTTATGCTGTTAAACTGGTGGAGACCTTTCATGAAGCCCAGGGTGAGAAGTTCACCTCCACACAATAGACAGACTCAGATATCCTCACAAGAGAACTGATATGCTATTTATCAGGGAGTCTCACTTTCTCTCTGGTCTCTGGTACCTGCAGTATCTCTCTCTCTCTCTCTCTTCATCCTTAATTTGCTTTGTGACACATCCGGCTTAGGATAGACGGCATGTTGCAGAACGTGTCCTGTCACACTCTTTTTTTTTTTTTCCATTTACCGTGACAGTTACTTGTTTCAGATACTGAACCTTTTGTACAACCTGTCACACTCCAAGTCCTCCAATCGTTCTGTATCTCCTTCCCTGATTGGATGGCTGTGCATGGTCCTCACCATTAGCTGACCACTCATCCTGACACTCTGGCTATTACTCTGTATTACATACTTGTCAGACACTTCAACGCTCTTTTCCCCCTCAGTCATTTTCTCCCTTCTTACGTCTCCAGCTCCACTCCAAATCCGACAAGGGCGACGGCTCCGTGCGCTACATCCTGTCTGGAGAGGGGGCCGGCTCTATCTTCATCATTGACGAGACAACGGGTGACATCCACGCGGCGAAGAGCCTGGACCGTGAGAGGAAGGCCCAGTATGTTCTACACGCAAGGGCCATCGACCGGTGGACGAACCGCTCCCTAGAGGCAGAGTCAGAGTTCATCATCAAGGTCCAGGATGTCAATGACAACGCGCCAACCTTCCCAGATGGACCGTTCTCAGCCACTGTGCCTGAGATGTCTGATGTCGGTAAGACCAGAGCTTTTTTTTTTTTTTATCTTGACATAAAAGTTAACATTGGCACAGTTTGATTAACTTACCCAGGAAGACATGTGACAAAGTCAGACATTTCAGTCAGGGTCAATTACATAAAAATCCTACTCTGAAAAATGAAAGGCTGTATTTTTGTAGAATTTGAATCATGTAAAAAGTATTCTGGGTGCAAAGAAATAGAATTGTATTATTCAGATATGAACAGATAATGCAAAATAACTTCACCTCCAAAAACATCTCCTCTCCCCTGACTTGTAATCATCACATTCAGTCACTTTCTTCTATATCAAAAGCATTCCGGGTAGTTATTTTCTGTACAGTGCGAACAAAAAAAAAAGAGCAAAATCAGCAGGACTTTTCATGATGCAGATGTGCCAGAAGCTAAATAAACACAGAGATGCAGATAGTTTGCAGTTCAGTTTTCGACCTTCTGAAAAGGTTTACCCTCTATCTCTCTTTTGCACTAATGATTTCACTGGGATAGGTTCATGCTGATATAAACTGTAGATGAGCTCCAACTGTGAGTCACTTAACATAAATCAGGTTTACATCCAAATGTACCACACATTTTAACCAAAAAATCTAAAAAAAAAAAAAAAAATCATAAAAGAAAATGTGAATTCATGTGCCTTTTTACTACTGTTATGTGAATATTAATAGTAAAGCACATCAAAGTAAACAGCTGCCGGCACCGATTCTCCTTTCAAGTGCAGTAAACTACAAAAAAGAAGAAGAAGATGGTGCAACGTGATGATGTAATCAATAGAGCGATGTTGAAAGCTGAAGTGACAGAAAACATGATACACATCCCGGTGATGGAGAGCATGATGGACAAAGTGGAAACGGAGAGAACATCACAGCTTCTTGCTTTTTTTTTGGAAGCGTTTTGATAGCAGCGCTGCGACAGTCATACAGACAGGTATTTAACACCGCAAAGAGACAAAGAAGAAGAGAGCTTGACAGTGAAAGACGAGCTGTCACCATTTTTCCGTCTCTCCAGCAGGCTGAAGCTTCGGGGACAATCTAGGTCACATGCTTCCTGTATATTATCATCTTTCGCAAAAAAATCTGTTTCCATTGCACTTTGGTTTGCATTTTGTTTTTATCCATACGTCGCCTTTTCCACCTCATCCATGCATAAAAACGACATTACACTACATTTGGACTCACCAATGGTTACTCTCAATAGCTTTCCCTTTTTTTTTATTATCATAGACACTACAGACCAAACATATTTTCATACAAGTGAATTAAATTTTCACCAACTAAAGTGTGAAATATGAGTGAGGACGGCACTATCATGAGTGTCAAACGATGTGTAATAATATTTAAAAGGTGTTGCATCTGCCTCAGTTAATGTTTGACACTAGAACCGGGGTGAACCAATGACATTAGCTCATAACAACCATGTGTGAATGAATGCTACGGCGAGGAGGACAGAGGCAGGTGAGACGTGTCAATTGTTCAGTCAACATGTGGCTGTATAAATAGTAATAATAATAATTGACGTAGATTGTAAGGACACATTATTGTAGGCAAAATATTTGATGATATGTTTTACATCTGTATAAAGAGACATTCTTTTTTCTAGTGATAATAAAAACAAGTACAGTATGCTATAAATGATAAAAAAAAAAGAAAAAAAAAACATGCACTCTGTGTTGCCCAGAAGTATTTTTTTAAATTATTTTCTAAGATTTGCGTGCTGGACTGGAAAATCAGACAGATGATGCTAATAACCTTAATTACCAATTTCCAAGCTAATGTGCTAAGTGATATAGCCAGAGCTCCAGGCCGCTGGAGGACACTTACATTTACATTTTTTCATTTAGCAGATGCTTTTTATCCAAAGCGACATACATATGAGACTGATAGAACAATGTAGGAGACTGATTAAACAGAGGAGGAGGTAATGGTCAGCATGTATTGAGATTTAGAGTGCATTTCATATATGCTTATCCCCCACCCAGCCCACTCACACACACACACGCACAAACCCTGTCTTTACTTCTTCTTCTCCGTTCTTTCTGCCATTGTTCTTTCTCTATTGATCATTATCTCTCTCGCTGTCTGGCTCTCTCCCTCTCTCCCTCTCTCCGAGTCTCTTTCATCTCTCATTAGCTCTCCATCCCTCCCACTCTGGCTCCTCATTGCTTTATACCTCCCATCTCTCACTCATTTCCGAGCCTTCTCTCACTCTCTTCTCTTCTTTATCTCCTCTTATTCCCAGCTCTCCTGTCTCTCACTCGGTTCACCGTTTCCTAACACACTCCATCCTTTTTGGACTTTATCTTTGAACGGTAATCGTTAAAAGGTGTAAATGGATTTTCAGGTTAAAGTCACCACTATAGAGTGTAGAAATACATAAGCTTTGTAAACAGTGGGGTCATTTCTGTAGCGCAGCAGCAGCTGGCACAGTGTTGTTTATCAGACGGTGATCAGTATTTAATCACAGAGGCAGCTATTTCTTAGTCTAGACTGATATTACATTATGAGCTCCGCATCAGTCTACATGTAGGGCAGATGATTAACTGCAAATAGGAATAGCAACTTCACCCTTGCTGATTCCCATAAAGATATATATATATGTAGGCTCTAAAACTGTGTTGATTTCCAGTTATAATCCATAACAGAGGAACTACATGTTGTGAGAGTCATTTAGTTGATCCTATTTCAAATCAAGTTATGTATACAGTAACAATTTATCGCAGGCTCCAGTGATTTTACAGCTCCATAAAGTCTGGAGATTCAGGGAAACAGAGTGATAAAAAATTCAAAGCAGCAGAGAGGAAGGTATTCAGAGTTTTTTTTTTTTTTTTTTTTTTTTTTTTCCCTGTATGTATGATCGATCCTACATTTCCCATAATGCACTCTACAGATTTTCCATTAGCCCCTCTGGTGGAAGCTGTGCTGCCAACTATTTTCTCTAAGATGTAGCTAATTTGCATATCTGTGACTTCATAACATAATTATAAGATTTTTAATTTTTGATTTGAATAATGATTTTTTTTTTTTTTTTTAGCATTTTTTCAAGCGACTTTATCCTCAATATGCATCTAAATCTAGCTTAAATATATATATATATATAAAAAACTATTTCATTAGCTCTCAATCTAGAAATATGCAAAACTACAAACAGAAGGCATGCATTCTAAATATTACATGAGTAAAAGTGCAAAAGCACTATCAGCTAAAGGCATGTGAAATATCAAATGCACTACCAATAATATCTTATCATAATAGTAGTAGAAGTGGTAGTTATATCATTATTTTATTATTGCAGTTTGTTATTGTAGCTGGTTGGTGTGGAACTCATTTCAGCTATATAGTGTTGGGTAGTTTGATCCACAACAATGTATCATACTTTTTGTTTTCTATGTCAGATCTTCATAAGCAAGGTACCTACTGATGTCACTGATATCCTCTAAAATGCTGTGAAACAGAAGTGTGCAGTAGTATAAAATGGAAATATTCAAGTGGGGATAAAGTGCCTTAAAAAATGTACTGGAGTACTCTACTTGAACAAATGCACCTATTTACATTCCACCACTAACAAACACTCATACCTCTCAAACTCTACACCCTCAGTGTTGTAGTGCAGGCTTTCTAAATGTGTATTCTCCAAGTTCAAACCGAGATAACCCGGATGACCTCACTGTGACATCATCTGCTCACAGAAATACATGTGGAAATTCAATTCAATTCAATTTTTATTTATATAGCTCCAAATCACAACACAAAGTCATCTCAGGGCACTTTTACATGGAGCATGGTCTAGACCACGCTCTTTAATTTACAGAGAGCAGCACTTGCCGACAGCGGTAAGGGAAAAACTCCCCTTTAACGGGGAAAAAACCTAAAGCAGAACGCAGCTCTGAGCGAGCGGCCATCTGCCTTGACCGGTTGGGTTGAGAGAGAGAGAGAGAGACACATAAATTGCGGTGCGGTTTCCCTTTAAGTTCAGTATGCAGTGCTAGCTGCTGCTCTCCCTGTGGGAACAGAATAAGCAGAATAAGGCAATGAAGAAATGTGGTGAATTTGTACAGCAGAGTGTCTTTTTTTTTCCCAATTTATTGTCACTTCCAGGAGTGAAATAGTGCCGAATCAAAATGTGTAATACATGTGTGTAGATCGCACGTTAGACCTGCTCCACCAATCAACAGCCTTCCGCTGCTAACACCAGCTAATCAACACAGTTAATGGCAGGTAACCAACTGACAGGAATGCAACATATTGAAGTGTAAATGCCATAAACACCATATTGCTTCTCACATTATCAAACTTCGTAATCACATCCCTTGACAATTCTCTATAAATACATTTACCCAAGTACTATTAAAAAGTTTAATTTTAAGGCACTTGTATTACTTATATATTAAGATGAGCTCCAGCTTGACCAGCTACAACAGTAAAATGCAGCTTAAATGTTAATAATAATAATAATTATTATTATAATAAACTAAATTTGAAGGTATAGTAGGGGAAAAATCTACTAGCAAAGAAAATAGTGCATTGGTAGTTACTTATATTTGCTATATATACAGAGTTGGTTTATAGTATGAGCAGTAAACACTATCCATACACTTTATTGCATAGAGTAAAATGTGTTCAACATATGTGATTGTACAGATACTGGGGATACACCTAGGGTTTTATTCCACTAGTTCACCTTAAAAATAAAAAAACATGTCAATAAGAAAATTGAAAGTAATTTACGAAAATCAACATATTAGTCAGCGAAGGATTTTTTAACCACTCCGGAAACCTTAATTTAATGTGAACTTTTATGCCGCGAGGAGAATTGCAGCGCACAGGTCTAAACATGATGAATGAGATGGATAAAAGCTTTGGCTTCTCTTGTCTGCTACATGGTCAGGCTAATGGGCTGTGGCTCTTTACAAGAACTCTGCTGACAACACACACACACACACACACACACACACACACGCACTGTGTTTTACTGCAGCTCGTAGTGTGCATTCAAGAGGACGTTTACTGTCACATTTACATAGAAACAAGATATTTTCATATTGTTAAAGAAAATAGATTGTGGCGTGGTTTTCATTGCAGATTCTAATCAGAGTGTTCGGGCATCAGCAGTGACAGTAACATTATGTTTAGCGCTGCTTGTATTCTAATGGGTTTGTGGAGGACTGTTCTCTGATTAGATACAGAGCCAGGGTTAGAATTGCAGTCAATTTTTAAAGGATCTGGCTGGCAATTTTCTTATATTTGTGCAGAGCCAAACTGACAACAAACTCATCCTTACTGTGTGTGTGTCAAAAGCCTAATATATCTAAATTCCTCTCTACCATAGACCTCAGTTGATGCTATTGATTAGCATTGACACGATTTTTTTCATTGTGGTGGTAAGTGCTTTTAGCTGATTCACCTGATCCAAATATATTAAAAGTACAATTTTTTTTTGTTCTCTTCTCTCTGCAGGAACGTCAGTTTTCAAGGTAACAGCATCGGATGCAGATGACCCCACATATGGGAACAGCGCAAAGATAGTCTACAGCATCCTAGAGGGACAGCCCTATTTCTCTGTTGACCCAAAGACAGGTAAAAAAAAAATGCATCTATATGTTCACTTTAAAGACTTTTTTAAATGCTGCTCTGGGGAAAGTTCAAACGGACAGGCCGCTAGGGATCATCGGCGCTGTAAACAAGCTAATGATGACAAAAGCCGAGTGAAGCCGCGGCACTGTGGCTTCTGCTTTGTCGACGAGTCTATTAAACGTTTAGCAAAAAAAAAACTGTAATAAAGGACGTCTGGTGATGCAGGTGGCGAGTTCCTGTGAAATGCTTTCATCAGTGCAGCCAAATCTTTTATGGGATGAGTGTCACAGGTAGGGAAGGCCTTCAAACAACAGCCTCCGTCTGCTTCATTATTTTTCAGGAACCCCTGCTGGTTTTTTGTCTCCTAGTGATATTTTTTTTATTCAGGAAAGCATGAATACTTTACATGGACTATTTTTTTTAGACTGAGGAAAAATGTTCTATATTTACATTTTAAAACTGAAATATCAGGCAGAATATTAATCTTTAAGGTAGGTGCTAAATATTCACTACCAGTGTTATTTATTATTATTCTTACTATATCCACACATGGACACTATGCTGTGGTTAAGGTGAGCAATTCAACTATTTACATAATGTTTAGGAACAGTTATGATCAAATAAGAATGCTCCCATGCAAGCTTCAATAAAGGTTTGCTATCATGCTGAGAGCTTCATTCAGATGGGACTATTATCTGATACAAAATATTCCTGCCGGAGGAGATTTTTCATCATCCTTTAAAACAGCTTTATTCTTCCGTAATACAAAAACTGCTGGGCGATCTACCTGATCTTACTCTATAGTTGGTGTGTAATGGCATAAAATAAATCAGATGTTTTATGCCTCGAGCCACGCTTTCCAGCGCAGACTTTAATTTCTAAATATGTCCCCTATGAACCTGATGTGCAGAGTGATGTTCTCTAGTGTTCCAGCTATCTGAGCCACTGCTGCATCTATCTCAGGTTTTTTCGAAAATTATATCCCCGCCCCCATCCCGATGTCCCGCTCCTGCCTCGCAGTCGATAAATCACACCGGTTCAGTTTTCACCCCCCCCACATACTGCGTGATGTAGGTTATGTGTGGACTCAGCAGTAAACACACCTGTGGCACTGCTTAATTATCTAACCTTCCATCCATCCATGGAGTTTATCGCGGTCAGGGCGACAGTGACCCCAAAACAACCTTTTTCCCTGGCAACTTTCTCCCCGATCTCCATGAGTCCCAGGCCACCCAAGCAATGTCTGACAAATGTTTTATTATTTTCTAACTCATTTATTATGGTTATTAATAGTTTTCTCTCTTGCTATGACTGATTGTGTGGAACATGCATCAAATTTAAAGGGGTACTGCACCAATTCTCCACATCAAAATGTGTTTCCAGGTGTTTGGAGAGTGCTATTGCATATGTATAAAAGGTAGTATACAGCTGTTTGTGCCTCTGATAAATTACCTCAAGTGATGTCACTTGAGTCAGTGTCAGCTGGGGCTAAAGACTACAAGTTTGAAAAAGCAAAAAAATCTGGAGGCATGGAGTTAGAAAGAAGTGAGTTTGCCAGGTTAGTTCTGTAGCTCCTCATCTCTGCTGGAAGCTAGTAGCTCCAGGCTACATTAGCCGCTACTAGCATAACATACTTCAAACTGCACGGTCAAGTGCATTAAGTTGTATTGTGGTTGTCAGGTTTTGACAAGGAAGGAGAATGCATGGAATAAAAAAAGGCATGATATCTGGTTCTGTTGCATCAAATTTGATGCTTTCCTTTTTTTTTTTACTATTCATTGTTAGTCATAGAAGTGCAATGCTACATCTGTAAAAACAATCCTGATTATCATACGTTTGCATGTAGGTATGGGAACAAATTGGAGGTCTGCACATATGTCACTCAGATGTAAAAAAAAAAAAAAATCACCAAGGGGCCATCGATAAATGAGTCCCAATGAGATTTGAAAGCCAGTGGAAGAGAAGCTAACCTTATTTGGCAGGACTTTGACCTTGGCAGAGCCATCTACCACTCTAACCTCCATAGACGTACTTTTCAGCACGTGTCCATTTACTGTTGTCTGTTGTCATGGCTGTCTCACCACCAGTCGCAGATGTACTCAAAAAATCTGATACACGAAGCGTGTTGGAGAATACAAACTCAACGGATGATATAGAATCCAAGATGTGAGGTGAATTTTTGAGGCTGGAAAAAAACAAAAAAAAAGCTATGAGAAATCAAGATGGTGCAGGATTTCTAACCTTCCTCACCAACTGAAATGGCACTTGGACAAAACAAATGCTCCGTCGCTGAAAGTAAAGTGAATTTGTATTTTTGTGTGGATCTGTGACTGAAGTATCGGAGTTCCTATGAAACGGTTCTGAATCAGAGCCGCTCTAAAACCTGTAATTTAAACTTTATTTCAGAATTATTTTACATTTCAGAAAAGAATGGCTTTGCATATGTCACATTTAACGTTGTGTCTCATGAGGGGGATTAGCTTCCACTTCTACTCTCTCAAATGTAATTATAGCCTGACAGGACACAGTAGTTCTTAGTGCACACATGGTGTTGACATTTGTAGAGAATATGACATATTTTACTTGAAGATCAAATTTATTTCTATCAGTAATACTCTTTCAAATGTACTTTGTCAAAATGAAGTGCAGCAATGAACTAAGTGCATTATAAATCAAATGACAGAATTGAGAGAATAGGCTCTTTTTCCTCCCTGGCACTGCTCTCTGTCCCTGTATCTCACCTTTTTCCTCTCCCTATGCCTCCACTTCTCATTCTCTCTGTCTCTCCCAAACAAAAGCTTTCTCAGATACAATACCGTGTCCATTAAAAACACAAGAGAAAAGACCTTGTAGAGCGTGTACACAGAGAATATCAAAGGGTCTTCAGTGAGTGTTTATCAGAGCTTATTACATTCAATGTGAATGGAATTAACCAGAGAAAGAAATGAGGTTTCAGTACTCAACACTACAATATCTGTGAGCTCTGTGTGTGTGTGTGTGTGTGTGTGTGTGTGTATAGAAGATATAGTTGTCATATTCTACATTTCCATCAGATAAGACTGTTCAAATAAGAACAAGTCTGCATCTCACTCATCTGACTTAGACAATGTGAGAAAAAAAACTGAAATAAAAACAGAATTTAATTGGATTTCATCCCTCTACATGTGGCCAGCAAGAACATAAGAGCATACCCAGTTAAACCTGCATGACATCTTGAAAACTTGGTAATTATGGTTATATGTATATTTTAGCAACCGCTAGAAAAATCTACCTTCACATAATCTTCCTGAACATATCATTAAAGTAACTGTCTGACTGAAATCTTTTTTGAGTATCAAACAGTTACCCCCCTGTAGGTTTGAAAGGTGGCTCTGAAAAAGTTTCTAGCTTGCTCCTTAGCAGCTTTAGTCAGGTTGTACTCATGTCAGCTTTCACGGTTTCCAAAATTGGCCCACTTTCTTCATGGGAGGAAAAAAAAAGTGTCAAAACATCCAGAGAAACTTCTCGAAGCAGTCTGCTGCCAATGTGCTCCGAACACTTGTATTTGTGGTGTAATATGTCTACAAAAACTTTTCTTTTTTTTTTTGACTCTCACACACAAACTTTGTTAGCAAGTGTGTGTACACATTAGATTACTCACCTTCTGTTGTTCATTTCTTCAATTTGTTCCCAGCCAGTGTCAAAGTATGAATGGGAGTAGACATAAGTTCCACAACAGCAGTATTTACTTGTGGAAATGCAGGCGTGTGACCTTTTTAAATGGTTATTATTCTGGTTTTCAAAATTAAATACACCCACAAATGTTCAGTTCTGTAATTGGATGATGGGAATCCTTCCTACAGTTAAGACCCTAAGAGAGGTGTATGACATCATATGCAATAGCTGTGGGGACCATCAGATCAAAACTGGTTACAGCATCAAACTGGGAAAGGGTCAAAGTCATCAACCAGGATCAAGCAAATAATTCACCTTTTAAAAATGAATTTGTATGTCAGACTTACAGGTGGATTTCTGGTTTGCTTTTTCCATAGTGCCAGAGTGCAACAGCCTCTGCTATCTGGAAGAGGGCGTGAGAATGTATACATCACATGTTGCGGACAGTGTGCCCATAACCTCACATGGCACACAGATTGGTGGGTCCTTTGCAATTGGCAATAAGAAGGCAATCAAAAGTGATAAACAGAACCAAACAGAGCCAAAACTTCCAGATGGTGGACAAACAACACACAGGTGGTCACAAAGGCATACACCAGCAGGCAGAACAGAACAAAGGCAGGAAGGTTAAGGCTAAGGATACTGAGAAGCATAGATGATTTGACAGACTGAACTCTGGCTTCACCAAAACAATTTGCGTGTGTGCCACTAAGAGCCAATGCTCAGTGTCCTTAATGACCACAGTAGGGAAATTTGGGGTCAGCATCCCTTAACTCTAATTTGTCAGAGGAAGATTAGCATCCATGGAAGCAACAGTATGGGAGACAGGAGAAAGTAACATTTCCTGTATTGCTGGAATCAGGAGGCACTTCCAGCATTCAAATCCCAAGGATTCCAGTATGGAATAATTCCCACTCAGCATATACAGAGTGTTGATCACCTGCTTTCAACAAGGTCAGAATTTTAAAGGAATTCTCCAGCAATATAGTATTGCACTACTGTAAAGTCTGGGGAATTGCAAGGGACATCATTTTAAAAAATAACAGACAGAGATATCCTAACTTTAGTCCCTAGAATGAATCAAATCTCCAAAACACTGGACCCTACATTTTACTATAACTTCCTTCCTTCCCGGATTGGTAGATGTCATGAGGATATCATTTTGTAAAAGTGGTGTCACTTGAGTCACAAAGAAGACATACTAATAACTGTATTCACAGGCTGAAAAATACTAACCATGACCAGTAAAATGAGATTCATGTGTACAGTAAATACCAATTTAAAATATGAATAACACAGTCTTCATCTTACAAATGGCAATAATTCATAAGCAACAAACTCTTACCCAGTTCAATGCACTCCAAGGTTTTTAGTACTTACTTGTTCTGATGGCTGATGTTAGCTCATGTTAGCAAACTTTAACTAGATATTGCAGTGTAACTGACATTGCTGACTCGGTTCATTGAATTTTTATGACTTTTTTTGTACTTGCCCTACTCTCAAGTATTTCCCGCTGTCCTGTAATTACCACTCACACCGCCACCTCAACAAAGGCTACAGTGGCTTGAAAGATGAGTGTCTTACAACGCAGCTTGGTCATGTCAGCTTTGTTTCTTTGGGTCGTAAAGGAAAAAAAAAAAACCTTTAAAAGGCTGTGGCTCTGAAAAGTTTGTAGCTTGCTTGTTCATAGAGGATGGTGGCTGTAGTCAGCTTGGATTCACAGTCTCCCACTTCACTGGCAAAAGCAGTACTAAAAAAAAAATCAAACACATGCACATCATAGTGAAAAGGAATTTCAAGCATTTTTTTTACATTTATACTACAGTGATATTGGATTTACCCTGGAGATTCCTGATCCACATTTGGCTTTAAATTATTTTATATTAAAACATGTATTTCCATTACAGACAAGCAAACACCTTTGAAGAGTTAAAAACGGGAACAACCCTTGGTTTTGTACAGAAATCGTTGAATTATTACACAAAAGGAATGCTGCCTGGCACAAGGCACAAAACAGCTAAATCTCCCTCTGACTGGCATTATTTCCATATACAGCATAAGTGTCTCACTTTTATTCAAAAAGCTAAATCATCATTTTATGTCACAGCACAACCTGAAAGTGAAGAAAACCCAGCAAATCTGGAAAAAAGGCAAACTCATGAACACATAATTCTATTTCATCCTTACCTCATGAAATTGTGTAAGGTTCTTCATTTATCTCTGGCTCATTTCATCAAGTTACATATTTGAAAACAACATATTTTGCATTTAGCTGGGAAGGCAATCTGGGCACTCAGTGTTATTGATTCATAAAAAAGGCCACTGTGGCTGACCAACTAGAGCCAAGGCTTATATCATTAGCAACAGTGTGAATGTCTGTGCCTCTTATGAATGATGTTGGTGTCTCTGATTGAATGTCTTTGAATGTTGGCTCTGTTTGTATGCTTGCTGTAAATCTTAATGTTTGTTACTTCAATTTGGTACCTTGAAAAGTATTATTATTTGTCTGTATGTTCTGTACTCAGGGCAGCCTTGGAAAAGAGAACATGTTCTCAATGGACCCTGACTGCAGAAATAAAGGTTAATAATAATAAATGCAGCATGACCAACCAATCTGCTTTCCCTCAACCCAGCCACCTCTTTTGACTAGATTCATACCATAGTCCTTATGAACCTCTACGTGACTACATTACCACCTCAAAACTAGCCATTCAAGCATCCCCGCCTAAGATCCTCTGTTCATCTCAGAGACAGCGAATGTGGCTAAAGGCTTTTGGTTCCACTACCACATTCGCCAAGTCTTATCCAGATCTGGAATATCCCCCAAGCTATACTGCACATCGGAGCCACTTCCACCATTTCCAAGCAGGGAATCCCTGACAACATCATTCTCAGCTACTGGTCTTCTCACCTATATCCGCCTTGATCAGAACAATATCAAAAGCTTCCACATGCATCTTTCCACTTGAAGGCTTTTTGGAGGCTCAATCTAATACGATTGCAAGAAGAGACCACCCTCACCCTCCCATCCCTTCATCCCTTATCCCTCCTTCCAGACCCTCAATCCATCCCACCTACATCATCCTGGCTGTCCTCCTTCCATATTACCCAATACCAAATCCATATTGCATGATCTTTGTTAGTGAACTGATTTTAAATAAAGGGTCAGCCGGTAAAAGATGTCTTGTTCATACTCACTGAAGCCTCCTCAGGGATCTCTCCCTTCTCCTCACTCCTCAGAACAGAAATAGGTGCTTCGGAACAGCCTTCATGATGGCGGACTGGAACGATTTCAGGGTCAAGTGAGAATCAATCATAAAGGGAATTGGCATATACCCTGGATAGCTTAGTCCACAAATCTGCACATGTCCTTCCCAATCAGATGATCCAAAATGGACCTGTGGACAAAAAACACCAAAACAAAACAAGATGTAACAACTATGATCACTCATTTAAAAAATAAAATACACATTTTGACATATGACAGTAGAGAAAGCACAGGTGAGGCTGAATTCAATGAACTCCTTCAGTTTCAGAATCCTGGTAGTGGTGACAGCTGTGGTTTTCCTATGATGACATGTAAAAATGTTGTTGAAAAAGACCTGTTAATATCCATCTTTCAAAAGGGCGTTTTTTTTCCTGGAATAGGGTGAAGGCGCAGACTCAAGTCTTAATTCCTGGCGCATGGTGCATGTGGGTGTGATGAACACAGTTTTGCAATTTTCCTGATCATAAGCGCAAACAAGGCACAACGTGGAGGAGAGGCTGAACACATTAATAGTGGGAGGAATACAGAATCAGCAGATGGAGTCAGGGTGAGCATCACTAATGAACAATCACCTGAGCTGCTCTCATCCCCTTTCAACACGGCAACGGGTGAAACGGAGAGACAGGCTGAGGTCTCTAGGAGAGAGAGAGAGAGAGAGAAAAGAGTTCATCTCTGTGAAGCACCTGAAGTTCCAAATTACGAATGCAGGACGCCCCAAACATAAATATACATCAATCCAAATATGCTGGCGATGGGAGAATTAAATTGGGAAATTTGCTGGTTAGTATTTGAAAAGGGCACAAGTTCCATCACTGTTTCATCTCAATATTTAAATGCTGGATGAATGTATCCGCTCAGTGCCAGCTGTGCATAAAGTAAGCAGGATTTTTGGAGAGGTGTAAGTGATCCTCTGCCATCAACTAGGGCTGAGCGGGAGGAAACAAAAGATAAATATAATCCATTGAAAACATGTATGATGCCTCTGCCTCCACAATGTGCACATATCAACTATGTTGGTTTTACATCTCATTCGTGCATGCGTTGGCGTTGTCTCTGTCCGCCAAAAAGACTCAGACATAATTCGTCTTTTTATCCAGTTTTGGCCTCATTCTGACGGCACACTTTTTGGGTTTTTGATCGTCCTTTACCACAACTGGACGCCTGGATGACAAATAACAGAGGAACTACTTGAGCACACGCTCACAACGCCTGGCAGCTTTGTCCTGGCTCACCGGCTTGTTTTGTTTTTTTAGCATTTAAGCTAGCCAGTTTGCCCCGGAGTTACATATCAACTGGTTTTCTTGTTAACTGGTTACCTTTGTAAATGTTGAGAGTTTCTCATGGTGACAGCAGATGTTCCAATCACGGAGAGGGAAACGTTGCTAACCTTGCAAATACCTGATCGTGATATTATTATATCACTCATTATTCCATAGACTAGGCTATCCATCTGATTAATTCAGCTTATTGATGGTTTATGGGTCAATCAATGTTTATGTTTAACATCAGAGGTGTAACAAACTTGGCTTGTATAGCAGCTATCACTGCAATAACAGTGGCCACAAGTTAATCTAGCAGAGGTATTTTAAACAAAATGGACCTGCTTCAGTCAGGGGGAACAGGTCATTAAAATAGAGACCTATAAAAGATATACATTTTACATTATCACAGCAAAAAGCAACGCTGTTGCTATAAATAAGGTGAGAGATGAATATAATAAAGGATAAGTGGAAATCACTTAAGGTTCTGGCCAAATCAAAGTGAAATTAATATTATAGATTGAATAAAATCTGTGATAAATACCAATAGACATTTTTTTTTGTCCAAAGTATTTCTTAGTTTTTGTGTTTTTTATATATATACATTTGAAATTCTGTTTGATATATTGTAACAAAATCCCATCCCGCTAGTAAACCTGACCTCTTGCAGCATCACAAACAATGTGACCTATCAAATCAATGTTAAGTATGATGAAAAAAAGACTAATCAGTTTTCTAATCGGTTTTCTAATAGCTGCAGTAGCAGCAGTGTTAAATGGACAAATTAGGTAGTTAGTGAAAGGGTAACGCTTTTTATTTCTATTGAAACTCTGAACATAACCTGCTCCAGACCAGGTTATGATTGCAGCATCAGTTACCATAGTGATCTAGCCAGGTTAAAAGAGAGCCACCTTTGTGACATTGAAAACCCCAGCTTTAGGCTCAACATACCTCGCTGACCCACTGATCTCGCTTCGTTGTACACCTCTCTGGTTTAAAGGTTACTACAGGAGCAGAGACATCCCATTTGTTGACAATTTTGCTGCATTTTTAAACAAGTCTCAGCTGTTTAAACATGTTGGCCTCCACCCCTTTACTGGAAGGCTCTCACCTGTTATAAACCTAACATTTAACTGACTTTGTTAACTGCTAGGCTTGATCATTTAATTACAGTTTGCTGAAATAACTCCAATTCAGTTCAGTCATTTAATTCTGTCGTCTTTGCTCTTTTAAACACTCAGTCACTATCTCATAAATCTTTCATTCTCAATGACCTAATCACAGACCACAATCTTGATTTCCTGTTCCTCATTGACACCTGGCTTAAACCTGGTGAATGCTCCTAGACTAACAGAACATGGTGGCGGCATTGCAAGTGCTTTTAAGAATAACTTTCACTACGTTTTGGCTCCTTTAACAGCTTCAAAATTCTTTTTTTTTAAAAATGATATGTTACAACCCAGTTTGCTGTGTAACCATTTATCAACCACCTAATTCAGTCATCGGTTTTCTAGATGAATTCTCAGAACTGTTGCCTCTCTTGTAGTCAGTGTTGACAGGGCTATTATAGTTGGTGGTTTTAACATCCATATTGACATCCCATCTAACTCATTTGCCTGAGACTTCTTAAACATCTGCAAGTCTTTTAACTTTGTGCAGCACGTCTTTAGACCAACTCATAACCATGGACACACTAGTTTTGACTCTGGACCTGCCTCTTAACTCCTTGAATATGATTGATTTTGTCTCTGACCATAAATACATTATCTTTGATGTACACTTGTTACCTCCAATAATCCAGAAACGTAAAATCTACCCCTACTTCTCTAATTTAGTCAGTTGCCCTCTTCACTTCATTAATATGAATGATTCATGATTTGGCTAATTGGTTTAATGATTTATGTCTCATCTCTTGATTTTTCTGCTCTGCTCACTTCCAGGTTTGTCCCAGTTACTAACTCAACTCCCTGAATCAATGAAAGTATTAGACAGAAAAGAAGGGAATGAAGGAAAGCAGAACATAGATGGAAAAAACAATCTTGAAACCCATCATCTCCATATAAAGGATTTACTGGTTAATCTGAATCAAACTATTAAAGATGCATGAACGGCTTACTTCTCTGATTTAATTAACAGTAATAGAAATAATCCAAGGTTTCTCTTTAACATTATCAGTCATCTCGTAAATCCGTCTCCTCCTGCCATTCCTGTTTCACTTTCTTTGTTGGCAAGATCGATGGTCTCTGATCACATTTTTACCTCTACTGTGTTACCACCCACTCCATCCAGTTGTCCTGTTCTATTGTCTGAATTTTTTCCGATTACCCTCCAGTGCCTTCTCAACCCTGTAGCTCAAATGCGTCGCTCCTCCAGCTCATGTGATTTGATCTCCACCAAACTTCTCAAATCCATCCTACCTGTATCAAGTCCCTCCCTACTCTCCATTATTAATTATTCTCTCTCCTCTGGCACTGTACCTGATTATTTTAAAACCACCACTTCAGCCTCTCCTTTCAAAACCTTCTCTCAACCCAGCCCAATTAGAGAATTATAGACCAATCTCCAAACTTCCTTTTCTATGTAAAATCCTCCAAAAAATTGTCACTGACCAACTCCTGAATCTGGTTGAGGACTATCTTGGATAAATTTCAATCCAGCTTTCGTCACAAACAGAGTACTGAGACAGCACTATTAAGAGTAAGGCTGCATTCACATCAAATCAGGCGGTGTGGCGAATCGCCACAGGTCAGTGCGGATTTGTGGGTGTATGACTACGTGGGCCATTTGTGTGATGTCACGTTGTAAACTGTTAATCCTCCCAGTCCAGAAGGTGACGGTAATATGCATGAAAATAGTTTTCCAACAGCCAAACAACGAAAGAGACAGAGAAAAAGAAGAAGCACTCATAGATATAACTTCAGATGTGGACATTTTCCGCCATTTCCTGACCAACCGCGAACACAAACAAATGGATCCCAACCAGAGGAAGCTTCTAGTCATCACTATTTTGCAGCATAGATGGCAAGCCAGACGCAGATAATATTGGGTACACCAGATTAAGCAAATGAGGACACAACTTGGGGAGTATCACTGTTTGGTCCCAACTTGTACACTGATATGAGTGCACAGTGATTCACATGTTTGTACACCCGCAAGGAAGGGTAGCAGCGATGAGTCTCTCCTCCATCATTGTCGGTCCAAGACAGAATGCTGAAATGCTACAGTGCTACATGGTAAATAAACAACATTTCTCTTCCACGTCTTTCGTCTTTTCATCTTTCATCTTTGGCCACTGCAAAAGTTGACTGGCTCAACTTTCAGGCCACAGTCTGGTGGCCATACAAATGAACAGGATGACTAGCGTTTTCGCCGCATCACTGGATTTGGTGTGTATGCGGCCTAACAAATGACATCCACATGCATGCTGACAAGGGTGAATACTCCATTATCATTCTACTTGACTTACGTGCTGCATTTGATACCATCGACCGTACCATCCTACTTGATCGACTGCATAACTGGGTGGGCATTTCTGGTACAGCTTTAAACTGGTTTCATTCTTAATTAATAAATACATTTTTTAATGTCCTGCTGCTACCGAAGAGTTAATGACCCAAAATTTTCTCCATCTAAACCCTGACAAAACTGAAGTTTTGTCAATTCAATTAAGAATTGGTCCTGGCCCACTTCACCTGAACGTTAGATCCATTGCTAAGAATCTCGGTGTCATTTTCAGCCAGTATATGAGATTTGACCATCATCTTAATAAGCTTGTCCAGTCCTGTTTTCTTCAGTTAAGAAATATTACGCCAGATATATTGCCCCATACTGTGCTTGAGCAATTAATCCACGCATTCATTTTCTCCAAGTTAGACTACTGTAACTCCCTTTACACCAGCCTCAGTCAGTCTTTTCTAAAATGTCTACAGTTAATCCGAAATACAGCAGCTAGACTTCTAACCAGAACTAGCCATAGGTTCCACATTACCCCTGTTTTTGCATCCCTGCATTGGTTTCTGCTACAATTCAGAATCAACTGCAAGATCCTGCTGATTACATATAAAGCGCTCCATGACCTCGCCCCCAGCTACATTTCTGAGCTCCTTGTTCCCCATTACACCTCACGACCTCTCTGATGCCTGCAAATCATGACCTTCTATCTATCCCCCCACACAAACTGCAAATTCAAAAGGTGCATATTTGCAACCTAGCCCCAACTCTGTGGAATCATCTTCCACAAACTGTCAGATCTGATGAATACTTGGACTGTTTTAAACGACGCCTCAAAACCCATTTTTATTGGCAAGCCTTTCTATAGACCTCCCGTCTTGTTGCCATGTCCTGCTTTATTTTCATTCTTGTTGATTTTTCTCTGTAACATGTTTGTTTATTTTATTAATCCATCTGTATTAATTTTGCATGCGTCTGTGAAGCACTTTGTAACTGTGTGTTTTAAACAGTGCTATATATATAAAGCTTACATACTTACTTACATTTAAGTTATTTATTTTCATAGCTTATTTTCCCCAGTTGTGCATTCAGACAGTATTGTGCATTCCAAGCCTTTGCCACAACTGTCCAGCAGCAGCTATGAGCTGATATTTGATTTTAAAGTCAGGTTAGGTTTTATATTAACAGGGCAGATAGAAATTGATTTAGAGATAATGGAGTAACAGATCAGTTTGTGTTGAGCTTTGCAGGTACGAGGTGAGTACCAGTGCAGTCAAGAGAAAAAAGAAAATCTTCTCACAGACACATTTTATTTGTTCACAGCATATAGAATTTTTTTTATTATTTGCCTTTATTGGACAGTCCAAGACAGGGCAGGAAACAAGGGGGAGAGAGCTAGGTATGATATGCAACATAGGTCCCTGACTGGAATCAAACCAGAGACGAAGTATGGCATGAACAATTAACTAGCTACTTTGTTGAGGAAGGGTTATTTATTATTTATTTTCACATTGATCATGCAGAACCCAATACAGTGAATATTTTGAGACTGCAAGTGGCCAAACTGATAACTCACGTTAATAATCCCTTGATGGGGCATAAGTCCACCAAGTTGTAAGCTTGATCTGATGTGATCTTGGTCTATTTCTAAATAATGTTACAAAATGCAGCATTTGAGTCCTTTAAGTTTTTGATTTTTTTCATTTAGTTTATTGAGTATAGCACCTTTCACAGAAATAGAATTCACAAAGTGCTTCACAAGAATAAAAGTTAAAATTAAGACCATAAAACATGCACACAAACAATATAAAATATACGCCACAAGTCAAAGTACAAAGAAAAACACAAGCAACAGGGTACCCCAAAAGAAACACACCTCTACAGAGACCACAGACTGTGTGTCTAAAGGAGGAGAGAGTTCCATAGTGTTGGAGCCACTACTTGATGATCACCTTTTGTTTTCAGCTGAGAGCGAGGGACAGCCAGTAGGATTTGGTCCTAAATAACCTACTGGTGATATAGTGATGGAGAAGGTATATGTGAAAACAATAACTTTAAAATGAATCCTAAACCTGATGGGAAGACAGTGTAAACTTAAAATGGGTGCGATGTGAGTCATCCTGCTGGACCTGCTTGCAGCAGCATTCTGGACCGTTTGTAGACAGTTCAGAGATGACTTGCTGAAACAGGTGAAAAGGGAATTACAATAGTCCAGCCAGGATAATAAGAAAGCATGAATGACCATCTCTAGCTCTAGCTGTGATATGACAGACTGACAGACTATAACTGGTCAAATATTGTACATTACAATCAATGTATTTTAGTATGTGGATTTTAATGTTCCCTCATATCTGCAGTACACTGTTGTTTTTATGATAATGAAAGCTGTATATTTTAATTACACTGTATATATAAAGCCCAACCAGGAATAAGAGTTGAATATTAGTAATAGCTATAAACTCTCTGTGCACTACATCAGTTTCATGTTCTGTACTGGCACAATGTTAAATTGCATCATTCCTATCAAATAAAATTTAAAAAAAATGCAAATACAAATACAAGTAACTATTGCTGATCACAACTAGCAAAACACAAACATAATATGTATTTTCATTATTTCTGCTGAAACCAGCAAATTAGCTAGTTACCAATATGAACTTCACCAATCAGCAACACTCACAATACCCATGCCTAAGATGTCCCAGAGACTGGAAACATGTTCTGAATTCATCACTGCAGCTGCACTGGAAATTTCTCATCTATATTTCATCAGTCAGAAATAAGAAAATCCAACACCAGACAACACAATGCAACCAGAAAGACAAGGTTCATTGGTGTGTGTTTAACAGTGTTAAACTATTTTAGAGAAGATATTTCCCCTGGTAGGAGGTTAAATAATAAAAAAACCTCAGACGGAATGGGCATAGGACCAGCTGTCCTCCCCTTCTCTCACCATAAACATGCCTTCCCTCCTATACCTTTGTTTTCTAATATACCATTTCTCTGGTCTCCTTCTGCTCTTTCCTTCCATTATTCTCTTTGCTCCCCTGTCTCCTTGCCAGCAGAGGATTTCCTCCCACCTGAAGGCATTTCACGATTTGCTCTCTTTTGAAGAAGTAGTGCTATTTAGGGGGAAAAATTGTAATTTAGACAGAGAATCCATTAGGAATCCAGAGCAAAGTCAGACACAGTTAATGTCCTCATCTTGGTGGTCTACAGAGACTCCCATGAGGTAGGATGGATCAGCTGTGAGAGCATTCAAGAAGCCCGATAACCTCTCTGACATACACAGGTACACCGGGTGAAGCAGGGTTTTATCCACTGGGCTTGCAGTTTATTCTCATGTGATCTTCATTTCCACTAATCTCTTTCAAGTTTATTAAAATGAGCCAAACATGACTTCAAACAACAGATTTTAGATGCTGTTACCTGTTGTCTTTAAGCTGTGTCTGTAGTGGATACAATCTTTTTCTCTCTTCTTGTGTGTCTTCCTCAGAAACCTCTGTGGTGTGTGTGTGTTTGTGTGTGTGTGTGTGTGTGTGTGTGTGTGTGTGTTTGTGTGTGTGTGTGCTCTTGCAGCTGAATGCTAACAGGCTGTTTAACATGGTGCAGAGTGCTCAGGCTGGCAGCAGATCAAGGCAGGTGGTTGAATTAATGAAATGTCAACACACAACTGTAATGTCAAGACAGCTGAAATGGTAACTGAACACATGGATCTCTGCACGCTCTATAGCCATCTACTATACGCATGATATGCACAGATGAGGTCAAGCACCTGTAATGTTTGTTTATACAGTAGTCAATTATTGGGATGACCTTGTGCCTGTGGTGTTCTTTATAAGACCCATAATGATGTCATCAGGATTATCTCAGTCTGGGCTGGGAGACTACATATTTATGACAGAAAGCATGGGTTTAAGAAATGTTAGCATTTACCAGGAAAGAAGGATCTAACAAAAGACAGTGTTACATTGCACTATGGGAAATGTAGTATCAAGTGTTTTTGGAGCTCGAGCCACACTAGTCAGTATATGTTGGCCTCTGCTGCTTTTGTTTCAACACTTATTTTTTTTTAAGCTGTCTCTAACAATTTATGCAAATGCATAACTTGATTGCTCTTAAACCAAGCTCTGGCGAGGTTAACTGATTTAAGTGAAGCTGGTCTGTCTCCATTCTGCCACCAATTCAATTTTATTGTCTCTCACTGAAATGAGAGTGAAAGGCATAGATATTTATAATCTCCCGGCTGTGAAGAAACATATAAAACTTGATTTCCTGAAATAGAAAGTAGAAAGTATTTGAACTTATGAGCACTTTTGCATAACTTTGGTCAATCTTCAGAGTTTATATTGACCCTTGAGACCACCAAGATAACCACTTACTGCCAAATAAGTGGTTAAAACCTAACGACTGTATTAATAATAATGTAGAAGTTAGGATTCTAATGCAAATATAGCCAATATTCAGGTTGAGGTTGTCTATTCAACATATGTGTGATTTCTGTGGATTACTAAAGGAAACTAGTTGTTTTTTTTTTAGAGTGGGTCGTCCACTAATTGGAAGATTGGTGGTTCGATGTCAGGGTCCAGGTGTCCTTGGGCAACATATCTAATCCCAAATTGCTCCTGATAGCTGTGCCATCAGTGTATGAATATGTATGAATGATTAGATTTCCTCTGATGGGCAGGTTTGGACCTTGCATGGTAGCCCCTGTACCAATTCAGTTTATGAATGTGTGTGAATGGGTGAATTTGATTTGTAGAGTAAAAGTGCTTTGAGTGGTCGGAAGGCTAGAAAGGCACTATACAAGTACAGTCCATTCACCATTTTCTGATATTGTCCATTTTATTAGGAATGATGAACAACACAACAAAACAGTTGGGAAATTGGTAGACATTGTCTTTCCCACATTATAATAAACAGATGGGTTCAAATATTGTTAGTACATATGATTCACAGAAACCTTTGAAAATATATTATAATATTAATTATAATTATATAATATTAATAATTAATTATATAAATCATCAGCTCCTTAAAGTGCATTTTCTACTGTCACCCGATTGTAACTTTAATACCATATGCTTCATCCTACTTATTTGTTCATTATATGGAGATTAAATTCAGCCAAGAGCTGGAGTCAAGGGATGCCCTAATTAATCAAGGTTCTCCCAGTGGATTCTGATAAACCTCCACATGCTTGCTCTCTTAACAAGCACTTAGACACCGTCTGCAATTACCTGAAATAAGTCACACAAAGCAGGCACTTAAATACTTGCAAATACTAGAAGTGTGGGGCACACCTGCCAATATTCACTCAGATGTGCAGCGGTATCTTTTCTAATTTAACACACAGCTGATGTTTGTGATGCATATGGGGAATTGAAGCAAGCCTGTGTTTTATACATACCCAATGAAAGATCCCATAAATGGAAACTATTCAGTCCAATTCTGTAGTGTATTTGATCTTTTTTTAGGTGAAACGCCGTCCTGCCCTGACATTTTGTGGTTGCGGTTACATATGGGTTGAAATTGTATGTTCAATCTGGCAACTTTGGTAATGTCAGAGAAACAAACAAACTTAAATGATGTATGATGATTAATCATAACGTTTGAGGGCCAGGGAACCATTAGAGTGTTGGCAGGTTCTGTAGGTATTAGGACAGACTCAAAGGAAAGGTCTGTAGCTTTCTATCAGGCAGCTTCAGGTAGCAAGTTAATTGGCTTCCAAACTTGTTGGGTGTACATTTGTCTTGAACATGTGGCTGACCTGCACAGTTGCAGCTTATGGTTGGTGCCATCTTTTCCATTTGGGGCAGGGAGCTTCCAAATAAGGAATGCAGGGTGTTGCCTTTCATGCTCTGTAAACAATCAACGCAACGCTAATATAAGTCTTCAAATTTTAACTAACTAATTAACAGAGCAATCATTTTCTAAATGACCACCAGCACATTTGCGATGGGGTCTGAATATGGAGATTGAGACCATAATGACTTGTTGAAAAAAATGATGACTTCCTAGAGAGAAAGTGATGCTCCTTAACCCTCCTGTGGTCCTCCAATTTTGACCCAGGAGGACATCAGGTGTCATAATGTGCTGTCATCAAAAAAATATAAAACAGTATCTTTTACATTAACAATCTGCCATAATCCATCAATTTATTTCCCTCTGATCTCAACTATAGTTAAAATAATTCATAATTTCTTAGTAAGGATACTGTTTTGAAACCATTTCAGTTTTTTTGGGAGTCAGTTGGATCATCTAGCAGCCGTCAAGTTGTTGTAGTTGCCACTTGGTTCCCATTTTCTTTCCCTCACATGCACTTTAAATGGAAATAAGATTTGTTCTGCGCAAAAATGTTTTGCAAATTTTGTCTTGAAAAGTTGTAGACCTGTCCTTTTAATATTGGTTATAAATTGGTCCAAGTGTGAGTATATCCACAATCTGTTCTGTACATGTTTCATGACTTAAGGTTAGTTTTAAATGTAGCAAAACAATATGAGACAAGGAAACCATGGTGGAAACAAAAAAAAAAATCTTAAGGAGTAATCCAAATCAAGTCTAACTAATCAGTCATGAAATATGACAGAAACTCTATATTAGATTCAAAAAAACTACCCTCTGTTTGACCAGTTTTGACATACTTTACTACTTTACAGACATTAGAATGTAATTTGAGTGAACAGAGGGAATCTGTGATGCTTTCATTATTAGAGATGGGATCCTCTTCTCTATTGCAGCAACATTTAGTGGGAGGGAAGGTGGACTTGGATATTAAAATCTTGCCCATGACAGCTTTCAAAAGCCACCACAGGACTCCCACTGGCTTTTCATCTTGATCAACATGATTAACATGGTGGCGTCTCCTTTATGCTACACACAGAGAGACAGGAAATGAATTCCAGGCTTTGGCCACGCACTCAGTGGCAGCCAGTGTGTCTCGGAGGCTAGCAGCTGAATGCTAAAGGCTTGTTTAACATGTTGCGGAGCATCTCACTTGGCTGACAGATGAACTTAGTGGTGCAGGCAGGTGGGAGCCGAACACAACATGTTTGCTGGAATTTACCTGACATCAGCTGGAGAGGAGGGGAAGGGAAATAAGAAGAGAGGGAAAAAAAGTTAAGTACAAAAATAAGGTCAGGAACTTGTGATAGGAGAAGAGAAATGGAATAAAAAGGAGGAGACAGCGTACAGGAGAGGAGAGACTTTTTTTTGTCTAATGGTTTAGGGACTGTATAAATACAGTCTAATATTTTACTTTATATGAAAAAGCAAGACCCTTTCAGCATTATTAATATATTATTTTATGGTGAACCCCCATTTAAACATTCATATGGTAATAGAAGATTCATTTTCATACCAAATGCTATATTTCACATGGGATTAGTGGAATTAGCAGTTTCTCAAAATTATTGCAAACAACAAAAAGGTGTGTCCCATGTACCAAATACTCCAGTCACTTTAGTTCTTTGAACCATGAGCTACTAAAAATATATCACTGACAGCGAATGAGTGACATAGGCACAAGCGGCAGTTCTGATTGGCCCCCACCTCTGATCCCAGATAATAAGAATGAATATAAATGACATCAGATGATGTGTTCATGTCATAAACAAACCGATTACAAGATGCCAAAGGCCAGACACAAATTTGCAAAAATGTTTGGTGAAAGTGGACACCAATTCAATTGGCCAGTGCTTATTCACTTATTCACTGTGTTGGACCAACCACCGCTCTGCCTGATGATGACCACTGTGTGTGTGTGTGTGTGTGTGTGTGTGTGTGTGTGTGTGTGTGTGTGTGTGTGTGTGTAATACATCTTACAGTAGAATAATAAAGTAAATTGTCTGAAATAGCAAAATGTTTAAAAGCCTCCTCCCTGCTCAATAAAAAAGTAATAACTTCCCTTCTGCAAACAGAAAAAAAAAATATGACACCCTCCTTTTCTGACCCCTCCAAATATTTCTTTTTATAGCCTCTTAGTTTCTTCATTTCTGTTTTCTTTCGTTTCTTTTTTTTTCTAATTTCTTTGTTGTTTTCCCTCATTAACTTATTTAATAAGGGGATACAAAAAGATAGCAGGTGTGAAGCCTCAGTGCTTCCCTGTCTGTATAAAACAAAACAAAACAAAAAAAAAACACTCATCATAAGCTGCACCAAACACCCATTCTTCCTTGCTCTTATCTGTGCTGTGCTGATATTATACAATAATTTCCTTTCTCTGCAGCTCTCTGGTGGCCTTGGAAAGGAGGCACCGGCTCTGTGCCTTCATGCTTGTATGAGCACATGAATTATCAGGAGAGAAAACGATGGCTAACCTTGGACTCTCTGAAGTGGAGAGAATCACAGGATGAAAGCCAAACATTCAGACTGACAAAACGGCTGTGTGTGTGTGTGTGTGTATGTGTGTGTAGGGGGTTCCTTTCAATGTAAAATACCTCTGTTTCTCCTCTCTTCCTGTCTCACTCTTGCCTTCCTCCGTCTTTGCTGAAAAAAAAAGAAAAAGCACAATACATCGCACAATACATTGGTCTGTAGTCTTTCTCAGCAGATGCAGTGTGGTGTTGTGCTAAAAGAAACAGAGGCAGACAGTGACAAACTACCAAGGACTATGCTCTGAGATACTTACACTTTTACCTGAATATTTCCATTATGTGCAGCTTTATCCTTCTACTCCACCACAGTTCAAAGGAAAATGTATGAAATGTTCTTTTTTCATTACATTTGTATGGTTGTTGATAGCTGCAACAAATAAAGACTTTAAATACAAGAATTAGAATAAACTCATAAAATAATTCATTCTAATTCTTTCCACTTTTACATGTGTTCACTTGGACATATGTTCATTTTTTTGGCTTTCAGCTTCTCATACTTAACACCTGGACAAGCCACCAAATTAAAAGAAGCTCCTGACAGATTAATGAATCAACAGTTTAATACTCTACAAATTAGCCCTGCATTTAAGATCCTACTTAAGTATAGTATATATTATAGAAGTATACAAAGTATTACCAGCAAAATTTACTTAAAATATTAAGTGCTTGTTTTAAAGAAAATCAGCCTCTTAGACAGAAAATCAGCTGGGTATAGGAATCTGTAACATGACAAGAAGCCAAAACTACACACGAGTACAAAGCTAAAATGTGGGAATCTTAATCTTTAACGTTTTTTTTTTTTTTAATTTAATGTAAAATTGAATCTTAGAAGTAACCACAGCTGTCAAAAAAAATAGTGTAGTAAAAAGTACAATATTTCCCACTGAATTGAGTACAAAATACCAAAAAAGAAAAATTACTCAAGTAAAGTACCTAAAAATTGTACTTTAATTATATTCCACCACATTAATGATAACACTGCAGTCCAACAGGTCAATAAACACAAACAGTTACAAAAGCCCAGATTTGCTCCCAGAGCTCAGCATTTATGTTGATGAGCACAATCATACCTGCCCACATTAAGGTTTTCAAAATACGGGAGGTTGCTGTTCCTTTATGTGGTCCAGTATCACCAATCCCGCATTATTACTTCCACCACTGACTGTCATACTGTAATTAGTTAAACTGTGTTTATGTGTAATTCTGATACCACATCATACTGATATAGCCTGTAGCCAGTTAATGACAACCAAAACGTCTTCTGCAGAACTAACATGAAGCAACTTGAACAGCTATGTGATTAAAAAAAAGCCCATGACTTATTACTATGACAAACCATACGCATGAAATCCACTTTGAATTTCAATCAAAGTGACAATAATTCAGTATTGGACAGTAACAAACCCCTGATGTTAAGATGTAATTAGTTTTCAAGAACATTTTGTGAAAAAATAAAGATCTAAATTTCTCACTTTAAGCCACTGTCAAAACAAAGTAAGTATGTGATTAAAGTTCACAATGTTATTGTATTAGCGTTATGTATATTTTGTCCCAAATCAAGTATCCATATGAAATTCTATTTTTAGTCTTTTGACTGATGTAATGGGAAAAGAAAGGTTCCATTTGTATCCCAAAAAAAAACACATTCATTTTGACTTACATAGCCTTAGGGCTGTGTTTCTCAAAGAACATTGGGAGTCGATGGAAGCAATCTTTTTTAAAAGGCGGGTTTTGAGGTTTTCTGCTTTTGTGTGTCATGACAGTGTTTTATAACCGGTGTAGTCCTACATTCGAACACACATTTTCACAATGTTATCATTACACTTCAGGGTTTTTCTGTGTTCTTTCACAATGCATTCAAGTCTATGTCTGTTTTACATGTGTAACTACAGTCAAATTTGTGTATTGAGGTCTGAGCACTTTCAAAACGTGGGTGACCTACACTCAACACTGTACCTGAACGCCTGCTGTGTAGACACATGGAGCCCTCGCTGACACTGCTCTGCTAAACATGCTCTGCTTTCTGTGTAGACACAGTGGAACTATGCTGAGTCTCTGCTGCATTTTGCAGTCATTTATGGTCGTGCTAGCTTCTCTGTCCTCTCCTCTGCTCTATTGGTCAGTGTCTATTGGTCAACGTATATTAAACTGTGGAAAATTCTTGTAAATGTAGCTATTGGATAGACTTAACTACTGGCTCAAAGCAGCCCCTCCTCTCAACCAGCAGCAGAGAGAGGACTGACACTGACTGATGTCTGTGTTCTTCATTCTTTCTAAACTTCAGTTAGTATTTTAATGCCAGGAATATTATTTATTTTATCGTGCTCAATAACAAGACCTAATTAAAGCTTGAATGTCAAATTTCGAACTGTAGCATTTGTTTAATGTTCATGAATATAATTTCTATTCACATTGCTCTTTTGCTCCCTGCTGGGAAACTAATAATAACGATATTCCAACTGTCAAGTTAAACAAATCTGTTATTTGGCATCCAATGGCATAACACAGAATAATGATCAACATTAATATTGAGAGAAGACAATTATCCTACATTTTAATTGATAGGGAGTGGTAATGGACCTGGATAATGGATAGGGGGTTGAGAACTACTGCTTTACGGGTTGTCAGTGATCCTACTACTGCCACACAGTTACACAATGTAATGAGCAACTGAACTAATTCACTCTGCACAGTTTTAATGGCAGTGGCTACATAAAGGCGATAAATATATTGTTAGTTTAGGACTAAATATGAGATTTGTTGATATTAATGAAATATTAAATACATTAAAGTACATTAATGAGCTGTTTGTGGCAATAAAACCTTCTTACTAACCCGCTGTACATTACCTCCCTGGCACCAAACAGCCAAGTTAGTTATGAGCTGGTGAAGTAGCAAACACCAAAGGTGGTGGAGACAAAAACAGAGCTAAAAGGTGAGTGCATATTAGACTTTCGTTCACCGGGAACACCAAAACATCCAATAAACGATGATTGATGATGAGTAAAAGAACGTGTTGTTCACCTCAACCATTTCATAGAAGATGATTTATATGTGACTGGCAGCATATTGTTGTACCCCCAGTGGCCAAAAATCGATTATTGCAGCTTTAAACATGTATTTTGTCTGGCTGAGTCGGTGTAAGATGACTTACAGTAAAGTCCAACCACTTAGGTTAGTCATTTGGGTGTATGACTACCTTTCATTTCTATTACTTAAATGTGAAAGTTTTTTTTTATCCCCACTCCATGTAACTGTGATGTATTCAGGTCTATAGGTGACAGTATTCAACAGTTTACTGCAGAAACCTTATAAATGGAAGCTTATCATTACAACCCTGCGCTGTGGTCCTCTCCTTTGTGTGGCAAATGATGCCATGGGCTCAGGTGCATAATGTACAGTACACTATGGAAGATCAAAGTGTGCAGTGTAATGTAATTGACCATTCCTGTCTCCCATAGCCTCTCATTCCTCCAATTCAGAGTCTGCAGGGAGACTACGGCGAATGTATTAGAGTTAGATTGAAATATACATCATCCACCGCTAGCATGAGGTGATGGAAAATAAGTTCCATGTTACCAGAACGGGACCTAGGGGAAATCTGGATCAGCAGGTTACACAGGCTAGGAAGCACTGTGTAGCCAATATATAAAGAGTTTATCTATGGATCGATAGAGAGAGGACCAAAGTTAGCGTCTTTCTCAGGCCAGAGCTTGTTCATTTCTGTGTACAATTGTGTACAATTCCCAGTCATGTTATCTCTAAGCTTTGTGATCAAAGCGAATGTTAAATTAATACCAAAATGTTTCACAAATTAAATAATAATTAGTGTAACCAAATAAATATAAAACATTCTGGCTAAAGGAAATTAAGTGCATTTAACATGTATTCCACATAAACAAAAATTGGCTTAACTCATAATAGTAATATGCACCAAAATAATATAACTGAAAACGTAATACCTACAGTCACTCACATATATACATATATAGTCCTGCTAACACTCATTCAGCACCAGCCTAATAAGCACAAAACCTTTCTACAACATTCTTACACACCACACTCTCTCACGCACTTGCACTCAACAGCAGCGCTTACCAATATTACATGTTAATGAGTGAGTGTTAATGTGAAACTAGTTTAAAGATAGTATCTTCCTCAAAACCTTTTACTCACTGTTGGCTGGCTAATACTCTTAGCAGTATTTAGAGAACATTTTCTTATCTTCCAAAACACTAATGTCAGTTACAAAACTAATGTGCAAAGCTAAAGTTCATGGAAAGAACTACACAGCATGATGACGCTCATCAGGACAGTTAGCTACAAAACGAAGCTTGCTACACTTAAACATCTCAAAATCATGTTAATACATCACAAAGCCATTTGCACTGTGTTCGCATTAGATCCTAACCAAGATTAAAAAAAAATAGTAAAACAGTTCCTGTCAATAAAGAGAGGACTAAGGTGACCATATTTTCAAACCCAAACCTCGACCTTTCATGCATACGCACATGTATGCATGTGTGCACACACCATAGTCGTTTTCATCAGGGTGGGGGCCAGTTATTTCAGGGCTTAGCACATCTACCGAGCGCACCATTCAGCACCATGGACAGCACCTCAACAGACGAAAAATGATGTTTTGTCTTCCAAAATCCACCAAGGTATTTGTCAGTGGGTACAAGAGTAGACCTCCAGCTACAGACACATTCTCTGCCGGCATTTTTTTTTAATAAAACAAGGCACAAATCTCTTTGTGGACAATGAATAACTTAATAGGCTATAACAAAGATATCTCTAACTTATATCTTCACACAGCATATATTATTAATCACAGGACAGATCTGTACTAAACTGCTTGTACATGAGAAGCCATTAGTGTGAACTGATTCGAATGATATCAATAGCCTGGTGCCAGACCTGTGAATTGCAGTTGAGACAGACAGGTTTGTGCTAATACGACTACTTCCCCGGCTGGAGAAACAATCTAGCCAACCACGGCTTTGTAAAAAGGGATTTAAAATGTCATAATTTATAATCATAATTTTCCTGTACCAGTGTGAGAAAAATGATGACCCAAAAATTATCGCAAAACGGTGGTGTAGAATTAGATTGACATAGCTGTACATGTTCAGAAATAAAACCTGTAATTCATATTCTTATTTTGTTAAACATTCACTGCACCTAGCAACTGCTTTCACAGCTTCCATGACAACTGGAAACGCCACTGAGGGGACAAGATATATCACTGGAGATTGATTAGGAAAGCTTTCCACACAGACAATTGCTAAACCAAACACGATGTCAGACTGAATAATAAAGGCAAACAAAATGACAATTAATCCTGATTATCAGGCTACAAAGATTTGGTATGCTTCAAACAAACTAGTATATACAAAGTGCCAACAAAACATGTCTGAATGCAATAGTGTTTATAGCTGTTCTGAATGGTCACACTCAAAGGCAGGGTGAAAAGTCTGCTTTCATAAGTGAGGCAAGATGTAATGAACTGTACAAATGTGTATAACTGCACACTCTTCCTGTCTGTTCTCTAAGGCATTAATAGTCTTGCAGTTGTACACATGAAAAGTGGCGTAAGTAGTTTTGTGAAGAATGAAAAAAAATAGATTTAGATTGAGAGAATGATACTTTCTCACTTCATCACACCTGACCAATCACACTATGAAAATAATATTTAATAAAGTCCACAAAGTTCTACACAGGATCTAGGAAACAGAACACATTAAGACTAAAACAATAAGAAAATAAATTAAAATAAAGATATGAAATCTCTATAGAGATAATATGTGGATGCAGACACTTCAATTCCAACATTAGAAACGTGGGTGGAGACGGTGTTCAGTGATCAGACCAACACTTTGTCTGAAGAATACCGACACATTAAAGGGCAACACACACCAGCACCATGTGACATATATTGAAACACCTGCAACTATTGTTTTCTAAGATCATGCTTAAAGCTGCACTGATTTTCATGTTTATATTGTATTGTATATGTATTACAGTGGATCAAAGGACTATGTGAAAGGTGTCACTCGTAGTGACAGACCCGCAGAGAATTATAACCAACTTCGCCATTCCCCCTTACTGGAAGCACAGAAAGTTGTGGTTTTACTGCCTGCTACTTCACTGTTTTGGTTGAGTCTCACAGCTCTCATTAGCTTTAATTCCAGCAGCAGTAGGCAGCTGTTCTCGGGAAACCCGCTGTACGCTACCTACCCGGCAACAAGCAGACAGACAAAGTTAGCAGCTACCCAGTAAACATACTGGAACATTTAGCGGCTAAAGACCTGGGTATTTTGCTCAGGAGTTGGTGAGGACGAAATCGGAGCAAAAAGGAAAGTGAATATTGGACTTAAATTCATCAGGTGGACACAAACATGACAGTAAATGAATGCTAACTTTGCTTTTAGTCTACTGGATGTGTAAATAGACAACTATTCGCTACTACATTACACATATAAACTTCATATGGTAGAGGTCAGTTTAGTGTTTACATTCTGCTGCCCCCAGTTAGCCAAATAAATATATAACATCTCTTTGAATATATACATTTCTACTGATATATTAGTAGTGGTTGCCTCTTTAACCTGTCAAAACTGAAAATCAGGTAAAACTCCCTAAAAGTGAAAACTGAATGATGCTAAATACAACCATGCAGCCATCCACTGGGAGGCTGGATGCAGAAACATCCGTTGAACCCTAATATGTATGCTTAGCTTCCATCTGCTTGCTTTCTGATCTCTGTCTGTCTCTCTGAGCTAAAGCAGAGAAAAATATCCTCCCCTTATCTGCCCTCTCTTCCTTTTTCTCTCCTGTGTTTGTGTGTGAGGGATTACAGTGAAAAATGAGACAAGGGCATGCAGAAGAAAGCTGCATTTATAATGTCAAGTACCCTTTACTGTCAAAATATATATTCAATATATTTCCTGACCTACAATCCTGGTATTATTTGGGCTCCTCTCATTTCAGCATGAGGCGGGCAGCGGAACGCACATAGCTTGAGGTCTTTTGGTTTTCTGCAGGTGGAAGCCAGTTTTGTGTCATTCTGTCAAAAGGACTGAAGCTGGGATTATACTGAGGGCTGGGAAGAGATGTCCCAATACATCCCTTACAATCAAATTCAATATTGGCACAAAAATATTGGTTTTGGGCTTCAAATCCAGTAAAAACTAATTCCAACAGTCTGAAATTATGTCGATTTTTGTCCTTGGCTCAGGACAGTTAATCTCTGTTTCAATCACTGTGACACAGAGGCAGAATTCCTGCAGTTCCTCTAGCTTTTTTCACCTCTCTCTTACGCCAGTCCCCTCCACTCATTTTCAAACTCTCTCAACTTCCTTTTGCCCTCTATCTCTCTCTCACACACACATCCCCCCTTCATCTCTCTCTCTCTCTCTCTCTCTCTCTCTCTCTCTCTCTCTCTCTTTCCCAGTCTGTATGAGTCTCTCGCCCGGTCACTCTCTGTGATACAGGTGCATAATGTGTGCTGCATGTCCTGTCCAGCCTGCACCGTGTCTCTCTGCTCAGTCTAAAGGGGCTGATAAGGCCAGATGGCTCTCTGCTTTGTAAGCCTGTGAAGCGAGTAATGCAGTGGAGCAGAGCCTCCAGGCTAAACACTGTCTGCATCTCATGTGGGAGAGGTGTGTGCATGTGTGTGTGTGTGTGTGTGTGTGTGTGTGTAGTGGTAATTCTGTCCTTGTTAGAACCAGTTTAGGTTCAGACCCTCTGAGTGTGGACATTTTGCAAAGTGAGGTCATTTTGACCAGTCTTCATTCCTTCAGGCAGCTACTTTTTGGCGAAGACTTAAAATTACTCAAGGTTATTTCTGTTCATTAAACACAGCCGCAGTCCCAGAACACATCAAATGTAGACATAGACTACATTTTTCATGTATACTTGTGTCTTTGTGTAACACACAAAAAGCAATTTGTTGACTGTTGTATTTCGAGTAATTGCCATCAGTGGACAAGTGGAGTGTAAGTGTGTGGAGCATTTTCCGAACACACTCTGACACACTTGAATAATGAGATCATCCACTCGCTCTTGCAACTGCACAGCTCAGTTGGTGTTTTTATTTGACTTAAGAGGAACACTTACCAACTAACAGTAAAACAGAACAGATTCAGAACATGTCAAGGAATTGCATGGAGTTATCTAGAAAAAGTAGTACAGTGCATAAGGGCAAAAATGCCTCTCACAAATGTTGTCATTTTTTACAATATTCATGCTCACCAATTGTAAAGTTACAGATTGTGAGTTACATGGTGATGTTTCCTTTTACAGGCTGCTGTACCTTTTGTATCCTTGCACTGGCAGCAATACATTATGTTCCTTCTCAAGGTTATCAGGAATCAGGGTTTAACCTTCAGGGTGTCAGTGAGTCATAGTGAGACACACAAGTGTTGTAGGTGTTGGTAACCTGACATGTTGTGTGTAAATTGAGGAGAACAATGCAGAAGGTTCCATAAATGCTTATCTTTAACTCCCATGCTGTTATGCACAGGAGTCTAGTAACAGTTGACCTTGTCTGAAGTTGAGGGTATCCTGTTAATAGTGTACAGATGTCTCTTTTGTGATGGTGGTCAATGGGGGGGCCTCTGGCATGTAGCCATTGGGTCAGATTTGTAGCAGTCTGCTGTGCAGCCCCCTTAAAACATCTACTGTTACTGTAGCTTGCTAGTTAGAAACGCTGAGTGGTAAGTTACGGTTGTGTTTTAAGCATTGCGTCAGCTATCAACACTGATAGAGTTAAAAACATTAATACTTCCCCAGTGTTTATGTATGTAACGTATGTGTGTCCATAGTAGTCTAGTAGTGGTAATTTGATAGTCAAAAGTGTCAAAAAGGTCATCATACTTTTGTAGTGTAAAGTTTTCAACACTAATATTGTCATTTCATTGTTTCTTAAAGTTTGTATTTAACACTACCTGGATATATGTATTCCCACCACAAGTGTTATTTGTTTCCAATTCAGTTATTGTAACACTACAACCCTGTAAATGTCTCTTTACATCTGAAGTGTCAACATATCTCACTGAAGTTGTACGGAGGTGGTGATTAGGTTTAGGGAACAAAATCACTTTGGTTTAGGTTAATGAAAGATTTAGTTTTTGGTTCAACATTAATAAAAACATTAGGTCAGCTTATACTGATGTAATCTAAACTGCATCACTTCCCCAGGTCATAATTACGATAGCCACTAGATGGCATGAACATAACTATAGGTTGTTTGTACTGGCCAAGCGGTTAGCTCCCTTTCTGAAAAGTGAAGACGCTGCAGAAGCGCCTTAAACCTGCTTTCTCTCTAATGGCCAGCAGGGGGCGACTCCACTAAAAAAAAAGAAGTCTGATCGTATAAATGTCCATGAGAAGATGACCCTACTTCTCACTTATTACCTCAGAAAACACATTCCTAACAAGTCTTCTTCATACAGCATGATGCTCATTTGGTAAATTATGGTCCTATTTATAGTAACAGATGATAAAGCGGGGTATGCTTTGGGGCTGCTATTTTAGTGCATTTTCAGTTCATGAAAGTTAATTGTAACATTTTGGTTGCCTAAAACAGTCTTGTCCAGAGGAGAGAGTCAGATGTTCAGTTTTTTCTGGTGAGTTCATTTTGTTTTAAATTGTTTTTCACTGTACTGCAGCACTTCATTCAGCAGCACTTATGGTTACCAACACAACATAATTGGGAAAATTAATAGGATATAAATGTAATATCTAGGAGACATAGTTGCTGCATCAGTAACTGACAGATTGTAAACACCTACTTTAGCTCATAGTGATTGTATGAAAATAGTTTCCTTTTCATGTGTAAAGACACGGCAGACTTTCCACTCTATATGACAAAGTGGATGAAAGTGTGTAAACACAATTACTGCGTGGTAATGCGTGACACATCCATCCGGCATTGTAGTGTCACTATCCGCTGATGACACCCTGAACTATAAATCAATTCCTATGCAGAGGCATCCATGGCAGGACCACTGCACACTGTAACTCACAAATATCATTCCACCTTTACTATGACAGTCGCTGGCACACCAGCTTGTAAATGCATTACTGCCAACCACTGAACCGATGTGATGCAGCAGACCACGATGCACTGTCAGACACACCTAGCTCTGATTCAGAGTTGCCAACTTTGGTCAAATGTCTGGAGTGAGATCTTGTCATATAATGTTTTAAGACTTGCCTTTTATGAATGTAATGAATTCCGGAGCTGTAGGTAGGTAAGTGATAAGTGGGAAGTGATGAACACTGAGGAAACTATATGTGGCAGAGGAGAAAGTGAAGTCAGGGGAAATATAAGGATAGTTTCAAAGATAAATGGCATACCCAAATCTACTCTGTCAGAAGGCAATATGTGCAATAGGCTGAGTGTGGTCCCTGTCCCAAATGTTTCCATCACTGTAAGTTAGGAAGAAGCGTTTGTAAATCACAACTTTGGTCTCAAATGCAGTTTTTATTTCTATCATTTCTTTCAATTATGATAAGCAAGGGATATGGTATCTGGGAACAGATCACTTTAATGATATAGCTGTGTCCCCAGCAATTAACTTGTTGAGTATTATGATGATTGACAGAAATGATGGCCAATCCTACAAAAAAAATAAGATAAAAAATTGCAGTAAACCAGAACGATCCTTTGCGTGCCTTACCCTGGAAGGACGAACAGCAACAGTAGCCACAAGACTCGTGGATGTCTACAAGGGCATTAGTGACAAATGGTAGGTTGGCTTTCAAGCTCACCAGCTGCATATCAGGCTCACTGGATCAGGCCACGGTCCACAGGGCAACACCTGAGGCTTTAGAAACAGGTGCCTGTATATGGGACAAGGCGGTCATACACTCTGTGTATGTGGAAATAATAAAAGAGAATGAAGAGTAGGGGAGGCCTCGTTTTTAAGATTTGTTTTTAGTATTTTTAAATAAATATTTACACCCACCTAAACACACAAGCAAATGAACTGATTTCATTTAATTAACATCTTTGTGGTAAAGTGACTGTAACCACTATTGACAGAATTATCTGTGTATTATAAGGTAGTTATGCAAAGTGAATAAGCATATATGTTATAAAATGTTTACATTGAAGAATAGATGTATTATGTTAAAGAATTTCTATATTACTCATTTGAATGTACTGTAATAAACAGGGACACTTACGGAATGCCTTTGTTTTTGTTGCACATGGAAATAAGAAAGTACATTTATAACAACGACAGGAATACATGTTGTGTCAGAACTGTATATCCAGTTTTCAGTGTAACTGAGATGTGATGATGTCCTCAGATGGAAAAATATCTTTCAAGAACCAAACATTTGGCACAACTATGAATATTATAATGTAAACAGAGGGTCCCAAACATGTTGGCATGAAATCAATTCGATTTTTTCAGTTTGTGAGAGTAGGTGTCAGCAGGATGCTGGAAAACATGTAATCTATACCATGATTATTTTATTCCAGTGTTGCAAGGAGAGCAGAGCAGTGGCATGAGTGTATCTGTAGTCAGTGAATGATATGAGGAAGAAATAAAATTTATGTGTGCAGCAGTGTGTTAGAGTGTGTGTGTGTGTGTGTAAGAGTGTTTTACCATCAGATGAAGAATACAAGCTATAAACATGAGCTACCATTCCCTGTGGCCGAATCATATTATCATATTTTTTATATTACATCCAATCACTTTCACCTCTGTGGATGTAATACATGTAGTCTCCCTTCATGCCTCAGCCAGAATGCTGACTGAGGAGCTTGGGCTCAATTCATTGTTCCTCTGAGATTTCCCAGAAATGCAGTCAGATCCTCAGGATAATGTGACGTTGTCTTTAAGGATCACTGCTTTTGTCACTAATTCTCATTTGAATATACTGGGATTTGCTGCTAGTATTTCATTTTGTGACATGAGAACAGTGACATTTTAAAGCATGTCACAATAGGCTAATAGGAGCCATCCTTGGGTACAATCCCTGGTTTTGTGCATCAGTATATCAATTCATACATTAAAATTTTTTAAATGATTAATTATAAGAATATCATGATAATTACATTAAATTTGCATCACTGTCTTCTGGCAGACAGTCATTTTACTTTTTTTGACTGCTTTGTGCTGATGACAGGACAGTGTTAGATTTTTAGTTTCCTCTAGTTTCAGTTTGAAATAGGAATATATGTCAACTCCGCCGTCAAATTAGTGTTTTGTTTCTTAAGCGGCTTATAAAACCACATCTAACTAATCTGCATAAAAATAACAAGTCTGAATGTGAGTTTTGATATTGATAATGTATTCCATGAAGGCGGCAGCAGATGTGTTACATATTCAGCAGAACTGCATGAAAAATGAAAGCATTATCAACAAGTGCCGACATTGTTTGCAGGTTTAATTACTTTACAGTGAACCAAACATATTTGCCAAACATATTTTACATAATAATGTATGTAAAAATTAACATCAATATATCACTACAGTTACATAAGTAACTGGTGTTTCTGTTATTGTGACTTTTTCAAACCTGACCTCAGATATCATTCAGTCATGTAGACATGCACTCTGTTGTAGCTACTTTATCATATTTGTCTCAGTGTAAGAATACAATGTACTCTGTCCAGAGTGGGTCAGAGATGGGGCAGAGATTTGCCTGCCAGATATGTGTCACAGGTGCTGCTGTAGTACAAGCACAAAGCTGATCAAATTAGGCAGAATATTCATAACACTGCACACAGCTCAGCACTGTCTGCCAACGCAAACCGGAGATCACTCACTGCCACAGTGTGATTGGTTGTTACAACCAGTTTAATGACACCGAATCCAAAACAAGCAGCATTATACTGAGTTTTTAGAAATTTGATTTATGTCGTAAGCATGTCAGTGTGCTACTGTTTAACTCAAAGAACCGCTGTGCCGTGGTCTTGTTTGAAGACAAGTTGTCTGCCTTTGATATTCAGTTGTCCATCATCTCCATCAAACAGACTGGGATGATTTTAATATCAGTTCACCCCCACTGAAAAAATGACTAAAAGTGAGATTTCTGACTCTATTACTGTCATAGGTGCTGAATTAATATTGTCCACGATACATTAAATGATATACAAGAAGGCAATCAACACAAACAATCAAGACACCGCCGCACATGCACATATGGTTGGAAGCTGGATTAGTACATTTGTGTCATGTTGCAGCAGCTTCTACCTGTATTATTTTATGAGAACAATCCTTTTCAAAAGGTCTGGTTGTTAGTGGACAGGATGTGTTACTGGTTTAGTCACTTCACCATGGCCTCAGTTTTTGTGTGACTGCATTCCTTTGAACCAGTTAGGAAAGGTTCACAAGGTGGTGCAGAATGACTGTATAGAACTACTGAGTGGTTGATGGACATGGTCTATCTCACAGTTAAAACCCACTTTGTTTACACTGTGACCCCTCCTTACTATTCTCCTGATTTGGTCATCCAACAGCAGAATTTGCACACCATTACTCTTGAGCACCCTTGTACTGTAATTAGCACTTATGACTCCAATACAGTGGAGGTGAAAGGGATTCAATTTATGATGAATACATAGAAAATGTATATCTTACCTCACCTGAAGAAACACTCCCCTTTCTAATAGTGAGCTCTGTGGATGATTCAGGGTAAACAGTAGAAATATGTGTTGCTGTAAAAATTAAGTGAGAAATAATGTGTGTTTTATAATTTGTTGGACGGACCCCTTAGACACGATTCAATCATGTGTAAAGGTCAGTTCAATCATTCATCTAAAGCGGTGATAATGATGTATTAAACTGCACATGGCCACAGCCAAATGAAACAGGTGCCGACTGAACAAACTGCTCTGTGCACAGTGTAGTCGTCGGCCGTTAATAAGTCCCCGATGCTGGTGAAAGCAGTTCCCGTAGAATCAGAAAGCAGTGGACCAACTGCACACAAGCCAGCTGCGTTCTTTTCTGCTGTTTCTGCAATACTAGTTGTTCACATGTAGCTTCAGCAGTGGTGGTCCTGGATGTTTTGCTTCCCTATAGGTGAACTCTCAGTCAGAGCCCACCCTCCATGGACATGAAATCTACTCAAATCTGACACAATCATATTCAAAAATCTGAACAGATTAACAAACTGATAGTATCTGCATGGACAGAACAAACTAGAGGAAAGTAATATCATGTATTTGTTAATTTAGATGAGCTGACCCTTTAAATTGATCATACATAGCTGATTTGAGGGGGGGAAAGTGTGTGTGTATGCTTGTGGCACAGGTCCTAATCTGCTATACCTATTTACTCATTGCTCATGAGCAGCAAGTGCTTTGTTATCCTTCTCTGTGTAGCCCACTACGCATTGGTTTCCAAGGTGACTGCCTATGTTGCCTATGCAGCCTATACCACAGACCAACACTGAGTTTCAACAACACTGATATTTGCTCCTTTCCTCCTTTTCTGTGCATCAGGTATCATCCGTACAGCGATGTCCAGCTTGGACCGTGAGACCAGGGACCACTATGCTGTGGTGATCCAGGCCAAAGACATGGCAGGATCAGTCGGAGGACTGTCCGGATCCACTACTGTCAACATCACCCTCACTGACGTCAATGACAACCCTCCAAAGTTTCCACAGAGTAAGTGACCCCACTCATACACAGTGTACAGTTGTGTCTGACAAGAAATGTCCTCTCATCATCGCTCAGTTCTTTCTTCACTTCAATCCAGCAGGCTTTGTTAGTCCTTTATTTTTTGTTGCTCTGGTTTAGTTGATTTATAATTTCTCATAGATGTCAACATTATACATATAATGTTGGGATAATCTAAGACTGACAGAAAGTCTCCCGCCATGAATTAGGTAAAACAGGACTTCAATTAAATACATTCATATTTGTTTCAATTGTAAGTAATCATTGGAACATGTGGAGCTATTTGTTTTGATCCATTTTTTTTTTGTTCTGTCAAGAGACACTTAAAAATAAGAGGTAATGGCTAACTAATCACCTCCCAGGGATGGATCCACTTACTGGTGAATGTAGCTTGTGTTTTTAAAGCTGTATTAATGAATAATTTGATGTGGCCAATATTAGAAATGATTATATGTAATATGAAAAGAGTTGCTCTGTAGAGATGAACCCACAGAGAACTGCCACTTGAACATTTACCGCCTTTTTGTGGTTTTGGTTTTCTGGTCTGAAACTGATTGGTTCAACAACAACAAAAAAAAAACACATAAGTCAAGAATTTGCAGGTCAAAGTTGTTCTCAGTGTACTCAGGCTACTGTGAGCCAGTCCAGTAGCGTTATGAATTGGAAGGAGCTGCTGGTTCCAGAAATGTTTTTCTCCATTCTGTATTTCTTTAAATGATCCTCATCAAAACTTAACATAGACATTGAGGACTCTCCCGTATAACGTATAACAACCCTATAGGTTCATATTATGACAGCCAGTTTACATCATTTCCATTATGTTTCTGAGAAATAGCGTTGCGTCGGTATTTTTGGCAGACAGCTAAGAATATTACAATACCCATCAGCTGTTGCTATAGAAAAGAAACCAGGGTCAGGAATTGAAACTGCTTTGTTGCTGAAGTTGTAAACCTAATGCTTTGTTATCGTAGCTGAATTCACATAGTGAATTGACATAGAAATTACATAAACTGTTTCACTTTGTAGACTGTAAAATCTCGACATCTCAACATTTAGCTTCTGCCTGCTGTTAGCAGCCTATGTAACCAAATTGTAAACTTGGTTAGTGGTTGTTTCTTGCTGAAATGCGCCTTGGGAATTGTAGTAAATGTCTACCGTGAAATGTTTATGTACAGTCTTATACCTTTGACTTTTTTATCAAAGAACTTGATATCTTCTAATGCAGTTGTTTATCTTTCTGCTGAAGATTCAACCAGGAGAGTTTCATACTTATACAAGACCTCCAACTGTGAGTCACATTAATGATGTGAATTCTGGCTCTTTTCAGTGAGCCAGATCATTTGGCTCAGCACCGTAATGAGAGTCTTCTCTTTCGGGACCCAAACAGTTCTACCACTTCTGCCTTTTATAATTCAGTTGTACATAGCAATGTTTTGACCTATGATTGGTATGTGTGCACGTATATCACTTATTCAATGTAATTATACTAAACTTTATCATTTCCAGAATACTATAGCTCTACATTATGTTTGGCTTAAGTAAAACCTGATGGTATGATCTCTGTCTGTCATCACACCTATTTTTTATTAATATTTATTTATAGCTCATAGAGCCAACTTGTTCACGGCAGACGCATCACTAATTCATATAACATTGTCTATTGGGAAAATGAATGAGATTTTTGCTTCTGGAACCAGGGGCTTCCAAAACAGCTCCTCCCACTTCACAACTCTATTGTCTCGCCATTCCATTGGAATTACTTGAATTTGTCCTAATATTAAGCCGTTTTAAATTCTGGTGCTTGTGCTTAACAAGGTTTACATGGAAATCTTAATGCAGTCATTGCATATTGAATCCCTGTCCATATGTTGTGGTTGTGCCTTTTCTGTGTCACATTTGTGTGCCTCTGGAAGTTTTACCATCATCTTTCAGCGACTTCTGTACGTCCATCTTAAATAGATGCTTTCTTCCATTGTATGGTGCAGAAATGATATCTAAGCCTGCTATTAATTTGATCTAGCCATTGCAACATTATAAAAATGTATCCACTCCTCATGTTGTCCTGTTGTTTCACATATGTAAAACTACAAAAAAAATGGCAGAGGCCTCTCTGTGAGACAGTTATTACTGGCCCTGATTATTTTGAAGTGAGACTGCTGTGACCAAGTTACAGTACGCATCCACACCAGTGCTGGGCAAAAAACCTCAAATATTAACAATATTTGCAACAGTTCTGACTGTGCTGTGACTATCTGGCTCTGCTGATAAATAGTGTGTGCCTACACTATAGGTTAATAACCTCAACACACAATAACACACTCACGCACACACATCATGTTTTACAATTACAGCTTCAGGCCAGCATAAATATACGATTATGCAAATAACACTAGTAAACATGCCAAGAAATATTATATCACAAATGGTATAGCAACTCAACCTACTTGTTTTATATGCAAGTCTCTGATTCAAAGGCATGGGAACACAGTCATATAGAAGCACATAAAGGATCTTTTTATCTCTGTATGTACAAAGTCATTCAGCCAAGAACATCGACACCAACCACAAGTTTCTCTGCTGTGTGGAAACAGAAAGCCAGATCAAAAGAACAGAAATGGACAGAGACTGAATTCACATGTTACCGTGTGCCTGGATTAATGATACATGTTCGAACCATATTACGTAAATGAGCAATGCACATGCACAAATGCACAATGTAACAATGAACATGGTCTGAGAACTGTTCGCCAGTACATTCACAGACAAACACACAGAATCACTGCGTTATGAGTCTTGCATGAGGAAGATATGGAAGGTCATTGATGACAAAACAACTGGGAGGACAAGTAATGCTTATTATACATAATCACAGTGTGGCTGAAGGTTTCCTGCTGAGGGGAAAGAGTGATAAAAACAGGACCAAAGTTAAGCAAAAAACATTTTTCATGTGCAGTGCTGTGCAAAAGTTTTAGGCTCTAAAAGTTTTTACTTATCAGTTAACTTCATACAAAGTGCAGTAAACAGAATAAATTTAAATTTTGACTTGAAATTTAAAGTCAATATTTGCTGCGAGCAGTTTTGCCTTTTAAAATAGCAGCAGTTCTCCTCGGTACGTCTGCACAGTTTTTCAGGTACTTGGCAGGTTGCTTGTTCCTGCATCTTAGAGAAGTTGCCGCAGTTCTTCTGTGGATTTAAGGCGTCTCAGCTGCTTCTGTCTCTGCATGTAATCCCGCACAGAGAGCAGAGGAGAGTAGCCACGGTGACCGTAAATGATAGCGAAACGCAGTAGAGGCCATCACACTGAGCGGAAATTAAACGAGTATACATAAATTAGGCAAATGACATATATAAACATAGTCTCTAATGCATTTTGCTGTCATTTATTGGTCATGCTACCCTCCTTTGTTCTCCGTGTTTCACCACCAGTGGGGCTGAACTCTTCATGTGTGCACACAGAGCGGGGCAGGGGAGAGACAAAAGTGTTGAAGTTTTCATCATAGTCAGTCATACCTCAGCAGATCTTTGCTCATGTACAGGTGGCACTGACCTCACTGCAGTGTTTTAAACAGAATATACAAATCCTTTGTTCTCAGACTTAAAACGTATGCCATGTTGTTTTGTCTCAAATTAAAGTAAAGATTCATGTTTTTATTGGACAGTTAACATCGTATAGCAGCGCTGTCTCTGTGGACTTTATAACCTTTCCCTATATATACAGATCAAACCAGATTTAATAGATATATAAAATTATACGACTGGATTCATTTTCACCCCCTGCTGCTGCATCACAAGGATGTAATTTCTTGAAGCAGTTATGTTATTTATTTTCATCTATTTGTTTTTTTAATAATAAGTAAGACTTGACAAAATAACTATTTAAAATTCAGTTTATGAGGTTTATTAATTTTTACAATCGCTCTAGGCTACTTCATTCCAGATCAAAAAGGTCAACTACATTTTAAAATTCATCAATAAGCCGCAGGCCACAATAAACAAACTACAAAATCCTTAACACATTTAAATAATTTAATTATTGTAGAACATTAAGTGTAAGTTGCACTTTGGAGAATAAAGAAACACTCTCGCTATTTATAGCTACTTTATTTCATGAACGAAAAGGCCAAAATACATTTTAAAAATCATCAATAAAGTGCAGGTTAAGTCAAACAAATAACAACAACAAAATAATTAACACATTAAATAATTTAATTATTGCAGAAGAAGAGAATACATTTTGAACAAATGACATGTTTACTGGGAATAAAGAAACAGATCTCTCTCTCTCTCTCTCTCTCTCTCTCTCTCTCTCTCTCTCTCTCTCTCTCTCTCTCTCTCTCTCTCTCTCTCTCTCTCTAAGATAAGATAAGATGAGCCTTTATATTTGTCCCCAGAAGGAAATTCAGGTGTCATAGCAGGAGCAGGTACAGGTAAGACGCCAGAATAAAACCACAATAATAAGAGTAAGACTATAAGTAAAAATAAAGATGAAATAAATATCTGCACTGGATCTCTGACTGTGTGAATACATGTAGTTTATCAATAAATAGAAATATATTGACACCTGTTATCCTTTTGTAATAGTGAACTGTCCCCAGCTTCTTTTTGGCATCATGAAGTATCTCCACTGATTTGTGCTTGGTGCTGAGGATGCAGACATTCTTCTTCTTTTCCCTGATAGATAGTGAACGTTGCCCTGTCGCTCTGCATCATTTTTGTCTTGTGTAGTCCAGCTGTCTGGTGCTCACCAGGCTGGTGTTATTGGCCAGGAGATTGTGGGCAAGGGGGGAGTGATGTAAAAAAAAAAAAAAAAGTTGGCTGTCATTACATTTCTCCCCTTCCCCAAAGAAAACACTCCATCAGTTTCAGGACCAGGCTCTCCCCTATAGGCTCTGCATTGCAGGGCGACTTGGAGCCTTCCCCAGATAGGGATATCCATTCAGCGTGTGCTTCGTCTCCAAATCAGCAGAGAGCCAGAAGTTTATGCTGAATTTGTCAGGTTTATTGGGCATGTATTGCGAGAAAGGGCGGCGCAACTTTGTGGGGAATAACTGTTCATCAGTGGTGATTTCGGATATGTCGGTCGAACTGTAGGAAACACCTGTTCCTTGACATGATGGTGCTAAAGAAGAGAAAACCCCATTCTTTTGACTACAAGTCCTCCACATCTGTGTTCTTCCCGTTCTGCACTCCCCTGGCTAAGAGGAGCCTTCAGCTCAGCCAGGCTCAACTCCCAGCCTCCCACTCCACACCTGTGCACCTCTGCCACCGTACAGTCACAGATGTGCCGCAGCAGCATCACACAGTCCATCGAGCACGTGAATGCATTCACTGTTGCAGCATGTGTGCTCCTTCTGTCAAGATGCTTTGTGACTGCACTCCTCTCCCAGTGCGCATTCCCTGCTGTATACGTGTTCAGACAGCCCCTTTCTTGCCAGTCTCACGCAGCTCACATGGATCCAGTAATGGTTGCTCCAGAATGTGTTTTGCGCTAGATTGTTTACCTGTCATATGCGCTCTCACAGCTTGATAGGGGTACGGTGGGTTGTCCCCTTTTCTGTCATCAGAAGACTGGGCCTTTTTGGGATGTCGACTCCTTGTGGTCAGATGAAGATTCCTTGTCAGGTGATGGCGAGCCATTGATCTCTCCCCCATCCGATTCTCCCTCACTCATCCCCTGGAGCGTTTCTATCTATCTATCTATCTATCTATCTATCTATCTATCTATCTATCTATCTATCTATCTATCTATCTATCTATCTATCTATCTATCTATCTATCTATCTATCTATCTAGAGTTGCTAAGCTACCAGACAGTGGTGTGAATGTTGCGTACAGCATTATACAGCAGTTTGTATGAGGAGTAAAAATGACCCCTTAAGCTGTTCTTTGACCCAGTGTAATGTTTAGAATAACACTCCAACATAATACATAGTGACATCACATCACACCTGAGAGGGGCAAATTGATGTAAATGATGTGACAGAATGTATTACTTGCCTTTTAGTCATTCTTTAAGTGTAAAGCTGGCTATATGATCAAACAGCAAACAGATCAATTGAATCTTATTTATTGTTCAGAAATGCATATATTCGATTGGTAAGTCTGTTTAAATAATTTGAAAATACAATGTTGGGTTACATTTTTCTGTCTGTTTTGGTTAAGAAATACATACCTTGGTCCTACAACGGCATTGTTGGATGTGAAGTGTCATGTTATAACTCTCCAGTGAGCTCCACCAGCTCACTGGAGCTTATTTGTTTGGTTGAATTGGCTGAATCAGAGAAAACAGCTGTAAGAAACAGTGAGAGCAGATTTCAAACTGAATATAAAAGCACTAAATATTATCAAAATGATCAAAACATAACATTAAAATGTCCAGGCTGATGTGTCTGTCATGTCGCTGCCGCAGAGAGCTACCAGTTGTACGTACCGGAGCTGGCTCCAGTGGGGAAGGCAGTGGGTCGGATCAGAGCCAATGACGAAGATGAAGGGCAGAATGCCGAGATGACCTACAGCATCACCAACACCGAGGCAGCTGCCATCTTCACCATCACCACTGATGCTGACCACAGGGAAGGAATTATTTCCCTAAAGCAGGTATTAAGCAGTGATCACAACACAACACACAACCCAACTCTACTCAAATCTACACTGATGTTCAGTATAACTTAACATCGCTATATAATGTAGTCAAAAAATACTATACACACGTTCATAATGATCTTTCAGTGTGAGCTGCAGTTTCACATGTGGCTGTGAGGGCTGATGTCGCAGGCAAAACATTTATGTGAGGTCATCATGCACTAATTTGAATGGTTAAAGTGTAAATGATCCCACAGTGGTTGCTGTCAAAAATATCATGAATATTTCACAGGCAGAGGTTATTGGTACCTTTACATTTTATAAAAAATAATACCCTGAACAGAGCTGATTATGGTAGGAATTATGATTATTGGTACCCTGTAGAAGTTGTAAGAAATTTGTAGTGATACATTAAGCAGACTATTGTGTTTTAATTAGCTCACAGGTGTTTTCGATCTTAGAATCACTCATTCAGTCAGTTTAAAAGGAGAAAATTACTTACTCTGCTGTTTTGTGCCACCATGTTCATCACATTGAACATGGAAAACAGAAGGAAAACTAGACAGTGCCCTGAAGCCATTAGAAAAAAAGGTAATAGCCAAGCATAGTCAACACAAAGGTTATAAGACCATCTCCAAAGAGCTTGATGTTCATGTGACCACTGTTGCCAATATTATCAAGAAGTTTAAGGCCCATGGAACTGGAGCCAACATCTGTGGACATGGTTGCAAGAGTAAAATTGGCCAGAGATTGAACAGAATGATTGCTCAAATGGTGGAGAAAGAACCAAGGAAAACTTCAGATCCAAGCTGATCTTGAAGTTCAAGGTACAATAGTTTCAAGTCGCACCACACGTCACTGTCTGAAAGAAAACGGGCTCCATGGTAGAAGAACCAGGAAGACCTCACTTCTAAGAGGGAGACACAAGAAAGCTAGACTGGACTTTGCCAAAATGCATGTTGACAATCCACAGTCCTTCTGAGAGAATGTGCTTTGGACAGATGAAACAAAATTTGAGTTTTTTTGGTAAATCACACCTACCTTATGTTTTACACCATGCCTGCTGTGAAACATGGAGGAGGCTCAGTGATATTTCGGGGTTGCTTTGCTGCCTCAGGCACTGGATGCCTGAAATCAGAAAACTATCAAGGCATGTTATGGCGAACATGCAGCACAGTGTCAGAAAGCTGTGTTTTAGTAGCAGGTTATGGGTTTTCCAGCAGGATAATGACCCCAGACATACATAAAAAGCACCCAAGAGCAGATGAGAAGAATACATTAGACCGTTCAGAAGTGGCCTACTATGAATCCAGATCTGAATCCCATTGAACATCTGTGGAAAGAGCTGACACTTACAGTTTACCTGAAAGAACTGGAGCAGTTTGCTCAAGAAGAATGGACCGAATTACCAGTGGAGAAGAGTAGAAACCTAATTCAGAATTACAAAAAGTGCTTAACTGCAGTCGTGGCAGTTGCTGTACTACAAAATATTAAATTAAGGGTATATAATTAATATTAAATTAATTAAGGTTTTATTGTATTAAAAATAATGTTATGTTGTAAATCAAAAGCAAAGTTTCAGTTATACTCATGATACCATATACTTCTGTCAGTTTCAAGTTTTTCTTCAAGATTTTTTCTTTTCTTTTTTTTTTTTTTTTACAAGGTGGAAGGTTATTTTCGTCCACATCTGTAGCTACAGTAGGTCTGTTGTTGGTATGATATCAGGTTATCAGAACACCGGAGACAGACAGGATGAGGGATGTAAAACATGAGAGAAATCAAATGAAAATAACACATTCCAATGTGAAAGTTCAATAACTTAGTTAAATCTCAGTGTGCACAACTCTTCTATCTTGTGTCAGTATCAGTCAGGAAAAATCATTCAGATCCGTTTCTGACAGCTCAGACAACAAGGTGCAGAATTCCCAAGTCATTTATATAACTCACACTTCAAATATCACTGAGTTGCATCATTATTTATTCACTGAGTTACATTGTGCACACCTGTTTATCACAGTCTGCTGTGGCTTTGTTTATCTGAATCAGTTTATCTGTCTGACTACATCAGGGACAATAATGCTACAGTGGTTTACTGTCAGTCACAAATACAGGAGACAGAGCAGCACAGTCATTTGTTGTTGTTTGTTGTTGTTACAAATTAATATTACCAATGTTATCGTGTATAGAGATTACCTATAACTTTATGTTATAAATATGACAAAAATTCAGAGATAAAACAACATCGTCTTTTACCATTCATCCAGTTCCACAGCAGAGAAACAGCTGAATAAACTTATTGAATGCCAGCAGATGAACATCAGCTCGAACAAAGAAGACTATTTTCTCGCCACATCCAGGCATCATCCTGGCATTTCAGCAGCTGTGCTGTTCCACAACTGACCATGACCACGAGTGTGAATACCACGAAGCTGAGTTAGTTATGTGATGGTGAAAAAGCACACTGTGCTCAATGTTTCAGCAATAGTTCAATAATAAATCACAGAACAATAATTGGATAAGATCTGAGTTGGCTTGTATCTTTTAAAATGGAAAGGTGCTTATGGAATAGTTATAGCTCACTACAAATATGAACACATGTAAAACTGCTGGCTTGAATGTTTATGATAAAGTGGATCTATAATTAATTATTAAGTGACATTAAATTTTAAGAGTCTTGCGAGTTTCATTCACCACAAACATAAAAACACACAAATATCTCATCATTTGGCTAAAGTTAGTCTTTGAATCGCTGCTTCTGTTTCTTCAATTCCTGTCAAATCAACAAGCAGAAATATGAATAGCGCCACTCCGCTATTGCAACCCATATTGTGGTCAGAGGGGGGTATCACATCTGTTGGTTTACTGGATGCTCATGTTGCGCCCCTTCACACCACACCCGCTGTTCAACAGGCTGCAGTCGGACCCTTTTCCATAAAAAATGAACTCACTTGACATGAATATGTATGAAACTGTCAATCAGACAGAAGTTAAAAGGTTTGAGACTGTGAGTTTCAAATGACAGAGTATTACCAGTGCTTTGCAGTATGTTACAGGTTGATGGTGCAAAGACGCCATAAGCAGTTCTTCCAATCTCTGTATGAACATGAGGAACGTAGAGTGTAAGCCAGTCATTAGTTCTAGTGTAATGTGGACCAGTGGACCAAACTAGCAAGGAATTAGTGTAAGAAGGCAGCTTTCCAATAAGGGTCTTAATAAACAAATACATGGGCAAATCTCGCCTCTCAGAGAGAGAGGACCACCCAACTTTTTTGTACAGGACGCAGTGATGAATGTTATAAGCATCACCAGTAATGAAAGTGAGTGCGGAATAGATCTAGTTATACCGTTGATTGTTCCAGGACTGCATTTAGGTGGTGGAGATGTCTGAAGAACTCCTTAGTGCAATACTAGGATGTTTTGTATGTTATATAGTATCCTATATTTGTAAGACAAACTGCACCCAGTACAACAAATGCACTTGTGTTTTATTTGCATCCGTAATCTGGCTGGGGAAGTAAATACGCTACAGCAAGAGTTACTGTTGAGATGATTGTGATGATCTGACATTCTATTGAAAAGTCAACTGGATTGAGCATCTCTGAGCTAGCTAGTCATATAAGAGACACCGGTTTTATCAAGTGGAACGGGTCGCAAAATGATATTGTGCCTTCGCAGTTTGAACTATTTTCTCTCTCTTTTCAAAAATACTGAAGTGAATTGTAAAGGAAATGGAGTTGGATCCAATTCAGCATGCATGGCCGGTACACCTAGCTTCAGCCTAACCAAAATCCTTTGACAGTGGAGTGTGTCTGATTTGCCTCTGCAGCCTTTGAACTACAACAACAGGGAAGCCCATGCTCGGCAGGAGTGAGCATTACTGGTTTTGAGAGCCCCAAGTTAAAAGTGGTTTTGATTTTCTTCTCCAGCTGCTCAAACTTGAGAACAGAGGAAGGCTCTCGCACAAGGGAAGTCTATAATTGTTTCCCTTTTTTCACAGTTTGAAGTTTGCTTTTATCAGCACATTGTAATACCACAGATTCTGGGGATGTCTAACTTTTTTTGTGGAGAATTATCAATGGGTGTATATTTTTTTGTGGGGGCCCATTGACTTCTGGAAATTCCTATGTCCAAAGCACGATGAGAAATTTCAAAGTTGTAATAGAAACTAGGAATTGAACTCCAAGAATCACTGTGCCTAAGCAACCATGTCTCCTAGAGATTATGCTTTATATACCCCAGTGAATTGTTTTCCCAGTTATACTGCAAGGATGATCGCTGCCTGGATTATGTTCACAGGCAATTTTTTTTTAATTAAGTGCTGTATTGCTCTGAAGTTGGATGGAGGTGGTCAGGGCAGAAAGAGATGCTGGTGTTTTGCACCAGAGACCGCGGTTCACACCCCATGTGCGGTTTAGTTTAGGCAACAACAGCACTTTTGTTAAGGATAGTAAAAGATTGTGGTTTTGGTTAAATGTTACTAAAGATGTTGTGTTTCAAGTCACTGCAGATTTTTTTTTCTGTATTAACCAAGATCATCTTTCCCTAACCTTAACAAAGTGCTGCCACTACATAACCATAATAATCATTGCCATGAATAAATTTAATATTGCTGTAGTCACTACCAGTGGATATTATAGGGCTGGATCTGATACGTTGGTGTAAAAAAACACAGCACTGGACGCTGAGGTTTGATGCATGCAGTCGCACGAAGAATACATTCCATAAACCAAAAAAACTACTGTCAAAATAGTTTAATAATCCACTTAATCTGATGTGCAAAACAAAAATTGAGTGCAAGTTCTGCCCAGAATGTTTTGGCAGGGCACCACTTAGCTATAGCATGTTCATGTGTGTATGCTAGCTGGCTTTGCCAAGTGGCCTGGTTACCCTAGTTAACCTGTAATGTCGTTACCATCAAAAGGACAAATGAGAGACCCATAACCATTGATGTATAAGAAGAGCTGAATAGGGCTCCACCACTCAGCCTTTCAGACAATGTTTCCTGGTCATCATTTGCAGTATTGCAGCAAAAAAATCCCCCTGCGAGCCCAAAAGCATTTTCCCCATAGACCACCATTGTAAAAGTCTGTTGACAGGACACCTAAAACTGCAAACAAGGTCAATTATGGCCCTTTTTATAATGGATTTTTGATCCATGGAGGTTTTTAATTAGTAAAACATTCCTTGAGCCAAGAAAAGTGATTTAAAAATCTGTGATATTATCACATGATGATCACGTGATGTCTATGGGCTGAGCAGGAAGTCACGGGTGGAGCCAGTGGGAGAAACACTACTGCATATGTAAAAGAATATTTGTATATTTGGGTGGTGTGATATTATAAAACAGTATTCATCACCTATTGAGATAACCCATGTTATTTAAATGACCAAAGTGGATTACCAAATAGACAATAACAAGCCATAATAATAACAATAAACAACTACCACACGCAATTTAATGTTGCAACATTAATTTAGTCATTTCAATAATGTGTGAATGAGACAACATCAAGAAACTTGAGGTAACTATTAAAGTTTTATAGCATCAAAATGTAAAAATATATTTCTCCTTTGGTGTTTCATTCATGAAAACAGAGTAATGCAGTGGGGAAAATAGATTCAATGGCCTAGAAACAATAAACGGTGACATGGCAAAAAAAAAAAAAAAATAAATAATGAAATGAATAATCCATGAATAAAAAATAAGTTTTACACACAATGAATGTTTGTGAGTCGGCTAAATCATCTTCATTTGAATACATCTGATCATACATGTCCCTCAATGTCCCCATGTCCTACCTGGTGGTGTGTATAGGTATAAATGCCTGTGCTTTTAATCTGAATATTTTATAAAACATAATATCTTACAATTAAAAAACCTGTCAGCTATTACCAGATTCAAACTCTAAGTCTTAGACTAAGTGTCCTTAATAGGATAATTGTGTTTTCTGTCTCCTCTTTAGACTCTGAACTATGAGAAGAGAAAAGTTCACACACTAAATATTGAGGGCGTCAACACCCACCCAGACTCCCGCTTCTCTCACCTGGGGCCATTTAAGGATTCCACATCGCTGCGGGTCATTGTGGGGGATGTGGATGAACCTCCTGTCTTCTCCATGGACTACTACATCATGGATATCTATGAAAACTCACCCACTGGCACCCAGGTTGGCACTGTAACTGCTGTGGACCCTGATAGCACCAACAGCGCTGTCAGGTAAAAAACTGCTCCTTTAAGAAAAGAAGCTTTGCAGTTGTATCACAATGTCTGGTTCCAGTATGCACTGGGAATTCTACCTCTTTGTGAAAAAACCTCAAAACTCTGAAAATTCTACATTTCCCTCACTTATCTGCTCATGAGTCCCTCGGCACATGGGTCGCAGCAGGGCCACAGTGGTGCTTTTTTTTAATGGCCCCTACCCGCAGCCCCGGCAGGTAGAAGGCACTGAGTGTTATGATCATTACTGTGGCTCTGCCGATGCACTGACTCGCTGGTGAGCAACAGCTCAGGCAAAATTTCCGATTGTGGTTTAATGCTCTCATTTGTGCTGTTATGTTACCCAGACACACATCCTAGTTTGGTGGCAAGTGGGAGTTGTGTGGGCCAAGGAGCCACAGGGAAAAATACTGTTCTATCCTGGGGCCATCGCTCTGGAAGAAGGTGAGAACTGCTGCTCTAGCTTGAATCTTTGCTGCACCCTGATGCGGGCAAGACAGCGGCATCTCCAAGGGCTGTGGTACTTTGGATAGTAGGGAGAAGTAAAAAAAAGTTGAAAACTTTATACTATTGAGGATAGAACTCATGTGGAAATTCCTTAGTTATTTGATGAAAACATTACCCACACCTGTGGTTTTACAGATGGCAATTTATGTAACTTTTTGAAAGCAGCAATCCAAAAATCACACCCACTTCACACAGTGACAGGCCAGGTGCGCCGGGGGGGTGGGGGGGGATATAGAATGATTTGAACTTCTCTCAACCTTACATTTATCTATTTCTGCTTCTGTCCCTTTCCATGTGTATCAGCTTCCCTGGGGCCTGAAAGTCTAGGTTCACTGCACATCAACTGGTTCTGGTCATTTGATTAATTGAAGGGAATGTATGTCAATGATGCATATTCTTTAAAAAAAAAAAGCTGTGTTAAATTACCATAGACCAAATACAATGAAGTATTTTCCAACATAAGATTACTGGTTAGACTGGATTTATTGGGGACTTGGAGGCCAGTAGGTGAGATGTAGGTAGGGGCCAAACAGCAAACAAAACAAAATTTTATTTTTTTTATTTTGTATGAACAAAATAATAAGGTACAAAATTTGAATCATCATTTAACTTGTTGGAGAAAGTGATGGGTTGCTTGTATACACTTTGCTTGTTTACTTGCTATGTGTTCGTAATGACCGCCCCCACAGTGACAAGCAAGAAGTGGCAGCGCCAGTATCATGCAATTTTTTTTTTTTTTTTTGCTTGTCTTGAAGCTAATGTCTTCATCATAATAGAGTTGAGGAGGATGAGTCTGGTGGGCCTGAGCTCATTAGGAGCTTCCTGGTTAGAGGACATTTGTGAACCTTCAAAGTAAAAGGAGCTGCTGTTTTTCTCTCTGTAAATTCATGTGTCTAACTTTAGTTTGAATTATCTTCTCAGTGTTGCTGAATATAGTTAATTACACATTATTTTAGGTTTGAGCCTTTCTGAAACTGATGTTTTTTTATGTTGCTTCTGAGAAGTAATGTTTATTTTTTCCCTTTTGTTTTGGCATGGCAGATGGCTCTAAATACTACATGAATCTACCCCGAAGGCCAGCCAGAGGCACAAATCAGAGCTTTAGCAAATTCCAAAAGCTTTGTATTAGCAGTGTGCAAAAAAACACGGTACCATTGTTGCCAAACTCATCCCAATCTGACCCAGAATATATTTGAGCTCCTGACTGTATTATCACATTTCTAAAAAACTATCGTCTTACTTTACACTTGTGAGCAGTGCATACAGCAGAATTTTAAGCTTGGTGATTGGATGTTTCTTAGAGCTATGCATGTGTGTATTCTTTGTGTTTTGGGGGTAGTTTTGTTCATAACAGGCGTCTTTGGTGTCATGGTGGCTTTTGCGATCCTACTCTTTATTATGTTTGACTGCAGTTCAAACACAGTGGTCTCTTATTCTTCCCTCAGGAAAAATGAACACATATTTGTCAGTCCAGTCACTTAAATGCATGTTTTTCACTGCCAGTCTTTTTTTTCCTTTTTGATGTGGGCTAGTTTTGGACAAAACATTTACTTTTATCATCCAGAGCTCCCATATGCCTTAACAACCTCGCTAACTGTGGCGACTAGTGGCAGCTGAATGATGACAGCTGAGGTGACGTGATAGCAATGTGTCCCTCAAAAAGTTGTCCAGGTCAGGCTGCGGTTAAATTTTTATTCCCAGTCCGGATTAAATTGTTATTCGTCCAGATCTAGCCCGGAGTCTGTCTGCCTATTAATTATGTATGATATAAACTCTCACAGATTTCAGACTCAAAATCAAATTCAGTTCAGGGCTGGTAATACCTGAACACCGAGATGACCTACACCCACACATTTCTACGTGTACATACCAACGCATCTTCTGCATATTATATTCTTTGCGAGCTCACGCAGGCCACATATAATGAGGTGCCGGGCCAGAGTCAACCCGCAGGCCTGGAATTTGACACATGTGGTGTGGACTGTCAAGAGAACAGATAGAGGAAGACTGAAGCAATGAACTGATGGAGCTGTGAGGGGATTGGTGGTGGTGTCACTGGTGGTGGGATAACTGCAGGAGTGTATCTGTCTGTGTTGCAGTTTTTCATTTGTGAAGGGGGGGGCATGTTCAAGCTGAACATGTCATATCATATCAGAGTCAGCATAATTACAAAATTACAACTTCTAAATAGCTTCCAAATCATAATAGATCAAGCAAACGGGGAAGTCAAGATGATTAAAATGCAATTTAATATTCTGTTGAACAACTAAGCAACCAAACAAGTGTATGTACAAGCATGATTTTTGACATCACAAAGAGTTTGGATGACCAATGACCAGTGGCTTAAAAAATCAGGAGAATAAAGGCATGGATAATACATTTGTGAGGCAGAACTGTGTGTTCTCCTGTGACAAATTATTTCATAACTCCATATTCATTATTTAAAGATCCCCTCCAGACATAGATCAAGACATATAAAAAAATACTTTGCCTGGAGCAATAATGTGTGTCTGAAATTGTTTTTTCAGTGGGAAAAAAAGTATAATTACCATATTAGAATCCTTAACATGGCATCTCCTCCTCCTCCCTCATTTAAAATCCAAAAATCTGTGAATATACGAATATTTGTCATTTCAGAAGTTTAATTTCTCGACACAAGGAGTTTCCTACTTCACTGTAAAGTCCACTCTTAGTGTTTATGCACTGGAGGCTTCAAGTTTCCACATCATCACGATTGGCATCCGAACTAGTTGTGATGTCACAAATCCTGCTAAAACCGGATTTTCAATGAGCAGAGAGAAACTTTCCACTTTCAGCAGATAAATGTGAAGATGAACTCTGCACATATATCAGCCTGCACAGTGAAGCTCAAACATCCCTGTAGGCGCAAGAAGAAAAAAAAACACATTTTTGAGTGGAAGGGGAACTTTAAGTTTCTTTCGACCAGACCTGACCTCTAAGTTGGGATCCAACTATAAATATATTGGCCATGACTACTATCTGTAGACATTTGCTCTCTGTGAATGCATAAGCACGATTATGTGGCAAGTAGGCAATAGTATTCAAATCTGTTTTGGTGGATGAGCTTTATCTTTAAAGTTTATGTTATTTTACATCACAGGTACTTCATAGAAAACGAAGAGGGGAGACCTTTATATTTCACCATTGGGGTGAACAGTGGCATCATCAGAACAACCCAGGTTCTGGACCGGGAGGAGACAGCGTGGCATAACATCACTGTGATGGCTGCAGAGGTTGGTAAGTTCACAGCAACAGCAGACATGATGAAACTGTCTGCTATCTGTTTTTTATGCATACCCATCCATCAGACTAACATCCATAAATCATACCATCCATCCATCATCCACTGCATGTGTCCTTAAAGTAACCTCTAAGCACTTGTTACTGTACCACTGAACACTTTGGTGTCTGCTTAGGAGGGGTGCACTTACTCATTTGGATGACATCTAGCTTTTGTTCCTGTGGAGGTTACTTATTGCTAGCCGCTTCGTACAAAAACATCTGCAAAGTGAATGTAATGCAAAGCAAACAATGACTTGCATATATGAATGCCAGTTTCAAGCTATGATCATTAAACTTTCAGTAATTACTTTTAAAATTGTAATTTCAATGTTCCAGTTAAACAACATGAGTGTCAGCCAAAGACAGGCAGAGTTAGAGAGTAGCTGGTGAACCAAGTGGAGTATTTAGCAGCTAAAAAAGCCGGGTGGTGGAGATCAAACCAAAGCTAAAACATGAGTGGACCCAAACACACCAAACAGACAGAAAAAACCTTTGTTTCCTCTCAGCTGGATTACAGCAGTGCTCTCGATTTGGATATTAGCCAGTCGTCCTTGTCTCACATGCAGCTGGTGCAGAATGCTGCTAGCTAGAGTACAATCAGGAAAAGAGACAACATCACACCTGTACTGGCGTCCCTGCGTAGGCTAAGTATAGGACTGAGTTTAAGGTTAAGCTCCTCTGCCCCCTTTGTTACCCTTAGATCCAGCTGCTCCTGGCTGTCTCTTAACCGAGGCTAAGGGGTGTAAGGGCAATCATGTGTTCACAGTAGCCACTCCAAAGCTTTGGAACAGTTTTAACATTTTCAATGAAGTGTTTCCCCCTCTGTAGACACTTTCAATGCTGACCTTATGAACCACATGTTTTCCTTGAATGCCCTCAAGGCTTTATGTTTCACTTTTTACTCTTTTGTGTTTCCCAGCTGTTCCTTTACTTACTTATTTGTGTATGCTTACTGTATGCTATTACCATGTTGTTTTTTTTATATGCTAACTTAAGCTAGCCCTCTGACACCTTCATAACATGTCAGTAGACACCCAGTAGGAGCCCAGAAGTTCCTCCCTGTTGACTAGAGGTGGATAACAACCAAAATGTCTCTATAGTATTCATTATCAAAAGTATGAACCACTTCACTAATTCTTTGATAAGATACTGGACTGCACTTTTGGACTGTAGGTAAAGTTCTTGATTGAACACTGATGCACTGAGCAGTTTAGCACCATTTGTCCAATGATAAAAAGATAAATGTTTATATTCTCCAAATTAAGCCTTGTTGTGCTATCGCTACCAATAATCAGCAATTGTATTGGAGACACATTTTTCAGACCCAGCTCTACTGTTGAAATGTTAAAATGGTTTTGTTCTGTTCTGCAGAGCTGAACACTGGCTGTTCTTTTTTACATTGCTTTGAAGAGAGTATTCTCCGAGTGCTAAGACATGTACTTACAAAATATTTGAAAGAAAGGAATCCACATGTATGCAACATCTTTTCTTCAACCATCTCAGCCAAATGCAGACGTATCACTCCATGGATTTACGCTTCCAACTGTATCTGGACATTGCTTGGCCTCAGAAAGAAATTGCAAATTGGATTCCCTTTAAAACTCATTCAGTGTTCTGACAGGACCTCTGAGTAACATCAGAGAGTGTGTCTGTGGCTGAATTCATCTGAGGGATAGTCCATCAGTTCTTTCTTCTTGATCCTCCCCTCTCCTTTCTATCCAGCCGATGCTTATCTTGCCAATTACCCTTTCTCCTACCCTTTACTGCACAATAGTGTGAGTAATGGACTGAGTGGGGGCATTCATAGATGCCAGGCGGCTCAGTCACCCTGATGGTGAGTCTCTGGGGATTAATCTGAGCAGCAAACCTCCTGTGCAGAGAGGGATACCTACCCTATAATCTAAGAATTAAAGATGTTACTCTTGAGTGTTTCTCCTCATGTGAAACAGTTGGAAATTAATCATAATACTTAATCCTAATGGCAGTGGAAGGAAGTCAGTAGCAAATTAAAAGCCATTACTTTTTTCCTCTTCTTTTTTTCTCTCATGTAATATGATGTCAGAGATTGCAAACTTGAGGAAAATACCTTGGTTCCAGTTCATATGTAGACAAAGCAAGGATTGGAAAGCTGCACTCATAATGCACATACAATCTTTTTTAGTTGAAATTGTATTTGACACATCTTTGTTTTCTTTAGGATTAAGCCCTGTAATCATGTGACTGACATATGCTATAGTGTGCTACCAGTGCACACGTCACTGTAACAACGACCCCTTTAAACTATCAAATGTCCCATCAAAGCACCCACACGCCCCACATAAAACACAGGACAGAATCAGTTCTCTACAGATTATAAGATATTGATTATCAAGAATACATGCAAGCCAGTGTCTGTATACTCAGCTAAAGATGAATTGTCACAGAAAAAAAAAAAAAATCACTCCCTGTTGTTTTGATATGCTAAAAGTTATCAAGTCTCTTTGCTGTTCAAGAAGTCTGTTTGCACACGAATGATGTCGTGTTAGATAACTACGGCTGCATCCCAATTCCATTATTTGATTGTTTCTCAATCCTCGCTTGACCCAGAAATTGTTCCAGTCCATCATGAGGATTCATTCCTTTATGGAAATTTCAACTTTATTTTCTGTCTGGTTATGATCTGGTTATAAATATAATCTGTGTTAACTATAGGTCTGATGGAAAAGAACCATAAATAACTTTCTCCTATGAAATATTTTTGCTCTTCGTGATCTGCTGTTATTCCTTTTAATCTGAATCATAAATAATATTACAGTCAGACAGAGGAGGAGAAAGAAACACATTTAATTATTTATCATTCATTTCTCTCATTATGTAATTTCTATTCAGTCACATTGGAGGCTGAAAATCTGTGTCCGGTTGAAACTTATGGTTTGATGTCAGATACCATCACATTATTTCCACTTTCTCCTAAAACATTCGATCAAAGCCTGGATTATTGAATAATTAATTGACAATTTGACTGTCAATAAATGCAGAGGCAAATAATTAATAAATAAAATGAAATGGAAGCTAATCCAGCTGTGCATCAGATTGGGTGTTGCATATCTCGAAATGTGACACAAAAGACATAAATGAGGCATGTTCCGTGTGTCACATTTTCCTGCCCCGTACATTCTAACAAGACAGCAGTTGATACAGACAATAGTTGAAATACCTCAGTGCACTTTTACCTTGACAACGACGTAAGGTCAATCACCTAAATAAAATAACATTAACTAAGCAGCCAAAGTGCAGACAGAGCTGTACTTCTCCAAAAACTGTCAGATGATTTCTGATATTTTCAGCTGTAATTGTGTGCAGTGACCATATACCATAAGGAAAATCATCAATAAATGTAATGCCACTTTTGAATTTTATGATAAGTTTTTTTTAGATTTATTTTTACGTAGCCTCTCTAAGCAAGGTATCAATTACAAACGTAAGTTAAAGGTAAAAAAAAAAAAAAAAACTTTTCCAAAAATTCTAACTTATGACATATTAGTTACATCTCTATTATATCTGTATAATGTAAACTCACACTGAATACTCAGTTTCCACAGTTTTTTGTTCCTCTTTGATGGAACAGTGGCACCAATGGGACCCTTTAATCTTCTCCAACACAGCCCTGGCTCTAACACTGGGTGTTTGAATCACAGGGCAACAACATCAGCATGCAGTCCACAGAGAAGTCATTCATGTAGAATGGAAGGAATAGTTACAAAATTGGAAAAAAAAAAATATTTGGGTACATAAATGAGTGATTGGCCTTGCTCTGATCTCTGATTTGAAACACCTGCTTTTTTATAAAATATGTCATTCAGATGATTTCTGGTTTTATGTTGAAAAGGTCCAGATGTACAGATATGCTGATCAGTGGAATTTAAAATAAATGAATGATAATTCCCCCACCCTTTGTTAAAAGTAGTGTTAGGACAGATGCGGCATTAAAACAGTAACACTTCTCTCTGTTTACTCTGAACTGCAGCGTCACTGAGTCAGTAACTCACTGATGAAAATCTATGTATAGGCATATTTACTGTGATGTAGGCAGTTTTCATTACTAGATAACATTTTAGCTTTTGAAAAGACACACCTGCTCTACCAAAAATGATTTCTAACTTGAAAATGTAACTAATTAAAATAGGTGTCTCTTTGAGGTATAATTTATCTTCAACCTCTTAGTCTCCAACCTTAGATAAGGTGGGTTTATGAGGTTTTAAAAGCAGGTAGCAATTAAAATTCAAATAGCAGTTTGAAGACAAAACACAGCCTGGTGTGTGGGTTTTGTGATCAAACACAGATAGAGGTGTGTTCCACTGCACAAGACTTGTGTTACAAAATAATTAGTTAATGTGTTAGAAAATATAACTTGTAATAACTTGAATAGGAGGCAGGAGCAGTTTAGAATGATGCAGCTCAGACTCTATAAACTGATGTTTCATAAAGTCAGCTCAAAGGACCTGAAGATACACAATTGTCAACTGCAGAAGGAAGAAAATGATTTCTTTACAAAGACGTGGATAACTTCTCTGCCCTGCTCTTCTTTAACTGAGTTGACTGTTCTCTCCACCACGCCACAGAGGATCAGCTTACCATCAAACCCACCAACGCGGTGCGAGAACGGAACCAAAGATGGACTGAAACACACGCCTGCTAGCTTTCTGAAGCCACCAAGTCAGATGCTTAACTCTGGGCAGAGACAGTGTTAGATTGTGCCTTATTTTCAGTTTCAGTGCTGTTGTTTAGTTGTGCTCACCACGCTAGACTGTTTTGAAGTTGTCCCACTTGGGACTGCTGTGTTTGTGCCGCCGTGAGTGAGAAAGTAAGTTGTTTGTCAGACAGACAACGTCCTTTACAGACTGCCGTCCATATGTACGCTCTCTGTGGACAAAACAAGGGCTCTGTAATTTGTCATTATTGTGTTTTATATATTGTGAAAAGTGGCTTGAACTCAAACCTACTTGATACCTCTCAGATATTCATGGTGAACTATCTCTGATGTTATTAATTATTGCTAATAACCAGCCCTGCTCCTCAGAGATCCAACAATGTCATTGAAAAGCTGCCAGATAAATGTAGTGGATTTAAAAAGTACAACATTTCCCTCTGAATCTAGTGGAGTAGAACAGTAAATCCTCCAATAAAGTACAGCTATCTCAAAATTTGTATAATCACCTGCAAATAAGAATCATTGTGTTTTTGTTACTTTAGAATGAGCCTTTATATCTACATAGGGAGCGGGTCCTCTTCCATGGAGCCCGCCATATTTCTACAGTAGCCCAGAGCGGACAAAACAAATGCTGGCTCTAAAGGGAGCCTTTCACATTTTTTGTGAGTTTCAGAGTCCACCGTAGATACATGCTTGAAAGGGGAGGGGCAGTGGGAGGGGTATTCAGTTGCTTGCAATCTGCACCCTCACCACTTGATGTCGCTTGAGGTCCTACACACTGGTCCTTTAAGTACAGCACTTGAGTAAATGTACTTAGTTATATTCCACCGCGGTCGACTGTGTCCATCACTGGTGGCCTTTTGATCGAGTCAAAGTTGAAGAGCGTAGGCAGAATATTCTTAACACACTCAGTCCAGCCATGAACCAGCACAAACGGGAGAACACATACCACTGTGAAACTACAGCTCTAGCTGTAATATCAAAAGGTGATGTATGTGTATGTGTGTGACACCTGCAGATCTCCCTCTGCCCTCACATTATGAAAGTCAGCACACAGTTACATATCTGCTTTGAACGCTTTCTAGCAGACAGGTCAGGAGCAAAGGGCGTCTTCATTCTGGTTGCAGCTGGGACTGGATAAAAAAAAAAAAAGTTCAGCTCTCTGGAGAATTAAGCAGAGAGAGAGAAGAGAGATTTTTTTTTCAGATGTGGTATCTGACCTTAACCCTTGCCTATTACCTCAGGTGTGATCAGAGAGTGCCTCTCCTGCAGTGGCGAGCTGCTCCCCCAGATACACTCTATAAGCCTTTCTCTAATGGGATGAGCTGAGAGGAGCCCAGCAAAGCAAAGCAGAGAGGATTTAGAGGGAAGATGACAGGGAGGGAAGAGATGAGAGAGATGAGGACAGGATAGAGTAAGAAACAAGAAGTCAGGTCTGCAGTTTGGACTCAAAGTTTACTGTCCAAAAACCAAGAGAATTTAAACACGGCAGGTTTTGATGCCAGTCGGACATCAGGCCGCAGCTCGTCTCCCTTTAACAATTCAACACATGTGTCTCAACTTTCAGGAGGTGAGGATGAAACGCAATCTTTGCCTGTAGAATTCAATCCGGCTAAAGTAAAGAGTTTCCAAACGTCCTAAACATTTGATATTAAACTCAGTCCTTGTTTTGGCAGTGTGGTGGACAAATACATTCCTCCAACATGTGTCATTAAGATCTAATCTGTGATCACACTCATGGTCACGCTGATCTATTACAAATGAACCAAAAGGAGTAAATATAATAAAATAAATAATTCATTAACTGGTTGTGAGCACTATTAGTCCAGACTGCAACTCAGCCTCATATGAATAATAACAACTGACAGGAACATACTAAAAAATCTCCTACCCTAATATTACGGCGATGAAGTGTGTGGTTGCTAGGTTTCACCCGCCTCTAATGAGGAGCTGTTGAAATATAACACACTTTCTGACCACAAATGAACTGCACCACAGTCTGCTTGGATGTGGAATGAACGTCGTCTGTCACGCCAGCCCACAGGAACCAAAGTAAACACGCAGAGTTTGAATTGCTCCAAACAGCCGAGGCATCAAACCAGGGTGCGTTACGCCAACATGTTGTCTTGATCGTTTTTTTTTTGTTTGTTTGTTTGTTTGTTTGCTTTTTATTTTGAATCAATGTAAGAAGGAAATGTTTATATTAAACATATCTGCAAGTAGTTCTCTATCAATAGTTTTCAAATGTTTTCTTTTAACATCTGCTCGTGGAAACTAATGCATTAAATCATGTTTTTATATATGTTATTTAAGAAAACTCGAAGAACCTGCTTAAAGTTAGGAAAATAGTGAAAAAGTCAAAAGTAGCTTGTAGCACAAAACATGTTTACTTGTTCAATAATTAACCAAAACTACCGTCTTTCCCTGAGCTTAAAGGTACACTATGCAGGATTTTCCTTTAAAAAGTATAGTCATACAAAAGTAATCACTTTCAATCATCAATTATGACCCACTAGACTGAGGTCAGGACTCGTAGTGTAAGGGACCAGGCATCACCGCTTTTTATTTGATTCAGTGTTTCCCCGTCTCCCTCCTCTGCTTCGTGCTGCTCCACTGCTGTCTGTGTGTCTGTTTGACCAACACACACACATACACACACACACACAGCAGAGAGTTGGCATGTCTGTATTGTTTTATTACTCTATGTTCTTGCCAGCACTGGTCACTCTCTTCATTCACTCTGTAGCTCGTTTGACCACCTCTTTCTCTCTCCCTCTCTCCCTCCCTCCCTCCCTCTTGCTCTCGCTCACTGGGCTGGGGGGGAAGGGGCCGAGTTTGAATGCTGTATGTTTACACCAACTGACAAATCCTGCATAGTAAACCTTTAACCAAGTGCTTTTGTCAGCTGACCTAATAACACTTTTATATCAGTATTTATTAAGCAGAGATTTAAATGAACGCTGGTGACAGAGCTAACTTCAGCATGCTCATATCTGACCCATTGGGTCCACATTTCAGTCCTGAGACTTCACATTACATTTCATCGAAAAATACCTCAAATTACAGAACATTATGCCAGAAACTAAATGCTACTAATTCTAAAACATATACTTCTCCAGGTATGCAGTTATAAATAAAAGTAGGTCATGCCTATATTCACAAAGGAAGGATTACAGTCAAGTCAAGTTTATCTTATCTTTTGGCTTCCAATGCTGTTATTTTTGTTACAGCTTGTGATGCTACAGTCATTTTCTGTTCACCTAGCCGGCTGCTTCTTATTTGTTTGTTTCCTAGCAACTGATTTATACATTTCTAAATTCTTATGTTTTCCTAAGTTTTAATGAAGCAAACATGAGTTAGTAAATAATTAAGTTTGTCAGGTAACAATTATGCTCATTTGAGCAGCTTGGGATGATTCACAGTTCAAAAAACTCCTTATTTATCTCATACCGGCCCTTTATGAAGCCTTTATACACAGTTTCTTACTCCGTTTCAGATCCTGTCTCTTTAAGGTCCCCCATCCCGATGAGCTCACTCTGTTCTGATTGGCCAGCAAATGAAAAGCTTTTCAATGACTAACTGATGGGAGACTTTTAACAACAAGCATTGTGGCTTGGCGTAACTACTCTCGGGGCAGAGCATAAAACTTGTGCACTTTGCACGTAGCAGATGTCCATATAAGGAAATATGTCGCAAACTGATGTCAGCTCAGGCCAAAAGTAGAAAAACTGTTGGAAACCGAGCGTTCAGAGCAGCCCGAAGCTGCTGCTTTTTGCTCACAGGGGTTACTGCTACATACCTACATACGTTTTCCTTATTTGACATGTCAGCCACTTTTAACACGAACACATCTGACATTATGATATTATATATATATATATATATATATATATATGTATTTATGCCTGAAAATAAGGAAAAGTGTAATACGTACCCTTTAAACAACACTTCAGACTAGCTGGTGAAACCCTGTTCTCATTCCCAGGTTGTCAAATACTTTATTTCTCTGAATCGGAGGAGGAATAATTCAAACTGATGACCATAACATTAACCATTTATATTGTTTAATTATCACACTTTCATGTTTTTGTGCTGTGAAATGTGGAGGATATCATTAAAAGAAAACCTTCACATGGGAACTGACAGTCAGGAAAATACTTCCAGACGGCAGGCCCACCCTTGGTTCTCCAATGAGACTGATGCTCAGTGGTCTTATAGCATAGCATTGTGTCAGTGCCTCAGATGGGTTTACACTGGAGTTAGTTGAACGCCCCGGTGTGTTTCATATACATATTAAAAGGTACCTTGTGTATGAGATGCCAAGCGGTGTAGACAAAGTGACAACCTGTGAATGAGAATGCGTTGAAATATGCTGTACATGTAATTGTAAACCTGTTCATGTGTGAGTTGAAAAACACATGGGAAGTCAAGCGTGCATGTGCACACAACACACAGTCTGTTTAAATCTCGGTGTGCTTTAGATTCCATGTCTTTGACCTTTCATTTCAGTGGACCTTAACTGGCTTTCATAAATTCATACTGTTTCTCTATTTCAAAACACATGGTTCGGACTATTTTTTTATTGCAGCAGTAGTGATAGTTTGCATCACTACAGTATGGGAAAGCTGCTCTCAGTGGCATGCATCATATAACAAACACTGTGGTTTCAGCCCTCATCACTGAGTTGCCATCCTGTGGTCAAATGTCAACCATCAAACTATAGTATGAATTAATAGAGTGGAGAACAGACTTCATCATCCCTAATGTCATTTCTATGATCATTTTGGTGCATTTGAACTAGTGCACCTCTAAGGCTATGTACCTATATAAAATGAAACTCTTTCACATGGGACACTGTCCTCAGCCAGTCATATTTTAGTAATGTTCCTGATTTATCTATTTTGACCCAGCGATGACTCATATTTGCAGATGAGGCCTCTGAGGAAAGAGGGGTGTTTTCTTTTTCTTAGAGAACAGAAATAGAACTAGACAGAGATCTTCTTTTAGTCAAATAATTTATTCAATAATTTCATATTTTACTTAATTTTCATAATTGCATACACTAGATTAATTGCATAAGACAAAGATAATAAAATATTCATAAGGCTTGAATATACGGTTGAAAACTTTTTACTGCCTACAGACTTCTGTTTTCTAGTAAGGTTATTATTGCTGTCAATAATCATTGACCTTGATTGACAAATAACATCAGCACAATCATAAGCAGTACGCTGTCTGCATATTGCCAGTTTCATCAGTGCCTTTATTGTTCTATTACTATGAACAAGGTAAGGCACCTTTAGACTGTGCAACAACAACAGTTTACATTTACTACATGTCACATGTCACTGATTGGTTTGATTGTAGATGTGAGTCATAGCAACAGTCACACTGTGGTCTTAAATTATGACTTTTTGCCTCATTAGTCACCCAAAGCTCCACATCAGCCATCAGTGGACATGTCTCATGTCTAGGAACACTGGTTTGAATTGACCGGTTTGAATATCTCTCATTATTCTGTAGGCATAAAGACACAGCAACTTTTAATGTTTAAGTTTAAAGGGATTTCCTGAAATTTCTGCAAATTCAAATGTAAATTATTCATAGGTTAGGTACATTTAGTTTAGAATATTTCCCTTGGATTGCAATACTGTTAAATGTTCATCTGAGGTTTAATGTCAGAGCTTTTTCTCAGATGACCTGTTTTAGGGGTTATAATGTTCTCCTTGCTAATATTTCTACTGCTAGAACTTCCTCAAACAGCAGAACCTTTTCAGCCAAATCTATCTCTATTACCATTAGCTATAAATGGTCAGTAAACAGTCACTAACGCTATGCTCCATTTCAACATACTGTTAGTTCAGACAGATCACTGACTTTGTACTTGTATTTGCCGCTTCGCTTTACCATTCCACAGCTCCGGGGGCCAGATACATAAAACTCTGATTCATGACTAAAGCTATGTGTATGCACAAAGCCAGAAATATACTATATAATTTTTTTCATCAGAATTATAAAACTGTGTGTTTGCATCGTTCCATTGTATAAATCTCAGTTATTGAGGAACTGGGCACCAGCCTTAATAACAACACATCAGTAATAACATGAATTTGCATACAAAAATGCCGTCTGCACCACAAGTTATCAGGCGTGGCAATGAGAAGAACGACAAAGAAGAAGCTTAATTTCGCCAACTGTGAAATTGAGGCACTTGTCAGAGAGGTTGAAAAAAGAAAAGGTATGTTATTTGGCGGTCTCAGTTCTGGGATCACAAACAGAAACAAAAATATAAAATGCCAAACAACACAGACCATCAACTCCGTAAGTTCTGAGCAAAGGACCCTGGAAGAAGTAAAAGAAAGATGGTTGGATTATAAACAGGAAGCAAAAAAAGCACATCAGTCTCCACAAATAAAGCCAAAGGGCAACAGGAGGACCAACAACCCCTGCTTTATCTAATATGGATCAATGTATTGCTTGAATCTTGGGCCACATAGCTTTGCATGGAATTGTTGATGACCATAAGGGAGACATAGAGGCACCAACGGAACATGGTGTATTACTTGTTTTTATTAAGATGGGTAGATTAAGGTAAACATAATATTTTATGAAACAAAATGTGCCATCGAGTTGGGCAATGACCACAGTTAGTCACCAGGATTACATGAGACTGAGGATGGAGAGGCTGCATCTACCACTAGTGCCAGTGGGCATGGGGGGCCGCTTCCACTGCTTGTGTACAATCCGTGCCAAATCCTGCTAGTCATCCACGTGTGCGTGTCCTAACAGATTTGTTGAGGAAAATACAGACTGTTGCCTGACATAAGTAGCGGTTTAAAAGAATTGGTAAAAAATATATATATATATATATATTGTGAGTATTGGAGCCTGTTTTCTATGTGCTTTGAATTACACACATGGAATTTTATTAACACACCACATTAAGACATATGTCATTAGCTGTTTGAGCTTGTGGGACCCAATGATAGGTCACAGATGCTCAGGGGGGAAAGGAACACCATCCATTTGTGCCACTTTATGCAACACAAGACAGGCCCGGATTATCTTGCACCTTTTCTGGCTGATACAATAACTTACCACTAGATGCATCCAGGCAAAGCCACCCTCTCTTAAGAGGCTCAATGTAGCACTGTACAACAGAGTGCTGCTTTGAGAGAGTATAAGTGAGTCATGGGTAGGGTTTGGCCATTTAACCAAAAATGTTTGTTAGCACCATTTGTGCATCACATATTATCTGGACATCGACAGAATGACAGTGCTTTCTATTCACAAATACATATTCATCATCTCAAGGTGCCCTTATTGCATCATGTGTGCAGTCAATTGCTCTGATCACATTTGAAAAACTGGATATTGCTGCAAATTGCATTTGGATGTCAGCCGGCTCACCTGCATCGCATGAGAATCTGACTCAGATTAATAATGCCATCCCACATGACTGAGATATCATCGACCCGTCTGCCTGCCAGCACCCTCTGAAATTTCCATGTTGAAAAGAATCTGAGTGTTGTTGAAACCTGAAGACTGAAAGGAAATGCGCTGTTTCTTTGGGTCTGATGGACTCAGTTCTTCACGCAGTAGATAAAATAGTATCAAAACAGATTACAGAATGCCTCACAATGAACCTTCCAGTCACACATCAAATCCCTCACCAAATCCGCCTTTTTCCACCTCAAGAACAGCCCCCGACTCTGGCCGTCACTCTCCAACACCATTGCCAAGACCTTGATCCATGGCTTCATCTCAAATCGTCTGGACTACTGCAGTGGAGTCTTGTTCGGGGTAACCAGTAAAACCCTGGACAGGCTCCAGTATGTCCAAAACTCAGCTGCCAGTTCTTACCCACATCAAACCCTAGCAGCACATCACCCCTCATCACCTACACTGGCTCCCTGTGAAATACCGCATCTCCTACAAACTCTTCTTCCTCACCTACAAATCCCTCCACTCCACAGCCGCCCAGTACCTTTCAGGCCTCCTCCACCGACACACACCTTCCTGAAGCCTGTGGGGCTGCTCTCCATCCACGGCACGAGCTGATGTACTTTCGGAGACAGAGCCCCCATCCTCTGGAACTTTCTCCCTTCTGAGATACAAAACGAGATACGAAACCCTGGACTCTTTCAAATCAGCCCTCAAAACCTACCTGTTTGCCCAGGCTTTTGGCCCACAGTTAACTAGTTAATTTCTCAGCTAGTAGTTTTGCATTTTCACTTCACTGTATCTAACTTGGCTTGCTTTGGAAGACTTTGTACGTATGGTCAAAAGACAGCATTCTTACAGCACAGTCTGTGTCTATAAATACCAATTTATGTGCAGTAAATGGCACATGCATGGTGTTTGTGTGTACACTTGGTTTTTGTGCGTACTGTATGGTTTATGCATCTGGCCCCTGCTCTTCTGAGGTATGTCAAGGAAGTATTTGTTAAGGACATGTGAAAGATAAATTTAAAAGAAATGCAGGAATTGGAACAGTGGGCTTCCCTGGTCATTTTAGTAATCAAGACTTGATCTGGGGCAGAGTGTAGACTTGACTTTGTGACAACGGCACAAAAGTTGCGCTTGAGTAAGGTAGTCGCTACACATCACCACCTTCCACCACTCCTTCCATATTATGCCTTGCTCCAATATGGCGTCTATCTCATCCCAGAGCTTGTTATCCATGGTGTCAAGAAGACGAGCAATATAGTGAAACCACTTGACTGACTGATTAACACACTCACATGGTGTTCAGACTGGAGAGCCTTATGTATGAACAGTTTTTGAAGTGTGTGAGAATTGACATATGATGAACTGATATGGCAAATTGAAAGCAGTGTTGCCAACTGAACTATTTTCTCACTAGATGTGACTTTAAGGATCCTTTCAAAGACTTTTTCTTAGGCAGACCTTTTCTCATCTCCTTCGGACAGAATTGCCGACATTCCTCAGTAATATGCACTCATCCTACTCACTGTGGTCACAGCTTTCTGATCTGACTGTGTTCAGTTAGTGGGAGAGAGCAGCAGCATGTTCAGTTGACCAATCATTCACCTGGAATTACAAGTAGATTAAGTTGCATATTGATGAGATGACAGTGACTTATAGCAGCTTTTTGAGCTGGCTATAGCAACTTTCCTTTGACAACAGCTGGCAAGACTTGAAGTGTTTTTAGCTCTAGTGTTGGCAACGTCAAACTGGACCATCACTTAGAGCCAGACTGAAATATCTCAACAACTGTTGGATGGATTGCCATGATCTTTGTACAGACATTATTGGTTCCAGGAGGAAGAATCTTGCTGACTTTGGTGATCCTGACTTTTCAGCACCAACAGCAAGTTGACATTTTTGGTTCAGGGTAAAGTGTCTCAACTACTGTTGGATGAATATAAAATTGAGACATCTAGAAATTCATGTTTTGTACCAACTTGTAATAACTTTGGTGATCCAATGACTTTACCTCTAGAACCACCATTAGTTTAACATTTTAATGTGTCCAATACTTTAGTTTATGACCAAATACCTGCTAAACTAATGACATCCCCATCAGCCTCAGCTATAACCTAGTTTGTTTTTCACACCACAAGGCCACGAGACGCGTACCGTAATGGCAGAACTTTGAGTGTGCAATTATTGGAATGCTGCAAGGCTTTGTGATGATGAAACAAGGTGTGAATGGTCACACTCATTAAATAGAATTAAACTAGCTGAAGTGACTTTGTTCACCTTTGTTAAGCCTGATACCTGATCATTTTTGGTCACTGCTTTCATTTTCAACAATTGAGCTACTTTCCTGTCTTGAGCGCAAAAAGGTGTGAACTCACAAATTGCCGCTCGCTGCTGACATGTTACGCTGAAATGGTTAATAAAACTTTACCTGCTAAACATCAGCATGTTAACAATGTCATTGTGTTAGATCAAAGCACAACTACACCCAAATGTAGCCTCACATTTCTGCAAGCATGGCTCTATGCTGTCTGGCATGGACAACACAGAGGCTGACATCCCTAAAACTTAAGACTAACTTAATGTACTATTCTGTTGGAAGATTTAAGTAGTTCATGAGAGATACTGCATAGGTTGTTGATCTATGTAGTTACGTCCAGGCTCCGAGAGACCTCAACAGTGTTATAAGTGATAGGATATGATACTATTGCAATTAAGAATACTGTTACTGATGCACACTTGCAATTTGTGCTGAGCAAAACAAACAAAAGAAAGTATTTTTAAACTGCTAAAAATAAAAATAATCTGAAAATACAGTTTGTGAAATACAGAAGGCCCAACTGCAGGCCCAACTACAACCTGTTTTTTCATGTTTTTACTTGCAGATAACCCACGTATGGTGAGTCACGTCCCAGTTACCATCCAAGTCCTGGACATCAATGACAACATTCCATCTATCTCTGGGGGAAACAACGCCATCATAGTATGTGACAGCACCAAAAATGGACAGGTGGGTTGCTAACGCTCCAGCCAAGGACCATTGATATTCTTAAGTCTTTTGAGTCTGTGTTTACTTTGTAACTGCTGCTGCAACTGGATGATGATTTCATGGCCTGGAAATTAACATGTTTACACAGTGCTTGCAGTGAAGATATACTGTACTGTCCACTTACTAGCATTTTCCCCATAAACTTGTTATCACACGTCTAAAATTCTGTTCTTAGGTCACATGATAACAACTAAGCAAACCCCAACTCCTCACTGATATAAACTAAAACACACCAGTGAGTCACACCACTGCACTGGGTGACATGTTCCTTCGTCATCGTGAACATATAGTGTAGTTTATTTTGACTCAGCCCACACAAACCATCCTGCTGCCAGAAATACTCACTAGATCTTAAGTAGTGAATTCATCTGCCACTGAATATAGTCCCCAACAAATGCACTATTTCCTCTTGTTTGTTGCGTTTTATAAAAAGTACAGTGACCAGCCGTTTTAGGAAATTAGTGAGCCTTCCTAAAAGATGAAAATATGTGTTTATGAGCTGTTAAAAATATCTTAAATAGAAATCAATGGGATTGGGGCTGAGCTAGGAAAGCCAGAAAGTATCAAGAGGCGGGCTAACACATTGTTGGTTTTGGTGTTTTTATAGGATTTGTTGACAATAAATAAAATATGGAAGACGTGTACTTCAAATATAGTTAAAGCTGAATATTGCTATACCATCTACATCGCAGAAATCCTGCTTTAAAATTTGAGTTTTTTTAGCTAGCAGTATGGTTGGTCTGCAGAAGAAAAACAACAACAAAAAAAAACATTCTCACAGAACTCAATGGCCAAAGCATGTGCAAATTAAGTCTTACAATGCAAACATGACCCCGAGTTCTGCTTGCAAACACAAATACTGTACATACACCACTGATCACATGCATAAAAACACATTCATCTTCTCTCTCGCACACACACACACACACACGTGCTGGCACACACATACATTCATGTTGATCTGTAGCCTTTTTTGTTGTGTGTCTGACACCATCAGCGGGGGATTTATCAGCTGAGCTGCAGACTTTGCAGCTTCTTGAACCCATAAATTATTCAGACTGCAGAGCTTGCTGATGCTTCCGCTGCTGGGCCAGATAGCAGCAGAGACAATCATATTAAACCCAAACACGGGCCTGCCTCACTGCCTCCCCTATCACCTCCTATCCCTCACCCCCTCCACCACCATACTGCCAGCCTCTCTGCTCCACAGCGGGGCCAATTCTGAACCAACGATGATAAAAGCACTTTTTTTTTCATAAAGCACAAAGGCGCAGATTTGCATCACAGCAATGGCTGTCCTCATGTGTACATCCGCACACACAGAGATCACACATCACACACACACACACCCTCTGTGTTATTATATGTATCTTTCCCTCTTATCTCTTCCCCTCTTTCTCTGGTTTTTATGCAAAATTAAGCTCAAGTGAGTGTGTGTTAGTGTGCGTGTATGGGTGTGTAATCATTGGCTTGGCTTCAGGCAACAGACAACATATGTTAGCACAGTGTAGTGTAGACGGAGGACTTTTTATCTTGCTGGCATTGCAATAAATCGGCACCAAGAAATTTCCATGCATGGCACGTCATTCTGGCGTGACCAATTTTTTTTTTCCTGCTACATTTGGTGACACAGTTGTGTTTTACATTTGCATAATTGATTGCAAAACGATGAGGCATACAATACATGTAATACTGATTTCTTGTTTGCTGTATTAAGAGCATAAAAACCAGTGGCAGATACAAGCCTAAGGGCTCAGAATACATTGCAACACTTGACATTTTTACTTGTTTTTTTTTGCATGCGTGCTGCTGAGAAACAATTTAATGATCCCTATTGGAGATTACAGTGTGGAATTGCAATAGATTTCCGTCATTGCTAACAAATTGCTGATTTTGGATGACAAGTCATCTGGAGGGAACATTTGGTAAATACGGAGGATCACATTTTTATGCCACTACTTCAACATAAAGGCAATCTGGAACTAATTATATTTGTGAGCAACCCTCCCTTCTCCGCTGATGTCATGTGGAAAAAGACGACTCAAGAAGCTGTATTCAGATTTTGGGATTTAAGTCAAGAGGCTTCAGTTGAAAAGTTAAGTCAGAACATAATCAGGGACAGTTATCCGTATTCAGGCTTGTGCCACATAGGCGCTTATGTTGATTTCTTGGTGAAACCTCCAGATTATTGAAATCACCTGCAGCCGGTCCGCACCTGCCTGACGCTGACAGGTTTTGTTTGTGATGAACTTTCTGGGAAAGACAGTTTTGATGTGTGTAACATCTATTATCTCTTTGCAACAAATAGTGGCCTTTAGTATAAAAGATGACATGGTAGAAAAAAAAACAGACAGATAAAGCAGATGTAATTAGTGGGTGTTCTCTAGCGCCACATAGTGGACACCGAAAGTGATCGTTATTTCCTACATACAATGTTCGAGGTATAACCTCGATCTTTTTTTTTCTTTTTATCCCACACCCCCCCATAATTCTCTATATGATTAATAACCCCATTTCAGAAAAAGTAATGCACTGAGAGATGTAGGGGTTTTATTTTAACAGAGTTAAATGCATTTGAAAACACCAGTGGGGTAAAAAATGACCCCTGGCAGTTCTAGTGTTAAAAAAAAAAAGCAGGTTAAAAATTGTATTTACAAAACTTATTTTCATTTTCATTCCAGTGTTCAGCCATGTTCATCGCCATGACACTTCGTCTCTTCTGAAAAGTAATGATGAACATCACACTCGCTGCATAGCCTGTCAGTGTATCCTTTATTGCAGTGTCTTCATTAGCAAATGTGTGATTTTTCAGCCATCAATACCTTATCACAGGACATGGTGTGTTTGTTTGGTTGGGGCTCCATGTCTACATGATCACCGACTGGGAAGTCAGTGGGTTGTTGGTTTTTTTTTCGTCCACTTCACTGCATCTTCATCACTCGCATCAACATTGTCTGATTCCATTTTCAAAATTACTCTCTCCATCCTGCACACTGTATGGAAGTGTCTCTTTGCTGGTTGCATTTAATAATGGAAAAAAGTAAAAACAAATAAATATGTATTAATTATACATATAAGTATTATATTGTATGGGATTAACCTGAAAGAATAGATAGGGTGTTGGACCTAGTGTTCAGGATTGAGAGCTAAGTAGTTTCCAAGCTAAATAATATTAATGCAAATGGATCCTAATTCATTTACACATTCCACTAAATTCACACAATACTTTCTGACTAGCCTATTATGCTCTCTACTTATCATACCTAAAGGAATACTTACACCACCCCAGAACATTTACATCCCTACACCAGGACATTTCTCACCGGTCCCTGAACAATGCAACAACCATCCCCAAAACATTCAGAACCATCAAAACCTGTTTCTGCCTAATGCAAGCAGCAAGCAACTATTTGGGCAAACAAAGCCCAGAAAGATTCCAGGACCAGCTAAATGTAATTTTTCAACTGATAAAATACAGATACGGCTTCTACTACAGATAGAGTTTCAAATACCGCAACCAGAAACATTTTATTCATTTGTTCAGTTCGGTCAGGGTGAGTAGCAGGAATGGGCACAAATGCAGAGATGCAGAGTAGACAAAAAAAAAACCTTTAATCTTCTGCTAGTAAAGGCAGGGCAGGACAGGGCAGGACAGAACGGGACAGGGTAACACAGGGCAGGGCAGGGCAGGGCAGAACGGGACAGGGTAACGCAGGGCAGGGCAGGGCAGGGCAGGGCAGGGCAGGGCAGGGCAGGGCAGGGCAGGGCAGGGCAGGGCAGGGCCACACTGACTAAGACTAATGATCCAACAAAGACCGAACAGAAAACCAGGACTTAAAGAGAAATTGAACTAACGAGGAGACGAGGTGCAGGTGGGGAGATGGGTGGAGAATTCAGGAGAGGGGAGTGACAGACAGGGAGCTGATTGGCAGAGGAAAACACAGGGAGCAGGGCAGGGCTGGTGGGGGGAGGAGCACACAATCACAGGAGGAGGAAACACAGGGAAACCAAGAAAACAAAAAACACAATATTCAAAACTACCAAAAACCCAAAAGCACAGAAAACATCTTGGTAGAACGTGACAAACTCTTGTCTAAACTCAAAATTTTAACAGAGAAAACCAATTTAGAACTTAGTTATAATGAGTCATCAAAGACATTGTATTTCTATTAGTATGTTTTTCCATATGTGAACATGTGAGAAGTCTAATGTCCCCATGTAAGGTGCACATGCTGTTTTGACTACAGACCTCACTCGGAGTCATAGAACTGCAACATAGACATAACAAGCTTAAAATCAAATTGGATGAATGTATTCCAGAATGGCGAAGTATCTACATGTTCTAGACATTTTTTTTTCTTGAGATATCCAGTCCAATAAGACAAGGAGATTAGCTAAACAGAAAGTTTGCAGGTAATGTGAGTTCATGGCCAGATGGCCGGGCCTATAAACAGATTTTCTATCCAATAGGATAAACAATAGTCTCCACTGACTATGTAAATGTGCTCTTTAAAAAAAAAAACATTTACAGATTTTTTTTAGGATAGCTTAAAGTGATTCTTGTAATTTTGCAACTGTGGGCCTTACAGGGTTAGTGTTGCTGACATGAAACTGTAATGGGACAAATTAAACTGTGGCAGCCCAAAACAGGGAAACCTAGGGTTCTCTAGATGTTGCCTTGAGGTAAATTCAGTTGTGACATTCTGCTGGCATATTTTGGCTTCTTATATGGCCCAAACCATGACCGCAGTTATGAAGAAATGACAGTTCTGCTGATGGTCCATTTTGGATAGCTATTCTCACCAACCCCATGAGATTTCTGACCAATGAACGGAGTGACAGCTCCCACATGGCTTTGATGATACAATTTTGGTTTGCTAGAAATTTTGCAGTGTGAAACCAAACCAAAGTGAAAATGCAACAAATTAGCAGCTCATCCACTAATTCGGTCCAATGCAAACAAACTATAGGTGTGAAAACACAAACACATTTCATGAGCTCATCTCCTCATTAACAATAATATGTTATAATATTTTTAAGAGTTGTAGCAGAATGTTTATGACTCAAATCTTGAAGATCTGTTCTGACAATATTTGATCGGATTGGATTGATAGGATTTGTTGTAAGATTCATTTGTAGCATTAATTCTTCATTACTCGTATTACAGATCATCTGATGCATGGTATGCCTATTTATTTCAATATATTGTTAAATAATGAAAAGTGTTTTGATTATTTTAGAAGATACTTCGAAGTTTTTGACTACGTGCTCACCAGCATGAAAACGAACATGAAGTGATGTGATACACATTCCTGTCTATGGTTTTTTTTTGTTTTTTTACACTATTTCACTGGTGACGATTACACACCAAGAAACCTCCAAGAAAATTCAAGAAAAAACTGTTAACCACTGTAAACAACCTACACCATCCAAATTATTTTGTTAAAAAATGGCTTTGCAAAAGTGCGTTCAACAAGTTTTTTAGACTTGGTTTTACTGTCAAGGAAACTATTACATTTTATTCTGGAGTGAGCTTCAGACCACCCATTTACACCTTTGTAAATTAAAATGTAATTAATTGAGTCTTTGCATGTCAAATTGAATCATTATACTGTAGACTTCCATTAAATACAAAAGGAGAGATTGTGCTCTAGTTTATTCTCTGCAAAAATAAACTGGTATTCATACACAGCATCAGATTAAACTGCAATGTCAATTGTGTATCAGCATTAAACGAGAGCTAACACATATTTCACAGCAATTCTGTATATACTGTATGTACCAGTGGTGGCTGGTCCATTGAGGCAGAGGAGCAATGGTACTGGTATATACTTATATGGATTTATTGTATTTTTTTAATTTTATTTTGACAGATTTGTGTATATACTTATCCAACGCTCAAACATACGTTAAATTATTAAATCACTATCAACAGTTAAAGGACCAGTGTGTATGAGATTGCAGATTGCAACCAAGTGAACCCGCTCCTTACGTAGACATAAAAGGCTCATTGTAAGGTAACGTAAACACAACAATTCTCATTTTCCGGTTGAATGAAAACATTCTTATCAATATTCAATATTCTGCCTGTTCAATCAGATGCCACCAAAGTCTACACACTACACCTTTAACTCATTCAAGAGCACTAATTATATCAATTGAGAGCAAATCTGAATTTTTCCACCCCTTCATGACACCAGCTTGTCTCTGTTGTCTCAGTTTGATGTGACAAGCCAAAACAACAGTGCATAATAAAACCTGAAGTTATGATGGTGAAACTATGTGTGACTATGTGCCTTGAGTTTACAATAAAGTGGCAAGTATATATTATAGGCCAGCAGAATCAGTGTATTGCTCCAGGCTTCTACTTCCACTTCTTTAAAACAGAGATGATGTTACACCATAATTTCAAATCATGAAATGGTCATTTCCAACCTTTCCAATCATGAAATGAAATCAAAACTTAAGTCTCTGTTGTCTTTTATTACAAAATAAATACACACACTGCTAATCTCCCCATCATTATAATGCAACAGTTGGGTCAGATAGACCTCATCAGGTATTCTATGTGCATCACATGCAAAGTTTGTTCATCATCCAACTAAAAAAGCAAAAAAAAACTCTATTCTAAAGACATAATAATTCCAACACATAACCTTACTTTTAATATTTGGAAATGATTTCTAGTGTTCCTTTTTTTATTGTGATTGTATTGCTTCCATTTCATCTTGTTGAGTATAACTTACTCGCTACAATCAAAGGTATCAGGTATCATTGTTTCATTTCCTGTCAACAATACCAAAAATACTGCACATAAGGAGGAAGTCAAGGTGTTGGAGAGAGCTGCAATAATAAACTGCATTAACGTGAGGGGTGTCAGTAGAGTAATGATAGTCATCCTATACACCTGCACGAACATGACATGTGCAACCTTAGCGTAGAGCTGGTGAGTTCCTTTCTTACAAAAGGAAGCTTTTCTTTTTTTTTTCCTGATTTAGCCATCTTTCAAACTTTTTTCAGCTGTGTGGGAGTTTGTTTTGTTTATTCTTGTTTTCTTTTTGCCACTGGTTATACAAGAGTAAACTTTACTTTAAGATTATAAACAGTATAGAAACATTTAATACATTGTTTGACATAATTGTCAATCATAATGATAATTTCAGGGTGTTCACTAATGTACAGCATTTGTCAACAATTAGAACTTATCCTAGGATGATATATTGTTATCTTACAACTGTAGTTCATTATATTTATCTCTTTATACAGCAGCGAACATTCATAGGTGCTCACAGGTGTTACAGTTGTTGACAAAGACATTCATAAACTCTTATATCTGCAAATGGCTACATTATAATGTGTTATTATTAAATGTACCATACAGTATACACTGATTATTAATGGTAAATAAAGGGACTTAAAGTAAAGTGTTACCTAATAATCTGACTAATGCATTCTGGGTCTTTGTGTGTCAAACAAGCTGGTTGGTTTATCCAACTTCTGGGAGGAGGTTTCAAAACAGAAAAGGAAAAACACACTGGTGTTATGGCTAAAACTGTTTCTGAACTATCCTGCACCAGTGCACACTGTTTAGATGCAACCCAGAGAAGCATTTTATAACGATTAACAATTAACAAAGAAAAACTCATCAGCTGTTCCATAAAATGCCAAAAAATTAAGATTCCATGTCTTGGTATAAAATGTGTTTATACCCCTTTGCTTTGTAGTTTTGGCCACTGCCTGTAAATATGCAGAACACCACATATACTCTCAACTCTAATTAGCTGATTAATGACCTTTTTAATCACATATTGGAAAAACAACACCCAGGTAAACAACATGTAGCTGTTCAGAACAGAACGTTTGAACCAGGATATAAAGATAATAAAACTAAAGAGAAAAGAAACAAAAATAATCATTAGTGTGATTAACTGATAATGTTTCTTGGAATTGACAGCAATATTAACACAACTTGATAGTTTTGAGTTTCCTGTATTTTTATTTGTCTGACTACTTAAAGAGAACATGAGTAAAACCATTTAATGCCAAGTAAGGTTGTGGTTTGTAATATTAATGAATATTTATATGGTGTGTAAACAGGAAATCACAGTCAATTAACTTGATAGTGTGTAATGGATTGTAAGGAATTGCAAGAGGTCAGACTGGGTCATTGACTTGATGTCATCTAAGAGCGTGCACACTAAAGAAATAAAAACATTATTAATTTCAGCTTCTTTCTGTCTTTAGAATCTTTCTATCTTTAGTTCCCAACTCATCCCCTTTCTGAACCCTTTCTTTCTTTCCTACCTGCATGTTTTGTCTTCTCTACTGCCTTTGTCCTTTACTTCCTTCATGTCTCTTCTGTCTGTCTCCGTCAGGTGATTCAGACCATCCGAGCTGCAGATCTGGACAACTTTGCGAATGGAAAGTTTTCCTTCTACGTGCCTGCTGAGCATCAAGTTAATCCAAATTTTACTGTGAAGGACAATGGAGGTAAGACTCTAGTCAAGCACTGTCACATGGACATATGATCAAGCATGCATGAAGAAACTCATGTGCTGAGCAGGTTTTTGGTGTCTACTAAGACTTCCAAATGCCAGATCTTTTACTTCAACTAAACTTCCTGGATAGCATAGTTGCATAGTTGAACTTGCTTGGTGTTACAGGTGTCAGAGGCGGTGATAGAGGTTAATGATAAAGTGTTAAATTAATGCAAAACTTGTGGAATGTACAGCAGTTCATGTTTAGATCGCTGCCCACACCTGCTTTTGTCCACAGTACAGGATTACAACTTGTGAATTTGTGAAATTCAGTCCGTTAGGTGTTCGATTCTAAAGGCTACTGTGCACATCTGTATGAATCGGATTGGATGTTGCTAGTCACCTGGTAGCTGAGCAGCGTATGAATGAACATCAAATGAATGAAACATTTGATGCCAGTCAACACCATGCTCCACCTGACACTAGGTACTGGTATAAAAAGGATTGTGTTATCAGCATCATAGAATAAGGAAATGCCACTCATGATGTTTGAATGTATTTAAGGCTCATATTATGTCAACTCTGTTACAGCAGTTCCAGTCCAATTAAATGTGGGGCTCAGAGCTGAGTATAGTGAAGCATGGCTCAGTGTTGTAACTGTATCGACACATTCTGCTGGCATCAGTACCACAGCCAAGTGTCTTTGCTATTTGGTGGAACAGGTACCAGCACCCCCTCCCTACTGCCCCCAGCCTCCCCCTCCCCTACTGAGATCTGCTTTAATGTCCAAGAGAAAAGGCTGCGGTGCTGTTGCCTAGGTTACCCAGCCGCTGGAGTTTTCTGTTTATTTCCTCGTCTCGTTTAGCTTTTGATTTTATCTCTCCTGAATAAACGGGAAGGGGGTAGGTCATCCTTTAGTTTTCAGGTATGTGTCAGCTTGTGTGATGTTCTCTGAGCTTTGGTCTTCTGTCTTTTTTTTTTTTTTATGTGGCCTCACCCGTTTCCTCTCTGTTCACTGTGATTCCCCTCCCGTCCACCCCCCCACCCTTGGGCTCCTTTATCTCGGTCTCACTTTCTCTCTGTCAAATTCTATTCTCTTCTCCGTCTTCCACTGTCTCCTCCATCTTTGCTGATGTAATTGCACTGCTTTCTGTGGTTGACCTGAGACAGATACAGGACTGAGGAGAGTTGACAGCAATCTCAGTAATGAGACACAGTGACAGGTTTCGGACTGGGAGGTTGGACGGCAGTCTGTGAGCCAAACGCTTCAGGCAGTTTGTGTTGTTGTTTACTTGTGCTTCCATAGAACACAGAGCCTGGCTTGCCTCACTGCATTGCAGGTGTTTGTTTGTTTTTTCTTTTGGCTCCTGAGCAAACATCATAGGCCTTGTGACTTGATATTATAGCTGAATAAAGATTCAGATTACCATAATATAACATAATGTATTCTGTTAGTTGGGAAAGCTCTTCAAAAATCTCAGTTGAGATAGTTTGAAAATTTGATTTTATGACAAATGGGATTTGTGTGTCGTTATGAGGCCTGTCTTCCTGCAGGCACAAAGCCCGCACAGGTCCAAACGCAGTCTTTATGCAAGTCTACTTTTTTTTTGCATCTGTGTCTGTTTGATGATTTCCCGGGTACCAAAGGAGTACAATTATACCAGTATGGGAGGAAAGTCACAACTGACGCTGCCAGAAAACTGCTCAGACCACCTCTTACTGAACACGCAGATGTGGGGCAATCTTTGTGGCTTCAGTTGGCAGATGTGCATGCACACATATGAAGTTTTGCCCCTTTCAGTTTGCTACACATTTTTTCATCTGCAGTATATTGGTATGAGAATCAAAACACAATTTTATTTTTAGTTTTAAGATTCATGCCATCCTCACGAGCACTATCCTGTGAGTTCAGACGTACATTCTGTTGGATTCCGTTTCCCACAACAACTTGTAGAATGTGGGATCTTTTCCATATTTATTAAACAGCTGTAGTTATCACACAGCAGCAGAATGATTTAAGAGAGGGACTGTGCATCAGTTTATGTGCGGATGGAAATTTCATTGATTATTTAAATCTTCCATTATGGCGAAAGGATTGGTCAGAGTCTACAGTAATTAAAGCTGGGATGTGGGACTTTTGTCTCCCCCCTCTGGCAGTGAGAGTAATTACAAAAACACTGTTGACACAAGCTTATGTTATAAGCCTACTCTGTCGCTGCTGTTGCAGCTGTAAAACGGTGGACAAATTCTTTTGAGCATATCACAAACCCCACGAAATGAATCGTTTCACTATCAGAATTTGATCCATTTGGTCCAATAACATTTGAAAAGTCTAGAAGATTAACGATTAAATTATTTTATCCCCAGGGCTAACTGAAGTTAGCTGGCTCAGCTGGTGGAAGTCTCTGCACTCTGCCCATAGAGCATGAGCAGTATGCATTCATCTGGCCGGTGCGGGAATATCAAACCCAACACCAGGATAAAAACTATGCTGTGAAATACAAAGAGATTTACATGGCGGTGGTAGGCTTAATCAGCACCTGCCAACCTTGGACACACTCCTTGAGTACCACTTCAGTGACCTAGATCTGTCAAATGCAAATCACTGCTGTTCGCACAATGAATTGTTTTACATGTACAGGTCCATGTTCAAGAATCTATATATTAAATTGCCATGAGATGGGGTTGAGTTTTTCATGTCCTTCCTGAGTGTTGGAACTAGACAGAGTTCTTAAAACTTTTTAGTTTACAGTGCTTACAGTTGAGCCTGTTGGCTCAGAGGCTTATCTTAACACTTGAATATCATCTACTGTGTTCCAAATCCTGCAGACCTGTCTTACTGAGCAGTGCATGCAAAATGCATAACTTATATTTCTGTAGAAATACACATACAGTAATGTAGAGGAGCAACAGCAGACTGTGTAACTCAATGTATCGAACTGTTGAACTTCTCTGAGGCAAGTTCCCCACATTGACTGCATGCATTTCATTTATTCTTTCCATAGTTATAGCAAAACAATGTGGAAATATAGGTAACAGACCTTTATGGCCCAAAATCATTGTCTAGCCTACATGAAAACAAAATAAGTAGAGTCAAAGCAGGGGGTCTTTTAAAGGGTCAATTAGCTGAACCCACATGTCCACTGGATGCGGTACATGTAGGTGTCAGGTCTTTAATTACAGTTGATTACAGTGGCTAACAGTAATTATAGCTGAATCCAATTTAGTTTTTCCAAATTGAAGGCCCTGGTATAGTGCATGATGGTTCACCAGTATGGCTTCCATGGACACTCACATGGAATTGATTTCCAACTGTGCTTTTCCTGCTATGACATATCAACATTTCTGCTGTGAAATAAGTCAGTTAGAAATATAGAGGACCAGGTGTATGCTGAGAGATGAACGATGTAGTTGGGGTGTTTCATATCATATCATTCATGATAATATTATCAATCTGTGACGTGTTGACATCTTTGCCGTGATGCCTTGACATTTGTAACATTGCAGCTGGCTTCTCTGTGGAGGAGTTTCAAAAATGGAGTGCCTTCAATCATGTGGACAAGGTTTGAGAACATAAATATTTAAAGTCCATATAAAGATATTTCTTTTTTTAAAACACATTCTACATTTTAGAAAATAATTGTTGTCAACTATGTAGTACTGAATTGAGGAGTTACACCATTAAACTGTTTTTCACCATTTCCTTGGTTAGGATTTTTTGGGCAGGCCTGAAATGGTGGCTCAATGACAATAACAGATTCATAATAGAATGACCCCTCTCCTAACACTACATAAGAACTAGAGTGCCTTGTTTGTCTGTTGTTTGCTAGCGGCACCATGCAGTTCTTTCATTACAAGCTTAGCATTAGCATCCTGATGTATGCGGCAGTCACACCAGTAGATGTAGCAGCCCGGTAGCTAAATAGCGCTATCAGGGACTCTGCTGTTAAGCCATGTTTCCATAAATATCATGAAGTTGCAATCCATAATAAGTGGCGATCCACAGTAGCAGTTCATCCATTTTGTTCACCAGAGACTGTACATTGGTAAAAAATTGCTGGGTAGAAAGATGCTGGTGTTATATTGAATGAGGCCATCTTTGCACTCAAGGAGTTATTTCAAACCCAGCTGAATGGTAAATGGACTGTACTTGTATGGTGCCCTTCTAGTCTTCTGACCACTCAAAGCGCTTTTACACTACAAATCACATTCACCCATTCACACACAGTCATACACTGAATGGGTACAGGGGCTACCATGCAAGGTCCCAACCTGCCCATCAGATCACAATGAGGACTGTGATGGATCTCTTGTTAACTAGTCATTGAAGTTACATTTTGACTGAAAAAGTGCACATTTATGCTGCTGTCAGGTGCACAGAACTCACTGGAGACACCGCAGTGGATGCCATACACACTCCATCTCCTACAGTAACCTCATTGCCTCATCTTCACCACCAGCACTCATGTTCAAATCAATTCAATTTTTATTTACATAGTGCCAAATCACAACATAAGTCATCTCAAGTCACTTTTACATGGAGCAGGTCTAGACCATGCTCTTTAATTTACAGAGGGAGAAAGAACCAACAATTCCCCCCATGAACAAGTTCTAAAGCAGAACCCTCTAGGGTGGCCATCTGCCTTGACCAGTTGGGTTGAGAGAGAGAGAGAAGACAGAGTAGGAGGGAAGAGAGAGAAGGGGGTGGGGACACTGAGAAGCAGAACAGCAACAACAACAACAGATACATAACTAGCAGCAACAAACAGCAACAACAGCAGGAACAGCTGGCGAAGGACAGAAGAAGGACACCAACACATCAGCATGGTTTATGGGGCTTCCTGCGGATTAGAAAGCACAGAGAACTCTGGGGAAGAAGTAAAGTTAGTAACATGCATTAATGGTAAAAGAATATATATAGATGGAGAAGAGGAGATCTCAGTGCATCATTGGAAGTCCCCCGACAGTCTAGGCCTATAGCAGCATAACTAAGGGCTGATCCAAGGCGAGCCTTATCAGACCTAACTATAAGCTTTGTCAAAAAGGAAAGTTTTAAGCCTACTCTTAAACATAGAGAGGGTGGCTGTCCCTCAGACTGAATCTGGAAGGTGGTTCCACAAGTAAGGAGCCTGATAGCTGAAAGCTCTGCCTCCCATTCTACTTTTAAGACTGTAGGAACCATCAGTAAACCTGGATGGATTGGATTATTTTTTAGTCCACGCCATTTTCGGCTGTTGTGTGCATATACGGTTTTGGTATGCAATCTGCACACTGTTTTATAAGTGAGGCCCCAGAGCTGCCGACTATGCGTCAGTTGAGTCAGGTGAGGTATCACATCCTGTGTTCAGCCATCTATCACACAGGAGTATAAATCTCTTGTGTGTCACTATAAAAATCTGCCCACACTCAAATGATATTACAAAGTTTGCTTGTTTTTAATGCACAAACTGACATACAACAATCTAATCTAATCTAATCTAATAGCTTCTGTGAATTATGCTGACAAAACTGGGAGCTTTCTGCCACGCTCAGACCAGAACTGGCAGTGCAGCACTGTGGTGCAGGGGTCTGCAGTGGTGGAAGTGTGTTGTTCGAGATACCGCTGAGACAATGAAATACAATTCAGGAAGTCAAGTTGGAGTGACAGATTAATGCATTTAGGGACATGTCAGAGGCCAAAACACTGCAAAGCAGTTTGTAAAACTCTGGAAAGTTATCACAGCGGGAAATGTTTTATCGCAATGTTAGTGGGGTAAACAGTCAAATATGGCATTCAAGTAATTCATCAGGTACATGCACTTGAAATGTATGTGATTGGCCGATGTCGCAAATGATGATAACCACCCCCACTACATAAATGCAAACATTTTCCATTTTTTCACACACTGCCAGTAGGGCTGAGTAATATGACCTACAAATAATATTGCAATATTTTTTTACACTATATAGCAATATACTATGTATATCTCGATATTTTGAAATCCTCTCTACTGTGAACTACTAAACTGCTAAATAAACTACTGTTATAATATAGCTAAATACAGACGTCAACAGGAGGTCTACAACAAAAACAGTTAGCTGTTAGCAATTAGCGGGAAGTTAAACCATTATCAATCAGATACAAAAAGACACATCTCACCTCACCTACATACATCACACACACTCACCAGGGGAGTGGTCTGGATGGGCGGGCGAATGTTTGTGTGCGACAAACAAGCCGCAATACATCAAGTATATTCAATATATCGCCTACCACTAATTGCCAGTTTTACTCTGAACGCGGCTTAAGTCTCTCCATGACCTCACATTACCTCTTACTTTCTTTCTGCTGCTGTTTACTTCAACCCTCCCTCTCTCTTCCTCTCCCACTGTTCATTTATGACACTTTCGCTTCTCTTAAATTCCCCTTTCCTTCCCACAGACAGCCTACTCTCTTTCCACTTTCTTTTCTTTCTTCCTGTAGTCCCTCCTGTGTTTTTCAATGACTTTCCCCTTCCTTCCATCCCTCATGGCTCCACCTCCCCACCCTGTCTCCCAGCCTAACAGAAACATCTCATGTCTCCCATCCTCCTCCTCTTTTCTCAGCAGTTGTTTCCTGCCATTACACTTGTGCTTGGTGTATCGCCTCATTTCCTTTCTCTCCACCCCTCTTCCACTTCAGTCAGTGGAGAATCAATAGTGCTGTTGACAGCAGACCTCTCTTCCACTCCCAAGTAATTATTTGTTGTTGACTAATTTAGTTTAAGTCCCCAGCATCAACACTTTCTCCTCTCCAATGTCCCAGATCTCTTGATGCAGTACACTCCAAAAAATTCTGGCTGTACAGAGTGGACAAAATATTAGCTTCCACTAGGACAAAGTTCATATCTCTAGAGTTTGATCACATATCAAGTAAGAATGAGAAAAATGAAGGTGCAGTTTGCACAATATTGTGGTTTAGTGTCAGGTACATAGAATAACAGTGGCATTAGGTGTGGGTATTGTGCTTTGCAGTTGCAATTTAATCACAGTTCCGACCTCTGTTTAATTGTAGTATGAAGAGAAATCTATATTTTCAGCAGATCTAAGCTGCTAGTAGAGAAGTTTTTTTTTTTTTTTTTTTTTTTTTTTTTTACAAAAATGAAGCAGTTAAAAAAAAAACAGACATATGATGTATATAAAGCTGAATGTTCACAGTTTCGAGTTAGACATCTTAGCATAGCTATTTCGGATGCCCCTGGTTCCAGAAGTAAAAATCTTATTCATTTTTCCCATAGAGAATCTTGTGTGACTCACAGTTGGAGCTCTTGGATCAGCATGAAACGCTCCTGGTTAAGTCATCAGTACAAAATATCTAGTTCTTTGATAAAATGTTGAAGGTACAGAGTACAAGAGAAGGTGCAAATTTCAGGGCAGAAGTTAACTACAACTCCCAAGGTGGATTTCAACAAGAAACAGCTTTGTTGATGAATTGGGATACACATCTTTGACAACTAGTTTCCTGTCCATTGTGTCTTAGCATGGACTTGAGTCAATGTCTAAAATTTGCTTCACATTCAGTCTGAACCAAGCAGCAAATTCAGGGGCTGGAAAATGAAGTGATTTTTTTTTTTTTTACACTCGCCTGTTTAAATTTGAGTAAGCCGTAAAATTATTCATAATTAAGGATGTGTCCGCTTTGAAAGACAGGTCACTAGCCACTAGGTGGCTTGTTTCAGCAACCAGACTTCATTCAGCCCACCCACCTCAGCTCCACACAGCCCATTTTGGATTAGCCGGAAGTTAGGCAGAGTCAGGCACTGCCATATTTTTTACAGTCTATGGTCTGAACATACCTGCCAGGGCTTCTTTTTTTTCTCGTTCTTATCCTGTTTTTTTCTCATTGTAGCTTTTCTCCTTTTTCATAGCTGAACACATTTTCAAAATCTCTTATTTTTCACTCTTTAAACCTGTTTACCTGTACTCTGCATTACCTTTTCGCTCTTCTGTCCTCTTCTTCTAACTAAAATAGAAGGAGTCTCTGTATGTATGTCTGCCCGTATGCCTGTCCTTCACTTTTCTCAACACCCATTCATCCGATTGACTTCACACTTAGCTGAGGCAGTATGCCAGATGTACGATAATTAGCATATTTGTACGATAATTTTGCCCTCTGTGCAAGGTACAATTAATAATTCCAAAAAGTCCATTATGTATGATAATTTGATCAACACTTAGTGTTAATAATTGTAATCAGTGTAGGTTATCTCATTTTAATTCATTTTCATACACAATCAGAATAGTAAAATATGGATCAAACATCTGTGTTTACACGCCTCTTCTCATGTGACCTCTTTCCAGCCAATTATGCTTGTTGTGATGATGAACGTGATTCAGGTTCATCACAACAAGCATTAATGGCTGGCTTGCTCATTTGAAGAGAGTTTGCACAAGAGATAGCTAATGCTGAATCAGACCAATGGAGTTATGGACACAGAGTAGCTTTTTTCAAGACTGCACAGCAGTAGGCTATGTGGAACTTGAGCTGATAAGGTAAGTATGTTATTTAATTAATATCCAGATGTAGATGTAGATGTAGATGCTGAACAGGCTACAAGTTGTGTCGTTATAGTTTATATTACTGAAGAGAGGCTTTTATTTTCGGTGTTGGGAGCTTTTCATTTGAGTGAGTCCTGAAAGACTACCCCCTTCCACACATCATATTACTACATCAGCACCTGGCTCTTAAAGGGAATGGGAGATGACACTGTGATTGGTTTATTGCATGTTATGCCGAAAACACACCCATGATTAATGAGGAGACTAAGTACAACCCCTTTGAATCATGCGCCTGGCACATCGACCATTTTTCCGCCGTTAAAATAGCAAAAGTGGGTTTGGACACATCCTAAATGCATTTGGCTATGCGCTTTAGACCCTGCGCTTTAGATCGTCAAAATAGGGCCCTTGGTGTCATGAGGTGCTATAGGTGTACTTCAAAACGGTGTGTTTGGGCCTGAATAATGTGAAAACAGCCTTCTAGTGTAGAATTCTGCACATGCATCATTCTGCACAGTGAAGCTTACATATCCAATCATCGCTGCGGTGTTAATGATGTGACATTATGTTTGAATCAGTAACGGTTAGGAAATGTTGAGCTCGACAGTTCAGTCATTGAGATTTAGTGAAAGTCTGGTGAGGACTTTAACCTTAAAAATGCAGAACCAGGTGACTAAAATTTTAATATATATTGAATATACCAGTGGCTTCCAGTTAATTTCAGAATTGATTATAAAACGTAACTCCTTGTCTATGAAGCCCTAAACTTCACAGTACCTGTCTGACCTACACATTCACTATAAATCTGTGAACCAAAGCTTGGTGAAACAGCTTTTTGTGTCTGTGGACGAGTGGTGGTCTGTTGAGTGCTTTTTAAAAATTATATAGTTGCCACAGACATTCTCAGTGTCTAAGAAAACCAACTCTGTGTCACAGAGAGTACTTGAGCATGAGTCTTTTCACTGCTGAATCCACATAAAGATGACTGCTTTTATTCGAGCCTTTGAAATTGCACAAGAGACTTCTAAATCAGAGCACATCGATTGAACTCTGATGGAGGCTCGGCGCAGTTACTTCATCAATGTCGTAGCTACCATTGAGGTCTTGAGGTCTGGACCTCAGTAATTTTTTACCACAAAGCTGCTCTGTCTATGGTTGTCCTTGTGAATGAAAGTCACTTTGTAGTCTAAATGGGCAAACAGCTATTGTTTCCTTTTGCGTTGAACCTTACACTCTCCCTCTTTTTCATTTTTAACATAATTATTCAACAGCAACTGAGTGCAACACTAGTAACATCTCCCCGAAGAGACTGTTAAAAAATATACGCTATCATCCCTGATTAAATAATATCACCTTTTTCACTGCCTTTCAAGTGCAGCTCTTTGAAAGAACTATTGATTTCCGACACATTTCTGACAACATGTTGTACAGACTCTGATCCAGCTTGAACCTATAGTTCATTTGCTGTGGTCCAAATCATTTGATGAGTTGGTGGACTTGGTGTATTTTCCCCTCGGTTTGGATTCTTTCACACAGAGAAAAATCCAACGGAGCCAAAATTTAGCACCACAAGCCTTTTCAGAATGTTCACTTTACTCATTTGTCCGATGTGTCTGGGCTGGCGGCAAGAACGTAAATACAGGAAGAAGGCCCTGAAGGAGGTCCACTGGACAAATATAACGTACTACATTGTGCTAGTCCAGGTCCAACCTCAATTCATTCTCCAGCTAGTTGTTAGCAACTTTTAAATTTGCTCATTTGAATCTCACCATTCAAAGATCACCATACAGGAACCGTTTTGCTCACACTTGTGGAGTACACCTAGTTTTTGGGTCGGATCGAGGTCAGATCAGGTTCACCACCACAAATGAACCACTCCAGAGTTTGTTTGGGACTAGACCACCACCTTGCACCCAGAAGGAAAACAAAGTTTCAGAGTTCAGTTTAACCGGACTAAAAAATGTCAGTGTGAAAACATCCTTTGGCGTTATTCAGACCAAATCAGGCAGTGAAGACGTCACACTGCAGCAGCCAATCATGGCCGGCGATCAGACTGATATTCCTGATTCATTTTTTTTAAAAAATGAAAAATGAGAGAGAGAGAGAGAGACAGAGAGAGAGAGAGAGAGCAGCTGTGGTTGAGCCAGCTAGAGAGTGAATAAAGAGAGGGAGTGGTGGTAACGAGAAAGCTGGAGAATCAGATCAATAAAATACTATTTTCTGGTTACGTTCTAGAGCACAAACACGCCCACACCCCCACGGCTAGGGTACTTTTATATTTAGTTTCGCTCATGGCCCATCCACTAACATGGAGTGTGACCTCACCTGTACCCAGCCACCAGGGGGCAATCGAGATGTTTAGGCTTCACTTTCGGGGAGCTGTCATGACATCCATCTTTTATACAGTCAATGGGTCCAATTAGTAACTTCTATCAGCAGTTTAGTCTGTGTAAACAAACTAGAGCCGCAAATTTCCTTACTCAGACTTATAGCAGAAAGCACAATTTTTTTCTGTTCACAAATCTTGATATTCTCTCTGAAAATCTGTAAGAAAATAAGACAGCTAATGTAAAGTCTTATCAACAGGAATCTGGAAACAGCACTAGATTGCATGCTGAGAGGTAAAAATATGTGGTTAATTTCCTTCCAAAATGACATATATGTCATTTTTTGAACTGAACCCTTCATGGGGAAGATGGTGGATATGGGTTAAAGAAACAAAGTGGGATATGTAACAGTCCCTGCTGTGAGGACCTCCCTGAAATTTAAATAAAACTGAATTTGAGAGAAAATAAGAAGAAATAAAAAACAATTTAAAAAAAAAGAAAAGACCCAGTGACAAGATTAAAAAGTCAATGTTGATCGGAATGAAAAAATGAATGAAAGGTATGTGTGCGTGTGTGAGCACTCCCAGAGACTTCATGCATGTCAACAGGAAACACACTATGTAAATGAAGATATCCTCCTGTGCAGAGTCCCATGGGCATTGCTGGAATGTATTAAAAAATGACACACACATAAGCACACATACAGAGAGACACGCACATATATACACATGCCACTGTCTGCTGGCTGACATGCTTTATTATGGCTTGGTGCTCCCCAGGGCAGGCTGGATGTACACTGCTTTGTAAAGATACACTCTTCATCCATATTCAACAGCTGTATCTCTGTCAGTTAAGCTTCTGTTTTTCTGGCACACTCTTTCAGCCTTCCCTCCGTATATTTGGACTATCAGTAATATACTACTACTAAATATCATTGTCAAGATTACCAGAATCCTTTATACTATCGTTGTGGAACAGCTACCCCTGAGGACACCAAGGTCATTTGGTGGGTTTATAGTGATATGGAGAGGCGTTAACAGCCTGCAGTTACATACAGAGCACGCATGCTGGATTTTCTTTTTTATGAAGACCGATTCTAATTGTTTGTTTGTTTGTTTTTTTAGTCAATTCCACGTTCACTTTAGGCAAAAATAAATAAATTCAATTAAAATTAAAGGTTTGTATTTTGCAGTAGAATTACATACCTGGCATCAATAATGTAGAGATCAAATTTGCAGGAAAAATATTGAGCAGTTACAGTAAATTAAGTAAAATGAGAAGAATGTTTAAGAATGTTTTTTTTAAATCAGTGTAAAGAAATAATAAATGTGTGTTCTGAGTTTGTCACACCACAGAAAAATGTGCAATTAACCACCCAGCCAAATTTGAATGATTAAAAAAACTTGACTAGGTTTTTAAAATTAGGTTTCAAAATTGTGGAAAATTTTTCTCTGCTGTAAAGCAACTTCATTGTGGCAGTTGCCTCTCAAACCCATAGAATGTAAGAAACATGGGCGTAGCCCTGTGACATCACCCATTGGTTTGTGAACTGCCATTTTGAAGCCTTGATTGTAGCAATTTGACCATCACCATCTCGAACATGTTTGATTTTTGGAGGGAATTAGGACTGAAACCAGTATTTCTAAAATCCAGTATTCTAAATATATGATCTATTGTATGCCCAAATGTATTCTAAACACAGAAATTGAATTTCAGTTTTTAATTTTACTTCAGTACTTTGGATTATTTAGACCAAACCTAATTAGGTTAGAGTTCATCTGAACTCTAACCTAATTAGGGTGTGTCCAAACCTTTTACACCTATATTTACTGCTGTAAGATGGTTCTCTTTTACATTTTGAGTGACAAATTAAAATGCTGTGGTAAAAGCAAAATAAACCTGAAAATATTCATTGGGCCTTTGGGGAATTTTAAAACTATTTATATTGCACCAGCTGCAAAACAGTGGAGAAAATCTACTATGTAGCTATAATCATTCAGTCACACACATTGTATTATTGCTCCTTTTGTGATACATAAACACAATGGAAAGTATGCACATCAACACTAAGATTGGAATGTTGCTTTATGGGAACTGTTGATCCAGTATGTGGATCCTTTGTCTGTTTCTCCCTCTTTTAAACCTCATCTCTGAATTATTCTGTGAACCACGCTATGTCAGAGTCAATTATTTGTCCTGCTTCATTGCTCTCCACAATCATGTGGATTGATTCATGATCCTGAGGAACATTCCCTCTATAGGCTGAGCGAGCTCATTCAAATAGCATTTTTTACTCTGCCTGCTTACAGTATTGTGATTTTGTCTCCTTCATCCCTCTTCCACCTGTTTCATATCATTCAATTGTTCTTTCATTGTTCCTTTACCTCTCGTCCATCATCCACCTCATCCACCTCCTTCTCTCACCTTACTATCCTCCACCCTGTCGTCAGACAACACTGCCAGCATAGTATCTCGTCGGCGGGATGGCTTTAGCCAGGACAGAGACCAGGAGTTCTTCAGCCTGGTGCTGGTGGTGGCTGATGGTGGGGAGCCTCCTCTCAGCAGTACTACCACACTTTCCCTAAGGGTGTGTGTCTGCCAGAGGAACACCAGGGGACGCAACAGCAACAACTTGTGTCAGGCCCAGGCTTTCCTGTCTTCAGCTGGCCTCAGCACCGGGGCATTTGTGGCCATACTACTGTGTATTGTCATATTATTAGGTAAGTTTGTTATAAGTTGTTATAAATAAGTTTGTATATTTGTTCAGTAAATAATTTTTAAACATTTTCTTCACTTACTAATTCACCCCCTTGACTGAAATACAATGATTTTTACATTGGTCCTTTTTTAAACATGCAAATTCTTATCAAATCATATCAACTGTCTCTCATTCTAACCAACTTTTGGATACTTTAAGGTAGTAATTCATCTTTAACTCACCCACATGATTTGAACCATTTTAAATTTGACCAAATCCCTTATTTTTTCTTTAATAAGTGATGAGTTTGTTGGTTACTATTAAGTAGTTTGTTTACAACTTATGGCTTTCTTTTGAAATAAGAAAATTGGAAATTCAAATTGTATTTGTTTTATGTATGTATTTCCCCTTACCTACACACATATGTGAACTATGACACAATCACAATTGATAAAGTCAATTTGTTGCTTTCAGGTGATTCATTTCAGTATCTCCTAAATGGAGGTGTCTTTTTTGGTACTACCAGTGGGGGCGCCAATGAAGGATTTTATGTTTACACATAGCTTTAAAATCATCAGTTATATGCTAATTTGTTGTGGCTTTTCAAATTACTTCAGTGTACTTTTGAAATATGAACCTTTGTTTGTGTGTAAGTATATTTAAAACATAACATAGTAACAGCCTCCTCAATATAATGACAGTGGCTATTAAGATTAGTGGAACTAGATAAACAGTGATGGCGGACATGGCATTCAGATGAAGTTAGCTATCAAGCCAGTTGAAAGATATAATGTAGATATAACTCAAAAACGGTGCCACCTGTAGATTTAAGATCAATAAATCAACTACCAATAAAAGTTTCCTTGTAAACAGCTTGTAACAAAACTTCCAAAAAACATGTCACTCAGGTATTTTAGAGTCCTTGGGACTGTAAATAATATTTTTAACATTAAAACTGCTGTAGGAATTGGTCTTGCATTACATCAGTCACACGGGCGGCTGTGGCTTAGGAGGTAGAGCGGGTAGCTCTCTAATTGGAGGATTGGCGGTTCGATTCTTCCAGGTCCGCATGTCGATGTGTCCTTGGGCAAGACCCATCAGTGTGTGAATGAGTATGAATGATTAGTCTCCTCTGATGGGCAGGTTGGGACCTTGCCCCTGTACCCATTCAACGTATGAATGGGTGAATGTGATTTGTAGTGTAAAAAGCGCTTTGAGTCTGAAGACTAGAAAAGCGCTATACAAGGACGGTCCATTTACCATTGTCTCAGGTGACTTAACAATTCATGTCTCACCTGCCTCTATTACTGACAACCTGACCACATGCCATCCTTGTACTGTTGGTACTCAACTTCAACTGGTGCATTAAAGTCATAGTTGTTTGCTATGAACCAAACTCTTGAGTTTGTCAGAGACAGATGTGACACCTTTTAAATGTAATTACACAATTTTACATTAGTTTGACACATACTGTAGTGTTACCTTATAAAGATAAGAAAACTTTTAGTAGTTCATAGAATGAGCTGTAAAAATCTGTCCTCAAAAAGAATTGAATTTCAGTTGGACTTTAAATTCTTCTAAATAGGCTTCCATGAACTAAGTATATGTTTTGTTAAGTATTATGATGTATATGTATTTATAATCCTCGATAGTTTCCTTGACAGAAGGCATCTAATGTTTTTCCTCAAGAATCCAATCTGTAATCATCATCGTCATCATTCTCTATCCCTTTTATTCTTTTTACCATTCCTCTATCACCTTTCTTTTCCTTTTCATTCCAGCCATAGTGATGCTGTTTACCCAGCTACGGAATAAGAAGGCCAGCAAAGAGCCCTTGATTCTCTCTGAGGAGGACATCAGAGAAAACGTGGTGACCTATGATGATGAAGGAGGTGGGGAGGAGGACACAGAGGCCTTCGATATTACTGCACTTCGAAACCCTAAAGCCTCTGAGTGTCGTAGGAAGTTCCACTCCTACCTTGGCCGTGGACCAGGCCCGTATGGAGAGGAGGATGAGGTTGAGGACGATGAAGAGGGGATTGTGGTAGTGAGGAGGAGGAAAGCACAGGAGGTGGAATATGGAAACTACAGCCCAGAGTCAGAACCTGCCTGGTTTGTCATTGATTGTGTTCCTCGAGAGATCAGCCAGTCGGCACCTTCGCTTCTGCTGGATGGACATGACATCATTCAACAGATCATTCAGCAGAAGGTGGCTGAGGCAGACTTAGACACAAGGGGCCCGCCATATGACTCACTTCAAACATATGCCTATGAAGGTCGCGGGTCCTTGGCCGGGTCAGTCAGCTCTTTGGGCCTGACTGCTGCAGTGCCAGAACTCAACTATGCTGACCTGGAAGACTGGGAGCTAGAGAGGCAAACTCTGGAACAAATTAGTGGAGAGCAGCTGGCTACAGGCCAAGATAACTCTGACTCTTAAAGATTATCATCAGAAGGTTTTTGGGTTCTTTTTCTTCACTTCTGGACAGATTTGCTGAAGCGGGCTGCTTTTACTTGTGCCATTTAAACCTGGGTGCAAAGATGCAAAATCACTGCCACAAAAAGCTGGCAATGAAGAACTGTGATATCATGTGAAATCAGAGGATAAGAAAAGCCATTTATGTGTAACAGGAGAGGAGAACACACACAGACTGGAAGGAGACTCTGGGGGGAAAACATCATAGCTTGAGTGTTTTTAGTGGAAAAAGTGCAGCTAGTCCCCACCAAAAGAATTCTGGTCTTGATCTTGACTGTTGGTGAAACTCTAGACATTTAAAAACAACTACTCTGGAAATGAATATCAAATTGGCACGGACCACAATGACCTCAAGGTTCTGGTCACCAAACACTCATTGGCTTGAATCATGGGAACATGGAGTTTTACTGATTAGTTATTCATAGACAAAAAAGTTGAACTTAGGCTGACTGCGATCTTGAAAGAAAGGTCTATAGAAAGCGGATGGCTCCAATGAACGGCACACAAGTGGCAGATGTTCTAAATGCCAAAGAAAGCCACAAGGTGTTCCCCTTAAAATGAATGAATCATTATTTTTAAATTTTGTAAAGTGAAGGAATCCTAAACGTGTCTATATAAACAGTGACAGCAGGATCCTGAAGCATCAGCTCCCCAGGTATAGTGTAGGTTCCAGTTTTATGAAAAATGCCTTGATCAAACTGACATGAATACAAGGTGATCTCTTTTAGCCCTTTTCCACTGCAGAAACATAACAGTCCATAACCTGAACTACTCAAAAATGGTCACTGTACTTGTTTTCTCTTCAATATCAGCAATGTCTTGATAACTAGATTGGTCTTTCTGGTTTTTAACTGGTTTAAATCTTACATCACCAACTGGACATTGACCATTAGCTACAGGGTTCATGTCTCATGAACCTGTGATACATATTGCAGGGTCAGTCAGCTTGCGTGCTTGAGATGGGTGAATTGATCATGACATAATAACATCTACAGTATGTCTATCAAATATGCTGATGATGCTCTATTATACAGTTCAATCAGATGATCCTAAAGGTTTGACATCACTTACAACCTGCTCATATGACGTTAATATTTGCATGAACAACAACTTTTTAAAGCTAAATGAAGACGAGATGGAAACACCAACTGACAGTTTGTAAACTATGAAATCTGAAGTGAGTTTAGGGAATATTTTGAATTCTGATTTAACATTACAAACCAAATTTCAGCATAGTCACAAACAGCACATGCAAAACATTACTCTTCAGGTTTGACCTCATCTAGAATGATGTTAAAGTGAAATGAAATGAAAGATTGATTCACTCACTCAGTTCATTGAAAACAATCATTAACAACTCTTCCAAAACATTCTGTTGCCAGGACACAATTCAGAGGTCTGCCAACAAGAGGAGGAAGAGGCACTGGTATTGTTACTGATTCTGTCATGCAATCATAAACACGAGATAGTCAAGTCAATTTTATTTGTATAGCTCAAGTCACAAATTTGCCTCAGGGGGCTTTAAAGGCTGTACAGCGACTCATCATCTTCTGTTCTCAGACCCTCGATTCGAATAAGAAAATCTTCCTAAAAAACCCCTATAAGAGAAAAAAAGGAATAAACCTCAGGAAGAGCAACAGAAGAGGGATCTCTCTCCTAGGACAGACAGATGTGCAGTAGATGTGTGTACAGAACAGAACAAGAAAAACAAATTACAGAAATACAGCATGGAACAGGATAACAAAATTATAATGGATTTATAATATATATGAAGAAAGTGATGAAGAGGACACCACGCAGCTTCTGGGCGCCCACAACAGAATACGCCCTTAGCCATGTGACCTCCATCACCATGGAGACCTGGCAGGAGGACAGACTGTACATGCACACAGGAGAGACTCACATCACAAGAAAAGACATTATTCACACAGGAAATACAAGTTTATTGTTGAATTCAAACATTGAATGGCCTACCCAAATACTTGCTGGACATTTTTCATTTTTTCTATACCCACAAGGCCACTTCAAACTTTTGTTGTCCTGTTACATATAATTGCAGTTGTAAATGGTTCTTAATACTGTGTTGCAGCTGATGGGGCAGGATCTGTAGCACTACTAAAAATACCTAGAGCTTGTATTTAATATCACCTCCTGAGCATTGCCCAAATTTAGTTCCGGGAACTTGTCCCCAAAGCAGGTGGAGAACACTGGAAACAAAACCAGGACACATGGAAATGGCTACACATTACATTATATTGCCCTCATAATATTGCCCCTATAAGTCCCTGCAGTGGAAAAAGGCTATGTGTCGACATCCAGCTGGCAGGTATACATTTTGAGTAGTGACGAGGCTGCAGAGGCAAGTAGGGACATAGACAGCAAGTGTGACAGTGATACAAGGGGAACACTTAGTAACACTGACAAATGACAAGTTAATTATCGAGATTGTTCAAGTTCCTTGCTAACTGCAAGAACAGGACAGGCTTTCTCCCCCTCCCCCTCCCCCTTCCCCTTCCCCTGTCCCTCCCTCTTTCTGTCTCTCACTCTCCTGGTAACCTTGCTGACTTCTGTGAATATATGGAAAATTTGTATTTGAGTATGCATTTTTTTCTGGGCTGAAAATCAGTGAAAGGACAGTATCTTTTCAGATCTTTTCAGATTGGAATCGAGTGAATGCACTGACTGAAGAATAATCAGGAAGATGGATGACATTAAGCCTATTTTCCCTGGTGTATATTTTTATTGATGAATAAAAAGACAACTGATTTCAGAAAAAACAGTGTGATTACATCCATCCATATGTGGAGTCCTTGAAAGGTACTAAAGTTTTGACTTCTCCTCTATTAATAGGTCTAATACAGCAGATGGCCCATTCTTGTCTTTTCTTGACACACCATCTGACTCTACATTCAGTTCTTGCTTTTTCTCTTTCTTTTCCAGCGCTCTAGCTGGATTAACAAGGAAATAAATACCTCACACAAAGAAAAGTTTTTAATTGGGGCCATATCAGTATTCTACATGTAATAATTGGCTTCAAACGCCTTGGAGTGCAGCTTTTACAGCCATCCAGGGATTTGCAAATCTGCCCAGGGAACGGTTTGCCTGTTGTTGTACCTACATAGCTCATCCATGGAGGCCCAATAAAGGGACATAAATAAATCACTATTAAAGTCTTTTGTAAAGCCTTTCCAATGGTTAGTATAGTCTGTATTTGCAGGAGTGGTTGTTTTGAATTAGTTGAGGTATTTATTATTTGGATAGTCTTCCTTTTCATGTACTATTTTGGTGCATATAAAGTATGAAAAATGAGTAAGTATGGCAAGTCCTTAATTTATTTGACTTCACACAATGTTCTTTTATTTCATGTTTAGAGAGGTTTAGAGGGTGCCTATTCTTAGGTGTTTCCAGATAAAGGTAAGGAATATTGAGTGGAGGAATGTTTTTAAAACACACAAGAACATTTTTTTTTTTAAAGTTCCAGCATCATACAACAACCCCATCTCTGCTTGTGCTGCTTATTTATTCAAGAGGTAATTAGGGAGGGTTGATGTGCTTACTGTCTTTGAAAACAACAGTGACCTCAACACATAGTTATCGTGGCTGGTGTAATAGCAGTGCTGAAAAAATGAATTATTCATGACAAATGTAATTGGGGTTCTGAGTGAAGACAGCATTTAAAGGGCTTCACATGGTAAACTGCAAATACCAGCTCTTTAACCAGTGCGCTGACTGATGTGATTTCCACTGTTCCTCTGGCAGACACACACTAAATAAAGCTGCTAATGATTCTCATCAAGAGTTTTATCTCACAAGCACAAACGCCTTTGAGTTTTATTTTGCTGGGAGGTGCAAATAATAGCTAGCATACCTAAACTTCCTGAACTTGCAAATGATTTGTGCGCCTGCATCACAAAGCCAGTTCAACCTAACATGGCGCTCACCATGCTGTTTTCCAATGCTGCTATGAGCTTATTTCACATGAGAGAGGCAGCATATTAACCCTTTTCCAAAATTATGCAATGATGGGAAGTGATAATGAGGAAAAAGAAACAGTTTACAATATGATCACAGACAGAATAACATAGGAGGGATAGAAAAAGTAGAAAGATATGCAAATATAGCTTGTTTAGTACAGGCCTTATTAACTCACTTAACATGTTAGTAGTCTAGAGTATGGAAAACAAATAAGATAAGATAGACGTCATTGTCCCAGTGGGACATTGCCTTGGACATGACAGTGTCTGCAGTATAAAATCACAGCAAAACAAAAATAAAACAATGTCCAACAATAAAACCAACATTATTTACAACTCTTAAAGTTTTTCCAACTTGTTACCATAACATTTGTGGAGAAAGATGACATGCTCTGTCTTTGAAGAAGCTGACAAAACATCCTGCTCTGACTGAAGATTGATGACTTCTTCTTCTGTCCTTTGCCAGCTGTTGCTGTTGCTGATTGTTGTTGCTGTTCTGTTTCTCTGTGTCATACTATGGATATTGACCTCGTCTCTGTTGCAATAAGGATCCTCAACATTACATCAATCCCAGGTGAGACATCAACAATTCTCTTGGATGAAATTCACCACAGCCTCCATGTGTTTAACTTGTTGGACAAGATTGTAGGCTTTTGTGCACCAATTTCAGAGGCAAGGCAAGGAGAGGGGAAATCAACATCTTCTGTAAATTAAAAAAGGGTAAACATCCATGTTGGAGTGGGCTTTACAGTGCATATGGTGCACATCACAATACAGACCACAGCCAATACTTTGTTGTAGAGGTTTTTGGATTCTTTCATATCTAAACTGTCTGCATAAAAGAACTGAAAGAATTCTGTACCTTTGTCTACCTCATGCACACCTCTCTCTTGGGAATGAGCAAAACCCGGCAGCTGTTATTTGGACCTGCAGTCAAGAAAGCACTGCTCTCTCTATCCAGCCCTACAGTCTTATTTCAGCTCCCAGGAGAAGGCCGCACTGCATTTCTGAAGTTCCTCAAAGACCTTATGTGTGAGGCCTGGGTGTGGTTCATGCACAGCCAACTTCAGTGTCATTTGAGTGATCTTCAAGGTCAAAGGTTCTTAGCCTTCTCAGGAAGTGCAGCCTCTGCTGCACCCTAGAACAAACATCTTCCATGTGGACATTCTACACTTGTTTGTTATCCATATGGATGCCCAGGTACATGTAGGAGTCCACTTGCCCTATGGTATGGTCATGGATAACTATTGCTAAATGATCACCAAGCGATTTGGGGTCAAACACCATCTCCTGGACATCAGAGTTATTTATCATACGCCCCACGACAGCAGTGTCATCAGAAAATAGCTGGCTTTTTGTCCTCAAATTAACATACTGTTATGAATAAAACTGTGACAATTAAGACTGTTTTTGAGGAATACTACAGATAGCCTGTGTGAAAAAAGCATGAAGAAAAGAAAATTGATGCTTGATAAGGATAAGGAATATTTGACCAAAATGTTGTGTTTATAATTTACTTGGAACTGATTCCTGAAACATTTAATATTCACAATGTTGCCTCATGTTATCCTGAGCTGCAGTGATGGAGAAACAAAAAGCTGTCTACACTGAAGCAATCATTGTCAGGAATCCTCAGGAGGAGGACGAATTGAGCGTAATGTGCAATACTGTTGCTTTGGTAAAATATAATCCCTCTGTTACAGAGTCTGTTTTAAACCTAGGGTGGAAACATTGCTGTGCAATTTCTGCTGTTGTTGCAGTTTTCTCCTAAATTATTATCATGAAAAGCAAAGTGATTCACATATAAAAATGTCACCATTGCTCTATTATACATACTGTACACACAGGATCTTGCCTGAATGATGACTCATTTTTTTAAGTGATATGATTGGTCAGTATGCAGTCTGTTGACATGGCAGGGCAGGTTAGCCATAAGTTACAATGGTGATCTATCCTCGTTAAAAGGGAGACAGTTTCATGATACAAGTTAAGTTCAAAGATAGCTGATTAACTCACTCATCTTGCTTTATGATACAATATGATATGAAAAGAAATCCACGGAGGTTAAAAAAAAGTTTTAAAAGAGAAACATATGTTTTACCTCTTGAGAACAATAGTGTTATTGTACTGCTGTTTGAGTTTCATTACTTACATTGCATACATTGACCTGATGATGTTACACTTAAAATGTCAACAGAATTATGTGGTGATGTATTGAATTGAATGATCTGTCAGTGTCTACCAAGGAACATTATCTTGCCTCAGCTCATTGTCTGTCTGCGTGAACCAGTGTGTGCAGGAGGGAGGAAGGTGGCTGGACGCTTTGGTCATTTGAAATGAATTTACACAACTTTAAAATACATTGTGTTCAGGTGAAAATCATCTGTTCAAAGCGGAAAACTCCACAAACTGTCAATCAGAAAACATCAGATAGACTTACACCAAGGGACCAGTAGCTGGTATGACTTTTAGAACATCATGGAAAAATAAAGCCATAGATAATATGATCACTTCACTGAGTAACAATAAAAGTAATGACAATGCAACTTCAGGTGCATTGTAATAACAGGGATGAGGGCATGACTGCCTCACCAAAGATCACCAATCACTGAGTCAGATGGAGGGAACGTATCACTAGAGTGGACCGGAAGTTTCTTTTAGGTTTTCTCCCAGGGGATTGCAGCCTTCGGTGGGGCCTGCTGGAAGCTGGAACTGCTACCTTTGCTGAGGGGTGGGACTACCATTTTAGGCATGGATGTGATGGTAAGAGGGGACTGGTCCTTTGATGGGGACAGGGGGTGTTACCTCTAATTTATGGTACCAGCAGTTCCCATTCATTGTCACCATTCCAGTGTGGCAAGCCACAGTTTTAGTTTTTTTTATTTTCCATATAAAATGTCAAGTTTTAAAGAAGAACTCCTCATAATTAACATCCCTTGTGCAGTAGAGCATGAAGGCCAACCTTGTCTCTTAAAGTTTTACTCATAAGTCACTGTTGTGCATTAGATAATTAAATGCAGTGTTAGATCTTGGATGTGAGGGTTGTCTTGCACAGTGAAAAGTAAAGGTGTGAAGGTGAATTAGTACACAGGTGTTTGTCTTGAACACCTGCTGTATAAGTTTACATCTGTCATACTCTGACCATGAAGACCCACATTGAAGCATAACACTTGCAGACCCCGCCTCTGACATTTCTCACTTATCATTTGGGGCTTGTCAAAGTCAACCCATAGATTTTCAATTATTTTTGTGATTTTGTGCCATTTTAACATTGGGCCTCATGCAGGAAGTACTCGTAAAACAGATTCTTTCTTAAGAAGTGCATAGAGTTTTCAGAAAATGTACGTTATTCATCAATTTTCTTTCAGGTATGAACAAAATTATGAGTGGTCCAGTCCTTTCATATGAGACATAACAGTCTGACTTTCTCCACAAGAGGAAAAACACTTGAATTTGGAGTATAAATATCACTACAAAATCAGCTAAAAAAAATATATATGACTAAACACAACAAAATGCAAAATAAATATGTTCACTATAACATCATTATTATCATATCATTTCAGCACAGCAGCATCTCAGCAGTTGTAGGAAACAGCTGCCTCAGGGTCTCTCTGTGGTTCTCTGTCCAGTATCATCTTCTCTTGCTGCTGACTGTGTAACATCACCTACTGTAGACTAAAATATTCTCTCCTCCAATTATAGGAGTGTCAATTATGGTAATGATCAAATCTCTTTTTTATCATTTCAGAGTTTGTCTAGCCTTGGGAACAAGTGACTACTAGTCTGATAGACTATAAGATAATGCAATCCAGGTAGTATGTTTGCCTCAAAATGTGTTTAAATAATGCAAAATAGGTGCATATGAATCTGTAAATTGAGTAGAAGATAGTGTTTATTACTAGTGGGGAATCCAGTTGTTAGATCAACTGTACCGGGGGCCCCCATGGTGCGGAGCTTGGTACAGAGGGCCCGGAGGAGCAAGCTGCTGTCAGATCTGAGGATGTGGAGGTTTGTGCTATGATCAGTTCCTGTAGGTATGGAAGCACATGTCCTTTGATGGATTTTTATGTGAGCAGCAGGACTTTGTAGTCAATCCTGAAGGAGACCAGTGCAATGAAAATGGAATTGTTGTTATATGTTTGTGTTTTTGCACTCTCATCAGGATCCAGGATGTCCTGCAGTTTCTGGATGCTCCTACCAGAGATTCCTGTGAAGAGCACATTGCAGTGTCCAGTCTTGAGGAGATAAAGGCATGGACACATTTATTTGTATCTGACAGGGTTAGTGAGTGGCAGAGTGTATATATGTTTCTGAGATGGTAGAGAGGGGTTTTGGATATATGTTTTATATGGTCATAAAAAGTCAGCTGATGGCTAAACCTAACATCCAGATTAGTCACTGAGGAAGAAAGGAGGATGTCCTGGTTGTCAAAGGTGAGATGAGGCATGGAGATGACTGTATCTGGTGTGGAATGCCAATAAGGAGAATTTCTATTTTGATTCTGTCTAACTGCAAGAAATTTATGTTCATCCAGTCCTTCATCTCCTCAAGACAGGTGCTGAGATATGACATGACTGCAGAAGGGCTTAGGGCAGTTTTGATGTACAGTTGGATATCATCAGCATAGCAAGAGCAAAAAGGATACCCCATGTCTGCTGATGACACATCCAAGGGGGAGTGGTTGTGCATGACCACTGAAGTGAAATTTAAGTTGTCTTACAAAAAAGAACAAAAAAGACATAAAGGGAAGGGGGGAAACGATTTTTGAAAAAGTTAAAATCCAAATAAATGGATACAAACACATAGTATAATTCTTGAAGCTATACCAAACAGAAATATTAAATACTTGCCTGTGGACCCCTGACAGTAGTCCATCTATTAACCCGGTCTCACTGATCCCTATCATCGCAAACTTTAGGCCCAAGAATTGCATCCCTGCTGACACAACTATAGCCAATGGTAGTAACTTGATCCATACTATCTACCTATAAGCAGTCTGTGCAATCCATCACTCCCGCTAAATTTGCTCTATTCAGTGCTAGGTCTCTGTCAAATAAAACCTTTATCCTGAAGGATTTGATCACATCCCATAATTTGAATTTTCTGATTTTGACATACACAGCTAAAGACCAGGAACTGCTGCCATTTAGTCAAATTGCACCCTCCCAATTACAATTATTTGAACTCTCTTGGGTCCATTGGCCATGGCGGGGCCATTTTAACTGTGAACACATCGCTGTTGATAATGGTCAGAGCTTTGAGATGTTCAAAACCTGTCTGCTGTATTTCAATCTACCATCCTCCCAAACCAAATAACAGCTTTTTAGCAGAATTTTCAGAATTCTATCCTCCATTGTCCTCAATCATGATCGAATTATTATTGTGGGGCATTTTAATATCCATGTCAATGACCTATCTAACCATTTTGCCATTGAATTCCTAAACATAACTGACTCATTCCATTTGGTGCAGCATATCTCTGGTTAAACTAATAACCAAGGGCACACCCTTGACCTCACCTTTACTCTATGCCTGACAATAAACTCCCACTCATTGATAGACCTTGTTTTTGGTCATAAATTAATTCTAATAGAATTCTACATCTAGGTAACCTCTCCAATTCAGAAACGAACAATATGTCCCCGCAAGTTCTCATCTATTCTCTCTGATTTATATAATAGCCATATTCAGCCCTGTAATATTAATGGTCTGGTCAATAATTTCAAAAACCCATGTTCCTTTGTGTTAGATGTCATTTCACCTATTACGGCAGCAACCACCAACTCATCTCTGGAGATAAATGATGCTATCCATAGCTGTAAGCACGACTGCAAGAGGGCTGAGTGCAGATGGAAAAGGCAAAACTCAATGTTAATTTTCTACACATGAAAGAGCTTTTGACTTTGCTCAATCAAAAAATCAAGGATACAAGAATAGCTTACTTCTCAGACTCAGAATCATTACTAATAGTCACAATTCCCAAGCTCTGTTTAGCACAATCAATCAGCTTGTACAACCTGCTCCTGCTGCTATCTCTGCCACCTCAACTGAAGATTGTGAATTGTATTCATCAGCAAGATCAATAGAATCTTTGATAAATTTCAATTTGGCTTTCGTCAAAACCATAGAACTGAAACTGTTTTGTTACAAGTCATGAATGACATCCTTGTGCAGGCTGATAAGTGGGAGTACTCCATCTTGGTCTTACTCGATGTGAATGCTGTCTTGGATACTCCATTCTTAACTCCATTAATTGACTAAATACATTGTACACTGTTGGTATCTCAGGGAAAGCTCTGGAGTGGTTTGTTTCATGTTTGTCAAATAGATGTTTTTCGGTCTCTGTGGGTAACTGTGTGTCCTTTATTAGATCAATCAGTGCCAAATTTTGGTACCTTAAGAGTGGGTCGTGTTGTGAATTCACATAAATATTCATAAGATTCCTTATGAGCCTATCCTAAAGTTTAGACTGTCATCAGAAAAAGGCATCTCTGGCAATTAGCTATCCTAAAAACAAGGCTTACCTAGTCTGTTGCAGGCCACTCTTTTGTCATGGCTCAAACACTGACATCCAAAGAAAAGTTTGGTCACATCTTGAACTGGAGAATCTGCAGATTAATTCCATACTTGAATTATTATGATCCACTAAAGTAAGGCATGATATGAGATGAATAAATGCCTGTTTTTGTTAACTTGCCATCTTGACTGTACATAACTGGTAGAGATCTGCACTCTGAGCGCGCTCTTCTAGTTCTGTTTACTGTGGTGATATCCTTCTTATTTACTCTGTTCTCTTTTTATTCTCCGTCTAATGCTTTTTTTTTTCTGTTCTCTCCATTGTTCCTCCAAGCGACTGTGTGCAGTGTCAGTGTCCAAAATACACTGAGTGGGACTTTATTGACTCCCATAGTCCCTATTGTTTAAATGGATTAGAAGTGACTCCCACAGAGAGAAGGACAAATTATGTTAGAGACTTCTGTGTTTCATCCATGTTGTGAAGAGATTGATGAATCAAGCTTCACAGAGGATCGCTGCTTGTGTACAAAGTTAGTCCCTCTGCAAACAACTGGTGATTTGAATTCTGGTGAAACTAATGTAACAAAAAACTAGTCAACCCTAGACTACATACAGATCACATGCTGCCCTATACTGTGCAGCTTAGTGTGGTTAAGATACTCAATTTGCTGACTAGTTCTACAACAGCATGATATAGATGGTGCCTGAGTGAGGGCATTTATTTTCTTTGTAGCTTAGTGTTGTACTTTGAAGGTCCATCACACCAGGAAGTAGCACAATTTCATAGGAAATGCTTTCAGACCCGACCCAACTGAACCCACCTAGCACTGCCAAATTTGAGACACAAACCTTTTCTTTATATTTTATTTTCCACAGGCAAAGTTATAAACTGCTTTGGAAATACTCACACATAACAAATAACTAATCTGACAATGACAACAGACCACAGTGGCCCACCAGCACAAAACATATCATTTCTATAGGCTGATTAGCCATAGGTTTGGTGGCAATACACACACCTCAGTGAACTATCAGCATGTAACACTGTGGCATCTCAAAATAATAAATGATTTTTTCACCCTTTTCCCAGGGTGAATGGAGCTGCTAAATTCAAAACATCCTTCCCAGATGGATTTATCAACAGTCCAAACAGTTCAAATCCAGAATAGAACTTTGTACAGGAAATCTTGATGCACTTTAAGAATTGTTGTCACAACAAGGTGAGATGTTTCCCTGAATTACTGTGGATTTTAAAAAGTACCTCTTTTGTAGAATTCCGTTTATATAAATAATCCAATCCAACACTACGCATGAGACATTGTCAGAACCCATGGGCTTCGGGTTAGGTTGTTTAACTTTAGCTCTCAGTCACAAATCAAACCTTAGAACAGATTTAAAGGGGTACTCCATCCATTTAGTATTAGACTTAAATAACATTAGGAGACTCACAAGAGATTTATGAAATAATGGTCTAAATTGAAGCAGCCCAGATTTCTTCACTAGTAGTTCCTAACATGGGTTAAAATCATTGAATCCTAAATTTTCCATAATGCAATTATAGGAACTGCACTTTTCAAGTTCAGACTGAAATCAGCCCTGTGTTAAAACGGTACCAGGAGCCGTGGTGGTGGGGACGTGACGTACCAGTGAGACAATGAAATACGATCCAGGAAGTTGAACTGGAGATACTAATTAATGTGTTTAAAGGTTATCAGACTACAAAACACAGCACAGCAGTTTATAAGTTTGTAAGCATTTTTTTTTTTTTTGCGAATGGGAGGACTGCGTTTTCTCACACAGAGCTGATGTCAGTCTGAACTCCGTCTTAGACACTCAGAAACTTCACCTTTGTTACCTGCAGACAATCCAGGGTTCACATTTAGTGCCACTGCTCTCAAAAGAGTGCTGGCTGTGGGAGGAGTCTATGTTTCTCACTGGGCAAAACTCAAGCTGCTACAAGTTTTATTCATCTTCACAGAACAAGCCATGGCTGCACAGACATTTCATGTTTCATTTCTTATTGATGTTACAAACATTCAGTTACATCAGAGTTATATGAGTGTCATGCTAATGCATGCGACTGAAGTATTAACCCATCAGGTGGCAATGAAAATTAAATTATAATAAACAAAAATGATTTAGGAAGTCAATACATACTACTACTACTACTAGGATAGACAATATTTATTATTATATTATCAAAAAAAACAGAAGTAGTGAACTATGCGTTTCACATGTTGCATCATTAGATTGGCTCTGTGCTTGATTACCATCAGGTGTGTCTCTAAATAGTCAGATGCTGATCAACAGAGGATCCAACAGGTTCACATGCAGCATCTTATTTTCTAATACAAATGCACAAAAAAAGTAAACCGGCAACACTGATTATGATTACACTTTACAAAATCCGATATATCTCCACAAGACTCATATCCACAAGATCTGAGATGCAATTAATGTCAGAGTAACAAATGCACAATGGGATAATTACACAGGAGGAGTACATCCATGCACACCTTATAAATAAATATATATATATATACTAGATATAGTATCTTAATAAGGGAGGGGAGGGAAGGAGGGGTTGTGGTTGCTCAATTTTACCTCCATTTGAGGTCAGAGAGGCAATGTAGGTTAGAAATACAAGCACAAGTCCAATGTCACAAGTCTAATGCCACAAGTCTATGCCCTATTCAATAGCTGATTAATGATGCTGCCACCCCTAGGGTTAGGAGTGACTCTCTCAATACCTATGAATTTAAAGGAGACAGCAGAGCCATGGTTTCTTTCCTTGTAGTACTTCACAATAGCGTAATCCACGTTTCCATTTCTTAACAGCTGCTTTATGTTCAGCTATTCTCAATTTCAGATTAAGCTTTGTGCACTGGAATACTTTTTTTAACTCTGTAATTTGCCCTGCATCAGCCAGCACCCAAGAGAGAGGCACTGCTGTGCACGGGGTATCTTCATCTTTTTGACTACATATAAAAATGATTTATTTTCAACCACTTTAATCTAATTTAATGTTCAGCTACTCTGCACACAACCCCCTGTTTATATTTGTGACACATTAAGCCTGACATGGGTGGAGGAGGCACATGACAACATGCGCTGCTTCCATCTGCTCCACTATGCCGATTACCCATTTTGTTACAGGTCAGACTACTTCAACCCAACGTGAGCAAAAAGTGTCAGAGTAAAGGCTGCCTCTTTCCCAGCGTTCAACCAGAACAAGTTGTCCTATAAATAATGAACTGCATAATGGCTGGTGATTATGCCTGGGCAGAGGATGAAGCACTTCTGGCTCTACAGCAGACAGCAAGGTAATTACCTACATCTACAGGAGGAAACATGGGGTCGGAGAGGGCGAGTGGGACTGCGGTGGAGGGAGGGAGATCTGGTCAGAAACTATTACAGCCTCTCTAATCAAACACTTTCCTTGATAATGGTGCATGCGATTGGGGATGTTCAGACTGCAGGCACAGAGGTATTCACATAGTAACATAAAATACAAGATGAAATCAGAAATGCCTCAACATGTCATTACAGTGGTGCTACAAATGTAAACATGACAGTGTATGTGGATTTGCTTCTCGTTAACCCTTAATAGGGATGGTCCACTTAAATGACTGGAATGTATGGACTACTTTTGATTGTTAAATAAAGTAATTAATACAAGAATAACTGCCAGACTGCTCTGAAGTATCAATATATGAGTCCTCCCAAGAAAAACAGATTCATTGATTTCATTAAATGCAAAAAAAAAAAAAAAACACATATGCTGAATTTACAGTTAAATGACAGGAGCCCTCTAGTGGTCATGATAATTATGACGGGACGAAAGGCATTCGTAAGGAGGAGGTTAGGCTGGATGTATGGCTCAACAAAACCAAACAAACTTCACTTACCTTGGGATATTACTGTTCACTTCCTGTTTCCAACTGTTATGGAAATTTCCATAAGGAAAGGGTGACAAAGGGTCAAGCTGTACCCTCTGTCTTCTCAAACAGAAGATAGAGGCATGTATGGTTGATAAGCAGGAGCCTTACTGGCAAACCAAGGCCAGAATGCAGGCCATTGCCAGACGAAACAAGACAGAGATCTGAGAATACAACAGAACTAGAAGTCACAGATTTATGATTTGAAACTGATGAGCCAATTAGAGTAATATCTGATTTGCTTAAGGGCTGGACTCAGACTTTCAGAGCTCAGAACAGACAGAGACGGCATCCAGTTCGGACGCAGCCTCTGTATTTCTCCTTGATCGAGTCATTAAAGCGCTCCCGGCTCAAATTCAACAGAGTTCTCGTCTGTTCCTTTCTTTCAACTGAAACTGCCAACATCAGCTCAGAAAATCCACAACAATTCCCTGTCGCCCCTCCTGAGCAGTGCTGAGAGTGTCTGTGTCTGTCTCTCTCTCTCTTCAGCAACGCCAGCTAACTGTTTTCCCTTCTTGTCTTTTCTTTTCTGGCTTTTCTCCTGTTTGAGTAACAAATTAGCTTTCCTTTCTTTTTCTGCAGATTTCCTCTCTCTGTCTGCAGCTTTACTAGCTTTTTTTTGTCAGCTCTATCTCTCTTTTCCCACTTAATTCTTTCACTTTTTTTTCTAGCTGCCTCTAGCTGCCTGACTGTCTCTATTTTCTGCTTCAGTCTGTACTCTTTGTCCCTCAACAGCTGCAGCTAGTAGGAGAAACTTCATCAGTCTTTGCTTGTTGTGAAATGGTTCGGTCAGTCATATTAGTAGCTGAAAAGGGGGTTGAAGTTGACATTTGTGGATAAATTGAATGAAATTGAAATGGCCTCTACATTATCACCATTTCTGTAGCCCTTCCAACATCGGCAAATGACATGCTGTCACACATTTGACACAGTTCTCCATTGCTGCTCTGAACTCATCAGAAAAAAATGATCAGCTCTTTTTTTTCATCCAGACTTACTCCACACCTCTGACGAGCAACAGTCAACCACACGTTCACACAGTCTTTCATGTATCCGCTATCCACAAGATGGATTACCAGCATCAGGGTTAACAGTGAACTCAGCGATCTGAGGCTTATCTCTATCAAACGCTCCCTCATATGGCCACTCGCTATTAGTTCATTCATTCATATGGGAAGAAAATGGAAACACAAAAGTCCATCCTTTCAGTCTACCAACTGTAGCACTTATTGCCCTAAATTTTGTTAGGATAAGAAATACTTCACCTCTAGGTCCGATAGGAGGTTAACCACAAGTTACTAAAAAAAGAAGTGGGTTGTAATTCGTTGAACAGTTGAACATTTATTGACAATGACAATAATAATATTCACAGCTTAACTGTTCTTTAATTATATAAAAATAATAATAAGGCGCCAAAATAACAAAAATAAATATATAAATAAGATAAATAAAAAAAATAAATAAATAAGTTAATCAGTAGAGTTCAAGGGAAAGAGGGAATCCCGCAGTGTGTAGTGTGTGTGTGTGTGTGTGTGTGGATTCAGGGTCTTTGTTAAAGCTCCACTACCCGGGTAGGATGATGAGCCAAAACCTTATCTGTTCCTTGAGAAGATCCAATCAGGGAAGTGAGTCTGCGGCTGGCCACACCGCGTCTCCTCACTCTCGCCTTTCTCAGATTCGCTGACTTGCCAGTTACGTTGACTCTGTTGTTAGAGCATCGGACTAGGCTCCAATTATGTTTGGTCTCAGACTTGTGGGGCTGGGCTCGCCATCTGCGTCCTTCAATTTTCGGTTCTCCACCTCTCCAACAGTGGGTTGGAATAATACAGAACCAAGAACAGAGGAAAAAAAAAACCAACCGGAGGTTCAGTAGTTGCTTCGCCGGAATATTTGGCCTTGTTGGCTTTCAAGTCGAAAAGTCAACCCGTCTGTAATCACATCTGCCTGTGGTCAGATCAGTGGCAGTCTTAGTTTTTATAATGGTATCTGCCAATGGACAGATCGGTGGCAGTCCTGGTTTTCTTTCTTTTGCTCACTCAGTCTCTGGTCCTTCGTGTCAGACTGTCAGACGGAAGTCAACGGCGTAAAAAAAAACAACAACAAAAGAATCCTTTTCGCGCTATAACAACGTCACGGTCAAGGCAGGTCTGCCCCCTACTGGAGGTGTACCGTCGGTGTTCAGACCACATTAATAGCACTTAAAAGCTGTTTTTTCATGCTGGTTACACCCTCCCCTCTCAAATCAGCATGGGTCCCTTCATGCTTACATTTCGGGACTTCAAAGGAACTGTCATCTCCCATGGTATCAAGGACTCTGTTGAAACTGTCTAAGAAGTTTCTGGCAAAGGAGATAAAAGGTTTCCCTAACTCTTCATACTGGAAGCGGTTGGGGGGTCTCCTTAACCTTCCAGATCTATGCATGGTCAAATCTGAGTCGTGAGTCGTGGTAGCCTCTGTGTCAGTCAATTGTCCGTTTTCCCTAATCTTGTCTTGGTCAACAATATCTCCGGTTGGTTTTGAGTTTAGATTTTCAATTTCTTCAATGGCTTCAGTATGTGTGAGCTCTTCCTGACATACACGACCTGTGTCACTGTTAGCAACAATGTTTCCCCCATTCATGTCTGAATCAGTGTCATTCTGCTCTAAAGGGGAATTTTCAGTGGCAACCTCTAGCTCATCCAAAGCTGAGTCAGGAAACACCCCGCCTGTCTCTGCTGGTGGTGCAGGTGAGGCGCCAACAACAAGCTCCTTTTGAGTTTCGAAACTTGTAGAGTTGGCGGGCGAACCGTCACCTTCCAGAGTTGGATTCACAGGTGAGTGTCCCTTGGGGAACTCATATATTTGGATGAACCTTCTCTCAGGGATGGAAGACAACTGAGCAGGAAAGTCACATGAGTCATCTTCAGACTCTGAGTTATGCTCCTGGGACTGAAACTGAGGCTGTCTGCTTCTTGTCCGAGGACGGCATACCTTCGGGGTGACTTGCTCAGCTTCCTCGTCATCCAGCAGATTTCGGCAGGGCAGAAGGTGATCCCTGTGCAAGGTTCGAGTGGGGCCATCTCCACTGATGGGCTGCACTGTATAAACCGGTAAATCTCCCTTTCTGTTTAGGACCCTGTATACAGTGGACTCCCACTTATCTGCAAGTTTGTGTTTATTCCGCAACCGCAGATTCCTGACTAGCACGTGATCGCCTTCCTGGAGGGTTGACTCCCTCACTACCTTGTCAAACCTGGTTTTGTTCCGCTCTGCAACTTTTGCAGAGTTTTTGGTTACAATCTGGTAGCTCTCTTCAAGACGAGCTTTCAAGTTCCTCACGTACTGAGAATGACTTTTGGTAACTCCACCCTGGACAGGTAAGCCAAACGCGATATCAACAGGTAGCCTGGGTCTGCGCCCAAACATCAACTCATAGGGGCTAAAACCTGTCACGTCACTCTTTGTGCAATTGTAGGCATGAGTCAATGGCTTGACAAAGTCACGCCAATGACTCTTCTCTTTTTCTTTCAAGGTCCCCAACATACTCAAAAGGGTTCTGTTGAACCTTTCAACAGGATTTCCACGAGGGTGGTACGGACTTGTGCGCACCTTTTTGATACCCGCAAGGGCACAAAGCTCATGGATGAGTTGGGACTCAAAGTCCCTTCCCTGGTCACTCAAGATTCGCTCTGGAAACCCATAATGTACCAAAAACTGCTCCCAAAGACACTTAGCTACAGTTGTTGCCTTCTGATCCTTCGTTGGCATGGCAACGGCATACTTTGTGAAGTGATCAGTAATAACTAAGATGTCTCTGGTGTTTTTGCTGTCAGGTTCCAAGGACAAATAGTCTATGCAGACTAGCTCCATTGGACGTGTTGTTTGAATGTGTACAAGAGGTGCAGATTTCTCAGGTGGTGTTTTCCGCCTTACACAACGTCCACATGATTTGATCTTGTTCTCTACATCATTGGCCATCTTTGGCCAATAAAACCTAGACCGTACAAGGTCAAGAGTTCTGTCGAAACCAAGGTGTCCCATGTCTTCGTGGAGCCAAGAAAGAATGGAAGACCGGAGAGATACTGGAACTACAAACTGGTAAGTGATGTCATCACCAGATCGGCGGGTTCGGTAGAGAAGACCGTTTTGCAGTTCGAACCGACTCCATTCTTTAAGCATCAGCTGAAACTCCAATGAATCAGGGATGGGTTTGGGATTTGTCCCATTTTCAGATTCCAGCAGTTTGATAGCCTTCCCAATGACTGGATCAGACCTCTGATGATGTTGGAGATCTGTTTCACTGAATGTGGGTATGATGGAACGACCCAATGCCTCCGCCTCTGCATAGGCATCCGGCACTGCATCTGCATGTGAAGCCAATGACTCCACTAAAGTGAAACAGGGTAAGTCATCATCAACTTCACCCTCACCGAGGAGGTGACGACTGCACAGAGCAGTGACTGTGTCAGGTGGTAAGTCAATCTGATCAGAGGAAGAGGAGAGATGATGAGAAGCAAAATTTTTAATTCGCTCTCTCTCCTCAAGGAATGCATCATCAGCTGGAAGATCATCATGAGGTCGTCTGGAGAGACCGTCTGCATCTTGGTTGCTCTTTCCAGCTCTGTACTTGATGTTAAAGTCAAAGGTGGAAAGAGCTGCTAGCCAGCGGTAGCTGGCTGCATCAAGTTTGGCAGACTTCAAAATGTATGTTAATGGGTTGTTGTCAGTTACAACTGTGAACACATTCCCATAGAGATAGTCATGAAACTTTTCCACCACAGCCCACTTCAGAGCCAAGAACTCCAGCTTGTGGGCTGGGTACCGTTTCTCACTGGGAGAGAGCCCTCTACTGGCGTAAGCTATAACGCGCAGTTCGCTATCTTGCTCTTGGTAAAGAGCGGCACCAAGTCCTGAAGTGCTTGCATCGGTATGAAGGAAATAAGGAAGTTTTGGATTTGCATATCCAAGGACAGGTGCGGAAGTGAGCTTGGTTATGACTGTCTGAAATGCCTCTTGACAAGCTGGTGTCCATCGATCGGCAAAGGGTTCTTTGGTGTTCAGGTATCCGGCAGAGGCAGGTGGTGGTTTTCTGCCTTTCCGACGTGGTGGATAACCACTGGTAAGGTCATTCAAGGGTCTGACTATCCTGGAATAGTCCTTAACGAACCGGCGATAGTAGCCTGCGAAGCCAAGAAATGACTTGAGCTCACTAAGTGTGTTGGGTGGTGGCCAAGTTAGGAGTGCACTAACCTTCTCAGGGTCGGTCTCAACACCCTGGCTGGAGACGATGTGCCCCAAGTAGCGCACAGAGCTCTGGAAAAAACGACACTTTGATGGAGACAATTTCAAGCCATATTCTCGTAGTTGTTGGAGAACATGCAGAAGGCGTGTTTCATGTTCCTCAATGGTACCTGAAAACACAATGACATCATCTAAGAAAACCAACACTTCTTTCAAGTTGAGACTACCCATACAACGCTCCATCAGGCGCTGAAAAGTGCTGGGGGCGTTAGTGATACCTTGGGGCATACGATTGAACTCATAAAACCCCAAAGGGCACACAAAAGCTGTTTTCGGTTTGTCACGTTCTTCCATTTCTATCTGGTAATACCCAGATTTCAAGTCCATTACCGAGAACCATTTGGATCCGGCAAGGGCTGAGAAGGATTCTTCAAGATGTGGAAGCGCATACGCGTCACGAATGGTCAAAGAGTTCAACTTCCGATAGTCAATGCAAAGTCGAACATCTCCGTTCTTTTTACGAACCACTACGATCGGCGAAGAGTAGGGTGATTGTGATTCGCGAATCACTCCTGCCGCTAAGAGTGTTTGCAGATGTTTCCTCACAGCCTCGTAATCGTTAGGATGTATGGTTCTGGATTTTTGTTTAAAAGGTGTCTCATCCTTCAAGTTTATGCAATGTTTGACCTTCGATGTTTGTCCAAAATCAAGGTCATGCTGAGCGAAAACATCAGCATATGCATTCAAGCTCTTTGTTACCCTTTCCCTCCATTCTTGTGGAAGAGGAGACTCGCCAAAGTCAAAGTCAAGATCAGATTGAGCGGGTTCAGAAGCTGACTGAGGGGTAACAGAACAACACCTAGCAAGGTTTGTACTCTGGTCAGGAGCAGGTAGGTTGTCAAGAATTGATGCAGGGGCATGCAGTTCGGCAATGACACAACTACCAGGAAGTGTCACGTCATGTTCATTTTCGTTCCTTACCCACACAGGCAACTTGTAAGGATGTTCTTTGGGCGGGCTAACAAGACAACACTCGACAAAGATGCCACCAGGTAAGGTGGAAGTGCTGGGCTGTTCGATCATGAGGAAATCATCGGTGCTGTTGACTTTAGCATAGCCCTCCAGAAGAACTCTCCCTTGCGCAGGTATGACTCTCTGTTCCCTACCTTTCAGGGTTATCAAGCCAGCTCTTCCAGTTGAGCTTGCGTCCTTCCTGCCCTTCAAAGCACAAAGAACCTGCCGGAAACCATAAGTAGATGAAATGCCATTTAGATCTTTTCCATGGCAGTACTCATCATAGATGACATCAAGAGCATTTGTCCCTACTAGGACAGGAAGACCCCAGCTGGTGCGCGTATCTGGGACGACCAATGCTAAAGTAGAGATTTCGGCCTCGACTAAATTCTTTGGAAACTTAAGGACAAGAGGAACATAGCCCAAGTACGGAACTTTTGCACCACTAGCACCTTCAACATCAAGATCACGAACTGGTCGAATGGAGTGTTCTGATAGATGGTTGTTGTAGAAAGAAACTGATACTGTGGTCACTTGGGACCCGGTGTCAAGAAGACAACTACACTCAACTCCTGCTACCGTGATGTTAGCAGTACACTTCTTCCCAACAAGACCTCTTGGGAGCCTGAAGTGATGCCTTCGGTTTTGAGAGTGAGTGGACACTTGGTCCGATGAATCAGTTTCAGGACATGTGGGTTTGGTTTCAGTTCCTGTCAGTCCTTCAACAGGAACTGAAGTTAGTTTAAATGGTGTCTGTTTTGTTCTTCCCAGGCTTGTTGTTTTTGCCTGAATTCTTTCCGTTTTAGTTCAACTCGTTCAGGGTCTGGCTCATTGCAGCAAGAGGGCGCAATATGGCCGTCCTCCCCACATTTAAAGCAATAGCCCGGGCGGGGTCTCTTTCCGAGTGTAGACTCAGCAGTGGATGAGGGTTTTGGCTCAGCTGGAATCTTTGATTTGGATTTTGTTTTCTTATCTGGTCCAATTGAACTCTGAGCTGAGTTACTACTCAAGGAGGTTTTAAGAGAAGCTATCTGTGCCTGCAATTTTGCAATTTGTTGCTCCAATCGGCTTGTGTTGACAGGAGGAATCACAGTTGCTACAGTGGCCAGGGCAGTATCGTCAGGGATGGGGTCATAAACAGCGAGAGTGTTTGACTGGACTTTGGTTTTTGAAAACCCAAAGTGTTGTCTCATTCGGTTTGACTTAGCAGCTTGGCGATCTTCGTCTGTACGCAACAGAAGAAGCAGCTCTGAGAATGAGGGAGGTTTGGTTTTCTTTTGCTCCAGCTGTAAACTGGTAATTAAGCTGTTATTCCAACATCCCCTGCAAAATTGCTTGAGGAGCTGGCGGTCTGAATCAGCAGCAGCGATGCCACCTCGTTTAACCACTTTTGTCAAAGCTGTCTGCAACCGCTGCAGGTAGCTGGAAGGTTTCTCACCTGAGTTTTGATTTGTGTTCAGAAATGTGGCAAAAAGCTCATCACCATCATCCACGGTGCCATATGCTGAATCAAGCAGATTTAGATAGTCACGAGGGCTGGAGTTAGGCCCTAGATGTTTAACAACATTGGCAGCAGGTGGAAGAAGACTCTCTACAATCCTCCTGATGGTGACTTTGTCAGACATGGCAGAATCAGCAAGAAAGAAATCAACATTACTACGCCATGTATCGTAATCAGATTCCAAGTTAGGACAGGGAGCTTTCCCAGAAAAACACCTTAGCTTGGTGTGGCCATGGTACGGGGAGACATCGCTACTCCTGATTACATGCTCTACTACTACCTTTTGGATGTCAGGAGAGATGAGCTGTTCAGAAGGTAAGTACAAGGCTGGTTTTTTGGGTGAGGTTAATGCTTCTGCGCCTACCATAAGTGAAGAGGAGTCATGGTCTCGAGAAGGAGTTGAGTCAGTGACCACCTTAACAGGGGTTTGAGTCAGGTCAGTCATCGCGTCTACAGAGGCTACGTCACTTGTCAGTCTGAGGTCAGTTTTAGACATACCTGATTCAGCTGTCTGGGTCTTAACGGATTCTTGAATCCTGGTTAACTCTTCAAGTAAAACCTTCTCAAAGTCAGCACCACTTAGCTTAGCAACACCTTTAAGCTCGGCTAAATAAGTCTGTGTCAAAGTTGAACCTCTGTCAGCTGTGTACAGATCAGAGAGGCACTGAATGTGGTTAGTAACATGGGGGTTACTAGTGGATCTGTTGCAGGGTAAACTACTCATCAGAAACTGAATGGGTTCTCCGGACTTAAACTCCACTATGGCAGTGTCTTTAAACTGAGGCTCTGGACTGGTCACCTTAATAACTCTTTCAATAGGACCACATTGCCCTAAGTATTCAATGACCTCATTGTCAGTTGCTTCACCAGTTAAACCACCTACTAAGACAGAGTTAGGTATTTTAACATTTTCAGTCTCAATAAGATCCATGCTATCGCTGATAAAGGGGTTCAAAATATGCAGTTCAGGTTGTAGTCAATAAAAGCAAAAGCAAAATAAAATGTCAACTGTTCAACAATCAACCTCTCCTGGCTGGCTCGCCAAGTTTTGTGTAGCACTTATTGCCCTAAATTTTGTTAGGATAAGAAATACTTCACCTCTAGGTCCGATAGGAGGTTAACCACAAGTTACTAAAAAAAGAAGTGGGTTGTAATTCGTTGAACAGTTGAACATTTATTGACAATGACAATAATAATATTCACAGCTTAACTGTTCTTTAATTATATAAAAATAATAATAAGGCGCCAAAATAACAAAAATAAATATATAAATAAGATAAATAAAAAAAATAAATAAATAAGTTAATCAGTAGAGTTCAAGGGAAAGAGGGAATCCCGCAGTGTGTAGTGTGTGTGTGTGTGTGTGTGTGGATTCAGGGTCTTTGTTAAAGCTCCACTACCCGGGTAGGATGATGAGCCAAAACCTTATCTGTTCCTTGAGAAGATCCAATCAGGGAAGTGAGTCTGCGGCTGGCCACACCGCGTCTCCTCACTCTCGCCTTTCTCAGATTCGCTGACTTGCCAGTTACGTTGACTCTGTTGTTAGAGCATCGGACTAGGCTCCAATTATGTTTGGTCTCAGACTTGTGGGGCTGGGCTCGCCATCTGCGTCCTTCAATTTTCGGTTCTCCACCTCTCCAACAGTGGGTTGGAATAATACAGAACCAAGAACAGAGGAAAAAAAAAACCAACCGGAGGTTCAGTAGTTGCTTCGCCGGAATATTTGGCCTTGTTGGCTTTCAAGTCGAAAAGTCAACCCGTCTGTAATCACATCTGCCTGTGGTCAGATCAGTGGCAGTCTTAGTTTTTATAATGGTATCTGCCAATGGACAGATCGGTGGCAGTCCTGGTTTTCTTTCTTTTGCTCACTCAGTCTCTGGTCCTTCGTGTCAGACTGTCAGACGGAAGTCAACGGCGTAAAAAAAAACAACAACAAAAGAATCCTTTTCGCGCTATAACAACGTCACGGTCAAGGCAGGTCTGCCCCCTACTGGAGGTGTACCGTCGGTGTTCAGACCACATTAATAGCACTTAAAAGCTGTTTTTTCATGCTGGTTACATGCTGTCACACATTTGACACAGTTCTCCATTGCTGCTCTGAACTCATCAGAAAAAAATGATCAGCTCTTTTTTTTCATCCAGACTTACTCCACACCTCTGACGAGCAACAGTCAACCACACGTTCACACAGTCTTTCATGTATCCGCTATCCACAAGATGGATTACCAGCATCAGGGTTAACAGTGAACTCAGCGATCTGAGGCTTATCTCTATCAAACGCTCCCTCATATGGCCACTCGCTATTAGTTCATTCATTCATATGGGAAGAAAATGGAAACACAAAAGTCCATCCTTTCAGTCTACCAACAATTCCGGCCGGTGATAGTGGAGAAAACATTGCTCTATACTGTGCATCAGTTAGTGTGTGTGTGTGTGTGTCTGTCTCGCAATGCTTATCAATGACAGATTGACCTTTCAGTTCCGAACTGCTACATTTGTTTCCTGCTGAAACAGATGCATTCTTTCTCTTGTGTTTTGGTGTGTGTATTAATTTCGTAATAGATTGTTTTCTACTCACTGCTTTAAATGTCTTGTCGCCAATTTTTACACACTTACATTAAGACGTCACACAAACAGACTTATCAAGACATGACACACAAAACATACACATTAAAACATTCCCAGCATCACCCAAGTTCTCCTCACACTTCTCTCCTTCGTACAGTAGCATTGGTCTGAAGCCAAATCGACGGAACAACTCTTCACCTTGTGTACACACTATTTTATTTAAAAAAAAAAAAAAAAAAAAAAAAAATCAGCACCCAGACTCCAGGATTTAGAATCCCAAGTCTCAACATTTCTCAAAGGACACAGAATGGATGATCCCTGATCTTGGCTTAATCGAAGCAGGCCTATATCCTACCCCGAAAATGTCTTTTCTACAGTTTAAACCTCAGGTGGGTCCCCTCTGTGTCGAACATAGCCTGAGGCTAGCCCAGAAATCCCCAGCCACCTTTTGGCACTGCAGGAGTTAAGAAGCATTCTACCCTCTGCCTTTTTTCTTCTTCACGACCACACTGCTCTGCACCTGCTTATATCTGCACACTTTAATCAGTTTCAACAGATTTTTTGTGTTTAGCTTCTTTTTCAACCATCAGCTTTTTTTTAAAAACTTTTTGTTCAATTTCAAACCACATTTACAGTGAAAATGATACACAGTTTCTTTATGATTTCGTCAAACACAGACATGGTAAGGCGCAATAATAATAATCGTCTTTGTTGTGTTGAAATCCTGTTCATAGACGCCAAATTATTGTGGATTTTCTGAGCTGATGTTGGCAGTTTCAGTTGAAAGAGAGGGACAGATGATAACTCTGTTGAATTTGAGCTGGGAACGCTTTAATGACTTGATCAAGGAGAAATACAGAGGCTGCGTCCAAACTGGATGCCGTCTCTGTCTGTTCTGAGCTCTGAAAGTCCGAGACTAGCCCTTAAGCAAATCAGAGATATTACTCTAATTGGTTCATCAGTTCCAAATCATAAATCTGTGACATCTAGTTACGTTGTATCTCAGGTCTCTGTCTCGTTTCATCTGGCAGTGGCCTGCATTTGGCCTTGGTTTGCCAGTAAGGCTCCTGCAATATCAACCATACATGCCTCTATCTTCTGTTTAAGAAGACAGGATACAGCTTGACCTCTCTAACTTTGTCACCCTTTAGTTATGGAAATTTCCATAACCCCAATCGTGAGTCAACATTGTTTTTTGTTTTTTTTTGAAAACTATGACCATGATTATCGGCTAAACTTTATTTTTGTAACTAGGACAGCAAAGATCACCCAACATAAGAAGTAAGGAACTAGTAACTTAAGCCCAAATCACAATCTTTCAAGCACTTATTTTACTGGTGAAAGCTGTCAGGACAGTGACATCCAGGGAATGTTGGGTCTCTGTAAAATAAAGAGTGAAGTCTTGACCTGCTCTAAGTGAAAAGTGCCCTGAGATAACTTGCCTAGTTTGACAGTTTGATCTTAGTTTCATGAGCCTCATGTGTTGGACTGGACAGACCTCAGCAGACTGTCAGTCACAGGTCCTGCACTAACCAATCAGTTGCTCTGATGGATTTTACAGGTCAGGACGGGTGGACATCTGTCTGAATGGGTGGGGGGGGCCAGATGTATCTGCCAGAGCAAGTAAAACAGTTCATCAGATTCAAGCTCATGTTCCAAGCTCCATTTTACCAAGCTCGTCCTTTAATATAACCCTAAACTTACCTTAACTTATAACCAAGTCTTCACCCTTTGGTCCCCATAAGGGAGGCAAGTTTTTGCTGGTCTTGGCAATAAACAAACCCAATAAACAAACCTCCTCATTATCACAAATAAGAACAAGCTCGGAAAAAGCCAACAAACCAATAAGAAGCCTTTAAAAATAAAGAGTATTGCTTGCATTGAGGTTCAAAACTACTGTGGCAGTCTTCAAAGGCAGCTGCAGATTCCATTACACAACTATCCCTTGGGTTAGAGCAATAGTTTGATGCTGGAGTGTTTGTCTACCTCTCCAACGTCTAGTCAAGGGCATCCAGCAGAGTGGTGTACAGTTAGACACAACTTCAAAGCCCCGACGTCAGACGAATCAGTTGTAGAGAGAGCTGGAACTCATACATGCTAACCAGATGAAAATGAAATCATTTTAGTGAGGAAATGTCCTGGCTTTAAATATAACTTTTTCCAAGCACAATTTCTTATTATTTTTCATGTTGATTAAACAAATCTGCCTTTAGCTCCGGCTCACTTGTGTTCAAAGACTTCAAAAACATAGTCAAATGAAACTGTCATGTGACCAACTCAGTAGGAATCCATCTTCTCCAAATGTTTCTGTTGAGACTTCCAAGAAGTCATTGAGTTTACATAGATGCATAGAAACTTTATGATAATTGTGTCAATAGTGTGAAGAAAAGAAAAATCACAAACTCATTTTAGCAACCTCTTTAGTTACTCTTTTTGTAAATGACAACAATTTGTGCCAAATTAGGGAGGACAAAAAGAGAAAAAAAAAACCCTTCCTGCTTATTATGACCAGCATGAAGTCAGTTCAGAAACAACTTCTCTCACTAGCTTGTTCACAGCAAGCTTTACAGCTGTAGCTATGTATCTCTATTAGATAGTGACAAAGAAAACATAAGTGCTAGGATGGAGTGAAGGAGCAAACGAGTGGCACTGAGGGTTCAGCAGTAACAGAATACAGTAAATTGTCAGTACATCAAACAGAAGAGCTCAGGAACCTTTCTGCAAACATTTTTCCAGCCACTTTTTCATCTTCATTTTGTCATTTTTCAATTATGAACAGTCAAGTTGTTTAACAAAGTTAGAATAATTGTACTGTATTAGCGTAACACTGAGACACAGCTTATGTTTAAAGAGCTGGTATTGTGTAAAACAGGACAAAATGAGCGTTGAGATGGATAAGGCTGATGATTAGCCCTCCTGTGCTGTAAAATTAGCCAATTATATTTCCTCAGTCTTTTTAAGTTATTGGAAATTTTTTTCCCTTAGGAGCAAACGATGTTGAAGTGGAACTCGCTGCTACATCATACTGATGTGCATATTTTGATTGTTGGTCGGCACCAAGCTGAAAATGTTTATTGAAATACTTGATCAAGGAGAACTGAAACATCAGACATCGAAGTCATAAGCAACTCAGATACTGTCTCTTTCTCTTCTGCCCCCTGAAGGTCTGAGTCTTTAACCTCAGCAGATCAGCCTACAATATGAAAAATTAGTCTAATTGGTCCACTAGTTTCTAAACAAGGAAGTGCATGCTGCCCGTGTCAGTTTCAGGTCACGAACTTGAGGTCACAACTTGTCAGCACATTCTGGCTACATGTTCTGCCCATGTGTGTTGTCTAGAAAAGCCTCCTCCGACCTTGGTAACCATGGCAATGCTGATTTACCCTTTATCAGAGAGGTTTCTCCTTCCCACAAAACACCACAGAGAGCTGCATATCCAAGGAGAGACACTGTCCCTCTCTGCAAGACTTGATGTTGCTTTCTCTGTGACCTCAGGCCCAGGCTTGACCCAATGTAACCCCCATAAAGATGGAAAATTCATTAACACACATCAGACAGTCGAATCTAATATGCAGGCAGTTTTAGCATCAGTCCACCGTCACCCAGCGCTACACTGAATGCGTGTGTAGTGTGTAGGTTGGAAATGCCACGTTAAGTTTTTTTTATAAAAACAGACACCCCCTAATTTTTTGTTAATTATTTGAATCAATCTAGCTCTGTTTATGTAGTTTTGACATCAGGTCAATACTAAAAGATGTCAGTAGACGGCGCTGTAATGCCGCTGTGAATACCTTAGGGAGATCACTCGTACGTGCTCTGCTCATGCGCAGCTCAATATTAAATGAGCATCGGCTAGAGCAAGACGCTAAATTTGGCTCTCTTCCCTTATTAATTCACAGATAATGTGTTTATTGGCTACACAGTGCATCCTTGCCTGTGTAACCTTGCTGCCGGCCCAGATTTCCCCTAGGTCTGGCGCCGGTAACACATGCAACTTCTGCAGCTGGAGTTTGCATTTCAACCGAATTAAGAGCAAAGCAGGACACTGGCAAGTGTTGCTGGTTGTTCAGCAGCTAAAAAGTCTTTACAGCCTTCCAGGAGATGGGAATTTACACCAGGAATGGCTGAAATCCATTTCTGGAGACAGAAATGAGTCAAAAAAGTATCATAATACTTGATCTTTAAAGCTGCGCTGAATAATATTTTATATAATCCAAGGGGTTAAATGATGCATGCATGATGTTAAAGGATGTTTAAAGGATACAGTTAACATGCCAGGCTGTTTTTGCTGATGTACCATGATACCAGTATAGATATATGAGAACAGTTTGTGGCTGCATGCATTATTTTACTTTTTAGCTACAAATATGAAGCACGGAAATGCACATAATTAAAGTAGACACTGAAGTTGTTGTGTAGTCATGCGTTCCACATCTCATTCATACATTCCGCCTACTCCAGTGTTCACACTTTTCCTCCTGCACTACCTGCTGTTTATTATCACTTCTTCCACCTCCTCAGCCCACTCCAGCATTAACATTTATGTTATTTCTTTGTCTGTTTATTCTTTGTCACATTGTGTATCTCAGCCTCTGCTGGCAGAAGGTGTGATATCAGGGAAGTTTCCTCAAATTCATTTTAGAGTATCACATCGGTAGATTCAAATGCGTATTATGTTGAAATATATAGATATAAAATTTAATGTTAGTGTCCTAACAAATGCGACAAAAATAAAAATATTCATGTTTAAAGCTGATCACAGCAGCTCTGTGAAGGCTCAGGGAGAGTAAAGACAGAAGATGTACTTTCTGTTAACTATCTGTTTGCATGTGCATGATGGCTGCATCACATGACTTGCATCTTTTTGAAGTGTTGGTTGTGCACAGTCTCAGAAATGGACACAACACGTCTGCGAGATGCAATATGCACATGAATGGTAGGGGTGGTGTAGGTGCAGTATGGGGGAAGTAAAAAGGTCAGGGGTCAATGGGCACATCAGCAGTGAGAGTTTTGAAGACAAAGTAATAGACCAAGTCCACCATTAGCAAAAAATAAATGGAAACAAGTCCAAGACAGTTACATCTGTGCATGGTGGAAAATGTTGGAGAAAATGAATGGGAATGATGCTGATGGTGTGTTTTGTCCTCCAGTCATCAGATGCTTGAGCTGGCTAAGCAATTTTATCAATCACCAGTCCACCGAGACCAATTTTCCCCAACAAAATACAGTATGTGTTTTACATTTAGTTTCTGATTAATGCAGCAAAGTTTTAATAAGAATGTTTCATACATATTAATGCCAGCAACAACTGGTTATGAGTTTAGGAGCTAAAATGCCTCAAATTTTATATGTATAAGATACCAGTACTCACATTACGTGCCAGATGTTAACATGCCAAATGAAGACATTGGTAGTCCTTAACCAAACCCTCATTCGATCAAGGTCTTTCACCCGGCCTGTCTACCTCAACATCTGAGTATTGTCAGTGTTTTGTTAGCACTGATATATTTGTGCCGTATTTCAATCAGGAGAGACAATTGAATGCAGCAAAAATAATTATTTATTATACAGATTATATCAATGATTAAAGTCTTGTCAAAAGTCTTTGATGCTTAGATTCTACAGTCAGATTTTGAATCGAGTCCTGAGCAGTAGCAAGATAAATCCCCCCATGGAGTCCAGATACTGGTGCTGGTGGTAGCTAATGACTTCTGCTGAGACTGATAAGGCTGATGAGGTTGATGGAATGATGGACTGTTGAATCTGTGAAGACCGGGTGGTGATGGGGAGAGATGGTGCGGCGTGTAAAATGGCACCATGAAAGCACTAAGGCAGAGAGGGAGAAAACATTTAAAAAGACAGTCGCAATATGATAAGCTGACAATGAAAGTGTCCAGTTGATGTGAGCGGCTGACATCTCAATTGACACCCCAGGCGAGGACAGCAAGGAAATTATGAGTGAGCATGTGTGAGGGATGGGAATGACAGATGGTTTGAGAAATAAAATTACAGACCTGAGCATACAAGACAGCCTTCCTGACTGACACTTCCTGACACCAAAGTTCCCCTTTGTGTTTTCGAGATAAATGTCGATAATGATAATCTTAGCACACTGGCCTCTCTCAGAGTGTAAATAAACCCGCTCACTGTCTTAACCACACCGTCAACCTTATTCTTAGACTTATGGCATCAAAATGGAACACTGAATAGTGTGGTTCAAACTTCACTAGATGTCTATCTGATGGTGCTGTAGCTAAATTTAACTAAGCAGTTCTGTCAGTATTGAAGTCAGTGCCATGTCTCAATACAACAGAGGACTCTTATGCCAACTTAAGTCCCTCCCAAATTGTTCATCTTGTTGATAGTGCCACAGGCTCCTTGCAAATAACACTCCACACTCTATCGCCCCTTTAAAAAGGAAGATAATAAAATATAAGAAGTTAACTCCATGGTATAACTCCAAAACCCACAAATTATAGCAAACATCACGGAAATTTGAAAGGACATGGCGTTCCAACGAACTGGAAGAATCTTGCTTAGTCTGACAGGATAGTCTTAAAAAACCCAGTATTTCTCCCTCATCTGAGTATCTCTGACCCCAGAATGCATCGCTCTCTCATGACAGTACTGGACTCAGAGTATCTGTGTTTGGTTTGTAGCACCCGTTGGTGTTGCTCCCTGAAACTAAGATCTGAGTGCTGTAGCCTGCCTCCTACGCGTATAAGGCTATTCTCATCTAATAATGGTCTCAAGTCTTTGATCCTCATCAGCACTGTCTGCATCATCGGTCGGTGACGGCGAAGCAGGTTCGCTCCGCCGTAGCTCGCTCTAGATGAGGGTTTCGACCCTCTGGCCTCCGGTTGGTAGATCAGCAGTTCTGTTTTTTTTTGCTGCAGTGAGATTTATGAGACTTTGTATTTCAGAGTTGACTGTTGTCTGGGGAACTGGAGTTTGAGACCCAGTGTGGGAGCCTTCTGTTGCTGCAGTAGTTTATTGAAAACCATTTATTTTTTAACATATTATTATTCTAAAATTAAAAGTGTAATGAAAAAACAGGATTTTTTTCCACTTTTATATACAAATACAAATGATTTTGCTGTCTCAACAAATAAAGTTGATTAAGTCAGATTCTTCCAAAGACAGCAGAACAAATGACTCACACTACACAATCATAACTGAATTACTGCAATAGTAGTCAATAAAAACCTGTGGCTGTGAGTTGGCAGCCAAATAAGCAGTCATATGGTTCTTATTTCAGCAGTGGATCTGCCAGAGTAGAAGCAAATAGCATAAAGCACAACAAATGTGTACTGTACAATCATGTAAAGTCTCTTCATCTTTACTGGTTAACATGAAATTGCACTTTATTGATCTTCTAGCAGAAATTCAGGTGCTACAGCAGCAGTTACAGGGAGTGCAGAAATGTATTGTAGGGAATAGCAAGATATACCAAGCAAAGTACAATAAGAAAAATAAAACAAGGTAATTATATGTCATATAAAAATATAAGAAACTGTAGAAGATAAAATAAAATACAAGACTTTAATAAAGTGTCAGTGTGTCTGAGAGAAAAAAAAGTCCTGAGTCTAGTGGTGTCCATTGAATATTTAACACCCAGCTTACGCTGTGACCCAGCGAACGCTTCTAGAAACGCTGAGCCAAAGCTGTGACACCAAGTGTTTCTTCACCCTGATGTTCAGGTGAAACATCTGACTGCAGGGAGGAATCAATGCAACAGAAAAAAAACAGTGGAAGTTTGTTAACCTAATACACTGCACTACTTCAACAGTCATACATACGACATTTTTAGCCTAGAATGTGTTGGGTAATGACACTGAGTGCATCCCAAGTCTCTTAAATTGCATCCACGTTTCCCTCACTTGTGTCTTTTCCTCTAGTCAAGGCTTGTGATCCCACCGGGTGCACTATACCTAATGTTCCTCTCACTGGTGACCTTGTGTGTGAGGTCATATGGACAGAAATGTTAGAACACTTGTTTTTTTCTCCGTTTTCATTGCAGTGTGCTCTCTAGCAGTCAGCTCCTCCTGCTGTCCATAAGCTGTCTCTCTGCCCCAGCCATTTCAAACCCTCCCTCCAGCCTTTGGGCCACACCTCCTCATTTGCATACAGCTTGAAATGTGAAATGGCAAACTAAAATAAATAATTTAAATATTATTTTTTAAGGGCTGGGTTAGGGTTATTTTTTATTTCAATTTTAGCTTTTCCATTTCCCATTTTGAATTTCATATTTGATGTTTCCCTTTGCTTATTTCCATGTTATATTCAATTTCATCTTTACAATTCAAGCTGTGTGTGTGTGTGTGTGTGTGTGTGTGTGTGTGTGTGTGTGTGTTTGTGTTACCATTACCCCATTGGGAGATTTTACAATATAAACACCTATCTTGTTGGGACCAGTAGTTCTCATGGGGACCAAAGCTCGGTTTTAATGAAGCAAAACATCATTTCTGAGGTCATGGTTAAGGTTAAGGTTAGGGTCAGGCTGTCCTTAATGAATGTAAATCATTGTAATGTCCTAACAAGAATAGCTGTGCAAATTTGTGTGTGTGTGTGTGTGTGTGCACCACTGTAAAAGCATTCCTGGATGCTGTTTGCTGAAAGGGAGAGACAGAGATAATAGTTGATGTCTCTGAGGGGAACATGAAAAAGGGCCTGAGCAGAGCAGCAGAACCAACCAAGAAGAGAAATGCTGACGTACGTCGTTATCTTTTCGCAAACATTTGCACGGCTCACCGGTGAATCTAAAAACCCTTATCATGAGACAATCAGGAGAGTGGGAGATGGGGAAATATCGAAGCAGGTGTTTCCTCGGTGCTAGTGTAAAGAAGTTCACTTTTTTGTCAGGACACAAACAAGGGTTCTGCTGTCACACATCAACACCAGTCCAACCTGTCAGTAGCTGTAATACTGCAACAATAATACAGTAGTATCCGCTGAATGACATAATTCGCTTTACAGAATCTCTCATTTTTTAAGGGGGAACTCAAGTGATTTAGTACTATATACTTCTATTAAGTTGTGGGACTCGAATGGGACATTCTTTAAAAATATATGGTCAAAGCAATGCAGCAGAGGACAGAGCTAGAAATGCACTCCAGTACACCACCAGCACCACCCACTACTACCTCAATAATAAACATATAACATTTATAGCAGAGCTGTTGTATTGGTGTTCCTGATAAATTGCTTAGTGAGTGTAAATGCACCCATATTCCAGTTACCTAGTTACCTGGAACAGTGAGATAAAGTGATTTCAGCTGTTAGTTTTGATTTTTTTCATTTGTTAAAAAAAAAAAAAAAGAGGTGTTCCTGTCAAAGCAGTCTCTGGGCAAGCTATACTACCTGTGCGTTGTTGGGGGGGGGAAAGGAGGTTACCATGCATGCTTGTATGAATATACTGTGACACGCATCCTATCTACACATGACTGTGTGTGCGCATGTGAGTGTTGGCGTTTAAAAATGCATAACACATTATCTCTGTTGCATGCCTGCTTTGTCATTTTAATGCCACATTATCTTTCTTCAATTAGAACGTACAGGCCCACTTGTGCTGAGAAGGAACAGCAGTCCATTTTCAGGATAATGCCAAGCTGTGTGTAATTCTCCAGATTTCAACTGGAAGCACCTTCTCTTGGAACCTGGTTAAATGCACTTGCTGTAAATGTATTTGTAGGAGTACATACACACATGCTCTCAGCGGCTGATTTTCTGCAGGAAGTGCATGGAGGAGACGTAATTCATTTGTCCAACTTTACTTGATGATTGTTTCAATTCATCCTTTAATTCGGGCTTCATCCATACTCATCTCCTTCCCTTCCCGTTCTCCTTCAGTTCATCCTTTTGTCTTCTTCTTTGTCTTCACTTTGCTTCATTTATTCCATTCATCCCAGTTGTATTTTGTTTCCTCATGCCCTCTCCTCCTGGGTATTTTCTCTCCATCTGTCCCTAATGGCTGTTTCTCTATTAAAGTATACAATGTAAGGGCCTCATGCAAGAACATGTTATATTCTAATCCTTATCCTCTCTTTCCCGTGAGACTCCTGTGTATATGACTTTCAAAACAAATTCAGCAAACACTCACAGCAGACATTTTGGAAAAAGGACAGAAGAACAAGTTCGGTTAAAAGTAATGATGGCTGAATCCCATTTAGGTTTTCTAAATTCATGACCCTGGTTTAGTGCATGATGGATCACCAGTAAGGCTTCCATGGACATGGAAGTGAGCCATTGTTGATGTTATCACCTGTGCGTTTCCTACTATAATAAGTCACAATGTCTGAAAAATGTCTTCATGTAAATTGCTTGTTTAAATCCAGTGATTGCCACCTATTCATGAGTTGGCACCAAGTGGCAACTATCATGGCTTGAGGCTGAAGCATTTCTATTTCCAATGACTCCCAAAATGTCATATGAGTGCTTTCAGCACCCTTCAGATGACAGATAGGGACCAGCTAATGTTAGCCCAAGTGTGCAGCACTCTTTGTTCCCTATAAGCTAGCAAGCTGTTAGCTTGGGTCTGACATAGCGGGGCATGTTTCCAGAGTGTGAAAGGCAACACCCTGCACTCCTTATTTGGAACATACTGGCTCCCAACAGAAAAGATGGCACTGGCCATAAGCAGCAACTCTGGCCTTCAAACTGGCTCCAATGTAAACTAGTGTGTGATGTCACTACACTAGTTCACTACATACATCTTTACATACAGTCTATCGTTGGCACATGTTTGTGAGATCTGATCATAAGGATTAGCATTGACACACCCAAATTGCTATGTAAGAATAACTGTTGAGTTCCGTTTGTGGGCAAGTTTCATTAATAAAAATCTTACCCACGAGTAAGAAGAAGAACTTCACAGTGTGGAGCTTCAAGTCCTGCAGAGACCCAATATTATAGAAATGAAGAGGGAATGGTCTGACGTAACAATAGATGCCAAAAAACATCTTGCTAAAGCAAAGTGGTCTGTGACTTAGGTCGGAGGCGATTAAGTGGATGACAGAGTCACAGAGATAAATGAGATGAATATATTCCATTGCAGGTGCAATGAATGTTAATCTAGACAAAGATTTGCATAAAGACTCTGAGACAGCTTTTGTATAGTGCGAGAATTTTCATAGTAACTACTGAAGTTTCATTCCCATAACCACATCATAAGTGGTGAACAATTAACATAAAAGTAAAACAAAATCATTTTAAATTTCCTCTTTGCAGATAAAAATGATTTAATATTTTTTATTATTGAAAAATCATTTAAGATATATCAAAAATAGTCCTATTATCACAAGCCTCTTAGCAGGCGGGCTGGTCTGTGCTCAATTGACAGAGCTGACAGCTGCACAGAGACCACAAGTAAGCACATTGGTGCTGGCATTTACACTTTACAAGCCCACAGACATAATTTTGTCAGCAGTGGTGTTGCAAAATGTCGGACCACACTATTTGCTATCTATATTGACACACATTAACATTTGGGCAGACTATCTGTACATGACTTGTGTAAAAGGTCTGGAAATTCAAAAATTGTGTTCGTACTGAAAATTTCAGCAGATCTGCAGATTGGTGAGCCATTTGGATGTCAGTTACATTCAGGTTATCAGTACAGCTTCAGTACAACTACGGTTAGACTTGACAGTCTTTAATTTATTTAATAACCATCATACCACTTCTTCCTCATTTTATCTAACCCCTCATCACTTCACCTCTCCCTTTTTATTAAAAATGAAAATGAGGTTCCCCCATACAGTCTTATTCATTTTTAAGCTTGAATGGAAAGTCATAATTAATTTCCTGAGCCTTGATGTCAGATACTCATTTAAATTTTTCCATAGTGAATGAATAATTGAAATCAACGGATTACCCTCATCTGATTGGTTAATCAGACAGATCCTGGGCCTTCAGGGTCAAGTGTGATAATTAACAATCACATGATGTTCTTGGTCTGAAGAACAGTTGAAGGTAATACCCTTTAAACAGGATGATGAGCCTTCCTCAAGGTTAAACAAGTCAAGCTATTTAACTTGTGCTGCCTTCTGATCCTTTAAACCAGCTCACCAAGCTGTAAAGCCCTAAAAGCATCAGTGTTGATAGATCATTGGACAGAAAAGGCATATTTTTCTGTCCCCCACCCCTACCCCCATGTATCCACACATCCACTTTTGATTTTTCTTGTCATACTTATAATGCAGAATTCATCAATTGTCATGTAGTTTTAACTACGCACACTGGGGCACAAAACCTGTGTGAACTGCCAAGGATTGGCCTTGGGATTGGACCATTACAACTACTTCCTCCACTATACCTATTCTATCATCCTGGAATACATTTCTTGTAGCAACCTAGTTGCCCATTGCACCAACTGATTGAATTTTGCCTGTTATTCTCACTGTTCCTCCAACCCTTTCTCCTAGAAATTACATTTATACACTAGTAAACTGTTCTCCCAATTACACTGCATTGGCAAATGTAATCCCTGCCTGGTTTATGTTCAAAGGCAACATCTTTTCAAATGAACATGTTGTGCTTCAAGGACCTGCTGTATCATACCAAGACCGTGATCTTTCCCTAACCTCAACCAAGTGCTGCCAGTGTCAGTGTGCAACATTTTGCTGATATATTCAGTATCAACCTTTTTTGCGACTTGCCAGATACATTAATTAACAAAATGGCCTCATTATGTTGAGATAAAAAGTAATTCAGCCATCATTAAGTTCCCTGCCAAAGGTATTTGCTGTTGCAGTTTAGTAGAAGATAAACATAATAGAGACAAGGTTGGCTCCTCTCTACCTATTTGAAAACACAGGAAAACTTTTCTACAGTAAATATAGGAAAGTTAAGGCCACATCAGCTTTTATACATTTACTTGTGCCAACAATCATAGCACTTTCTGAAATTATTTTTTTTTTTAAGTACAAATCTAAGAGGGCATTTTCTACAGTGAAAGACACACATGCCGGTGTGAAGAAGGAGAAGATATATTTCTTTCTTCTTGTGTTTCTGGCCCATTTGCATCCTAGCTCCAGCAAATTGTGCTTCACGCTTTTAAATAGACTTGTCTGTGAGCATGACTGAGCATGAGCTGACTACATGTACATTATTTTGCTTCATGAGCTCAAGAAACTCCAGGTTGAAAACATGTCTGGAATGGTCATCCAGCTGGAGGACATGTTTGCCTGCGATCCTTTGGTAACTGGGCTACAAACCTCTGGCCCCTTTCCACAAAATCCGTCCATTTTCAGAAGCATTAATGATTGCTTGCTCTGGATTTCCACAAATCCACTCTAATCAGGCATGATTCCCTTTGAAGATGAACATGATGGGAGTGGATGTCCCATCATCATTAAAACCAGACAACACAGTTATGCTTTCCTCTTTCTGCTCCTGTACCACCTTCTTTGACAGTTGAGTAGATCCTGAAACATCATATCTCCACCCATGAAATGGAACATCCACGATTTGTATGTCATACTGCTTGAGCCACATGTGCACAACTGTCGGATTCATTTCAGAGGAACCTGCATCAGACGTGGGCTCCAGGTACACGGATACTCCGTTTCTTTTTATGACTCCTCCAAACCAGTGGTCTCCTGCTCTCTTTTTTCACTGAGAAACCTTTGGCAGCACTGGCCTTTGCATGATCAAAAATGTGCTGCACACAAGTGCTTGTCATTGAAGAGCCTCTCTGAGAAAGGAGACAGATCAAATAAACAGGTTCCCTCTGTGCATCTGTTGAGAGAGCGGGACATCTACCTGAGGCATGCTGAAAGCCTCTTACATGACCCGTCACTCATCTTGGCAGAGTACATTGGCGGACATTCCGAGCCCTTGCCAAAAATCTCTAATTTGGACACTGGCCTTTCTCCAGCTGCTCCTGAGTCTCCTTTATTGATCCTCTCCTGTCTTTCCTCCGCTTCAAACTTCTTCCTTTCTCTTCTGCTCTGCTCTCCCGTGTTATTTTTATCCCACTTCTCTCCTCTCCCGTTCAGTGTGTCTTATTTTCCTATAACAATATTAATGATGAGCTACCCCTGCAATTTGTTGTAAATATGTACATATTTGTACTACTAATAACTATTAATTAAAATATATATATATTTTATATTTTTCATTTATATTGTTGTCTGAGTTGTTTTTTTCCCCATCACTCTCAGACATGACTGCAATGTTGTTTGTGTGTTATCAATACAGATCCCTGTTTATCTGAATGGAAGTGCTTGCTCATGGGGGGGAACTGTTGGGTTTCTCTTTCTGTAAATTAAAGAGCGTGGTCTAGACCTGCTCCATGTAAAAGAGCCCTGAGATGACTTCGTGTTGTGATTTGGCGCTATATAAATAAAATTGAATTGAATTGAAAGGAATGGATACATCTGGCTGGCAGCTGACCTGGGGGCAGCAATTCTGAGTATCTGGTACTGTAAAATGAGTTTTAAATGCCATGATTAAATGAGTGTTAGTGAGTAATTACATGTAAGTACAGCTGTCATCTTAGTGTTTGAATGTTCTAATTAGGCCGATTACTATGTGTTCAATGTCCTCATCAAGCCTTGAGGTATTATGAACAGATGAATACTGCTGTGACTTTATACTACAGTGTGTTGGCCACTGAGAACAATCATACAAGAAAACCATTGCTTCTTCCAAACAGCTTACCTCACTAACCTGTTGTTAGCATCCTGCTAGTCAGGGCTCAACTCGCTAGATGGCGACTGATTTGCCACAGTTGACTGGGCTGCTGCTGAGTATTGTTGCTGTGCACATACATTTGATGTCAAATGTAATGCAAACCTAGAGAAAAAAATTCCAGTCATTAAAGTGGAGGGACTGCCTCGTGATAGTGTGTCCTGCTTCTAAATCATCTGTGATACCATCTCCAGCAGCTGCTCAAACCACACGACAGTCAGCTTGAAGTAGTCACTGAACTGCCCATATTCATGACCTCTTTTCCCCCCTCAAACAAATAAAAAGCAACATCAACAGAGCTATTCCTCTTCATTTCTCCACAAATAAAACTTGTCAACTGCACAAGTTGTCACTGCACAAGCACTTCAAAGTAAAAAGCACATTTACTCTACTGCACACTGCCTCAAAATTCTACTTGGTGCAGTTTTACCGTACTTGTATCTTAGTTTTATACTAGTTTATATTTCTACTGCACTACATTTTACAGGGAAATATTGTGCTTTTCACTAAATTCCATTTATTTAGCAGTTTGATGATTAAGATTAAGGTTTTACATAAAAAGCACATGACCCTATTCAAAAATGATGCATTGCTAGAGATTTAAACTCTAGCTCCAGCATAACTTGCAACAACATTAAACTTGTGTTTACAAAAATAGTCATTCAACACAATGGAAAATAATAAAAAAAAAAAAAAACAAAGCTAACTGACAAGACTCTGACAAGATTAATCTGATTTTCAGATGCTTATCTTTTTCAAAATACACTAGTTGACCCCTCCCTCCCCATTTTGCACTTTATGGCACTATACAGCCAGTTTGACACACCTACACCAAATAATACTGGAGGATGTACAGCAAGACCAGGTTCAAAGGTTAATACTGTCCTATCCACACCAGTGAATTATTAACAACCAGTAACAGGAAGGAAGCATTTCATTAAAGATGTATAACACTATGCATTGTTTTGTGCCTGTATGGGTATGGAGTTAATCTAAGAAAAAGAGGACAGAGGAAGACAGACACGGATGTAGAGATGTCGGCTTGTTAAGTGGTGCTGTAAGTAAGGCAGCAGGGGAGCTGTCTGTAAGAGCACACTTAGAGCATGCAATGGCAAACAGGAGGAGGAGACATAGACAGGGAAGCTGCACTTTATGTGAGTGAGTGGGAATGAGAGGTCATGAGATGTAGTGGAAATACTATGAGTGTGTCCGAATACAAATATATTATTCAGCAAAGCATAATTGTTTGGGGAAAAAAAACAAAAACGAAAAATAAAAAAAATAAAAAAACAGCAATCAGGTCGCTTACATCACTATCTCATTCTCTCTCCTCTGTAACATCTTTCAGCAGGTCTCAATGAGGGGAGTCACTACGGAGAGTTGTGTCATTCAAAACCCTACCCAAACCATGCATCACCTATCCAGTTACCAGACACCCAGTATCCAAATCGTGCACCATCATTCCTAAGATGGAGAGACAGACTTGCCTGGATTCCAAATGTGGAAACACCAGACCTCCAGTCTGCTGACCTCTAACTATCTAACTGGGGGTTTATCAGTGATGCCCAACATTAACTCACATTCCTGGAGTTTCTGTGCAAATATGAGCCAAATCTAAACTAACCTAATTATGCAAGTTGTATAATGTTATACATGAAGAATGGTACTATTTTGATTGTGTGATAATCTACTGAGGAGACAATAAACTTTGATTTAATACCTTTTTATATGTGACAATACTGCCCTCAAGTGGTCAAAAATATTTTTTGTTAAGTGTTAATATTTAACTATGCAATTGACTTTTGTTCTATTAATCTCATAGACAATCATATTTTAATAGTTAAATTGGATAAGTTACATATTAAAAGAATGCATTTTCTGAAGTAACAGGAATGCAAAGAATCAGGAATCAAATATTTTTGAAAAATTTGAAATTGAAGTCCTCTTGTATTATAACAATAATCAAATTGACTGCTGTTATATTATATTAGAGTTATGTCGAATTTATGAATACGTTTCTGAAAGTTTAATCTAGTCACATAGTTTTTGCTGTATTTCATTTCATTAAAACTGATTTTAGTGTGTAGATGGTTAAACATATAGTTGGATTAAAGTTGGATGTCTAGACATCATGAAGTGCTAATAGGAAGGTTAATGTTTGATATGTTGATAGAAGAAGAAGAAGAAGATGAAGAAGAGGAGGAAGTGGAAGATGAATATGAGGTCCCCTTTACCTAATTTTTTTTGTCACAACACAGTCTCACTCAAAGCAGTCTGAGTCATATCAAAGAATAGTAAGAAGACGTAGTAGTAGCTAGACGTAGTAACTTGATATGACTCATTTAGATGCTGAAGCTTCATATTAGCAAACTTTTAAATCAATTTTTGCACAGAGGGAGGACTGTGGATTTTGTCCCCAGCACTTACATTGTGAGTGCATGATGATGAAGGGATCTTCTAATGGTCAGTATGAACATGAAGAATGATTAGCAAGAAAAACATGTTTCAATTATCATTTAGACCACTGATTATTGTTTCAAGACAGGCTTGACATATTGTGAACTTGTCCTTTAAAGTGCAGAGAAAAGGCAGAGCTCCTTTAAATTACACTGGTTGACTTTTTCACACAATTAAAACACAGTTTTGTTGTGGACACAAAAGATATTTGTCTCTGATTGGCTGACAGAGCAAATACAATAAAATCAAAATCATAGCAGGAAACCTTAAAGCAACATAAAACATGTTGACCACTTGAGAGCAGGGAATCAAGCTGTAAATACAACATTGTCATAACTATAATCTTATAAACTTGATGTGGCTTTAGAGCAAATAGTTACTTATTTACACATTCAGCAGACACAGAGCAACATTATTGTTCAGTTGGAGTCATATTTGTGTCCACCTGATGAATGGAAGTCCAATATTTACTCACTTATAGCTCTGTTTTTGCCTTCTATCAACTCCTAAGAAATAAATTTGGTCTCTAGCTGGTAAATGCTCCACTATGTTCACAGACTAGTCACTAGAGTCTGTTTGCCATTTGGTGCTGAGCAGGTAGTGTACTGGGGTTTAGTTGCTAGACAACAATAAAAACAAAACAAAACAAAAAAGTAACTAAATAAGTTAAAATGCCACAACAGGTCACATTAGCCATGTTGAAATGGATGTTTAAGTTCAATGAACTACCAAAGAAGATCAATTAATTAACAAATATGATTGAAATAAACAATACAATGTTTACAAAACAATTTAATAAATAAAATAGATTTGCATATTCAAAGAACATCTGATCTTTATTTAAATAAAAACAAATAGGTTTAAACAGACCATATTAATTACACCCACATAGATTTATAAATTCAAACTACCTAAGCAGTTCAATAAATTATCACATCGAAATCAACCAAAACAAACAATATTTAAAATCAAGATAACAAATGGTGGCGTTAGAACAAAAAAGTATATTTTGACTTAACTTTAAATCATAAAGCAGCCCCTTCGCTCATATTTTTATGTTGAAAAAAGTAATATTTTATAGTGTGGGCTTATCGGAACTTTTTCACTGAAAACACAGCCTGCTGCTGCTGTAAGTAGTCAGTGATCAGTTTCTGTGGGTTTGTCACTATGAGCAACACCTTTCACATTACACATAGTCATTTGATCCATTTTTAATATAAAAATATTCCTTAATGCAGCTTCAAGGTGTGGGGAGTTTACATAGTGACACCTCCTGCAGTTATATGGAAATTCATCAGTTTCACTCAATGTGATTCCCTAACTGGCCATGCTAAATATGTAACATTCCTAAATATGTACAAATATGGTGTGAGTGTATACAATAATAGAAGATCTTTACTTAAAATTTCCAGTCAGAAGAAAATGCAGCATTTGATCGATTGTTTTCTGTTATGGCTGATAATCACCAGCTGCCCTAATTCTAAAAAACATTTAGTTCATAAACTGTGCTTGAAGGGATTCTGCCATCTACTGTTCAGAGAAAAGATGCAACAGCCAGGCAGGAAAAAGGGATTTTAGGGGATAATTTGTTTGTAAGGTCTTTACCATTGTTTCAACATGACAGTCTTCTTCAGGGTATTGAAGGACATAACTCAGACATTATATATGGTTCATCAGACACAGGTGCGCTCTATCATGGGAGAGGAGTGTCCTCAATCACATATACATACACTAAGAGGAGCAAGTACCTGATTCATATACCATTTAAAACCTCAATGGAAAAGCAAAATACATTTGATCAATAGTTTAGGTTATAGTATGTATCAAATAATTCCATATAAATATTAAAAGACAGCTAAGAGTCTAGAATACAGTCCAGATGTTCTTTGTAGCCACGTTCTTTAAATCTGTCTTTCATTACATGCATATTTCTTGTAAAATTGGAAGGGTCATTACAGATATTTTTCTATCTGCAAAACTGGCTATAAGCAAGACTATTTTTAGGGGAAGAGGATGACTGAACTGTCAGCTCTAAAAAGGTAATCATTGAGTTTTTATGAGTCATTGTACAATATATTGTCTCTTCAGATGATTTAGGTATCAAGAAAGCTAATTCTCTGTAAATCGTAGTGAAATTGAGGTGTTCAGAAGCAGAATTTTAAAGTTGTAACAGGATGAACCATACATATTTGAGCCCACAGACACGCCTTTTTATAACATAAAAAAAACCTCATCAAGGGTAGTAATGCAATGATTTGAAGGACTCAAGTACATATTACGTGACTGTAAAAAAAAATGTTTGAGCTTGAATGCCTCCTGCATGGGAAACAGATGTGTACAATGCTTCTTCATCTAATGTGACTATGAATGTGAAGTAAGAGAATCAGTGACTGCACTATGGGGTGCATCGGAATGTTAATGGACTTTTCAGAGTATATTTTTAAAAAATAGGTATCCTAGGGTGCTGTACCATTAAAAAGTCAAATTGCTTCTTAGTAATTTCCCCCAAGTTAAAAAAAAAATCTTCTAGAAACCCTGAGATAGTGACTTTGAATTGGGGGGTAGGGTCACCTGGTAAATATCTATATCTATATATATCTTGCAGTTGTCTGGAACACTGTGCTTCATGCTCATTTCTATTGAGAACAACCAAAACCCCATCCTTATCTGCTGAGCCAATTATGATAGAAGAGTCAGATCAGAAATCAGGCAGGGTCTCTCTGCCCTACTGAGACTGCCAAATGTTTGATAGTTATGTTAAGTATGAAGTACACACTTTAAAAAAAAAAAAAGTAATTATAATTCATAAATGCAATTAAAGTTCAGTTATTACACATTTAACTTCTTACTTATAGTTCAGTTACCTAGTGAATTGGAATCAACACACACCTTTAGAAGGGCCCCCACAGATCTACACAAAGTTTCAGACCCCTTGCTCTTAATTGATTAACGATTAATGAGCTATGGTTCCATTGGGGGTTTCGGGCACAGAGATCATAGAGAGATGGACCTAGACCAAATCGATTAGGTGTGGTCCTAGCTATCTAGCTACAGATAGTTATCGCCAGAGTTTAGGTTCAGAGGAGCAGTTTGTAACTAGAACTCAGGAACCAAGAACCACAGACAAAGAACTGTCAGCTTATTTGGTTTGATTTAAACCTACTGTGGTCATGAGATAATTTTCAACTTAGGTACCTTTAAATTGTTATCTAGTTCCTTGTTTCTCTTTGAGTTGACTCAGTTCTAAGTTCTCATTTTATCTTACCTATTTAAGAGTTTAGTTCTACCTTCTTGTTAGTTTGCTTAACTAGTACATAAGATTTGAATTTACAGTAACAGCCCATTTGCATTACCAAATTAGAACAAAATAAATGGAAAGTAAAATATTAAATACAGAATCAAGACAAAACTGAAAATTACACAGATTAATATGTATGATCAATAAACTCAGATTTCACAACTTGGTGTGTAGTCAGTCCTTTTGTAAAGTCCTTTACAAGCCCAAATGAGTTCCACTGTGTGTTGATAAGATTCAGGTGTATGAATCAGTGTCCTTATCATTGTGTATCCTTGAGTGTAGGTTGGTCTTGCTGAAGCTGGGCGCCTATCCAGCGTGATTTCTCCTATGGGTGGCATCTTCATTTCCTAGCTTCAGGTGTGCAAACACCAAGCGATCCTTACAATTAACACCTGGCCTGTTGTACAACGGTGCAATATACATACAAATACTTTAGTCTTAAATATTTGTAACAAAATTAAGTACTTGAGGAGGACTACCATCCAAATACAGGTTTCAGAGGGATATGCCTATACTCAGAATGTTGGTTACATACCGTAATCCCAAATCCTATTTTGTATAGGCTTCACCCTCTGAGAGCTGTTGCTATAGCGTTATGGATGAAGCTGATGTTGTCAATACCCCACTGTGTCACCATAGTCCACACGCTTTTAACACACACAATTTCACAACCCTATAAGTGCAGAGCACAATAAGGTAAACTGACATAAACTGTGAAGTGGCTCTCCTCTGCAGAAGGCCCTGTGTGAATATTCAGAGTGAAAACCTGACACTCCATTCACATGACACACCTGGTGCTGAGGAAAGTGGGGACGATAATGAAGCACTGTTAAAAAGTCCCAAATGCAAGCAGAGCTGGGATGAAGAGGGAAATAGCTCAGTAATTCACAAAGATCAGTGAAAGAATAGACTCAACTGAATATAGCTACATCTACTGTATTAATATGCAGAACGGAACCAGATTCACAGCAGAGAAGATCAAGTACTCAAAGACAGAGAATGGAACTTTTTAGAGGAGAGTTGAGCAGTGAGATAAGAAACTGACTTCCTAACCTCAATAAAACCTTCCATTTCTGTCAAAGTATTTTACAGTGAGACAGAGAATGAGAACATCAAAGACTTGATATCTACAGGGCACTGCCACCTGAAGCTAAGAGGATTGCTGCTCTAGAAAAATTGGTGTAATTGTTGATCTGATCTTACTTTTTAAAGACGCAGTGGCAATATAACAAAAACTATAGTAAGAGATCTCTCTTAACAACCACAAAAACATTGACGCATTCATCTCCCCCTGATTAGACCACTGCAATGTCCTCCTCATTGGAAACTAGTCTTTTAGTCTTTTCAGTCAATGATCTCTGCCTTCCTGTTAATTTGAGAATTGAATATAAACAAATGAGGTTGAATAAAAGTTTGAAGGTTGAAAGGTTTTATTATATGTCAGCTTGAGAAAATAGTATTTACCACATATATACACCCACCGGCCACTTCATCAAGTACACCTGTGCAATCTAATGCTGTCCAATACAACAGCTCTGCCATGAATTCTACATTTATGAAGCTTGTACATTTTTAGTTTTTGTTGACATTGTCAGGTGATAATTCTACTTTATATTTATTATTGAGGTTGTAGTGGGTGGTGCTGGTGTACTGGGGTGCATTATATTGAATGGTGTTCCTAATATTTTGTTCACTTTATTAACATACAGGAGGAGGGCAACATATTAGGAACACATTTCAATATCATGCACTCTATACTAATAATGTACCTAGTTCTGTGACTGAAGGGTGTAATTCACTGAGCAGCCACGAGAGTGCAGCAAACACTAAGAAACAGGATGACATGATCACTTGAGATGGTGGTCGAGTCTTTGTCATCACAACTCATTGCCAGAATATCAGATCCCCACCTATAATCGCAGGTCATAGGCCCACAGGCAGGTTGCCCCCATGTTGCTTATTTACGGTGAGCCAGAAACAACTTGATCTACTACTGGAAAAGGAGAGGATTTCAGAGGACACTTTGTATATCTGTCTACATCTAGTGGACTGATAGCAGAACTACATCAACTGATCTGTGATTTCTCTGATAACAACTGGGTTTCTGCCACAGATTAGACCGGTTTTCATGTCATGCTGATGTTTATTTAGACTTGGGACACTGGAGTTATGAGGGTGTGACTGTGTCATCAGACATACAGACACCAGGACTGAGGAGGAAAGATGAGTAATGTCTTCTCTCCTAATGTTTCCTCTGCAGACGATGAAAAGTGTGAACTTGGCCTGAGCTCAGCAAGTGAGAATCCTACCAAGGACATGTGTAAATACCTCAACTTCAATTTCTTACTTTAATGACTCATTGTGCATTACAGTTTGATTGATGCAGTAGAAATGTTTAATGGTGATAAGTTGTGTCAAAATTTCTATGTGATGCTTGCGAGTAAAAATGAAAGAATTTGTGTCTGAGTTCAAATATGATTAATTGAGAGTGAGTTACATGTATTATTGTTGATGGTTTCAAAGTATCAAAACCAGTTTGATTCAAAACTTAGCACGTCATTAAAGGAAGAAATGGCAGACCTGGTTGGACAGCTCAGATAACTTGGCCAAGGTGCTTTTTATTCTTTGTTAATACTGCACGGGTGCAAAACACAACTGTCTTACCAAAACTGAGACAGACTTTGTTTCACTGAAGCCTGTTTTGTGCAGATGCTTTAAATTCTAGACCTGGTCAGATGGAGACTGATGATAGCACTGCTGCTGTATATTAGAATACAGAAAATAATCCCAACTAAAAACTATTTGTCACACAGTAATCTAGGTGGGAAGAGCATGGCTGGTAACCCACAGAATGGCTCTTAGTAGTTTTAAGAACAGTTTCTCATACACTAACGTAACTGGATTGTGGATACTCATGCCCTTCAGATTTGAGCTAAAGTTTTCATATCACATGTCCCTTTCAATCTTTTAGGTAATGTCTTTTAATATTGTTACCTATTTCATGGAATTATTAATTATTTTCATAATATTATGATTTTGTTCTCTAAAGTGTTACTTTTGTTCCAACAGTGGCTCTAGCCCCCTGTCACAGTTATCTAAATCAGAGCTCAGCGCTCATATCCCCCTGTGTTGTGTTGAAGACCAGAACAGCACCAGAGACCAGACTTCCCCCAGCTATGTATCCTTAGATAGTAACACTAGTAAGACTTCACTGAGCATGTGAGTCTTTCAGTGAGTGAAATTCATAAAATCTACAGTTATATATTGTATGTTGTGTGTCTATCAGCATCCTTCGGCAGAGACCAGAGTTCCCTGCATTCAAAAGGTGTATCCAAGAAGAACCACTACCACAAAGACTTTTTTGTGAAGTTAAAACAAAAACATTTCTCCAAGTAAGTCATTATTTGTGCAGAAACAGTATACAGTAAATGTGTACTGTATGTTTCTAAAAAGGATCAAAGAAAAGAGACAAGGCTCTTGGATATCCAGCTGCACCTTTCACCACCAGAGTGCAAAACACGCCGACAAGATTTGCAGGTATCAGGTAGAAGAAAAGCAAAGCATGCTCTTTGCAGCAGTGATAAGTGTTAATGTTACATGTGTTGTTGTTTTTTTTACAGTAAGTACAGCAAAATCTACCAACTCTTATGTATGTTGTCTCATGACAGTAGCAGACCTGAGGAAAACAAAAAAAAAAAAAAGGTATTTAAAAACATCAACCAAAGTGCAGCAGTGAGTTTCAGGAAGTCTATCCACAGGGTAGCAGGTACTGAGTTGAGTCTAGTGTACTGGTCTGCAGTACTGAATCAGAGCTATACAGAGCTCTACATCACGGAGAGGTTGGTTATGAACACTAGGTTAGACAGATTCAGACAGCATCCAGGAAACCAGACAACAATCTATTATGATGACGTCTTTAATAACTCACCTAAAAGACATCACCTAATCAGAACAGTGATGACATAGTGGGTGGCTAGCAGTGAAAAAACAACCTGCAGGCCTGACTTGTCTGGTTTTCATGTTTTCCGGCAATAAGACAGGCACATAACACAAATATGAATTTGGAAATGTGTAACACCACAGTGAATGCATATGGACAATGGATATCTGTCTTTCACAAGCCCCTGCAAGTTATAACTGAGAGAAATTACACACAAAGTTTAGACACACCTACTCATTCAAAGATTTCTTTATTTTATACACCATTTTCTACACTGTAGAACATTACTGAAGACATTAAAACTATAAAATAACACATGGAATCGTGTAGAAACCAAGTATTTGACAATGCATTCAGTAAACTCAGTGTTGACTTCTGCCCACCTTTGCCCTCATTGAGGTGGGTTCCTGCCCCTGCTCAGTGTCTTGGACTAGTCGTACCCCAGAGCTAATCATGCAGCAAAGAGGCTATTCTCCACTGCTGGAAACATGACATTAAGCCCAACATAGCAGAGACTATTAATTCATTAATGCAGTTAACTTTTTTAAAAAAAAAGTCTCTTATCTGCTGGTTATGTTTCATATTGTATTTCAATATTTTTCTTTAGCCAGGATTCAGTAAGAACAAGGATATCTGGCTCAGTCTGAGATATTAAAATGCTTATGTGGTCCATTTTATTTTTTGTAATAAGCTTATATTTAAATGCATCAAGTCAAAACCTTTCCTTTACTTAAAAGGAATGAAGGTTTGGTTGGTTTAGGTTTGAGCTAGATATACTTGGAGCAGAAGGATGATGTGAAAACAGGTGTTACTGGGATTAAATTTACTAGAGTTTCTGCAGTTATTCAGACTATTTAAGATGGTCTGATGGTCTGTTGGATCCATCAGATGGATTCTGACTGGGATGTCCATGGATGTGGGAGTGGAAGGTTTAGAAGCAGAAACAGAGACTAGGGGCGTAGTAGTGGGAAGCCCACCTAGCCACAAGGGGAAGCTATTGTGCTCTGTAGGGCAGACAGAGGTTTGCTGGGTGTGACCAGAAAATTACTAGGTGAAGATGTGCAATGGGGGATAGTCAGGGGAATGGACAGTTCCGGATTGAGTGGAAAATGTTGGAGTTGCGTGAATCTAGGCCATTGGGGGGGGGGTTCCAGATGAGGTTAAAATTGTCAAATGCTACATTGCATGCTGCACAGGATAACTGCAGCCAGGTGTTAGCACCTAGAAAACAAATTCAAAGGTGTTGTCACAGTGTTGCAGGGATGAGTGGACCTGAATGCAGAAACCAGATGGTGGTAGACTTCGCAGGAGGATATGCTGCCCCCCAACACCAGTGAACATCCAGGGAATGGACATTGAGATGGTGACATCTTATAAGTACCTGGGTGTTCACCTGAACAACAAACTGGACTGGACTGATAATACTGCTGCTCTGTACAAGAAGGGACAGAGCAGACTGTATCTGCTGAGGAGGCTGAGGTCCTTTGGAGTGCAGGGGGCGCTTCTGAGGACCTTCTATGACACTGTAGTGGCATCAGCCATTTTCTACGGTCTGGTCTGCTGGGGGAGTGGCGTCTCTGTGGCTGACAGAAAGAGACTGGACAGACTAATTAAGAAGGCCAGCTCTGTCCTGGGATGCCCACTGGAGCCAGTGCAGGTGGTGGGAGAGAGGAGGATGACAGCCAAGCTGTTGTCCATGCTGGAGAACCGATCCCACCCCCTGCAGGGCACCCTGACAACACTGCGGAGCTCCATCAGTGACAGACTCCTCCACCCAAGAACTGTGAAGGAGCGTCACCGCAGGTCTTTCCTTCCTGCAGCCATCAGACTGTACAATCAACAGTGCTTTCAGTAGTGAATGCAGAGGGTGAACAGCTGGTTCACAGGCTAAATGCCATGCATTGTTATAAACCTTTTCAAGCTCAGTATTAAACAGTTGTGTTATTGTTCTCTAGGTTTAATACACAATACAAACTATAGCTCACTGTAAGTTATATTAAATGCAAAACACACATTAAACTCTAAAATAAGAAGTAAAACTATGTCATCTAAAGCAACATATACCTTTGACATTTAGCTTAAAACAACATGAACCATGTGAGCTTCTTGCGTCTGATTACTTTGAGGAAATATGTATCATTTTTATGAGATACACCTATTTAAAGTTATAAAAATGATGACCAGACAGGTTATCATAATGAGATTTTTAGGGAAAATATAACTATATATATATATATATATATATATGTAGAGAGAGAGAGAGAGAGAGAGAGAGAGAGAGAGCCCCTCAGGGCTCTTATTTCTGAACTATGTGCAATCAACAATTACCCTTATATTGAGATTTGAGCTGATCCCAACACAAGGAACAACTACTTTGACAACATGATTAAGACATGGCTTACTGTTAAAGTGATTGCTCCAAATATCTCTTCCAAACTCTGTGGGCATGCAGCAACATGCAGCCAAAAAATGAAGAACTCATCAATAACCTGGCTTGGCTTTATGACCTCTTTCTCAACTTCCAGTTCACCTTGTTTGAACCAATGCCGATATCTTAGATGCAGATGACTAATTTTTGATTTCCAGAAATCTGATCTGTTGAGAAAGATGACAAGAGACACGTACACACTGTAATGTGCAGCAACTAGTGCTTCATCACCTTTGGGGGTGCTGTTTAGTAATAATAAGTAATAATCGAGCAACTAAAGCCGCCAAACAGTTTGTGCTTGGTAGGAAACCTGGCGGAAACCTGACGGAAACCTGGCGGAAAACTGGCGTTCGTGGATCCAGAAGTTCAACCTTTACCTCGTGGCCAGCAGCATCTCTGAAAAGACAGAAAAAGTGAAGTGTGCAACATTTCTGCGTGTAGCTGGAGACGAAGCTATAAAGGGATTTAATAGCATGGACTTTGATGATGATGTGGATGATTTGGACGTGCTGCAAGAAAAGTTTCAGCGATATTGTGAGCCAAGGAGGAACAAGGGTCCAAGGAAAGAGTGAGTCAGTCGATGCAAGTTCGGGCACCTCACAGATTCGCTGGTAAGAGGCCGCATTGTCTGTGGAGTCACCAGTGATCAGGTCAGAGCCATACTGCTCAGGGAACCCGATTTGATGTTATGTAAAGCTGTTGACATCTCCAGAGCTAATGAAGCTACACAAAGCCACCTGAAAGCATTACATGAAGAAAATGAAGTGGCATTGAACAAGCTAAGTCAAATGAAGCTCACAAAAAGGCCCAAAGATAGCAGTGTCAGTGATAAAAGTGAGTGCAGTAAGTGTGGATACGCACATGGTCAAACATGTAAAATGTGTTCTTAAAAAAATCACTTTGGTTGCATGTGCCAAACGAAGAAACTGAAGGAAGGCGTTTGGACAAAGGAGAGAAGTGTTAATGAAACTCATGTTTTCCCGCCACACGGTGGTGCCACTGGGCATGGCAAAATCTGAAGTGTGAGTATAAAACTAAAGTGCAGGGGGTAGAATTCCAGATAATAAAACCCAATTTCCAAGCAATCTTTCAGGCACATGGGACTAATAAAAAGAGTCAAGATCAGGGAATGGAAAGATGTGTTCACAGGATTAGGGTGTGTACCTGGAAGGCATCACATTCAGATTGATCTGGCAGTAAGTCCAGTAATTCATTCACCCAGAAAAATTTCTTTAGCATTAAAAGACAGAGTAAAAAGCAAAATGGCTAGGATGGAGAAACTAGATGTGACTGAAAAACAGTCAGAACCCACTGACTGGGTTAACGGCATGGTCACTGTCCAAAAGCCAAACAAAAAATTAAGAATCTGCATTGACCCCCAAGACCAAAGCCATAAAGAGGGAGCACTGTCCCCTGCTGACTGTAGAGGAGGTTGTGGCAGAAATGCCAAATGCAAAGTTATTTTCAGTATTGGATGCAAACCAAGAATTTTGGCAAATAGAGCTAGATGAGGACAGTTCCAAGTTATGCACCTTTAACACACCATTTGGTAAGTACAGATTCAAACATCTTCCCTTTGGTGTCTCGTCAGCTCCAGCTCCAAATGCATTGCTCAGAAATTGGAGGACTTGGAAGGAGTTGTAAACATCATGGATGACATACTGGTGTAGGGAGCAGACAAGGAACAACATAAAAAAAAGGCTGAGACAGCTTCTTGACAGATTAAGGAGTATCAATTTGAAGCTGAACAAAGACAAGTGCAAGATTGGAATGACAGAGATACAGTATATTGGACACATTCTGAGTGCAGAAGGCCTAAAGCCAGACCAAGAAAAAATCAGAGTGATAGTGGACATGGCACAACTGTTATAGAAATTATAATGTTTTTGACCATCTGCTTGTGATTATCTTGTTTTGACCAACTGTTTTGACCACTGTTCATGGAAAGATTCTCTTTTACGGTTGTGGGAAAGCACACCACTTCCTGTGGACAGACATATGCTTGTTGATTAGGGAAGCTGACCGGGTTGAGAGGGTGTCAGAAGGTCAACTTCCCAGATAGATTTACACATTCAGCGAAAAACCAAACATACTTAATGTCATTTATGATGAATGTGAAAAGCATGTATAGAAGGTATAAAAAGAGCCTGCCTCATTCTGAGGGCAGGTCTTCAACCCTGTAACTTGTTTGCTTCGTTGAACGCCTCCTTGTATACAAGAATAAATGATCATTTGACTCTTTCGAATCCAGTCTCCTGATTTACCTAAAAGACAAAATTATTTTAACAACAACCACATGACAAAGCTGCACTGATGAGGTTCTTAGGGATGGTGCAGTACCTCTCAAAGTTCATCCCAAACCTGTCTGATGTGAGTGCACCACTCAGGAAGCTTCTGGAAGGGGATGTTGCATGGCATTGAGAAGCACAAGAGCAACACAGCTTTGAACATCTGAAGAAACTGGTAAGCAATGCCCCAGTGCTAAAGTTTTATGATGTAAACAAGCAAATTACATTGTCAGTGGATGCAAGCTCTGAAGGACTGGGAGCTGTAATAATGCAGGAAGGACATCCTGTGGCATATCGCTCAAGGTCTCTTACTGATACACAGAAAAGATATGCACAAGTAGAGAAAGAACTCTTAGCTATTGTGTATGGGTGTGGAACATTATCTCTATGGACAACAGGTACAGGTGCAGTCCAACCATAAACCACTTGAGTCAGTGTTCAAAAAAGGATTACACAAAGTTCCTCCCAGACTGCAAAGGATGCTGATGAGATTACAGGCTTTTGACTTGTGTGTAGCCTACAAAACAGGCAAAGACTTACATATTCCAAATACACTCAGCAGGGCTTATCTGCAAGAACAGACTGAACAACTGCTAGAGGAGGAACTAGAAATGAATCTTCTATCCGTACACCTTCCAATATCACAGGAAAAACTGAGTCAGTTCAAAGCTGCAACAGCGGAGGATGCTGAACTGCAATTAGTGATAAAAGCAGTCCAATCAGGTTGGCCTGTGCAGGTTAGTCAAGTCCCGGCTGAAATAAAGAAATACAGAAATGCTTCAGAAAATTCATGAAGTCCATCTTGGGATCGTCAAATGCAAAGAGAGAGCAAGAGGTGCACTGTTTTGGCCTGACATGTCCAAACAAATTGAGGACATTGTGTTGAAGTTTGCCGTATGTAACACTTCCAAAAGGAGCAGTGTGAAAGAACCACTTCTGTACCATGACATTCCAGACAGATCATTGGCCAAACTGGGTGTGGATCTTTTCCATTATGACGAAAGTGAATATCTACCATATCTGCAACACATGTCAGACAATGGACCGCAGTTTGCAAGTGAACAGTTCAGACAATTTGCAGGAGAGTGGGAGTTTAAGCACACAACATCAAGCCCAGGATTCCCAAAATCCAATGGTCAGAGCGAACAAGCAAAAAACCTGTATCTTGCACTTCTTGAATACACAAATGCACCTTTGGATGGATTGAAACTGTCTCCTGTCCAACTCTTGATGGGTCGACGATTGAAAACAAAACTGCCAGCAACTGCCCAGGTACTAAAGCCTCAGTTATACAGTAAAGTGCATAAACAAATGATGGCAAGACAGTTGAGACAAAAACACTATTTTGATCATGGAGCAAAGGACCTGCCTGAACTACAGGAGAGAGAGACAGTCAGGTTCAGAGTAGGCTTAGCCATGTTCAGCCACAGTCTTTTATGATCCATATATGCTTATGTTTAATAGAAAACAAGCCAATTACAAAAATAGAGGGTCTAAAAATTAATGGTTGAAGTTAAGAGGAAGCATATCTAAACTGAAGAAGAAAAAATGCTTTAACAATGTTTAGATTATTATTTGTTGAGATTCAGGTATATGTGCAATGGTTATACCTCCTGAAGTTCTGCTTAAATAGTGCTTCACCTGTGGGGGCACTGTTTAGTAAGTTACCATCTATGCAGTAGGGGTCCAGCGAGAGTAAGGCTTGACACCAGTTCTTCCAACTCCTGTAGTTTTTCCACTGCCTCATTTAGTGCACCTAATTAAATAAAAGCAAACAGTGAAAAACTTCATAAAAATATTGCGTTATTCAAGTTTCCACAATCCGGCAAATGCCTCTATAACCATATGGCCAATTCAAAACACAACAATTCAGAAAGCTTACATTTCAAATATTTTAAAACCACTTATGACATTACTGTGAACATATCTGCTATTTACTAATGTAACTAAGCAGGTTTCTTTTTTAAAATTTGAACCAAAACCAAACTGCTTCTAGACTCCACCATTGTTTTGCCAGAAAACCCTAACCCTCTGGGACATATATTTAAAGGAACAAAGAAGAGAAACAAGTGGAGGTATTCTGCAACCCTGTCATTCCTCGACCCCTTCATCATCCTGAGGGAGGGGAAACAGTAAAAGCTTTTCCAGTATTTCCAGAGTTTCCCCGTACTGGGTGTATTGGGTCACTAGGGTGCAGGACAAGCTAACAGGGTGTGCCGGTATCAAGTGGAAGTAAACAATTTATGCTGCATTATCCTTTCCAGATAAAAGAAGAAGTCTATACTAAAGAGTGACATCACTCCCTGAAAGCCCAGTTTGCCCAGGCTCCAGATTCCAAGGTTCCAGTTTCTGGATTTGCAGTGTCAAAAGAGGTTGTAAGTGAAATCTGAGATAGAAACTGCAGACCAAATGCTGCAATGGTCTATTTCACTAATTCAAGAGAAAACACATAGAAGCATTTTTAAATGTCAGAGAGTGCACTTTGCCTGACATCTTTTACTCAAAAAAGGAATGTGAGGCGTTTGGCTGTATCAATAACGCACTGACAGCGGGCAAACATACTGTATACATATTGCAAAAGTAAATTAATTATCTTTTCAATATATTAAACTGTAGGCTACATAAAACTGATAACTTATGAAATCAAGAACCTATAAAACAAATACTAGCAGCACTAAAGTAGTTTAATTACCGTTCCCTCACTGCTAATGATGAGTGACAAGAGCAAGCTAATGTGGAATAATACCATTGCAGAACCCATACATCATTGTAGTCACTTACTCACACTCTCTCTTGTCAAGCTGTTGGAAGCATTGAAAGATTATCTCTTGCCTAATATCTTTCAAAATGTCTGTCTTTTTGAGTGTCTCATATTCTGTGACAGCAGTAATTCTTAGCTGCTTGACAGATTGGTCTGCAAGCTATTTGTAAAGTAAAGACGTTGGAAGGCACTTTGCACTCTTTTTCATTCATCATAAATATATGTCTTCCATGCTGTTTGTTTAATTTGCACACAGTGAGAAATGTCGAAATGACAGTTTGTGGTTTGACAGTGATTACGTGTTGAAACGCACATGTTCCTCAGCTGGGTGCAGTGACTTCCTGAAGTCTTGTTGTCGTGGGCTTGCTAAGCTACCAGTTACTGCGTACGTTGAAGAAATACTTTGTTTAGCCAGACAGACAGATAGCTAGATAGGGAATTAGACTCAAGATTCAGTTTATTGTCATTTTCTTGTGTATTTGCATACACAAAAAACAAAATGTACAATAGTGAAGTTATATTGTATATCTAAAAAAATCCCTTTTGCATCAAAGTGCATTGAGAGAGAAAAGTACATATCTCAGTTGGATGTAGACAGCTCCTGCATGTCAACGAGTGACCAACACTGTTGGGGCAGTTATATAATCCATTTTGCTGTCCAGAGAACATTAGGCAATATGGTTGTTGGAACTGCTGGTTTATATGGCTTAACATTTAGCCTAGTTTGCACTCTTTCACGCTTGCCCCATTTCCACATCCAGATGCATCACTTTTGATGTTTCCTCTGCGCAGCTCCAGGCAAGGTTGTGGTCCCGTTGAGGTCCACTGGGCAATGCAGACCAAGCGCACTCCCTCAGCCAGTATTTCTCATAGCAAAAGACAAACGTCCAAAAGAAACCGATGATTACGGACATATTTCCCTTGCACTCCACACGACAAAGACTCTGTAGAGTCATAACTAGAAGAGGCCGTTGCAAATGTTGGTCGCGCCGCCATCACATCAGTTCATGGAGAGAGAGGGAATACCACTAACAAGGACCCTTTAAATTCTCTTCTTATCTTATGTTTGATCTCAATTAATTTTGGTTATTTATCTTGTGGTAAATGTGTTTTATATGCAAAGATGTGAGGGAAATGTGGATGCAATTAAACATTTCTCTGATAAATATGTAAATATGTATTGCTAAGAATACACAGCTTTGAAGGCCTTAGGACACAACTCCTTGAACCTAGACTCACAGGTCAGTCTCTAAACGTTTCGCTCATCGACATTGAGGACAATCTCCCAGGATTTGCTGTTAGAACTGGTTAGAAACATTTAGATTTTTTAAAAAAAGAAAAAAAGAAACCCTGCATTGCATAACCAATACAAAGTCTTTAGGGTGGCCCTTCATACTGGGGCAGTGGCATGCAGTTCACTACGGAGGAGAATGGAGGGAGAGCATTATTTCCGGTAATGTGTGTGTCCTTGACAAAATGTTAGGGGTGTAGGTTTGTTAGCAGCCGTTCTTGCAGCTGCTCATGGAACTAGTGTGCATTTAAATATCCCCAGACTTTGGTAGATGGAGATCTTTGATTTTCTGGTATCATGAGACTACCTTGATCCTAACCCAGGACTCAAAAATGTGCACCCCAGCTGCGGCATGTTTGATAAATCAGGCCCTATGTGTAAAGACTGTATCTTCAAATTGTCACCAGATGGCAGGATTGGCAAAAATCACCACTCGCAGCATTTCTAGTGTAGGCCTACTTGTTTTGTGACAGCAAACAAACTGACATAACATGGGTTAACCCTGTTACTGGGCAGGTTAGCCTTTCATAGGCTAACATTACATTAGCATAGTAAGGAGTTTAAACAAGGATGTTTTATGTAGACTGTTGAAGCTTCATATACACACACCATTGTCATCATCCTTGCAAGTGCATTTCTCACTGGCTCCCTATAAGCTTCTATGAATGTGGGAGGCTGGGAAATATCCATCATCCTCTACAATACAGCAGCCTTTTCAGGGAGGTACAGTCGATTGTACAAAGGGCTATTTTTAAGAAGCCTTGCATGAATGAACTGAACCGGGGTAACAAAAAAAATATGTCTAGAAACTGACACTGGTGTTCAAACACTGCTTTTATTTGAATAAAATAAAAATAATTTCTTGTTGAAGTAGCACTGAGCGTCTGTGCTAAAGATTAAAAATGCGCTAAAAATTATATGTTCAATATAATAAGAACCGAACATTAATGAGCACAATGTACTTTGTGTTTATTTATCAGAGAATAATAGTTATAATTGTTCTCCAATAAAGTTGTTGTGCTGACTCATAATGCTGCCACGTTTCATTCTTGCGACAGCAATGACGTATGCGTAATGGTGAAAGGAAAATTACCAGAGTAGTGTCCAAAACCATTCTTTTTATTTTGCAGATAAGCACGCTTCGTAGTCTTCGGCGTAGGATTTACATCTTACAAAAAAAAAAACCCATCAGTAAAATGCCTTCACATGTCACACAGGGAAAATCTGTTTCTGAGCGTTTGTGTTCTTTATAACCTGTCTGACTGCTTGTATTTGTTTTTAGTCATGTTGCTGCCTTTTGAGATCTCAGAGCTTTAGTGAGTAGAATGTTATCTTAACCATTACAACCAATGGCCTTAGCTACAAAAACAAAAGACCTCAGTTCTAATGAACTAGTTCTTTAATAAGAAAGGACTACCTGATTATCACAGTTTATTTGACTGTAGGTGCAACACACCCTAGCACCATATGGCGTGCTTCAAAACACCCCCACCAACTGTTATGTTTAATCCCCATGCACTGACCAGTGTGTTGCAATGAAGCTCCATTTTGGCTGTTTTGAAGCAGTTTGCATTCCGATCAGCATTGCTGTGAGTGTACAGTTTATCAGCTAAACAATTTGAAAGCCTGTGTAAAGCAGCATGTTGGAGTACCTACATAATGCGACTGCTATGAATGTTTCTGCTGGTGTGACAGTGACTCGCTCAGAAGATCTCAGACCTGACTGTATACATTACTTAACAAGCTGGTGCAAGATTCATAGAACTATATGTATGCTATATGCAGAATAGTTATTTTATTTCTTAGTTAATCTTATTTTATCCAGGTTAATTATTTCAATATTCAATTTCTAGAGATATTTAATTTGATTCATTTCATATTTTGTTTCTTTGGTTGCACTCTCTGATGCAGTGTCTTTAGATTTTATAGATCATTGTACCAGCACAACTTGCGTTCTTCAGGTGGTGGTTTACGTAATAGTGACCAAAAACGCAAACAAATGGTGATATGTAACCAAGTATATTTACTTAAGCACTTTGCCAGTATACTTTGGCATAAGAGTCTTTTTCTATTGATTAGTGTCCAAAAAAGCTAGATGAAACCCCATCTGACTGAATGTCTTAAGACAATAAAATATTAGAAATTCCAAGGGGTGAATAGTTTTTACAGGCACTATATATCTGTATTAATATAACAAGTGGGCCTTTTTGATTGATGAGTGCATTTACTTTTGATACTTTAAGTAAATTTTGTAACTTTGTAATACTTCTGTACCTTTTAGTTTTTGCAGTGCATGTAGAAATCCTGGAAGTTGGCTTGTTTTTATGTATAATAATAATAACTTTACTTACTTTCAAAAACAAGTTACAAAGACATAAAAAGTGAGGTCACGTGTCAAGGCTGAACCTAAATGCAGATACCGGACAAGCAGGTGAAGGTGGATTAACAAGTCTTTTGTTGTTGAGGTGAGGCTTCGCAGAGGGAATCCCAAGGATGTGAGCTGCCTGGCGGGCTTAGTGGGCAAGCAAACAGGTAACCCTGGAGACAGGGAGAACAGGTATAAAGGCAAGCTGGCAGGCAGGTCAACATATAGTCAAGACAGGCAGGCAAATTGACAGTCTGGTCGGGACTGGCTCTCAGTGCAGTGTTCTTGCAGGGGAGTGGTGATGGCTTGATGACAGCGAGGTGTGATGTTTCTCAATAATGGGCAAGTGTCCAGAGAAAGACACAGAAGACAAAGGGTGAAGAGAAATGAACAACCAGGCAGACAGAGTGGGAGTGGGATGTTTTACCAATAATGATTTAAAAAAAACCCTTATGAGTGGGACATTTGGACACTTGCTAAGGGAATAGGATCATTTTGTACATTTAACGATAGCTATACACACAACAGAATAATCACTCATTACATTTTAGTTATGTTTTAGTTATGGTATTTTAGTTTTGTACAAACGTTCTGGTAGCTTTCTGGCAAACTGTTGTATCAACATTTGTTAAAAAGTGTGGCACCTGTGGTGTCTATTGTTTGCAACAGTTTCTGGCTATTTCTTTTTCATTTCTCTGGCAAACACCTGTTGAAACATATATAATTATGTTTAGTCTAATAAAAGCAAAAGCCAAAATATGTGACTATGTCCTCCAAAAAATATGGGTATAACTCTGACACAGTACTGACACAGGTTTGACCCTGGAGTTGTGCAAGCTGTATTCTTCCTCTGGATTTTATCCAGAGAAAGAATGATTCATTTAAATATCATGGCAAACAAAGAGAACGGTCTAAAAGTAAAAATGAAAGGCCATTCCTCAAAGTGAGAAGCATAATTATATTGAGAGAATGAGCTGAAATTAGTTATTTTAAATTCACTACACATTGTACAATCATAACTGTGTTTAGCATAAAGGTGTTTATGAGGTAAAACTAACAACGCATTCTTATTTTGTCTCTGGACGCTTTCTGCCAACATAATCAAGTTAAGCTCACTGCTCCAATATTCTTGGATAGCTTGGGACATACTTTATAACACTTTACCTACACACAGCTGATCAGGTTTGAATATCTCCCCAGCAGTGTGTAAGTCTCATTCTGCCCATTGTGAAACAAGTTGCTGATAAGTATTTTATTCATTATAAAATAAATAAATAAAATACATGTCTAGCAAATCTCTAGTTTCACAGATAAAAAATAATTTTGTCCCTTAGAAAGATTATCCTGGCAAAACAGTTTTTTCACCTGGCAAATTTGTTTTAGTCCCACCTGTTTCACTAATAAATAAAAATGATGGAGCTTAGAAAGATTATTTTAGCAAAACTCTTTTTTTTCACCTGTTCTTAACCCATTAACACAGGAGACAAAATAATTTAGATCAGACGTAGAAATAGGATCTCTTAGCTCTCTGGACTTCCGTATATTTATCTAAGTTTAAATGAAGAAAGTTTTGAAAGAGCCAGTTTTTAATATCTGTAAGACAGGATGGTATTTTGATCAGTTGTGATGTTGGAGTCAACAAGAAATAGATCTGGGAGTTGTCCACATAAAAACAGAAACTGATGTATGAACACGTGATAATAGCGATGCTATAGTGATGGATGATAGTGAGCATTTAAGGGTAGAAATACCCTGCAAAAGTGTGTAAAATGCTAGCTGATCTTTAAAATATTTAGTGGCTTCCACTACTGCAATATGCTGCAACTTCTGATAAAAGAAAATATGCATGATAAATGTAGTGATAAGGTAATCAGCTTCTCTGCAGCATACCAGTGGTTACACTGCATTTATAGAGTTACTACAGTTTATCAGGAGTTTCAAGGCCATGCAGACTGAACAGTCGATTATAGGTACGTATTTGTTTATTGCTGCATGGTGACTATCATTCAGTTCATTCAGTCTCTCTTCATTTATCTCTCTTTGCTCTCTTGACCTTTTTTATCTATCTTCCTCTGTCTGTCTCTCTGTGCTGGCTTTCATCTACACCTCTGCGAGTTAATTCCAGGTTAAGGCCATATCAGCTCGCTGATCCCTGCCAACACAGAAGGGATCAAACCCTAATACACCATTTTCATATCAACATCAGATAAAAGCAGGATATTGCCAGATCAGCCAGTATTTGATATCAGTATCTTGTTTTATAAGCCAATATAAATTATTAGTGTCTGGGGACGTGTAACTATTGAATAATATCAATTACTCAGCATGATGACGAATGCTGTTACTGGTACAGTTTTGTGATACATTGAACTCACTAAGGGTTACCTTGTTTGTAGGTCTGTCTATCCAACAGTTCAGTGCATGATATCTCTACTAAAACTTGTCAGATTGCCCAGTATTTTGTCCCTGACCCTAGAAAAGGCCAACAATGCCTTTGATTAAAGTTAAGTTATCATCAATTGCTGCTTGAATTATGTTAACTGTTTTGTTAAATGTTAAATGTTAAATGTTGTGTTGTTGTTGTTAAATGCAAAACCCATGGAACTATGACACCAGAAACTAGAGTTGTCCCAATCCTTTGTTTTGTTAGGTTTAGGCTTCTAGAACACAGTATGCTGCCATGGTAACAAAATGCTTAATACATGTATCACTACTGCTCCTCTGACATATATCACCTCTTACATTAATAAAATCAATACATTGATATTTACACATCATTCCCATGTAAAAATAGCTAGTATATTAATGGTCAGACTATTTCCAATGTTATGCTCGCTTTGTTGGCCATTAATTAGGGAGTATATGCCATCAGGACTTATGTCAGTCTGTTATTCTGTAATTTTCCATAACTGACAATTCAACATACACACCCATTTCATGCAGTGGCAGGCCAGCTGTTTGGAGGTGCGAGCGTAATGAAGGTTTGAACTTCCCCCCCAAGCACTTTTCATGTTTACAACCGAGTGCAACGCTGTGAATGTCTTCCAGGAGAGAGAGAGCACCGTTATCCCTATATTTAAATAATATTTGCATCCCATCTCTCTCTATGACAGCACGTTCAGAGCAGCTCCTAAAACACGTGACTTGGACACACAACTAGTTCTTTTGCCTTATATTAGTCATTCTCCATTACAATGTCATGGCATTATTTATATGTTTTACACAGTGCATGCTGGTGAAAAGTGGCATGTAACAGTCAAGCGTACAACCCAGATAGTAAGTATTTGGACAGTTATACATTTTTTGTTCTTCAGGCTCCGTGCTTCAGCACATTCAATTTAAAATACAGTAATAGATACTATATTAAAGCGCCAAATCTCATCTTTAATTTGAGTAGTTTTATATCAAAATAGAAATAACTGTGTGGGAGATACAGCCCTTATTTTGATGCATTCTAAAAAAAAAAAAAAAAAGTAGGTGTGCACAGGAGAAACAGAAAATGGAAAAAAAAATATTAATTGACCAGACTGGCCAGTGTGACTGACACTGGTTTCACAACCTAACTCACAGTTGATGCCTGCATTTCTATATTGACACCAACTAAATGGTAGGAAGTGCCAGATGAGTAGTAGTAGTGTATTGCTCAACATGCATCCTTTGACAGTATCCTCTACGACCAAAACAGTGGTGGTGACAGACAATACTTGCCATGTCAGTGCCTCTCTGTAAGTCCTCTGGGAAAGACTGAATAAGATGGCTGTGTAATTGGTCTTTTCAACATCAATTAGCTGATGTGCTTCGGCTTGTGTTCAATTAAATTAATCATGCCCGAGGCCTATAAACTATACATTCACTATTGGGCTGTCAACAAATATTTCAAATTTGATTATATAATCAAATTGTGTATATGCAATTTCTGACCACGTAAGTTATTTAAGTTTTTCATAGTTTCAATGTTGGTACCCCCAGCATGACAAATTAACTGCCTGATGCGATATATGGACAATCCAGCCAAAAAATATGTGAGCAAAAAAAAAAAACCCAAAACACTCAAACAGACAACAAGCCCTTTAGGAGAGGTGATCACATGTGGTTCTGGTCAGCCTACACTTCTAGGGAGCCGTGAGTCAGTTCCTCCTAATGCAGAGGAAATATTTATTCTGGCTCTCAGTCCTGTTACTGAAGATGGAAGAAGATGGATGAGCTCAGAAATGAAGCCAAAAGTGTTCTTTGCCAAACAGATATGATGATGACTATGAATCACTTCTTAAGAAATTGAAAAAGCAAAAGTACAGGAAGAAATAAACACACTAAACCTCCTTGTGTTGTTTTATTGTGCTGTTTTCTGTCTCTTAAAGACTTAAAGTGACCCCACAATGGCTATTCTACCTGTTGGTTTTTACATAGCTAGTAGCCTACATTGTGATATGTAGTGCCATTTAGAGCACTGGTAATCCAGATTTTGTAATCTTGAAAAGTCTGGATCAGGATAATCAAATCCGATGCTGCTTTGAAAAACTGGCACAAAAGTAAAGTAAAATGCATTTAAAAAAAGTAAAATACATAACTGTTTTGTCACCATACCAATTTTTTATTGATCAAAATAGCCTAAATACATAGATAAAATACCCTAAATAAAATAATGGTTCACTAGAGCATCTCAGTGACCATTTAGCTTCCACTCCTTTCATCACAGTGTGGAACCTTGCATTCTTCAGCAATATTATGAAGCATGATGCAAGCAAGAATTATGTTGCATGCTCACTGTGGGTCAACATGTAAGTAGTTCAGTAAATCACCTTTTCAGCACACCATCAAAGCGCTCAGTTGAGGTCCTAGTTCCTCAAGCACAGTTAAATCTCTCCTCTGCATCATGGACCGATCCTGGCCATTTCACAACACAGTGATAATGAAGTCTACATTTACCACAAGTTACACATTGATGCTGTGCTGAACATGGTAAATGGACTGTACTTGTATTGTGCCTTTCTAGTCAAAGCGCTTGTGATTACACTACAAATCGCATTTACCCATTCACACACTGAATGAGTACAGGGGCTACCATTCAAGCTCTCAACCTGCCCATCAGAGGAAACGATTTGGGGTTAAATATCTTGCCCAAGGACACATTGACATGTGGACTGGAGGAGCCGGGAATTGAACCGGGAATTGAACCGGCAATCTTCCGATGAGGGGGACGACCTGCTCTACCTCCTGAGCCATAGCCACCCAGAAAAGAAACTGTTCTGTGTACTACAGAGCTGATAGTGGATTTATGGACACACACACCATCTCCAGTGGTAGAATGATCCACATGCGCAAAGCAATAAGAACCTATTCTGCCACAGTCAATGTTTAACTCCTTTTAATAGTGTGTTCCAGTTATGGCTGAAGTAGACTGGCAAGGAATAGAATGTCAGCTGCACCAAATCTAAATCTTACTTACAGTTGAACTTAAGTTGTTTTGGGCATGCAATGTGCACCCTTTGGTTATATTTTCTCTTTTGCTGTTGTAGACAGTGAATAATGGATGTCATTGTGTTGGACTCATTTTTTGTTAGAACAACTGCTTTCAACTGCTTTATTCCACAATTCCCTGTTCACACCTGTGCACAAGAATGTGTTTTTAATACAGGTGTGCTTTGACAGAAAGATAGACAGAAAGAGGAAATGGATATGCCAGCAAGTAATTCAAAGTTTCACTCATATCAATCAATACATGCCTTGCTGAACAGCGTGAGGGCGAATTATGCCAATATAATTGTGAAACTTGGCACCTCAGTAACAGCCAAGATGAAACATAACATCTGGACTGACATCATCAAGAGTGTAAATGCCACACGGAGTGGTCCAGAACCCTGGACCAGATAAAATTGTGCTGGAAGAATTTAAAACAGAAGGCCACAGAAGACCATAGTGACTCTCAAAACTCTAAAACAGGCAACGAACCATTTAAGCAGGGGGAGTTCACTCATGTCATTCTAGACATCATTGGTGGAAAAGATCCCAGGCTCTATATGGTATCCAGTCACTCTCACAAGGTGGTGAGTGTGGGACTGAGACTGAAATGCCAAACCCAGAGATGGCTAGGAGAGCAGTTTTTATCCTAACTCCTGGTGAGGCAGAGCCTGAAGACCTCCTCCACTCTTTAGGGTTCCCATAAGAGGCGATGTCTGGAAAAAGACCCCAAGAGTCAAGATGGCTATGGGTATCTCATGAGGAAAGAAACTGAGAACTGGGCAGAAAAACAGATCTCTCCAGCTGAGGATCAGATTAAACTCAACTTGCTTCAATACAGCAAAACAAAACTTCACATTGACCTCTTGCAATGCACTCACACCAAAGATTCATAAGCAACACAAGCAGCCAGCAAGCAGCGCAATGTAAGCACCAAGAGTGATAAGTTAAAGTTGAACAGAGTTTAATTTAATTACATTAGCAGTACCCAGTTGCAGACTAGTATTGGTTTTTCTTCCCACAGGAACAGCTGTACTAATATTCCACGCAAACATCTATTTCATTCCATAATGACAATGGAAGATATATGAATCATTGTTTAGTTTCCCAGAATCGTTGTGGATTTTCTGAGCAACATGAAACATGAAAACTTGTTTTTTTTTTTATCATCCGTCACAGTTGGCCTGCCAAATAGCTGTACTACAACTATTCACACAACCGAATGTGATGTTTGCAGCCCTGCTTGAACAACCTGCCTGGCATGGTCTGGGTTTTGCAAGCATTGAGTAAAAAATATTAAAAAATAAATAAATAAAAATATGTGCCATGTGTCCTACATGTCTCTACTTCCACCTTGAAACTATACTGGATCCACTCTTCCAGTGGGATCAGGATATCCTGATTTTTTAGCACAAAACATATCCTACTTAAAATGAGAGTGTAACAATTGCTAATTAAGCTTAAGTCGTGCTAACAGGCGACTCCATTGACTTTTTTGTTAAGTATCTAGCAATCTAGTAGCTAGCAATCTAGCTGGCTTTGGTGTGGCAGTTTAAGGTTAAACTTTCAAAAGGGAAGTAATTGGAATTACATCATATATTGACTCTTGAAAAAGACACCAACCTGTTCAGAGCGTTTGAATCTATGATTTAGCTGCACTGAAGTGTAACGTTATTATTTGCCTGCCAACACAGCAAACTTTCCTTAAGCAATAAAAATAATAATAATAATGTCATAAAGATAACTTCATCTCCTCTCACCTTCTAGTACACTAATTCCCACAGTCCCCACTCAGCAATGCCACTGCTTCAGATTCAGGCCTGTGAGCTAAGTTCTGTTAATGTCTGTTGAAATTTTTTTTGTTAGTGGCCAAATTTTTTAAATTGTCATTGTTTTGTTATTGTATGTGCTTCTTTATTGGTGTTTGGATTGCCAAATCCAAATCTTCAGAATCATAAATCTTTGGATCTGCTTTGATACCTAATACCTCATTTCCAGATCAGGTCAGAATTCAATCCAATCCAACCAATATAATCCTGTGAGATCATTTTGAAATATTGGCCCCATTGAGCCCCATCTACTTGCTGAAGACCAGACTAAAGGAAAGTGAGCCCACAACAAGCATTAGCTGAAGGTTTCTGCAGTGAAGGCCTAGGGGAGCATCACTTGGAGAAGAAGCGTCAACAATTCAACCAGTCATTGACTGCAAAAGATTTTCCACTAAATATTAAATGTGATGATTTTATTTGATTTAATGTGTATCTGTCCAATTACATTAAACACATAAGCTGGTATTATGTGTTCAAAGGGCTATATCTCCCACACAGTTCTTTCTAACCTCATGTAAACAGACTCAAATTAAAGCTGCGGCTTGGCACTTTAATGTAATATCCACAGAGCCAAAAGAACAAAATGTGAAACTGTCCAAATACTTACTAGCTGGACTGTAAGTGGCACACAACAGTGATAGACCACAATCAGCAATGACATATGCCAGTGGGGGCTGCTGTTTGCCACTGATACACCACTAACACACTATTTTTAAAGTGATGTATTCTGGATTTTTAAAAATCTTTTCTTTATAATAAAAAAGAGGAAATGAGATAAGAGTGTTGTAATGTTGAGTGTCTGCCGATTCTCGCTATGTCTTCATAATTATCTTCCAGGGAAATCATGACAGACTGCAGATGATTTACAGCAGTTATTAAAGAAAAACCTCTCACCTCTATCAAATAGCTCCACTTGTCATGACAGATTGGTAAGTGTGGGTGTGAGACAGTGCATGTGTGTGGATGAGCAAACGTGAGACACGTCTCGACAGAATTCAACACAACCATGGTCTCATTGTTTCAACAAAAACAGAGGAAAGAGGCTACGATGAAAAATGTTCTATGCAGCAGTGTCAGTTGCAAATACAGAAAAATAGGATGTATTAAGTATAGATCAATGTGCGTGAAACCACACAGACATTCATTGTTGTACTGTGTGTGTGTGGGTGTGTTTGAAGTGATTTATAAGGATACTAGACATTTAGCCAGTAGTGACCTGACAGGGGGAAGGGAGTTCCAGGTTACTGTAGTGTGAACTAATAATAATAATGCCTGGCTAGAGGTCAGTCTGGGACATTCGAAGCATATTATATAACTCTCTCATTCCTCAAAAAAGAAAAAAGAAAGAGAACAGCAGCTCTAGTTACCTGGTTTGACTTTTCCATTTACACGATGCACATGAGACAAAAGCACTTTGTTTTGCAAAATAAAATGCAGCTTTAAAGCCCAAATATAATGAGTAGATCTGGGGGTGAAGTCTACTTCCCACCCATAAATGCACTTGACTTATATTGAGATTTCTTGTGTCTGTCACTTTTCTGACGTCTTTGTTGAACCGACTTTGATTGCCATCCAACGGCAAGCACCGCCAATGAAACTCCTCCCTCAGGTTGTCAATAGAGTCAATAGACAGGCCCTTTGGACTTATTTCACCCCTGTTAACAGCTTCATGACCCCATAATTTATCATTCATAAATTTAACTAACTTGGCTAACACTACTCACTTCCAAATAAGTGGATAAGTTAAGGTCAGATGATAAGATTTGACTTAGTATGACACATGATTTTCTCAACCTCTGGGCTGTCTGAATGACAAATACTCCTTATGGCACTGGTAAGACAGGAAGTTGCTGTCAAAAGTCCATTATAAAAGTACACATCGCTCCAATTACAGTTTCCATGAACCCAAAGGTATTGTTTAGCCTTCACACAGGGCTATATTCTATAACTGAAGAGTGCACAGAGTAGAGTGCAGATCTCTGCCAGATGTGTAGGTTTTCTTAAAAAGACGTATGCAAAGTTTTTAAAAAAGTGTTTTTGTATAGTATAGTCTCAGTTTTCTTTAAAATCCCTAAAATAGTGTAATGGTATTGTAACCAAGCATCCTGGGTTTGCCTAACTGCTTAAACGGAAACAATAAACTGGACGATAAGTCCAAACAAACATTGTTATTCATTTAGAATATTTGTTTATTTATTTAGAACATCTTGTTGTAACACACCACACAGAGTGAAACCCCTCCCTACCAACCCTCTCGCCTCCCAAACAAGGAAGAGTTGAATCTCTCTCAATTCCCTTCAACTCCTTTACAGTAAAGATGGTGGTGAAGATAATGAAAATGGACATTTATTTATTTCGTATGATGCCTAACTTTAGTGGATCATAAATATCAGGTATTGAATTCATCTGCAGATAAATTAAAGATGAGACTAAACCCTTCTATGGAAGTCAGTTTTTGAGACATGACAAAGGCCAAAATGTGGCCTGCAACAGACTAGGCAAGCATGGTTTTTAGCCTAGCTGATTCCAAGAAAGGTCTTTTGCTATTTTGTAATGCATAACATAAAATGATGAGGACTGATGATAATAAAAAATTATTAAAAATAAAAAATATGGTGGATATTTTATAGGCTATTCACTATATTTAAACGAAATATTTTTTTTACTACTTGCAAGGTAAAAAGAAAAAAAGAAAATAAATGAAATTCTTCCTTGCAATGTGTCGCAAGTTTTAAAACTTTATTTAGTCCCTCATGTAAGGCAATAAAATTGACTGAAATTGTAATGAAAACCTTTACTAAATTGCAATCAGTTATAAGCAGCTGAGAAACACACAAAATGCTAGTCCAGTTATACTGTATATGTAAACCTTGTAATATACATAGTCAACAAATAATAGATTTTTTTTTTACTATATAAGTGCTTATTCTATATGTATGAATGATGAAGCCCTACAGCACTCAAGGATCTGTGCAAAACCATTTTTCAAGGTTTTCTAACATGGGTGCAAAGGTCACACTGCTATATGATTACAAGATAAGAAACTGAAAACTGACAAACTAATAGTCACCATAGCCTTGACCTTGACACAGTGTTTTAGCTATATTCAACTAGGATAATACATATCACTCTTTATCAGCTTTTATAACACAGCAACTCAATTTCTAATCAAGTCTCTTGTGTTTTAAGATGGAAGGACTCTGCAGAGAATGTCAAGCACGCATACCTGACTAAAGGCAAAACCTGCAGTAATAACTATTAGAATAGCGTTTTAGCGCAGTTACTTTCAGTAAACTGTATTTCATTTTGAACGCACAAAATGTTTTAATTATTCTGATTAGTGTATAATTATCATGTCTGCTTACTTATGATTCACTCTTAGAGACCCTTTCTCTTAGGAAGACAGGACCTCACCAATACCAATGACATTATTGTGAAAGACATATCAAAAAAAAAGAAAAGAATTGTCTAATATGTAACTTATCTGACCTGACCACTGTGTCAGATTTCAAGCTATCTAAATATTGTATTTTTTCCAGCCAGCTATCTAAATAATGTCTGCTGACTGTGAGTTGTATTCGACGTAATTACGTTGGCAAAATGCCAAACAATAGCACTGACAAGAATAAGTCCACTAGTCTCACAGTAGTAAACCAGCAGCATGTGTCTGACTTGGGTGTATTTAGAATACCCTCTCGTTATCTGGTGAGACTCTGGATATGATGTACAGATAGTCATAATACAGTTTGATAATACTATTATATAAGCAGCTACAACACATATGTTACTACATGATCAATGACAAGTGATATAAATCAGCAATCTGAAATATCATAGGGATATTTAAAATATAATAGTGATGTTGGAAATTACATAAAATAATGTCAAGATTCCAGTAAACTGGCTCAGTCATATTAGATATACAGTGATTTTAGTCAAGCTTGCTAAAAAAAATACTGTTTATGCCATTCCTAGATGAGACATTACCATCCATGTTGGTAAGTTGGTCCTCCACTTTGGTCCAGACTAAAATGTCTCAACATTTTCTGTTAGGTGTCTCTTAATGACAAATTATATCAAATTTAGCCAAATACACACATTTTAATATGAGCGCCTGCTGTGTACTGTGCTTCTTCACAGTCTGAAGTGAACTGGATTGTGTTGGTAGTGGATTTGGATTAATTTTAGACCTCCTTGCAGTGATACACCTAACCAGTGGATGCTGAAGGCCTACTGAAAAAAAGAGACAAGAGAGATGTTTATAATATTTTGAGTTGGATAACTAGGCAGGGGCACAGAATCACATCACAAACATCGCAATGTAACGTGCTGACTTGTTAACTTCAGTAAAAATGTTTTGTTGTGTTATTGAAAGATGCAATGTTGCATTCATTTCTTTAGGGTGGTATGTTCTTCATTAATTCATTAATTAATGACTAGTTCTCATATATAATCTACATTTATGCATCAGTCATTTAAAGCATTGTAAATCTGATTCACTTCACTTAATACATAGAATGTAATCCTTTAAACTTAAGTATGAGAATTGTTTTGTAACTTACTTTTTATTGGGTTTTTTATAGAAAACATAACAAAAGTAATACATAAGAGCAAAAAGTGCCAACCAGACACGGCACACACAGGAAACGAGGAGAGGATCCATCGCATATATTTTATATAGATTCACATATTTATATCAACACATATTAATTCTGCACATGGAAGAAAAAATAGTTTATTTTGGAGGATACTGTATATCCTTAATGTAGGTATTAAGTCAGGCCTTATTGTTGACTAATTTTCATCAAAGACATCAGTTTGAGTTGTTAGTTCAAATGTAGTTCTCTCCTTAGTATTCACAGACATGGCCGAAATTATTGCTACTATTGCTTACATTTTATTAAAATAATTCACCATTCACCCTGAACAAATAGTAAAATATTTTATCAGTGCATGTCTATGTTTGGTTTGCAGTGGAACAAAGTTCCAAGTTCAAGATACGATAGTTTCAAGTTTCCCCATCTGTTACTGTCTGAATGACATTGGACTCCACGGTAGAAGACCCAGAAAGACCTCACTTCTAAGAGGGAAACACAAGAAAGCCAGACTGGACTTTGCTAAAATGCAGCAGGATATCCAGCAGGATAATGACCCCAAACATACATAAAAAGCAACTGAGAGTGGATGAGAAGAAAATATTGGACCATTCTGAGGTGACCTGCTGAGTCCTGATCTGAATTCCATTGAACATCTGTGGAAAGAGCTGAAACTACCAGATGGGAGACAGTACCCCTTAAACCTGAGCGAAATGGAGCACTTTGTGAGCCAAACTAGTGGAGAAGTGAAAAAACCTTATTCAAAATTACAGAAAGCTCTTGACTGCAGTTATTGCCTCCTAAGGCTGTGCTACGACATATTTATTTAAATATAAAAAGTTAAGGGTACCAATATGTTTAGCCATGCCATTTTCATTTGTTTTATTGTATTAAATAAATTGTTAAGTTGTAAATCAAAAGCAAAGTTTCAGCTATATTCAATGTGAAATAAAAACATATTAATATCATATTCTTCTGTCAGTTTCAATGCAATACAGAGAAAATGTATTATAATGAAAAAAAGGTGGAAGGCTACCAATACTTTGGCTACATCTGTATTGTACTGTGTTTATTTATGGTCGCTGTGTCTTTTTAAGCCATTTTCTGGCTCAAGCCTTTTTGCATGTCACATTCTAATAAATGATCCAACCTATTGGTTTCTTATAAACGTATTTGTCAGTTAAACATGGAACAAGTAATACTGGAAAAGCCTGTTTAACTGTTAAGATGTGTAATTCAGCAAACCAATTCAGACATGCAAACACAGTGGAACTATTTGGGCTTTTCAGTTCATTTTTCAAACCAGTATGCAAACTCATATTTCCAACTTATGTGACTTTAGAATCAGGCTGATGACAACGCAGATAAGACTACAATTACAAAACTAAAACTGCAACTACCTAATCACACTTACTGACATAAAATCAAAACCAAGCTGAAAATAAGAAGTTAATTTAACAATGTAAATCTACATTGAAGCCTAAAACAATATTTTCTCTGGGACAAATGAAGCCTGTAATGCTACTAATGCTATCCCAGATAGCAAAATTGCTGTGGCCCACATCTCGACACTTTCATGTGGCCCACATACCGCATGGAATGATGGCATTTGGGTGGTCCACCCCTGTTTGCCAGATCCAGGCCACAAGCAAACCATAACAATGCCACGTGTAAACCAAAAACTAAACAAATAAACCAGATCTGGCCCATATCCGTACCACAGTTCATGTTTATTCTGGCCCTGATCGGGCCCACATTTCATATCCTCTTCCGCCCCACATATCACGTGGAATGATGGCACTTGGGCAGTCCGCTCCTGTTTGTCAGTATAGCACCTTTCTAGTCTCCTGACCACTCAAAGCACTTTAACACTATGAATCACATTCACACACATTCACCTGCCCATCAGAGGAAATCTAGTTATTCACACACTGAGCAATTTGGTGTTCTGGAGCAATTTGGGGTTAAGTATATTACCCAAGGACACATGCAACCTGGAGGAGCCAGGAATTGAACCACCAATCTTCCGATTAGTGGATGACCCGCTCTACCTCTCCACATCCTGTATGGAATGGTGGAATTGTGATAAAGCATATGTGCGTCCCTGGAAAGACAGCTGCCTTAAGCTGTGCAGCCCCAACAAGGTGCTATAAGTTAATCAGTTCAATTGGGTACATATGGGGTTCAACCCTAATTGCACCAAACAAGGCATCTTGGCCAAAACTGGCCCAGATATGTTTTCAGATGCCAGAGCCACATTGGCTACATCATGTGTTGGCCACCTCAGACTCACTTTCAGATTAGCCAGCACTAATTGTGCCACATCTTTACCTATAGTGGCTCAATACTGTTCAACTATATTTGGGCTATATTCACCATTTCAAATATGGGCCACCTCAGGCTCCCTTCCAGATTAGCCAGTGCTTACTGTGTTGTATATTTGCCAGACCTGGCCCAGATTGATGTAAAATATTTGGGCTATATGCCATTGATTCTGCTGCCAATCAAACATGTCAGTGCTCCTAAAACTAGCTCCTATTGGCTAGTTTTACTGCCTCTGCCTCCACAGACAGAAGAAGAAGCAGAAGCAATGTTGTTTATGAGGTATTTTTACATATTTCTTGAGAACCATTCATCCAAACAACTTCATACTTGACATTGTACTTCCGTGGGTCCTCAGCAATACACCTGCCAGTATGAAGTCGATAAGATGAATGGTTGGTGAGATACATGAGGGACACACATATATACATAAAAACATACAGAGATAGCTTTCTTCCTTTATAGTTAGATAGCATGGCCAGCCCTCCTGAGTTATTCACCAAAGCTGAACCTCCCATAAAAGCATTCACCTTTAGCCACACTCGCAGCATGGCTTCAAGTAGATCAGTCAATCCACCACTTTGGATTTAAAAAAAACAGTCTCAACAACTATTGGATGGATTGTCACAAAATTTTGAGCAGACATGCATGCTCCCCAGAGAAAGAATCCTAATTACTTTTGTGCCCTGACTTCTTCCTCCTGCAAATCTAAAAACAGTTGTTTAGTTTACTGCTAATTAGCATATAGTTATTAACATGCTAACACATTGAACTATGACAGTAAACTTTACCTTCTAAACACAAGATTGTTGTCACTATGAACATATTACAATGGTGATGTTAGCACTGTCGTATTAATGCACTACATAATTATAACATTAACACTAACAAAAGTAAGCACAAACATGAAGAGTTCCTCAAGCTTCTACAAGATGATTACCATATTGAAATGACTGAAAATAAACTGGTTACATGAGGAAAATGCCAGCAATATTTGTATGAAACTGATTTACAAATTATTCAATGAAAAGAAATTAAGAAAAAAAAACTGAAAATGTAAAAAGAAAGATAGAGATCCCCTCTGTAACTTGTTTTCAGCTAACTAGTTGTCCACTGAGCCAAACAGGATTGACCCCTTTACACACATCCCATTATTGAAATAATGCTGCAGGGCATAGTTAGCTTGTCACCCTTGTTTAAAACAAAACAGTTGATAATTTTTTTTTTTAAACTGGCAAGGGTATGTTATGAAATGTGTGTTAGTTTGTGTGTCTTGGTGGCAATTCACTTTTCCATTAAGCTAATATTAAGGTTTAAATTTGGGTACACCATCTTGAATTCTTTATGCTTTGCTTCCTTGAGTTATTATAGTTGTTTTCCGATGTTAATTCCTGAATTGACACAAAATATTCTTTTACTATAAGAAGTGACAGCCAGCCTGGATCAAAGCTACAGCTACCAACACCTATGAAGCTCATAATAGAAAGAGAAATGTAAAAACAACCAGTGTTTCCCCTAGGTTGAGTGGTTTGGCCTGGCGTAAATTTTTGATGACATGATCATAATGATGTCTCCTAGAAATTTTGATAACTTATGACACCCATTTTAATTATTAAACTTAATTTTTAAAAAATGTATTTGTTTTTCTCAGACAGTTTGGTGTGGAAATACTGCCATGCTGCAGTTGCTGAGTCATCTAAAATTGATGCTGTGAAAAATGAATTCATGTCAGCCACAGATAGTGAAATCAGTTTTGCAACAGTAAGATAGTAAGTAAAATTTATTAATATAGCACCTTTCGCAGACACAAATCACAAAGTGCTTCATAGTCAAAATAAATAAAACAAAGATAAACAACAGATAAAACACACAAAGGGGGGGAAACAGGCATAAAACTCAAGTTAAAACAAAATACCACATACTACTTAAATGATTTAGCTGCTTTTTAAGAGTCCACAGAATCCAGAGACCTCTCACTTAATGGGAGACTACTCCAAAATTTAGGTTCTGTCGACTGGAATCCACAATCTCCCCGAGTCTTAAACCATGTCTGAGGGAGATATAAAAGACCCTGGTTTGAGGACCTACCTGGCTCTTGGTGTGGGGGTGTAGAAGGTGGAATGTGGAGCCTGGCCATGTAGGGTTCTATAAGTGAGCCAATATTTTAAGATTTAAGATTAATTAGATATTTTAAGATTAATTCTAAAATGAAGATTTACTAAGGCAGGTAAAAGATAATTACAGTAGTCTAGACATGATGAGATAAGGCATGTATTAGCATCTGCATCTCAGCTTTTGACACAACAGACCTGGCTTTGGCTATGTTTTGTAGGTGAAAGAAATGTGATCGAGTCAGCATCCTAATATAAGCATCAAAACTCATAGATTGTTCAAAAATCAATCCAAGATTACACAGACTACACCAAGACCAAGTTTAATACAGGCAGCCTATCAAACACATCAAGTTTGAAGGAAAAATATTACTGGATGTTGTCAATGTACAAATGATAGGAGATATTGCTGAAACTACAGATAATTCATCCTAGTGGCATTTATAGGGAGCATAAAATAGACTCCAGGACTGATCCTTAGGGGGTGCCACAAGACAAAACAGCAGTGTCTGACACAAGTTCATCTACAGAGACTGAGAGCAGCCTATCAGTGAGATAGAGTCCAATGCAGTCTCAGAAATGCCCACCAGGTGTTTTAGCCTGTGGTGGTCAACGGTATGGAAAGCCAATTCCAATGCAAATACCAAAGGTCTAATACGTGGAGTGTAATTTACAAAATTGAATTTGTCAAACACCCTGTGCAAAGCCAGTGTTTGAACAAGTAGCTTTTCAACAACCTTTTTCTAAAATTTTGGAGAAGGGAGTTTATAAATAGGCCTATAGTTCTCTGACAAGCAGGATTCCAGGTTTGGTTTCTTCACCAGATGTTGGACAATAGCCTGCCTAAAATAGCAGGGGGGACACCCTAATAAGAGAGAGTGTTTATAATACTTAATAAGCTGGGACCTGTCATGTTCTATTGGGACATTCCTGTGTTTTCTGTATTTTGGTATGTCCTGATTATTTTTTGCAATTCCATTAAAAGTATCTGCATCGGTTCTCATCTGCTTCCCATCACTGTGTTTGGGTCCACCTGCTCCACTCACCCAGCTAGCTGACAAGACCAATGAATTTAAAAACCTTTAAGAGCAGAGAGGTTGGTAGAACATCTAGTGGGCTTGAAGAGGATTTCATTTTTTCGTAAAGAGGCTGTAACATTGTCTATAGAGACTGGACAAAACAAATCCAAGATGGGTTCGTCTACGGTGATACAGGTGCTGTCTTTCCTTTGCTGTCTGTTAGGGCTGGGCTAGTGAACCCAAGAAGAGGACACTTCACAAAATAAATCTGCTTGCTGTCGCCTGACTAACCTGTCAGTTTACTGACCAGCCTGGATAGAAAAACAGTGTTGAACGGCAATTCAACATTTTCCCTTCCATTGCAGTCAAGGTGGGAGAGTGTGGTGTTCAGTACTTGGGAAGTGGCACCATCCTTGGATTGGTTTGGTTGGTAGGGAAATTGCAGGGAATCTAAGGTGCTTGGTTGAGAGAAGCAGATGTAGTCCTTTACTAACCTCTCAAAGCACTTCATGGCCACTGAGGTGAGGGCAACTGGGCACTAGTCATTCAGACAGGCAGGGGAGGCAATATTTGGCACAGGGACTGTTGTGGACAGCTTGAAGCATGTGCGGACCATGGACTGGTCAAGAAAGTTGTGTGTTGCATCCTGTTTTATTTTGGTGTTTCCTGTTCCATACAGGTTGATCACTGTTTGACAGGCACCTGTGCTGATTAGTGAGGCTGAGTCTATATAGGCTGGTCTTCTTTGTTCAGCTATCTCTCTCTCTCTCCATCCAGCTGCAGCAGCTAGGTATCTGTTAAAAGAATTTTGTCTTTTAGGTAAATCAGGAGACTGGATTCGAAAGAGTCAAATGATCATTTATTCTTGTATACAAGGAGGCGTTCAACGAAGCAAACAAGTTACAGGGTTGAAGACCTGCCCTCAGAATGAGGCAGGCTCTTTTTATACCTTCTATACATGCTTTTCACATTTGTCATAAATTACAGTAAGTATGTTTGGTTTTTCGCTGAATGTGTAAATCTATCAGGGAAGTTGACCTTCTGACACCCTCTCAACCCGGTCAGCTTCCCTAATCAACAAGCATATGTCTGTCCACAGGAAGTGGTGTGCTTTCCCACAACCGTAAAACAGAATCTTTCCATGAACAGTGGTCAAAACAGTTGGTCAAAACAAGATAATCACAAGCAGATGGTCAAAAACATTATAATTTCTATAACAGTCGTGCCATGTCCACTATCACTCTGACTTTTTCTTGGTCTGGCTTTAGGCCCTCTGCACTCAGAATGTGTCCAATATACTGTATCTCTGTCATTCCAATCTTGCACTTGTCTCAATTGGTCTTAAAAATTATAAACGTTGTAACATGGCATTCCCCAAGGCTTCCCGCAATCATAAAACAGAATTTTCCCATAAACAGTTGGTCAAAACAGTTGGTCAAAACATCGTAATTTCTATAACAGTATCCAGCCTTCCTTTATGCATCCATTCACTCATTCGTGTTTCATTAAGTTTCTGTAATACATTCACATGTAGCACATTACTACTTGTGTGGTCTCCATTACTAGGTTTGGTGTTTGAGCCAGCTGTAACGAATGTTACAGCCAAAGTCCCTCTTTTTGTTACTACATTTCCACCTGCAGCTCAATAGGGAAACACAAAGAGGGAATTTGATGCCAAAAAGACTGCGAATGTGGCGGATATCCACTTCTCATATTCGCTTCAGATCAACTTTCAATTGCATCAAGTGCATTTCTACACTAAATGACTGTGTGGACACACTGTGGATTTTGGCCCCCTTCACTTCCATTGAAAGCATATTTGATCTTTTAATAGCCAGTATAAAAAGGAGGAATGATTACAGTGAGGAAAACCTCTTTCACTGTTCATATGGACACTTGACTGTTGTTTTAAGGCACACTTGAAAAATAGTATAGGGTACAGTGTGAGATATTAATCAAATTCCTAATACGTTTTGTTGAAATGTTGACATATGTTTTGTTGACATTTTGATATGACACCTATTGTTGAAAGGTAATATGCTATGTTTTGTTAAAATGTTAATATGATACGTATTTGTTGAAACATAAATATTCAACGTTTCTGTGGTTTGCAGAAACGCACAATGCCAACGCTTTATTCTGGCAATCAGGCTGCTCTGCTCATATGTGTGATTACCTAAGGCCAGTATGTGAAGGGTCATCAAGTTGCATCAAAGTGGCTGTGGATCGGGGGGGCAAGAGTCGTGTGTGGGTAGTGCTACCTTAACAGAAGCAAAGAGGGCAAGTAGCAAAGTGTCTGCGCTGTAAGAAAGCAGGAAGCAGACATGTATTTGTGTAGCTTCCATTTCTTTGTGATCATAGAATTGTTAGAGCTCCAAGTAATTCATTACCACTGTCATTCCCCCTCCAGCCTTTTGGTATCTATCAAAATGTGCCTATGATGATCATGCTATAATGTAATGTGTTATCGTTGTATTGTTCTATCGTTTAATGCTCTCATTCTAGATGAACCAGATTTCATCTCCCCTAGCACAATGGCAAGTCTTAACAGGTCACACTTAGACACGATGTAAGAACGGTGTTAGTAATGTTCATTCCTGCTCCTGCTCATGCCTACACACACACACACACACACACACACACACACACACACACACACACACACACACACACACACACACACACACACACACAAACACAAACACAGAGAAATCAGGAGCAAAGCAAAGACCTTGAATGTATTTACCAACCTAGATGCACTATCACTGTGCAGTCCTTCAGGTAACACTGTCCATGGACTCCAGTCAAGGCCATCACACACACACATACACACACACATGCATACACAACATACAGAGCATGCTTGGAATTCTGTTTCCTAGAGAAATCTCTGTGAGATTACAGGCTAGATCAAAATAGACTTCTTTTGTGATGTAAATTCACAAGAAGACACCCTTTAATTTGTTTGTTCTGTGACAAAATGACTTGAAATGAAATGACCTGAAAGAGTGTCTGGAATTAAAATGATTCTTTCTATAACACTTAAAGACTAATTTATTTATGTTTATGCAAATTTACACTTTTTTCATGTGAAATGTTCTGAATTTTTCAATGTCTGCTCAGTTTTCACAATCATAGTTGAAGGTAGTACCAGAGTACATAGAAATTATTTTCAACCAACAAAATGTTGACTGCAGATCTAAAATATCGCCTTCCCTTTTTTCCATGCAAGCAAGCAGTTTTATCAGTTATCTGAAACAACGTCATTGCACATGGGTTAATTCATGATGACCTTTGTTGTTGCACAACAAATTGTGGAAAAAAAAAAAAGTCTTTTCTCCCTCGCAGTTCATCACTCCACCCTTAAGTCCACCCTTGGCAGAAGCAGCTATAAAAACATGCCGCATGCTACCTGTGATCACACTGGCTTAAACACTGCTCACAGTCACAGGTTGCTTACACATTTTGCAGCAACAGATAGTGTCACTTTGTATTTATTATGCCTGGGTTGGAAGACTCTAGGAATCTGAAACAGCATCCTTGAGACATATTTTATTCTTTAGACTGATTTTTACGAGACAAGTAATTGTTAGTTAATCACAAGCCTGTCAGTTTGATCTGTGTGGAGCCTCAGATCAGTGTTAGCGAGCCTCTTGCTGTGTTGGATCTTCCTCTCATCACCATTATCAACATCATCATCATCATCATCATCATGATAATAAGCATTGCTCTGATCTGGGCAGTGGTGGTTGGATTTTGCTGCCTTCTATGGCTTGCTGTGGGGACACGACACAGGTAAGACTATAGAGTTCATCTGTAAACAGAATTGTACTGTATGCAGCATTTCTTTTTTAAGCAGCAGTGTTTTACCTTGACAGCATGTATGTAATGTTAAGCAATAATAAGAAACTCCTGATGCACACTAAATTCAGCACTGACGTAGTTTTTTCCAGGTAAACAATAACACTTAGTATGATGCATGTGGCTAATTATATAACTACTGCATAATGACAGAAATATGTGTGCAGCGTGTACTGATCAAACAAAAGCTTTTGTAAAGATGACACAATTTGTTTGGTATGCTGTTGATTCACAAACATTGTTACCAGTGTGTTGTCACTGTTAGCTGATGTTGTCAAACCTTTTATCAGGACTTGCTGACCATGTGTATTCAAAATGAAGATGTAGCTGACTTCTTTTTTTGAAATAATGATGATACTTCTTGGTTGGATTGACACAATTAAAAGTTTCTAACATAAAAGTATATGTTATGAAGGGTTATCTCGTTTACAAGTGCAAGTGGTATTTGGCTTTTTATGCCTTGAGATGCAACCAAAATGATTGTCAAGAGATGGGGAATGATGTGCAACAAAGATCTTACACTGGAATTGAACCCTGGGCATTATGATTACACAGTCAGCAACCTTAAATATATGCACTTTTCAAAACGGTGTTCAAACAGCGTTAAAAAAGTCCTTCATAATAACAGACAAACAAAAAAAGTAAAAAAATTATTGGTACAAAGTAGAAGTTAAAAGTGACATTGCATGTAAAAAACAATTAAACACCAACCATCATGTATCCATATGTCAATATTTGGTCATTTCTAGGTTTTCAGATGTGTCAAATGTATAAATACAAATAAATTTGTGTTCAGACTTTGAAACTTATTTACCTGGATTTGTTTTTTTTGTTTGTTTTTTTTTTTGTTTGTTTTTTTTAATTAATGAAAAATGTACATTGTGGAAATGCATGGACATCTCCAAACTGTCATTGCGAAGTGAAAAAAAAGTAAAAGCGTCTGTGAGGTAGCTATTGTTCCTGTAAATGTGTCACAATTTTTTTTTTTTTAGACACGTTTTGAGGCATTTTTTGACTTATAATAGAGAAGCAGACAGGAAAAAAGGGGAAAGAAAGAGTTATGACATGCGACAAACCCTAACCCAGAGTCGAATTGTTTGTTGTTGTTCTGGTTACTAGGGTGCACCAAGAGTTATTATTTTTGATTAAATGTACAGTAATTAAATTCAATACCAAGCTCTGTCAAAACAACCCACTAAGCCCTGTTAGAGAAAACCTGTTGACCTTCCATCACTGGCAATTGGTTTTGACTTTGTATGTTCTGCTGTTTCCTCCATTAATGTCCACAGGCAGCCTGGTGAGCCTGCAGTTGAAAATGGCCTCATCCCCTATCTGGGTTGTGCTCTGCAGTTTGGAGCCAACCCTCTCCAGTTCCTTCGCAGTCGACAGAAGAAGTACGGCCACATTTTCACCTGCAAGATTGCAGGCCAGTACATCCACTTCCTGTGTGACCCCTTCTCTTACCACTCAGTCATCAGACAAGGCAGACACCTGGACTGGAGAAAGTTCCATTTTGCTACATCTGTCAAGGTGAATTTATTTGATTTGTGTTTTGTCATTCACATAATGTGTTTAGTTATCTTTCTGGTTTCACAGGAGGCTTTAGTGTGTCATCAGTAAATTCTTGGATGGTCCTAACCCTTTCCTTCATTCCCCCACTAGGCATTCGGCCACGATAGCTTCGATCCTCGCCATGGCTACACCACAGAAAATCTCCACCAGACCTTTCTGAAGACCCTGCAGGGTGAGGCACTTCCCTCCCTGATAGAGACCATGATGGGGCACCTCCAGGATGTCATGCTAAGGTCGGACACTCTCAGCCCCAGCAAGGACCACTGGGAAGTGGAAGGAATCTTCGCTTTCTGCTATAAGGTCAGGAAACAAAAGGGGTTGTTTGTTATCTGGGCTATGTAGTGGATAGTGGACACTGTCTGGATTAGATTACCTGAAGATTTAGTGTATTCAAGTTCGACCATTTCTATAGCTTTCATCATCTGGATTTCGATTCTAAAGTAACATTTTCAACAGATCTGACATCTGTTGTTCTGTCCTCCAGGTGATGTTTGAGTCTGGCTACCTTACACTGTTTGGTAAGGAGTTTGGCGAGGATAAAAGTCAAGCTCGGGAGGCAGCTCAGAAAGCCTTGGTGCTCAATGCTTTGGAGAACTTCAAGGAGTTTGATAAGATCTTCCCAGCATTGGTAGCTGGCCTTCCCATCCATGTCTTCAAGAGCGCCTACAGTGCCAGAGAGGTTAGTGGGTTTCTTCTAAACACACACTCGTATAAAAAGATGCAATAACAAAATAAATCCCCTGTGGTGTTAGCTTTGCTTAGAACAAGGGACATGAAAAAGAGAACCCCATGCATATGAATGTTTTCTTGTACCTATCTAGAACCTAGCAAAGACCATGAATGCTGAAAACCTGTCCAAGAGGGAGAACGTGTCTGATCTAATCTCAATGAGGATAATCCTGAATGATTCCTTATCTACCTTCAATGAAGTGGGCAAGGCCAGGACCCACGTCGCACTGCTCTGGGCCTCACAGGCTAACACCCTTCCAGCTACTTTCTGGAGTCTTTTTTATATGATCAGGTATGCTGATAGTTTTCTTTTTATTTACTATGTGGGCTCTCAAGATATGAAACAGAAGATAGCCACAATGGATGTCCTGGTATCTGGGTCATTTCTATGTATCAGTCAGTTAAAAAAGCTGGGAATGTAACCTCCAATTCGGACTGTGGCTGGGATCTAAAAAGCAGTCAGTTGACTCAGTTCATCTGCTGCACAAATTGAACATACAGAACTAATTTGGTAATTTGCAATGTAATCTGGGGTAAATCAAGGACTTGTAAAACTAAAGGCAAACAGGTTTACAGCTTTAAGCTACACATAACTGATCATTGCAAAAGAGAAGATTTTTAAGTTTGGAAGACCTTAACAGTTGCAAGGACAATTGAGAAAATTCAGTATTGAGGAAAACAATACCAGAAGAGAACATTTGCAGTCTCTAACAGTGTTTTACTGTCTTATTGAGTGTTACTCGTGTCAGTTGTCATTTGTCATAAATTAGAACATTGAGAACACAGCCCCTGGCCTGGGGCTAGGGTGGCTGATGTAACATCCTGAACATTAGTCATATAAATTATATTATAGTTTTACAGACTTGCCTACAGACGAGCCTGTTAAAGGAAAAATACCTTTAAATAAATCAGGAGACTGGATTCGAAAGAATTAAACTGGTATTTAATCTCTTGTATACAAGGAGGTGTTCAACAATGCAATCAGGTTACAGGGTTGAAGACCAGCTGATTTGTTAAATTAGCTGAATAATTAGCCAGCTAGATACCTAGTTGACATTGCTTCTCTATTAAACCAACTCAGAATAACTAAACTCAGAGCAATTAACAGCAAATGACTCTGCTGTAGAGATTAGTACAAACTGGACAACAGCTGTAGAAGCATAATTTAAGAAACAAATCTACCAAAATATTGAGGCTGTGGCTCAGGTGGTAGAGCAGGTCATCCACTAATCGGAAGATCGGCAGTTCGATTTCTGGCTCCTCCAGTCCACATATCAATGTGTCATTGGGCAAGATACTTAACCCCAAATTGCTCCTGATGGCTGTGCCATCAGTGTGTGAATGTGTATGAATGATTAGATTTCCTCCGATGGGCAGGTTGGGACCTTGCTTGGTAGCCCCTGTGATTTGTAATGTAAAAAATGCTTTGAGTGGTCGGAAGACCAGAAAGGCGCTATACAAGTACAATCCATTTACCAAATATTGAAGAAATATCCTTTGGTACACCTTGTCTTGACCTTGTCTAAATCTTATCCATTAGCCCTTACCCTTTGTACCATGCGGCCAGAATTGTTGCATCATACTACTACACATTTATCAGTTTCAAACAGTCAATTATGGATTTTTTTTTTACGCCTTTCTCCCCATGCAGCTAAGGTTGATAGAAGATTGTTGGGGTAGAAAGCAGTCTTGTGTGTAATGTGGAGCAGATCAGCAAAGTTTTGTAACATGTCTGAACTTGACAGCATCTCAGCTGCATCTTCTTTGTGTGTGTTGAGCATATAGGAATGTAGAGTAGAAACATGCTAGGCTGGTGCGTCATGATTTTACATCACTTTATCCAGGTGTTACAGCCACTTTTAATGTATAAACATCAACAGTGCAGTCAGAAAGTGGACATTCATATGATTTTCACTCTACATCTGCACCAAGTGCCACAGTTACAACCGATCTAGTAAACTCCACCACAGGAAACTAGACAAACATAGATAATGCAATGAAATTAAGAATATCTGCACTGTCATGGTGCAAAATGACCATTACAAGATATGTTATCATATATCAGTAAATAATGTCAATATGGCACATCCCAAACAGTGACAGTAACATGACTAAGAAACTGAGAGACTCCTGTATCTGTTTTCAGGAGTCCAGACGCTATGAAAGCAGCTCGTGAGGAGGTGCAGAAAGTTCTGGAGGACGCAGGCCTGACGGTTAACCCTAGCGACCCCACACTCAACCTGACCAGAGATCAGCTAGACAACATGCCTGTTTTGGGTAAGATCAATAGAAAACAGAAGTTAGTCCTACAATAAGTAAATGCTAAATTTAGTTCAGGCCACAGTTGTTACGTACTGAATTTTTCCCTTGATGTGCAGATATAAATGTTTGATTTTAAATGTAACCAATGATTATTTTTTAACCTGATATCTTAATTTTTTAAATTGTCTTTTCTCATTACAGACAGTATCATAAAGGAAGCAATGAGGCTTTCAAGCGCCTCCATGAACGTGCGTGTTGCTAAGGAGGACTTTTTGCTTCATCTTGATAACCAGGAAGCTTACCGTATAAGGAAGGATGATGTCATTGCCCTGTATCCACCCATGCTGCACTACGATCCAGAGATCTATGAGGACCCCTATGTAAGAAGCATGATAAGTTACAGAATAATACCTTAACAAAAAAAGTCAAAGAATATCAATTAAGGTAGAGCAAAAATTTATCACTTCCCTCTCCCCCTCCTCTTCAACCCGCAGGAGTATAAATTTGACCGGTTCCTGGATGACAAGGGTCAGGAGAAAACCACCTTCCACCGCAGTGGCCGCCGTCTGCGCTACTTCTACATGCCCTTTGGCTCTGGCGTCACTAAATGCCCCGGCAGATTTTTCGCCATCTACGAGATCAAGCAGTTCCTCTCTCTGGTGCTCTCGTACTTTGACATGGAACTACTGGACCCTGCTATCAAAGTTCCACCTCTTGACCAGTCCCGTGCTGGCCTGGGAATCCTCCAGCCAACATACGATGTAGATTTCAGGTACAAGCTGAAATCAGACTTCTAGGCTCTGTGTTTGTCGTGCAGAGTGATTGTACATATTGTACATAGTGTATATTTAACAATGTTCATGTCGAGGCCTTACTATGTAAATAGACTGAATTGTATATTTTTTGTTGTTTATGCTTTAATTTGCTGCTTGAGAACATGTATTCTGTACATGATGTTGTCGTCTTCAATGTATTTCTAATAGTGTTGTGCTGAACACTTCTGTCTTTGTTGGACCAGTCATATGGTATTTCAGAGTAAAAGTGCAGAGTAGCATCTTCAATTCCTGTGGAAAGACAGACCTAGAACCATATAAATGTATTTTATTTAACATTAACAGTTTATTGCATAATTGGCCCCTTTAAAAAAAAATCTTGTAGTTACTTACTGCCAACTGTTTTTCAGTTGAGTATTTGGACCTGATTGATTTAAATACATTTCAATATATAGACAAATATATTTTTAATGATATTTTTAATAAAAACAGTCCTCACTGTGATTTATTCAGACAGGGCCACAGCCTTGCAGAAATACTGAGATCACCCCTATTTCTGTCTCTGTACTTTCTACACAGCATATTGAAAACTCTGTAAATCCATCAGATCATCTGTTTTGCTCTTTGACCACTTTTTGGTACTGTCATTTCACGTCAGCTCATTCATTTTGTGAAGTGTTAATGCTGAGGTCAGCATGACTAAGCTCTTTTTTTAATCAATGGATGTATTACCATAATCATCATTTGAATTCATCTCGTAATAGTTGACCTTGGAGTTTGCTCTCTTTGGCTGCCTCCCTCTAAAACAGTGTTGTCAGTTAACTTTCACACAACATTTCACTGATTGTTGGCCAATGCTGACCCTTATATCAGTGTACATCTACCCTTATTGCAAGATAAGCTGCTTCACAATAAGATACATTGTGGCTGGTTTAATGGTGTGACCATTAATGTGTGTGTATAGTGCACACAGAACTACAAACTTTATAGGAAGATACCATTTTTAATATAGAGCTGTTAAAAAATGAAGGAATGCTCTTTTGCACAAGTCCATGTGATATTTCTGCTGCAGCAAGATAGCTGGCTTTACTCTAATGAAGTTATTGAAAAGAGGACTGTCAGCACTCTTGACTCTCATACTGTGAATTACATAATAAACACACACTGCAGTTGGGTATGGACCTTCACTTTAAGAACTCGTCAGATTCAGTCGTGGTTTGAAATGTGCTGAAGTGAAAGGTCATCCAGTTATTGCTATATACTGTTTTCACGTGAAAACCCAACTCCACATCAATATTTACATGTCTCCACATTCCACGTGACTAGTTTTACTTGCTCTGTGAGTGGAGGGCATGTGGTTCCCTGACAATCTGAAGGTTATTCACCAAACAGAAATGCGACCCATGTGCGGGTGTTGACGTGTATGTGCTGTGCAAACAGATAATAAATCAATACATTTGTACACCTGTCTGTGTGCAGTGTTCTGATGTTTCTGCCTGTTGAAACCACTGCCAATGCTCAGTGCCAATACAGAGGAAAGGCTTTCTCTTCTAAGAACTTCAGCATACACACACACACATCATATTTTGCATTTTGTGTTAAAATATTTGTTGTCTTATTTTGAAACTAATTCTCAGATTCACTATGACTCAACCAATCATCAAATCTTCATCCTCCCAAACATCTGACAATTATAATAATAAATAATTTGGTTAAAATGTCCTCCTTAGAAAGTTATACGTAAGTATATAACTTTGGTCACATGATAGCAGGTGGGCAGATATGAGTGGACCTTGTATTGAAATTAATTTAATAATTATTAATAATTTGTTGTCAAATGAAATGCCTTATTTAGTCAAATATGTTTTTAAATATACTTGAACATTGTACAACAGACATTGCACAGACCTTTCATGGCCAACACTTTTATGCACACAAACATGCGACACAAATCAAATTTTAAGCGTTCGAGATAAGTAGATTGGCATCTGATTGGTCCCAAATTTATTCTGCAGCGTGACAGCAAGTCCAAACATCCAGCCAGAGTCATAAAGAACTATCTTCATCACCAAAAAGAACACAGAGTCCTGCTACAGATGGTATCTCCAGCACAGACCCCTGATCTCAATGATCTGTTTTGTATTGTTGGTTACTTATTTCAGCAGTATTGTCAATGATAAATAAAAGTACACTTGGTTTACATCAGGGACTTGGACATGAACAAAGTAGGGCGCAAATAAATCACTCAAAGCTGAAAATCCTGTTTGTGGTGTTTGTTTGCTTGCTGCAGGCTCTGTTCACACCCTGTGCAGCGTTGTGTTCACAATGCATTACGCAATGCTGCAGCACACACAGATGGGTGTGTACAACAGACTGCCCCTGGTGACCGTTTTACCCATGGTGCTGAAATTGCTTCTCCTCATTTTCATGTAACCTGGATTTTTTTTTAGCAACATACAGATGACAACAAATATATTTATGAAACCTCTCTGTGGTGGAGAAGATAGTAAAAAACAGTAAATAAATGCTGACTTTTTGTATTTTGTTAAACTTTTCTGAGGTCAGTCATAACATGTACCCTGAATTCCTTCACGAAACATCTTAAGACTTATCTTAAACATCTTAAAATTTCATAATTAAGTTGTTTTTTGTTGACTTGTCTATTTTATTGAATCTCACTGTTAATGTGTTTTAAATGGTCTGCAACGTGTAATCTGTAATGTTTTAAACAGATGGAATGCAATATCATCTTGTGTTTGACTTGCATCCTATGTATGAGGAGTGCATGCAAATAATGTGTATTATTATTATGATTATTATGATTATTATTATTCATGCTCACAGACTGATAACCTCTAATATAGCTATCAATTTACCAATTAGTAATAAACTGTAAGTAATAAACAGTAATACACTACAAAGGGGAAAATATTTAGGATTAAAGGTTAGGTTCACAATTTTTCAAGTGTCTATAACCAGCAGTCAGGTGTCCGTATGAACAGTAATCATTCCTCCCTTTCCTATTGGCTATTAAAAGATCCCCTTCGAATATGCTCTCAATGGAACTGATAGGGTACAAAATCCACAGTGTATCCACACGGTCATTGAGTGCAAAAGTTTATCTGAAGTTTAATGAGGCTTCAGCAGTCCATCCTCTCCGTCCTGTACCAAGAAGATAAGTCTACATGACACACAGGAGGAATGAGTATGACAAGAAAAACCTGTTTCAATGTTCATTTTGGCTCCTGACTGTTGTTTTAAAACAGTCTTGAAACACTGTGAACCCGTCCTTTAATAATTGGTGTCACAGAAGTTGTAAAAAAAAAAATACAACAACACACAGGCTGCCCCCTCTTGCAGGCTGCACATAACAGACTATGTATAACTTAGACACTGTGTAAGTTTTATTTATCATCATTGATGCAGACTTTATATGTGATAAAGAACAGGACAGGGATGTATTTGAGCTCCAGCACCTTGCTGCCAGCTACTGTGCTAAGCTAGGCTACTCACAGATGTAGCATTTTTTTCCATCTGCACTGTAAAAATAGGACAATTTTATATTTTGGCCGCTCCATTAACACATTTCGCCCCATTATGAGGGGGTAAAATATGAGGAACACTTTTATCAATCAGTTTATCATAGTTAAATTTGTGTAAGCTGAATATTGGAGCAGAAAAACTTCCAAACTAGTTGTGCTGTTACAAATCATGCATGTAGGCCCAGCCCTAAAAGTCTGATTCAAACACAGAGAAACTTTCCACTTTCAGCAGATGAATGTAAAAACAGCCTTCTAAGTGTCAAACTCTTTTTGACATGGAGAGTGAGTAGGGAAAATGAACTCAGTTTGGGGAATTGCCACGTTAATCAGAAATGATTACATTTTACATTATTTAACCTCACGGTCAGTGTTTCTCTCAGTAATCAACCAAGAGTATTTATAACACACAAATGAGCTTTTGAAAAGAATTAACCTGCATTCATGTAGCAGGAAGAAAAAGGAATGGGATATGTAAAGTGCCTGAGAGCAAGTTACAGCAAACAAAGGCAATCCTTTCCTTATATGCAAAACATTTATTACTAAAAGAATGACCTAACAATGACACAATATAAGACTAACCAAAGCTACAATGCTTTTTGTATAACCTAAACCTAGCAGTGAAAGGGTTGCCTATTAGAATGTAAAAAGGTTATATATAACAGTCTAAAGCTTCAGCCTACACCTATTTGGGTCAATGTTGTTTTCCTTTTAATTCAATGCCTCATTGTTATTTATTTCTAGGTGCATTCTTTTTGAAAAAAATGTTATAAAGACTGAAACTTCTTCTAATGCTTCTACTAACTGTACATATAAAGATACAATGTAGGAATAAATGAATGCATGATCAGAGTTTACAACACTTCTTCAGTCAATTTCATCATTTAGTGTCTAAAGCCTTGCCCTTAATGGTAACCTTTGTCATATTACTAACACTCATACGTTTCAGTGTAGATTTTCCTTGATCCAACCTGACTGTATGAGTCATACGGTTGAGGGTGATGAAAGTGTCTAAAGTGAGCTATCTTCATCATGGTTTGCATTGTTTTGCTGTTGATCATAGGAAAAAAAAAACCATCTGATTCCTCTGAGATAAATGTATAAAAAAAAAAAAATAGGCATCTTTGTTCATATCAGAAAAAATGTTGATCTTATGCAAGTCATGCTGGGAAGTACATAGGAATAAGCTGACAGTGGGCCCCATGCTGGGATGTTTTCTTATTTCTCACTTATATTTGTTCTTGTTCAAAGTATGAGGAACATTAAAAAAAAAATCCTATATGAGATCCAACAAAAACGATATTAACTGCCTGAACTTGTCATAAATTGCTTGTTTCAGCCTGATGAATTCCACCTATTCATGAGAAGGCGCACGTTCATAAGATGTGATCATTAGCATAGTCCAAGCCCCTAAAATTGCTATATAAGGCTTCATGTTCCGCTCTGTTTGTGGGTGAGTGGCATACTCACATACCTACACAAAGAGTAAAAACACTGCACAGCTTCAAGCCCTGCTTTCAAAAAATCAGAAGACACACACATGATTTGACATGAATGACGCTAGATGTTAAAAAAAAAACAACTTTCTGGAGCAAAGCACTCTGTGATGAGAGGTGGTCATGTGACAGTCACAGAGATATCAGAGGAGAATATTCCAGTTTACACTATCTAGGTGATGTTACACTGTCAGTTGCAACACAACATGATACTGGACAGAGAGCTGCAGAGACACAGAGGCAGCTGTCAGAGTGACATGAGTCTCTCACAGCTACTGAAATGTACACGTTGCTGCACCAAAACATGCCAATTAAAATAAGATGAAGATTCAGATAATTCAGCCCTATAATTACTAAACTTGTCTACTGTGGAGCAGCGGTGGACAGGTTCAGTAAAAGTGGCACTCCAGTTACGCCATAATTTAACATTTCAAAACAAGATTTTACCAGCTGATAACCGCAGGAACAGAGTTTAACAGAGGAAGAATGCAACCGTTCTTCAGTCAATTTCATCATTTAGTGTCTAAAGACTTGCCCTTAAAGGTAACTTTTGTCATATTACTAACACTCATACATTTCAGTTTAGATTTTCCTTGATCCAACCTGACTGTATGAGTCATACAGTTGAAGGTGATGAAAATGTCTAAAGTGAGCTATCCACCAGTAACACTGCTGGTAGATGGAGAGATTTCCTCCAGTAGGTCAGTGCTGCTGTTAGCATCTCAAGTTAAAGCTGTCTCAATCAGCATACATTTTGAAAATGAGCGGGGGGCAGTTTCACAGAAACTGTTGTAGTCAAGTCTAACTAAATCTCTGGTCTGCGTCAAGTCTTGAATCCCCAGTGTCTGAAACACCAAAGAGAAGTCCCCAGCTGAGTCCTAATCATCAAGGCTGAGCCAATGAGCTACAGTGCTCCACTCTGACACAGTCAGAGCTGTCATACAAATAAAAAACAGTGACATTAAACAAAAATGACACAGCTGTCACCATTTCATATAATATATATATATATATTTATATTTATATATGTGTGTGTGTGTGTGTGTGCAGTGATGTGAAAAAGTTTTAGGCTCTAACGGTTAAGTAAGGATATAATGGGAATAATGTCATAAACAGTTTTGATTTATCATAGAGGTTACACCACAAACAGGATTTTCAACCATGAGTGATTTATTTGTGCCCTACTTTTGAAGCAGGGAACAAATCATACCCCACTCCTCCATGTAAACCAAGTCTACTTTTATTTATTCATTAACAGTACTGGCGGAATAAGTCATCAAAAGAACAAAACAGATAATTATATGTCAAAATCTTATGTCAAACTTTAGTGAAGATAAAGTTTCAGTTTCAACTGAGGTGTTTTCTTGATGAACATCCTTGCCCCACAATTTGAACCATTCTGTTTAGTTATATTTCTCTTCACTAAAAAGAAAAGTTATATTAAAACTGTAAGTTTTTAGGCTCTAAAAGTAAAGTGAGGGTGCTTTCAAAAATAATGTCATGCATAGTTTTTATTTGTCAGTTAACTTCATACAACGATCAGTAAACAGAAGACATTTAAAGTCAATATTTGCTGCGAGCAGCTCTGCCTTTAAAACAGCAGCAGCTCTCCTCGGTACACCTGCGCAGTGTTTCAGGTGCTTGGCATCTTGGAGAAGTTGCCACAGTTCTTCTGTGGATTCCGGGCGTCCCAGCTGCTTCTGTCTCTTCGTGTAATCTCAGACTGACTCCGTGATGTTGAGGTCAGATGAGTTCTTTGCTGGAGATACCATCTGTAGCAGGACTCCATGTTCTTCTTGTTGATGGAGATCGTTCTTTATGACTCTGGCTGGATGTTTGGACTTGTTGTCATGATGCAGAATAAATTTGGGACCAATCAGATCTTTCTCGCTCTCTCAACTATGATGGCCACCCACCTAGAGTCAGTTCTGGTTGAAGTTTCCTCCATGATGAGAATTTTTCCTTACCGCTGTTGCCAAGTGCTTGCTCACGCTCATCCTGCCCTGTGTGAAAAGTATCCTGAGATGACTTTTTTTGTGATTTGGTGCTATATAAATAAAAATTGATTGTTTGATTGTGATTGTGTTGCATTATGGATAAGAATCTACACATCTCAAGCACCTAAAACTATTTTTTAAAAGTCTGACCCACTGATTCCGATCTCTGCCGACTCTGAGTTAAATAAGATTTATTTTTTTAATTTTATTTATGGATTTACAAGTATTACAAATTGCGAGCTTTGTGTCTTCTTCATTCACGCTAAAGAACCTCCACACCAGCAGCATGTGTCATTGTGGCTGTCTGGACGCTATGTGTGGATAGTGCAGCTGTTTGCAGACAATCTGACCAGCAAAATATCGGATACATGGGACAGATCACGGTACAGTCATATCATTAAGTTTACAGCTCAAACATGTTGAAGTCTCCGGCACCTCTTTAACAGAATGTCCTGAGGTTGTAATGAATAGATTAAGATTATTGAGAAGTTGTCAGAACTCAATAAGAGCACAAGCAGCTTGATTTGTTGACAAAATTTCAATTTTCACCATAAATATTGGTCGTTTATGTTTTGAATACTCCTGTCATTGTTATGTTATGCCATTGTCGTTGTTAGATTGTTGTCAAAGAATATGTATATGAATATGTATACTATGTTTTAAGAGTGTGAAAGGCAGCAAGGCAGCTAAGAAACAAATTTTCAGAACTGTCAGTGTAACTTTTTTTTTCACATGACTGCATAACAAAGCCTTGTAGGCATAAAAATGTGCTGCACTGCCCTGGTGGGTTAAACATTTGTAAACCATCTCTGAAATGTTTTACAAGTTCGGCCACTAGAGCTGAACTTATGTAACCTAAAGTAACATCCAATAACCCCATTATCCTGCAGTAACCTCTGCAGTGCGGTGACTGACAGTGGACTCCACTGTGGACAGACAGAAGGCAGAGCAATGCTCCAAATTGAATTAATGAGTAAGAGATGTGATGTGTGTTGCTGATTACAGCAACACAGTTGTCAAGTCAAGGGCACCTCAGCTGATGTCTGCTCAGACACGTGTGAGTAATAATGTTTTTCAGAATGTGCAGACTTCAAAAACCAGTTCCTACAAGTCTGATTATTTGTTTGACTTTGTTTTAGGTTTAATGATATGGTTATGGCTGGGTCAGGGTAAGGTTGGGGCTTTCCGTAAGAGTATGCTTCCAGGAAATTCATACGCCACAATACGAGGATTGTAATATTTATATTGTGTACGTGCTTATGTGTGTTCTCTATCATATCAGGACCATCTCTCCACTCCGTTACATATTCTGTATGTACAGGGAATGATCCCCCTGCTGTCAAGGGATGTGGATATTTCTTTAAGACACACTGCCCTCATGCCCTATGGTTTATCTATAAAGTAACTGTGCTGGCATGTAATCATTGATAGTTTGATCGAAATGTGTCACCAAGCAGCCTGATGCTGGAGAGATCTCTTCATTCTCCATTCTCTTCATTCAGAGAAGCAAGGTTACAATGCCAGCATACATTCACTTACTATATAAACACACTACAACCTCAAACACACACAAGTGGCCATTCATATAGAATCAAATGGTTTTATTGCTTCTAGTAGAAGTCTGGTAGTATTTTTCGTCCTATCCACTAATCCTGTGAAAATCCCCAAACCTATAATTAAATATTCCTTCTAACAAGTATTGTTTGTTTAGTCAAAGTCTGGTATTAAAGAATATTAAGGATAAACCACCTCAGGTTTATAAAACATGGAACCTTTTTTTTCCTACTTAGAAGATGATGAATTGGATTTAAAAAGGAGGACTTTGTGGAGCTGTTAACTTTAACACCATTTCTGTGTTTGTCAATCTTTCAATTATGTTTATCTATAAAGCAGCATATTTTTTTGTTAAAGGTATTAAATAGTTTTTTTTGTTTGTTTTTTTTTTTTTTAACAGAAAGCCCAAGCTGCCCCCTTTATAAAGAAGCAACTGATGGCTTACACCATCGCTATCTTCCAATTTCATATTACATACTAACTGTATATGGTACAATGTACACAATATACTAAATATATCGACATATTACTATCATTTTATGCAAGCAGGAAATGATTAAATCTAACTCAATGTCACTGCTAGTTAAAGCTAAAAATCAGAGGTAACTGAAATGAACTCTAACATGATTAAAGCTGCTTATTTTAAACCATGTTCAGAAAGCAACAGGTGTTTGAATCAATGTGTATCATTATGTGTTCACAACTGACTCTTATGCATAACAAAATAATATAATATATATATAACTCCAGTGGGTGTCACGTAGTCTTGCCAATATGTTAGCTGTAAAGTGCATGTACAAGATGTTTTTCTTGATAAATATGTGCCTTTAAATTAAAAACATACTTGTCATTGTCACATAGTATCACCAAGGTCAAAGTGTTGGAAGAAGTCATGGTCAATAAAGCACTCTCCTATCAAGAGGGTGACACGTTTAATATAACCTTTGCCTCCTGTGACGGTGGGCGCGCGTATCTGTGTATCAGATGGACATCATTGCTGCAGCAGTAAATGTCCTCCCTTCCACCCTCACCTGTCTAAACAGTGTGTGACAGCAAACATGTTATTGAGAAATACCTGGATGACCTGAAAAAACCTCCACAGATGACCCTCAGAGGGATACAATCCTACCTTTACCTGAAAAGTCGAGAGCAAAAACAGGTTTTTGTAAAAGTTAGCAGTAATATTAAGTGGTCAAAATGATCAATTGAAGGGCATACATCAATTTTAACACTTGGATAAATGTTTCTATCTTCAAAATAAAATGTGCAACTGGATTAATATTAGGCCGTTTTTTTAGAAATTGTGGGTGCTAGTATATTTGTCAAGATTTTCTTTCAGTAACACATAGTGTGAGTCCATGAAGTCTTCCTCTTTGGCATTTATAAGCTGAAAATAAACATTAATAAATATTTATAACACACTATAATGTAGTTATTAGTAGATACAATTACATTCAAAATGTTTATTATAAACAGTATGTGTCAAGAAGTGTAACTTCTCCTATGATGACATATCTACATTATTACAGCTGTGATATACTGTGTTGTCATTCATTGTCTGTTTATACAGCAGCCTCCACTTATGGGTGCCCACAACTACATTCTAGGGTTAAAAAACATTTATTAAGTGTTCATTTATGGCTTAAATGCTATTTAAAAAAATACAGAGACTTAATGTGTTTCCAGTTATTTTTTCAGAAGCTGGAAGGTCATTGGAAGTAGAGTTGCTATGGCTTAGACAGTACTGCAGCACCCCCTGGTGGATGGTAGAGGACCTGCATGTTCCACAAGCCCATATACGAGGCTGTAGCACACTCAGATTTAACACTAGTGAAGACGGTGAAACTAGACAACCTAAGGCATCCATTGGTACGAGCCTTGGGTCTTGGGTATTGCTTTGTTCAGAGTAAATTTTAAGATAAATATGGTGGACAAACAGAGAAGAGTTTGTTTTGATTGTATAAAAAGAAATCTCTATATATTTAGTTTTACTAGGACTTTTATTTGTAATGGAGTAGTTTAACATTATTGTATAGGTACTTTTACTAAAGTAAAGGATCTGAGTACATTTTGCACTACTACCTGTCACCTCCCACTTGTCTGCATGGACAAGTATAAAACATAAAACTACTCTGTTGAGTCCTTTAAACCTAAACTTAAAACTCATCTTGTTGCCTTAACCTACATTAGTTTCCTTTAATTGATCACTTCATGACCTTGTATTGCACAGTGGATCAGTTTCTGACTCAATGACTTTACTAAGCTTACTTAGTTACTAGGCTTAAGATTACTGATTGTTGCAACTGTTCTGATAATCATGACATCTCTCTAAGCTCCAAGCTGTGTGCCTCTCTCTTCTGTCCCCATTATCTCCTCCTGTCTCCTCTTGTCTCTCAGGCACCTCTTGCTGGACCAGCACCCATCCTGGACCTGCTCTGCTTGCCAGGCTGTCCGTTCCATTTCCTGAGGTTCTGGATCTGGTTCCCCCATCCTGCAGGAGTTCAGCCTCACCTCATCTCTCCCTCTCTGAATGATGTCTTTATCCTACTCTCTCTCTCCTGTGTCAATAATGTCTTTTCTTGTTTCTCCTGTGTGCATGTATAGTCTGTCCTCCTGCCAGGTCTCCGTGGTGATGGAGGTCACGTGGCTCATGTCCTGTTCTGTTCTGGTGGCACCTGGAAGCTGTTTGGTGTCCTCTTCATCACTTTCTTCACATATATTATATATCCATTATAATTTTGTTATCCTGTTCCATGCTTTTCTGTTCTCTACACACATCTACTGCACATCTGTCTGTCCTAGGAGAGAGATCCCTCTTCTGTAGCTCTTCCTGAGGTCTCTTACATCATTTTTCCCAGTTAAAGTTTTTTTTAAGAGAATTTTTTTTACACATATCGGAGAGAGGATGATGTATTACTGTACAGACTGGAAAGTCCCTTGAGGCAAATTTATGATTTGTGATATTAGGCTGTACAAATGAAATTGACTTGATTTGAGTACTCAAAGACCAATTTGCATGGAGACCAAGTATACAGATACTTTAATCTTACTACTTACTACTTTCTTTACTTTTATGGATTTCCTCTTACAGCTAATTTACATCGGTGCTTTTAAATTGTTGTTTTTATTCTATCTGCATGACACAGCACCTGTTTGGAGATGCAGTGAATGACAAAGCTCTCTTGAATCTATTGAATCGTTCCACTAACAACACCATCAGGCCCCACTTAAAGGTTCACAGTTTTTTCAAATGTGTCTTAAAACAACAGTCAGGTGTCCATATCACTGTAATCATTCCTCCTGTTCATACTGGATATTAAAAGATCTCCTTCAAGTGAGCTTCCAATGTCATTTAGTGCAAAAATGCATTTCAAAGTAGATAGTCATATCAAGTGGATATCTGACATCAAATTCCAAATTCTCTCTTTGTTTCCCTGTTGAGCTGCAGGTGGAAGAATAGTAACAAAAAGAGGGACTTTGGCACTAAAAAGACTGTAACGTTGAAAGATATCTACTTTATTTGACTCAAATAGATAGTCGATATCTTTGACTAAAGATTAACTTTTAAATACTTTGTTGCACAGAAGAATTGTATCCCCATCACTTCCATTGTAAGCACATTATGAAGGGATCTTCTAATGGTCAGTATGAACAGGAGGAATGATTACAACAAGAAAAACATGTTTCACTGTTCAATGGGCATCAGACTGTTGTTTTGAGATAAACTTGAGAAATTGTGAATCTGTCCTTTTAAGCTTCTGTTGGCCTCTATATTAATATAAACTCTACATATAAACAATAGGACATAGTTCAGTGGTAACTGTGAGAGCAGTGATTATTAAACCTTAGTGGCTTTACACTATCAAAGAACATTCTTATTTAAATCTGTTCACATCTATCTGCCTTGTTGTTTCTTGCATTTATATCAACCTACCAAATGAGACATTATAATATGTTATCTTGCATCCGTAAAAATGGCAGTCTAACAAACGGAATTAGAAATGCTGTGTTCATTTCAGATTTAAGGGCTAGATACATGACGATGATATTGTAGTGCAGTTTTATGAATGCAAAGACAAATGAACGTCTTCATGAACACACAAAAATAAATTGAGGGGAGCGTTATTAACCCTGGTCTGTAGAGGGCAGCAACGTGTGAAAGATACATCCTGCTGAAAATCAGTCGAAGCAGAAGCGGAAGTTGATTATTTCCAACCTTTGAGGATCAGGATCCATGATCAGGATCAGGATCACTAACGGGCAGAAAATGTTCTCAGTTAATTTGCTATGTAGGTTGCGGGCGCGTGCTGTTTCTCAGTCATTCAGTTACTTTCACGTGGCGGCCGCGCGACATGCAGCGCCGCGTGCAGCGTGCTGTTTCAGAGGTCTCAGCGGTGAACTGCCGCGTGCTGACAGAAGTACACTGCGCGTCATATACAAGGTATTTAAACTCATCTCACTCTGTCTCAACTCCCATAGACACAAACAGTGTCGGTGGTCAGCAGCTCCTGTACATGTTAAACATGACTAGTTGGCTAATGTCCCTGACATTGTAGTAGCCATAAGCTAAATTAGCATTAGCCGGCATGATCAGTCTGTCTGGGATCGACTCTTAATGTCTATCCGTCTGTCAGACACACAGACATTAACACATCCTTGATGCCAAGTCCCATAAATTACGTCCACGTTTTCCTCACCTGCCACTTTTCCTTGCGTCCCTTCAACTAAAGACGTGAGGAGAGAGGAAACAAGGAAATATGTTTTTTAGAGAAATGAGACATCCTTTCCTTATAAAGGTGCACAGTTATCCCTGGCAGAGCAGCACTGGTTTCTCTCTGTAGCCTGTTTAATAACCCAGAATTATGTTTCAGGGAAATTCTGTAACTCATATTGAACCTGACGCTCAGGAACCGACACACCCTATATTGTCGGTTATGATTGGACCCTGCAGCTGATCAGACTGATCTTATACTAAATCACAACATCACCACAGTCTTATATTGGAATGGACAGACAAATACCACATTCAACTCAAGTGTTTTACTCCGAGATTTGATATTTGATTTGTTTTCTGATTCAACAACTAGTTGAAAATAGCAGAGGGGTTAAGAATAATAATATAGATATTTACACACACACACACACACAAATACACACCTTAGAGGGGCTTAAGTGTTGAGGTGAAGAGCTGAGTTTTCAGGTGTTTCTTGAATGCACCAGGGAGTGAGCAGACTGTGGGAGTGTGGAGTTCTGCTCTGCTCATTCCACTCTCTTTCCTTTAAACATCTGAACTCATGAATAACACATACAGTTTATAAGCCATTCTAATCATAAACTGGGTTATTAAATCATAAATTTACAACCAGAATATTAATGAAGACAGACAACGATAATTCATTAATACATTGAAGGCGTTCTGCCAGTGGAAATGGTCCATGTTTGTCTGATTTGTGTGCAGGTTTTTAATCATGTGCAGTTGTTTTCAAACTGATCCAGCTGTGCTGCTGTCATCATAAATGGACATTATTATGGATGGTATTATACAAACAGTGATGCTTTAACTGTGCAGCACACAGCCAGTTATTTATAATTATATTATAAATAACATTATTGTTGTTATTATTATTTATAATAGAGAGGAAATATTGGATGTAATCGTTTTCTGCATGCTTAGTTTTCTCACTACAAGACAAATATTTGGAAGTCATTTGAATACCCTACATGACACTGTGACTATTCTAACAGATGACTCCATTGTATGTATGTTGTGTGTCTCTGAGCAGGTGCAGTCTGGTTGTCCATCGTCCCGTTGTCTCTCTACGACGAGCCACTCTGAGGAGGGGAACCTGATTTACACTGGCAGTCTGGGCGCTGCTGTCCGCGGTGAGTCCTAAATCACTTCATAAGCCTTTCTCATAATGAGCAGAGTCAGAGCAAAGATGTACCCAGCAGGAACAGGCTCATGAAACATGCTGTCAAGTTGCATCATGAGGCAGCAGAGTTAAAAGAAGCCATCTGAGGTGAAACATGCGTATCTTTACTTGAGTTGAGGACAACTACACTTGTATACTGTAAGAGTAATATGACCTTTGTGACTAAAAAGCCAGTAAGAGTCATTTATCAAAACACCACAACACACAATAAGTAACAAGAAATAGTGGTATAGAAATTCTAAACATGTGTTCAGTAGTAATTCATTAACACTGTCTTTCTGTTTGATTATCACTTCTTTGGTAATCATATTTACTTGGTCTGTGCATAACCTGGCTGTCTCTTTCTGTCTGCTGTCTCAGGGGTGAAGATGTTCTCTTACAGCACCAGTGGAGCCAGTCTCTTCCTCATGCCCCACATCCTCTTCAAGACCGGACTCGGAGTACAGAGCGTCGCCATGCAGATCGCTTTCTGCGGCATCATCGGCTTCTTCACCTTCCTCACGCCGGTCCTCCTCCACATCATCACCAAGGGCTACGTGGTCCGCCTGTACCACCACCCGGACACAGACACCTACACCGCCGTCACCTACAGCGTCTTCCTCACCGAGAAAAGGACCACGTTCCACCAGAGGCAGGTCAGGATCCCGGCCGTCAGCAAGATGTTCACCAGCTTCTACGCCGACAAGGCAGGACTGCTGGTGAACCCGGACCTGTTCCCCATGCCTCAGGACTACAACCATCTGATGGGCTACGATAAACCCTTCAGCTTCCACGCAGATGACATGGACAGACCTGAGAGCTGAAAGACTCAACACAGAGACTGAACACAAGTGGTCTGTGAGATCATGTGTTCCAGTTAGCTGCTATAACTGTCGAATGTGTCAGTGTATGAATTCTGTCCAAACACAGTATACACTCTGTATCTGCCAGTGTGAAACATCCATGGAGGACTTGGCAGCCAAAATCATATTATGTAGATTTTCAGATGGTTTTTTTTTTGTCCATTTATTTTAATGATGTTTAATATTAATAAATTATATCCTCACTATCATGACCTGTAACACACTTGCAGGGCTTTGTTGTAAGCTGTTTTCTTTAGTGACCAGTGCAGAGTGCACAAACAGGTGGGAGGTTCATTTAAATGAGGCAGTGCAAAGCCAGCTGTTGAGAATTTGGTTGCCGTTGGATCTTAGAAGTTGAGCTGCAAATAACGTCTCAGATCCGATGCCAATCAAATTTTGTCAGCAAGAGCAAATAAAATACTTGAGGTGAACATGCAGATGTAACACATTAACAAATGTAAATCAGATAATTTAAAAACTTTCCAACCGTTTTTTTTTTTTTTTTTAATTAATTATTAGAGATAACTTAAAGCAGGAAAGTCAGTGAAGCATGTGCTTTGATGAATTGGAGTGATTCTTACAGTATCTGTGGTCTGTAGCTGCTTTATACGGTATGAGAAGCTTCTTCCTTCTCCTTTAATGAACATTAAATCCATGCAGCATCTGAAGGCAGCAGGACTGATACTTTATGTTGATAAAATCTGATTAGAGAAGTGCTGCGCCAGAGTTTAGTGCCATTACGCACGACAGGACATCAGACTATTCATTAGTCCTGTGCATCACAGGCTCCTTTTTACGCTTCAAATGGTTTCTTATTGTAAGATTCAAACTGTGACAATTTACAAAGCCTAGAACTGTGACTGATTAACAGATTGATGCAATCAAACAAACAGCTTCTCTAAAACCTCTTTTGTAAATGATCTCTTTCTATCAATATAGACATTATACCTCAAACTACATCAAACTCGTGGCATCACACAGAAACCCCCCAGCAAAGGTTGACTGGACTGAAGTTGGCTGTGAAATGTAGAGAAAAATAGAATCCATGTGTAATATACTAGAAAAAATGGTCTACACATATGTGCCTATCAGATGTAACATGTATACGATATGGCACTGCAAGTTCCTGTACCTTTAAGTATTATTCACTTATATCAGCCCAGTGTCTCTGAAAATATCAATTTAAAAAAAAGAAGAAGGAAAATTGTGATAATCTATCTTTCTGGAAAAGAAAAAAAAAACAATGTCTTCATTACTTTGGATAATCCACAGACCTCACAGTCAGCTATCTTAATTGGGACTTTCTACTGAAGATGAAGTTGTAATTCAAACTGTTAACTGTGTAGAATTGTCCATGTGAAGCACAGCATCACACACCAGTAACACAAAGTCCTCTCATTACACACTTCTACTTATAATAATGAGAAAATGAGGGTCAGGGGATCCTGCTACTTTAATGATAGCAGAGGGCGCTTCACACATGACACACATCTCTTCCTCAGTCACCCACACACACTTCTCCCATCTCTTCACTTGATCTTTGTGTTGATGACTTCTTCTTCTTAGAAGATGTTATCAGTTGGCTGTCTTTCTTGAAACTTAACTTCTGCCACCAGAGGGCAACATGGCATCTTTCTCTCTTCTTCTCTTCCCATCGTGAATTCACACACCATCTGCACAAACTTTAATTCATAATTCATAATTTGAGGGTACAAATTATGAATTGGAGAACATGATTTCTAAACTGTGTGTAGAGATTTCTAAACTGAGCACAGGTTTACTCATGGATCTTTTTTTTTTTTATTTCTCAGCTGACCCCAGGGGGCTCTGTAGTTGTTCAAAACCTAAGAATGTAATAATTTGACACACCATACTTCCCTGTGTACAGTGCAGTGTACAGTAATGTGTGTGCAATGGTTAAAAAAAATATACTTCATTTTAGCACAAAGGAACTTCTATAAAAGGATGCTTCTTGTACCGCTAGATAGATTTGTGATTTAGAGGAATATTGAAGCTGAATTTCTACATTGATACTTTGTCAAATCATAGTTTTAGCAGTGTCTGGAGATGCCAAATGTAGCTTAGAAGGATCACATTCTCAAAATCAAAGATGTTTTGTGTGACCAATAAAAAGTCTTGTAAAATGTATTTTTATACAGTCAATGGTTTGGATCATCTCTTCTTTGGGAGGGTGCTCCTTCATGCTTGAGGGACGGGTTCACATTCTTTCAAGTCTGTCTTATAACAATAGCCAGTAGTCCAAATGAACACTGAAACATGTGTTTCTTGCTGCAAACCAAGTATTTGCAAAAAAAAAAAAAAAGTTACCATGTCATGATTGTTTCTGTGGCTTTTGCAGTGTTTTAATAGGTGTTCAATGAAGTAATGTACTGTGTATCACAGCTCTTAGTTACCAGTGAGGAGCTCCACTACACTGAAAGCTACTGATTCAGTCAGGGACATCAGTGAGTCAGTACTGTCTGTTCAGTAAGAGGAATCTGAGTTAAAGATTTGTTTGTACATGTATTGAACACCTCTATTACATGACCCATTCTTTCATCTCCTCCACACCTGATTATTATAACTCTCATGTCTGTAGTCAGTGCACAGTGCTGCTGTCATGCTAATACACTCCCACTGTACAGTTCAGATCTGGATTTAAGATGTTGATGGTTCACTTGTTGTTGGGATTCCTCCAAGGTATTTGCACATCTGGAGTCAGACATGTGAATAACATGTGTTGACAAAAAAAAAATCAGACATACCTGTCAGACACACACATAAAAGAAAACCATACACTTTACACTACTTTTTTTTTTTTTAGTGTGTGATATGTTGATTGGAAATTAAAAGAGAAAAAGGTTGTGATTCTTGAAATATTTTCAGCTTCACATCATTTTATTTCCTTTTGTTTGTGTGTTTTATGGTTTTATCGTAAACTTTTTTGTATCATCTCAGTATCCGTGTCATGAAAACATTAGTGACTACTAGGGGTGTGGACCTTTTACTCACAAAACGGTCCGATTCGATCTCGACTCACAGCCTATGATCCGATTCAGGGGCGATTAATAAAGAATACTAAACGATTCAGTACGATTCGATTCGATTCGATACAAATTGACAACTTATCTCCAAAGCTTTGTTACTGAGAAGAAAGAGAAAAACAGAAATGACATTTCAAAATAGATAAAGTGTTTACAACAGAGAAAATATAACTTCAGGCAACATAACCTTTACAATTTGCTCACCTGGAGGAATAGTAAATGCAAAAATCAGAATTATTGGTGCTTAGGGTAAAACAGCTTTAATTAATATTTTAACGATTTTAAGTGTTAGTGTTAGCAGCAGCTCAGCTAACAGCCTGTATCTGACGTGCGGCCGTCACCAAACTTTGTAGGAGAAACACTGATTTTTTAGGTAAAACCGTTTTAATTAGTATGTTAATGATTTTAAACTGCGTGTACGTTTGTTTTGGGAGAAGAGGAGACCTCTGCGGATAATTCGGCTCCCGGGAGAAACCGGACGAACGTCTGAACGTAAAGTGAAATATACCGAACAAGTGTTAGCAGCAACTCAGCTAACAGCCCGTATATGACGTCCGCGGGTCGCCGTACATCGTCGGAGAAACACCGATCTTTTAGGTGAAACTGCTTCATTCAGTGTTTTTACCTGTAATCACCGGGTCCGTTTGTTCTGAAGAGGAGGAGACCCCTGCGGATAATTCGGCTCCCGGTAAAAACATCCGGAACCATGAACAGCGGAGTAATAGCATCCCGGTGAAGCTGATTCTTTAACAACGAAGACAACAACTCCCATGATCCCTTGCTACTTCACACCGTCATCACACGCCGTCTTTTGTTATTGTTCACTGAAGTCTCGTGAGAGTTCACACACCGCAAGGCCGCGCAAATCGGGTAGTGACAACATTTCTATGGACTTGAATGTGAACCAGTGGAGCCAGAAACCGATTCGGGGCCGTAAATCCGGGCCATCGAACCGTTCATAGTGCATTTGAACCGTTTGGGGCTCCATGGACCGGTGCACTCGGATCGCATAGGTCACGGACCGATAACCGATCCAAAACGGATTATCTTTACACCCCTAGTGACTACCCCTCTGACCTGCTTTCATCATGATGACTGAGACATCACTGCAGGAGACAGATCACAGGTACGTGTGTTTAGTCCATGAAACGTGTGCTATATTAATATTTATTGCTGTTGTTTTGACAGACTAAAGACAGACAGAGCTAATCATAGTGGTACGTTATGTTTCTGGGGATCCTCTTTTGTTTTTAGCAATATATTTCACACTCTGTAATGTTGTAAACAATATATAGATCGAGTTTATTATTCATTTTGTTATGAATGATTGTTGGGAAGCACAGTGTGGTCACACTTTCCCATTGGAGCAGCCAAATAAGGACCTCCCAGACCAGAAACAAACAATACATCCTTTCATAGTTGTTTTGCATGCCAGACCCACGATGATGGACAGATTGATGGTTTGTTGACAGGACAGGCAGAGGAAGAAAATGATGTATAGAATAGATGAAAATATTCTAGGTGTCTGGTGGTTGATCTATTTCTGCAGAGCACTTTGAAAAGTGCTTTATAAATAAAGTTATTACAGGGCGACAGAGGTACATAATCAGCTGCTCACTGCTGTCATTCATTAAGGGCCCTCTGAGCTCCAGATATGATTACTGCCCTTCTCAGGCTCACCAAGACAGGGAACTCTCTCTCTCTCTCTTCTCTCTCTCTCTCTGTATGTGTGTCTGTTTGTGTGTGTGTAATCAAGTTTGAGGGTAGCAAAGCAGAAGTACATTAGCACACACATGTTCAAGCTTTTTACTGATACAAAATCTGCCAAGTGAAGTCTGCTAAATGAAATTGAAACATTGTAAAAATGAGGCCAGGATAACTGAACCTCGATGAACTGACATGCACCGTCTCAGTATATCAAGACTACCTACCAGCTTGTCCTCAAGGATCCCAAAGAAGATGATGAATAAACAGTAAATATGTAGTGATGATGCCTTTACTGTTTTCCAATCAGAATACATTTTACTGGCCAATTGTCTGTTATGCAAATACTGCCATCTTGGATTTGACAAGCCGATGACTGATTGAAAAACATTTTAATATCATATTGTCACACAAATATATACTACATACTGAATATAGATGAATCACCTGATGATATGATCCAGTGATACTGTATTTCAGTATCTTTCTATTGGTCTGTGATGGGGATATCACAGTCTGACAGGTTGTTGTCTCCAACTTAAAGGTGCCCTGTTGCAGTTTTAGTGCCCACTACTGAAAAGATTCTTTTAGAGTGGGTCCCTGTTTTGTTTGTCTCGTGCATGTGTACAAGGACACAAAATATTGTTTCTACAGCAGCAACAGTAAAGTCGCTATCTACTACTATAAATTCAATAATATATCACTGGAAAGAAATAAAAAAATGTCAGTGAAATAAATAATATTCCTGATAAAATACTGATGGAAGTGATGAAGAATGAAGAAGACAGACATCAGTCAGTATCAGTCTTTCCTCCTGTCCCTCTGCTGCTGGTTGAGAGGAGGGGCTGGTACCGCCCTCATTGAGAAACGCTATACTGGTATAACCTCATTGATAGAGTCTAGTAAAAAAGGGTGGACAAAATATTAGACATATTAACACCTCTCAGTATAATGCAGTTCAACAGCAGCCTCCAAAATGTTCATCCAGTTGAATCAGCACTTCACTAAATGTTGAATGAAGTTAAGTTTGTCCTGGTTTCATAGGCTACATTATGGATATCTATTAAAAATATGTGATAAACAGTCTCGTTTTTAATGTGAAAATGTGCTAATGTGAAACTGCTCAACCAAGTGAAGACTCTGAGGAACTACTAAGGTCTAATTTTTGTTGTTTCAGATATTTTCCTTTTATTTTTTCCTCCTTTATCAAAAGATTAAAATGGGGAAATAAAGCTGAACTCAATTCAGACATATATTTTTTTTGAAAATGACTTTTTTTTAAAAAAAAGACTGTGGATTTATCAGTGCACTGAAAAACATGAAAGAAGTGTCCTCCGGGTGGCGTCGCTGGGAGTGAAACACATGAAACATTGAAACAATGTTGCAGAGTGAGGTGGTTTTTGGGGTGGTATGTTTCATTTGCTGGCCCGAGTCCTGTCCAGAACCGGGAGATCTGCATTCTGGTCGGTGAAAACCAATGCAAATGTTAACGTGTGTGGTATCCCCCAACAGCAGAGAAGTGATGACCTGTGAAATAGGAGAGGGTGTGTGCATCAGGAGATGGTTGAGGTTTGACACTGTCTCTTGTTCGCATGCCAGTGGCAGCCTGAAACTGATGCCGTTTGACCTTGGTGATTCTTACACTAAAATACCTCCCCAAACTGTAGAACGTGGACTAAGTTCACCCTAATCCTTTCTTGACAGGACGGACACACCCACGGAATCAACGAAGGGGGAGCTCAGACTAGAGAGTTTCATTTTGAGCGACAAACATCTGAGCTCTCCCTCAAAAAGTCTAAGTCCAGAATCCAGTATGCAAAGAACCCATTGTTCAGGTTTGTTTTCAGCAGATCTGGCAATTGTAGAGTCCATGTTAAAATGCATTTAAAAAGGAAAAAAAAAACAAAAAAACATCTGTAGCTGGGGTGTTTTCTTGTGGTCAGAGAATAAGCTCACTTTATTTGCATGTCAACTGTTTACATGACACAGACTTGAGGCTTAACAACTGTCATTCTCTCATTATCTTAGTACTGTACGATCTAGATTTGACATAAAGACGTTCATTCATTTTTTTTTTCTTTTTAGGAAATTTGTTTCTTTTAAGAAAACTATATGGGTCACAATAGGACAAGCAAGCACATTATATTTTGTCTAGAAATTATTGTCATACCAAAAAAAAAAAAAAAAAAAGTAATTTAACGTATTTGCATGTTTACTATCATCCACACAGGTTCAGAGTCTCTCTGTCTTTGTCACTCAGTGTTACTAATTTATCACTATTTGATAGTGAATCACTACATTGGCTATAGAAACAACTGAGAACAACTACACTAAGTAATTAGTTGAATTAAAACAGTGTAAGTAATCTCAGCGTGACACTAAGCAGAGTTTAAGAAGCTGTCCTGTCACAGTTGACTGTACAGTACGAGAGTTTAGAAGACAACTTCCTATGGGTCTAACTTTCTCTGTTATCGTTCACTTTAAATATAGATGCAGCCGATGATATAGCAAAGAGGACACAGAAGAAAATATTTAGCAGGTTTTTGTATTGTTTATTGTTCAGGTGTTTCTCTGTGGGCAGAGGTTTTCTGCAAAAACAACATGGAAATGTTACACTGTGGACGCAGCATTTTAAAATCGAGATGGCTCAGTGGGGATGGAAGCAAAGATAGAAGCAGCACGTGTAGGCACAGTGGTCAGTGGCTCCTCCCTTATCCACCCTGACAAAAAAAGACTCCTTACATAAATTAAGAAGGCGAAATCACCTTGTGAGGTCATTTCAGAGGAGCAAAAGAAAAAAGCATCCTGACTGGTCACATCCCTCACTGGCATGACAGATACAAGGAGTGGAACACTTTCATCTCAGCCGCCTTTGCATATTAAATATCTAACACACTACACAATAAATACAAACAATGAGTCTGCAAATGACTGTCTTTGTACTCCTGCCTTCCATACCTTTCTCACTGTGATGGGACGATGGCGCTTTGTATACTGATAAGACTGAACCTTTAACACATTGTGTTGAAAGAAACAAAAAAACACTAGTGTGTACAGTCCATCATGGCTGTTAGATGTAAATATGGTCAGTGGGTTAAGTATGTCAGTAGAATATGAAAGCTCGATATCAGTCAGAGTAGTTAAGGTTACGAGGTTGGGGTAGTGAAGGGACCAGTACCCAATAACTTGTTATTAACAGCAGTGTAACTACAGTTACTAATCCCAGTAAGAAATTGAAGAACATTCATAGAAAAACACTTTTAAGCTCTAAGATTGATCGTTATCAGGAAATGGAATGCACAGGAATGTAAGCAGCTTTTGAATTCTCTCTGAAGCTGTCTATTTCCATTGATCACACAAATATTTCTGTCACTTTTTTGTTTGAGCAAATGAGTTCCACCCCCATGAATTTATCAAAAAAGTGAGAAATCCATGAGTATCCAACAGTTTTTTTTAACACCAGCCTAAGGGATTTTTTTCACGACCTTGAACCCCAGACATTGCTCTCATATTGGCTGAACTGATCTATAAAGCAACCCTCGCCTTATGGCTTCTGCTGCCACAAGTGGTTATTACAGGCTGGCACATTTCATTCTGTTGATATCTGAGTGGCGAGGGTACTGCATTATTCTGAAAGGAAAGGAAATACGTTTTTCTGATGAGGTGAAAACATAAAATAATGCACCGCACCCATTCATGCTTCTAAATCCTACTTTTTTTCTCCAGATGTGCCAGCTCACAGTACAATCATGTTTGTCCCCAAGCAACGAGCTGTGGACAAAGGTTTAGCAGTAGTATGCTTTTGGTTTTTACTATTGTGACGTTCTGGCTGATTTCATTACCCTGACTGTCAACATCTGAACCAGCAGCTGTGTACTATGTAGCATTAGTTGGTAACAGCTAGCTTTACATTGACTGAGTGACCTTGGCAGAGGGTGACTACTGTCGCCATGGCAACAGTCAGTTAATGAGTTACTAATTCACAGTCTAATGGCTGCTGGTATGTATCTTAGCCCTTGATAATAATATAAGTTGCATATTGGCAAGCTAACTGGTGATTGTAATTCACAGAGAGACTGATTAATACCTGTAATAAGTAATAAATAAATACACAATACAACAGTTAAGATGCATCTGGCAATTAATACAAACACAATTCATACAGTCACAGTCAATTATTTAGTAGAGGCATACATAACGCTAACTCTAACATTATTGTACTTAATAGCAGTCACCCAGGATATTGAATTGTAGCAATAATCAGTGATAACAGAAAAATATAACCGAAGTGCCATTTCAACCCAGTAACCAATGCAGAGCAGAGGTGGAGTAAAGCAGACAGCATCTCATAGTCAACTGTCGCTTTGCTTTTTTTTCTACTTCATTATTGTTGGACCATGAAGAGTAAATCTTGTCTTGTTGATTTGTTGGAGTGCATTCCAATACCCATACTACAATATTATTTAATATGCCAGAAAAAAGATGTAATATGTCCCAATACACAGTATGTCCAATGCAGTACGCCAAAGGTACCGCTGTATCGACAGAAGCTGCGCAGATGTCGGCGCATTCAAGTGCCAACCATTTTGTCCAGTAGTATTTAAATGTTGTGCTACAGGCTGCGACAGATATATGAGCAAGAAAGCCAAAGTTCAAGGCCCAGTGTTCTGACACATGCAACAGTGCGTACTGTGTAAGGGCAGCTGCAGTATGTACTAAAAGCAAAAAGTAGAAGTATGTGATTCAGAGTGCAGCATTACTTTCTTTTTTTGGTTCCTCCTTCTTGTTCTTGTTATGTTTTATGGTGGCTGGTACACTATGAAGTGACTCACTACTGCCACCCACTGCTATGGAGGGTGTGTGTGCTTCTACGGCTAAGCCTTTGTTCACAGCTCGTTGCTTGGGGACAAACATGATGGTACTCTGAGCTGGCACATCTGGGATAAAAGTAGAATTTAGAGGCCAAAATCAAAGCATGAGTGGGTGTGGTGATTTTTTTTTTTTTTTTTTTTTATTGCTAACAGTCGTTTTAACTTTGTTTCACTTTAAGTAGTAATCCTTTAGGGTTGGCAATTAAAACTGACAAAAAAAACTAACAACACTGAACAAACTTTCACTAATTCTCCAGCTCAAGACACTGAGACAATGACACTGATTCCTCATCAAAATAATGTCATATTAACTTTCTGTGCTGAAGCCCCACCTCTCTAAACCTTCAGTATTCAGTGTTGTGCTGCAGTCTCCAGGCAGGCCAGCAGCTGTCGGCCATCGGGACTATTTTGGTCCAAGGAGAGCGCAGCCAACTTTCACACTTCAGAGTCAGAGCATCTCTAATGGAATAGAACGCTCCATGCTGCGAGCCAGATCAACCTAAGCGACAGGGAATGCCCCTCTTCTCTCTTCCCAGCCATTGTCTAACTGCACCAAATGAGACCGTAATACTGTGATTAGCTGGGTTACATATGGAATCTTGTGCAATGAAGATATATTTAGGTGGATGTTACATTTTACATCTCAGCGCAATGAGAGTGATGATCTGTGTTGCTTATGAGTTGAGTCATGCAACTGAAAGGCAGACAAGGAATACACAAACACACAAGGTAAAATGTAAACTCTTTTTAATGTATCTCCATAAAAACAACTGCCAAAAACAAAGAAAAAAAAAAACAAAAGAATGTAGTAAATGTAAAATAATTGATAACAATATGTGCACTGTATCACCAGCAAACAGTCAAGAAATACTGCAAGTATCGGTATCAAATCTTTGAAATGATAATTGCACCTAATAACAAGCCAAATCTTCATTATACAGTCATGTACATTTTTTTTTTTTTTTTTTTTAGAAAAAAGGCTCTCAAAAACCGTACACAATATACAGTGATACAGAAATCCTATACGGAGAGAAAAAAACAAAAAGATTGTCATTAATATTTCAATTATCAGTGACAAGTGATTGTAGTGTTGTGATGGCACATTAGGTACAATTAGTAGAAACTATACTGTATAAGTATAGTTTAAGAAAAAACTTTGACTATTTCATACACACAAATTAAAGGCTCCACATCTGAGACTAATTGGTCTCATGAAATGAATGACAAAGGTTCAATTTGAAATCTGCTGTGAATTAGAATTCAGCCCGCAAAACATTCCTGATTACATCCATGGCTCTCTTTCCTTCTCTTCCCTGTTCTCTTCGAAATCAACACGTTGCCAAAAAAAAAAAAAAAAAAAAAAAAAAATCACACCGGTTCACTTCTAAACCTTTCTTTCTCTGCTCTTTCCTACTCAAATGACCTCTTCCTGGAACAATTTTCATTTTCTCTCTAAGATCAGACTTGAGTGAAGTATGATGCTAGTATTTTTCTCTACAACACCCACACTCCAGCAAAGGAACTGAAAGTCCATCACAAAATGACCTACATCTTATTTATGAGGAACACACACACACACACACACATTGCGCCCACAGTAGGCCTTCCTCAGGGCAAGTTGCATATGATCAACTGCACTGCTGAAGGTCTGAGGTGGGACCAAACATTTCTTCTTAAAAAGCAAGCTGAAAATAAGATGGCATTTAAAAAGCACACAGACCTGTGTTAGTGTGTGTGTGTGTGTGTGTGTTGCTACAGTGGTGAAATACTGTATATTCATTTGAAGAACTATTGGAAACTTAAACATACTTTTAGGACAAGAGAGGATTTGATGACAATCTTTTTATTTTCTGTAGCAAAACACTGGTGAGGTAGACAGTAGAATTTCTACCAACAATCTGCTCTTGCACATATTCAGCTGGCCAATGCATCTTATTGTTCAGTGATATCATGTGTTGTTGTCAATAGTTGAGTCACCTTCATCTTCTTTTTTGCTGGAGCCCTCTGCAATTTATTTATAAGAAGCCCAATCCACAGTGATTGAAATGAATAAGATGCCAATCCAGGCCAATACTTGGAAAATGTCATTTGTATAACACTGTAGTTTGCTGTGATGTTATGCCTGAAAATTTGTATATAGCACTGTTTTTTTGCCATGGTGCTATAGTCGGTCGGGACACAGTCACACCAGATAGTGGTGCAGCGAAATGAATCGGTGTGTCTTTGTGAAATAAGTGGTGATGTAGGGAATACTCCAGGGCTAGCTGACAAACTGGAGCAATTGGCGAGATAACTGCTAACACGCTAGCTAGCAAGGAACACGCTAGCTCTAGACAGTCACAATAGCTTTTACACAAGTTACTCAAAAGATGTATCTGTACCATCAACTCTCATAACTCATAAGTTCCTGCTTCTTTTATGGAGCACTCTAGTAGAGCACGTAAGTAAAAGTTGACAGTATAAAACTAATGCTACCCTCCTCCATTTTGGACTGTCAGTTCCCTCTCAAAGGTCAACACTGTTGCAACAACTTGCTACTGGCCAAAGGTGTATCAAAGTGCGATGGGGTTGCAGTTATTTTTGTTTTAAAATGAATTGATTTAATCTATTTAAATAATAGTGTTACGATGCTTTAAATAAGAAAACACATTTTGTGAGGAACTTTCATTCATGTGCTACAGAGTGGATCTGATGCAGTTTTAAGATCATAATCCCTTATTTCAGCGCCACCTGCTCAATATCTGAAAACCCGAGTGATCCTCCACTAATCACAACAGGGTAGCACCATTCATATTTGCCATCATATGCATGGCCACAGTGCATTTAGAGCTGTCATTTCACCCCCCCTCCTACTGTAAATCCATACAGTACATGTTCCCTAACAGCCAGACAACTGCAGACACCGGAGCACGGCTTACAGTCAGCCGTACAACACTACACCGTCACCATCAATACCAACAAATTCAAGTAAAAAGGATTCCACCCAAGATCTGCTCACAAACTCTCCCTCTGTTCATCAAGTCTGCACCTCATCTCAAAACCCTGTGATGTCATGTACTGTGATCCATTTTAAGAGAAAAGGAAAAGAAAAACTAGACAAAGCCTCCTGTTTCTCACTCCTCCAATCATTTTCTTAAACACAAAGATGCTTAGCATTTGCTACAAACCCCTTCCCGCTGGAAGGCCTTTTCATTTCATTCATTCTTGAAAGGTCGTTTTTCTGGTGATAACTGGGACTCCGCTTTTCCATTATAACAAAATGGACTTTTTTAAAATTGTATATATCAGATGCTGAGAGATAAGGTAAACCTTTCCTGCAATTGTATACTGTAGGTAGACGGCTCACTCTGTCTGAAGTAGCAAGTTAATGTCCTGTTATAGCTTGGACACCTCTTCACATATTCAAATAACGTCTTCAAATCCAGAAACTTCTGTCAGACGTGTCACGATGAATCTCTCACTCTGTTCAGATTACAACTCCAAAAGATCATTTTGTCCCTGTCAAGCCAATCTTCTTTTTTTTTTTTTTTTTTTTGCACAGAAGAATCTCTCTGGAGAGCGGCGAAGAATTACTGCACCCAACAATGTTGAACGGGCCAGGGTCAATTGATAGAATCAAAAAGTGACTGTTAATATAATTGACTAACTCAGTTTGACTTTTTATTTTCAGTTCTTTAATATTTTAAGACAGTGCCAGCCCAGAGTATCCACTGCTGGTGCTTTTGATCAATAAGTCATCAAAACTGCAGCTCCATTATCTATTGGATATTGAAATATAAGAAGTGTGAAAGACGGCATGTCAGAGCTGTGCAAACTACGGGTTTTACAGTCAACTACTATGTGAACACAATGAGGGTATACATTTTTTCATTCCAGCTTGCTAATATAGTCACTATATCCAGTTTACAGCTGGCTTTTCTGCTGAACGTCCTGGTCATACACTACATATCAGTCATCTGTGTTATTATCTAAGAAGCGATTAGAAGCAATTTCCATGGAAACAGTGGACAGCACTACATCCCCAGTAATGGAATGAAGCAAATGTCTGTCAGTGGTGTTTCTGATTCAGTGGGATCCTATAAACAAATGGGAATGGAGCTTATCATTCAGTTATTCATCTAAAAAAATGCACTGTAAGCGCTGTACGTACTGCAGCCTTGACAGGACTCAAGTCACAAACAAATGAGCTAAAACTAAAAAAGTTTCACACTGACTTTTCCTTGAACTTCTACAAACCATTTCAAACAGTTACTCATGACTGATGTGACTGAACACACACATTTTACACAATATTTTACTTTTGACATCCAATCTAACAAAACAAATTCACAAACCAGCCGATATCTGCATGCTAAACAAGGCACCACACGCATAACAAAAGAAAAAATAAGATACACTAAATCCAGCAATCAGGGTGGAAACAATATTTAAGACAATGCATTTACTTACCCTAAAGTAAACTTAATTATGAGTTCAAATATTCCCGTCTCAACCTTTCACCCAAATATATTCAACATGTCACCATGCATGTTAATGGTGGTTGGTTTCTAAGGCCCTTACTTCACTTTGAAACCACCATTCACACCGGAGCAGCTTTGAATAAAAAAAAATAAAGAAAAACACAAAACAAAACAAAACAAACAATGAAAAGTCTTGTTTAATCATATTTTAAGGGCATACACTACTGAAAACAAACCTGTGCTGATCTGGAACAGAGGTTAACTCAGTGATTCCAAGAACAGGCGTTTGGTGTTTCATCTATGAATATTCATTTTAAAATGATGATGACAGAACATCAGAGGTGTGTAGTTATCTAAAAAAATAATGCACACCCTCCTGCCAGTCATAATCCAGGTCTTTCCTTCAAGCCTGGCCAAATCTGAACAACACAAACATCGTCCAACCCATGCAAAAATTGAATCTAGATCAAAATGTGAATGATTTAAAAAAAAAAAAAAACCCACCTAATTTATCTACAAAATTCATCTTCAGAATTCAAATCCTAAATGTATAGTTGGTTAAGAAATTTGATGCAATAAACAACCCAATAAGAACTAGTTTTAAGGATAAAGGCACTTGACTGTTGTACAGATATGATTTCAACAGAAAGAAAAGATTTTCCCATGAAACACTTGATTTTACATGCGCATAATTTCCTAATAATTCAGTTACAAGGTTTCCATGGAACTTCTTAGACCCATAAAATGAAGCATCACATGTAATAATTTGGGCTTCTTGTTGTAACATACAGAATATTGAACTATAATGAATAACGAAATGAATCATGAGGCCGTTGTTACCCGAACAGGTATCAGGCCATCATATGAGCAGCTGGTAAAACGTCACAAAATCCATCGCTAATAATACATCAAATAATACGTAAAATAACAAACAGACAGTTACTGATGAATAGTTATAATCATCATCCAGATTAATCAGCTAAACAGCTGATGAGCTCAGAAGCACAAGAAATGATTTTAAAGCTGCAAATGCAAATTTAAGGTTTTTACGTTAAAATATGAATAAAAAAATATATATTCTGCATTATTGTGCTGCTTTGAGTGGTGGAATTGCTGTAAAAGTAAAATACCTCAGCAAACAATTTAAGTTCATTCTTCTTCATCGGACTTTGTCACTTTAATATTTGGATGGTCTACATTTGTAGTAATTATGACTTGGTGGTAGATGAGGAGAGGCAGTTTTTTTTTTAAATAGTGGATGATAACTGCTTTGTGTGACAAATCAAAAGAGAAACCATCAGATCAACATCAATAAATAAAATCTTTGATGCAATATTAATTTACAGGTAGTTTTGTGATGCTTAAATAAAGAGCAAAATATAAAAATATACAATCAATGGTACCACAAAACTTCAGTTTTGAACATTTCTTTCTCTCAGTTTTGAACTTCCCAGATCGGCCAGAAAGTCATATGATCTGGTGGACCTGCAACTAAAATGATCAAGTGGACTGTAGCCCTCCAGAAAAATAAATGCAAACATCGGCTCCCAGCAGAGGAGAGAAAAGACACTTGTTTTCTTGGACTGATGTTGTCAACATAAATACATTGCTGTTCATAAATGTGCTGTATATTCCAAAATATAGTATAATATATATAGAATACAGAATATTAGCAAGTGCTATGCTGTACATGGATGACATATTTTTGTATACTGGTACATTTCAGACACTTGTGGAAGTGACTGTAACTGTACAGTGTATGACACATTCAACGCTCCTCTTAAAAGTCAGTACATCTCAGCATTCACTTTACTAATGCAGTAGTTTGTCACCATGGTATTTTGGGTAATGCTATCAGCTTTAGGGTGGAAAAGGAGTCTGAGACCTCGTATTATACTGTTAATCATGAGCACAGCCCCTTCACATATTAATCTAATTAGACAGCCCTGTTTTGTTGTCATTCGTCACTGATTCAATTGATTTGTTGATTTTGTGTTTTTATGTTTCTTAATAAGGGAGTAGTCTGTACCACATATCAACCTGTCCTGAGGGCCAGGCCGAAACATTTTTGAATTTCGGTGCTCACATCTGGCTGACCACAGCTACAGATCAGATATTCACAGTGACACGACGGTATAATGTTGGTTTTGTTCATTTTCAACTGTGCCTTTAACTAACTATGCAGTAATAAACGTGTAAAACTTTCAGACACAGAGGAAAACTGTGGAAACAGCAATAGTCACAAAGACACCGACTTCACATCCACACAGTATTCCCACAAAGAATTGATATCTGGTTAGAAATCAAATTCTAATAATTTTATTATTCAGCCCCAATGTCATACATTTCCTCCCAGCTCACTGCTGATGTTCTGACATAGAGATGAATTCATTAACTTCCTAATAACTGTCACACTATTTATGTATTGAAAGTTGAGAATTTGAATTCTCTAATTCAGAGAGCTAGCTGTGCTGCCATGCTAGCTTTAACACTCTAGTGTTTAACTATGTCTCTTTGCTAGCTTAGGCGCTACAAAGGCATTAGCCTAAGTGACAGCTAGTTTCTTACAGATTATGTATCAGCCAGTGCAATATTACTCTTAAACCAGACTTTCAGTTATAGCCTGTTGAACAGAAATACTACATGCTAATATGTGCTCGGCTTATGCCACATACCAACCCTCAAATATGCTGTAGCTATTTGAAAAGACTTGATCCGCATTCTTGAAGGTTCTGTTCTTGTGATGGTGTTTTTTTTTTCTCTTATCGTTACTTGTGTTTTTCATAATCCAATTACTTATTTGTTGCTTCAACTATGAAAATAATCAAAGGTCGCTGCCCTAGCTTGAAATCTAACAGAGCTCAAATTTGAGCTTCCCATCATGTTCAAACTGTGAGCTAGAAGAGACTTTAGGGGGCTCTACAGGGCAGCTACAGGGCACTTTACAAAATCAGGAGTGTATCTATCTAAAAAGAAATCATTCCCATATACACGAAGAAAGCAAATATCATCAACTGAGTCAGGAAAACTGGAAGAATCAACAGTAAGATCACCAATGATAATAATATCCTGGCAGGCTAATACTGGTGAATTCCTCCTGCTGTTTTCCACTAGTATATACAACTATCATACTCCATATGCTAACATAAACAGGATACATGAACCAATGTTAAATTAAGCCCAATAGCAATGTGGACTGTGGGAAACATAAATAAAAGTATAGTAACATACAAGTTCTAAGTTTCAGTGAAGGCAGATACAAGCAGTGATCAAGTCAAGAAGAATCTTTCATTCATAAAATCAGGAATTTTGTTCCAAAATGACAACTTTGACATCTACGCTTACAAAACAGGTTTCAAGTCGGAAATGCACTATGGAATACTGTTATAATGTTTGCAAGACTGCAATGAGGTTGTGGTTATGTTTTTCCAAATGTTACTTTATCCTTTCATTTTGGAATAAAAACCTGATTGTCTGATTGTCTAATGTGCACCTGATGTAGTATATAAAACTGCAGGCACTGAGACCCACGGACACAGATAAAAACAGATATGAACAGATCGATAGACAGACTGATAGAAATAGAGCCACTCTCCCAGGACCCGGCAGAGAGAGAATCAGCCGAGCGCTTCACATTCCTGCCCGGGCCCTTCTCACCCACCACCACGTCACTCTGTAAAACGGTAAGGCAGCTGTCAGCTTCCATCAGCTCAAAGTGCATCTCCGAACATATCCAGTCCACCACCCACCCACACATATACACACACACACACACACAGCAGAAGCAGACACGTAAGTGTAAAATATACTGATATGCACAACCTTGGTTTCCATCCAAGTACTTTTGTGTGGATTTTTATGTAAGAGAAAAGAAACATTTCCACAGACATTATCAACTTACTGTATGCAACAGACTGACTTAATTCTAAAGGCTTGATATGACTGACCTGGTTGGATTAAAGTGCACTACAGTTAACAGTAAGCTTTTAGAAATGTTTTCTGTAACACATCTGACCACCATATCTTGCAAATGTGTTCTAAATAGTCTTCCCAAGGTGTAAGACACCTATTTAATGGTAGTTTAACTGGATGAAAGCAATGGCACATGACCAACATTAACTGAAACTGAAATCAATAATTACTCTTCCAATACTAATCAATAGTGTGAAGATGCTCTCTGTTCTTCTGGTGGATCATGTAGGAAACAAATTCTCTTCAAACTCAGCTGGACGAGGCACAATTTTTTTGTTTTATTGCAGCATTTCAAAACTTCCAAATTTGCTGAACAGTTGGATGGAAATGGAGCTACAGACAGGCAAGCGCGCACATTTGAGGCATTTCCAGGCAGCATGGATGCCAGGCCTCACACTCACTCACATTCACTCCGCTCTCCAGGCCTCCTGTTATTTCTAACCCTGATAGAGAATCCATAGTCGAGGCTCAGGGCACCAGGGACTGCTTGCTTCAGCTTTCACTGCACTCTGAGTTGAGTCACAAATCATCGCCAGTCCAATCAGGTTGGACTCGAGCACCAAAGACATTCAGTCCATCCAGAGAGGGTGGTGGTGGTGTTGATGGTGGTGGTGGTGGTGGTGGAGGTTTCATCTTTCTCTCTCTCTCTCTCTCTGCTCCCCCCTCCCTCTCTCTCCCCCTTATGCTTTCTCTTCTACTTCTTCTCCTTTTCCTCCTTCTTCACTCATCTATTTTCAGTCCTCCGTTTTGCCCATGTCTGCCATTCTGGCTGGCGCCATTTTTTTTTTTTAAAAGGCCCCTTTGGCTGATGGAGAGTTAGCAGCTTGGGCGACTAGTTTGGAAGAGTCCACTGCAGGGTCAAAAAAGTTGCAGATTAAAGGAGGAACTCATTTATTCTTTTGAATCGCATTCAAGAACTGTGCTTACGATGACCAAACAACAAATATGCACATTTTAAAATAGGAATATTTATGTTCAAATAACCCACCTTAATATATCAGAAACACACAATTCTTTAGAAAACCTGGATTCTAATCAATGAAACGACATAAAGTAATCCAATTCAGATGTCTCTAAAGTGGATTTACTTGTTTGTTGATTAAAGTGAAATGAAAATGCATCCAATATACTATATGATGTAAGATTATAGGTTTAGTTATCACAGTAAATTCTTTAATACTGTCCAGGGCCTTTATTGAACTTTGCTGCAGAGAAACCCAGACCTCTATTTGAAACAGGCTTATATTAGAGACAGGACTTTATTTCTAATTTCCCTGCCTCTCTGTTTCCATTCTAGTAGAAGGGAATGGGATGAATGTACAGAATATTAGCCTGGAGTGAACAGTATATACATCATTTATAATGATAGTAATACTAATTGTGTTGTGATGTGCCATGTGGAAATGAGTGATTATGGTGTGTTATGTCAATATAACATGTAATAAACATGGGGAGGGAGAGGGGAGGGTGTTGAGGAGGCTGGCTGCAGATGTAAAGAAACTCTTCTTGTGGTGTGAGGTTCTGGTCTTCATGCAACAAGAGGGTATAATCTCTCGCTCGCTGGCTCTTAATTTGAAATATCTGTAGGAAGTGTTGAGCTTTATCGATGGTAACCTAACAGCTTAAGTGTGACTGAAAAATGATAAATTACTGGGAGTAATTACTCAATGAACTGTGTTTTTCCCCTGTGAAATCTTATGGACTTGCTAACTTATAGACTACACAGTGCAGGGATAATTACCGGAGGATTTGACATAGTTTGAGGGCTAGAGGATGGGAGGGCTAGAGTCATTGGTTTTATTTATGCACTGCTGTTTGGACTCTTTCGCTTCTACTAGTTGTTGGATAACTGACAACACATTAGTGTTTGTCACATATAATTATACAGGTTTATCCCTGGTCTTATTCCCTATTGGAAATGATACAATATATATCCTCAATGTTTTTAAACAGATCAAAATATAGTGCCTCCCCTTCTAAAAATGAAGACATTTTTAAACCTTGAATTACTGAAAAATATTTTAAGTTGTTGTATGTTGTAAGAGTTTTTAAGGATCCATGGGGACCCTGTATATAACATTTGGAAAATAACCACTTGTCTAGCATTTTGGGTCACAAAGCCAGTTTAGCTGATGCACATTTATGGATGGCCAGTGCAGAGTTCACCTCCACCTCTGTGGGCGTCTGAATGGAGTATTAATTCATGTCCACTGTTGGATTATTTACAAAGCTCCAGGCATGTTTAGTACAACACTGATAAATTGCTAGCACAGGGAGAATCCTCAAGAGGAGCACTGTGTTGCCATGTGAAGTTTAAATGTCAGTATAGAAACAATGTTTTTGACACAATATTAGTGTGAGTGACAAAGACTGTAAATAAAATAAACACACAGTCATTCAGAAAAATAATATAAAGATTCAAAAGATTCAAACAACAGCAATTCATTTTATGTGCTTAAGATGATCTACATAACCCAGTTTCAGTTTCTACTTCATACATAGATATGAATATAAATTCTTACCTGAGTTCAGATTTGGTCAGGTGAGGAAATGGACAAAAATTATTGCTAGACCAACATTCAACAGCATCACAAGGACCACCAAGATAGAGTTAGGACCCTGTGGAAACACAGAGAAGTTTATGTTATATTATTTGCTCAGAATTATGTTACGTTAGGATATAAGGTTATAAAATGCAATTTTACAGTATATTTGATCCCCATAGGCAGCCTTTTCAGACAAATAAAACTCTCTCAATTGATGCTGCCTAGCAATCAGCACAAAACAGCTGTGAAATGGCTCCTGAACATACCTTAGCATCTCACAGCTAAAGAGAAAGATAGCCTAGCTTAGCAAAAAGACACATGCAGGGCAAACCCGCTGACCTCAGTCACAGTGAAAAAATATACCTCATAGGGCTGAATAATTGTTTTTAAGTCGACTCACATTTTTATAAGTTAAACAAGTTTTAAAAGGTGAAAGAATATTTCTTTCGTTATAATGACAATGCAGCTACTAGCTGATTAACATTAATTCTGCTCTCAGGTCTGTATAGCTTCATCATGCAAGGAAACTCCACTCTTTTTAACATTTGAAAAGATGAATGTGGTCTTTTGCTGTGTGCATTATTTTCATACAGGTAGCTAGCAGCTAGCTTGGTAACTGATGGCGGGCAGATATTGAACAAGAGTTGTAGTAGAGTCTGACCCAACATTGAAGCACATATCATTGTTTTGAGCTAATCAGTCACTGAATCATGACTGAAGGCTGTGAAGCAGCTCAACCTGTCATGCTATGAGGCTAGCTGAGGCAGCTGCTATCAAAAAAAAAACTATTAGCTTACACTATCAGACATGAGCTACCAGTAGTTTGTCATTACAATTTCATTTTTCATATTCATTATTACCTACATTATGTCACTCTTGAATAAAACACCACTTTTGAATAATATAATTAAATTTCAAAATTAGTAATGTCAAGTATACCTCTAATGTTATATCATTTGTCATATCAAGTGCCATTTTTTTGATAGATAACTAGTCAGATTTTTTAGAAGTTAATGAAAATAGAGGACCTCTTCAAACTACTGTTCTTTATTTACTGTCATTATTTACATCCAGAAACAAGCTCTTAGAATATGTTTGCTACAAAGTCATGTTTATTTATGAAGACCATCAATAAAAGCCTTGTATTATATTTATAGAGGGCAATTTACAAACTTAATATTGGTAAGTAAAATAAATAAATAAGTCACAATTAGATATTTTCCTCAAATTATTCAGCCCTAATTCCAACTGGGCTTGGGCGGTATCTATTTTTTCATACCTTCATACCTAACCCTAACCCTTCCTGACATTTCACTGGGGTATACGGTATATGAAGGTATTTGTGTTAAACAAAGAAAACTAATACCCGTAAATGCTGAGCTGCTGGTGATAGAAGTCATTGTAGTATGTATGACATTGTCTAGCCTACAATGCTGTGTGTTTAATATGCAGTTAGCCTACTTACACAAGTCTTAATGGGTTTAAATACTTATGGTCCACAGAATAATGAATAGATAGGAAACAAGTGCCCTTCTTCCATAGATTGTTGCTGGAGGACTAGGGCTGACATGGTGAAGGAATTTCCTGCGGTGATTTAGGGTGGCTCAACAACACGGTATGCGGGCATATGTGGTATTAGCACTTTTTTTTTGTGAAAAGTGAAAATCAAGGTATGTAAGTCTGATTATGTGTTGGCCAAATGGAGCAGCAATTCCTGATGAACATGGAAAACACTTTAAATCATGTTGTCACAGGAAACAACGTTGGCCTGCAGCCAAGTCCCCTTAAACCTGGGATTTATGAACAGAGTCTGGCTGGATGCACTTTTAGATTGTATGATTGGTGGAAATCTACTTTACCAGGCTGCTCGGCCATGCAGTGACCCAGGAGAGTTTAAACATGTAACTGAGACAAAATAGTCATACAAATGTGTTTTTAACTAACAAGCATCAGCACTGAGCTCCGGTCAGCTCAGCCCAAGCCTGGCTCTGTTATGAGGGCTGGTTGCCAGGTTAGCTTGTTAGCCTGGATGCTAGTTCCAGGAGACTACATGGAGCCCAATGAGTGAGAATTCAGAACATGAGAAACTGGGTGCACAACCCCTGTAGCTGCGGGACCGGACGAGCTGCTCAACATTCAATACAAATGTATTGAAGTGCAAAACAAGATGAGCCTAGCCTAATGAAAAAAGAAAAAACATGAACACAGCTCAGATATGGCAATTGCTTACCATGCACCACAGTTGGATTGTCATTAGTGCGGTACTGCAATACTGCGGTTTTTGTGACAGCAATAACAATGACACTCCGCCGCAGTGGATACGACACATCAGTGGAACGGAGATGATGGTGTGGGTAGTGGTGGCAGACTGGCAGTTGAATAAAATTATGTGGATAAATAAACTACTTTTGTAGTTGGAGGAAGTCATCTTAAAGTTATATAGCTATAAAGTTATACGTGGCAATACTTTCATGATTCCACAAAACGCGCAATCGCCATCTTTCTCAGCTAAGCTGCCTGTTCCATCAGTGGAGACTGACCTCTGGTGGTCCCTGCTGTGCACTACAATACATCAACTCAATACAGCATCTCCATATCAATTAAATAGAAAGAGGAGCATCTATATTCTTGACTGTATTTAAAATCATACCTTTGGCATTTCTAAACATTCTGGTATACCTTGATACTGCCCAAGCCTAATTCCAACAATTCCCCTTGAGCCATGAGGTTGCTGAGATTTTATTTCCATTCCACATACAGTTAAATCTGTCTACAGCACAGGGATGAAGCTCACTTGCACTGCCAGAGAAGAGCAACCAATTAGTGAAATCCTAATCCTTTTTATCCTCAAAGGTACATGGGTGGAGACCACCGATTCAAATCATACATATTGTATTTTAACTTGATATAACTCACCGACTCTGGTTCTACAACTTCAGGGTAAATTTCAACACTAGCTTTCTTGGTTTCTGCAAGGCTCTTTGGTTTGTGTGATTCCTGTCTTTTGGGCTTGGTGAGCTCTGGTGCTTTAGTGCTCTCTTTTGGGGGTACTGGTGAAGGGCTGGGGGCTGGCAGAGATTTTGCTGGTGGTGCCCGGAACTGTTTGGCAGGTGGCGGCAAGCGTGCAAGGCTTGATGGGTGAAAGTCGTCCTCTAAGCCAGTTGGATCTTCAGGAGGCAAAACCTTGACATCTGCCTTGACATAGTAACCGTGGTACTGGGAGTGGATCTGCCCATTGCTGGGGTAACTGCTGACTGTTGTGGTACCAGCTGGAGCCTCCTGTTGCTTGACTTCCTGTTTCAGAGAAAGTTTTGATGCTGCTTTTATTATACCTGCCAAGTAGGAAAAAAGAGAAGAGAAATATCAACCAATGAATGGATACATATATTCTACCTAAATCCCCTTGAAAGTAATTGATCGTACTGGATGTATAAATTGCAATCCATTTCTAACCATATGTTTAATGTGACCAACTGCAGTTAAGGAATGCCACCCGTCAAGTGTGCCCCACTATTAAAATGCTGACATGTTTCGTACTGGAGAGCTTCAATAAATAATGCGCACATTAACGGAGAGTGACAGAGACAAGAAAGTGGCAAGCCAGCACTTTCATACCTAAGGTGTCTGGCTACTGAGTCCAGACACTGAATGCACATAATACACTTGACTCAATACATATTCAATACTCTAACATGACGCCATATAGTTAAAAAAGTCACTGTTGCTGATAAAATCACTGTTTCAACCTATGTTGCAGCTACAATCATTGCTGCAATTCACTGTGTCACTGGGAAAGTGCCAGTCCAAATTTATCTTTCCTGATACAGATTTTGACACCTAACCATTAGCTAACCTCAAATTTCATTGTTTTTGCCTCCACATTAAAATGCTTTTATTGTGAAGCAAATGTAGAAAGTGATGAGCAGTAGCTTAATGCCTCAAAGTTAGCTTACAATAGCAAATAAATAGAATAGAAAATATCACAGTAATTAATGCAGGCCAAGTTAGTTGCTGTGTTGCTGTTAAAACTACTGCTGCTTCTCACCCTGTTGCTACTAGAACTACTGCTGCTGCTCAGTGTGTTGCTACCAGAACTACTGCTGCTCACTGTGTTGCAACCAGAACTACTGCTGCTCACTGTGTTACTGCTAGAACTATGGCTGCTGCTCACCCTGTTGCTACTACAACTACTGCTGCTCACCCTGTTGCTACTACAACTACTGTAGCTCATAATGAAGTGGCTGATGACTTTAATATACTGCTACTTCACACTGTGCTGCTGTAAAAAGCTACAGCTGCTGCTCACCGTGTTGATTCTAAAAGCACTACTGATGCTCACTGTATTGCAACTATTGCACTTGTTTTTGGAAAAAGACTTTTTGAACATACATCACAGTATTGTCAAAGCAGTCAAAATGATTTTCCCTGGCAGTTTGCTTCTAGGCAAACAATTGATTCAAAGGCAACTGGACCTTATCAGTCTAGTCAGACCTCAGACTGGTGAGGATTAGTCAGACCGATGCGTTACGAACTGATGAAGCTGCTTGGATAAGAGGCAAAATGTCTTCATAAGACAAATCCAAAAGTCCAGTTGCCTTTGAATCAATTGTTTGCCTAGAAATAACTATGACCTGGACAAATGAGAATGTTCATAGACTCCGGCAGTTTGCTTTTTTCAGACTGTCTTTGTCTTTTTCACCTCCTCATCATCTGTGACAATGGTAATTCTAAATGTCTAATCTTCAATTTTTCAACTACTTTTTTGAATTTATATTCAGGCTAGTACAGTATAAAAAAAACAAAAAACTCATAGTTGCTGATGAAGGATTTTCCATGATATACCGAAGATGTTGGTCAAATTAAAAATAATACAAGTATCTTACCTGTAGTTAAAGACTCAGCTGTTGGGGTTTGGTTTTCTTTCTCAGGCTTTGGGGGAGCGACAGTGGCTGACGTTTTACTGCCAAAAAAAGCCTTCTGTATGGCAGTGGGTGAAGACGTAGGGCTGGGACCTGGGCTCTGAGATGGAGACTGGCTTGGTGTTGTGCCTTTACGGTAGAAATGAGGACTCCTTGATGGAGATTTCTCCTTATCCTCCTCAGCAATGTCCTTCACCTCTACTGGCTCATTATACTTCTGTCGTATATAGTCAGGGCCTGGAATGACAAGAAGGTTAAGGAGGTAAGCTATATACTTACATAAAAATGACAAAGACAAGTTAAACATATTTGACAGGTGAATAGCCTTGAATTTAAGGATAATATTGTAGAGACAATAAGTAACTGCATATATATATATGTGTGTGTGTGTGTGTGTGTGTGTATACTGTATGTATTTGGGTAGTATGTGGAACCAAACTAAATTCCAACATTTAAAACCTCCAACATTTAAAACCTCTCAGTCTCAGTGACATCCTGACCTGTTTTCTTGAGTCACCAGATGGCTCAATCACCTGCTTCTATCTCTCAGGATATGTGTATCCTGACACAGTGAACATTCTGTACAGACTTAGAGATGATTATTTCCATCATCCCCGACCTTGTAACTTAGTCAGCAGTAGTCACAATCACCATTTACTGCAGACTGAAAATTGGGACAGTGCACTTGATGCCAGATTATGTTCATCTTCCTCTATCTCCAGACCTCACTCAGCTGTAAGATGTTAAAGTCAAATGGAAGAAAGCATCACTTTCATAGACATTTTTTTTGTAGTTTTGCCTGAGCTTGTGAAGTCCACACTACTACTTTGAATCTATTCACTCTGCAAAGCACACACTTCTCCCTCCAATGACAAGAACTCCTGCCAGTGAAAACAACTGTGTGATGGTAATCATCAATGTTGCTATCACCCTGCTGCCTGCTGCAGCCCCTCCATCTCTCTCTATTATCCACGCTGCTCGGAGAGTAAAGTGGGTTTTATGCTGTGCTGTGACTATACCAGTGATTCCTCAAGTATCTCAGGGATATACTGTATCTCTGTAGCTGTGAGTCAACCAATACAAAATGGTGAATGTAAACAGAAATGTTAAATAGACAGCAATCTCAAAGCTCACTGATTAACCCTAACCCATTAAACGTTAGGAAGGGTTCAACATTTATGTTTTTGTCTGTCTTGTCTTTTCACTGTTTATTCTGTCACCTTGTACACTCTCTACTATGTGTTCTTGTGGGTTCTCTGTGTTCTGGGTTAGTTTTGTAGAAAACAGAAGCATACAGCTGTTCTAACTTTATAAACAACAAAAGGGATTCAATACATAATATATCACAACTTGAGGTCTTTGGCTACCAACACCTGAATAATGGCGTAGGCTTTGTCCTGTTCATCATTCACTATTATTCTGTGTACCCAGAGAGCAGCATTTTTCAGTCACCCATCTCAAGCGTGTCTGACAAAACATAAGCTACTATTTCAATCAATACAACTGTCTACTCAAGCTGTCTATACAGGCTGCAAGACAGCTCATGCTTCACTTAAACTATAGGTGCATAACTGCCACCCAAATAATAACCTATTTCTACACGTCAAGTCTATTTTTCTCTGTTTTAATGTGTTAAGTACAGTCAGTCAACTACTACGATACTCAACACTGTGCCTGAGCGCCCCCTGCGTCGACACACACGCAGAACACTCGCTGCTGTTCATGCTATGCTTTCCTGTGTAGAAACAGCGTGGATTTGAATCCATGATTTCACTGTGAAGGCATTTGTCTGGGGTTTCAAAGCCAGCCCTCAGCCTCTTGTTCAAAAAGGTGTCGGTGGCTTCCATGCATTCCCAGAATGCCCAAGGTCACTGATGAAGTCTCACATCAGAAGCAGCGCACAGCTGACACCAGTACCAGTGTTCGTGCAGGTAGCAGCTCTGAAGTACACAGTGCATGCTCAAGTGTGACTTTCACTGAGTAAAAGTTTTTTTTTTTAATTGTACATCATCCTATCAACTAACAGTTTTAGTTCTTTATTATTATTTCTTTATTTATGCATGTAATAAAATAAGACAAAAGGAAAGAAATATACAATAACAAAAAATTCACAGGTGGGTTGAAAACAACCCTGAAAAAATAACCCACCTAACATTAGAATTAAAGACAGCTGTATATGCTTATCACAAATTTACAAATAGACATAAATATTTTTTAAAATAGACCTATGTAAAATACAATACAATTTCCAAACGTGAAAAACAAGAAAAAGAATATAGCCACAAGCAGTGATTCTGGGCTTCAAGCCAACAGAAATAAATTGACCATCAGAAATATCTGCCTAGCTTCAACAGCTTCATTAAAATATCCAAGTTTGGTGATGTTTTGGCAAATGGTCATTGATTTATGGCTACATTTATGCCAGGCTCATGCATGTTTTTGGAACTGATGGAGCCCCATATTGAGTGATTTCAAAATAGTTTTACACACATGAATCAATGAAAAATATCCTGCAAGTTTTTTTAATGATTGGACAAACATTTTCTGATTTGTAGTCTGATTTGTGTTATGCCACACCCATTTTTTGTTTTTTTTATTTGTAGTGTCTCCTAGTGGTCAATTTGAATGAAACTTGTTGTATGCTTCAGGTACTTATGTGGACATATCCTACAAGTTTTGTGATGATTGGCGAATGATTGTTGACTCCATTTATGTGCTGAGCCAAGATCTTTTAAAGCTCATTGGTCAATGTCTTGAAAACTAAATAAGACATCAACAAGCTTGCTACGGTGTTTGATAAGCTTTGTCCAATAATAATCCACAGAGCATTTGGTGGTTCTTAAGAATTTCCTCTTTATCCTTAAATCTGTGCAATTTCATGAGAAGTAACCATGGCCTGTTGGATTAGTCATCATATTTTCCATTGCAATATGCACGTTCAATCTCAAATAGTTTCGGGTCAAGTTGCGACTTATCAGCCAGCAGTTAGCTTTGGATTCTGTGACTTTCTATGATTAATTCCTCTCATCAGGTACTCCACTGATGAGAATATTGTTCTTCCTTGACTGACTCTCGGATATCCAGATTTAGCAGTGAGTTTGTCAATGGAGGATTACACAAGCAGAGACCTGTCAGAGATGGTCTGACAGTTAGGTTGACAGAGGGTTGGCAGTTATCAAAAAGCTTTTTGTTTAACTCATCCATGTACCTCTGAGAGTACTGCAGGCTATTCTTAATATCTTATATGTCTTTCAAAATGTTGCCAACCCTTAGGTTGGTGGAGTCCATAAACATTTGTAAGAATGACAAAGTATTTTTTTATTGTTGATCCATCAGGTTTTTGAAGAATGATGGTGATGATGATGATTTCTGTTGGTCAAGCAGCTCATGCACCATAGACAATGGCAAAGAACTCTCCTCTTGATGGCTTTTTTGGGCTCATGGTGACAGAAAACTTTAAAAAATACATTATGTTATTCTATTTTTTATGTTAATAAACTATATTATAAAGTTTAAGTAACAATGGCTCTGGTTTCTTCAGGCTTCAGTCATTATCAGGATACTCTTCAAATGGCAGCATTATCAAATTTTATATATCTGATGGTGATAAATATTGATTTTGGAAATATGGAAAAAAAAATATTGTGATCAAATCTTTTTATTGCTGAATATATAACAAAATAGAGTCAAGATCAGACACAATGAGAATCTTGCACTCTTGCAATCTTGAGAAAGCAAGCATACAGCTACTGAATTCTGCAGGGCTTAAAGCTGATGTAGGCCAAAGCCAGGGGCTTGTACGAAGAAGCAAGTTCAACATACCCAGGATATCTTATTGTTATTTGGCTTCACTGAGCCTAACATTGGCCCTCCAGATAACCAGTATTACGAAGTTGGTTATCAACTAGCTCAGTCAACTCTTCTCCAACTACAAGCACGTTCATGTGAAAGAGGTGGGGTTGTTAATTACAAATGACATCATCAGAACCATGAATGAATTACTTCATATGATATGAGATGAACAGTGATGAAAGTATCTGTGGAAAACTTCTGTTTAAAGGACAGCAAAAAGTTATATTCAGTGAAGTGAAATGTAAATGACAGCCTGCGATCAACAGAATAAGATGCAAAAATACTAGAAATAATTTCCACATATTAAAAGTAGGCTAAGGGTTAAAATACATGTAAGAATTATTATATATGACTTAAGTATAGGGTGAGTATTTTTTGCTATTTAGTTGGATGATAAAGAAACAATTATGAATAATCCACATAAAAAAGTTAAAATACTGTTTCTGCTACTGAAACAAAGAATGGAAAAGTAGTTAATGACTGATGAGGTCTATCTGACCCAAATGCTGCATTTATAATCATGGGAGCTAATTAACAGTGTGGATTATTTTTCTGACAAAAGACAATATTTTGCTTTTATTTCCAGTTATCATAACACAGTTGTCTCATGTTATTCTGAGCTGCAGTGATGGAATCACAGTGTAAAATCACATTTGCACATTTAAAGCTAAAACTCTCATTATGTGTTTAGTGTTGTAAACAGTTTGTTAGAAGCTGTGTTTAAAAGCAGAGAGGCAATGAAAGCCTGGAGCAGTAAAATGTTTCTAGTGACCTATAAAAATATATATTACTATTTTTTACTTGCCAATTCATTGTAAATTCAGGATTTTTGTCCATGTCAGGATCCTGTAGGAATGATGATGCCTTTTTTTTCCAGTCATCTGATTGGTCAGTGATTGGGATGTTAACAGGTTGTGATCTGATCTTCTGAAGTTAACCTGTTCCTGGGAAAGTTAGCTGTTCAGCATAAGTTACCATGGTGATGTACCCCAGTAAGAAGTGAACCTTCTCCTTTTTTCAATTTTGAAAAAAAACCAAGCATACAAATATTACGGCTCAGAGGGTTTAGAGCAGAGAGTCAAGTGTCAGCCATCTTGAGTTTCGATTTCGATTGTTAATGTTTCCCCTGATTTGATTGTTAATTGTGAAGGACCACACACACACAAACACATTCACACTCACAGACGGTGTGAGCACTGTAGGTATTGTAACTAGTTTAAAACATGTTTTCATCAAACTAGATTATTTTGATGATGAATTGACTAATCAGAACAAATCAATAAATATGATTAAACTAACTTCAATTCAAAGTTGTGTGAGTTACTGTTCTCTTACAGTATCCTGATCTACTCTGTGTTATTGTGCTGTTGCCGCAGTTACTGTACCTGGCTGATGGAAACTCGGGGAGAGCTCTCTGGCCACAGCTCTGGCAATATCTGAATCCTGACTGGCTGAATGTGCAGCCTGATCTGCAGCCTCTGCTTTGGCCCGGGCGTGGGATGTCCTGCAAACACACAGAGATACACAGTGAGCATCCAGCAAGTAAAAAAACTCACATGTTCACAACAGGCCGAGACATACTTCCATGATATCTTAGACAACAGTGGCTTTTTATAACCTGACTGTCCTTACCACCTGTTACTGCAAACCATCCACCTACTGTGCCATCAACACGTGTCGATGCTTTCTGATGATTGATATCAAATGATTCTTTGTGTTAACAGTAAAATTGCCACTGGTGCATTTGGGGTTTATGACTGAACTAATACCAGGACACAAGCTTTTTATTTCTCTCTTCTCTCTTCACATAACATCAAATCACAAATGATGAACAGCCTTAAAACGCTAATCCTGCAGGTAATACATGCGACTCATGTAGCCATTATATCAGTTTAGTATGGGGTGGCTAATTAGCAGGTGTGCTTAATTGGAACTGTGGGTTTGAAAATTGTTGGAAACATTTGGTATTATGTAAGTACACGGCTAAAAAAAATATATAACTTAGGTCTAGTATTTTAATACAGAATAGTTACATATTAGCTTTAATTGATTGATGCCAATTAACTGCAAGAGGCTAAGTGCAAGGACACAACAAGAGTAATGTTACATATTAGACATCAGTCCACCTCTGAGACCAACTTATCTCTTTATAACATGTAACGTTTCACATTATAACAAGTAACAAAATATCTTGTCCTTACAAACGTTTACATTGTAACATAATACTGATCCATTTTTCTTTTTCTGGTAATATATATATATATATATATATATATATAATAATAATATACTGTATTGAGTATTCATCAATTAATTATTTAGTATCTTCCATTTATATTCTGTGTAACTGCAAAGTATTCAGCAGTCAGCATTTATTAAAAAACAGAAAACATCCATGAGAACAGCACTCCACAAAGCAAGTTCAGACAATTAGCCAGATCATTTTAAAAGTTTCTGCAAAATATACTGAAATTTTGTTTATTATTAGCTGAGTTTGGTGCTTATAGATACTATGAATTGGCATTAGTGTTAGCTCACTGAAGGCTAATAAACGCTTTGTCATGTCCTCTTTTGCTACTGAAAAAAAAACATGCTTTGTTGACTACCTAACGAATTTGGCCATCCTGTTGTTAGCTACTGTTGCACTTGTAAAGTTGAATGTGTGGTGTGTTTAGACAATAAATAATGGCTAGCATTAAGCTATCATTAGCTAAGTAACATGTAGCTAATGCTAACTTGCTAGCAAGACACCTCCAATTTTCACAGCAACTGCAACTAGTTAGCCACATGTAACATTAATGCTGGGCATCCCTTTGTAATGTTGCGCAGATTTCGCCAAAATCTTGATATGATGCTAACAACATATTGTAAACAACATATTGGTATGACAGGAAATCCCACAGAAAAATAGTAATGCTAGCCGAGTTAATGTTATACCTATTAACTTAAAACAATTACAAGAAGTATACAGAAAACAATCTTTATGAACACATAATAACTTTTTAAGATGTAACAGGACATTATCAATCAAACATGACAAGGGAGACTTGAATTAAGACATGATGAACATAAATGCCACAAAAAACTATTGCATATGCAGTGCTAAGCTACAGGAAAGACAGCTCACTGCAGTCAGTCAGTTGCTTCTGCAGTTGCTTCACTTCTGGTGGAGTTATTGAGCAGAAATACGAACAGTGCCGCGATGCAGTGAATTGAAGTTGGAAGAGGCATTATCTGGAAATCCTGTCAGCAGGATTCAAGCACTATAATTATCTAGCGTCGCCTCCTCTTTTACCACTGTGACGCGGTAACGCAGCGGTAAAGCAGACAAACAAAATGAGTGGACATCTCGACATGAAGCATGTGACTTAAACGTCACTCAAGCTCCCACTGAAGAGGTGAAAGCATCAGCGATGAGGAGACGGTAATGGCAAATAAAAAAATGCCAAACTACTTGTAGATTTGAAGTCATTCAGAAAAAGTGTCATCATTACTTATACAGTATGTATCAAAAAAAAAAAGATGAGCTACACTATTTCTAAAGATAAACCAATATCATCAGACAAGATATGAAGCTCAAAGATACTTTCCCCTGCTTATAGTCCCAAACTTAAAATAAACATGTGGTGCACTAAACTGTTAGACTGGTTACAAGCAAGATGTGTACAATTAATGACACTCACAGTGTGTTATAAAGCTAGTTATAGTGTAATATTGGCTGTAATATATTGACTGTGGTACTTCTATTAAGTGAAATCAATTACAGCCACAACAGAAACAAAATCAGGGAAGCACCAGTCCAAAGGTCAGCCATGTCATCAACACAGTTCAGAACGTTCTACCACACTGACCAAGGAGAATACCAGATAAAGCACACTACTGACTGACCAACTGAGAGTATGTGTGTGTATATGTGTGTGTGTGTGGCTGGCTGGGGCTCGGAGGGCAGTGTGAGACATTATTCCTGTCAGCTGTTGATAAGCGTCCTCCTCCCTTGCCTTATTTAGACAAGCACTACTTTTGACGTGCATGCACACACACAAACACACACACACACACACACACACACACACACACACACACACACACAGGTAAGACATGCTTGCACTTCTACATACACACAAACCTGCAATCTGTCCAAGAATGTGCCTACTTGCTTCTCTCTCTCTCTCTCTCTCTCACCCACTCGCCTACTCTCTCTCTTTCTCTCTCTCTCTCTCTGCCTCTTTTTTTTTCTTCCCTTGCCGTCACTCGTCCAGATGACGGGAAAAGTGACGCAAGCTGAAACCCTTCCACACGTTCCTGAGTTCTGAGCACCAGTGGTCAGCTATGGCTGCACTGCAACCTTCAAAGACTCCATCTCCCCTTTCCTACATTCTACCAGCGGCTCTTACTGCTGAGGATTAGAGTGTCTGGGCATGTCTGTGTATATTTGAGCCTGTGTACACTAATCTGCAAGTGTGTTATCATTTCTTTGTCTCCTGTGCTCATGCATAGTGTGGCTGTTCAGTACCACATAATCGTCAAGCGAATCTCTTCTGCCGCACACTGCACTCACATCCCTCCAAGAGTCGCCATGACACTCCAACTGAGAAGCCACATGGTTGACTGTAACATTGAAAGATATTTACTTGATTTGACTTATTTGGATGCTGAATCTTTATATTAGCTTCAGAAGCACAGAAGGAGGACTAGGGATTTTGCCCCCCATCACTTACATTGTAAGCACATTATGAAGGGATCTTGTAATGGTCAGTATGAACAGGAGGAATGATTACAGCAAGAAAAGGGCTCCTGACTGTTGTTTTAAGACAGACTTGAAAAACTGTGAACCTGTCCTTTAACAAAACAACTATTTAACCAGCATCATTGTGATGTTTATTTTACATACTTCCAAACGTGGTTGCATAGACCAAACAATCCATCCAATTCAACAACAGCCAACACAACTAACATAAATGTGTACTGCTGCAAAAAGTATGCAGGAGACCTTTGTCTGTGCTGGTGGCTATTGTGGCTTAACCACTTCAGCTCCATTTATACTAACAGAGAAGTCAGTCCTCTATTGCATGGTCACTTCAAGTTTGAACAAATTCATTTCATTGAAAGCCTCCCGTGTCTGTACTTCAACAAGCAAACAGGTGACTTTTGAATTTGCTGTTATGGTGATGTCAGTGAAGGGCAGTCAGCAAACAGCCTCATCTTTATCTAATGTACATTTTCTCCACTACAGTGTCAAATCCACAAACCTGCTTGGATGGTTTGTTGTGATGATAATCAGCTCTGCTCCACTCACTCATTTCCTTCATTTCACATGAGCCGAGAGAGAAACAATAATTGAATTTGCTGAGAGCAACAGAGCATGCAATACAGCAGGATCATATATTCTGGACCTCTACCGTCGGAGCACAACACACTGCCTGTTGCACATGTGGATGGATAGATCACTACAGATCAAATGGAATTAAAAGTAACAGCCTCCTTACATAGTTCTGATACACATTGCTCTGCCCGAGAATGGGTGTGTTCGTCTAGCTGTAACATGAGCTCTGTGTCATGTCCACTTACAGACAGCAGAGTTCCTCTGACACATGCTGCAACACACAACAATTGAACAATGACTACTGTCAGTAGTGTAACATGCTGTAAGATGAACCATTATATATTTTTTTGGCAACAGTAGAGACTACCGTATACAAAACATACTATTGTTGTGTTAAACACTATACTGTATGTCCATATACAAAGCAAATAGCTCTAAATATAAATTCAACATGATTCTTAAAAGATTTCTTGTGTCTGAGAAGCTGTGACACTGTCACAAGTGTGAGAGGAAGAGTATATATAGATATGTAAATGGTACGTTTTGTTGGGCCTCATACTCCATGTGTGAGACAAAGGCAGGCCTGAATGCAGTCTCACAAAGCCTGATAATAAGGAAGGGCGTCCAGTCAAACAAATGGAGTCTGAAATGGACTCTATCTCCCATCATGCTCTGCTCAGTTCGCACCTTGGTGTTGCCCGGAAACTCTAGTCTCTCATTATCAGGGATGCTCCAACACCAGAGGAAGTTTACGGCAACACAGCTGTGAGCTTTAAGTACTAGCTGCACACAGAAATCTCCACCACATGAATTTTGAATTTCCCTTCAGGGATTAATAAAGTATCAATCAATCAATCAAATATCTTCAAATGAATCTGATAATAATGTCAAGCATTTTTCATGGAGAAGGGTCTGGCTGCTGCCTGTAGATCAGGGGGCACGATGCCAGGGGGTACAACATGAGAATCCAGTTAAACCCTCAGGTGTAATCCCCCCTCCGACCACAGTGTGGGTTGCAATAGCCTGTCTGTATTTACTCTGTTGACTCCACGGGAAGTGAAGAAGCAGCAATTCAAAGACTAACTTTGCTGAAAACTTTAGCCAAAGATATTTGTGTTTTGCTATGTTTGTGGTAAATTAAACTTGCAAGGCTCTTCTTTGGTCAAGCTGATGTTCCTCTGCTGGCATTGAGTAAGTTTGTTCCTGAAATGTATTCAGCTGTTTCTCCACTGTGGAACTGAATGAATGTCAAGAGACGATGTTGTTTTATCTCTGAATTTTTGTCATATTCATAATGTAATGTTATTGATCATCTCTTCTCCTGTATTTGTGGCTGACAATAAACCACTGTAGCATTGTTGTCTCTGATGTAGTCAGACAGATAAACTGATTCAGATAAGCAAAGGACGCCAGACTTTCAGATAAACCGTAGACACGGCTCAGTGATATCTGAAGTGTGAGTTCTATGAATTGCTTGTGTGGGAATTCTGCATCTTGTCTGAGCTGAGGTGAGGTCCAGACCAAAAACAATTCATAGACCTCAATGAAGTGGCATTTCAGGGGGAACCTTGCCCAGAAGAGGTAGACCGTGGCACTCTCTTGGATCCAGGCCTGGGAGGGGAGCTTGCCGGTGAGCATCTGGTTGCTGGATCTTGACCAAAGAAATTACATGGAGCCACCACCCAGTGGGCCCACCATCTGCAGAGATGCCTGCAGGCATCAAACACTGGTTCTAGGGACATGGAACCCTCTCACCCAGCAGTTGCCCAGGGTGAGAGGTGACGGGAGGGTGTCGGGATACTCACAAGTCCTCAGCTGAGTGCAGTGTTGGAGTTCTCTCCATGCAACATGAGGGTTGTCTCCTTGCCATACATGTTGCTGGGAAGAAGACTGTTGTTGGTGCATGTGCACTGAACACCAGTTTGGAATATCCGGTCTTCTTGGAGTCTCTGGGTGGGGCCCTGCAGTGGGCATGGCCTGGCAAGTCCATGGTTGGGTCGATTGGGATGAATGGCCTGCCTGATCTAAACCCGAGTGGTATATTGTTACTGGGCTTCTGGGCTAGCCATGGATTGGCCATAATAAATACCACGATCAAGCATAAGGTGGGCACTGAAGTGCCAAGAGGGTGACAGCTCAGGTGGTTCCTGAAGCAAAAGCCCAGGTAGGGGAGGAGTTCGGGGAGGCCATGGAGAAGAACTTTCAGTTATTCTCAAAGAAGCTATGGCAAACCATCAGGTGACTCAGGAAGGGGAAACAGGACATAGTCCAGGCTGGTTTCAGCAAGGGGGGAGAACAGTGGTGGTTCCCATTTTCAAAAATGGGGCCAGAGGGTGTGCTCCACCTATTGTAGGATAACACTACTCAGCCTCCTGGGGAAAGCCTCTGCTGGAAAGGAGGCTCCAGTTGATCGAACCTCGGATTTAGCTAGAATGATGTAGGTTCTGTCCTGGCTGTGGAACAGTGGACCAGATCTTCACTGTTGCAAGGATATTTGAGGGATCTTGGGAGTTTGCACATCCAGTCTCTTGGGGCACTGTGTGGGCATTGCTGGAGGGAGTATGGGGTGCAGTGTGCAGTCAGCCGCAGTGAGAGCTGTGTGATTGTGATTTTTATGGACAGAATCTCAAGACACAGCCATGGGGAGGAGAATGTCCAGTATGGGGAACCCAGCACTCCTTCTCTGCTTTTTGCAGATGATGGGGTTCTGTTGACTTCAACACACTGTGATCTCCAGCAGACACTAAGATGATTTTCAGTTGAATGTGAAGCAGCCGGGATGAGAGTCAGCACTTCCAGATCTGAGGCCATGGTACTCTGCTGGAAAAAGGTGGACTGCTTCCTTTGGGTTGGTAGTGAGTTGCTGCCCCAAGTGGAGGAATTCATGTATCTCGGGGTCTTGTTCACAAGCAAGGGTAAAATGGAGCATGAGCTTGAAAGGTGAATTGTAGCAGCATTAGCAGTAATGCAGGAATTGTACCGGACTGTTGTGATGACCAAAGAGCTCAGCCAGAAGGCAGAGCTCTCAATTTACTAGTCAGTCTACATCCCAACCTCACCTATGGTCATGAGTTTTGGGTAGTGACTGAAAAAAGGAAATGGCAGATACAAGTGACTGAAATGAGTTTCCTCATTACTAAATGGAATGAGTTTCCTCAGAGTGTCTGGGCTCAGCCTCAGAGATAGGGTGAGGAGTGCGGACATTCAGGGGGAGAATGGAGTAAAGCCGCTGCTCCTTCACATCGAAAGGAGCCAGCTGAGGTGGTTTGGGCACCTCGTTTGGATACGTCCTGGACACCTCCAGAGGGAGGTGTTGCAGGCTTGGGAACAACTTGGGATCTCCAGAAGGAGCTGGAGGGCGTTACTGGGGTGATGGATGTCTGATTTTCCTTACTCAATCTGATGTCACTGCAACCTGGTCCTGGATAAGCAGAGGGAAATGGATGATGGATGGATTGTCTGAGCTGTCAGAAACAGATATGGAATCTTCCCAGACTGATACTGACACAAGACAGAAGAGTTAGTTTGTTTTTCCTTTTCTGGAATACACAAACACAAGTTATTGACCTTTTACACTGAAATGTGTTATTTTCATTCAATTTCTCTTGTGCTTACACCCTACCCCTAATCTTGTCTGTCTTCTGTGTTTTGACAACAGGTTCAGTAAATCCAGATTTCTGTAGTTCTGCCTTTCTTTGTCTGAAATCAGTGCAGTTCAGGTCCATTCAGCTGCTGAAGAACTATGAGGCAGCATATGGATCAGCAGGACGTGTGTTTGTGAATGTATTAACATATTTTATATCTATGATTATATGTTTTCTTGGTAAAAGCAGAGTCATAGACAGCAGGATGAGGTAGCTGCAGCTGGAGCTACAGAAACAGCACATACCTACTCAGCCTTTTTGTCATCACCTCTGACCCTCAGCAGTGGCCTTCACTGAGGCCTCTAATCCTCCAAGTCTGATGGCTCCCAGATGAGGACAGACACAACAATATAATAATGCCACTATGGACACAACTACAAATCAACCAGGTCTCAGCACTGATGTTCATTTCTTTGGTTGGGTCTCCCTTGGACCAGTGGGATCCAGAAAAATATGTCAAGAACTGGACGCTTAAAAGAAGACCAACTGATCATATAGTCTGTCCACAAAGAAAATAAGCTGCTCACAGTACATTTTTTCCCACTATGCCACTACACTGGATCTTCGGGTTGCTCCACTTTAACCCCTGTGCTCAGCTAACATAACAATATCTTGGGTGATGTTGGCTGGAGTTTCTATACTTCCCAGAATTCAGAAAAGAGAACAGAAACAGAGGCACTATTGTTAACCTAAATTCTGATGACTTTCACTACTGACACAGTCATGAATTACTACACAGTGGATGTGCTAGATGTGAACCATTAAATTGTCTTTTTTTTAATATGACCTGTAACCTCACTGATGAACGAATGATATGCTGCAAAGGCTTGGAAGTAATATGCTTTAGTGAACATACTCTTCCACAGCAATGTTACCTGGAGATGGCTATCTCCACTTTGGTTTTGGCAATGGCTGCCGCTCTTACTGCTCCCTCAATGGCTCGATCCACCTTCTGCTTGGTCTTAGTGTTCCTCAGCGGGATCAGGTGCTTCTTGATGCCCCGGGCTAGCGTGTTGTTCTTGTACTTCCCTTCCTCCTTAGTACCGTCAGGAAAGATGGTACACCCGTAGCCATGGCGCTTATTGTTCAACCACTCGCCTTCATACTTCATACCGTTGGAACGCTCTGAGACACCGAAGCCACTGCGTTTGTCGTTCTTCCACTCGCCCATGTAGGACTCAGTAGTGGTGGCATCCACATTGTCTTCCAGAGGCAAGTAGTCATCACCCGGGTCTCCGTCTCCAAAGCTGATAGTGGAATTGGCGTCACTCGAGCTGATGCGACTCATGGTAGTGTCACTATGTGCTGAGCTGCGCTTACTGGAGATCGATGAGCGAGAGTCTGATTTACGTAGTCTCTGGAGACTGCCAAAGAGAGAGCCACGGCGGAAGAGACCCTTCTTCCTCTCCGATCCTTCTCCATCTGAGTGGAAATTGAGTACGAAGCCACCGCGTGTGCCAGCAGGGCTGTCGGACAGAGTGTCACGCAGTATTGTGCCGTTACTCTGCTCACTGCGGAGGGAAGCCAGCGAGGTTCGAAGAGGTGAGCGGATGACCGAGGCCATACCGTATGGAACACTCTGACGTACACCGTAGCCATGACGCATCCCACCAGTCCACTGACCCTGGTATGTACCTGCAGCAACAACAGAGAGGGGGGGGAGAACAACATTATTGAAAAAATTCATTAAAAAAATCATAAAAAGGTACTTTTAGGCTGTGAGCCGTTGCAATTGCCACCTCCATTGTTTTCAGCGTAAACATGATGTAGGTGGTATGACTGTTGGAGATGTTGGCTTCCATCTGGGTTGACAGTAGTTGACAGATTTTCAATTTGCAAGGCTCATTGTGTGACCATGGACACTACATAAACCACAATGACATAGAAGAAGAGTGTGAAAGTTCTTGTTCTTGACGTAGTGAAGTAGTATTTTACCAGCCTATCCTTTCTATTAAAATGATATGGAGATGTTGTATTGAGGTGATGTATTATAGTGCACAGCAGGTGCCACCAGAGGTAAGGCTCAAATGGTGGAACAGGCAGCTGCTGAATGTGAGTGGTCAGTCTTTTCTCATGAGACTAGGCCCGTCTTGTTTTACGCTACATTTGCGTGTGCATTGAATGTTCAGCAGCTCCACCAGTCTGGTCTCGTGGCTCCAAGGATACCATCGGCCGCATACAGCATCTCGCAAGCTGAGGGGCTCCATGGAGCCTCCCAGAACTAGAACCCAGGTTAATAAGCTAACCTGGCATCCAGCCCTCATAACAGAGCCAGGCTCGGGGTGAGCTGACTAGGGGTTGGTCATGATGCTTGGTACGGCTGTGCAATATGACAAAATATATCGTGTGAAGACAAAAAAATGTCTATCGTTTCATATTATGCTCTATCATTTATACTGTTGTGACGCAGACGCAATATTTTTCATCATTTGGAGTCTGTCCATCTTTTGCATGGCTTACATTGATAAATTACTCCTCTTAGCTCTTTTACTCCTTCATTACACTTACAGTAAAATAATGAGCTTAGTTGTCGTCAGTTCTCCAACTGTCCACCATCATCTGTCTCCTCTGCTGCGCTGCACACACGTCAAGGGCTCAGCCCTGCCCGTGCTGAGAAAGAGCAGAGAGGCAGCGAGACAGTGACCATAAATGACAGCAAAACTCAGTAGAGATTATTTATGTGATTTACCGATACCAATGTATGTGCACTTGTTTAATTTCAGATCAGTGTGAATCTCTGTTGCTTTGTCATTTATTGTCATGCTACTCTCCTCTGCTCTCTATGGTTCACCACAGGCGGTGCTGAGTCCTCGCTGAGTGTCCTGCATGCACAGAGACAGTGGAGCAGGTAAAGTACTCGAGTTGACGACAACCAGTTTGTTACTTTACTGTAAGTAAACCTAACCCTAACCCTAAACCTAACCCTAACCCAACACGATTTAAAGCTATATGTAATTATTCAGCATTAAAATGTCTAAAAGATTATCCCAAATGCTTCCAACAATTTTCAAACACAGAGACATCTGTAACTTTAAGCAAGGTAACTGTCCGTTTCATTTGGTTGCCTGTCAACAGTGTACCAAAGAGTCCCCCCCGTCTATACCCTTTGGTAGAGCACCCTCTATCAAAGACAAGGCGTTGGCGTTGTCCGCCAGAAACTGTCATAAATTGACTTTTATTCACTTTTATACCACATTTTTGTGGTAAACCTTTTAGATTTCGGTTGTTTTTAATTATATCTTTTAACCAGATGAAGGATTTTAGTCATCGGACATCTGGATTTTAAGTTATCAGAGAAACAAGCTGAGCAAACGTTAGCAGCAGCTTGGCTAGCAGCCCCTACTGGATGCCCTGTTCCTGCTGAAAAGCATCAGAGAAACTGATTTTTATGTGAAATAGCTTTGCGTCCCATCAGACATTTGACATTAAACGTGGCCTGATGGCCTGTGGCCACAAAAAGTTACTCTTCGGACACCAAATGCTGCATGTAGGTGTCCCCCTGTGGCCACCAAGTTTCATCTCCACACTGGGAATCTTCGCCAACACAACTGAGAAATCCAGTCCGTAACGACTCCAATCTGTGCTGAGAGTCTCCATAGAAGTAGGAGTCTCCAGATCAGCAGCTTCTGACCCACAGCTGGCATATTATAAGCAGCAGCTAATGTCCATTTATGATCGATTATCCTTTAAAATGATATGCTTTGAAAACCAATATCCATATAAAATGAGGAAGAAATATTTAACATTCTGCACTTTTTCTAGGTCAGCAAATTCGTGGTATTGAGCAACTTAACTTGTATGAAGAAAAGGTCAGATTTCCTTGTGTCCCTTCCATTGAAGCATTCAGATGACACTCAGGTGGATTTAGTCTACTCATCAGAGGCTATATGGCATGTTCTGTTATTTTCAGTTATTGGAGTGTCACAGTAAAGGAACCCTGTGTTAAGTTGAGTTGAATTGTCTGTTCTGTGTTGTTCTTACATAAGCTTTGCCCCAAATTTAGGGGCCTGGTGGCTTAAAAATTATAAGTGTCTATCCCTGCTTTATTGTATGAATATTAGCTAAGAAGAAGAGACAATTTACTTCAATTATATCCTCACTGCAGAGAGCCGAGAGGATATATTCTTGCAGCCATTGTGGAAGTAGATTCTATCTCTTTCTAGATGAGCTGTGACTGCAGCTGCCAGGGACCGAAAAGTTGTGAGTCAGTAAAATCAGCGATTTGCACCACAAATGTCCGTCAGAAGAATATAAGCACAAGTACTGACAGCAGCACTAAAGGATCCTCAGACATGATTCTGTATTGTTCAGTAAATCTACTCAGGTATCAATTTCTGTCTTCATGTGTTTGCATCTGTCTTTTTGACACAGTAATTGCTCATATGTCCTCCCAACCCAGTCTCACAGCAGTCACAAGATATAATATATAGATTTGTATAAATGGAGTCGAATTTCCATTTTTTTTTGTGACAATCAGCACGACTTTCAAACTAATGTATTGTTGTCTTGTGCCTGCACCATATCTTTTTTTCCTGTCACTCAGGACTTGGGAGCACAGCTGTATTGTTTTTTTTATAATTTGTTTTTAATTATTATTTTTTCTAACTATAACTGCCACATTACTTAACATTTAATCATGAGATTTTATCCTTGTTTTTATTTCTTTATTTTAATTTTATCAGTAGAGTCAATGGTTGCTGGTTGAATTTGATAATGGCCATCAATAATAGAATGTTTCATATCATTTCATTATAAATTTCATTTATTTTTGGTTTAGACAGTGAAAGGTTAAGAAGTGTGTGCTGAATTGTGAAAATAAATAATATGTGAGGTGAAAGCAGCTTTCTCTCTGGCGTGCATGGTGGAGTCTGGTTGGGGCTATTTTGTGTCAGCTACATAATATATGAATATGATTATATTGATTATTCCGGCAGTTAAACCCCCACTGTCACCACTACAAGTGAGGAAAGTACCTCCACAATGACACCAAGTTCCCCAAACAAGCCAAACACACCCCTACAAACGAACCTCCAACCTAACTGTCAGGAGGGAAACGGATAACAAATAAGGAAAATACCAATAACACCAAATATCTGTTTGGAAGCAGGTAAGACAACAGGCACAAGTCCCGGTTTGAACTGATATCATAGGGAGCGAGCTGGATTCAAGAAAAGAAGCTCCGAGTGCCGACTCTCTGTGCTAGATATATAAATATATATAATATCAAATCACACCTCAATGCGTCTTTGGTGCGTTTACACCTGTATTTAGAGCTGTCCACTTGTGATGTTAACACCAGGTGTAAACAGGGTCAATATGACTATCAACAGCAGATCATTTTTACTGTCTATTTTTGCTGAGGACTGCACACATCGCACATAAAAACTAGACAAGATCCTGAGTCTCTAGATGGTTCACCACAGTAGCACATCTCATGCAGCCTGTGTGGCTGCTCTAATCTGTTAACATGGGCACTGATGTGAAAAACTAGAGGTTCTTTGAAATGCTTAGGCAGGCAGTGTGTCCTGGCTGTAACATTGGCAGGAGCAGGTGCTAACAGGCTAAGCTAACTGTATGTTAGTTGTATTGCATTAGCAGCAGTCTAGGCGGAGTGGAGGAGCTGTATGGTTCCCACCCTGAGCATGACGTACCATATCAGTCTATTGTGTTATGGGTGGTTCGGCTGTAATACATATTTGATGTACTATACATACTGAATTGAGCGTACAATGAGGAGTTTAGGGGGACATTAAACACATTTGTGTAATCAGATTAATTAAATATCTAATTGTTAAATGGGTGGAAATTAATTTTAACCATATTTTATCCATATCCGACAGCACTCCAAGTTGTTGACTATACTCACATCATAGCTGAGGTCCAGAGCTCTCTATAACAGATGTCTGTACCCCCTTTTATGCTGAGGTCAAGGTTCAAAGGTCACTTTTCAAAGCAGGAGCCATGTAGAATCTTCATACTGACATATGTTAGTCTCCAGGCCGACTTTTTGATTTTCTTATTTCATGGACAGGAGCCATCCCATGCCTCGTTTCAGAGAGCACTTTCAAGGCCCAATATGTAAAAAGAAGCTTTTGAGTTTGTTTTTTTTGTTTTTTTTTTGGAGCAAATAAGTCACCTTCAGAAATTGATTTTATGTCAGCATGACATACAGTAGCCCATTTAATCAGAATCTGTTTTATTAGCCAATGCAAGCATAGAAAGAATGTGTCTTGGAGTTTTTTTTCCCCAATGAATGCAACACAGAAAAATAAACATAGACTAAAGTAAGGTAACACTAAAAATGATAATTATAGTAAATAAATAGTAATATTAAAATAAAATTGAAATTGTAAAATCTATTTGCAGAAGGGAATAGTAATAGTTTTGAAATGGGAGATAAAACTTGAAAATATTATGTGTATACATGACATATTGACTGTACAAAGGAAATATGGACTATGCTATTGACAAAAAAAATGTAGTGTATGACATATATGATATAAGTAACCACAACCACATCAGTAAACACTGTCTTATTCATAATAATCATCTACATTTTCTAACTACAATAATAAGCACATGAAAAGCCAAACAATGCAAGCCCGTTCCCTTTCATTAGGAAGCCTTCAGTATAAACCACTAGATGACAGTATAAGATAAGGATCATCAGATCATGACAATATTTAATGGGCTTGATCTATTTTACCAAAAGTTCTGGTGCAAGTCAAAACCAGTCTAACTTTGATCATTTCATCATTGTAGGTCTGATGCACTGAACGCCACAGCCTCAGGTGATTCACAAAATTCCAGACTAGTAGGTACAAGTACTGTTAAAAGAGCCAAAACCAGGGTAATATTCCTTCTTTATTGATGCAGTTTTGGAAATACAATTGATTTTTTTAGCGTTTTTTTATTTCATCCCCATATTTAACCCTGCTGACATTTTAAGTATGGATGATATAACATCACAGACTGGACTATCCATGGTTAGTAGACTGAAAAAAGATGCTCTAGGCTTGGGACTAAAAAGTTTACTTCACTTAGTTGAATCGAGCTCAGTAACGTTAGTCAACGGCACTGATCCCACAGGTAAACTGTAAGAATAACGTTATCTGGCCAACTTGCCAACACTAATGTTAGCTTACGCGCCACACCAAAGACATTTTAAAGCCTCTAGCGTTAGCATTAATGGCTTGTTTGGTGATGATGAGCTGAATACTTTGAGCTGTTTGCTTCCTTTACCAAAGTTGTGATTAGTTTAGCCGCCCGAGGCTATGTTGGATGGGTGAGCCCTACATGCTTTACAGAAGAGGAGTCCTCTTATTCACCTCTTCAATATCAAGCCAGTCTACTTTCCATTTTTCAGTTGGAAATTAAATGAACTGAATGAAAATATAACGATGGTTTAATGTAGGATTAGAGAATAGGCCTAAACTGGAAATATAAAATTATTTTTTATCAAAATCTTGGGGGCAATTTTTGCCCCTCGATCAGTTATTAAGGACACTTTGAGATTTCTTGGTTCATTTTTGCCCTTCACCCCATTCATTTCTGACACTGACTCACAACACAATGCTCTTCTGTCTATAGCATTACTATGTTCTCCTGTGTTTCTGTGGTTGATAAAATAAAGGTTATATTTTAAATTGACCTTTCAAATGAGAGTAAACAGTTCACAACACTATTAAACTGTTCATTTTAAACTTTAGTTACTTTTCAGATGCAGATTTGACACAATGGATAATATAACAAGCTTTTAAAATACAACACATTGTTAAAGATGAAACCAGTGGTTTCCAACCTTTTTGGCTTTTGACGTCTTACAAAAAGCAGTGTGTAGTCGGGGTCACATTTCACATGTCTGAGTCATTCTGGTATTATGGCCTTTTTGACACTTTTTTGTATACTGAGTCCATTTTAAACATATCTGTGACGATTTATTCAACAAAAGTTCAATCTTTCCATACAGCAGAGTCCCCTCTATCCTCCAGCATTCTGCTACAGAAGCTATTTACCTACAATCAACATTATTAATGACCACCTACTCTACTACTGAGGGTGGAGGGGGGGGTGGGGGCCACACACACAAACCTCCTATTAGCATCATGTTTTTTAGTTAAGAAGACACAAACATATGCAACGACTGCTGTGAAATTAGTGCCTAAAAGACACATTTCTAACGCCTTGCTAAGTCTTCCTGACTCTACACCCACATATGAACACAGGTGCCCTATGTCTGCTGGTGTCAATCCATAAACCTCCAAGAAAACTACAGTAAATCAGGAGGAAAAACAATAAGAAAAGGTCAGGTTAGCATTCACCCAACCAGGGAAACTAAAGGCTCATTTCACTTTCTTCCTGCTGTCATTCAATCACTTTAAAGTCAAGAAGGCAAATCCTCATCACTCAAGTCATTTAAGGTTAATACTGTTTCTTCTTTATCCATGCAGTAGCTAGCCTAATCAGCTCCATGAAGCTGACCTGCACTCCACCACCCACCAACAGCTTCAAGGCTTCAGAAGAAAACCAGTGCAGAGATGTGCCAAGAAGATCAATATATTCCATTAAAAATGCATGCCCATATATTGAAAATACACACAAAGGCAGCTTTTTCCCTTTAGTTTGGTGAAGGTAGAGGAACATAACACAAAAGAGACTGAATGCGCTCTCTGAATACAAGCATAAAAGATCAAAATCTTTGTCTATTACTGAAATATAAAAACAAAAAACCCACCTACCCCTTATACCCTACACCCCTTGGCTGCAGAGAATAAAGAATGAATAAGAGAGAGTAAGTCAGTAAAAACTACAAAGACAAAAAAAATAAATAAATAAATGATGTGTTTCCAACAAGGCTCTTGCAAGTGGCTGAAATTATTTAGTGTGATATATATCTGTAGAATATGTCAAAGACGTGAAACAGATACAGTGTTAGGGAACTCCAGCATGGAGAACAGGTGACACACTGAGCTTCATTACTCAACTCCTGCCTGATTTCTGTGATATTAGTTCAAACCAGGACTCCTGTCTGTTGTTTCACCTGCTTCCAGGTGGAGATTTAGAGTTATTTTAATTATTTGTTGTCCGTTTCCCTCCTGACAGTTAGATCGGAGGTTTGTTTGTCAGAGTGTGTTTGGCTCGTTTGGGGAACTTGGGATGTCGTCTGGAGGGATTTTCTTCACTTGGTGTTGATAGCTGTGGGTTTAACTGGTGGAATAATCAATATATTCAATAAAAAAAACCCATCCTGTGTGAGGAGTGTGTGTGGCTGACACAGAAGCAGCCCCAACTAGCTGAGAAGAAAGCAGGATGAACAAGATGATCGATTCATTGAGCACATGCTTCTAAACCTTTTTCTGTCTGAACTAAACAGAATTTATAATGAAATGATATGCATTTATGCTATTATTGACGGCCATTATCAAAGTTAAAGTCCACCTATCTGTGCAGACACCGTAGGCGAGCGAGCTGCAGCAGTTCAGCCACACGTGCTGTTCAGGAGGCGGTAGGTTGTAATGACCCTGGCATTAGTAATAACAACGGCTCCATTAGTGTCCCAGTAAGGCATGTCAGTGAACCAGCATGCATGATAGGCCTTTCACAGCCGCAGTGTGAAAAGCACAGGTGTTAATTAACAACAGTAATGATAGCTAAACTCCATTTAGATGTGCTGGTTCCAGAGTCCTGGAAGGTTCACTCACTGTTATGTTTTACTGGGATACTTAAATGGAACAGAGCCACTGTTAACAGTCAGCACTAGTTCCACCTGCTTCATCTGCTAAAAAGATCTCAGCCTCTCACCCAGAATGTCCACCAGGCTCCCCCAACTCAACTGTAAACTGTGTAAATCACGTTTTTCTGACAAAACTGAGAACGGCTCAGACAACAGTAACTAGCTAGTCCTAATGAACAATGACGATGCACAAAAAAATGCTGCTGACAGATCATCGTTCATCTCAGTTCACAAATAACTGATATCCATCTGAAGTTAGTGATGAGCGCATGTCAGAGTTTCCTATAGAATTTTGGTGAGACTGTGGTGAGTGAACCTTGCCTTCGCTCCCCGGAAGAAAACGTACATTGTAAAGTTAAATACATCAATCTGGTGCACTTTGAGAGAAAAGTTAAGAGACTAGATCTATGAAGAACTTTGTGCTCTCGTGAACAATTTCATCATTAACACATTGGTTGCAGCTTGTTTCATTTAACCTGCCTCAGCTCCACCTCTTTGCCCGTTTTGGATTAGCCAGGAGTTAGGCGGAGTGAGGCACTGCCAAAATGGTCGCGGCCACTTTGAGCTTCAACACCCCTCTCCAGAAACCAATGGGTGACGTCACCGTGGCTAGGTCCATCTTTTTTTTTTCTTTTTTTTTTTAAAAGTCTATTGGTGCCACCTGCTGATTTTATAGCAAAAAAACTAAATTCTCTGTTTCCAGCTTCTTAAACGTGAATATTTTCTGGTTACTTTGGTCCTCTGCGACAGTAAACTGAATATCTTTGGGTTATGGATTGTTAGTCAGGACAAAACAAGACATTTAAGGGTTTTCTGACATTTTAAGAACCAAACAACTTATTGGATTCATCAAGCAAATAACTGACAGATTAATCAATAGTGAAATAGTTGTAACCCTAGATTGCACACACTGACAGACAGACTGAAACACCTGAGGTACAGGAGCACACATACAGAAAGAGAGAGACTTGATTAAAAAGGATTTTACATTTTACTGTGGTTGTGACTCCATGTAGCCACATCTCTGATGCATACAGGTTCTCGCTGCTCTTACACTGGTATGAAAACAGTGACTATGTTTCAGTCTACATAATTACTGTCTCAAAAGTGGCCTTATCTATATTGCATTTCCACTATGTATTTCTATGATATCCTATCACCTAAGGAGCACAGCTGGAAGCACTGACTGACAGAACAACACACAGCAGCCTAGCACCTGTAGGTCTCTTTGAACGGCCATGAAACAACTGCGATTCTAAAACCCACAACCAACGAGCGTCATTAGATAAAACGGTTCACTTGGTGGCCTGGTTTAGGAGAGCTCAGGCTCTGGACCTGATGGCTTCAGCTGCAGAATGTGAGAATGTGCTATTTTAAAAGATGGAAGTAACTTGAGACACTGGCCAAACATAACTCCGAGCAGCTATCTTGCTATGTGGAATAAGAGTTCTCAACTGGCTAACTGAAGAGCCTGGAAAAGCCTCTGGAATCAATTCAAGACCAAAAAGACTCAATAGCTTATATCCTAGAAGTTTCTCTCTCTCTGAGAAATCAAACTTCAAACTGATCCTGACTGAGAAATTCATTTTAGACAGTGAAAATCTTACTGGAATTGATTCACTGAATAGAGTCATTGGTAAATATAGAAACAGTGTCTGCTGGCATGTTTACTTGCCATGAATCTTAAGCAGCCAATGAAGATTCTGATTCACCAACACTTTGTATGAGATTAATATTACCTGGAGGGCTTTTTTGGAAATGTGTAAAAATGAGACAGAACAGAATATGTGGACAAACCAGAAAAGCAGTTTTCAGTCTTTATGCTGAGCAGGCTAACCACATCCTGGGTTCAGCTCCAGACTTGTCACAAAGACATGAACTGACATCCATCCTCTCATCTCACTCTCAAAAAGAAAGTGAATACACATTTTCCCAAAAAATGTCAAACTATTGCTTTACATTATTTGTAATAAATATGAGTTGTCTTCATTGTGTTTATGTAAATACACTGTTTCCAAGTTCTACTGACATGACATATTTCACCAAGCAAGGAAATTGTCAAATCAATAATTAAGTAATTCTCTTTTTTGTTCTTGGATTTCTGTGCTTTTTCCATCACTTAATGGAGGCTGTGCTGGAAATCACAATGTCAAAGAGATGTAATAGCATTTAGGGTTTATCCCATCTATGTAATGAACATCAAGACCCATTATGTTTCAGTCATATCCGGATCAAATCGTGATTTTACTGACCAAATCCCAAGACATAATGTTAGGATTTGATCTGTAAATGTGAATGAAACAGACGCTGCAGGGAAATACCAAAAAGTTAAGCTTTTCAGCCACTGTTTTGCTGTTTGATATGAAAAACAGGACGATATGATATGCTGCTGTTTAGGACTCGATTCACTCGGTTGTTCCACTTTCCCTCTGCTGTCAGTAAAATGATATAAAACTGAAAGCAGTCAATTAACAGTTTCTGACTGATTCATAATCATGATACCAGTATATCATGGTAAACATATCATAATAGTATTGTATTGTATGCTAACCTGTGATACATTGCAAATTACAGTAAACTAGTTGTAGCAAAAATAGTTCTTTTCAAAAAGTACAATGTTATTTTTTGCTTACACTCCATACAAGTATGTAAATACTGTAAATTCTCAAGTACTGTATATCAGCACCTTTCTTTATTTTGAGTCAGGTCTTTTTCTTTCTCTCCATTTTACTTTATATCATATTTAGTAAGGCACCTCCCTCCCTCCTCTGCTTCCTTCTGTTATCTTCCTGATGATATTAGCTGTTATTGCAACATCTGTTTCACAGTATAGTAAAATGCCTCCAGCAGTTCTGGGGGAATACTCCCTTGATTTCCATGAAGTGTTGAGTTTCTTAGACAGCAGCTTTGCAGAGAGAAAAAGAACCAGTCAAAGATGAAGTGGACAGTTCCTCAGGAGCAATATGTTATAAAATGTGGAGCAGCTGAGTGCTGCAATTTCATGTCACACACATTGCTCAGCTGCTGATTCAACTGATGGAAAAATGCAGTGGAAATACAAATTAAGATGACTTAACCATGTGAACCAGTGCAGCACAGGTGATTTTTGCTTTTATTATTTAGCCTTTATTTATGATATATTATTTGTCATACTATACTTATTTGTCATAAACATTGCTTCAAATATAGGGACTATTACACCTTGCATTAAAATGCATTTTGGGTGATCGGATAGTGCTTGACCACTGAACAGGCGTAAATGCACCCAAGACACATTGAAAACAGACTGTGATCCAATTGGACACATTGTGACCACATTGAACACAAGTGTAAATACAACTGTGTCATCAATAAAGAAATATGTAATCAATGACTGTTCAAGACCAGTGAGGTCACAGCCATTAGCCAGTTCAGTACTAGCAAGAAAGCAGCAAGAAAGCTATGGATGTTCAAGACACTTGTGGATGGTGTCAAGATGGCTTCTTTGCCCACTTTGAAAAGCAAGAAAAAGTCAAAAGTCAATAGTGCATGGATGGCTGCCATCTTCTGTTTTTTTTGGGGGGGTGTGATGTTGGGTTGTTTGAGTTGGACAGAGCAATGGGATCTCAATGTGGACTCTGGAGACCCATATTAATACCAAGAGTAAATGTAATCAGGTTAAATCTTATCTAGATACTGCCTTTGTTTCCAACATTGGTTACATTTCTTAGATTACAACATTTCTTAGGTTTGGCAAAGACAATTTACAAATGTTTGAAGATTTTCAGTTGTACTGAACATGTTGACAGATCATTATATGCAAAGTTGGCGGCATCATTGGTGCTTATCGGTGTTGACGCCAGTCATTCTAAGAACATACATTTGTTCAATGTACATTCAATCAGTAAAGCTCACACGATGGACAACAAAGTCTGGCTTGGCCCAAGTCCCATTCTGAACCCCATTTAGTGCTGATGACTTTGATGTTTGAGGTAATGAATAAAAAGGAGAAATGCAGAGGAGGAAATAAAGGAGACTGAAACTCAACAGAATATATCTCTCAACAGTAAATCATCTGCTGAGTGTTGATTACTTTAGAACTCGGCTAAACTTTGCTCCGTCTCCTGCCACTCTCTCCCTCTATTTTCTTTTTCTCTACAGATTTCTTTTTAAAAGAATCGGGAAGCCGACAGCAAAACTTTACTTTTAACATCAGCCAACAAAGTGACGTGCTCCCCTTGTCCTGAATCAATACTAGAGTACTTCCTTGTTTTATGAACTAAATTATGCAAAGGTTGAAGCAGTTGTGTCTCTGTTTTTTGACCAATCAGTGATGGTCATCCTGCAAAGCTAGGCCCCAAAGTTCCTGTACTTTTGTAAAGGACTACCCTCTCATTCTTCCACCCCCAGTCAGAGATCTTTTTTAAGTTCCTGGGACTATCCTACTGGTACTAAATTTAGACCCTGGTTTCTCAGGTTGGGGAACACGTTTATTCTCAGAAGGTTCTTGGTCCTCTGGGAAAGTTCCTGCAGTGGAACCAGCCTTTTACAAAGGAAGCGTTTTTGAACTCTCTGACCACGTCACTGGGAGACACTCACTGCAGAGTGGATATCATTAACTGAAACTGATGGCTGCTGATCACCGTCTCGCATGTCAACTTGTGATGTGATTTAGTTTCAGTAACAACTAGAGTGACTGACAAGATTCTAAACTTAAAAACACATCAGTGCACAAAGTTGTATTAACATAAACAAGAAGCATCTGAACAAAATGCAGGATAAAAGTTACAAAAGTTGTTTAAATCTAGTTTGATATGATTTTTTTAACTTAACATCTGGTGCAAACTCTCAGTACTTGACAGAATTCAGTCAGAACTCCTGACTATAAATACACCACTGACAAGTGAAGGAGCCTCAGTCAAGTTAGCTCACTGAAGCACTCACTGGTTTCAGGAATAACAAGAGCACTGACAACACATGTACTATTGACAATTTAGTGCGTGATATGTGGGAAATTACACTATTTTTTACTCCTGTTGAGTTGAGCTACTATTACTAGATGAGGCGGTGTGAAAGCAGAAGACCAAATAACAGCCTCGGGCTGAACAGAAACAGAGAAAAAAAGTTCAGTTTCACACTTTTTGAATATTGACAGTAAATGTTAAATTCATGTCTTGCTTATCCAATACACCTGAGCCAAACCATAATTACAAAATTCAAGAAACTCAAAAAATATGAATGTCTAATTTTTCATCTAATTTAATTTTGAATATGCGATCAAACTGATGCGAAACACTACAGCAAGACACAGCCATGTAATCTCTATATGAGACTGACCACCTGTTAGCGTCCTAAATTTATCCAGCTTAACCATCCTATCAAACTGTCTTCTTGTCATTACAATTAAAGTCAGTGCATGTTATTCCCTGTCTGATAGCTCAGTTCAGCTTTATTTTTCATGAGTAATTTATGGGTATTTAACGATTCATTTTTAGGGCATTTTACATCAAGCGTGATGCAATTTGGCACAACCAAAAAAAAGGTTTAGTTGGTTTAGTTGGTAGGTCAGTTTTTAAGAAGGAATCTTATATGCTAACATGTAGTTTGACACACAAAACTACACATTGAAACTTTTTCTCTCAGTGACAGAATTGCTAACTTATTAAGAATCTTTACAAATTAACCCAAAGATAATGCACTCACTAACTAAACCAATGTAATTTACTTATTTTCTGTTTTTTCTTATTGTTTGTATCAAATTGCACAACCCTTTCTAGAAAATATCCTAAAAATCTGCCGTTAAAATGCCTGCAAATTCTTTCAGGAAATTAGTATAAAACAAAGGGACATGTAAAATAAAGTGTTACCCTCAATTGTGATATGTGAGTCCTGAACAATTACAGTGTGACAAGTAAACAGTTCTGACCTGAACTGACTCAGGTCAGGTAGAGTGCCACACAGTGTGTGTGTCAATGTGTCTCATACCTGTGTGGAGCCTCATGGACTCTCTATCAGTTCTACATGTGTGATGCCGCCGAGTCACCACAACAGAGAAAAACATTTAATTCGACAATTAATTTACATACATCAGGTTCAGGTAGGTTCTCCAAGGACCTGTTTCAGATCAGGTCCAAAATGTAGGAAACCCGACAACCTCTTTTTATTTATTACTGTTCTGGCTAAATGCTGGTTGAACATATGGTTAAAAATCACCAGTTGTTGTTGATATCCTCCACTGAAATATATGGAGTCATTCAAATCATTTATTCATAGTGCACGATGACAGAAACTGTTACTAACTGCACAACAATACAACAAATACGGTGGCTCAGATCAGCATGGCAGTGCTCATAGTCGCTGACATTCATTCACAGAATATCACAGCCACCTATATAATGGACTCAAAATATCCCACAATGCAATGTAAAAAAAAAAAAAGTAGAGTACAATTGAGTGTGACCAACAAAGAGCTAACTACCATCATGACAGTGTTAGTGCACAGACAGGAAATCTGCTGAATACATGCTGGATCAAAGAAATGGAACCCCCGTAGCCTTCAACATCTAATCCGAAACTGCATAAATATATCTACAGCTTTTGGACAGGTCAGACATGTTGCTGCATCTGTCCTCAGGTCAGGATCTGATCTAAATTTAATTGTGGTCCAAGTTAGGTTTGGCAGCAGGTGTTTCCAGGGAGCTCTGTTTACATGGAGCAACACATTTGGTTTCCACACATGCGTTTCATGCAAGGATCTGAAGCGCCTGTTCCACAATAAGGAGGGAACGAAAAAACAAGTTAAGTCAAATACTCTAATAAAAGAATCATAAAGTGAAATGTGCAGATACAGCAAGTCGTTAAGAATCCAGCCAATTACTTGAAGAAAGACAAGATGGAGTGTAATCAACTTTTATTACACACACTTATGGTTGTTCACTCCCTCACTCTGGTGTGTTAACTGAGACACCAACATTGTGTATCTGAAACCTAATCTTTTTTTTCCTTTTTAACAGTGGTTTTATACATTTTATTGTATTTTAACCTCTTAAATAAAGTTAGTTTATTAAATATATTGTTTATCTATTCATATCCATTTATTTCATCAAATTTACGGGGTTTACAGCAATAATATTAGCTTAAAAGTATCACCACAGCTTCTCAATAAAAGTGATGATAAACACGTTACTTCATCACAGACGTGACTAGTGTGAAGGTGTTTGTGTGGTCACCGGGCACGTGCACGATCTTTTTTTGCTAAACTATAGTTTCTAAAAATAGAAATATTATGTTCCAACACTGACTAACATCAGCAGGCTCCCTGTCCCCCCTCTCACCTCCATCACCGTAGGTCTCGACACCATATCCGTCCTGCAGTCCGTTACTCCAGGTGCCCTCGTACCTGGCCGGTGTGTTCAGACTCTGCCGGACTCCGTACCGACCCTTGAACCCGTGAGCCCACTCTCCCCGGTAAATCCACCTCCCCTTGGTTTCAACGCCGAGTCCGTGTCGTTTCCCCTGGGTCCAGTAGCCCTGGTACACATTCCCACTGGGCCAGGTATAGACGCCAACCACCTCGAAACCGTTGGACCAGGAGCCCGAGTACTCGCCCTGGCCCTTGGGTCCGGTGCACACACCGTGGCCGTGGGCTTTGCCGTCCTCCCAGCCTCCGCAGTAGGTGCCACCATCGTCAAAGTCGAACCGACCGCCCGTCATTCAGACACGAAGGGTGAAGGTGCCACTCGGAGGCGTGTAGTGGCGAAGTCCAGAGTGTGTAAAGTTATTTCAGATGCGGGTCCTGTTGGCAGGGTGGCCCCGGTGAGGATGCGAGCTCTCAGAGGAGGAGTGAGGAGGGAGCGGTGCGGGAAGGCGGCTGGGCGCATCGGCAGTGCTGTGTCGGTTTCTCAGAGCGAGACGTGGGAGGATGAGAGGCGGCCGCCACGGCTGGCAGAGTCGCTCCACTGCCGAGTGCTGGAAGACTCTCCCACTCCCCCCTCTGAAAGTGAAGACCGCCAACTGCTCCGCGATGCAATGAGACGGAACTTCCTGTTAAACTTTTCAGAATGAAAGCCAGAACATATTCAACCAATGTGGAATACGCGGGAGGGACATAATACAACTGCAGATGTGAACGGGATAGCAACATTATTTGTCTCATTATAAATAATATTTAACAAATCTCAGTTGTTTGAGACATTTCCATCATGTCATGATTAACATACAAGGAGGCCAAGGAGGAGCTAAAAGCCTCTGTACAATCCCAGCCACTATCACATTGCATGAGTCCAAGCAGTTCCATGTCTACTGATATATGATTATACATAAATATATGGAGTATTATGCAGCATGTCACACAGTTTTGACACAAGACCCTCTACAAGGCCTACAGGCTCTCAAGTAATAAAACTGGGAAATACTTAATGGACCTTAAAATGTCTAAAACAGTTAAGTCAATAAACAAAAAAAAAAAAAAAAAAAAAAATCAGCAACACTTTCCTCATGGTTATCCTGGGTAAAGCATAACATCATCACATTTGTCATATATAATAATAAACTCAATATCTGTAGCTTTTGTACTGTTGGTCAGTTAAAACAAGCATTAAACTAGTTGTTCTCTGGGAACAGTTGTTACCATTTTCTGTCATTTTATAGACAAATCAAGTGATTCATTTAATTGGGAAAATAAATTAGGAGGTCAATTGGCAATAAAAAAAAATAATTGTTGGTGAATATTGTGCTGTAGCGGTGAATCTTGGGGGTTCAGGACTCCTGGGGGTCTGGGGCAATCCAGTCTTGTCTCTATATAAGAATATACAAATGAACTGTGATATTTACTTGTTAAGTGCATTTAACTTATTTTAGTGAGGTATTCCTTTTACATCAATATCCCATGTTTTCATAAATTAATATCGCCTTCATATTCCAGTTACAGTATAATTGTATATAATATATAAAATCATCTGAGTCTTGCCAGACAGCTGTCTCTTACCGGGCTTGTTAAGAAGGCAAAGCATATCAAGGCTTGATTTTATTTTTTATTTATTTATTGTGTTATTAAAAGAAGTTAGTAAAATATGTTTTTTTGAAACTGTACAGCGACTCTTGTCTGCAACAAATTGGGAAGGGCAGAAATCAAATTTGTCAATGTTTTCCCTGTGCAGACATAAAACAGACCCCAGTCTATTTGAAGCTGTTAAGTTGGCTGATTTCTAAATTTAGAAACGACACCACCTGTTCTCACTGCTGCTCAAACTACACACACAGCTGCAACAGACTTACACTGGGAATAAAGAACACATACACGGGACTAACCTTTACAAATGAGTTCACTGTTTTACCCTAACTGTCCTACTGACAGTACATTAAATCTAAAAAAAAAAATGTACAATTTCTCAATTGCCTCAAAATGTACTTTTAATTTGAAAGCCACTCCACATGTACTTCTTCCGGTTAAGTGTGGCTAGCTTCATGCTGCTCTCCGCCTTTTTAAAGGCCTGCCTCATATGTTGATGGACAGTTTTCCTGTCAGAACAGTCAACAGCTCTCATTGATGCATCTAAATGATCCAGACATGATTCTCAACTCTGCCAATAGATTTGACTGTTTTATGCTGCTGGCTGTAAACACCTGTAATATGGCACACTTAAACTCACAGTCAATATTTATATATATATAAATCAGCCCATAATTAAATGAAGACTATAGCTTGATATATACACACACCTCTATGATGTTGACAAACAGCAGTAGCAGTTAATAGACTGTGCTGATGGTGTTGAACTACTGTGACAGTGAACTGTTGAATGTTGAGATTTTCTGTGACTCTTGAGTGTTGAGATTTTTTATCAGATGCAAAGCAGTGAATCCAATGATAAACATAATGTAAAATAATATTAACAATGGTAAGAATAAATGTTATATTTTATGGTTTGGTAGTGTAAATGTTTATAACAAAGATAAAATTCAGTTTTCCTTCTTTGTTTCACTAGTATTACATTTGTAATGTCATTGAAACATTGATGAATTTGCTGATGTTGGACACGAAATCATCTGAAACTTCTGTCATACTTCAGTCACTACTGACACTCACAAAGACTGTTGTCGTTACAGGTTATTTAAACTCAGAAGAGCAAGAGCCTGGCAGTAACAGCTTCCTGCTGAAAGGTGCATTTCTATGAACTGTCTAACACTGCCATCTTCTGGACATTCAGGTTGGTAAAACTCAGCCTACTGCTGATAATGAGTTTTCTTTTTCTCCTAAAGGCTCCAGTGTTACAGGACAACGTTAAACTAAAAAGGGGCACACATACATTACCCTGAGTACAAATGCAACTTTAATGTAAAGTGTTAAAAACAAACAAACAAAAAAAACTAAATTGACTAAATTGCTTTCTAAAATTTGCTTTTGCGCCTATGACAGGTTAAAATACCCTGAAATGTTTAGGAGATGTTGGAAACCATCCAACTTTCTTTTAGTGACAAGGGAATATCGATAAATTGATAACCTGTAAGTAGGGCTGGGCGATATGGACAGAATCAAACATCACAATATTTTTGAACAATCACTTCGATAATGACTGCGATAATATTATAGAGATGACTATTGGTGCTCTCACAAAATATTTACACAATGAGATTTTGGGTGAATAATCATCAGTGTTGTTGATATAATGACGATGAAGTCAATAAAGGAAAACAGTCAGAACAGTCTGGTAAGTCCAGAAAATTGATTTTATACACATTTCCGCCTATCACCAGTGGAATCATGTGGATCATAAATACATTTTCTGAGCACCACAAATAATCCAAAATTATGTTTTGTATTATATCACAATTTTAGCCATTAAATCAAATAAAAATGAAGGTATCCTGTGGAGTTAATATGTACGTAAAATTATGTTTACATTCAGTGTTTCAACCAAAACTCCTGCATCCCTGAGGTATAACAAATGTTGAATGGATTTTCTTCCTCATATAAGATTTGCAGAGTTTTAAAACTGTTCAAATTCATCCTAGTTTACTAGCTTGCAGTCTTCTCCCTGCCTTCGCTGATGCATTATTGTGTGGACTGTGGATCATGTCACTATGTGCTCATACACAAGCATCCACAAGAACTCTTGTGGAAAAAATATTGCACCATTGCGCTCCTAGTGGCCAACAACTCTCTTCTTTATGGGCTTAAATTAGGGTCATGTGTATTGTAGCTGCATATCATCATATCTGAATGTGGGAAAACATTTTGCATGACTACATTCAAATGTGTGAACGTGTAAAAAGGTTTTGATGAAATGAATCCAAATGTTTGAATGTGTAAAAAAAAAAAAATATCTGAACAAATAGATTGATTATTTGAATCTATAAGGAGATCTGTAGCTGTGCATGATAGTTTGTGAACAAATGAAAAAGATTGACACAAATAATTTCCAGTGTGTGAGTGAGTAAAGAAGACTTGCAGTTACACATCTATCTGTTTGCAGGGTGGAAAAAAAGTTCACATAACTAATTTGTAAATGTGAATCCCAAGTTTACAGCTATGAATCAGAATTTTTTTTAGGCAATTTATTGTGGTCAATTAATGTAACCTGCATATTTTCGGAGTGTAGGAGGAAACAGGAGAAAACCCACTCAGGCATATGGACGATCGCCACACAGGAAAGGCTCTGTGAGCCAGCAGATAACCAAACTAATGAGAGAATAGAAGATGCAGTTTGGTACTCATAACCAGCATTGGAAGGAACGCTACTGTAAGTCCACTGTTTTTGGTGGCAACTAGAAATCTAATGCAATTACAATTAGTGAAATTGAAATGCTTGTTACTTTTGTCTCACATTGAAATAGCAGCCTCCCCAGATTTTCCCATTTATTGTCTAATGTCACCTGACTTTACACTGACCCAAGTGAATCAATCAATCAGCATCAGATTAACTTAACCCATACAATGGCCGACAGTTCAGACAGTATGAGTTTGCTGTCCTGGAAATATGGACATTATTTTTCCCTCCTGAAGATCAAGGACAAAAATAAACTAGTGAGATGTTAGTCTATGTGCAGGTGGCCGATCTGTTAGGTCAATTGTGATAAGAAATTACTGTCAAGTGTCTGAGAAACAGTTGTTATTTTACTTGACGCTGCCAGAGGAGTCATAAAACTGACTTGATTTGAAGGCCTATAGAGGCTACAATAAATAGACCTGCCAAAGCATATTTGCTTTATCGTTCCACTACTTACTTTTCATCATAGTGATCATGGATACAATGATAGATAAAATCTGACAGTTATCTTGTCCTACATTGAGCTACAGCAACACTAAAATGATATAGCTATGTCTGCATTGCTAAGAGAAGTGAAACAGACATTTATAAATAACACAAATGTTACTTTCTCTAGTGAGTAATTACTAGTATAACTAGTAACTGTAACTAATAATTGATTTTCAGTAACTTCTGTAACATTGCTCTTAACAGAGCTAGAATGAGTAAACAGTGGCTGGTTGTAGCCGGTTGGCGCTAGCTCAGTATGTTGCTGGTACACAGTGACATTTAATGTGAGTAATGTTAAAACCTTGATTGTGTCCTGGAAGGTGAAAAGCAGTTGTTTCCATTACCATTAACTGTAATGGAATTACCATTAATAACAAAAGGAAAATATTGTACAATGTTGGGACAACAGAAAAAACACAGCTCGAGGCGCCAACTTGGCAGAGAGTTGTTAATCATCAGTCACTGGAGTTTATATGAGTAAAGCTGTGAGAAAGAGGGCTACACAATCATATTTACTCTCTAAGTCTCTCTCCCCCTGCCTTTTATCAGCTTCAGTGTATCAGCCAGTGAAAACAGCTGCGTCATTGAGCTTTTATAGAAACTATGATTTCAGCAGTGGGTGTGTTTCAGGGGTGCAGGGGCACGCTGGCTCTTTACTATAATGTTTCATGCTGTTGTGTTGGAGTCTGTTATTGTTAAAGCTGAACACACAATATCAAAGCTTCCTGAGGTGGAAAGAATAAGAAATGCTGCAATGCACTAACCCTCAACATAAACTATAGCTTCATGAAAGGAAACTGAATGTTAAAGTGAGAGTTCACCTCAATTACTTATTAGGTTTTGGGGCTTTCAATCACATCTCACAGATGGTGCTGTCATCAGGAATTTTACAGAGTTTGTTATCTTCTGCATCCCTTTCTTTGTGTTTTTGTCTTACAAAAGGAATACAACAAAAATTCCTATCGTAATCACAAAATAAATGAGTCCCTCCTCCCTCTGTTCCTCAATTTTGTTTCCTGTCTTTGTCTATAATGATGATTAAATATTGAGTTTTAATTTAGATATATTATGACCTTAGAATTATAAGGTTCCATCTACTATTTTTGGCGAAAATTAGGTACGTACATGAAATTGTTCTTTGACAAGTTAGCAACATTTTGTGTTTTGATTTCTGTATTATTGAGAAAAGAAAAGGTCCCATCTCAAAAATCAATCTCAAACTTTGTACTATAATGTTCCATCTGAAAAGCACCCACGTTACTCACAACACATTATATGATCTCTGCTGCAAAAAAGCCACACAGAGACATTTAATCATCAGAAATGAAATTAGATTATTAGACCAATGAGACAGAGAGAGAGAGAGAAGCTGGATCTGACTCATGTTATCTGACGTCTTCTTCTTCCTTTCATGGAGATGAAGTATTCATGTCATAACATCCATTTGAAGCTGTTGGTCGTCTTGTTTGTTAGTCAAGGGAACTTTATGGCTGCTGTTTAAACAGTCTGATATCATTAGCAACAATCACAAACATGCTAACTCTCTTGGTTGTTTCTGCGGTTGCTTCTCTCTCCAGCCTCTCTGGCAGCGTCCAGCTGCTGCTGCAGTCCAGATAATTTCTCCCGTTAGCTTAACAACAGTCCTTCCATGGATGTATAAAGAGTCTTTCAGGCTGCAACAAGCCAGCATGAAGAAGAACATGATGAAATCTGGAAACTGTGATTGGACAAACTAGATGTCAATATTGGTTAGGGAGGAAGTCCTCTCTTGGAGCGTCATTTTACGTGTCATGGCCAATCACAGATTAGCATGAAAAAAAGACAAAATACATTGAGTCCAGTGTATTTCAAAATTTTTCCATGCTCCTTGATGGTAAATGGACTGTACTTGTATAGCGCTTTTCTAGTCTTCTGACCACTCAAAGCACTTTTTACATTACAAGTCACATTCACCCATTCACACACTGAATGGGTACAGGGGCTACCATGCAAGGTCCCAACCTGCCCATCAGAGGAAACTAACCATTCATACACATTCACACTCTGATGGGGTTAAGTGTCTTGCCCAAGGACACGTCGACATGTGGACAGGAAGAGCCTGTAATTGAACCACCAATCTTCCGATTAGAGGACTACCCGCTCTACCTCCTGAGCCACAGCCGCCCACCTTGATGACCTGCGTAAGAGGTGTGCAGGGGGTTGATGCTTGTTGGTCGACCTGACGTTAGGTCATGGCTCTACCCAGTTCAGTTGCATACTTCCTGGGTGGGCTGGGGCCCCTTACTTCTCTGCTGATGCAGCCTAGTTTATCAAAAGTAGCTGGGCTGTGGCAACCAACCTTTAGTCTGTCAGGATCAGTGAGGCTGGCTTATGTCACTGTAGGGCGTTCATTCATTGGGCTCCACCCACTGTACCTATAGAGTCCAGTGGAGGGCAGCGACTGTGTGAAATAGATTGAAGGTTATGATATTGTAACCCCAGTTCTATAAGCACACACAGAACTCTCCACCTTAGAGGCCCTGCCACTCTTACAGCGCAAGAGTGTGAAGAGGTTGTGGGATGGCAGACAGGGGTCTTGCTGCCTTATATACTGTGGGCTCCACATGTATCCAGGTACACATGTCCTGATTGGCTGCCTATTAGGGGTGTAAAGATAATGCGTTTTGGATCGGTTATCGGTCCGTGACCTATGCGATCCGAGTGCACCGGTCCATGGAGCCCCAAACGGTTCAAATTCACTATGAACGGATTTACGGCCGCGAATCGGTTTGTGGCTCCATTGGTTCACATTCGAGTCCATAGAAATGTTGTCACTACCAGATTTGCGCGGCCTTGCGGTGTGTGAACTCTCACGAGACTCCAGTGAACAATAACAAAAGACGGCGTGTGATGACGGTGTGAAGTAGCAAGGGATCATGGGAGTTGTTGTCTTCGTTGTTAAATAATCAGCTTCACCGGGATGTTCATGGTTCTGGATGTTTTTACCAGGAGCCGAATTATCCGCAGGGGTCTCCTCCTCTCCAGAACAAACGGACCCGCTGATTACAGGTAAAAACACTAAATGAGGCAGTTTCACTTAAAAAATCAGTGTTTCTCCGACGATGTACAGCGACCCGCGGACGTCATATACGGGCTGTTAGCTGAGTTGCTGCTAACACTTGTTTGGTATATTTCTCTCATAACTTTACATTCAGACGTTCGTCCGGTTTCTCCCGGGAGCCGAATTATCCGCAGAGGTCTCCTCTTCTCCTAAAACAAACGTACACGCAGTTTAAAATCATTAAAATACTAATTAAAACGGTTTTACCTAAAAAATCAGTGTTTCTCCTACAAAGTTTGGTGACGGCCGCACGTCAGATACAGGCTGTTAGCTGAGCTGCTGCTAACACTAACACTTAAAATCGTTAAAATATTAATTAAAGCTGTTTTATCCTAAGCACCAATAATTCAGATTTTTGCATTTACTATTCCTCCAGGTGAGCAAATTGTAAAGGTTATGTTGCTTGAAGTTATATTTTCTCTGTTGTAAACACTTTATCTATTTTGAAATGTCATTTCTGTTTTTCTCTTTCTTCTCAGTAACAAAGCTTGGGAGATAAGTTGTCAATTTGTATCGAATCGACCCGAACCAAATCAAATCGTACTGAATCGTTTAGTATTTTTTGATTAATTGTCCCTGAATCAGATCAATCGGACCATTTTGTGAGTAAAAGGTTCACACCCCTGCTGCCTATGCTTATGTAAATTTGGGAAAAAAACATGCATGTGAATGGAGGGCTCCACCTGTAGTCATAGAACTAGGTTTACGATATTGTAACCTTTGCTTTGTAGCCTGTAAGCACTGAAACAGAACTCAAGCTCTGAGTTTGGGAGCTTTCATTGTGAGTCATGCAAACTTAAATCATTCTCATCAGGGTAGCGTGCACAGTTGAGCACAACTTAAGCAATTCAATCAAACTCCAACATAAGGTTAGTAAAAAGTCATATCTGAAACATATTAGTAATTAACCTGTAACCACTTTAATGCTTGGATTACTGCTTCCACAGCTGAAAACTGTTGTTTTATATCAACAGATTATTATAATCCTACTACTACAGTCTGCATTTTTATGATAGCAGTCATACAGTTAACCTTGTGCATCTTGCCAAAGTCAAATTTGGCAGAATGGTTTGTTTATAGTACCGTTGCTATGATTTAGTTTTCTAGGAACAGATTGTTGAACTTTTTGGTCAAGAAAAGATGAAAAAAACACATTTGAAATAAAGACGTACACCTCCTGACCAAGTCTGAGTTTTTCTTTATATGGTAGTGAAGGCTCTGAGCTCTCCTACACACACACACACGCACACACACACACACACACACACAATACAAACTCTTACACAGCTCCAAAACAGACCCATGAAATTGTTTCAATTCAGTGATATATTATATTTACAATTCATCTTATGGTGTTGAATACATCTTTTTTTTCTATCCCCACAGCACCTGATAGGCTGCTGTAATCCTGCAGTGAAAGTACTGAATGTTCAGTAATTCCCAAAAGATTGTGAGCAATATCCAATGCATGACCTCAGCATGCGATGACAACAAAACAACATTCCACCACAGAGAAATCAGTGCTTTGAATGAGTCACTTTTCACATTTTCACTCTGCATCATTTTGTAGCATCTGCCATCGTACGATTATGTAATCCCATAACAACTGCAGACAGTGATGAATGAATGCTTCCTAGAATGTGTTAATGTCATGACTTTAAATAATTAATTAGATTATTAATAGTGAAGCATCAGTATTTAAGCAGCTTATCACTATTGTAGCTGCTGGAGGTGGAGCCAGTTTGAAATACAGTAGGAGCTGCTTATAGTGATCAGCTGCTTATTTGGATCAAAAAGCTTGGGACAGAATCATTCATTTACAAATGCTGTTTAAATCATTTGTTTATAGTAATCAAGTAGTCTGTTTACAGTGTTCATTTAGGGTCTTTTCATACATGAAAACATGGAAATGTTTAATGTTGCAGTAATTCTGTTTTACACCCATGATACACGTATGATATGATCATTATTGTCTGGTGTTGCGGTGCATCTTCACAGGATTGTGTGGAGATGCGGGGTGTGGGCATGTTTATTTGTAACTGCTGCGAAATAAGTGGAAAAAAAGGTTTCATTCCTCTCATTCACCTGCTTCCTCGCCACTACCGCTCACTCTCCTCATCTACTCTTTAGCTCACTCAACCACTGCTTCTCTTTCTCCGTCTATCGTCTTTTTTCAAATGAGTCGGGTGAATGACATTAAAGCTCACTTTCAATGTTATAAAACAAAGAGACAAGTTTTCCTCTCTTCCTTGTAATGTTTTTGTCCTCTCTCAGGACAAATGTGACTGGGTATAGTAGGACTTCTTGATACTTTTGGCATACTGCATTGGACATACTGTTTTGAGACAAACTAAATCCTTTTCTGGCATACTAAATAGTATGGTAGTATGGGTATCAGAACACATCCCAAGTATCTCAAAATTATACTTAATCCACTCTGACACAGCCCAGAAAAGCATGTTTCAGCCTTAACCCAAGGCATTTTTCACAGCTGATGTTTTGACATGTTCCTGCAGGAGAAGCACAGGTGGATCTAATGACATAAATCATGTTTCTCATTACCTGGAAAACCTATTGCTTGGCTAATGTTTGGTTTGTCCTGCTGGCTGCTCTCTACAGGGGCTGATCCTGAAGGCAGGGCAGGGGACACACCTGGACCACCGGCACATCGTTTCTAGCTGTCTCTCAATTCAGGGGTTGCATCCTTTGAAGGTTGTGTTTGAAGACTGAATGCGCAACAGCGGTATGACCAAGGATGCACCATTTCAAAGGTTCCTTCAGATGTGGCTGAGAAATGCAGCCTTCTTTGCCCTAATATGGAGAATAGAACCTATCCCAGAATGCATTTCGCACCTACCAGCAGCAGAAATGGTGGAGATTTTGATCAAGGCTAAACTGTTTTTGCTGTCGATTCCCAATATGTGGTAAGTTTATCCAACTGTGGTCTGTTTGTAAAATTGTTGTTGACGTTTTCAGACACGTGAATCTTCATGACAGAACAAATTAAAATCAAGTAATTAATAATTATGTTTATTATTACACCATTTATTTCATTTACAGCAGTCTTTACAACAATTTACAATAAAAATAAAGTACATTAGAAGTCAAATAACAGGGTTATTATCAATTTTATAAATATTAGAAATTGTGTTTATGTATATTTTGGTACAGCTGAGCAGGGAGTCCCTGGTGGTGCTGCTGGACCCTAATGGGTTGACACAATGATAAAAATTAAATCAACTGGAGTTAACAAGGTTGCTAGGGGACAGGAGTAGTACTTTATAACGCCAGGGTAAGGGCGGGAACATCTAGTGACACAGCTGGAAATCCTCTGTAAACCAGACTGTCTCATTTAATGCTTTGTGGTCTCCGAAGGCCACGCCTTTGTAGATCGTGTCCTTCAAATGATGCAGCCCCTGAACTGGGACACAGCGTCTGTTGGATTTCCTTCCTTTTGTGAATGCACCACCCAGCACACTGTCTGTTCTGTATCCCAGAACAAGACTTTAAAGTGCAGCACATGGCAGCTGTGTTGTGGTGTATTGCATCATGTAAAACTCATAATTCAGACCAAACATGCCATCCAGACAGCACTATGGAATAGAGCAGTGGTATCCTAACACTTTGACATGTAAGGATACACCCCTGGGTGCAGGTGTTTTGAGATACTGATGATGAGTGACAATAGTTGAACTGTCTGCTGTACAAAAGTTCTATTCCCAGTTTAGCTCCACCCAGAGTCAATCTGATTTGGTCTAATTAGATTAGATTAGATTAGATTATACTAAATTGACTTTATTTTCCACCCCAGTGGAAATTTGTCTTTGGCTTCTCCCAAAGTACAGTAAAAGTACATACACCACACATACTATAAAACACCATTAAAAACATGGAACATATGCAACATATAATAGTGCAAATGAGCAGGTAGCAGCGGATAGACATAAATAATACCAGAGAACAAATCTTATATAAGGCCAAGTGTTCCCTGATGCAATCAGCCAGATTAAGTGGAAATGTGTGGGGTTGCAGGGCCCAGAACCATTTTCTCAGAGTTCATGACTCAAAAGTCAAGAATAATCTTTTGCATATGAACTTAGTTTATGCCATCAAAGTTTCTATCTGTCTGTCAACAAAAGTTTGCTCACAGCAAAAAAAAAAACACAAACATTCCAGCAGCTATGTAAAAGCCTGGAACTCACTCAGGAACAACTGAACACACTGGCTAAAGAAAACAAATCCCTCCAACAGTCCATTACCACCCTCGCAACTCAGCTTGCCTCCGTGGCTAAAAACAGCAAAGACATGAAAGAAATCATCGATCTACAGTGATGCAGCATGAGAGACAACCTTGTTTTTTCGGGCATCCCAGAGCAAACACATGACAAGAGCCCAAAACAGCTGATAAAGGAATTTATGATCACTCAGCTCCAAATCTCAATGAACACAGTAAACACGGCATTACATTCCACCAAGTACAACGCATAAGAGCAAAAAATCCTTCAGACTAGCAAAATTTGAACATTTCAAACAAAACAACAGGTACAGTATGATGGGAGACAACTGAAAGGCACAGACTATGGACTTAATGACCAGTTCCCCCAAGAAATCCTGGATAGATACCAAATACTCCCAATCAGAAAACAGACCATGCAAGATGCAACATGCTCTTCATGCTCTACACTTATGGAAGAAGACTTGCTTACCCCTCTACAAACAAACATACTCAGACAACAGATTGCCACATCATATCACCATGAATTCACTTTAATTTGTAACTTGGAACATCCATGGAATTGGTTCATAGGCAAAAAATACTTGAAGTACTCAACCACATATACAAATTACGAGCAGATAAATGCCTTTTATAAGAAACTCATACATCCGAATCTGACATCATAAATTAAGAACACCACAATTGAATCAAATTGAATCAAATATTCTCTGCCCATTTCAACTTCTGGCAAAGAGGGGTGGCCATTTTAAGCTCTTCCACTCCCATGCCCCTATCATAGACCCATTTTTGGGGGCAACAAGGAATGTTTAGGGAGAGATTGCAGATCAACAGAACGTGTCACATAGAAGAGGTATACATCATCCGAAAGCTGGAAGCCTGAAGATTAATTTGAGATGCAGTTTGTGTGTCAAGTTTTCCTAGCAATAAATCTGAACATTGTGTTTTGGTGGGGTGCCTATTTAAATTTTGAAAGTTTAGAGTACATAAGAGCTTAGAACATTATGATGAAAGTATATGATGACCATTCTGATGCTTCATTATGTCTCATAAGTTGCTGCAGCAATTTTGGGGTTGATACCATTTGTAACATCGGTTTGGTGCAAAATATAAAATAATAATAATAAATATAATATTTTTGACCACTCAAGAATTGACAGACATGGTCAAAAAATCCCTCCAAAATATCACATTAAAACACCAAGACCTTGAGGAACACCATAGGAAAATCCATGCTGTGATTGGTATCAAACACTTTCAACATTTTGAGATTTCTGTAAGACTTGTATTTTTCAGTGATTAGATGGCGAGCATTTCTGTTCTGGGAATTTCTCAGAAACCCCCTTATTGTCAAATTGAGTTTTTTAATATAGTGAGGTCCAGTTTCAAAAAATGGTCTTACTACAATGAAATGGCTACTATGGGGAATAACATCATCACACATGAATACAATTGGGCTCAACAAGAGTCAGCTTTCCAGTCATACCAAATTTATGCAATTTCACGACTGTTTAGGGACCCTAGTATGCAGAAAATAACAGGCAAAAATAACACATTTATACTGCAAGTAACTGCATGGTTTTGTCCCAAAATGCAACTTAACATAAAGTGGGCATGTCTGTAAAGGGGAGACTGGTGGGTACCCATAGAAGCCATTTTCATTCAGATATCTTGAGGTGAGAGGGCAAGGGACCCCTCTGAAAATGGTCATGCCAGTTTTTCCCTTGTCAAAATTTAGCTTTAACTTTGAAGCATTATTTAGCCATCTTTTTGACAAGCTAGCATGACATGGTTGACACCAATGGATTAGGTCACCTAGTTTCTTATGATACAAGTATCTTCACTGTAGCTTTAAAACTGAGCCTGCCACAGCCTTTGAAAGACAGTAATATCACCTGTGGACACTGGCGTCTGAACTAAAATAGGCTGCTGCTGGCTCCAACTGCGTGAGGAGTTGTTGTCAGGGCATAGAGACACATATAGCTGCATAGCTAATTATAGACAAAAAGGAGACTATTATATAATTTGGCCAAAGTGAAAGGTATTTTAATGCAGAATGGTACAGAGAGGCAGAGTGCTTAATTCTTTGTAAAAACCAAGATGCAAGCGTACTGTGAAATGTGCTGATTTGCTGCTGTCAAACAGCTCGTAACTTTCTCCAACTTTCTTCCAAATGTGGAGATGACGGCTTTGTACAGTCAAGAATGAATTAAAAGTCTCACTTTCACAAAGACTGTCCAAAAAGTGTGCTTACTTCAGTCAAACACCAGTCAAAATCCAGATTGTCAAACAAGAGCACATTGAGCAGGAGAAAAGAAAGGATGGGATGATGAAGCAAATGTGCTGTCTGCAGTTTCTAACCTCTTCTTATCCTTGCTGGATAATTACAAAGTGGTCTACGACACTTTGGATGAGATAATCAGAATGGGGGGAACACAGAAGCATGCAAAAAGGCACCAAGGCTACAAGTGTTGATGACACAATTCAGTGTTTCCATTGGACTGAAAGTGTCTCTCAAACTGTTCTTTTCTGCGCAGGAGGTGGCTCAGGTGCTGCAGTCCACAGACATCTCACCAGAGACAATACAGATGCTCCAGACACACAACACAAACCTGAGGTCTGCTGAGGCATTCCACAATATCTTTGAGGATGCCCAAAGAACAGTTATTAACAACCTGCTTCACGCACTGGCTCTGCATCCAGAACAGCATGCCCCACACCATTACCATGATGGGGATGCACCTCATCAGTGAGACTAATACAGGAGCCTGTTCTTTGAAGTAGTTGAGCTGCTCACTGCTGAGGTTTAACCAACCCACTTTGTATCTGCTGATGAGTGTGGAACAGGTACTCCTCACAGCAGTAAACCAGCTATCCACCCAGCTGTCCATTTTCCCAGTAATTTTACAGGCAAACAACACTTACACTGAAAGACCCATGAGTTGGGTAATGAAGGTGGCCACGATTGCAGACATGCTGGTAGCACAGGGACGAGGTACACAATCCATCTTTGGTGAAGTCAACAGGCTTCTTTGGCTGTATTTGACGGTGCCCATGTAAACCCTCCATCATTTGAAAACATACCTTTACTCAACTATGTCTGGAGGACACCTAAATCACCTCGTCTTCCTCCACATCCACAAAGACTTGACCAATGGCCTGGACCTCCAAAAAGTGCTCCGCAGCTTCTGGAGAGGGTTTTCATACCCTCTGTTAGCCTGTATAATTAAATATAATATAATATAAGATAAAATAATAAAGAAAATTGTTTAGAAATACTGTCTCGAAGTGTTTGACTCAAGGATAATGTATTATGATGGATAATGCTAAAGGAAAGCTAACTCAGTTTCTTTAAAGAAATGATCTTTTAATTTTAAACGTTATTCATCAACCCTTGATCATAAAGCCATGCTATGTCTTACTGTCAGTGAGTTTCGTTGTAAATGATGTCATCTCAGCAGGTTGTTTTGGGTTTGGGTTGGAGTTGGAGTTGGCTGCATGTTTACAGCTTGGTATGGTGCAGCCAGGGTTGAGTTGAGTCTTTGCTGGTGTGGTGGTCGAGTCACTAAGTCTTGAATACGAGTCAAGTCCCCAGTGTTCATGTCTGAGTCCAAGTCTGAGTCACCAAAGAAGAGTCTGAGTTGAGTCCCCATTACCTGAGTCCAAGTCAGAGTCATCAAGGTTGAGTCGAGTTCCAAGATTGGCTCCAGTGGTGCACTCGGCATGGTCAAAGAGCTGACATACAAATAAAAAAGGTCTACATTAAAGAAAAATGACACAGCTGTGATTTCATTTTAATATTAGTGATGCAGCAATTTCAGTTTTCTTGGCTGACTCTGATTTCCAATTTTTTAAAAGTCTGACCTTCTGATTCTGATTTTTGGCGGCTTTGATTTTCTTTAAGTCAAGTCAAATTTATTTATATAGCCCATTTCATACGGCAATTGTAAATTCAATGTGCTTAAATACAAGTAAAGGTCATACATAACGAATATATTACATTAACATTACATATATAAAACAAATAAGATAAAACATAAAATAAGAAGATGTTACATATATAAAAACATATAATAACATATAAGACAGCATAAAAAGTTAGAAAATATTACAATAAGAGAGTAGGGTAAAAAGATATTATTATTATTATTATATTATCATTGTTAAAAGAAATAATCTACTGTACTAAATATTACTTATTATATTACTATATTACTCATAATATACTAAAATAATAACACTGTTTCTAAAAAGAAGGTTTTACCCATTAACCAAACTAAAAGCTTGCAATAAAAGATATGTTTTTAGTCTGCTTTTAAAGGAAGACACTGACGCAATAGACCTGAGTTCATGTGTTAGAGAATTACAAAGTCTATGATCATAATGGCTGAAGGCACCATGAGCTGATTGAGTATTTATTCTAGGTATGGTGAGGAGACCTTTATTTGATGATCTCAGGTTTCTATCTGGCATGTATTCTGAGAGCATGTCAACAACATAGGAGGGAGCTAGGCCATTCATAGCTTTAAAAACAATAATAAGTATTTTAAAATCAATTCTTTGCTTTAACTGGGAGCCAGTGAAGAGAAATTAAAACAGGAGTGATGTGTTCACACCTTCAAGTTTTGGATAATATTCTGGCTGCATTATTCTGAATAAGCTGGAGTTTATTAAACATTTTCTTTGCCAGTTGAGCAAAGAGTCCATTACAATAGTCTAGTCGAGTGGAAATGAATGCATGAACCAACTTTTCAGAATCAGAATCTGTGACAGGAAAGATCTAACTTTGGATATATTACTAAGATTAAAAAAAACACTCTTAGAGATACTGGAAATGTGCTTCTGAAAGTTAATATCAGCATCCAAGATCACACTCAAGTTTTTGACATGCTCACAGGGTTTTATGGATAGGGGAGTTAACAAAGAGTTAATCTGATGCCTCAAAGCCTCCAGACCTACTAAGAAAAGAATCTCTGTTTTGTCTTCATTTAACTGCAAGAAATATTTGGCCATCCAATATTTAACTTCAGTAATGCACTGGATGAGATCATTCACTGTGTTAAGGTGGTTGGAAGAAACATATATAAATAACTGTGTGCTGTCAGCATATGACTGATATGATGTGTTGCATTGTTGAATGATGGACCCAAGTGGGAACATATATAAATCAAACAGTAGAGGGCCAAGAATTGACCCTTGAGGGATTCCATATGGAACGCTGACTACATCTACATCAGAGTTACCAACAGTAACAGAAAAAGATCTACCAGTAAGGTAAGAGGAAAGCCAGTTAAGAACAGTGCCTCTAAGGCCTAAACAGTGTTCAAGGCACATAAGAAGTATCATATGGTCAGCCACATGAAAAACTGCACTGAGGTTGAGAAGTACTAAGACATTAACTTTGTGGTTGTCAGAGCTAATTTTAAAATCATTCACAACTCTGACTAGGGCAGTTTCTGTACTGTGGTAAACTCTAAAACCAGACTGGTAAACATAAAAGATATCGTTATATGACAGATACATGTGTTATTGTTGCTATACAACCTTTTCAGGAATGGTAGGTTTGAGATTGGTCTATAGTTCTCTAGGACAAATGGACCAAGATTGCTCTTTATTAACAGTGGTTTAACAACAGCATGTTTAAGAGCTGTGGGGAAGATTCCAAAGAGTAGAGAGGTATTAACAATTTCAAGGACATCATTTAAACACTTTTAAACAACTTGGTGGGCATTGGGTCAAGAGTACATGTAGCAGAGCCTAATTGTTGTGCTACTTCTTGCAGCTCATAACTTTGAATAGAAGCTAAGTTGGAGAGGGTGATGGCAGTATGGCACTGAGTGGAAGAAGAGAAGTCACTTGTACCAGCAGAAGCTATAATTTTGTTTTGAATGTTAATAATCTTGGATTTAAAATATGAGGCAAATTTGTTCCATTTTTTGAAGAGTTGAGTTTAGCAGTTATTGGTCTGAAGGTTTATCAATTGTGCTGAACAGAAACTTAGATTTATTGAGATTTTCGCTAATAATTTGAAAAAAGTAGTGCTGTCTAGATGTTTTTATTTCTTTGTTATATTTACTCAGCAGGTCTTTATAGAGAATATTATCAGCCTGTGATGGTCTTACACCATTTACGCTAAAATTTACGGCAGGTTCTTTTTAGTGCCTTCACTCTTTCCATATTCCTTCAACGTGCTTTTGATTTACCACAAATGATCTTGGTTTTCACAGGTGCAATATCATCTAAAATATGTGTCACTGAAAGATTAATTATTAACTAAACTGTCACACAAAAACAATAAGGACAAATTAAAAACAGAAGTAAAATCAGAATTAAAACCAGAATGTGACCAGGTACTCCTAGCAGAGTTAGTATATCTAGTGATAAACTTATCAGATGTATCTGCACAGATGGAGCACCTTTTAACTGATTGTAGACCGGGTACATACTTGGTTATCTAAGTAACACTGAAAAAAATACAAAAATGATCTGAAATCCCAACATCTAGAGTGCAGTTTAGGGTTATATGAAGACCTTTGGAAATGACCAGGTCAAGTGTGTGACCGTGATTATGAGTAGGTCTGGCAGTGTGCTGTGTGAAATCAAATGTTGATAACATGTCAGTAAACTGGTTGGCAAAATGGTCTGTGGTGTTATCAATATGAATGTTGAAATTGCCAGAGATAAGGATTGAGTCAAAATCAACAGCTATTTTAGATAAAAGCTCACCAAATTCAGATATGAAGCATTTTTTAAGCCTTGGAGGGCGGTAAACTGTAAGTACTAGACAGGAATTTGCAGATTTTGTTACCAGGGCTAAATACTCAAAAGAAGAGCAAGAACCAAATAAGACGCTTTTACATGATTAAATATCTGAAAAATGGCAGCAACACCATCACCCATCAAAAAGAGAAATCAGATGGAGAAGTGTCAATCAGTTCCTTGGTACCAGTTCCACTGAGCCTCAGTAAGGAGAATACAATCAAGGTAAGGTGCTTGCAGAATAGCTGGAGTTGTCAGCTGTGGCGGAGTCAGGCCTGCTGTGGCTAGAGTTTTCCAGAGACTGGGTTTGAGAGTTGGAGCACACAGTGGCAGGATCCATACTGTTAGAACTGTATGTAGTGATGGGAGACACATAGGTCTGGATTGGGTCTTGCCATGGTGCATATCAGAACGAATTAAAGGCTATAAACTGGAAGAGGTTAGCAGTTAACTGCTTTGTTCCCTTTCTATTTGGGTACACACCATCAGCTCTGTACAGTCTTGAGTTAGTCCAAGAGTAATCAAAGTTGGAGACACAGTCATATGCTGCGCAGAAGAACAGAAGTTTTTTAATTGTTCAGAGTTTTTGGAGAGATTTGGAATAGGGCCAGACATGATACAACATCTTCCCAAACTTCCCTAGACTCCAGGTCTGCATGTAATTTGCTGGAGTTCCTTGCCATGACGTCATTTGCTCCCAAGTGTGTCAAAACAAAATTAACAGTGGGATGCAGGTCAAAGAGAGTTGGAATGAGTTCAATTAGATTGATTACCTTGCCACCAGAGAGACAGTAGGTGATAGCACCAGGAAGAGTTAAGTGTCTCATGATAGAGTCACCTACTGTCAAAATTTCCGGATTGCTGCTTACTATACAGTTGTTGTAGGTGGCAAGTCTCAGTGGAAGGTGGTGCAGGGCGCTGACCAGGCTAGCTGGGTTAGCATCAGTTTCCTGCGGGTCCAGCGGAGCAGCACCCTGGCCAGAGGGACCAAAACCAGGTGGAGGCTGGAGGACCACCAGGGTGACTGGGGCTCTGGGTGTTGCAGCAGGAGCTCTACCACCATCCTCCGGTGATGAAGTATACAGTCAAGGGTGTTTGTCAGAAAGATAGTTGGCTCTAGAGCTGGATTTGATGCCCGGAGATCTGCACCTTTTGAAAATAATGCTAGGTGTAACTTTGTGTTTTCTGTCAGCACAGTCCACATTCAGCAGCAGAGAAGGCGACTGTGGGAGAGCAGCCAAAGGAGTGAGGAAGTTACACAGCTTCAAATCTGCAGAATCATCCTGGGAGTCATGGAGAGGAAGGTACAGTCTTTTCTTGCCCTAAACTATTGAAGCCCAGGTGGAACAGCTAGGAGATGGGTCGACTGTGTCAGGGCGATTTACCATCACCAGTAAACTGGTAGACTATTGGGAAGCAAGCAAGGCCAACTGGGAGCTGAGGTCAGTCTACTGCTGGAGAAGGACAGAGATGAGCTGTTCAATGAGGCCAGTTCAACCTTGTTCTTGGAGATAAATGAGGAGGTGACCATGCTTGGAATTATGGTATAGTCTTGGTTTCACAAGAAACCAGCCACCCAGGAGGTAAGGTACTATACGTGGCAATAAATAAACAATTAAAATACACATATATTTGGTGGAAAAAGAAAGGAAAGAGATATCCTAATAATAATGTTGGCACATGTGTTTCTGGAGACCAACTCAATGAACACCCCTTGTCTTTTGGATAAAACGGGCAGAAGTTTGGCTATGTTTTAAAACATGTTGTGCCGAATTACTGATGAATATTCAATTTCTTGTTTCAGGGACTTTTAAGGTGTGGCTGACTTTGTCTTTAGATGATAGTCCAAGTCCGAGTCATCAAATTGAGTCATCATTTTATAACAAACAACATTACATGATTTACATAATGATTAGACATTTAATTTACAAGAAATTCAGTTCTGGCTCAGATTTGTGGAGAGGCTAAATGAATGTCCTTCGGGGAAAGACAAGGAGACCAAAAAATGAGGGGAATTTTCTTTCCATACTTGTTGAGTTATCAGCCTTTCTCCTGGTTCAAATGACCCCAGATGCCATTTATGATTTTAGTTCAGACCATAATAAAGTTATTGGTCTCTCAGGAGGTCTGTTAAATCTCTGTTTCATCACAGTGTCTAACTTTGGTCAGACTCATATTGTCAGACTCCACTTGATCAGCTTGGTGGTCCATGGGTGAGGCAACTTTCCATGTCTCTGTGGAATTTGTTCACCTCCTCAATTTGAAATTAAAGAAGGTTGTTTTATCCATGAAACTGAAGAAAAGCTGCAACGTCTCCTATAGTTATCCCTGTGTCCACTTAAAATCAATTCAATTAGTATTACACAATTTTATCCAATCAACCATAAAAATCTGGAGGACATTATACAACATCTGAAACCCGTCTCCTGCTGCCTTGATATTCCAGTTCAGACTTTTTCAAAAATGTTTCAAATAGCATGTCCTCAGACCTTCTACAAATTGTCAACATATGTCTTCTCTCAGGCGTCTTTCCACAGGTTCTGAGCACTGCAGTCATCAAGCCATTCTTAAAACAGATCAATCTAGACACTTCACTAATGAACAATTAGAGGCCCATATCAAACCTCCTGTTTTTAGTAAAATCATTGAAAAAGCTGTTTTTCAATGTTTTTTTCAGACAAACATGATATACAGAGTTCCCAAAGCTAATTTGCATTCACAGTCCCCCACAATCAAAATAACAGCACAACAACAAACAGTACAAGCAATAAACACACAGAACACACCACAAAAATACAAAATACAAACCTACACACAACAGCATATCACATACACCCACAATGTCAATCAGAAAGTAATCATGTAAACAACAAGGTTACATTAATTGAAAGCAAGACTACCTGCACTAATGAGAAGACCATAAATGGCCATTAGACTCAGTGGTCACACAGCTGATTGGTCTTAAGTAGATTTTTTAATTTGGTCTTGAATGTATTGATTGAACTACAGTTCTTCATATCATCAGGTAGGGTATTCCACTGAGTTGTGGCTTTCACAGAGAAAGCTGACTGCTCAAATGCAGTGTGAAGAAATGGTCTGATACAATCTTGTATAGAAGAATAATAGAACTTATAGAGCGAGTGTACAAAAAGTCACATAGTGGAGGAGGCCAAACCATTTAAAATCTTATAAACTAGTCACAAATTTGAGAATAATCTAAAATTCTCAAAGCTCAGTAAATTGTATTTCTCCAGTGATGGAAATGCATTGGCCTTTGTCCAGAGTTTTTACAGTTTGTTTGTATAAGGACTCAAGAGGTTTTATGGCTCTCCAGTACCCTACAGTGATGGAAATGCACTGGCTTTTGTCCAGAGTTTTTACAGTGTGTTTGTATAAGGACTAAAGAGGTCTTGTGGCTGTTTCTCCAGCCTGCCATCAACATTGAGACATATGGGAAAGAATCATAGCATGCATAAATATCTTGGCTACGTCCAAAGAGAGACAGTTTCTTAAATTTGTATTCAGTGTCACACCAAGATATTTAAAATTCAATGACTATGTCAATTTTTCACCTTTGACAAAAATATCAGTTATGAGGTTGTACCATAATTGTGAGGTTTGTCGATGTTTTTCCGGATAATTTACCGTTGCCTTTTGCCTCATTCAAAATATTGCAATAAAAATGAAATTTAGCTTCTCTTAGGTCTCAGACTTTATAAATCAGCCTGTCAGTGTCTCTTCTAGTTGTAATTGCTTTCCTTAGTGCAGCGTCTCTAGATTTCATTATTTTCCGTGAATTTTCATTAAACTACAGTTAATTGTTTTAATTTTTAGATTTTTATCTCTATCCTCACATTAAATCTTTCCTTCTCAGATTCTGAGAGTAAAAGTATCACAGCCATAGTCCTGATCATCAGAGGACAGCACACCATCCCAGTTCAAGATGTTAATTTCACTGATAAATTCTTCATGCTTAGCTCTGGATATGCACTAAAGGATCATTGTCTTAGTTGCTGTGGTCCTAAATCTAGGGCATATAGGGTTAGGTTATTATCTGATGAGCCAGTGATTAAATTATAACTTTTAGTTTTTCTTTCTGGTTTGTTAGTAAATCAGATCAGTTTGTGTACTGGAGCATTTTGTAATCCTAGTTGAGCCTTTTACTAGTTGTTGTAGTTGGAATTTCTGTGATCATTTTTAGTTTTTTCCTCTTAGTTTTCACATTAAAATCACCCATCAGTAATGATTCTTTGTTGAGATTGCACTCTTTCAAGACTTGTGTGAGTTGATCATAGAAAGTGTCATCTGCAGAAGGGGGCTTATAGACACCTGTCATGTTAAAAGACATTTGTTGGGATAACATTATTTTTATCCCAACATATTCTCACATTGTAAACCACATATTCACATCCGAGCACCCCTCCTCCTCCTCCTCCATAAGGTTTTTCTCTTCTGTAACAGTGGTATCTGGGCACCATGAACACATTCGCAGGAGCTGTTTGTTTCAACCGTGTTTCAGTCAGACAGACAGAGAAAGTCCAGAAATAGCTTTGAGTCAGACACAAGATGGTTTCAGCTTCGGGTCCCGTAAGACTTTTGTATGATTGACAGTTTGGGAGGTTTTGAATAACCTCTGCCTTCTCACCGCAGGGTTTGGGCACACAGTGGTATCAGCAGCAGGTTTTGTGAGATAGACACTGGACCTATCGAGGTTTCTACAGCCCAGTAGCGAAAAGTTGTTCATTGAGCCATCATGCCTTGTGTTAATAAAGTTTAGTCTGTTAAGGGAAAAGCGAACAGTTAGTGTATGGTTACTACAACTTAAAATGTTTTAAATATTTTTCAAGATTTAAAGAAAAAGAATCTTTCTCACTAAGTTCAGGCAGTTTCTCTTGTATTTCTATTGCCTACTGTCTCTGTCTTCAGTTTTGATACAGAATATGGTGTCAGACTCTGGAAGTGCAGCAGAGGGTGGAGTGATAATGAAGCATGTGGTTTCTTTTCCAGTTTTGACGAGTTTGGCAACAAGATTTGTAATTTATTCATTATTTCATCTTCTTCTTCCAGTTTATGTCATTTTACTACAACAGATCTATGATTGTTGTCACACAGGGTTACTTATTTCCAAGAGAACAAATCCAACTTTTGGAAAATGTTTTGAGGTCATAAAGTTTACCTCTTGTTCTATTTTTTTTCTTAAAGTAAGTAAATCTCATGTAAGACCAAAGCCAATAATGTGTTAGCCTGTTTCTCAATACTTTCTGACTTTCCTACTCTATCTGTGGCAAGTCCCAAACCCAGTGGTTCCAACTGAAGATGTAAACAAAGAGGAATAAGATATATCAGGTTTTGGATACACACACAAGATGAAGATCAATTCATTGTTGGGTTGCACATGAAATTATTGATATTAAGAAACATGATCTACAGGAGTCTACAATAGGGGTACACAAACAAATTTGCACCACATCGTAGACCCAGTAAAGATGCGTTACATGATGATAGTTAAGTTCCAAAAACTCCAGGACTCTGTACATTGACAACCTTTCTGTATTAATGGGAGAAATGACTCCTCGATTGTGTAACCAGACCCGGAAGACCTTAAATCTGGGCAAAAAAAGGTTGTTGTGTTGATTTATTGGGACCATGTGCAGCTTTAAACATAAATGTTATCATTTGATGTCCTGCACCAGAGTTAGCTGATTTTCATCTGCAGTCCCTTACAATGAAAACATATAACAGCACAATAACAAACAGTACAAAGCAAAAAACCACACACAACAACAACAGTATTACATACACTCACAATGTCAACTAGAAATTAATTATATAAACTTGATGAAATTTACAGTCAGTGGTTACAAAGCTGAGAAGTTTTTTTTAGCAGACTGGGACAGTGTGCAGTTTTTAAACATTAAAGATGCACTGCACCAGAGTTAGCTCAAAGCTAATTTGCATTCACAGTCCCCCACAATCAAAAATAACAGCACAACAACAAACAGTACAAGCAATAAACACACAGAACACACCATAAAAATGCAAAATACAAAGCTACACACAACAGCATATCACATACACCCACAATGTCAATCAGAAAGTAATCATGTAAACAACAAGGTTACATTAATTGAAAGCAAGACTACCTGCACTAATGAGAAGACCATAAATGGCCATTAGTCTTAGTGGTCACACAGCTGATTGGTCTTAAGTAGATTTTTTAATTTGGTCTTGAATGTATTGATTGAACTGCAGCTCTTCATATCATCAGGTAGGACATTCCACTGAGTTGTGGCTTTCACAGGAAAAGCTGACTGTCCAAATGCAGTGTGATGAAATGGTATGGAACAATCTTGTATAGAGGATATTCTGGAGGATCTAATAGAATTTATAGACCAAGTATACACAAATTCACATAGAGGAGGAGGCCAAACCATTTAAAACTTTATAAACTAGTCACAAATTTGAGAATTGTCTAAAATGATCAAAACTCACCAGATACTGTGTGCTTCACCTTACCCTCACACTAGCGGGAACTCCTCCCTGCAGGCTCATCATTGACACTGAACTCTTGTTAATGGTTCAGATTGAAAAAAAAAACAGCTGGGGGACAGATTTTACCCAAATAAAACATCATTACACCTCATTAACATTTAGTTGCTGCTTCACCTGACTGTGACATACCTCCACCTGTTTGTCACTACGGAGTTATTACAATGTGGCCGATGTATTTTTACACTATGACATGAATGAATATTAGCATTCATGTATAGTGATTCCTTCAGGTGCCGTGATTTGTTTACAGCATTAAACCGAAATCATAAAACAATCAAATGACTGCTTTTGTCCATAGTAAAACCTACTGTGTTGTTGTGGTTCCGTGAGACTCCATCTCTCTCCAGCCACACAGCTGTGGGACCTGCTACATGTTCCTGAGCCTCATCCAGAAACAACAACAACAGAATCAACCACATGCAACATTCATCTCATCCCTGCCTCCACAGATGAGTTCATGTCACAGGAGAAAGACTATTCTGCCAGAATACACTGCACACCTTATATCTCATTCAAAACTTGGTGGAAAATCTGATTACACATCAAGGACAGGACATACACTGCTAGCTCAACAAGGACTAACAAATGATCCTCAGCTTTTAATTTCTGCTCTAACTTGCCAAAAAAAACTCTCGACTTAGTTTTTTCCCCGCTTGGCAGAAACACAAGCCTGAAGGGGGAAACCTGACTGGATGAGGCCACATCATAAACAGGTGCAATCTCCATGAAGCTGACAGCAGCCTCTGAGTCAGACTTTGATATAGCGAGTTCTCCACCAGCTGTGGGACTGATTCACAGCTGAGAAATATACAGTAGCGCTGAATTCACATGTGGAGGTTTGTAGGTGACACTAACTGTGATTGCATGTTGATTTGTAGTAAAGTTTACAACCAGTAATAGGGACTTTGACATGGTTTCAGTTTCACAAAGTCTGTGGTTGTATTTTGGGACACATATATGGTAACTCCACCACCAAGCTTATCTGTGCAATCTTTATGATGGATATTGATATTGATAATTCTCAATATAAAGAAAACCATCTGGGATACTGGAGGTTAACCATGATTGATCATCTAGTTTAGGAGTGAGGCCATGAACATTAAGATGTCATATCTTTAAGCCTCAATATTTACATAATTATGACAGGATCGAAGGAAGCTTACTGTGGTGGATTGCTCTAGCTAATGTGCACTTTATCCAAATTTATAGGACAGTAAGGATGAGAATTAGAGTGTTGCCTTGTTATCAAAAGACTGTGACTCAGAGAGGAGTTGACATATGGAGCAGATTCAGACTGAAAATGTTTGGGAGGGTTGCAGAGTTGGAGCAGTTCTGCAACCCTCCCATCCTCCCTGCTCTCTACTCAAGGTTTGGCTGTAGAGTGCTTTTTTAAATTTATAAATATACACACTACATCATGTTTAAGGCTTTTGGTATCTTGTTCCAAACTAAAAAAGGGCAAGAGGGGTTTAAAGGACCATATCAGTGTTTTACTTTACAGCTGTGCCATTGATATGAAAACGGATGTCTTGAATCAACAGTTCATATGTTGAACAACTTGATTATATTTGACACCATGTACCTCCAAAGGTGAAGAAGTTTAATTTTGATCAGAATGTTTATACTTTTTGAAACAATGACATAAGAGCAGCAGATTGTTTAATCCTAAAGTCTACCTGGATTACGTCACTGCCTCCAGACAAAACACCAGTGTAGAACACCGGTGTTCTACACACTGTTTCAGTGAGGATTGTGCATGAAACATTCATTTATTATTAATGTTACTTGTTGTCTGAAATCACTCCATATTTACTGTAGTGCACTATATTTACTGTCTGCTTAGCATACATTTTAAATTCTATGTAGTGACATAAAAAAATTCCCACAGCGGAACAAAAACAACTGTCCATGGCATGACCACTTTCTGCCAACAATCCCATAATGCACAGCCTTTTTTATTAAAGGAAACATATTATGCTTGTGATTTTCATGGTCACCGTTCCAAAACTTAAGGTTAACATATGTAGAAAAGCTCCCTGTAAGTCAAAAGTCAGGGCTTCAACCTGCTCTGAACACTTTGTTTGCAATGTTTTTTTTTTTTCTGCCTTGCTGACAAGCTGATATCAGCTCATCATTCATGCCCGTAAACATCCATCGCTTCTGTAGCCTTGGTTGCTAAGGTTGTTGTTACGGTTTTTCAATTTGTTGTTTGTGTTGTCCACTCTCATATTTTGCATGGGATTTTGACTCAAACATGTGCGGATGTATTTGAGAAGTTGACATTTTGAGTAAAGAGTATGGGGAAAAAAAGAGCTGTCATTCTGGTTGTTACTCCTCCTTGTGTGGTGTTTGATTGGTTGGGACACAATCAAACTGCAGGAAGAATCTGTAAAGAGTTTATTACTGCTATTGTAAATGGTAACCTCTGTTATTTATTGGTTATGTTGCTTCTCTAAAAGTCCTACAGAGTCAGACAAGTTAGTAACATGGTTTGATTGGTGAAAACGTTGGGTAAAAGTTGCTTTGACAAAAACCTATCAGTCAATCATATTGTATATTGATGCTGTTTATGATGCTGTCAGTTGCATCAAAAACACTAGATATAACTGCTTTTCTGTTGCCAGCAGACATAATTATAACACTGGTCACATATTTATCAAGTGAAAAAAAAATATTTTTTTTGAAGACACCTATAACCTCCACAGTCTTCCACAGGAATCTATAGTTTATAACTTCACCTGTATGATAAAGACATACAGTCCTGTTAAAGGACCATGAAGATGAGCTCAAATTTCTATTTTTTAAACATAATTTAAATATAAGTGTATTCCATTACTTTATATTTCATCATGTGTTCAGGGTTATTGTATTTTTCTATCATATAAAAAGTGTATTCTGCGTTTTTGTAGTTCATTGTAGTTAAAACCCTTCCATGTTGAGGAAGTGTTTTTGTATTCCTCATGCATATGGGTTATATGAACCAGAGGGAACAACAGACAACAGCAGACTTCCTGAAATACATGTTCAGTGGAGCTTATTTTATTTTGAAAGACAGCGGGGGCAGGCTGAACTCAGTCACCTCAGAGGACTGTTCACCAGGATGAAGAGCATCTGAACAGCCTCACTGCAGCTGCGGAGAAAGCAGGAGGCAAACAGGACTCTGACAGCAGGATCAAACACACAAACAAACAAACAAAAAAACATTCTTCTGTATGTTTGACGGATATTTCAAAGGTGCAAATATGAGAGACATTTATTTTCTGTCCTGCGCGGTCCTGCTGTGCGGAGTTAACGGACGGGTAATAAACTCCACGGAGTCTCCACGACAACTTCAACTTCTATCTGACTCCACTTTAACTCCTGAACTCCAAAGCAGCTCGTCTCCCGGTGTCCACAGAACTCGGAGGAAACGGTTCATCAGTCAAAGCGACATGGTGGCCATCCTGGATTATCATAACCAAGTCAGAGCCAACGTCTTCCCACCTGCTGCAAACATGGAGTATATGGTGAGAGAAGTCATATCCCATCAATATTTGGCATGTCAGCATGTTTCAGGAAGAAAAAAAAACTTTAGTGTGGTGTGAAAAGAGATTTATAGAAATCATTATACTAAGAAAACACAAACAAGGACAAAACTGTATTCCCACGTGAAGGGTAATAGTCAGGATTTTTAATTTTATATAATCAAGAGCAGCTGTGATAAAGTTGACCGAAATCGGGTTCAGTGAGGGTTAATGACCTTAAAGATTTATGAAATATCGACAGAGATGAGACAGAAAATGTGCAAGAAAAATCACTGCATAAAAAAATATTTTGCTTGATGGCTAAAATAATGAAAACGATATTTACTCACAGCAATTATAATCATTTCAAATTTTGTTTTCAGCTTGCATCATAAAAATGAATAATATAAATGTTATGATGTTATACCTGTAAAATATATATATATATATCATTTTTTTTCAACAAACCCTCAGTATTCCTCAGACTGTGCTTCAACACCTGCCAAATAGACCTTTGCTAGTGTTGTTTCTGATGTGCAGCAATAGTGATAGTGAGCTGCACAATGACCAGACTGAGATGGTTAAAGGAGGAGTTCTGATCCAATCAATCATCAATCATCCATACAAAAATGTAACACAAAGTGTATTACACTATAAAAACAATGCTCCCCCCATGAACAAACAATAAATGACCATGTTATAAAAAAAAGAACTCAATGAAAACAGAAACTGAGGAAATGATGTCATAACTCTCATGAACTTGCACTCAGGAAACACCAGGGGTGGGATAAAAAAGCAAGAAATTCAGAATGGCTAAAAAGAATAATAATATAAAATTGAAAAAAGGATAATAAAATACTAAAAGAAAGAGAAAAGAGAAAAAAGAAAACACAGATGAAGATAAAATAGAGATAAAGTGATAATAATAATAAAACAACATAATACAATACTAAAAGATAGGGCATGTGTTGAAGTAAGTAAAACCAGAAATGGTTAGGTAGGTAGGTTATATAAGGGGAACTATCATAAAAAAAAGATGAAAAGGCTATATCAAATAGTAAAACAGGCTAAAACATATAAATAATAGACAGTTAAATCATTTAAATAAATAAAGTCAGGCTAAAAAGAAAGGACTTAAGTTTGCTTTGAAAAATATCTAAATCTTCTGCTGTCCTCAGGACGGCTGTCTTTCTGTGTTTTTGTTCTGACTTTAGTGATAATTAAAAGGCCACTACCAGAAGACAGGCTTCTAGAAGGTACATAAGATAAAAGCAAATCTGATATGTAAGTAGGACTGAGACCATTAAGACCTTTATTAATGACTGATAGTAAAACTTGTACTTAGCATAAAATATTCTGTTTAACCAGCTTTAATGTTATCCATGAACTCACTGAAGCTACTCACCTTGCGACACTTACACAATGCAAACACTAAATGTTTAGCCACCCACAAACAACATGTACATGTTTGGCCTCTAGAAAGACATATCAGAAATAATATTAGTCTCTGTCAGTGTTGCCAACTATTTTCAGGCAGAAGTAGCTAAAGCCGGCAGGAAAAGCCACTAGATGTCGCTAAATGACATCATGTACTATTTTGCATATCTATGACATCATGTCATAGTTGCATATGCATACATACAAGATTTTTACAATAATTTTAAGAAAATTAAGGTGAAATAACTGTAACTAGCTTTATCATTAGCTATTTTTTTCAAGCAGCTCCTCAATGTGCATTTCATGCAGGCTGTTGTATCGATTCTGTAACTGAAGTATCAGGAATAAAGAGATGATCATGCACTTTTGACAAAACAAAATTGAACTTGGTGAAGTTAAATCATTTAGAATAAAAACAATGAGGATCAATGATTGGTCATTAGGTCATTAGTCATACATTCATGACTCTGTCTGGCTGATGATTGGTCCATTGAAATGTGCTGCTGCCTTGTCCCACCCACTGAACAATCCAGAGAGTCACATTAGCTCTCATTCACTGAGAAATACTGTTTGTCACAAAATGTCACTAGCCACCTTTTTGGTTAAAAAAAAAAAAAATCAAATCTAGCCAGAAAGTTGCTAAGTTGGCAACACTGATCTCTGTAAGTTCTGCACTGTATTACAGCCTATGAGCTGTCATTTAGCTGGTTGTCGCTGTCTGTGGTGCTGATTTAAAGAACAGACTCTCATAAAAACAAACAAACAGCTAATTGGAAGTCTTCTCATCAATATATGTAGACTGCTGCTAGAGGAGCTGCGCTGATTTCTCTCACTGTCCAAGCTCTCTGTCAACACCAGTGAATTCTTCCTCCAAAAACTCTCTCAGCTCTCAAACTTTATGAGCATGTTTTGGTCCATTGCCTGTTGGAGGATATTTGAGCACATTTAAATCTTTTCTTGAAGCTTGGAGAGGGTGTCTGCCTTTTTCGACTCCTCTGTCATCCAACACCTTCTTTCATATTTGTCAACTTTGCAGCTGCACAAGCTGAAGTCCACAGAGAGCTTTTCTTTTCTTACTGTTAACATAGTTATTATTCCTGGATGACAGTAACCCTGACAAAATTGCTGCCACTCTCACACATCTGCAAAATGCTTCTTGCAAAGGACTAAAATACATAATAAAAAATACTTGTTGTCATATCATATAACTGGATATACTGAAGCCTGCTATATGGTTATAAACCAAACATTCTCTGACATCCAGCTGAATCAAGCAGCCTGTGATTACCATTTCTATGCTGATGATACACAATTATATATCACTAAAGACTGATCAATTATACAACTTCCATGCTTGCACTGCAGATATCAATAACTGGATAGCATCAAACTCTCTACAGTCAGTATCATAGGTCCAGGCTCATCGCAGAGTCACATTTCCTCCCATCTCAGTCCCCTATCATTAAACATTACTAATGCATGCAGAAACCTTGGCATTATCTTTGATAACCATCTCAACGTCAACCAACATATTAATTATTCTGTTGTCCAATCAAGTTTAATCTTATCTAAACAGTAATACATTCATTTCATCCTGGTTAGATTACTGCAGTGCTCTCTACCTGGGCCTCCAGGATATTAATGTTCAGGACAATATGCTTCAAGAACAGACACATAATAATAGTCTTATTGGATACATTGTTTTTCCTGAGTTCCATTCTTAGAAGCAGCTTCTCTTCATTATTCCACCTTGACCCAAGTGTTTAAAATATCAACTTTAACAAGTGGAGACCCATCAGTAAAATTAATAGCCAACTCAGTAGATGAATGCTTAGATTATAATTAGTACCAAACAGCATACTACAAGACTTCTGTTTGTTTAATATGAGATTGTTATGTACACATTTTTGAACAAAAGAAAATTCTGATCTGCATTTAATTTCTCACTGAATTAGCAGAGCTTCATTGGTGGTGCTTAAAACCGCTTGACAAAACAAGATCTGAAGATATTTGGAGCTCTTTGTTCAGGGAATGAGTTATCAATAATTCAGGGAGTATAGATAGAGTATATATAGAGTACAAGCAGAAACAGTCACAGTGAGATGTCTAATGGAGAGCTGCAGATGACCAACACACCTCCAATAGATAAACAAGTTTTTTTTCCTTTGCTATGCTGTGTAATGAGAAAACATTAACAGCATGCCAGCTCGACTCCAGTCACTTCTCAGTATGACTACCCCGAAAACAATGGAAAAATGCCATAATGTTAGTGGAGCAGTGAACTTGTGCGATGTGTGTGGAGCAGATATCCATATAAAGAAATCTGAAAGTAGAAAAAACTGTTTGAAACTGAGCATTCAGAGCAGTCTGAAGCCAGTGCTTTTTGTTCACAGGGATTACTGCTACATATGTTTACCTCCTTATCTGACACTTTGGCCATGTTTAATATAAAACTCTGAGACTGTAATATTATATATATGACTGAAATTAAGGAAAAGCATAGAGGTGCCCTTTAAAATCATTTTCAAAATCAAGGCTGAAAATGGCATGCACCAAAAAATAATCAGATTTATAAAACCATGTGTATGCTTGAATGCACATATACTTCCCTTTATAGATCACAGTCCACCTGGAAATGTGCGCGCATGGAACAGCCTCATATCCCGCCCTCTACACACCCACAGTCAACCATAAATGGTCGATACAAAAGCATTCATTAATGTTTATTTAGCCGCACCAATCACTCTCTGTGTCTTTAGATGCCTAGCCAGAGAGTTGTCAATTTCCCGTCTCCAAAATGTTGGTACACATGGGTCAGAGTTTACTTACAGGTGCGCACATTCTCCCGTCAAGTTGGTTTTTATAGATCACAACTTTTGCGTGGGAAGTGGCGTACGCCTCTTTCTGGCCCCATTTTGTACACATGAAACCCCTGAGCTGTATTATTTGTGTTATTTAATGTAACTGTTTGATGATGTTCTTTCAGTAGTAGATTTTAGAGAGCCCTAGGTATGGATTTAATTTGTAATCTACAATTTGACGGTTTGCAATTGGCTAACCAGAGGACCTGCTGCCTGGGAGTATTTGCCTTACTGTCACTGTGTTAAAGTTTTTTTTATAGTGATATCTTTAACATTTCTCAACACAACACCTTGTATTGTTGAGTTATCAACAAGATTAATGTTAAGGCCATCAGTTTTAATGATTACTCCTTTGATTCAGAGAAAGGATATTTTTTGTCAGTTTTTGATAGCAGAAGGCTATGGAAGAGCATTGTGTTGTTGGTAATTTGGTACATTCCACTACTGTTAGGGGTTGTCTGCCACCAGTTGGCTTCATTCCATTTCAAAATGCTGCAATTGATTAAACATTTCTTGAATATTGTAGCTGCAGCCTCCTTTATGAATGGAAATAACTAGCACATTTCCAAAGTGCCACATGCAGTGTGGTGATGGTGCATCTGCAGTTGGAGTTTCTCATATGTTAATCAACTGAGTTTGAAAAAAAAAAAAAACTTCTGTGTAGCTGAATGACAGTCCATCCATGTGTTCCATCTGTGTGACTATCTCTTTCAACTGGGAAAACTCTCCATGCAACAGGTGTGGGATAATGACTTGGCCAGGACAGCAGAAGCCTGGGCTGCTACCTGTCTGTGGGAACATGGACCAGCTTACCTACTTCAGTTCTATGGACAGAACCTGTCTGTCAGGACAGGAGGGTAGGTGCAACACACACCTGAAACCTTGTGTTAAGTCACTCATATCTGTGTGAAACCTAAATTAGAATCAAATGTGTAAAGGCGTGCCTCTGACAAACCTTTGTATGTTCACCACAGCTATCAGTCCATCCTGCAGCTGGTCAAGCCTTGGTATGATGAGGTCAATGATTATGTGTTCCCTTACCCTCACCTCTGCAACCCCAGCTGCCCCCTTATCTGCTATGGACCCATGTGTACACACTACACACAGGTAGGGAAGACATCATCTATGGACAGTGAGTATGTGTCTGAAGACAGACAGGTTTTAGTGGTCATACCTCACATGTATGTCATAAATTCATGTTTTATTTTCAACTAATTCAACTAATCCCCACAGAACATTACATCTTACAGTTTTATCTAGTTCCTGCTTGATTTTGAGGAGAGTGTCAGAAATAAATCTCTAAACTTTTCATATAAAATAATCAAATTCAGAATAGCTGAATACACAGTGAAGAAAGAATAAAGGAATAAGAGATTTTAATTCTCCAGAAGTTGTCTTTGCAGGTAGTAATTCCTGTGTGTTTGGCCCCCAACAAGCTCCATCTATTAGCAGCAGAGCTGTTCCTAAGTATGTTTCACATGTAGCGGTTTTTACTAGACAGCTCCATCTGGATATCCTTGATACTTTGTGTGAGCTGGCTCTCCTTCCTCCTCTCTAATTGGACTGAGAAATATGGGAAAACAGGAGTGATGGCATCTGTGTTTTTATCAGCAAAATATGTAGGCCACAAAGAGATTTGTACCTTGTTTGGTTGTTAAAAAAAAAAACTGGCAGAGAATGTGTCACAATTGTGCTTGTGTACACTAACAAATATTTTGGTTGATTTTGGGAGACTAAACATAATTTGTCTGCTGAGGTGCTGTGCATGGTGTTGAAAGGTGCACTCAGTAGGTGTGCAAAGTGCTGAAATAACTGTCCCCCATCCCAATGAAAACATTGCATATGTTGGTGCATGCATAATTGCATACATGTGCTTATACAGTACTTTACTGCAAAGGTTTTAGGCACCCTAGATGTTTAGATTCTTATCCATTATGCAACACCATCAGGGATGTGTCTGATTGGTCCCAAATGTTTTCATGACATGACAATGACCTCTCCTCTCCTATGGACTGCATAGGAGAGGTGAGTATTGCAGAACTCGACTTTATTAGATCCATAAGGATGAGTGACTCCTGGAGTTGCTGGCTGCAAATGCCTCCCACATTCCTGACAACAACACCACACTTCCTTGGCTCAATCCTTCTGTAACCACAGAGTTTAAGCCAGTCTTCAAATCAGTCCACAAGGAGAACCTCCAGCTTAGGTTTGGAGCCAAACCCAAGGCACAGATCTGTTCTACTCCTTTGGAACGCTGGTCCAGGGTGACAGGAAATGAGGTGGGAACTCTTCCTGTACTCCACCACCAGGGTCTATCCAGCTGATTCACAAGAGTGCCGAGAGTCTATGGCAGCTGCAATTGCATCTGCTTCTGATGGTTTGCTTGGGAAATGGAAAATCCCTAAGGAGGCAGCACATGTATTGGTGAGGGACAGTCATGTAACATGTCCAAAGCAGTGATGGGGTTCATTGTACCATGGCATAGTACCATGACACATGACACACACTTTGCAGCTTGCTGTGAACGGAGGTGTCCTGGCTCAGCATGGCATCGCAGATGTTGTGGCCATGGGGAAGAGAGTAGTCGGACATTTTAAGCATTCACAATTTGCATGCCATCAACTTGAAGAAGTACAGAATGAGCTTGGGATGCCCATTAAAAGGCTAGGTGGGAGTTGGATCAATGTGTGGCTGAGTACCAGGTCATGAGGTATGGTGTATCACACACACACAGTGCAGAGATGCCTATGCGCATTTGGTCAAAATCCAAGAGAGTGAAATATTGGGTGATGTCCTACCTTTCCTTAGAATTGGAAGGTGCCAAGGAGTCTGGAAAACAGGAAACTTAGGTGACATGCAATACCAATGCGATACACATACATAGCCTGGTTTCAGTATAAAAAGGCATGTCACGTTCTGTAAAGTTGGAATTCTCTCTGTCTACGTTGTTGTGAGCTGTGTGTGAAAACAAAAGAGATCTTCCCCATCTGGCACCTAAATCTGCATCTTCCTGGTTCGCTCCTTTTTACTCCACAACATAATTGGCACCCAACATGGGGCTACGGGATTCAACTTTTCATAGGGTGCAGATCCTGGTGGAGCACAAGAGGGCTTTAGGTGTGTATGCTACTGATTTTCATATCCCACTGACATTGACGACAAATAATCATGGAATTTTTGAAAATATGATCATCCTACTTGCCCCCTTTGAGCAGCTTACTGGAGAAATTAGTTCTGTACAGCCCCCTGCTGCAGATGCTGCATCCCTGCTGTTGTGGCATTGACATGGCTTTTTCACCCTCTTCTAGAAGTGGTGACATCATCAATTCACTGCTTCGCACAGAGGCATTTTGAGTTTCCTCTGACTGGTCATACTTCATGGATGTTTGTATTTGTACTTAATGTACTTTTATTTCTGTAACTCTCTAGTAGGGGTTCTGTTTTGTTTCTTTGTTTCTTATATGATGCTGTTCCTTTGGCATTAATGAAGAACTGAGATGACTTTTGTTGTGATTTGGAGCTATATAAATAAAATGAAATTGAATTGAATACATTAACCAGAAAAGGTTCAGTCCAACTAAAATCACATTTAACTATCTCGCTCTGCAGTGAAAAATAAAATCAACATTTTTTTAAAGTGTCACTGCCTAATTTACTAAGACAGCAGCTCATTATGCAACCATTTCCTGGATTGTACCTGGTTCTGAGTAATGATAATGTGACTGTAATTAAAAAATATACACTTTGTCCCTGATCCAACTCCATCATGGTGTTGATATGGATGTTAATGAAGAACACAAACACACACTTAATGTCTACATAAAAGAAAAGAAAATGTGATTTACAGTTAATTGATGTCTAGATTCAAGTTTGATGAGCACAAAAAAGATAGTGTTCATTTAAAAAAAAAGCTTACCTTCCTCATTTCTCTGTTTCTAATAATTTGATTTTTGTTACATATACTCTTATATTTAATGAATGTTTCATTTTGCTATCCAGAGCTCACCTAATCTTTAGAAGCAGATCATTTTCCATGCAAAACTGTTGCAAATTGCATGAAGTTAGTAAACCCAGTGTAATACATAATAAACCTCTGTTAACATGTTTCCTACATATTATTTGTGCTGCAACTTGAATTGCAGTAGAAGCTGCAGTAAATCTGACCCTACAGGTTTTTTACTGTGATGTAGCTACAGAAAATCTACAGGAGATCTTTTAACTATGAACAGGAGGAATGATTACAGCAAGGAAAACTCTTTCACTGTTCATATGGACATTTTAAGACACACTTGACAAAACGTGTCCTTTAAATATTACAATAGCTGAATGATAAGAAGCAGCAGCTTCAGCAGTGAATTTGGTTTAATGCAGGTGATAAACATGTTTACTATTGTTTACTGTATGGTATACAGCGTCATCAATTGCTAATATTTACTTGCTAAAGAAGATGTTTCTGCATAGGTAACACTGTTGAATGAACATAATTTAATACATACGCTTCACATGTTTACTGTACCTTATTTCTAAAAGGGAACATGTCTTACACTAAAGAATTATTCTTTGTCACAATCTTCTCTGTGTTCCCTTGGAAAACAGCTTCATAGACAACCAGTTTTTGTTGTCTGAATATGAATTATTTTGAGAGTTCTGTGCATGCTTGTACCAAACAGAACCTTTTTTTGTTATTTCTTTTTTTTCAGATGGTGTGGGCATCTACTAACAGAGTGGGCTGTGCAGTGCAGACCTGCTACAACATGTTTGTGTGGGGAGTTCTGTGGAGAGAAGCCACCTTCCTCGTCTGCAACTATTCTCCTAAGTATGAGTTTACCCCAAGCATGTATTTCTGTGAGGTTCATGCAGAGAAAACACATGACTATGACTAAGACTTCTCCTCATCAGGAGATGCAGAGATGGTGTTTCTACCTGTGGTGGTCAGATGTTCATTAATTCAGATTCAACTTATTATCATTACATAATACAACTAATAATACAATGAAAAGATAACTGCAGCTGCCAAGGTTATGACGTCAGTTCCCATTCAGTTCCCATTGAGGTGACGTGTAATTTGCGCCTGCAATGACAATGACATAGTCTTTACTACCAATTCTATTCAATTCAATTCAGTTTTATTTATATAGTGCCAAATCACAACACAAAGTCATCTCAGGGCACTTTTACATGGAGCAGGTCTAGACCACGCTCTTTAATTAACAGAAAGAGAAACCCAACAGTTTCCCCCATGAGCAAGCACTTGGCAACAGTGGGAAGGAAAAACCCCCCTTTAACAGGAAGAAACCTAAGGCAGACCCCGGCTCTGGGTGGGCGGCCATCTACCTTGACAGGTTGGGTGGGGAGAGAGAGAGAGAGAGAGAGAAAGAGAGAGGGGTGAAGAGAACACAATGAAGAGAACAGCAACAACAGCAATCAACAAATAGCAAAAAGCAGCAGCAACAGCAAGAACAGCTGGCGACGGGCAGAAGTAGGACGCCAACACACCAGCATGTGGATCAGAAAGCACAAGAACTCCGGGGAAGAAGTAAAGTTAGTAACATGCATTAATAGTAATAAAATACATAGAGATGGAGAAGAGGAGAGAGGAGCTCAGTGCATCAGTGGAAGTCCCCCGGCAGTCTAGGCCTATAGCAGCATAACTGGTCAGACCTAACTATAAGCTTTATCAAAGAGGAAAGTTTTAAGCCTACTCTTAAACATAGAGGGTGTCTGCCCGTCGGAGCAAATCTGGGAGATGGTTCCACAAGAGAGGAGCCTGATAGCTGAAGGCTCTGCCTCCCGTTCTACTTTTAAATACTGTAGGAACCACCAGTAAACCTGCATTCTGGGAGTGCAGTGCTCTAGTGGGATAATATGGTACTATATGGAGTTCTTTCAGATAAGATGGTGCCTGACCATTAAGGGCTTTGTAAGTAAGAAGAAGGATTTTAAATTCTATTCTGGATTTTACTGGAAGCCAATGCAGTGAAGCTAAGATGGGCGAAATATGATCTCTTTTTCTAGTTTCAGTTAGTACACGAGCAGCTGCATTCTGGACCAGCCGCAGAGTCTTTATAGACCTATTTGAACAGCCTGATAATAAAGAGTTGCAATAATCCAGCCTAGAAGTAACAAATGCGTGGATCTTGTTGAGACAAGATATGTCTGATTTTAGAGATATTACGAAGGTGAAAAAAGGCAGTCCTAGAAATTTGTTTTGTGTGGGAGTTAAAGGACATATCCTGATCAAAGATAACTCCCAGATTCCTTACGGTGGTGCTGGAGGCCAGGGTAATGCCGTCTAGATTAGTAAAATCATTAGATAATGTGTTTCTAAGGTCTTTAGGACCAAGCACAATAACTTCAGTTTTATCCGAGTTTAGCAGCAGAAAATTGCAAGTCATCCAGGCCTTTATGTCTTTAAGGCATGCTTGGAGTCTAGATAAGTGATTGGATTCATCTGGCTTCATTAATAAATATATTTGTATATCATCTGCATAACAATGGAAATTTATGGAGTGTTTTCGAATAATATTCCCTAAAGGAAGCATATATAAAGTGAATAATAAAGGTCCCAGAACAGAACCTTGTGGAACTCCGTGTCTAACTTTTGCTTTTATGGAGGATTCATCATTAACATGAACAAACTGAAATCGATCCGATAAATAGGATTTAAACCAGCATAATGCAGAACCTTTAATGCCAGTGAAATGTTCCAGTCTTAGCTAGAAAATCACATAACTGATTAGCTACTGCTTTCTCAAGGATCTTAGACAGAAAAGGAAGGTTAGATATGGGCCTATAGTTGGCTAAGTCGTCTGAATCGAGAGTAGGCTTCTTACGGAGGGGTCTAATTACAGCTACTTTAAAGGACTGCGGTACATAGCCAGTTACCAAAGACATATTGATTATATTTAGGAGGGAGGTGCTAATTAAGGGTAAAACATCCTTAAGCAGTTTAGTTGGGATGGCATCTAAGACACAAGTCGAAGATTTTGATGAAGAAATCATAGAAGTTAATTCAGGAAGGTCAATCTGAGAGAAACAGTCCAAACTCAAATCAGGTTTTGTGGCTGTTTCTAGGGAACTTGATAAATCGGTGCCTGTTGAGAGCAGAGACTGTTGAATTTTATCTCTAATTGTTTTTATCATTGATTTTATCATTAAAAAAGCTCATGAAGTCATTACTACTAAGAGCCATTGGAATACTCGGATCGACAGAGTTATGATATTTCTAGCCATGGGGTGGACTGATTTTCCCACAGTGCTAATCATTTCTACTTGATGTCATTACAGTGATGGTGATGATGACAGTAGTGGTGATTATGACTTAGGCAAATCTCTACCAGTGGCAATGTTGCCCTTGATTATACCAGCTGTTATGCTTACAATACAGAAAACTATCAAGTGGCAGACTCACCAAAGAGTGACATTCATTCGTACATACAAAATATGTAGGTGTTTGGCTGGAAGCTTGGTGACGTAGTGACTACTCACAGGGTTAGTTGGTGAACTGCTGTGGCTGGCGAGCTAATGGTTAACTCACTATTCAGTCAAAGTAGCTCCTGTTCTGTTCACTTCTCCCCTGACATTATGTGTATTACTCAAGTAGGAAAATAAATGGTAGTGTGACAGATTTGTTTACTTATTAGCTACCAAGGGTCTCATTTATAACCATTGCATACGCACAAAACAGGGTCTGAAGGAGGCGTACACCACTCCCCATGCTATAGTTGTCATCTATAAAAACAAACTTGATGGGAGAATGTGCGTACCTGTAAGTAAACTCTGACCATGCGTACGAACATTTTGGAGATGGGAAATCGTCTCCAGACAGATGATGAGGTGGTGAATTGAAGCTAGATTGTATAATAATCTTCTCACAATTTAATTTCACTTAATATCAAACATTAATTATTGATCTATGTTATCATAAACATTCAAACCAGCAATGTTATCTGTACCTGGGCTTATTGTGCGCCATAATTATTCCATAAGCATCTTTCAGTTTGAAAAGATATTAGCCAAGTCAAATCTTAAAGTCCACCCAACATTTAATCAGTGCTGTCTAACCCAGGATGCAAAGGGGAGTCAGTTGTGGAGCAGCAGCTGCTGAAATGAATTATATCAGGATGTGGCAGGATTCTTCAAAGTCTAGTTTGCCTTTCTTGCCTTTCTATTAGCTAATATAGCCTACTGATTCATTTTCACCTCCACCACGTTAACTAACTGATGAAATTATCATCATTGGTTGTAGAATTCCAAGATGACATCAAATAACTTAAACAAAGTAGCTAAAACTTATTTGGAGGACAGAACATTAAAAGATTTTTAATATTTCGTCATACTGTGCATATGAGTTAAGTTTCCATGTAGCTTATATGTGTAATATTGAGTGTGTTGTATAAAAGCTATTCATTAAAAGCTATCCATGCTGGTTAATAGGAAGCTGGCCCACGCTGCAGGGGGTGGCAAACCTCAAATCATTACACTTTACAATCCACAGGAATGTTTACTGAAGTTGTTTAAAGTTGTTTTGAGTTACACACATAACTTCAAGATATCTGAAAATGGGGAAATAAAACAGTAAAAGTCCGTTCATGCTGTTGCTTTCATTCACCTGCCCGAGTGCAAGTGACGAGCGACAGGGTCAATACACTGGCTCTTGACACTGATTGGCTAGGCGTCTAAAAACAAAGCGCAGAACGCATTTGACATTTGGCATTTTAAATTTTATCTTTTCCATTTGCCATTTGGCTTTTCAAGCTGTATGTCAATGAGGAGGCATGGCTCATTGCCATTTCGCAACTTGAGCTTTCAGTTTGATAAATCTCCATTTAACCTTTTGCTTACTTACTTTTACTTTTACTGAAGTAATGACATTATGTCCAGTTAGCCTCTGTTCCACTAGCTTCTGTAACTCAGTTCAATCTCTCATTCAGTGTTTCTTTCATTGGTCTGTTTTGGAAAAACGAAGCGTATTCTTCCACTACACTTTCATTTTAACAAAGTTATACGTTTTTTCCATTAAAAGAACTACAAGCACAGCAGTGTGAGTACATCCGTCACTGTAACTTGGTTTCATCCATATCCATAAACCTCCTCAATGCTTTCTTTTGAAGTCATTGTTCATCTTTATAGCTGTAATCTGTGCTGTGTAATCACAGCAGGACAGTAATTCCAGACATGTCTGAACTTGAAGCCACCCCTCTATTCACTTGCCTCTTCTGTCAAACCATGACGTTTAGCTTGAAAACTTATATATGTTTAGCTTGAGAACTTATAACCCTAACCCTAACTTAAACTTACGGGAATGACATTAAAGACTGCTAAAAAAAAAACCCATAAATATTGAATAAATGATATTAGATCACTTTTTCAGAAAACTCCCATCCATATGAAATAAACCACATGACATACTGTTGAGAAAGGTTCTGTTCCAAGGCTGTAATTTTTAGTCATTAGCAGAGTTACAAATGAGGTTTTTCTTTTTGTTGACTTCTGGAGCGGAATGATTTCAGCTCTCTGTTGGTCAGCGGTATGGATGTGTAAAGGAGAACTGGACACCCATTCACACATTTTTCTAACAAGAGAAGGCAGACATTAAGCCAACGCCTATCGCTGTAAATCTATATGGAAGACTTGTCATACTTTAATTTTTCATAATTTAAGAGAAACTAAATCCATTTTGCTGATACTGTTGTTTCACTTTCTCTTCAGGGGCAACTGGATAGGAGAGGCTCCGTACAGAGTTGGCGTACCTTGCTCAGCCTGTCCATCCAGCTATGGAGGCACCTGTCGCAACAACATGTGCTTTCCAGCTGTCCAGTCCAATTACATGTACTGGTTCAAGTAATGAGTGAGAAAAATTACATTTATGATTGGAAAATAATGGATTACACTGCCTGTAACTGGATTACAAAACATAGAACTGATCATTTCTTACAGGAAAAGGTCAGGTGACTGCTTTAGAGAATATAATTCATAAATTCACAACATTCAGAATGAAAATCAGAATGTAGTGAAATATAATTTGAAAGTTGCAGTCACCACCCAGTGTGTTTTTGGTATTCTTATGTTTGGACTTGCACAAAAAGGCTGTTGAGTACAAGATGACAAACAATGTTTAACTGTACTGTCAGAGAGTCAAGTCTGTTTTACCTCTGAACACAGCCAGCCTCACTGCTGAGTGTGATTAGAGGTTTGCTATGTTGCACATGTAACCACACATGAAGCAGTGATGTCACAGTGTATTCATACAACCTGGAGTACACTTTTATATCACTGCATCAATCTGAGAAGTTAAACCACCAAAAGTCAAATCAACTGGCTTTGGGCGGACCTTCCCGCCCAGACAGTTTTGCCCTTACAAGAATAGCAAAAGCAAGAGGGAAAAGAATAAGGAAAAATAAAGGGATCATATTATATAAAAATAAGTAAATAAAAAAGTATACATATAAAAAAAATTATAGTAATTTATATGCAAAAATAAATAGATAAGTAAATATTTCTAAAATATACTATTTATGTTGGTTTTTCCTTCCCTTTTGACATCTGTATATATATATATATATATATATATATATATATATATATATATATATATATATATATATATATATATATATATATATATATATATATAGAGAGAGAGAGAGAGAGAGAGAGAGAGAGAGAGAGAGAGAGAGAGAGAGATAGATAGATATACACAGTACTATGCATAAGTTTTAGGCACTAAAAGTAAAGTGAGAATGCTTACAAAAATATTTCTATAAATTATTTTAATTTATCAATTAACTTCTTACAAAGTTGAGTTAACAGCCATAACCTAAATGAAATCAATATTTGCTGTGAGCAGCTTTGCCTTTAAAACAGCAGTAGTTCTCCTCAGTTCACTTTAACACAGTGTTCATGGTAACTTGCAGGTAGGTTGTTGTAACCATCCTGGAGAAAGAATGTTCTTCTTCTTCTTCTGGACTTATTATTTATCTATCTTAGGTGCTTCTTCATGTAATCCCAGATTGACTCCATGATGTTGAGATCAGGGCTCTGTGGGGGTCATACCATACCACTGGTTGCAGGACTCATCATTCTTCTTGTAGCTGAAAATAGTTCTTTATGACTCTAGCTGTATGCTTGTGGTCATTTTCATGTCATGAATAAATTTGGGACCGTTCAGACACCTCCCTGATGGTATTGCATAATTGATAAGAATCTAAACATCTAGGGTGCCTAAAACTTTTGCACAGTATAAATATATTTGTTTTTCCTGATTGATACCTAAACAATGTTTTAGTGTTAAGTTTGCAGTGTCAGTTTCCTGGTATAAACATCCGCTCACTAGGTCTTGTTACTGTAACAAGCAAGAAAAACATTCATATGACATACACATTAAACTTTGATGACAGATTAGTATAGTTTAAGATACACTGATAAGTATAATGTAGATAAAAAGCTGTAATAAAAAAAGCAATGTAACTGGATGAAAGGTGCTAAAATGAATGAAAGGTGCTTAAAATGACATTTCTACTGTTTAGAATGTACATCCACACTTTAGGAGATGAGGAGGATAAATCACCTAGCTTTAACTGTCAGTTTGATGATTACTGCACTGTTATTGCAGTCCAATAATCTTTTCAGGTCTTCTGTCACATGATTGTTTAGCCTTGTTTCTTGGTATGTAACATGTACCATTACAAAAAACAAACAAAAAAAAACCATTTTTAAATAAATCGTACATTTGTTCTATTGAGTATTGTTTCCTATGGCTCACTGCTTGGACCTCTCTGGTGTTAATGATAACGTGTTGTATACATCATAAGGTAAGTTGAAAACTCAATTTTATTTCCTTCCAGAATCAAGAAGAGGACACATTATCTATATGGTATACAAGTGAAACTTTTAAGTTTTTCCATGAATACATTGGACCAGCAGCATTGAAAATAAAAGCAAAGGCTCACAGCTCTGGCTATCTGCCTGAAGAGATACACAGAAGAAGCAGAAGCCAGGAGAATAAATAGGATGTTCTCCACTGAACCATCCAAAGTGTACTCTCAGTGGCAAGGTAATAACATGAGAACAGATCCTCCCAGGTCTGAGACTGAACAATACTGGAAGTGCATATGGGAGAAGGAGGCATCACATAACACCAATGCTCAGTGGCTAGTGGATCTAAGAGCAGACCACAGCAATCTCCCAGAACAAGACCCAGTAACCATCACAATGGCAGACATCCAAGAATTAGTGTCAGGTATGAAGAGCTGGACAGCACTGGGCTTGGACATGATCCACACCTACTGGCTAAAGAAACTGCACTCCATGGATGTCTGGCAGCACAAATGAACCAACTGCTGATGGATGAGACCCACCCAGAATGGTTAAACCACCAGGGGCGGACAGTCCTGATCATGAAGGAAGGGGACAATCCCACCCAAATACCGGCCAATAACCTGCCTCTGTACAAATGGTAGCTCCTGTCAGGCATCATAGCAGAGATGAACAGGTACATGACCCAATACATGAGCAGAGCCCAGAAAGGGATTGGTAGTAATAACAGTGGTGCTAAGCACCAGCTACTGGTTGATAGAGCAGTCACCCAAGACTGCAAGACCAGGCAGACCAACCTGTGTTACATGTACCCCTTAATTTGTACTTCAACCTTAAATTTCAAATTTGGTGTTTCATAATTTTTTCAATCCATTAAATTATCCATACATTTTCCCATTAAAACCCATTCATTAATAAAATAATTCCATCATTTTTAATGGGAAAAAATAATGAAAACTTAAAGATAAAAAAATTAAAAATTCAGTTTCATGATGGTTTCCTTTTTTCTTGGTTTTGTGAATATTTGGATAATGTGTTGTGTGTATGTTGGTTAAGACAGAATCAAATCAAATCAAAGGCCTTTGTTGGCCCACATATTTGACATGTACTCCCCAAAACTGACCTTTGCCTTTCTTTACTTGTAGTAGTAAAATTGTCACACTAGATGGCAGCAAAAGGCCACCTGAATTTGAACAATAAATGGAGAGAACGTGAATGAGAGAGAAGAATGTTGAGGGGGTGAAACTGAGTTTGAGAGGGAAAAAGTGATGCGACCAAGAAATGGAAAACATTTGAAACAAGACACCACTCTCACTTGTTTGCCCACTCTTTGGAAAATTGAGTTGCCTCTGAATACCAGAGTGACCTTTGCTTCATACAGCAGATAGAATGGCCTGAATATATGTGAATGGAAGGGCTGAAGGTCAGCGATAACACTGGATATTAGGCCACATAGGTGAACAAATAAGAAATAATTTCATGTGAAGCAAACCATGACTGTTGTAAATTGAACTACCCAAAAAGAGGTGACCAACATTGTTTTTCTTTTCTCTGAGGTATAAATGCACCTTCAATTGCCTTTAAGTGAGAACGCGGCTCTACAAATGACCAGGAGCCTGCAGAAACAACAGAGTGACTGTTCGGTTTAAACCATTTATCTACAATTTACTGTAAATACAGTACATTCTGCATCTTAAAACTTTCAGTCAGTCGCAGAGGTTATGGTGTGTTTTCAGCTTACACTGTAGAATCTCTCATATACCTGTTTTTATTATCAGTTTTATACATATACATATTATTCATCATAGATATGTTTCAGCTCATATAAATAATCAGTAACACTTTATTTTGCAGGTCCTTTAATTATATGCTAGTTTCCTGGAAATGTTCTATGTCATTTGGAGGTATGTAATGGTCAATTTTCAGGACATTTTATAAAACATTTTGTTGTAATTTGGTACAAATTATAAGGAAAAGTTTGGTTTAGTCATATTAGATATGGAGTCATATGTAGTTCTCAATTTTTGAAATTCTTTTCTCGAAAGTCTTAATTTCTTTGACAGGGTTTAGTCATTTGGTATTAAAGGAGAAGTGCAATCATCATAGAGTTTTAAGAAACAATCTGCTAATATGTAATTTGACACAAGTGTGTTATTATGAATTTTTGTTAATAAAAAAATAATATATATAATGAATAAGCACTTACCAAATAAACATCGACTGCCCACTTGCATCTGACATACAAGCAAAATGCCCTTGATTCCTTTGGAAGGTGTGTCCTAAAGAGCATATCAACCTTTCGAAAGCTGTCTTATACTGCAGATGAACAAAGATTACTTGGCAGGTTGTCATCAAGCTCCATGATGATGAACTGCTGGTGAGTATGTGCATGTGTGCCAATACAATGGACAGTTTCCAGCAGGTTTAGGGACATGGGCTGAATTCAATTTTTTAAATGTCAAGGGCCAGATGCCTTAATTCTGTTTAGGCTAAACTTCTATGGATGAGAGTCATATGCATTCTTTTTGTCAGATTTATAAAGTTGTCTATACGCATGGCATGTTTTATAAAGCTCAGTTATTGTGGGTTTTTACACATGTGCATGAACCTCATCTCACAGACATTAATCGATGACACACCCGTTATCAACCACTAACATATGACAACTTCTGCCCGCTCCACCATTCATACACAATCATTTAGATAGCATTCATAATCACAAAAAAAATACAGATGATTTTTCTATATTACATATATTGTGTGTAAAAACTGCTTTTTCTGCTCAAAATTAGAATATTTCTGTCTGCCTGGATTTGGAAATTTAGTTCAGCCAAATTTCGCCAATCATGACATTATAGGGAAGACTGTGGGGTATATTCCATATCAGTAAAGTATAAATATAAGAACACTGAGTAACTGTAGCCTCAGTTTGTGCCTCTCACACAGAGTTGCTGGTAGTGTTAGCAAGTCTGATAAGAGACAACAGAGAGGAAACATGCTACTCAGAGAACTATGGTTATGCAAATAACCCAAAGATTTATTCCCTTAATATTATAAACAGCAGGACTACAGCTACGTACTGACAATACCCCCACAGACACACAATGGAGAGCAGGCCTGCCAAGTTTTGACTTCAGCTTGGAGAGACATTTGCTCTTTGTGGGGGGGTCAAAAAATTGTAATTCAAAACAAATTTCCTGCATTTCTACACCACCTAACCTCTTGGATGAAGTCAAGAAACAGCCACCTGCACTTACTAGATTAGTTAGACTAAGAGTGCTATGAAAACCAAGAATGCATCAAGAGCAGTATATAATTGGGTGCATCAGGGCAGGAAATTATTATTAGAAGGATGGCTGTTTCATATTTTAAATTATATTAATAAAAACATTATGTAGCCTAAAATGGTAGTAGGTTGCGGGCTACTAGGCCATCTTCAAGGTCAAATAAGGACAAACAATTTATATAAATGAAATAGCCTTTCAACACAATACAATATGATTTGTATAATAAACCTGGTTAAACAAGGTAAAGCCTGTTGCTATTCTCAATGCTCACAAGGCATCTTCAAAGTCTAATAATTGCAACAGAGTACAGGCAATTTGGATAAATGAAATGGCCTCACAACTAACCTAAATACCTATTATTGGGAATTGCAAGAAAGCTTCAGAGTAGTAGAGACACAGAGCATCCCTGTAACCATGAAGTGGCAGCTGGTGACTCAAAAATAGAGGAGTCCATAGAGGCAGAGGAGGAGCAACCTCCTCTGCCTCAATGGACCAGTTGCCACTGTACCATAGTAACTCTCTCACACACTTGCCTGCATGTGTATGGTGCAAGAGGAGGAGAGATATTGTGCTACTGTCAAAAGCTCTGCTGACTGACTGATAACTCTAAGCAAAATGCATTTGAGTACATTACAGTATAGATTTGTGTATATTTCTGGCTTTCCCCCTGGCTTTCTGGCTAACTCACTGCTGCACGTTGCTGCTGTTATGCTGTTCTGCTCTGTCTTCTCTGTCTGTGTGCTGTCAATGTCCTCTTTTCATTCCACAATATTATCTGTTGTGAATTTGTTTCACTGTGTGAGAAAATGGACATGTGGTGTGAGTAGTGTTAGATTTTGTCTCTCACCTTATTTTTCATCTCCATCTTATTGTTACCCTCTGCTTGTTCTTAAAAACCACATGTATGCTGGTCTGAAGTCTGCTTGAGGTGTACTCTTTTAAAAAAAAAAATAAAACAGTTTATGTGTGGAAGGTATATGCATGGGTTGTGTGCGTGTGCACTATTCACACATCTGGCCTGAGGATGGTGCAGTGAAAAGTTCAAAATTCTTTAAAGTTCTTTTCAGCTTTACGAGGGCTTATAGAAACAACCCTAGAGGGTGCTCCATCCATGCAGAATGATGTAAGCATTGCTCAATACCACAGCAACAAACTTGTCTACTTGGAAGTTATAGTATTCTTCCTATTCTTGGTCTCCCATGATGCATACAGTTTTGTTTCTTACATTTTAATTTATAAGGGGGTTAAAAAAAAGGAAAAGGCAACAGGATGTCACATTCTGTATACACAGGCATGGAGTCCCATGTAGCTCATGATCTGTGGGTTCGTCACCACTAGTGTGAATGATGTCAAAGACACACCAAAAACTGAAATGTATAATGTCCTTTAATACATTTATGCGGATTGTTGTTCTGTCTTAAGCAATTATATGTCAGAAGAGGAGGAGTTCCCAAATTGTCATTTTCTATCCCACTGCTTATTGCTTGTGTTATGCTTGCTTATGTAATCTTCCAGAGGTCATGACTGAGCCACCATCATCTCTTTGTTTCATTTAATTTTATTTCATTTTATCACAGTCTGACTGCAGTCCAACAACCTTCCACCCACACACTCATTCTTCTGACTCTCTCCCAATTCCACACAGCACTGGTGTCATTACATTCAGAACTACGCTGTGTCAGTCGAGATTCTCAGCAGTGGGATCAATAAGATGATATTTTGAAATTCTCACCAAGTACTAACATGAGGAAACCAGGACAGATTCAACAGCAGTGAAGACACTGGGTGTTTGATTAATCTTCTAGATCACCTGTTATAAGTTGGTTGAAGTTCTCGCTTAAAGTCATCCATCGAATACAACCATATTTGCTGATAGTGAGTGATACATGAAGATTAATATCGCTCTTATGTCTGTATGATAATTATGTAGCTATGGCCAGTAGCCAGTTAGCTTAGCTTGGCATAAAGACTGAGACAGAGGGAAACAGCTAGCTTGGCTCTGTCCAAAGATAACAAAATCCACCTGCCAGCACCTCTAAAGCTCACTTATTAAAACATATATCTTGTTTGTTCAATCTGTATAAAATCCTAAGTGTAAGAATAACAATTCTGTTAGGGATTATGAGAACAAATATTTGTTGGGTGGAGGCAGTGACTGACAGTAGCTACTGTAGTCTATGTGATTTTAGCATGAATTCAAAAACTAAACATCTATTAAACCTATCTGCTGAACATTGTAGCAATTAAGGAAGTGATCTGTATAAGCAATCAACACACATCTGTTGGCATAATAAAGCAACGGATTGATTACACAGAAAGTTAAAAGCAGTTAAAAGTGGTGCACTGTGTTCTCTTTTAGCAGTTTCCTCAATAAAAAGAGTCAAACATAGTGACCATGCAGTAACTACACACCATAAAAACTCAGCATCATTATAATAGAATTGACAAGCAGTGCATTAATCTTTCTAATAGAAATTATCCCTCTAGATTTGCAAAAATATCTATCTATAATTATAATCGAACAATCTATAATATATCTATACACATAGATCTACAGTAAATGCACAGTAGCAGTATATATTGAGATCAGGAAAAGAGATAATGCACATGCACATTTAATAAGCTTTATATGAGGAAATAATGGCAGAAAATTCAGTCAAGGTGACACATCTCCCTGTCTCATCATTTCTTTCCTGTATTCCAGGATATTATAACAGTTATTTGGTGTGGCTGCTCAATATCTCCAACAGTGAACAGAACATCAACACACCACAAAACAAGTGTCAGCTGCACAGTCAGAGCAGCCTGAAGCTGACTTCAATCAAATGTAGTTACAGAAGAAAACATGTAACATCACTTGATCCATGAACAGTCGAGTGATTGAGACTGACAGCGTGCTCTCTTTGTGAGGACCGTCTTCTCTACTGCTTATAGTTTCATGAAAATGTGTTTCTCGTAGGATTTGGACAGTAGTCATATCTTAGTTAAAAGTCCAACTGACATCACATTTAAGGGACAGGACCCGGTGCATATATATCTCCTCATTACTTCCATTTCCAAAGTAAACACATTTTTTGCATTGATGTAAAGACTGATTTGAACTTTTGATTTGATTGTAATATGAGAACAGAAATGGGAACTGATACATTCCAACACTGAGGTTTGAAATGACAGAAGCCCCTCTCTTTATTACAAGGATACAGAGATTCAAGAGGTATCTCTTCACATTGTCTTTTCGGCAGTAATGGTTTTTGCCAGGATCAGATTGATTCTTGAGTGACCTATTACAGCCCAGCTGGAAGAGGGGGAGAGATTTTCACAAATGAGATTTGATTGTCTTCAACCTGAGGAGCCCTGTAGATGTGAGGAAATGAAACAAAGCTGAAAACATTGGCCAGCTGATTTGCAGACTTACTAAGTCTCTGGTGCAAACTGACTGCTGTTTTTCTATCAGTTGCTTATTTTCCTTGGTTCTGTCTCTCTGCTGACAACATCTGCAGCAAAATGTAGCATGTGGCAGGATTTGTTATCTCTGCATGTGACAATAATGTCACAGACCCTGGGTGCTTTCCATTTAGCTAATTATGCTTCCTTCCGTCATCGCTTCTGTTTCCTCCAGCCTGTGACCCATAAATCGATGATGGGTTGCCACCACCGAGGATTCTCCAGCCACTTAAATAGACGAGAACTGAGGGGGAGAGTGCACTAAAACGCGTCATCAGTGAAGTGTAACCTTTGGTCATCATGTCTTTCACATCAGAAATCCCTTGCTCAGGAAAACCAGTCATTGCTGTGATGCCCACCAGCACAAATGTTCTGTACAGCAAGCAGGCAGCGAAGCTTCATCATTCCACCTCTATGGCTACACTTCATCCGTGCCTCTGACACCAGCTCCTGATGTACCTTGCCTTTTTCTTGCAAGTACCTCTTCAAATCGAACTTCCCAAACTGTGAAAAGGTCAACTCGTTGAGTTGCTTTATTGAGGAGGCCTGTTGACATCATGGACTGTGGGTGGGGCTGCTCAATTTGCTTAAAGCAATGTGCTTCCTCACGTTGTCGTTGATGGCTGATGGGATGTGCTCTGCCACTTCCTTTCACCCTCAGAGCCTCAGGTGCATGGAGGTTGGACAGGTGTGGAAGCATGTCATACACAGCCAGGATCATGAACTTGTTCAGTTCAGTGTCCACTTTCCTTGGTTAGTTGGTCCACTTCTTGGATAGATTGCAGTGAAATTTTGTACAGGCATTCATTTATCTTCCCATGACAGTGTATCCAGTGATCCAAGTTGATCTTTTCCTTTGGCACCGATAGCGTGTTAGCATTTCCATTAAAATACCTATGTGCTTGATGGATTGACACAAAATTTGGTACAGATATTCACAGCCCTCAAAAGATTTATCCTAATGACTTTGGTGATTCCTTGAATTCTCCTCTACAAGCATGAGGAGGCTGACATTTTTGGCTCAAAGTGAAATGTCTAGAAAACTATTGGATTGATTACCATGCAGTTTGGTACAAACATTCATGTTCCCCATGTGATGAATTGTTATAACTTTGGATAATCAGGTGAAAATTTCAATTTGTCTAATACTTAACCTACATAAATAATATACAAAAACACTAGCAAAACTAATTCCCATCAGCCTCACCTGTACTTTATGTTGAGTGGTAATCAGAAAATAGATAAGCCTGAGCAGCAGGTCCAACAGCTTAGAGAGGGGAACATGGAGGGAGGAACTGGTGTTCAGTGTTAATAATGAGGTAAATTAGTTAAACGCTGGAAGAGTTTTTTCTTACATGTGGCAATTAAGTTCCAAATCAAATTTACAAAATTCCGTTTGGGTATCCTAGTGTTCAAAACTGAAGCAGCAGAGGTCAACATATCTTGATTTTTATTACCTAGTCTAGGTTAGACTTCAAATGCACCGGCTCCTACATTTCACATAATGCAATTTGACTGGTAACTGCACACTTCTTTCAAACTCCACATAAGGCGAGCTTTCTGTCATCTGCTCAATGAGTCCTCTTTCTCACAATACAATCTACAAACTACAGTCAAATTCAGCACAGGGTATTGGACTGTCAAGTAAAGTCAAGTGACTTCATCATACACTCAAAAGGGCAAAAAAGATTACAGCTGGAAGTTTAAAGGTGGTAAATTAGGCATGCTCATCCTTAACACACAAACACATGAGTCCTGGATTCAGGTTGCCAGGCAACAAACAGTAATGCCATTTTTTCCCCCCATTTTAGACCAGTTGCTTGGTGCAGGTCTCTGTCATTCTCTTCTGCTGGTTCTAGCTTTATTTTTATGTCCTCAGTTTTTCCTTGAAGTCTGTAGTGATTATATGGAGTGTTTTTGATGAGAGAGCATTTTAGAAAGTTTATTTCATTTTTTCAACTTCACTTAGCACAAGTACAAGCACTTAGATGACACTAAGTAATGCAACACTCTACTTAAGGGGACACACAGATGGTAATTAATGGTAAGGAAATCACACAGTCATGATGTATTCCTTTTAACTAGGATGATTCACAGCTTGAGGGGGCACAAAATAGTGACTAATATGCTCCTAATAAGAAAGTAATAAGTAGTTATTGGTTATAGGTCATTTAGCAGCTGATTCAGATTCAACACGATTCATAAGGAAAGTGTTCTATATGCAGATTTGCAGATATCTAGAATTGCTGGTTCATTAGGATAGCATTTAGCCATCAGTCCTGAGGCATCAAACATTTCATTGGTTTTATTGAGATACTGTATTATCAGTTATAAACATTTACTTGGTAAACATGTCTAACATGGACCTTCATAAAAAAATAATTTTATGAAGGGCCATATAAAGTGACCTGATGAAATGATAATATTGAACAGGTTATGGTTCTAGTATTGTTACCTAACTAAAGTTGGATCCAAAGATTGAGAATTTAGATGACCCATAGAAGGGTGCACCCAGTCAAAACCAAAGAGTAGTTGAAAAGAACTCAGTGGTTCAAGACCAATAGAAAAGGTGACAGAAGAAATGATTTGTTGCTTAATCAAACTGAGATATCTCTGTGGAATTTAATTTTTACTGAACTTAAAGTTATTTAATTCATTTTGTTTATTTTCAAAAAATAATACATGGTACCAGTTTACAGCGTCTTGTCTCGTGTGGTCATTTAATGTTGCAAATATCCACTTCTGCCTCCTATCTCAATCTGGTATCCTCTGATTCTGGTCCAAAATTATTAAAATCCTTTCTAAATAGTAGTGTTAGGAGCCGAGTGCTACACATAGCAACCATAACGTCATCAGTCATCTGATTGGACAGCCAGGCCTAGAAGCTGGGATGGAGGAAGCTTGACCTGGCAGAGCTGAGTCCATCCAGTCCCACCCTATTTGAAATGTATGAAGAAATGTATTCATAAAGTACAGGTGAGCTCCTGGTGATGTAGAAAACCCCTAAATTATATTAATTATGTACATGTTGTCCATGTAATATATAGTATTATTAGAATGATATATATATATGTTTATATATTTTAATGTTTTGTGTATACATGATACAAAAAAAACACATAAAGTGTAATGATCAGCACTAATAATTAACAGCCATACCGCTGCCTGAAATCATAACAGAGCATCAATGACTCAAGTACCATCGGCTCCTCCCGGATGAGTGTTCCCCATCAGCTGCTGGGACTCTCTCACACATGACCCACCGGCACCGGCCCGTGTCACTTTCAAAATTTCTGCCGCAGAAATTTCCAAGTTCACTCATTCATTCTCTGATTCTACCAGGTCTTGGGTAAGAAAATCTCATGCACAGCAGAAATTATTAGAGAGGATAAAGATACAAGATTAGGAAATTAATTTTGTGAATATATTACAGAAGTAGAGCAGAGTAGTGTGTAACATTCTTAGATAGCTGCATTCTATGATTACCACTTTACATAATGCTCAAAATAAAATGGCTAAATATATTTTTTCATTGCTTGACCAAATGACCTGTATGACCTTACATCCTTATTGGCAGGAGAACATTACCAGTGCATTTTAAAACTTTTACTAATGAGTGCTACAACAATTATTCATGCAGTGTGATTTGAATGAATTTTGAAAGTGACACCTTTATGATTAAGGTTTGGTTAAGTTTAGGCACAGGCATTAAGTTAGAGAAACATCATATCTGCACCAAAAATGTAGAAACCATCTCTGTTCTTTACCACACATACACATACACACACTTCCTCTGCCATCCATTTTACTGTAACACAGCTATGAAGAGCTGATATCCAAGTGCTGTTAGGGAAATTAAATCCACCAACCCCAATTGTGTGTTTCTGTCTTGATGTAGGTGAACCTAATTAAATGTGCTAGCATCAGGTGTGTATGTGTGTACATAGGTGCTTATGTGTGTACTTTTTTTTAATTAAGTTGGTTGACACCCCTGGGATAGTGTTATTACAGAGGTGACAGAGACCTCCAGGACAGTGACTAAACACACAACGTTTTCATTTATCTGCTCATGCAGCGCGTATGTGTGCATTCATTTACCTTGTGTGTGTGTGTGTGTGTGTGTGCGTGCATTCATTTACCTTGTGTGTGTGTGTGTGTGTGTGTGCGTATGCGTGCATGTGTCTGTGTGTGTGGCTGTCTGTATGTGTGTGTGTGTGTGTGTGTTAATAGCTTCAGGTGTCACAGCATATCAGTCTGTCTTTTTATTAGACCCTGACTCTAACGAGTAATTAACTTCCCGCCGAGAACATGTTTGTTCCTCTGTTGATATCATAAAGAGAGATATTAACACACTGCAGGTCAGAATTTACTTTTCCATACCAGAGGCAAGGGAAACTGTGTGTGTGTGTGTGTGTGTGTGGATGCGCATTTGTGTGTTGCACTATAAATCCATCTGATGTCTCTACTGTATTTTGTATCTAAATATGTGACACTTTTGAAGCTAATTTATCTTCATTTCATGTTTATTGACTTTAAGGTGGGAGATTGAATGAAGGAATTAATGTGTGTGTCAAGGATGAGTCTCTAGGAAATGAATGTAAGTCAATGTAATGTCCTCTGAAATTATGGAAACACGACTGTTTGTGTATATGTGTGTGTGTGTGTGTGTGTGTGTAATGCATAGGGGGTTTCCATCATGCTACCAGGGCCAAAGAGAGGCTGGGGATTTACAGTCAGCCCAGCTGGTTAAATACAACCTATAGTCACCATATTAACACCATCCTGGATTTCACAGGTTTTATCATGCAGACAAATGAAGAAAAAGAAAAAAAACGGAACGACTGATCTAATAAATGCTTCCACACAGGCCATGAGGGGTCTGAGCGTGAAAACAAGGTGAAGTCAGTTTATTCCATTCAGTTCATGTTCAGTTGTGCTCAGTTCAATCCTATGAAAATGTCTTTTAGATGTCTATAACAACATCTTAAAAACATTCATTTTGATTCTTATGAGAATATCTATTGCATGTCTACACTGAACATTAATGACACAAAAAAAATTAATATAAAAATGTCCCCTAAGGGTTCTTCAGGGATGTCCTCATCAGCAATCTTCACAGTCACAAGATCTGAACACCTACGAGAGATTTTAGAGTGATGTGTCAGACAACTCTCTCCATTATTAATCTTTGATTGTTTTTTTTTAAATAATGTAATTAATAATAAGTTCAGGAGTTCTTCTTGGAAAACAAAAGTGACATTTAGACTCTTGATAATGAATGCACAGTTAACATGAATAACCTCACATCTGTTTGAACTATACAAATAAACTTGCCTTGCCTGAACAATAAATGGGTTATCAGACTTTTATAAGTCTACTGATCAATAAACAATCATTTCTGTACTACTTGCTACCCATATACCCATATGGTTTTTGTGTTTCCTGACGGCTCGAAGAACATTGAATGTGGGTTTTTTTTTTTCAGAGGCTTGTTTGAAATTACCTGAGAAATTTAGGAATGTGAAAATGTATGCAAATGCATGTGCATGGTGTGTCCACACAAATGCATTTTGGTGTAAGAAAATAACTGTAATATAGAGGAGTCAAAAGTCCTGATACACTTTCTCATTCAAGTGAATTGGAAGGTGTGTCCAAACTTTTACTGTATATATGTATATGTATATATATACTGTATATAACACAAGAAACTGTGCATTGTGTGTAAGTGTGTGTGTGTGTGTGTGTGCGCGTGTGTGCGTGTGTGCTGCAGGCCTGTGCTCTCACAATTAGTCTTGCCATCTGTGTGTCAGAGGGTGGCAGCCATCTGTCTTGTCCCTGCCTCCAGCTATTAAACTATAAAGCAGAGTGATCTGCTCACACTCAGCGTGCTGCATTGCTGTGCAGGACTGACTCAATGTCACTGCACAGTCAAGTCATTAAGTTACAAAGTCAGAAAAAACACTCACTGAAGACCTGCAGTACCAAGAAGACCTCCAAATTAAACAACCAAATACGTTGTCTGACCACGTGACAAAAGGAGTGTTTTCTAATCTGGCGCCCCAATCAGCAGTAATCAGCAGGACAACATCATTTGTCTGTGTTTTCCAAAAGCATTACACATCACTGTTAAAAATGATGATGTTTCAATGCTGTGGTTAAAGTCTGGTTGGGTGTAAGTACAAAAACCCACTTGGTTAGGTTTAGAGAAAGATCACGGTTTGTGAAAAATTATCACTTCGTTAAGGTTCGAGAAACGTGTGTGGGTTACTACTGTCTTAAAGTTAGGCCACCTTTGTTTTCATGGTTACAAAAATAACCACAGGATTAGGTTAGGGAATAATCATAGTTATGTTTGTGAAATGTGACAATCATTGTTAGAAACGGGGAATGAAAGTAGTCTCCTGTGGCACAGTCCATTTTTAATTGGTTAATGCCTCCACTCACCTTCCACCGCCCTCCCTCTGAATGAGGAAATTTGTCAACATATACAATATATATATACATATAGTTCTGTGAAAATGTTTTAGGGACTTTAGATGTTTAGATATGTATCCACATATGTAATTCTGCACTGACCCTGACCCCAAACATACAGCCAGAAGTACTGGGATAAGTGTATTGCATCTCACGGAGAGTAATTTAAATGGGATTAGAAAGATACAAGTGAAATATTAATAATAAATTACGGTAATATTTGGGTTACACCTCATATATGCTGTTGCAAATTAGTTGTATATAAATGTAATTTCTGGGATAACAAGCCTATGTTTCAAAACCGAGGCAGAAGCAGGACCCAGGCACAGAAGTGTCAGGTTAAAGTAAAGAGTTCTTTATTTTGAACTGCAAAAAAACTAGAAAAAAGGCAAGGCTGTGGCTGTGGCCACAAAACTAAACAAGACTATGACAAGGCAAGACACCAGATCAAATGAACCGACAAGACAAAACTGAAAACCAGGGCTTAAATACACGGACAGAACTGACGAGGGAATGGGGAACAGGTGGGGGGAATAGGTGGAAACACTTGGGGTAATCAGACAGACACATGAGGAAAGGCAAGTGACCAGAAACAATAATTTTCAAAATAAAACAGGAAGTGACGAGACAAAACATGGAGACAGGACAAAAACCCAACTAAACTTCACCACTGCGCGACACTATGAGAGCTTTAATTTCAGTGAATTGTAGTGCATAGTGTTGTTGAATTTGAGTATGGACGAATCAAAAACTGTGAATTTTATTAAGGGAACAAAAGAACTGTGAGACTGAAGATGATAAGAATATGGAAAAATTTAATGACAAGGTTAAAAAATGTTTTGAGAATGATGACTGATGAAAGAATTTTTCATTGTATTTTTGTTAATTTCATTTAGTCATCTAAATGAAATCAAATTAATAACTTTGTTTAAAAATAATATATAACGAATGAACATATTAGAATGAACTTCTGATAAAGCCTATAATCCCTGCAGTGGACTCTGCAGATCTCATGATATGAAGAACAATAAAGCTTTTACAGTACAGGAAACACAATGTTGTTTGGCAGTGAAGCAGCACAACTATAAATCAAACCTCCGTGACAGTCAGAATCTGCAAAAAAATAATGTGGATAACTCTGCAGAACAAGAAAAGGAAGAATGGTCTTCTAATTGATAGAATGAGACTGTGAAATTAGAGTCATCACCTCTAAAAGCAAACAAGTGTCACTTTTTTGACACCCAGAGCCAGAGTTTATAGGTTGAAACAGCTGACAGTAAACATGTGCATATGCTGTGGTGAGTCTGCTTTGCTGCTGATTTGCAACAATTTTCATTGTTTCGTTTTTCTTGTGTCATTAGAATAATGTAGTCTGTGGTAATTGACTGTATTTTATAAATAAAAAAGAGCATTTATTATCAATTATATTATCAAAAGCATTTAAAAAGTAACAAGTAAAACATACAATGAGGCTATATACAGGTGTATATGTATGTGTGTGTGTGAGAATTACAGGCAAAACAAAATGGTTGACTGGATACAAAATGGTGACTGAGACTGAGAACCATGGATGTATAGTAAGAGCTGGATAGGGCCCCAGCCTCAGCCTTGCAGCCAGTTTTTCCTGGTGGTCACTCACAGTATTACAGCAAAAAAATCTCCCTGCAGCCCAAAAAGCATTTTGCCCCATAGGCAACCATTTTAAAAGAGATGTCTGTAAAACAGTTGACAGGACACCTCAAACTGCAAAACGTCAATTATGGCTTTTTCTATTATGAATGTTTGGTCCATGGAGGTTTTATTTTTGTCATTTTTGGTTTTTTTTTTGTTCTTTGAGCCAAGAAAAACAATTTAAAAATCTGTGACCGGGGATATTGGATTGAATTGAATATCTGATATATATATATATATATATATATATATATATATATATATATATATATATATATTTTCAACTCATCGTGACTGATTGCTGATTGCCGATGTCGAAACCAATATATGCATATACCTTTTTCCAGCTGGCTGAGGAGACTATTATGGAATTCAGGAACTCAGCATTAAAACTTTAATGAATCTGCCAATTGGGTGGAGCAGTAGAGTTTTCTTTGAGTTTATTAGACAGACAGGATTAATGTGTAGGATTTAATCTCTGGTCCTCACTCTGGAGCAGAAGGTGGTGGTAATGCACCTGATACGCTGGTTGCCAACGTAATAGTGGTACATCTTGTCAGCCAAGGCATTTCCCATCTGTGCAGCCGAACATAACAGCTCCTCCGTGAACTATTTCTCTGTGACGATCCCAGTGCTTTCTCTGCAGGCTCCACTCCACTCAAGCTGCTTCTTCTCACTTTAACCTGAATAACAAACTGGGGCTCGGTGCTCTGGTTGGATCCACATGGAGAGCCGGGGCAAACGTTAGCTGAGAGGCTAGAGGAGTGTTAGCTGCAGCACGGCTGGAAGGGAAGCACAGCCAGCTAGCCTCTCAGCCTCTCGTAATCAGCAGAAATTTCATTTTAGAGCTTTTTTGCATCAATACCAATGATGCGTTGATAATATCATGCATCCCTATCTGTGATGTCATCACATTGTAATATCTATGCGCCGAGCAGGAACTCACAGAACAGGCAGGGGCAGTGGGGGAAACACTGCTACGCATATTCAGTGGGCTGCACAATGTGGAAGCAAATCCGGAAGCTAGAAACTTTTTTAGCATATGTGCCAGCAGAACAATTCCTATTGGACTGAATGGGCGCCATTTTTAGTCCAGCCTCCAGCTCTTATTATACAGACAAAGGACTGCATGGCTTGTCTGTGTGAGGGTGACAGAGTGTGTCTTTGGCCACATTGACACATTGCAGCATTAGTCTGCTCATCTGGTACAGACCTGCAGTAATATTGCCTTGCTTTGAGTCATTGTTTAATGCAGTGTCATTTGTGTGTCAAGGTAGTCTGACTTAATTTTATTTTGGTAACTTTGGACAGCTTTTACTGGCCTCCAGCTAATTTTTTTCATTTTGGTCTCTAATCTGCTGTGATAGTGATTGAGTTGCAGTTTTGCAGCTATCCCCCCCTCGGTGGTTCTCAGTTGGTTTTTGGTGTTCCGTACACTTTGCAGGTATTTTTGAGGCTAGGCTGTGTCTGTGTCTGTCTGTAGGTCTACATCTCTACAACAGCTGGTTTTGTTTTGTCTCTGCAGGTCTGTCCCTACATTTCTGCATCAGCTGTTTGGTCTCAGCTGTATATGGACTGGTTCTACCTCCACCACCAGCAGCAGAGGCAAAGTGGAAAGCTTAGTGATGCAGAGAGTGGTCCAGAATAACCACAATAGCCACTCCACCATTGGCCACTGGTCACAAAATAGATTGAGAGAAGTGGATACAGTGTTTCAAGATGATGCCCGGTCATTCAGTTGCTCACTGTGCCCATAAGCAAAAAAATATATATATCAGGCCTCCATAAGAGCTTGCTCATTGGAGTCCTTTGAGGTCAAGCTGGCTATGAGCATGTGCGTTCTGCTGGCTTCCTGTTGGCTCCCTTCATGTTGCACACATGAAGGCATAAAATAATTTACTGATACTGCTCTTTGAGACTTTTTACTTTTTTAGTATTAATCATCCACTGTTTCACAGGCATTACTTTTATAATGATTGTGTACAGGTAAAATTATTTTTGAGCCAGTGGGTGTCAGGTCATTCCATAGCATGCCTTGACTTTTAAGGTTTTGTGGCCCAGAGTTTGCCCAGACATGAGCATATAATGAAATTTGACATTTCGCTGACCCTGGCTGCTATGTGAATGTAGAAAATATAATTTGGGTTTAATGCTCCTTATTCATCACTTGACTGAGAGCTTTCAAATATTCTATTGCACATGTTTATCTTTGCTCCATTACTGTTTACATTATACATAAATAACATACAATTTGATAGAAAGTCCTGTACTGGGTTGGGTATTCATATATATATATTAACATCTAAATCAGCTAATATTATCAAATCTAATCAGCCGCCGGGTTTTTTTTAATTGTAAGTGAAGTGGAGCCTGTCATTGGATTACTTTGAAACTTCAGCGTATGTTGCACACCTTTAGAAGGCATACAAGTGAGCAGTCATTATAAAATTAGTATGTAATCATTGTTAATTGTGCATGTGTATGTGAGAGAGAAAGTGTTGTGGTATTTGTGATTGCATATCTGTGTGTGTGTGCACTGGCACGTGTGAATGTCACTGAAAGTGTAGTACTGACATAGATTGTGATTGCGCAGCAGGTAAAAATGAAGCGCCTTAAAGACAGTGACTGTGTAGCCTATGTGTTCAGTCATGGGTCAGGGCATGGGTCTTATATTTACAGGTGCAGGTGGGTCCAGGTTTGACATGATGAGATAATTGTGGGTAATGAGTCAGTGTCGGTACTGAGCTTTGTGGGTGTAGGTGGGTGCAGGTTTGCAAAATTGGGCTGATGCAGGACTCTGATTTGATATGTCCCAAACCAGCCCAGGCTTTGACTCATCTTCAGTCTGCCTTTGATGCTAGTTTTGAATGCAGAAAATTCCTGACTATCCTGCCATTAAAACCTGAAGCTGAAGCGTCCAAACTACCTCACATCTCTTATCTCATTTATATCTAGTAGCTACAGTACACAAACCAGTAACTACTTAACCGTAGATAACCCTCAGGTATGCACTGATGTTGGCCTTTCAGGCAATATGCACCTTTTAAATGAAATGAACTGCAAACTGCCCTCAAACTTGAGTCTTACATTCACCTTAGATATTTTAAATCTTAATTATCTGATGTTTTTATGATAATATTTTTATCAATTTCTTGTTTATTGTGTAGATGTGTCGTCTCTGTCCGTTCATTCACAGCAGATGGCCGCCGACCTAGAGCACAGTCCTGCTTAAGTTTTTTTTCCATTAAAAGGGAGTTTTTCCTTGCCACTGTCACCAAGCACTGCTCATTGGGGAATTGTTGGGTCTCTGTAAAAGAGCATTATGTGATTATGTTGTGATTTGGCGCTATATAAATAAATGGAATTGAACTGAAAGCTGAATTGATTGTTTTTTTGTCTTATTAATGTTTTTTTGTTCTTAAGTCTCTCTCTGAAAAGAGATCTTAATCTCAACTAAGCCTAAATAAATAAAGATTGAATAGATAAATAAATGAATAAATAAAGAATAAATGTGTTTTACCAACTTGTGCTTTCCTCTCCGACTGAGGTGCTGGCTGCTGACTGACTAGTTCAGGATCCATTGTACACCTCGCCCAGCCTGTATAAACTGAAGCACTTTGTTTGTCGTCTCTGTCGGGAGTGTGCATGTCCCCCTACACCCCCAACTGCAGCAGTCATCACCATCATCATGTTTGTTGCTGTTTATTTGGGCAAAACAGAATTGTTATGACAGCGCTCTCTTATGTAGAACGTGACTCTACTTGTCCAGGGGTCGAGTATTGAAGAGCTTCTATTTTTATATTGCCTACTGTCTGTAACAACCTGTTTTCTCTCACCCTCTCTCTGTGGTCACCAGTCAGTTCAACTCTGTGTTCCTCGGAAACAGCGCTGCGGTGTAGAAAATGTCAGTTTCAACCATGCGTTGAAAAATAATGTGGTTTTATAACACACTTCAATATACCAGGTAGTTATTAATATCTACAAATAGTAGTACAAAGATTGTATAACTAATTTTCATCTTTGTTTCTAACTCCCAATCTCTCTTTGAGCCTCCTCCTCCTTCCTCCTGCTTCTTCAGTCTTCCGTGGATAGTGATGGGATTCTTTTTCTAAAGAGAGATGATGATGCATCAGACAAAGACAAGAGAGAGAATGATTCACATCACATTAGAAACTATGGGGAGGGTGAAGAAAGAGGAAAGGGAGGAGGAGGAGGAGAGAGGTTCAGGGCAGATCAGAGATGGAGCAGTGAAAACCGTTTTCCAGTTTAGTTTAAGGCGTTATCACATTTTCAGGGAATATTTACATTTGTTTTGTGTTCTTGGAATGTAGAACCATTTTAGCTTTTGTAGTGGAGAGGTGAAGATAGAAAGTTGCACTGATCTACTACACAGCTGAGTCAACTTGTATTGATGGTGAACAGAAAACCAAACAACTGGTATCTTGAGGTCACTCTAACAGGTCTGAACAAGCTATGGTAGGGAATGAGTGAGCAGGCTAATAAACAGGAGGGGAAGGGAACAAGGACAATCTAGCATCAGACAGTAGTGACTGGGCAGGTATAGACTGTCTAATGTGGCATTAATGATGCAATTACAGGCAGTTGTGCAGCATGAGCAGTGTGAGGTGAAAGACAAAGGCAAGAACCTGTATGAGGGCAACTGGTGGACAGGTTTGATCCAGTAATCCAGTATTTTCCTTGCCCTCCCCTACTTCATGATCAATCATCTGATTCTCTTATTTCTGCTCAAAGGAATGAGGGATCCTTGAGGAGGCTTGAGCCAGTATACACAAGACCAGGGCATGTATTCATCAAACTGCTAAAAGTCAAATTTAATTTATCTGAAAGATCCGCTCACCAGTTGCCAATCTGCTGACCAATCAGAACAGAATGGGCTAATCAATAGGGGGGCCTTAAAGAGACAGGGGCTGAACTGAAGGGCTGTATAACTAGTATAAGATATGTTTTTTGAACAAAATAAGAACCTGGAAATGTCTATTTATCAACTACTTTTGAATTCAAAATGCTGGTAAATGTCAGAGAGTCTCAGGGGTGTTAAATTGGTTCAGAGTAGATTGTAGATGATTGCAGGACAGAAACAGAGTCGAGTACGTCTGTTTTTTTTCTCATTGTATTAAATATCACTGGTCATGATGAATACTGTATTTGCCTGAATGTTTTATACTGAAAAATACATTTGAAAAAATGTGTATAATCATATATTTAACAATAAGACAATAAAGTGTTCACAACAACAGAGTATTGGTGTAAACCAGCTCCTACACAGAGTGTTGCATTATAGGTTGTTTGTAGCCTTGATGCTGCTAAGCTTACAAGTTTCTTTCAGTCAATGTATAGTCAGTCAGTTTTGTTAGCTCAGGAGTTTATGAAGGCTTCTGTAACATTATTTTTTCTGCCACGGAGGAAATAAATCAAATAAATAAATATTTAGATAAAGAATAAAGGATGGGGAAGCAGTGGGAAAGACTGGTTGGGAAATATCACTGGGAATGAGGCTGTGATTCCCAAAGATCCATAGGTTAGGTTCAGTGCTAAGCCAATATCACAGGCCTGTGTTCCATGGAACAGTGGGCCACTGTCTGTGGTGCAGGGAGAGCTAAGGAATGTTTTAATGTTGATATCTCAAAAACTAAAAGTGCTGAAGTATTCATACTTTGTGGACAGATGTCCCATGTGGAAATATTTAACATTAAAACATGGTACAAATAGCACTACCATGAGGTCAATTATTATGTTTTTATGTGTGTTCCTTGGATAATGCAGATTAGACTGATATGGGCCACGCCCATTTCTGCCTAAAGATTTTTCTGCCATTTCTGGATTTTTTGGTAAGCATATTTTTTGCTTCTGTTGGCACATATTTCACCTAGTCTTCACCAAACTTGGTACATATTATATTTAGATGAGTCTATACCTGTGAGTTTGTCAAAACCTGTGAGTTTGTTTTTGGGTATCACCTTCTATTTGTCTGTAATTGGTTAGATTTTGAAGGTGTGGCCTTAAAGGGCCATTACTCTTCAGTACTGAATTGGATTGTGACCAAATTTGGGAATGTTGTACATACAGCCACACTACACATGTGTATAACATTTGTTACAATTCAACACAAAAGGGGTGCTACTGTAATATTATAACTTGATATTTCTACAATTCTGTTCTCTTTATAATAAAATAAAACTTGGTACAGAGGTTGTATGACAGTTTGCATGACATATTGAAACATGGCGTTAATAGCCCCACCTTGTGGCCATTAGAAGATCCCTACATACTACTAATTAACTGCCATATTTCTTAATATTCCATTGTAACCGAATTCAGCAAAGTTGTACAAATGGGGATGCTGAACAGTTTCATCTGTCGGTGGCGCTACAAGATTTTTAAAAAATGCTATTGGAGCAGCAGCAGTGCGCCATCATTTACTTTGGATGGTTGAACTTTTTCAATTGCTGCAGGAAGTACATCCTCTACTGAGCCTTCTTGGTGAGGCCACTGATTTTCAGCTCTCACTTGAGGTCCTAGGTGATGATGGTGCCCAGGAGGTGGACGGACTCCACAGTGTCAAATCAGGAGTCACACAGGGTGATGGGAGCTGGTGGGACTGCCCTCCACTCGCTCTAAAAATCACAACCACGTCACCAGATGGTCAACCTCCCACCTGTCGGCGGTCTCATCCCAACCAGAGATGAGCCCTACGAGGGTGGTGTTATCCACCAACTTCAGGAGCTTGATGGACTCATGACTGGAGGTGCAGCTGTTGGTGTACAGGGTGAAGAGAAGAAAGGATGCAGCTTTGAAGGGAACTGGTGCTGATGATCAGGGAGTCCACTAACAGGATCCTGGCAGTAAGATCCCGAAGAGTCATCTACAGACCTGTTCGTTCTGTAAGTGAACCGCAGGGGGTCCAGGAGAGGGCTGTGATGGCTATGAGGTGGAACAGCAACGGGCATTCAAAGGACTTCATTACCACAGAGGTCAGGGCAATGGGTTTGTAGTCATTAAGTCCTGCTATTCTTGTTTTGTTGGGGACATGGATGATAGTGGAATCTGTGTCTTTTGAGGAGTTGCAATCTTTTCTAAAGTGTATATCTCTCATTAGTGTTTGGCTTCTAGGCTCTGATCTCATCACTTGCTGATAGGAAACATTGATCTTGCACAGCAAGAAGTGGGGAGCCACAACACTAATGTTCATTCCGGGGAAGATAGACTGAGAGCCTATAGGCAGATGGTGTTAGGGCTTTGGAAATGCTATATGACTGACTGATGGTTTAAGTTCATAGCCATGATTATAAGGGTAGATTAGATATATGTTACAGTGAGGGAAGTACAGCATGTGAGTGGAGCCACAGCATGAGTTGAGCTGCCTGAACTAGCTTGCATGTGTTGCTTCATATGTGCATTTTAGGGAGATCACCCAATTACTTGGAGACATGTTAAAGGAAAATATTTTTTCAACCTGGGTCTAATTTTCACTGATGTGTCCATTCGGACTATGGGTCATTCTAACTTTGTTGAATAGATCTGGGAAACATGAACTCTGGCACAACAATGTGCATCAAGGAAAGCAGTCCAAGACCACAAAAGCTTTCCAAATAACAAAAAAAGATGCATGCATTAATGAAAGTCTTAAATCTTCTAAACTTGTGCTCTGTGAACAGTCACAGTAATCATGTTTCATTCCAATTCATACATTTAGTGTAGTTCTGGTTTCAGTAAAATTGCAGAAAGAAGTGAAGAAAATAAAGCCTCATTAAAGAGACAGGACTCTCATCTTTTGCATACAGCATAGCACATCTTTAAGAACCTTATATATGGTTTTTACATATTAAAAATATAAAACACATATATTTATATGTGCATTTTAAAATGCATGCAGGAAAAAAGATACAGACTCCCTTTCTTTCTCATGGAAAGACATTCCGTTATATTGCTGTCTTATAACGTTTCTGCTGTCTTAACAGCAGTTCAACAGAGTCAAAAAAGCAACAGGTCTTCACAAAGTGTTGAAATGGTTCAAACAGACATCAGCTCATTAGTTCCACTCATTTGGTTCACACAATACTATGTAAAAGTTATCTATTCAGCCTGTACTCTTGCTGTCCCTGCCCACCATCAAACCATTATCATAATAACATGGCAATTTGAATCAGAATTACTGGCCTGTCAAATGCCATTATGGCTGTCTAATAATTACTGAAAAAAAGATTCCTCTGAACATTCTGAACTGAACAGTCCTTTCACCTTTGAATAGACTTAGTGTTTTACTACCATTTGCACTACGCAAAAGATGTTGGGGAAATTCTTTCCTTTTAGGAAATACTAACTTACTACAACTGCCTGGTCAGATGTCATCATTTTAAATTGACATTCTTTGTTTAGGACTGTAAACTCCTTAGCATTGTAGTTTAAATGCTGTCATTTGATGAGTTGGAAATGTGTATCTGTGACATGTATGTAGAGCTTTGCAGCAGCACAGAGAAGTCTGTAGTTGGACAAATCCATTTATTTGTTCACTGTGCACCAAGATGCAGTGTAACATTTTTAAAGTTTATTTATTATTAACAGTGATTCTCATGACTAAATGTTTGTTAAATTCAAATGAATATCACCACCAGTATTTAGACAGAGTTATTATGTAATCTCAATCACTATTGCCGTTGAGCCATGCTGGGACCTGCTTAATGCAGTTCCTTTAATGATGGTCAAAGGTGTCAAATGCAGCATATGGACTTCTTTTGTTTTTTATCTTCTTTTTTAAGGGGGTGATGGAGTCAAGTGTCATACACAGTGAGCCTGTGACACTATCAACAAGGTTATCAATTTGGGAGAGACTAAAGTTAGCATAAGAGTCCTCTGTTGTGATGGAATTGCTACCTTTAATTTAGCTACAGCACCATCAGATAGACATTTAGTGAAGATGTCTAAATAGGATTTTGTGGAAAAACTATTGAATGTTCAGTTCAGAATGTTCAGTTCAATAGAGTCCACGCATTGCCATATGTTAGAGCAAGGTCGAGAGTGTGGTTAAAACACTGAGTGGGTTTATTAACACTCTGAGAGAAGCCATTTGAGTCTAATAATGACATAAATGCAGTGGTAAGACTATGATTATCGACATCTACATGAATATTAATTTCACCTATGATAATTTTATCTGGACTATGGATGCTAATTTTCACTAGCAAAAAACAGTCCTACAACCATTAAAACAAAATGTACTCACCAGAAAATCTGATCTTCCGACTCATTGTTGGGCCTTTTATTACAACTAAACATGAACAAGACTTTGACAATTCTCTGACTCTGACAATTAACTTTAGTAAACTGAAAACAATAGCAGCAGCTATGCCTATATGCCATGGTTATGTTATGTAAGCAACACTCTAAAGCATACATTACTTTATCATCTATTTTACTCTAAATGGGACCATAATTTACAAAATGAACATCATGCTATATTGAAGAAGACTTGAAACTAGCGAATGAGACCATATACTCATTGGGAAAGTGTTTACTGACATAATAAATCACGAGAGAAGTAGGGTCATTTTCTCAAAGATCTGACTTCTTTTTTTTGGCCATTGGAGTCGCCCCCTGATGGCCATTAGATAGAATGCAGGTTTTTGGCACTTCCGCATTGGCTTCATTTTGCAGCCCCTGAGGTTGCTGCTTGACTATAACAAATAGAACTGGCCGTAAAGTTTTCCAGGTTGGATGTGAAAGACTAAGAACAAGGCTTTCAAATGAGTTTACCAAGTTTAGGTCTAGGGTTGAATATTAGGCTCGAGATGAAAATGAATGCAACTCCACCTCCTTGGCCAGTGTCTCAAGGAATGTAGATAATAATATGACTAGGGGGAGTGAATTCATTAAGGCTGACATATTCTTCAGGACACAGCCAGGTTTCAGTAAAACAAAATAAATCAGTATGATAATCTAAGATTCGATCATTTATTAGATGACAGAAATCTTATGTTTAAGAGTCCACATTTAATTCTCCCTTTTTGTTGTACTATTGCAGTAGTGGGTGTAATTTTTATTAGATTTTTATGAATAACTCCTCTTTTGATTCAGACCAAAGCAAACAAACTGTAGGTTTGAGGCCCTTACAGTCATGTCAGATCAGATGTACTTTCTAAAGAGATTTCTAGCTGGTAGGCCTTTTCAAGCCCGTGTGGTCTAGTAATGCTTAGTGGGAAGCCTGTAGAGCCCATTAGACAATGAAGCCTAGCATAGAATTGACCTGGGATTGGCTTTAAAGGGTTCATTGGCTGAATAGAATCTAGCCACTGAGCTTCCTGGAACTCTTGAGCCTTCTTCTCTGTCTTGACCTGGATTTTTTAAAAGCTTAGGCCACTGACAACACAGAAGGGAGAGGTGTACTTGCAGTAAAAGGCAATAACAGAATCTGATTTCAAAGAATAATTTAATGTTATTTTATTTTTATATTATATCTCCAGTACAGGATTGTTTAGATATTTAAGTTGTTTACATTGTTCATTTTTGCTAATAGATGTGTATCACTAAAGCTCAATATAATATAATATATAAAGCTTAATATTATGTATGTATTATTATTGTATCAAGCAAAGGTTTTGATGCAGGATCCAAAGGAGTTCCCAGGCCAAGCAAAATATAATCCCCCCAGGACATTTGAATGCAATCCACCTCTAAAACGAGATATTAATAGAAACAACAGAACACAAACAAACAAAAAACATTCAGAAAATGGTGAGAAAAATATTATTGACAAACATTCAACACACAGTCAGTGTTAGAAAATGTTTACTATCGACCAGCAGTGAATGAGTGAGAGAAAGAGGGGGGGGGGGGGGGGGGGGGGGGAGAGAGAGAGAGAGAGAGAGAGAGAGAGAGAGAGAGAGAGAGAGAGAGAGAGAAACATCAGTGCAATTTAAGTGTAACCTTTTACTTTGATCTTTTTTTTGATAATGCATTTTCATGCTCATTAACCTTATTAGTTTCAAATGAATAAAATTTAAATAAATTAAATAAGAAGTGCATTATCATCTCAATAAAGAGCATAAGAAAAGAATTAGGCCATAATGAGAAAGTAAAATGTAACGCACTACAATTTAAAACTGAAACATGTGTAGACAGAATAGCATAGAAAACTGAAATGTAATATATGATCATTCTATAGTAAAGTATTGTAATGCAAACGTGTGGATTCTTCTGACCTGTTAAATTTCCCCCAACTGACAACCAGATAAATATTTAATCAAATCAAACCACATCATATCCGTCATATTTGTGGTAAAAGCCTTTGAGAACTTTATTGGTTTATAGTCAGAAAGTTGTGCTCTAAAATGCTGCATCTAAATATCTCTCATGCCAACCACGATAAATTTTTATGACATACATTGCTGTGCTCCAAACAAATAAGAATATAAATACTCAGATTTTCAGACAGCAGTGTAACCTTTAGGGTGATATACATATTTTAGTCTTGCTAAGGATGTGTAAGGATGAACCTTTCTGGTTGTGTGGATCAAGGTGGATCAAGGTGGTCTTCTTTCAGTCTGAACATCAGAGAACATAAATTCCACCTTTGTGCTTTATTAAAGCAGTGTGTCTGGCAGACAATTTAATGTGCTCATTTAAAATGACACACAAACACACACACTTGTTCAGGTTAAGTGTGTGTGTTTGTGTCTGACTGAACATTGCTGTAGGGCTGTCTAACACCTGACTGACACAAAGACAGATGAACAAACAAACAAAGAAAGCATCGCCACAGGTCCCTGTCCACTGGTTGTCACCTATAAAGCAAGTCTGTTCTTTGTCCTCCTGAGCCTCAAGAAGCCTGTCTGAACCTTTACCACTCTGATTGACACTGCAGAATAAAGTACACCTGGCTGTGTGAGTGTGCCCACTGTAGTCTGACCTTTTCTGTTAAATCCATGCATCTGAACAGATAAGGACACAACAGCCATTAAAACATAAGACATTAAAAATATATTTTTTCATGTATCTTTTCATTTTCAGAGTGTAGCAAATTGATGTCCCTTCCCTGGAATTATTTGCCTCAAGCCTCTTTCACACATAAATGGACTGTACTTGTATAGCGCTTTTCTAGTCTTCAGACTACTCAAAGCACTTTTACACTACAAATCACATTCACCCATTCATACGCCGAATGGGTACAGGGGCTTCCATACAAGGTCCCAACCTGCCCATCAGAGGAGACTAAGCATTCATACTCATTCACACACTTATGGCACAGCAACTTGGGGTTAAGTGTCTTGCCAAGGAAACATCGACATGCGGAGCTGGAAGAGCTAGGAATCGAACCACCAATCTTCTGATTAGAGGATGACCCGCTCTACCTCCTGAGCCACAGCCGCTGGGATAACCTTTCAGGCAACACCAGTGATTTTCACTATTCACACATGCAGCTACATTCAGGAACATTTCCGACTTGCACCTTTTGATACATGCAATGGCAATGCCTGAATAGATGGGGCAAGGGACATTCCAGTAGATGGTGGTAATGCTACTTATGGATGCCAACCACTCAACAGAAGAAGAAGAAGAAGATGTGGCAGGGTCGGAGGTATGTATAACGTACGGGGCAGAAGATGCCTCTTATTATTTTCAGCAACGTGGCGGGTGAGGAGCTTTTTTTGTCCAGTGATATTGTTCTAATAATGTATTTTGTATTTAATGCAAGACAAGAAATTTTTAATTGTCATCTTGTATCAGAAAAATGCATTGGATACACTGAAAGGATTTGCAGACTGAGGTTATCCAACGTTGGTGTGCTGGTGCCATTAATGGTGCCTATCTTCGCTCCCAAGGACGGTCATCAAGCCTATCAAAATCAAAAAGGGTGGCATTCTAGCATTATGTTGCTAGCTGTTGTGGACCGCATCTTCTAGTAAGTCTTATAAACAGTGCTATAAAATCACAAATAAGTGGATCTGTTTTTATATTCAACATGGTGGTATGCATTTATATTTTATTTTTCTTACTTTCACAGATATATACAATCTGTTGTGTTTTTGTGTTTGGACGTCTTAGGTTATTAATTTAAAATGTTTTTTTTATTAAACCAACAAGTTTAAATAACTAAAATGTTTCTCTCTGAGTCCTTTATAATGAGTTCTCTGTTGTGTGTCTCTTCAGAATTCTCTCAGTCTCAGACCCTCCCAAAAACTGAACAATAGATGAATCAATAAAATATTACCCCATAACCCACACAGGTCCAGCTGGAAAACAAACTGCTCACATGGTCAACATAACCAAAGAGTTTTGGTAACATAGTGACTGCAGTAGCAGCATCATTTTATTCTGTTTCATAAAACAGAAGAAAAAATGTCTGAATGACGCCTGGTTGGATGCCACCTTCATTACAGTAGGATATTTTACCACCCAACTCAAGTTTCTGAATGGAACACAACTCTACAAAATGACCTGATTCCTACTGAGTCTGAGGCTTGAGACTCATGCTGTGGTGTCTTGACAGCAGGCCAGCAGCAGAAAACACCCTTTCAATGCTTACAGATGATGATGATGAACACTGTGCAAGCAACTTTATCCAGCCATGACATCTGCATCTGGGTTCTGAGAGCTACTTTTTAACGTCTCCTTTGGCGTCTCCAGGTAAATGCTCATGCTCACTGAAGGATAACCTGAACAGTCAAGTTCTTTTGCTTTTTGGCTCAGGCTTAGGGAGGCTGTGGGTGGGATGTCGGTTTCAGTTTGGGATCACAGTTGGAGTGTTAAGTACCTCAGTTTCTTCAATGAGGATGTCTTTGACCTCTTCAAGTATGTTGCATACAGACTCATCTTAGATTACCCACTCTTTCTTGAAACGGGGATCTAACACTGACACTGAGATGAGATGTTTATTGGTATAGTATCGTCCATGGTGAGTTGAAATGTCATTGGCCAGTGTTTCTGAAAAAGCAGTGATGCCCATTAGAAGTGCAGTGTTAGCCAGCAGGGATTTGATTTCCACAACAGTAGGGAGGATCACCCCTAGGTTCTCCAGCTCCTTTTGCATTTTGCCTGTGAGGTCTGCCAGCAGTGCCAATACACTGATAAGGTGCATCAGCTGACGAACTTCATTTAGAGTGATGTTGGTGGTGGTAGAATTGATTTTGCTTTGCCATAACTGCTCTTTTTGGAACAACCATAAGACCAACTAAATCAATCAATCATGAATCATCCACTGTTGGCTGCTCCATCTCTTGCGTACACCAGCTGTCGGACTTTCAGTAGCAGGCGATTAGCATTGTTGTGCTTGATAACGCTACAATGCCAAGGTAGCTGTGCCGTCTTCTACTGGTCCAAATGTCAGCAGACAGAACAAACCCATGACCTTTTTCAGTAGGTTGGCTTCCATCATTTTAAGGGTATATGGCATCAGATCAGCGTGTCCCAGAAAACATTTTAGCAAGTGTCGCATCCCCTTTATTTAGTGGTTCATAGTGCATGTAAATCTTTTTTAAAAACACTTCATCCAATTCCCTTTTTCTCTCCCTTGTCATGGTTGAGCCTTTGAGTGCAGTGAAGAAACATTAATACTTCGAATGACAAAATAAATTCATTTTAATATTATATTAGGCTCATATATAGGGCCTATTTAGGAAGATTTGAGACCCATATTAGAAATATATTTTATTTAATTAATTAATTTATTAGTAAAAAGGTTGTCAAGCCAAGTTGCAAATTATTAGCATTCAAAAATAAGAAAAAGAATCAAACAATTCACTATTGTGGAATCATATCATGTTGGCATAACTCACCAACTTCACCACTGCTCTCCTACCATCCCCAGAGTAGGTTGCATTAGTAACTAATAATGAATCAGACCTGTCCCTCAAAATTACTATCTTGCACAGCCACTTAACTGCAGGTTCCCATCCTTTTTGGCCTTTGTTGCCTTAAAATATAACAGCTTCTCTACCCGACCCCTCATCACAGGTGTTTGGAGTCATATGTAGATCAGTGTTATTTAGAAGCCTGGAGAGTGAAAACTATCCAATATTTTACAAGAAAGCAACACTGTGTCGCTGTCCCAGTGGTATACTGAAAAAGAGGTGAACCTGTTGCAGAAAAGCCCTCGTTAACAAGAGGTGCTTTATTTCTAATGCAAAGAAATCTATTTAAACCAGATATTTGCTTACCATAGAATAATTCTGTGAACTGAAAAGGAATTAAATAAATACGCCAAAAAAAAGAACGGCTTCAATTATGATTTAATGACCATCCATGAATTTGTTTCTCCCGCTGCGTCTGCCCTTGTCTACTGAGCCTTGTAAATTGTGTATTTATGACCATTTTGACAGCTGTTCACCACAACTCGCTCCTTTTAGAATCTCTCATTAGAAATCTCTGGAACATATCTGCTCCTTATTACTTAATTTCAGAGTACACCAGATGAACACAGATGCAAACAATATTTCATGCCTTATTAGGCACAGAGCCAGGAGCAAGTCACAGTTGTCTGGAAGACAACAAGACCTGGATGTCACATACACATGGAACAGGTTCTTACTAAGTATTAAAGTACTGAATATTTATTTAATACATTATCTTTAGTGTGCTAAAATAAAATGTTAATTATTAAGAGTAGAGAGTAAATTTACCTGAATGGAGGTGGTTAGTCGACTGATTGAAGGTATTCTGTGAACAATAATGAATACTCCAGCCCCCTTTGTGTCCATGAAATGTTCAGCCATAATGGATGCATATTCAATCAACAGTAATGGATGCGTTCACCTTCAGTAAGCTAGTAAAAGGTTAACCATACCACAGAAAGCTTTCACTTCAATATGTGAAGAGCTTAAAGCATCACGACAAACAAGTCATAGAAGCTTGCCTTCATCAATTTCACTGAACTCTCGATGACCCTTATTAAAGACAAACACTTAACAGAGCTTCCACCTCATCCATCTAAGCCACAGACCAACACCAGGGTGTGCTGTGGATGCTGCCTTTTCTCTGGAAGCAAAAGCACTCCTAGAGTAATTGGTTGAAAAACAACGGTCACAGCAAGGAGGGCTAATTACCACATGATTCTGTGCATGCACATGGCAGAGTCAACAGGGCTGTTCCATACATAAAACTGACATGTTGACCCAACAACAATTAGTTAATGCTATATTGACCATACAGGTAAGGGCTCCTAGTCAACAAATGCATGATGTCTCCAAGGCATCATGCATGGGGAGGCTAAATTACCTAGATTTAAGTGGAACATTTGAGTGGAACAAAAAACAGCTTTAGCCCATTCGACACACCACTGACTGGCCTAGCCAAGTTAGTAGCAGTCAACGTCGATATACAACTGAATCCAGTTTGGAGCTCAGCACCGCCTGCTCATCACCAGAAGTAGAAGGAAACACTGGGCTGATGGTGGAGAGGACCCTCATGTTCCAAATTAAGCTCTTAGAAGAATACTGTGCTTTGCAGGCAGAGCAATGAGATGATTGCATGGGCAAGTTGCAGAACTTAAGGGCCATGCAGGAGGACAGATTGGCCCAGTGGTTTGCAGAAATGATAGACTTTGCTATGACCCTGAACACACCACAGGTTTCTGTCAAATACAAGCTCAATGTTTCCCCTATGACAGTACAGGCCTGGTAGGCCACCAGGCCAACAAGAACCCCTGCCAGGTCAAAAATGTTTTTTAAATGTCAAAAATAACGCCAAACATCCGTTCATTCGCAAATCAGTAGACTTTAAGAACAGCTAAGCAGGACTTAGTTAATATCTTTGTCGTTGGAATAGAGCGGGCAGAGCGGAATTGAGTGAGCGTCAGAAATAACAGTGAATGCAAGTGGAGCAGAGGAAACGGTTAGCAGCAGTAAGTTGTCAGTCTGGCAGTAAATGTACAGTACAGACTACAGTGTGTCACTTAATAAATGCTGCAGCTTGTCAACACCATGAAAAGTCACGTCTGTTGTTTCCTATCTGCTGGGAAAGTGATGGTTAGCTCCAAAGTTAGCAACAGTGGGTTAGCCTAGCCTGGCGATGCTAAATAGATAAATACAAAACGGAGAAATGTGCTCCAGTTCATTAAAGTTTTAATGCTGAGCTCCTGAACTCCAGTCTTCCTGAATTCTTCCTTCATATATTGTCTTGCATGCATAATAGTCTCCTGAGCCAGCTGGAAAAAATATGTGCATATAACGGTATCGGTATCAGCAATCAGCCACAATGAGTTGAAAATATCAACATATTAGATATCAGCAAAAAATCTAATATTGTGCATCCCTAGTTTTAAATAGTTAAATTAGATAAGTAGATGGATTGAATGAATGAAGTTACTGAAGTAATAGGAATGTACATTTATAATGTTTGATGAATTTCAGATTGAAGTTTTCTTTTATTATGAAGTGATAGTCATATTGAACAGGAATATTATGAAGTAAGAGTTATATTGAATTTATTATATTTGAGTATGTTTCTGAAAGTTTAATCTAAGAGTGGCTTTATCTTTATTTCATTCACTGTAGCATTAAACTTTTTATTTCAGTGTAGATGGTTGGAGAAGGTTGAATCAATGAAAGTCTAACCATCAGGAGAAGTGTTAATATTAATGTTAATGTTTGTATGTTCATAAGGAAGGATTAACTTGTTATGAAATGAATGTATAATGCTGAACAGTTTTTCTGGATGTAAATTGTAAATGGTGATATGAAGGATACAGACTCAGTGACTGAAGTGTGAATTTGTGTTTAAAACTCAAAACTTAATTCCCCACTGTAATAAAACTATTTGCCATCTCAAGTCAAAGTCAGCCACATCTTAAGAGTTCCCTTGAAACAAAAGGATTGAATATTCATCAGTAATTCAGCACAAAAATGTTACACAAAACATTCACAAAACTCTGACCATTGTGACAAAAAATAAAGTATAAATAAAAATTTTGACTGAGCTCAGATGAGCTGGTCTCCAGAATTCCCATAATTCTTCTATGAAGATTTCTATTTTCTCTGTTTTACAACTGAGTATGCACGTATGTTAATCTTTTTTTTGAAACAAGGTCAGTTTGCATTTCTTTATTTGTCACCTTAAGTCTCAAGTTTCACATGTAGTGTTCATTTTGAAGTCACATCAACTAACCCAGCCTCAAGGCAATTCATGAAATCGTCGTGAAATGTAATCTATCAATTTGTATAGATGGACACAATTTTTTCATTTAATCTAAAAATGAATGTATTTCAACTGTAAGTAGGTTTCGTGCCCACAGCATTTTGTTCTGTCAGGCACAGATGCTGTAATGCTTTTGCTCATTTGTTGTTAATCTAGAACCACTACATCACTCAAAATGTAATCACAAGATTTTATCTTTGTCTTTATTTCCTTATTCATTTTACCAGTCCGGTGGGCGGAATGGAGAGGATGCTACAGTACTTTCCTCACTGTCAATTTTAATATCTTTAACATCTCTCAACACAAAACACAAAGGTGTCCTTGATAACTCAAAAATACGGCCATCCACTTTAATTAGTTCACCTTCAATTCTGAGAAATCAAGTTTTTTTGTCAGTTTTGGACAATAGCAGAAGTGGCTTTCTCAAAAATCTTTGTTAAAGGGGATATTTAATATTCATCTCAGGAGTGTCAGATATGTGATTCTTCTTCTAAGCCCCACCAAGATGAACAGATACTTGTTAATATTATCTGACAACCATCTGTGCAGATGCTGTGTTAACAGTTTGGTGTTTTTGTATGTACATTTCATGCTGAATTTCAAATTACCATAAATTTCAACTTCTTCCTGTTTATTGATTAGTGTCAATTCTAAAATCAAACTATCAGTGCAATACTGTCAACAGCTGCACTGGCATTGCACATTATACTGTGATGAATTGTGGGATACACTTGCCTCAGAATACCTCTTCCATGCGCTAACAGTAACAATTAATACAATGAATTGTTCACATTTTTAGATCAATCAGACAGTATTTTGTGGAAAAGTAAAACATTCAGTGTACAGTTTTAATGTACTGGGTTTTTTTTTCAATAAACTGACTACTAATTGCTCATTGTATACTGTTTTGTCTTCATACAATGTCACTTATTGTTATTCTACCATTGGTTTTTGGACTTGGTGCACTACATTGATGCCCCAGTAAATTCGTATTTATCAAAGACCAAAGTGGCCTTGCCCTAAAAATGACTTCATTCCAGGCCTGCAATAGTAGTGACTTTACAAACCAAATTTGCCAGCTGGCTTTATTTAGGATAGCCTATTTAATTTATGTTCAATCATGTTAGCTGAGCTGATACATCACATAACAAGACAAAGTCATAAAGGAAATTCTGCATTACAAACTAGTTTAATAGCTGTTTCATACCTCTGATCTTTTATTCTCTAATCTGTTATCACAGCCAGTGGTGAGTGACAAAAGCACCATTTCTGATTGTACCCAAGTAACTTTTGTGTACAACAGTACTTCAACTGTTTACTTTTCCCTGGCCTGGTGGGTTGGTCAGGCTGTGATGGGCTGGATGGCTATTAAATCAATCTACATGACCAATGCGTTTTCATGTATGAGCAACTCAGTTTTGTTTTATCAATGACTACTGACTGAAAAAGTGGAGGGGTGGAATCAATTTTCTGTGAAAGTGTGAGTGTCACAACACCTATAACACCTCACAGGGGATCTATCTTGCGGCTGCTCAGGGATGATGTCCCTGTGGAGTCCAAGCCTCAAAGACTTTTATGATGAGATGAAGATAAAAAAATGACATAAGACTCAGCTGACATTGTGACATTCTCCCTCCTCCTTTTTTTACAGCTATAGTTTTAAAATACTGTAAAGCACAGAAAAAAGCCCTGTGATCATGATTTAACATGGTTATATGCTTTTGCAATATATGAAATATATATACTGTGCTGCTATGAGGGTGAGGAGAGGCAGAGATGGTCTCATCTTCTTCCAGCAGCATTCAGAGTTTGATCAATAGCTTCCTCAGGAAATAAAATCAACAATCCATTAACTTGTATAGGCTAAATGCACAAAGTAAAGTGTGCTTATATTTACTGACACCATGTTGCTATGATTTTGTGTGCTCCTGTATTTGACCGCGCTGTCTGTACTATGACAGCGACTGTGCTGTTGCATTTCTCAGACATGTGCGCAGTCACCCCAGACTGCGATTCACTGCTTAGTTCAGCGCTCAGTCAAAATCATGATGGGTGGTTTAAATGTCATAAACATTATTAAAAACACATCAGTGAGTAAACCATTGCACTGAGTGACATGTCCCTTCAGCACAAAGGGAAATGTTACTGTAGTTTTTTTTTTTTTTGGGGGGGGGGTTTGTGTGAAAGACTTATAACAGTGATAAGATTACCCTCAGGAGAGTAGTTCTAGTTCAGCAGACGTCACTGCACACATCACTTCACTTGTACTTGATCAAATGCAAACTCATATTTGGCTTTGAGCATTATACATGCACAAATCAGCCTGTAAACGATTGTTTTATCCTGCTGAGATGCTCTTCCCAAGTGCCGCTGTAGATGACTTCATCATCTAAACACACTGCAAAACCTCTGGAATGTTGCAGGTGCGTTACACAGCCCAAATGCCATGACAGTGTAATTACAGAGATCAGATGGAGTGATGAGAGAACAAATCTCTTGTGCTTGCTGAGAAAGTGGAACTTGTTAGTACCTTTTAAAGATGTCAGACTTGCTCACATATTTAGCTGCCCCGACTCGATCTACACAATCATCCATTGTAGAGGTTAGGAGTCTGGTTTTATAACCACATTAACCTTGTGAAAATCAGTGCAAGATGTAAAGGTTGTGTCTGGCATTTTAACAAGCGAACATGGACAAGATCAGGCGGAAGGAGATGGCTCAGCCAGTCCATCATTCAGCATGTATTAGATGTCAGCTCGTTTTCAGGAGACAGGGGATAGAAGTGTTTTATCCCCAATATTAACCTCATGCAAAAATGCGTGGAAGTTACACAAGGAGTTTCTGACATGAGGCTGCATCCACCACCATGTGTTCATGGTTCCTAGAGACACAGAGACTTGTATAATTAACTTTTTCCTTTTCTTTTTCTCCATTATGATTTCAATGCGCACGCGGCACCAGCAGCAGGTAACCGGCTGGAGGCAGACAAGTTGTGTTTAGGCTGTGGGGGTGGGGGCCACAGTGACCTGCAGTGAGCAGAATCAACTTTTGGGGAAACGCAAACTGTAACACTGTGGTGGCCAATCACAGCGAGATATCAGATCTGATTAGAGCTGTAACCCTGCCATGAGAGAGGACAACAATATTATTAGGAAGAAGGGAGGACATGTTGATCATGTTAAAAGAAAAGTTAGACAGGAGAAAGAGAGAGAGAGAGAAGCAGTGATTGAGTGAGCCAGAGAGTGGGTGGGGAGAGCAGGTAGCGGTAGCGAAAAAGCTATTTTCTCATTGTTTCATATAAACACACCCACACCCCGCACCTCCACACAACCCTGCAGAGATGCACCATAACACCTGATAAGGGCACCGCAGCCACTAATTGCAGCTTTTTCAAGACTTGTTTTTGAAAAAGAAAAAACGTATTAAATTATTCCTATTTGCACTTACAGTAATGTAATGAGTGTAGTTAGTTGTTGTCGACTTGAGTACTTCACTTGGTTTAAAGTCTCTGCTACGTGGAGCACACACACACGGAGCACTCAGAGCTCTGCCTGCAGTGCAGTGCAGTCACTTATGGTTGTGACAACACTTGTTACATTACTCAGTTGTTGGTTTATTTGGCCTACTTTTGAGCCACTTTGTTCTCAAAATCACTTTATCTCTTCATCATTTTGGTGCTTGGACAACTATAGGCTAGTTGTGAGTGCTCGTTTTACATGTTATTGTTGTGAATGTATATTGACATTTAAAAGTTTGGACTCCAAATATAGATAGATGACTTCACTTTTTCAGACAAATTTTCAGGAAAAAAAAAACTTTCTTGTATTTGGACCAATGGCAACAACGCTAAAGCTGACCCCATGCTGTTTTTTTTTTTGCCTAAAGCTTCAGGCAAGGGTTGGATCATTTTTGATCAAGTAACCTAGAATAAGAAAATATAAGTATCAGTGCGCATTATAATACTGTCAGCACCACTGTGGTCATATTGTAGGTGAAATGTTAGAACTATGTGACACACATTATTTTCTTTAACGTACATGGTCTGAACCAAGTTCAGATCAAACATATTTTATATTGGACTGTAATATGTACATCTGTTCCACTCAAATAACCCTGAAAGCATGTTGTGTCATGATGTGACCTGATTATTTTGACATTCAATTGATAAATCGGCAAATCCCATTAAAACAGCAGGTGTTTACAATCAGGCCGCTCAACAGGTTCACAAACATGGGCCAACTGATCTCAGTCAGATGATTGTGTTTACCAAGATGGCATTTAAGCGACAGAACAAGCATGAACAGAACTACCATTGCTAGTGCTTTAATCATCTGGTACTGGCTACGTACGTCATGCAATCCTTTTCCTCAATGAGGTAACCATAATTTTCACAAATTAGAGAAAATAATGCCCATGACCCCACATGCATCACTGCAATTATAACATGCATCCAGAGTTGGATGTTGTTTCAGCTGTTTCACAGAGAGCTATAGGAACAGGCACACACAAAGACGCAGTGCCAGTTCTACTTAATTTCAATGCAAGTCATGGACCAGTGCTGAACATCTTACGGAGGAAACATGTGCTCTGGAGGTGGAGGGACCCTCGTCCTGATTTCAAGCATTGCCCTGTGTGAGAAAAAGTGCATGTTTCAATACTGTTCAAACTGTTAGATGCCATCTTTAAAAAAAAAAAAAAAAAAAAAAAAAAAAAATGGATTTGACACTTACATTATTTTGCCCAGAAAAGAGCCTTACCTCATTTTAATTTAACACTGTGCAGGCCACATCAGATTTTCAAGTATATAACTCAGTCACCTTTACAGTGGATTATGATGAATATTTGATTAATTTGAATTACTAACCTCTTATGTAGGCCGTTGTGTCCTGGGGTGTGGTTGGCTCTGATGAGCTTCCACCAGAAATTCCTTCAGCACTAAGTCTTCTTGTGTTCTGACTGAGGGCCATTGCCTCAGCCTCCGAGAGTGGTGGTGGTGGTGGTGGACCTCCACCAGTTTTTCTGGCCTCAGCCTTTTTTCTGTTGGCTATAAAAATAGATAAATAAATAAAATTTAAAAAAGTCAAATTTGACCGTTTGAACAAGCACAAATTTGGAGACTTGCATCTATATAGGCATTCAGGTGTTGCTTTCAAAAAGGAAAGATTCAATACTGACAGTGTTGGGATGGCTGAAAATGTACTTTCTTTGCCTACAAATTTCCCTAACTAATTAAATATATCACATGTTAAATGTAGACACGGAATGCTGTTTAGATCATTTAAGGCAGGCTTAACAACATCACACTTGCTTGTAATGAAATTTTACCTTACCAGTCTGAACTATATTTTTATATTTCATCTTCAATTGCTGCAAAGAGCGTTTTAGGCCCATCGGGTTGGACCTACATAAATATTTGACGCACACACAGACACACACATACAAGTCACATGTTGAATAAGTCGAACATTTAATATAAAACTTTAAAAAAAATAATTAGTTAATACTCACGCATTGACTCTGTCAGCAATTGTCTGCCACGCCAGCTCACGCTCTTTTGCTGCGGCTGCAGTGTTGCTTTTTTTTCTTGAATATATGTTCACGTTCTGCGTAACTATTCATTAATATCTCCAATTCGATGGTGGAGAAGCACAAAGATCGAGGCTTTTTCTCGGCATTTGCCATGATGAATCGTGTTATCTGCGTTCCATTGATGAGGGCTTTTTATCTCCGCATGCACGCGCTTTACTCAGGGTTCATTAGACTCAGAGTTGTTTGAACTGATTGTGTTGTCACCTGTTCTGAAACCGATAACTCTGAGTTCGACAGCTCAGGGTTGGTCAACTCAGAGTTCAGGTTTTCTCTGAGAGTTTGTTGAGCCCGCTTTCTGAAACAGGCTCCTGCTCTTATGTTGTGCCAGCTGTTTCTTGTTGTCTGTTTAGTTCAGTTTGTATTTAAGTTCAGTTTTCAATTCAGTCTATGAGTTTGAGTTTGAGTTTGAGTTTGAGTTTGAGTTGAGTTTGAGTTTTCTTCAGCCCTGCTGGTCTCTGTATTTGGGTCCACCTGCTCTACATGTTTCAGGTGAGACACATATTCAACACAGCAAACCTTTGGTAGAGTTAGGCTCTTTAAGTGTGTGTACAAAACCCTATCTCCTGGAAATTATGTTCATGTCCAACTTAACTGTTTACTCAGTTATGTTGTGTCAAAGTTGTCACATAATCGCTGCCTTGTTCATGTTCACAGGTAATGAATTTTCAAATGAATGAAACTACATTTATATATTACACTGAATTCATAGGAAGGAGGTCAGGTGGATGGGGAACATACAAGATGCAGAATGATGACACCACAGTTCACATCTTGACTCCTGCATATATTCAGGTATATAGGCAACAAAGCACTTAAGTTCAGGTTTGTGAAAGATGGTAGTGTGGCTTAAATGTTAATAAACATTTTGTGAAGCTGACTTTTTTTCTGTATTAAACCAAGACCACAATCTTTCTCTAACTGTAACAAAAGTGCTGCCAGAGTCTTAACACAACCATAAAAGTTAAATATTGAAAATTGGATATTTTGGTGGAAAAATATTTCTGTTATATATGCAGGTGCACATACACAACTGTTTAATTTGGCTGTCTGGGAAAAATGTGCCTATATAAAAACCTTTTTTCAGATTGAACTAAGTGTTTCTGGAGATCTCATCTCTCTAAAAATGCACCAACCAAAGGAAAAACCAAGTCTACATCTTTGCAGACATATTAGGTAAATAAAGTTCACTCTTCAATTACATCTGCTTTGAGAATGCTGTTCACAGTCTCTCACAGACATCTTGCCCCCAATTTCATTATGAAAATGGTCAGCAAGCAAGAAGTCAAAAGGGCTGTCTCAGTGGCATTGGCCTTTTTAGGCCCCTCAACAGCAGAGAGATTGAGGGGCCCATTTCACCAAATTTTCAGAATGTAATCTTTGATTTGCAACATGAGATCATATCCACCTGCCGTGATCTGGACAGGTTTTTTCTAATTAAAACAAAATATGCGAGACTAGCAAATGTATCCGCAGTTAGTGACTGTGAGAGCACTCGCTAATATTTGATAAAGTGTTTATTGTTATATAGTATTTTTACGTTTAAGCTATATTTGAAGCAATGCTACAGTTAAATAATATTGCAATGTCACTTTAAGGTTTTATGATAAGTGCTGTAAAGTGTGTTTTGTTTTTACGACAGTGTAATTGTATATGCATAACGGTAGGACAACCACGTGTGCAGCTAATGAACGAAAGGGAAATCGTGAGTGTGGATTGACATAAGTTTTTGACCGTATGTGCATACATTCGTACAAATAGATATATGTAAGAATAGGCAGCAAAAGTATTGAGTTAATTATTCTGGTATTGGACCGGACTTTGTTTTTGCGTTTTCTTTTTGTTTTTACTTAAACTTTCATCTGCCTTCTGTGGACTACTTTCAGAAACACTGGGTATCACAAGTGGATTACAAACTACGAGTCAGAAACAAAACTGTGCTTGCGGATTAAGTGGCCTACATTAGGAACTTGAACATTTGTAAAAAAAAACGGCCACTACAGTGACAACAATCCTCTGTGAAATGTGATGCTGCTGTCTTTTGCCATCTGCTTGTAAACAGCGCTTGCAAATCACGTTTGTGAAACGGGCTTTAGGCCTTAATTTGGAACAGGCTTTTATTTGAAAGACACATTTATTCCTAAATCCACCTGCTTCCTGGTTAGAACAATTCATACAAATGTACACTTCCACATATTCACCGCTCTGCTCCTCACTTTCTCTTCTTCAAAAGGAAATGCTATTTTCATTCACCAGTTATTTCCACTTGCATCCACTTTGGATTCTAAACTACTGTCAATGAAATTAAACACGCCTGCATAGATGCCACATTAAAAATCCTCCCGCAGCTCAAGTTGCACAATAACTCACTTTCCTGGCAGACAGTTTATTATGAAAAATCTGCAAGAAGTGTTGAGTTTCAGTTTAGCTGAGTAAAGTTCAACATCAATTGGAAAAAAAAAGTATGAGGAATAAATATTTCTGTTAAAAGGGAAACTCTAGGCAGTAGAATGTTAAAAAATGGAATAACTTGTTGAATTTACCATATGAGCCAATATAGTACAGGTACATTTACAATTAGCAGTTATCAGAAGCAACAGCTCAGTGTTAATAATGATGGCTGGTATAATTTCAATGTAGTAGCATGGCAAGTAAATGTGAAATGGTTAAAAACAACAAAAAATGCAGCTTTTCATCCCATAAATCCATATTTTTTATCATATTTTGTGGATCATTTGTTTATTTGGTTCAGTGTAATAATGACCTCAGATGTATCATCAGAGTGCATGTTAAGTGTGAAAACACCAATGTTCAAACTATCCCAACAACTGCTGTGCTCGATTATCTCCTACACACACCCTTGACTCCAAACACTCCAAGCCTCTTACATATATTCTTTCTCCACTGTTCCTCTGCTGGTGTGGTTTCAAACAAACCCTAATTAGACTGTGATTGGTGTTTCACAATAACATATTAAATAAACAGTATAGATGACGCATTGTTAATAATCTTCCTACAACAGCTTATGCGCAGTAATGCAGTGAATAAACTAAACACTGATTAGAAGAATGCCAACTGATTCGGTCATATAATGGCATTGGGGGTGTAGTCACACAATGCATTAAGAAAATACTATTTATATTATAATTGAGTGTGCCTTCAGTGAGACCTTTGAATTATGTCAAACCAATTTTATTAGAAAGTCATTATGTGAACACAATAAAGAAACAAAGTAAGTTCCAGTTGAAAGTTCAACATGCACGTCATCAGAAAACTAATATCAAGTTCTCAGCTCAGGCTCTCTGCCATAAATTCTACTTTTAATAAGCAAACACATTTTCAGTTTTTGTTGACATTGTCAGAAAGATGATAACTCTACTTTGTTCATGATTGAGGTTGCTGTGGGTGGCGGTGGTGTACTGGAGTGCATTATATTGAAAAAGTGTTCCCTAACATTTTCTCCATTCCATTAAAGGACGGGTTCACAGTTTATCAGGTCTGTCTTAAATCAACAGTCAGGTGTCCAGTTTGACTTTTAAACATGTTTTTCTTGCTGTGATCATTCCTCCTGTTCATGCTGACCATTAGAAGATCCCTTCATAATACACTTACAATGGCAGTGATGAGGGACCAAATCCACAGTAGTCCTTCTGTGCAAAAATTATTTAAAAGTTGATCCGAAGCTAATATGAAGCTTCAGCGTCCAAATGAGTCAAATCAAGTAGATATCTTTCAACGTTACAGTCTTTTTAGTGTCAAAGTTCCTCTTTTTGTTTCTATACTTCCACCTGCAGCTCAACAGAGAAACACAAAGAGGAGAATTTGATGCTAAAAAGACTGTAAATGTGTCAGATATCCACTTGATATGACTAACTCAGACTGCTGAAGCTGAATAGAAGCTTAACATTAACTTTTAAATGACTGTGTGGACACACTGTGGATTTTGGCCTCCATCACTTAAACAATGAAAACACATTTGGAGATCTTTTAATATGAATGATTACAGTGAGGAAAACCTCTTTCACTGTTCATATGGACATCTGACTGCTGGTTTACCAGGTTGATGGAGGTTGAATTGGAGGTTGAATGAATTGCATAGATAAAGACGTTCTATTGAGAAACACTGTATGACAGTGCAGAGTATAGCAAAGCTTAACCTCAGCCTTTTCTGTAACATATTATCTCCCTATTTATTTTGGAATTCGGTTATGGAAACTTTTTTCTGCATGGTTTGACTCTGTTATAGATCTCATTTTGACCTTTGGACACAATTTTCTGCACCGCGACCCTTATGTGCTAGCAACCAAAGTCAGTCTACAGTCCAGGCTCAGAACCAAACAATTCATGCTTTTTACAGTTTTGGCTCCAACACTGTGAAGCAACTGTTTTGATCTGGATGAATTTAGAAGTACATGTATATCATAAGAAAGTTATGTTGTCCATCACAGTATTACAATATACATGGCTACTGCTAATACAGTTCTGTTAAACTGTGTTAAAACACACAAAAATCAAACTTTAGCTCTCTGCTTGTCTAATTTGTTCCCTTACCATAGCTCTCTCTTTCAGCTAATAAAACTAATCAGTTTTCAGCAGAGGAGATGATTTGTGCCTGTGAGAGTGAAGAGTCAGAATATTGTTATCATTATCACTTTTATAACATCATTGTTTTATTTGTGTTAGGTTTCATGAGGAGAGCCCTGCAGGGGTTTAGACTTGAATAATTCGTGTTTCTGTTTTAATGGACTACCACACATTCAGTCAGTCAAGAACCTTCTTGACAATCCCTCTGGTTTCCAAATTATCATTTACGTCAAACTCTGTGAGCGTTTTTTATCAGGATACTGAAGTATCCAGAGCCCATGGAGGATAATGGCTAGTCTATTAACCTTTCAGTTATCCACAGCTCTGTAAATATGTAAACAAACCAGCGGAATATTAATTAACTAGAATTAATGTGGCTTTGATGATTAACCTCTCGAATATTCAGTAAGACGCGGCTGGGTAAAGGGTTTGCAAAGGGTTTCTGCATGCAATAATAACAAAGCATCCAACATCAAGTGCCACAGCTAGCAGCTAATGCTTGATAACACTCCCGTAGCTATCTGGCTCCTCGACATGGCCGTGTGTTAACCCTGCACCACTCTCACAATCTCATGCATGTCGACATTATAAAGGCTCCATCCTGCCACATGTAGCTGCCTCAGTGTCAGGGTCCTGCTATTGCACATGGTGGCTTACTGTAGGTTTACTGGGACACTTGAATAGAACTTAGCTATCACATCATCACAGCTTTTCCTTTTCAACCTTGACGCCTTCTTCACTGGCAGTCTTTATTCCAACTCTGATTTAGCATTTCGGTTTCCAAAGAATACATTACATCTTTCTTATTCCTGGAGGAAATCTTCCTTCTCTGTCTGTTCCACCTCTGGACTACCTATTAACTGCAGCCATCAATGTGCTATCAATGTGTCTCTGCAAATGCCCTGGGAGGGTTTAAAATATTGATCACATTTTGAACCGAAACAGATGCACCTCCAACAAAGGTGGTAGATTCATCTGTTCTTTATATGTTGCAAGCTGGTGGAGATGTTCCAGTATGATGTGTGGCATGTGATGGTGGTTGCTCATATGGTAAAAACCCACCATTAGACCATAACCAGCAGCAAATGCATGCATCATAACTGAGGAGACGCTGCATCGTGTGTGACTCACAGTATTACATTTCTGCAGCATGTGACACCAGAGCTTGTTGAAATACTCGAAGATTGTGAAACAATATGTTTTACTTAATGTGAAGGCTGCCATGCATCACTATGCATTTTATCTCCTCCTTGTAGGCATGTGGCTTAAACTCAGGAATTCAGTTGGATGTATCAGACCTGCTTACAGGTCTGAATTGTATTGTTTGTCTGGCATCATTGACCTATTGAACATTTCAGCAGGCATTATAAAGTGCAATCAAAGCCTGCCTGACCAGCAGGTACTATTACTGACACAAATCCCTTAATATATGGCTTAGAGCATCAGGTGAAAGGTCTTTCTGCTGGGGTCACTCCATCACATAAATGGTGCATGTCAAGCTTACCGACTTGGCAAAGTGGGCAATTGCTCCAGGTCCCTGAAAGCTCCAGGCTAAAGGTGTGCCAACTGATTTGTGCTTATTTAATTGAAAAGTTGCTCACAACATTATCCGCTTATATGATAAAAGGCTGCTGGTTCCTGGTTATTTCTTTATCTTAAGGTCCCTGTTTTCAAAAACTGGTTCAAGACCTTTTTAAAGATGTGTATTATTTCAGTTTTTTTACTAAAATGTTACACATTCCCAAATTAATATTATTATCCTTAAAATTGTCATTAATCCTCTGCAGTGTGTTTTGCTTGCTTTTAATTACTTTCATTCCTTCATCTAATTTCCTGCATTTTGTATGCACAAAGGGTTAAATCAAACCCTGTTTTGAGTACTATTCATGGGTCTGCATTGTTTAGTTTTTTAGTGTTAGCCATTCAATTATTTACAGTTCGTAACTACCTTTCAGCATAGTAGTAATAGTAGTGGTTGTAACTATAATAGTAGTTTTCATCATTAGTGGCAGTGTGCACCATTCCCATCCTGGATTTAAATCTATGTAGTACTGAATTGTGGAGTTAGAGCATTAAACTGTTTTTCACCATTTCTGTGTTCAGGATTTTTTTGGTGGGTCTCAAATAGTGGCTCGGTGGTGTGACCCCTCCCCCACTATGAAAAAACATACTCATGGTTATTACTTTTATTAGTAATGGTTATTTTACAAACTTTCTGACCCAAATGTTACATTTATAATCATGGGAACCAATTAACAGTGTGGATTATTTTTCTGATAAAATACAATATTTTGTTTTTATTTCCAGTTATCATCACACAGTTATCATCACAAACAGACATAAGTTGCCATGGTGATGTACTTCAACAAGTGAACCACCTTCGTAACCCTGAAAATACAGAGTTAAACCTGAAGTTACCTTTCTAACCCCAAATCTTGCTTCGTAATACAGGACCGAAATCTTCACGGTTATAATGTAAAGAGTCTTTCCATGTTTTTATACTGAAAATGTTAAAATATCAAAACAAGTCTTTGTCTGGAAACAAAAGGCAAGTAGAAAGTTTAAAGCCTTAAATAATTTTCCAATTTACACGTGAACACTGTACAGCAAGTTTTATGATGTTTCTCCAGTAAATTAAAACATTGTCCCTGCATTCAGGGAGTGTATGTCTTAAAGATTTAATAGCTCTAGTGCCAATTGCTTGGTAAAATGGAGTTTAAGTTGCACTGAATATGGCCATTTAAAGGGAGGGAGAGAGAGAGAAGAGAATGCATTTTTTTTAAATAATTAAAATAATTCAGCACCACAACACAAGACTAAAGATCAACAACAGAACAACCTGTTTTGCCCTCTGTGGCCTCATGTGTATTTTTCCTCACTTTTAATGACTGGTGGCAGCTTCGGTCTTGTGTGATATGAACTGAAGCAGCAATGTCTTTAATCGTTTTAAAATTTTAGTGTTTAAAAATGTTACCATCATTCTTCAAATATGATTTTTCCTATCTTATTCGATTACTGATCTTTTTTGCTGAACTCATGACATCAGACTATTTAAAGAACCCAGACATTGTTTTAAAATAAATTAAAATACAGCCTTGAAAAATAGTGTCTGATATGAGTTTTCCACAAAGAAATCAAAATGTTTTAATGACACCTACTCCTTTCCTCACTGAAAAAAATACAGAATCTGTAACTGCAAATAGTTCCATTTCAAAGATTAAGTCTCCTACTTCATCAAAAAGGTCATTCTCAGTGTGTGTGCACTTGAGGCTTCAAGTTTCCACATCACACTTGTGTATGTTGTTCACTGGACCAGAATTGGCTCCAGACTAGTTGTGATGTCATAAATCATGCTTGTACAAGTCTTAAATTAAACTGAAATTGAAGCCAAGCACAGAGAAACTTTCCTCCTTTTGGAGATGAATATGAAAACCAACTCTGTACATACATCATTCTGCACAGAGAAGAGAACAACATCCAACTGAAGGAACAAGAAGAAAAATATGTTTTGACTAGAGGGGAATTTCAATGTCTGTGGCATTGTTTTATCAGATACACACACAAAAAGGGAAAGAGACCATAGCAGAGAGGAACACACGGAGAGACAGAGATAAGGAGAGAGAGTGTGTGAGTGCAAGAGAGAAATTACTGGTCTATTTGAAGAGCTGATGACATCAATTAATATTTCCTCCTATACAGCCTTCCTCATCCATTGCACTCCGCTGCTTTCAACTTGAGTCTCATTAAATACACACTAAATTGAGGCATAAACTTTTGATCCCCTGATGATACTTTGTGACAGGCCTGGAATCATGTATAACGTGTGTTCCATTCCTTTGGGTCTATTTTCCTCAAAGCAGGTTTGTAGAAATTGAAATGATCAACTAAATATTTTTCTCCCATTTCAGGAGACCAGATCACATCATCAAATCAATCAATACAGCAGACTTCAGGAATTAATGAATCTAAATTGTAGTTGCAACTGAAACTCATTTTGTGACAGGTGAGAGGACATGGTAGGTAGTATAACTAGTCATACTTTTACGTAGTTATAGTAAATCAATGAAGAGAAATCACTGTGAACAAGGTTCAGGTAAATTACCAAAAGATAACTCTCCACAGCCTCAGATCACCCCAACAGGGTGTTCAGTCATTATAGAGGAAAATATTTACAGTAAAGCCTCCTGCTGAAGTTGTAGGCAGAGACAAAGAATTGGACTTAGTGATTCCCTTCATCTGAGGGACAGAGGCTGCTAGGTACCTCTGTCTGTGCAGAGAAAATACAATTACTGGAAAAAGTGGTAACTGGAAAAAAAAACTCAGAATGTAATTCCAACAACACATTGACATACTTGAGAGTGTGGAACAAAACAACACTAGACAAAGTTCACAGCAGAAAAAATACACAGGTTAAAGGTAAAGAAAAAGCAGCTGGAATAGAGACTGAACAGAAAAAAAGGCACATCATGACCAGAACCACTGGCTCAGGCAATGGCAGAACAGCTTACCCCAAAATTCCTCTCTGCATTACAAATTTCAGATTGTAATGCAATCACATTTCAATTTCAATTTCACATTATAATAATTGTACTGTGTGCTTGAGCAGACAGAGAATTTAACCCTGATATAAATTTAAAGTGTAAATTATTGAAAACGACAATTACACAAGCTCTCAAAGTAGCAGAATTACCATTGCTAGCTGCAGCAGTAACACAGCAGTAAACAGCAGCACCTGCAGACAGCACAAAAACAGCAGGCTCCTCAACCAGAGAGCTTAGATGATGAATTGATAGGACCTGCAGGGGAGTCAGAGTGTTAAACAGGATATCAAACAGGATAAGTCTGGTAGTGTCAATAGCTCGGGGCAAAGTGTGCCATGTTGATACCAGGAGATATGCCTTGGAGTCTGTGGAAAACAGCGAAAAATGTGTAGGGAGGCTCCAAACCACCTAACCAGGCCACAACAGTTCCTGCACTGGCATATAATAATTTCTGCAGGAAGATGGTATGTGACAGTGAGGTGAGGATATTCTGAGAATGATGACAGTAAGGCCTTGCGAGGAAGATGTAATCGAAGTGGTGAAGAAATGTGCAGATTTGTCAGAATTTACTACATGATTGCAAAAATGCTAATAATGCATGCAAAAATATAAATGATACATACAACAAGTGTGGTAAGAGAGGGCACTGGGCGATGGGTTGTAGGTTAAGGCATAGTCTGAAAACAAATGGAAGCAATTTTCAGAAGTTTTGAGGACCTTGTCATGCCTAATAATTGTCTTAAGTCAAGATGTTTAGTCCACAAACTGAAATGATGTTAGTTGTGGTCAGGTGATTTTCACAACCAACAACTGTCGAATCAATCTGTCTTGCACTGCTGGTGATGACCTGCTGCCAACTGAAACAATTCATCAGATTTCCAAGAATTAGGCTCTGCACAATTTAATGCCAAGAGTTTGAAGCAGCTACATTGATGCAGTTTTATGAGAAAAGCTGATGTACAAAGTATTTAGCTGAACCATTAAATATGACATTTGGGCCTGTTGATGTTACTAAAATACACCATTATGTATTACATAAAATCACTGTAACTTCTTCCTGTATTAAATTTTTTGCTCCATTTACCCCAAATCTCCTTATCCCAAGAAATAAAAAGAGGCAAAGAACTTCAGTTGAAACTTTTTGAAAGTATTCTCAAATGAATTCAAAAATTGATTTAAGACTAAACAGTAACAACATGCTACCACCAATCATCCCCTAAAGCCCCTGCATACTCTTTGGAAACCTTTTGATCAATGTCACAGCACAGGGAGAAGTTAGTCAGCTCTCAGAGCTACAGAAAGGTGTGGAGACAAAAGGCATACCTAGGAAGTACAACAAGCTGTCTATACCTGAGGCACTGGAGACTGCCAAGCAAAGGCTCACAGCTCTGGCTCCAAGCCAGGAGAATAAATAGGGTGTTCTCCACCAAACCATCCAAAGTGTACTCTCAGTGGCAAGGTAATAACATGAGAACAGATCCACCCAGGGCTGAGACTGAACAATACTGGAAGAGCATATGGGAGAAGGAGGCATCACATAACACCAATGCTCAGTGGCTAGTGGATCTAAGAGCAGACCACAGCTATCTCCCAGAACAACACTCAGTAACCATCACAATGGCAGACATCCAAGAATGAGTGTCAAGTATGAAGAGCTGGACAGCACCTGGCCGAGACATGATCCACACCTACTGGCTAAAGAAAATAATTGCACTCCATGGATGCCTGACAGCATAAATGAACCAACTGCTGATAGATGGGACGAACCCAGAGTGGTTAACCCAAGGACAGGCAGTCTGATCATGAAGGACCCCATGAAGGGCACCATCCCATCCAACTACCGGCCAATACCCACTCCCTGTTGTGACTCTATCAAATGTCAGATCACTGGTCAATAAAATGAATGAACTGACAGCTCGCCTCCGCTTTGGTGAGGACTTTCGGAGGAGCAACTTGATATGTTTTACTGAGACATGGCTTCACGAGGACAGCACAAGTGTCGAGATAGAGGGATACTTGCTTATAAGGGCTGACCAGGATAGTGTTTCATCTAATAAATCCATCGGTGGTGGTCTCTGCATGTATGTTGACAACACTTGGGACACACAATTCAAAGTGCTCCGGAGAGTGTGCATCAGGGATTATGAGATGCTGTCTGTTTCCTTCAGACAGCATCTCCTTCCTTCATTTGGGCAAATTACCGTCATCCTGGTGTATGTCCCTGGGCTCAATAATAAAGAAGCTGTGGAAGCCATAGCTGACAATTATAACGCTGCGCTCTCTCGATCAGCTGATCAGCCGGTGTTTACATTGGGGGATTTCAACACATGTCAGCTGTCACCTTGCCTCCCTACTCTGCAGCAGTATGTGACCACGCCCACTCGCTCCACTCGCATACTGGACCAGTGCTTCGGGAATATCCCTGATGCATACAAATCTCTCGGAAAATTGGATCATAATGTCATCCACCTCCTCCCAAAATACAAACAGAAAGTCAGACGCGAGAAACCTCAACTGAAGACTGTTCAACATTGGTCTGAGGAGGGAATAGAGGAGCTCAGGCATTGTTTTGACACCACGGACTGGACTATGTTTTTTGACACTTGTGTTGATTCACATGATCTAACAGACACAATCACATCTTACATTAAATACTGTGAAGACACTATTATTACAACTAAAACGGTTAAGGTGTTTAGCAACAATTAAAACATGTTTAAATGAAAAAAAGCTGGCGTTTCTGAGAGGTGACATGGACTTAGTTAGGGAGAAAGAGAAGGAGTTAAGGCAGAGAGTTTTTATAGCAAAGACAGATTTTAAGAATAAGATAGAGCAAAAGTTTTGTTCGGGCAACGCAAAACCCTGGGAGCAAAAGCCTGGGAGGGATTAAATGTTATGACGGGCAGGGAATAGAATAAGCAAAGTATAAGTATAACAGACTGCAACAAATTTGTCAATGATTTAAACACTTTTTATGGTAGGTTTGATGTGAGAGACCCCAATGTAGGCTGTGTCACTGTCTGTGAGCAGACGGGAAGCTATGAACCTATTAAGCTCTCTGAGGAGGAAGTGGGCAGATGTCTCTCAAGAATTAAACCCAACAAAGCTCCTGGGCCTGATGGCCTCAGAGGAAGGGTGCATAAATCATGTGCACAGCAGCTCAGGGGAGTGATGACACAGCTGTTTCAGAGATTACTGGACAGATGCACCTTTCCTAATCAATGGAAAACATCCATAATAATACCTGTACCCAAAATCCCGAGAGCAGGGGCTCTTAAGGACTTTAGACCAGTGGCTCTCACTCCGCTTTTGGCCAAATGCATGGAAAGAGTGGTCAGTACCTATCTCAGGCTCTACGTCAGTGACCAGCTTGACCCCTGCCAGTTTGCCTACGGACCACACAGGGGCACAGAGGATGCTACTGTTACCCTGGTGAACTGTGTGGCAAAGCATCTACAACTGCCAAAATCAATGGTCCGAGTTCTTTTTATTGATTTTAGTTCTGCTTTTAACACTATGCAAATTAACACTCTTTTAGAATGTCTTTTTATGATAAATGTGAATGGTGGACTGATTCACTGGATTAGATGTTTTTTAACCGATCACCCTCAAAGAGTTTTCATGAATGGTATTCCCTCAGAGGAGCTGGTTTCAAACACTGGTGCTCCACAAGGCTGTGTACTGTCGCCACTGCTTTTTTCAATTTATACGAATATCATGACTGTGGACACAAACAATGTGAAATTGTTTAAATATGCAGATGATATGGCTTTGGTTGCACTATTATCAGAAAATAATCCCACATATGAGGAAACTTATTTTAGACAAGTCACTGTACTACAGGATTGGTGCCAGTCCAGTTACCTGGAGATTAATGTGGCCAAAACAAAAGAACTTGTAATACATACAAAGAGAAAGGAGGATGTTATCCCTCTTACTCTCAATAACCAGACTGTAGAGATTGTTGATCATTTTAAGTATTTGGGAACAATCATTGATGACAACTTGAGTTTTAACCAGCACTCAGAGAGTGTTTTTAAGAGAGCTAACCAGTGACTGTTTTTAATTAGGAAACTAAAGAGTTTTGGGGTAAGTGGTCACATTCTGGAAATTACCTACAGAGGACTTGTTGAGAGCATTTTACAGTTCAATATAGCTGCTTGGTACGGCAACCTGAAGTTGCAGCAAAAAAAGAGGCTTTCTTCCATAGTTAAGATTGGTGGGAAGTTGGTTGGGAAACAGCAACGGCAACCGGGCGAGCTGTTCAGTATTGCGGTTGTCAGGAAGGCCAGACAGATATCTGTGGATGTTTCTCACCCCCTGAATTCTGAATTTGAACTCCTCCCTTCTGGTAGAGGATTCAGAGTTCCCAGGATGAGTAGGGACATTTTTAAGAAATCTTTTATTCCACAGGCCATACAAGCCCTGGACATGTTGTGACTGCACCTGGAAAAGCCCCTAGGGGGCAGTAGTCCACACCGCTGTTGCCAATGCCATTTTTGCACAACAAAAATTTTGCTTGTTTTTATGTTTGTCTTTATGCTTGTTACCCTGTTTTATGTTGATGAGTGTGCTTGCTGCCCGGGAGAGGCTGAAGACAGTTTTCCACCATGGTGGACAATAAAGTCATTCTATCTATCTATCTATCTATCTATCTATCTATCTATCTATCTATCTATCTATCTATCTATCTATCTATCTATCTATTTATCTATCTATCTATCTATCAATAACCTGCATCTGTACAACATGGAAGCTCTTATCAGGCATCATAGTGGCTAAGATGAATAGGCACATGGCCCAATACATGAGCAGGGCCCAGAAAGGGATTGGTAGTAATATTAGGGGGGGTTAGCACCAGCTACTGGTCGATAAAGCAGTCACTGAAGACTGCAAGAACAGGCAGACCAACCTGTGCACTCCCTGGATCAACTACAGGAAAGCCTATGACTCAATGCCACACACATGGATACTGGAATGTTTGGAAATCTACAACATCAACAGGACACTACAGGACACTCTTCATCAAGAACTCAATGGGGCTGTGGAAAACAACTCTGGAGGCCAACTCAAAGCCAATTGCACAAGTTACCATCAAGTGCAGCATATACCAAGGTGATGCACTATCCCCACCGCTGTTCTGCATAGGCCTGAACACCCTCAGCCAGATCATCTCAAAGAGTGGCTATGGATACCGGTCCCAAAGTGGAACAACCATGAGTCACCTTCTCTACATGGATGGCATCAAGCTGTATGCCAGGAATGAGCGAGACATCTACTCACTGTTCCATCCCACCAGAATCTACAGCAATAACATCGGAATGTCAAGTGTGGCTGGATGGTAGCAAAGAGAGGGAAGATGATCAGAATCAAAGGTGTTGAACTACCAGAAGGCAGCATTGCAGATGTTCAGGACAACTACAAATACCTTGGTATCCTGTAGGCAAATGGGAATCTTGAGGAGGCCGCAAGGAAGTCTGCCACAGCCAAATACCTAAACAGAGTACGACAGGTCCTGAAGAGATACGGGCCATTAACATGTACGCCCTGCCAGTGATTATACTATGTGGAACGAGGGAGGCCACGGACTGGTGAGCATTAGAGTCACTGTCCAGAATGAAAACCAACATCCAGGAATACCTCAGGAAGATGGCCCCCATAGATGAAGTGCTCAGTGAATACCTCAGGCAGCAGAAACCTGATAATGCTGAGGAGGAGGGGGTACCATCATGGAGGGACAAGCTCCTACATGGCATGTACCACCGACAGATAGAAGAAGTGGCTGAACTCCTACCAGTGACTGGAAAAGGCTGGACTGAGGGACAGCACAGGAGCACTGATCATGGCAGCACAAGAGCAGGCACTCAGTACAAGATCAATAGAGGCAGGGATCTACCACACCAGACAGGATCCAGGCTGTGCAAAGAGGCTTCTGAGACAGTTCAGCATGTAATAGCAGGGTGTAAGATGCAGGCAGGAACAGTGTACATGGAATGCCATTACCAAGTGGCTGGCATAGTGTACAGGAACATCTGCACTGAGTATGGGTTAGAGATCCCAAGGTCTCTCAACCTCCTAGGGTGGTTGAGAATGACCAAGCCAAGATCCTGTGGGACTTCCAGATCCAGACTGACAAACTGGTGATGACGAACCAACTGGACATCATGTTGATTGACAATCAACAGAAGAAGGTAGTGGTGATAGACCACATCAATCCCAAGTAACAGCAAGGAGGAGCAGAGGAGCTAGAGAAGATGTGGGGAGTAAAGGCAACAGGGGTGCCAGTGGTAACTGGAGCACTGGGGGCTGTGACTCACAAACTGAGAGAGTGGATACAGTGCAGAACCCTCAAACTCCCAGGCCTCCAGCAGAGGGAGAGGGGGTGAGAGGGAGATTTTTTATGTATATATATATATCAGATATTACTAGCTACACAAAAAATGAAACAGTAATAAATCCCTCCTTCTTTCTTTTCTCAGTGCTGACCTAAATATGACCTCTGCAACTGCACAAATTAGAAAAGGTTCCTAATAAAATTACTAATAGTTTGCCCATGATTGATTCCACACTGCAACACTAGAAATGTGGATAGCTAAATTCATCATGATAACTGTGGTGACAATGTCCCCATACATGATCTTAGGCTCTGTAATTAGGTGTATCCAGTAATAGTGTCTGCCATTGATGATCACTAAATGAATGGTAATGATGCAGGGTGTGGACAGTTCTGCAGCTGCATGGGAGTTAATTGATCACGAAGCAGACATAATAGACTTCTGAATCATTTGTAATGATTGTGCATATTTAGAAATTTATAGTTGAACGCTGTGTTAACAGGACTACTGTGAGGGTTCCATGCTTTGCTGCAGTGTGGTGATTTATTTTTTTAGACAAAATCATTCAAGCAATTTATTTATTGTATGTGTATTTTACTTTCTTATCATGCTTGTAATTATATTTACTCATATAATTTATGTGATTTGTTATGTTATTCGGTTTGAGCACATTTGAGGTTTTGCCAAAATGTGTTGCTTAGCAAGTGTAGTTAGTTGAGTTCTTTTGCCCATTTGTAGTAGGTATTAAAGTGGGTTGTTCGGCCATGAGTGACCTATGACTTAAAGTATGTCTGCTGATCTGATCATTGGTTTTGTTTGCATACAGTATGCTGTTAGGCTATATGATTTTGTATTTTGTAATTTGTAGGTCATAATGTCGTGTGGTGTAGTTATTTGCATGTGCTTGATGTGAAATTGATGGTTGATTATGGGTGGATTGAGAAAAATTGATAATCTCAAGAAAAGTTTAATTGACCTTGAACCTTGAACTGCCTTCAGCAGAGATAGCACTTGTGCTTATGCTATTCTCAAACTCTTTCTAATAAACTATTCACTGTGAAGAATATACAGATTTTTTAGTTTTAATATTCAGTGTTCAGTGTTATGCTTCACAAGTAAATATGAAGCATTATTTGTTATTTATGGATATATTGGGACCATGTACAGTATTAAATATAAATGTTACCATTTGATGTATTATACCAGAGTTAGCTTATAGCTAATTTTCATCTGCAGTCCCCTTGGTAAGTCAATTCAATTCAATTCAGTTAAATTTTATTTATATAGCGCCAAATCACAACACAAAGTCATCTCAGGGCACTTTTACATGGAGCAGGTCTATACCACGCTCATTAATTTACAGAAAGAGAAACCCAACAGTTCCCCCCATGAGCAAGCACTTGGTGACAGCGGTAAGGAAAAACTCCCCTTTATTGGGAAGAAACCGGCTCTGGGTGGGAGGCCATCTGCCTTGACTGGTTGGGTTGAGAGAGAGAGAGAAAGGGGGGGGGATTGTACACAATGAAAGAGAACAGCAACAACAACAACAAAACAACAACAATCAACAAGCAGCAACAAGCAGAAGGAACAGCTGGCGAAGGGAAGAAGAAGGACACTGACACACCAGCATGGTCTATGGTTTATGGGGTTTCCTGTGGATCAGAAAGCACAAAGAACTGCGGGGAAGAAGTAAAGTTAGTAACATGCATTAATGGTAATAAAATACATAGAGATGGAGAAGAGGAGAGAGAAGCTCAGTGCATCAATGGAAGTCCCCCGGCAGTCTAGGCCTATAGCAGCATAACTAAGGGCTGATCCAAGGCGAGCCTGGTCAGGCCAAACTATACGCTTTATCAAAAAGGAAGGTTTTAAGCCTACTCTTAAACATAGAGAGGGTGTCTCTGCCCCTCGGACCGAAACAGGGAGATGGTTCCACAAGAGAGGAGCCTGATAGCTGAAGGCTCTGCCTCCCATTCTACTTTTAAATACTGTAGGAACCACCAGTAAACTTGCATTCTGGCAGCGCAATGCTCTAGTGGGATTATACGGTACCAAGAGTTCTTTTAGATAAGATGGTGTCTGACCATTAAGGGCTTTGTAGGTAAGAAGAAGGATTTTAAATTCTATTCTGGATTTTACTGGAAGCCAATGCAGCGAAGCTAAGATGGGGGAAATGTGATCTCTTTTCTTAGTTTTGGTTAGTACACGAGCAGCTGCATTCTGGACTAGCTGCAGAGTCTTTATAGACCTATTAGGGCAGCTTGATAATAATGAGTTACAATAATCCAGCCTAGAAGTAACAAATGCATGGATTATTGTTTCTGCATCTTGTTGAGAAAGGATATGTCTGATTTTAGTGATATTACGTAGGTGAAAAAGGCGGTCCTTGAAATTTGTTTTATGTGGTAGTTAAAGGACATATCCTGATCAAAGATAACTCCCAGATTCCTTACGGTGGTGCTGGAGGCCAGGGTAATGCCATCTAGAGTAGCTAAATCATAATATAATGTGTTTCTAAGGTGTTTAGGGCCAAGCACAATAACTTCAGTTTTATCCGAGTTTAGCAGCAGAAATTTGCAGGTCATCCAGGTCTTGATATCTTTAAGGCATGCTTGGAGTCTAGTTAACTGATTGGATTCATCTGGCTTCATTGATAAATATATTTGTGTATCATCTGTATAACAATGGAAATTTATTTGTGTGTTTTCAAATAATATTCCCTAAAGGAAGCATATACATGAATAGTATAGGTCCCAGAACAGAACCTTGAGGAACTCCGTGTCTAACTTTTACTTTTATGGAGGATTCATCATTAACATGAACAAACTGAAATCGATCTGATAAATAGGATTTAAACCAGCATAATGCAGTACCTTTAATGCCAGTGAAATGTTCCAGTCTCTGTAACAGGATTTGATGGTCAACAGTGTCAAATGCAGCACTAAGATCTAACAAGACAAGTACAGAGACAAGTCCTTTGTCAGATGCAGTCAGGAGGTCGTTTGTGACTTTAACCAGTGCTGTCTCTGTGCTATGATGTGCTCGAAAATCACATAACTGATTAGCGACTGCTTTCTCAAGGATCTTAGAGAGAAAGGGAAGGTTAGATTTTGGTTTATAGTTGGCTAAGACGTCTGAATTGAGAGTAGACTTCTAAATGAGAGGTTTAATTATGGCTACTTTAAAAGACTGCGGTACATAGCCAGTTACCAAAGACATGTTGATCATATTTAGTAGGGAGGTGCTAATTAAGGGTAAAACATCCTGGGATGGGATCTAAAATACAATTCGAAGTTTTCAATGACAAAATCATAGAAGTTAATTCAGGAAGGTCAATCTGAGAGAAACAGTCCAAACTTATATCAGGTTTTGTGGCTGTTTCTAGGGTTCTAGGTCACAATTAAAACATGTAACAGCGCAATAACTAACAGTACAAAGCAAAAAACACACAGGACACATAATACAAAATAGAAAGCTACACACAATAGCACATCACATAAACTCATAATGTCACCTATAAATGAATAATGTAAGATTATTTGCATTCATGAAAAGACAGTGAGATTAAATTTAGAGTCAGTGGTTACAAAGCTGAGTAGTTTTTAGCAGATTTTTTTAGAGAATATTCTGAAGGATTTGATAAAACTTACTGAATTTACTGTCACAAAGTCATGTAGTGGATGGGCCAAACCATTTAAAATCTCCATTTTCAAAAATAGGTGTGACAATGGCACATTTCCGGTCATCAGGAAAGCAGCTGCATTTAAAAGACAAGCTAATTAAATGAGCAATGGAGGGAGTTAAAATATCTTTGTTTGATTTAATAAACATGGCGTCAAATTGGAAAGCATCTCTACTTTCAGAGCCTTTTAAGAAGCTGATGATTTTGTTGATTAGTCTCTACCAGCTTGAAAACCTGGCATAGAAACCATAGAAACAATATCCAGTTTCCTTTAGATGTTTTTTATTTGCACACCTATACATCAGCGTAAAGACCAGACAACAGAAATAAAGCAGATTTGACAGGAGAGGTCAAGAAGACACATGCTTACAATGGACCAACACTCAACGAGAAAATGAAGAAAATGCCTTGGCTATAGCCCTGCATTATAAACCATATTAAAACTTAATTCCTATATTTCATCCTATACCATGTTTTAAAACAACCAATGTGCACATCCTTCTCAACAGCAGGCATAGGGCTCACTCAAAGCAGTCTGTTACTGAAGCCATTAATGATGGAAGATCATCACAGGACACATATCTGCTGAACTCGGACAAGGCATGGTGCATGTCTGCACCATGTTAAGGAAAATGTTTTTTGTTCGATAGCTCTGGGCTTTGAGTGATGATACGGATCACATGGCAGCAGGTGGAGAGTTAGGGAATGAAGGTATGTTCTGTGAGCAGGGAATGAGAGGAAGCATAGCTGACAGGGGTTGAAACAAAAATCTGGTGAAGAATGAGTGAAGAGCCGGGGTTGATATACTTGGAGAGGAGGTGAGATGATGGGTGGCAGGTGTGTAAGTGGAGCAGGGAGCTTGGAGTCAGTAGCCAGGAGCTGGGAACCAGGAGAGTGAGGAAGGGAAGGCATGTCCATGCTAACTCGCAGAAAGGAGAGATAGATGAGAGCACTGGAAGTACAGAGGAGTGGGGGGAAACAGAAGAAACACTGGGGGATCTGCAGGCGTACAGTCACAGTTTATTGTAATTGTAACAGTGACATTTGTGTTTTGCTTGTGTTCACCACACAGTACCTTTCATACATCTTGGACTTGGAACACAGCCTAAGTTTGTTCATCTTCTGAAAGTTACTGATGGTGTCATTTGTGTCACAGAGCCTCCTGCTACATGGTTTCCTGTAGCTGTAAGTACTCATAAATTTTCATTGATGGTTTTGAGTAGCCTTAATTCAACATTATTACAACAGTGATGATGAAACCATGCTAACTGCCACTAAATTCAGTGAGGTCTATAGATCTAAAACTCCTGAATATAACATACAGAGATCTCTCTTTGTCTTCTCCCACATTAACACACCTGTGGCCCCAAACACAGCATAGCTGGACATTACAATGATACGGAGGAGGGTTCATCCACCTCCAGAGTTCAATTTAGCACAGTAAGACTTTGTTCTTACTGGATTATCAATTATAGGACTGCAGACTTCAATTATAATAATAAGTATAATATATAAGTATAAGTATATAGTTTAAAGCATTATAGGTGTACCTCAAGCATAAGATAATGTCCCTGTTTTCTGCTATGGTGAAGATGTTCTATAAGGTTCATTTGCAAGAGCAAATTAAAAAATGCAATTGCCAAATAGATCACATCATACTGCCGATAACAGACAACTAGAAATATAGCAAGTGGAACACCAATTAAAGGTGGGTACCTAATGGTGGATGATTTTTTGTTTTTGTAATTTCAAATTTTTAAAAATATTTAGGTATTTTATCTTTTTATTGGCATTAAATAAGATGTTAAATGAACTGAAAATGATGTGTTCATTAAATGACTGCTAGTGGGTAGTGTTGGGTTAATGGGACAAATGTTTTGTCATACTCTAATCTTTGACAGCTCTTCTGGTGAAAAATACGATCCTCCTCAGGATTGTTCACGAATTCCTGTGAGTAGCTTTCTCCTCTAATTGTGGAAACATCATGGACCATGACACATGTAACCATAATGTCACATGGACCCTCTGAGGGGACCCTGATCCTACACAGGCTCTAAGACAGGGTCTCATCAGGTTCAGAGGTAATTGGATCATCATGAAGACTTCTACCTGAGAATAAAAATGTATGCTTTTGTCAATCATAAAAGTTTACAGTTTTAATTCAAAGCTCTCTGGTTGTTGGAGAAAATAGCCTCATTGTGAACAAATGCCAGATGCACTGAAGAAGTGGTGTGTCTAATAGATTCACATCATGTTCCAAAGTCTCATATTTTATCAGCATCTTAATGATGGAGATAGCTGGGGATACGAGTTTGACTTCCAGGTTGGCCAGCTATGGCTCAACTTCCTCAAAGCTGGGGAAAGCTACCCCTGGTCTCTGTATTTGTCTGGCTTCTACCATTTAGAGCATCTCTCCTCCTATCACCAAGACCTTTTTCTACACCTCCAAGGTCTTCCTGGACTTAGTCACCATCAATTTTGCTGACTTTGCATAGTCAAACCAGAGAAGTATTACGATGGAACAGCCAACTTATCCCTACTCTGGTCAACTCTGCTCCTACAGTTGAAAGGATTTGTGTCACTGGTATGCAGGAAAGTGGACCCAAATGCAGAAACAACAGGCAGGTAACAGGAACTGACGAATAACGATGATTTATTTAACAGACTGGCAGACAAAGAAAAAACAGAATTGTCTGACTTAAAATATGTGGAGTAAAAAATAACAGCTGCAAACATTGAGATACATTGACCATGAACTGACAAAGAACTCCAAGAACAGACAAATATTCATACAGAAGGAAGTAATCACAGGACAAAAACACAGCTGGAGTGGGGCAGGCACTGGAAAAGGAGGGAAACACAAGGTGCCTCTTTTATTCAGAGAACCCACATTATAGCTGTAAAGAGGATCTCCCTTTGAGCCACCTTTGCTTTTTTACACAGAACCACACAATGCCTCCTCTGTGTGCGCTTTTACATAGCACGCTGGTGTTCCTGATTCAGAGGCGTGACGGAGGTTGATTGACTGATCAGAGCTGCAAACTCTTCCATGAGGGAGGATACAGAAGTTACTGGGATGATAGGAGGACATCTCTCTTCATTTGATAAAATTGAAAGCTAAGTTGAGACTTTTCTGTCGGCTTCCCCACAGCTACGCTGAGAGCACCAGTGAGAGAGAGCAACTGTGGTCAAGGGAGCAAGAGGGTGAATGAAGAGAGGGAGCACTGGTAGTAAGGAAGCCAGTGAATCAGATAAATAAAATCTTATTTTCTTATTGTTTCACAGTGGTTACTTCCAAAGCACAAACATGCCCATACCCTCACACACCACTCTGCTGTATGTATGATTTAGTCTGAATACAGGCTAACACACCAGTGTAAGCTCCCTGTCCCACTGTGCTAGCTGTCCCTTTTACACACACAGTCAGTCTTGGTCTGTGATTACCTCTGTAGTCGGTTTACTGGCAGAGCAATTTTGCCCCTCCACCCTTTATCTCTAACTTTTATACAGAACAGCGAGGCAGATTACAGCCTCAACAACTGCCGTCTTCAGTGGGCTGTGTAAAAGGGACTATGGAAGTCAACAGTGGTGTAGCAGGCAACAAAGAGTGTGAGGCTAATGAGATTAAACACTGAACAAGTGTGCAGGGGAAAACAGCCTGAGCAGAACTACAGCAACATATGAGAAACACAAGGGTACAAACTGTCAAGAATAAAACCTAAGCAAGGCAGAGATAGAACTAAAGAAAACAAAAGCCCCACAGGGTGTACTACAAAGCAAGATTAGTAGGTTAGCTATCTTTGGGCTTAACTCAAGTTTCTGGTATCATAAAGCTGGCTCACTTTTAAATGGAATATGTCACCATGGTGACTGATGCTCAATAGTTAACCTGTTCCAGCTGGTTAGGGCTAGGTAGGTATTTTTTATGACACTAAACACTAAATGATGATTTTAGCTTGTTCAAAGGTGATATTATCCCCAGAGTGACAGCTGACAGTCTGGATGATTTTACACTCTGATTCCATCACTGCAGCTCAGAATAACATGAGACAACTTTGTGATGATAACTGGAAATAAAAGCAAAATATTGTCTTTTGTCAGAAAAATAATCCACACACTGTTAATTAGCTCCCATGATTATAAATGCAGCATTTGGGTCAGATAGACCTCATCAGTCATTAATTACTTTTCCACTCTTTGCTTTAGTAGCATGTGGCATATGCAGAATGGTTTCTAAGTTTATACTTTATACACTTTAAGTCATATATAATAATTCCTACATGTATTTTAAGATGTGGCCTAATTTTAATATTTGGAAATCTTTCTAGTGTTTCCACACCTTATTCTGTTGCATGATTACAGGCTGTCTATTACATTTCACTTCATTGAATACGACTTTTTGCTGTCCTCAAAATAGTTTTTTTCACAGGTACTTGGTATCACTGTTTCATCTCATATCATATGAAGTACTTCATTCATGATTCTGATTATGTCATTTGTAATTAACAACCCTGCCTCTTTCACATTAACTTCTTTCAAAACAATTTCTGTGGGGACAAGGTTGGACCTTCAGTGTTGAAGAGAAAAAAATGAGTCCCTTGCAAATTGCATGGTTTGTAAATCGAGCAGGATCGATCTACTTCTACAGTTTGCAGTTCAACAAGTCCACCTTGCTAAAAAAATAATGTAATTTAATCCAACAGCATTGTAATAAATCCTACCTTCTTGATGGTTAAAATTTTGGAAGATGCAGTTTGTGTTGCTGTTAAACAGTATTGTGTTATATTAAGAGATATATTGTCCTCTTCCTTTATATCAGTGGGGGTTAATTAAATATTAGAAACATCTCACCACCAGCTGTCACTCCCCAAAGTTACTCATCACATACAATTCATGAGTTGAATATGTCTTTCTGAAAGCAAATTCAACTTGTGCATGTAGATTTCTGAACCCAGTGTGAATTATCTGTTTTGATGACCAGGAGCTTGGAAACATTAAAAGCAACTGTTGCATTCCAGCTTTCAGAAAAGAACATATTAATGATTATAGAAACAAGCACTTAAAAGCATCACTTCACTTTGGAGCAATGTTTCCATTTTCCATTACACTTAACAAGGGTGACTTTATAGGTCACCAAACTCCATTACATATTCCCTGGATTGTGTACACTGTTCTAAGATGTTCTTCATCGCTAATTGCAATCAGGTGAAATTAATGAAAATACATTTCAATGAAGAGATGTGGAGTGAAATGCAGAATGAAAGAAGTAGGATGAATAATTGCACCATGAAATACTTCTAGACCAAACAGAATTCATGTCACTAAAGGTATTTACTGCATCATTGTGACACATTTTTACAAAGAGACCCAACAACATTCAAAACTACATTTTCACCTCTATTGGGAGAAAAAAAAACAAACAACAAAACTTGTTTTTCTGTAATGTAGTGTCCATCTAAAGTCCTCACAAGTATGTGTGGGGAAAATCTACTTTGATTTATGTGTTCCATTCCCAAAGCAGCACATTGAAATGACGCCATTGAAAAGTGGAGGTGTGGGGACGACAATAGGGCAGGTGGGAGAAAAAGAATGAGAGACGAGAAAGAAGCGAGTCCGAGAATAAAAGAGAGGAAAATAGATTTTATCCGAGGTGAGTGTGTGTGTGTGAGTGTTAGAAAGAGAGAAAGAGTTTGAGTGTGTGCAGCAATTGAAGGGTCTCATTATTTTGAAGGAGAGGAACTTCAAAGGAGACAATTCACACAATACATTCAGCCTCAGCTAAACTGGAGGCTTCAAGTATAATGCATACAAATACACACACACACACACACACACACACACACACACACACACACACAATCTTACCAAAATGATCATCTGACTGAGCATATTTGAGTGAAACTGAGGAGTTTTCCACAATTAAGGCTCTTAGATATTTTCATCTGGGTGATCCCCATCTGCTCCTGATGATAAAAAGTCTTTTGATGTTTGACATTTGCCTATCTGGTCAGGATGTTTCTTTCTTATGTTCCTCCATTTCAGCTTCTGGTCTCGATAACCTTTCCTTGTCACCTCCATTTGAGAAGTACCAGGCCACAGAAATATATCATCATATAGGTTTACAAAAAAAAAAAAAAAAAAAAAACCCTGCCAGTTTAAAAGGATCATTTTGGTTAATAGTGACTTTGGTATTCTTTCTCTCTGTTTTGGACCTCCATCCAGTGTTTTTCCTCTCTTAAAAAACTACTGAGCTTTTAGAAATGCTGTCATATCACTGACAGAACAGATAGTGGCGGTGGCATGGCCTTTCATTTGAAGAGGAAGAAGAAACACAACAACAATAACAACAATGGCGGACGGCTTCATGAGAGTGTTCTCTTTATTGTCAACTTTGACAGCTTGTTAAGAGTTAAACGTAGCTATCTGCCACCTTTCTCTCAATGAAATTGTTGTAATCTGCTCACTATAAACACTGTGTAAACTGAAGTAGTATCGTTACCATTACCAGTACCATTTCTTCTGATTTTCTGTGGCTGACTTGCTCATCTGTCCTCCACACATGCCCAGTAGGAGGAGAATTGGTGTTTTAATGTGGATTGAGGTATTTGGAGAAATGAGCTGTAACTCCTGCTGTGGGCACATTTTCGTTTGAAAATAGTGTTTTAGAATTTAGCTGACTTCATTTAGACATAGTCTGAATTAAGGATGGGTGAAAATAAGCATTGAAGAATATTTGTTTTCGATTTTGAATCATTTGCTAATGCCAGAAATAGACTTTTGTAATAATGCTAATGTGATGGTGATGGTACAAAAAGGGCAGAACTCAAGTATAAGGGCAGTGGAGCACATGGCTAAGTGTACAGCACTGGCACGCTAGATATTATCTTAATACACATGCACAAAAATATTGTCACCTCCAAAAGATTCTGCAAAATCTGAAGTTCTCCTGGAAGATACGTTGGTGTCAGCCAAGGATGGTTCAGCCCAGATCTACCTCTAAAATAAACCCAGTGTAAACAGGCAAGTGTGTGAATAACAGTGCTTGCCTGATCTATTTTTGTTGAGGTACATTGTCTATAAGTACTCATATTTTCTTCTTTACAAACAAGGGCAGACATGCAGATGATAACTATCCTCCAGCACACACAATAAACCAGCTTTACCAAGATTCTGCTTCCTCAACAATACATAAAAATGTTTTATATTAAATTGAGCCCAAATATCTCCCAATGTTCTGGCCGTGTGTGTGTGAATGGGTGAATGAAAGGCTAATGTAAAGTGCTTTGCATAAAAATGCTGTATAAGGGAGCCATTACCATTTACCATTTACTGAACTACCTTCTATAGTTCTGGACCTTTAGGTCCACGCTCTGGAATTCCCTTCCTCTAAATCTGATATCAGCAATGCTGAAGTATTCAGGGGTTTATTGGTCACATACAAGTAATATCTGTAGTGAAATGCAGTGTGGCGTACTTCTAAGGCACTGCTAAAAGATTAGTGAGAAAAAATAGGATTTTCCTGCCAGCCTTCATGCATTATTCCTGTTTTTTTTTGTTGTTTTTTTTATCAGCACCTGTTTGCTAATGTTCTGACTCCAAACAAAACAGCTTGTATTTCATTTTGGCATGAAACTACATTTGACATTTGTGTTTAAACCTGCTCAGACCACCTCTTATTGCTAATGCAGGTACAAGGCAATTTTCCTGACAAAAATCTAGATAAAGATGTCTGAACAGCTATCCAAATGCATTTCAATCCTAATAAACAGAATAATAAAATAAATAGCTCACCCTCAATTTGTGGTTATTGATATTATAGTAAAATGACCAAAGATGGCTCCAGCTAAATCATTAATCAAACAGTTCATTCATCCATATATATATATATGCTGCAGGTATACTTCACAACAGAGCTAAATACACAATACAAATACTTATGTGTCATGTTATCATCTCCTCATAGACCAAAAGTTTCACCAGAAGTAGTGTATTGATGAAGTGAAGATTGATTCCCAAAAAGATGATCCACTTTGCTGCTGCAATTTGCCGCCCTACTCTCCCTCCAAGAATCATCAGGGTTTCAAATTGGATGATGATGAAAGGACTGGCTGAAACAGGAGGCCTTGCTTCGTGACGAAGGGGCAGTACATAGATCTGTGTGTCATGTTTCTGTCCATTACAATGTGGAGGTGTGTGTGTCAAAGAGACAAGAAATGTTCAGCATCTTTTTTTTTTCTACTTGCAGCCAAATGATCTGTTACAGAGGATGCAAGTCACAAAATGTTGTTAATTCAGGTATGGCTAAAGTCAGTGCTGTCACTTTGATGAGCAGTGAATGTAATGTCAACATTCTGGGCTATCAGTTCCAAATTACAGAACATTATTTGGACTGTTTGCTTTGATTCAAACATTACTTACCTATAAGCACACTACCAGGTATCAAAGTTATTATATAATTCACTTTATATAATAATTCATTATATAATTTTACCAATGGATTCTGCCCTCAGACTTTGAAGAAGTCGTAAATAGGATATATGATGGACTTTCAGATTGAATGGGATATTACGGGAAGTCAAGGAAAATGAGACTTTGTAGCTCACATGATGGTAAATAAATTATAGAAATGACAAAAACACCATGCCAACAGGTAGCTGGATTCCTTCACCTTTCTCTTCTCTACCCCATCAATTCTTCGATCTTCTGCAGAAACAGTTCATGGTTTGAGCCCAAATTTGCTCTTCATCAGGTACAGAGGCACATATTTTTTTCCCCCAGAAGTATAGTTTATATGGTCAGTGTACTCCCCTGATTCCTTTTTATTGCTTTTTTTGTGCAATACAAGTGATCATCATGAAGACAAATATGACACAGTACAAGACAAGACAAGAGGGGAAGCTAAACTCAAACTAACTGAAACAAAAGCGGAAAAAGAAGAAGAAAAAGGAGCTGCAATAATAACAACAACAATATAACAGAGAGGTAAAAAGAGAAGGAGAGAGAGAGAAAAGCATGTTTAACTCTGTTGTCATGTTTTCTTTTTGTAGTAAGCATGCATGTAGGTGTGTGTGTGTCTGTGCGGGTGGGTGGTTTTCCTATGTGAGAGACTTAGTGTGTGTGTAAGGGTGTGTGATTGAATAAATAAATAGTTAACAGAGGTGAATTTTAGTTTCTTCAAATCATTGCAGTCTGTTTCCCCCTGGTCTATTTAAACTGCTACTATTAGAGGAGTGAGAGGAACTCAACTGATTGTTGACCTTCCCACTAATAATATATTCAGCCTCTTGCACCACACTGAACCAGTATAGCGCTACCACATCTTGTCACCTGAAACTGCAAAAATTTGTTTGTCAAACTCACATGCACCTATGCAGGGTGTTAGCACTTGTGCCTAGTTTAAAAAAAATAGTACCCATAGAGTCACCGGGGGACAGAGAAGAGCTTCACTTGGGGGTTGTATCTCCCTGTTGCACTATTGTAAGTCCTTTCTTCACACAGTTTCATATTTAAGACAAATATTTTTACTTTGGCGTAATGACTTAATGACATAATGACTTCAATAGTTGACTAAACCTTTCAGATGACAAACAGGAGAAAATGAAGTGTAATTGATGCTGTTTCATGTACAAGTGGTAGCAAAGGTATGTAACATAATCCTAACAAATTTATGCAATTAATTGATTATCTACATGATCTTCACAAAATGCCCATAAATCTGCCATAAAACGTGATTGCATTATGCATACTTCACAAAATCTGATGATAGAAGTCCCGAGCATCATTCATAATGCCATGCATGCACTATATGCAGAACTGAAGTAGGAATACACTGAGGACTGTCAAGTAGATGTCATTTTGAACAGAAGGACTTGGTAATTGTAGGTCTCTGAAAATGAGAGGAGAAGAGCAGGCTGTCTTCTTCATGCATATTCAATCAGTTTAAAGAGCTGTGTGTGTATATATATGTGAGTGAACAGAGGCATACTGTCTAAACATACTGTGTAGATAGATGGATGGATAGATAGATAGATAGATAGATAGATAGATAGATAGATAGATAGATAGATAGATAGATAGATAGATAGATAGATAGATAGATAGATAGATAGATAGATAGATAGATAGATAGATAGATAGATTCATACTAGAAAAGTATAATAATATAACTTAATCATAGTGTTTTTATAGTAGTGTGTGTCTGAAATGAAATATTTTTTTAATAATATATATATATTTTTATATATTATATATATTTTTATGGAGGAGAAGGAAGCAATGCCATTTTAAGGAATTTAATGTGGTAACTTTTATTTTGGAAAAACGATATCAGACACAACTGTTACAAGCAGAGTATATTCACATGTCCTAACTTTAATCCAGGCCAGGTTTAAATACAGTAACTGGAAATCATTGTAGCTTTGGAAACCAGTCACTGTAGTCAGTGATTCTGTCAGTCTGTAGAGCCTAGGAAGACCGCTCATTAATATGACATCAATTATATTTGTCAATGTCTGGATTATGCACTTCCAAGCAAACTGTATATACTGTATAGCTGAGCATGTTTTTTTTTTTCTTCCAACATTTTGCCATTTATTAGAGGGACAGGAAATTCCCTTTTTAAATACGTCCCCAGCCTCCAAAGATTTCCATTCAATTCTGAACATTTATTTCTGATTAGATGGCATAGTCATATTCTCCCCTCTGACTCCCCTCTGAAGTTTTTTTTACACAGAATAACAAATTACAGTGTTCAATAAATACAGAATGTGCCTATCTGACAATTCTAAGAACTGTTAAGTACATTAATAGACATGATGGCATATTTGTACTATGTAAAAATTAATGGAAAAAAATCAAAAGAAGTAAATTTCACATTTCATGTTTTGTTGAGTGTTCAGAATTTCATAGCAGTGTTTTTCTATCCTTTCACCCAGTTGTTACATCATTAAGTCATTCTGTCACTCATTTTAGAAAACGACCCATAGTAGTAGTTCACCACAGTAAACCCTGTGTTGTTGCCAGAGTTATGTTACTCACCAAAACAGTGTGTATATCTTTGAGGTCTACTAAATGTGTCGAACACATTTTTTTTAACTGCTTTTCAGTTTACTATATTTAAGAGAAATTCATTTCCATACTCACCAGGTGGAAGAGGTCATAGTCAGCTGGTTTCAATACCAATATCATCATCCAAAATCTGTTAATGAAATCCAAAGTACCAAATAAGCCTAAGGACAAGCCTTTGTTTTATCAACTCAGTGTTTGAAAAAGGGATATTATTTATAAGTGTTCTCTTGAACAGTAAAGGCAAAATCATGTCTTATGATGATCATATATGCAATAATGTCATCTTTTTTCATATAATCAGCTCTGGGCATCTATACCACAGACCTTGAAAAGTGAATTGTCTAATTATGTTGTCCCTATATTAGTGATACAACATGGATGAACAAGAAAAAACATAATCCAGAAAATATATCAGTTATACATGCATCTCAGAAAAGTCAAAATGGGAGGATTGGGAAGTTTTTACATCCATTTACACAACTGCTTTTGATGTCTCCATTAGAATTTTAAAACTAAAATGAATCTACACATATTTGCCTACTAAGAAAAGACCTGAACAACATCATTATTATTATTATGGAGAAAGCATATATATTTAAAGCTATGCTAAGCGATGTGTGTGGATATGGTTATATGAGTTTGCACATATGTATGTTTGTATGGGTTTGGTTGTATGTAAATGGTTATGAACCTACCTACCTCTCTTTTTCTCTTCCTTCTTTTTTTCCTTTTCTATTCTATTGTTGTTGATGTTAATGTTAGTATGTCCCTTTGCATGTATGTATATTTATGCATTCCACTGACCTTACATAATTAAAAAAAAAAAGAAAGAAGGGAAAAAAAGATGCAAAATCTATAGTTAGAAAATGGCCCACAGTCAGTGGTGTAAAAAGTATTCAGATCCTTTACTTGTTCTCAGTATTATGAGCTTGATGTAGTTAAAGTTTTGCAGTAAAAGTAGTGGTTTGGTTCCTCTGACTGATATATTATTATATATGACATCATTAGATTATTAATAGTGAAGCATCAGTGTTAGAGCAGCATGTTACTGTTGTAGCTGCTGGAGGTGGAGCCAGTTTACACTACTTTATATACAGTTAGCTAGTTTGGTCCACTGGTTCCCAACCTAGGGGTCTGGGCCCCTCCAAAGGGTCAGCAGGTAAATCTGAGAGGTCGTGAGATGATTAATGGGGCGAAGAAGAAAAAACAAAGTTCGGATACACACATCTGTTTTGAGTATGAGCGATTTTCGCTTGGTCAATAGATGGTGCAGTCAGTAGAATGAGTTTTTTTTTAAGACAATCACATTATGTAATGACTGCTTAAGCCTCATACTACAGTCGGAAGTTTTCATTATGATAAACTATGGCATTACTGCATTTGATGTAATAGCTTGTTAGGCTGTCAGATAATTACTTGGTCGATCAGAGTACAGATCATCTAATGAGGTCAGAATCCTTTCAAATGTCAACCTAAAGTGTGTGCAATTTTAACATTGTGTATAGTGTGTCTGTGTGTGAGAGAGGCTGGAAAAACTCCTTTTCCCCTCTCATCTAGAAAGGTCATTGTCACCGTGATTGTTTCAAAGTTCAGTTAGCTTTAGTTTGCTGGAAGTCATTACTAAGGAAAGTGCTGTCAACTGAAGCCTGCAGCATATTAAAAAAAATAAACTGAGGGTCAGTCTTCAGGCATGACTCAGGGAAACAGTGAGCACATAGTAGCTATTGCAGCTGTGAGGATACAAAGTTTCAAAAGTCAAAAAAAGCTTTTGCACTCTGAAAGATATATCAGATATCTTTGTTTTTATGAACCCTCCTGTTGTCTTTGGGTCAATTTTGACCCGGGAGAACAACATGTGTCATTATCTGCTGTCATCAAAAAAATTTAAGTGGTTTCAAAACAGCATCCTTACTAAGAAATTATGAATTATTTTAACTATAGTTGCGATTAGAGGAAAATATATTGATGGATTATGGCAGAGTGGTAGACTGGTACATATCAAAGTTTAGTCAAGATACTGTTTTAAAACCATTTCAGTTTTTTTGATGACAGCACATAATGACACCTGCTGTCCTCAGAGGTCAACTCTGACCCGGGAAGACACCAGGAGGGTTAAACTGCATGGCTGAACACAAACACAGATGTTTCAACATATAAATACATAGATGCCCTCAGTATGGACAACCCATATTACACCTCAGGCATTTCTACCTACTCAGTGTGACTGGTTCAGGAGAGGAGGAGATGATACTGATTAGTGCTGACACATGTCAATTGGAGACACTCAAAACAAAGACAAAACCAAACCAGTGAAAAAAATTAAACAACAACAGTATAGCCTACTGTAATTTCAGGTAATTCAATGAAAAGAGAGATTTCTGAGACATCTTTCAGAATGCAAAAGCTTTTATGACAGTTGTTCTTTCACCAGTTTGCCAGAAAGAGTATTCAGACCCTTTACTTAAGTAAAAGTACATAAGGTCACAGTGACAATAGGCCAAGAGAGGTAACCCAGACATTCTTCCCCCTCACACTTCCTCCAGCTTTTTTCTGGTGATCTCAAGGTTCCCATGCCAAATGAGATATATAATCTCTCCCACATTTTCTGCATCTGTCCCAGGGTCTCCTCCCAATTGGATAAACTGTACCTTTAAACTTCCACAGGGGGCTTCCAGGAGGTATCCTTACCAGACTGATTCCCACTGACTCCAAACTATATTCAATCTAATAGTTTTGGGTAAGGTCCTGTTGTAATGCTGCAGGTCTCATGTCTGTGTATCATTATGTATACATCTGAGGTTTCAGCCCTGATCACGAGGTGGGTCATATACATCATATACATATACATGGTTTTTGTCAGCTGGTTTGGTTTGGCATTCTGCTGCTGCTAGTTTTGGTGTTCTGTGGCTGTTTGACTTTATTTGGGTCCTCGGGTCTATTCAGATAACATCTGACTGTCCTTTAGATGAATGGTTTCACATGGGTTACCATCTGCAATGGAAAACTAAATCCAGAAAGGAAACCACCTCTGATTGGCTTATCTCGATATTCCTTTCCTAATCTTAATCAATCTCACTCCTCATGGCTAAACCTAACCAACCCAACCAACAAAGCCAACGAGTGCAAGCCAATCAGATGCAGATTACATTGGGCCATGACCTTGCCATCCTAGAAAAAAAAAAATGGCATCCCACGTATCGCAAATGATGATTCCAGTGACGATTTTCTCTGACTAATCAGTGGTCTGTAGTGTTTTCATGTCACCTTTTGGTATCACCTCAGCTCGCTTGGAACCTTGATGGAGGTGATACCAAAAAAGTGCCAGGTACTATAGAAGATAGAAAACCAAAAAAGGCAAGAAGAGTTGAGTTGAGTTGAGCTGATACCATGTGGTGAAAAAGCGACTATAGTCTGACTCTGTTAACCCAAACACATCCTATCATTTTCATCCACAGTGGTAATGAATGCACCGTCAGGGTCCCTGATGTGTGCCTGAACCCTAAAATGCATTATCTGACTGTGACACTGAGACACCACTTATGTCTGTTTACAGAAATGCCATCTAACCAATTTTCTGTGTCTCTCTGACATCTCCACATTCAGTTATCCACCCATCCTTCTGTCCATCCAACTCTTTCCAACCAAAAATACTGTAAATTTTCAGACAGGATAGGAGTGTGTCACTTTCAACTCAGCTTGCTCAACTCCTCTTCCATCCAACGTCAGCCCTTCTTTTTCCATACCTTCCATCTTTTTTACTCTCTGCTGTTAATCCCTCTGTGGGAATTATTGCTTCCTGCCCTGATCTGACCAGTGCATGACATGTTGAGGCTTGTCCAAATGTGTGATGTATGAAGGGAGTAACAATGTTAACCTGTCCAGTGGCCATAAATGAGCTGATGTGAAATATCTGAGTTTGAAAATCAAAAGATTATTTTATTTTTAACTAAAGTAACCAGATGGTGAAGTTTGTATTTCCCCCATTCAGTACCCACACATTTTACCTCCCACACAGTACCCTCATTGCTTCCCTACCTGCTTGCTGATGTGCTGCCAGACTGGGGGGCTGTATGAATAGTGACTGTCAGAGCGGATTTGTGTTTGTCACTTAACCTCCTGTCGAATGATGCTTGAGAACAGGGCGACAGCTCAGTGGGCTAAATGTGCCTGCCACGTACTCAAGACGTCATCCATTTGAATCCAGCTCACAACCTCAGTTCACTTGTTATCTTTCTCAAACACCCCCACAATTCTTCTACATTTCTAAAATCTCTGCCAAGTCATGAGGCATGAAACAAGTAAAATAAATAAAAAACCACAAAGTCATTCATCTACAATTTAACAGACTTTGATTGCCAATCAATCGATGTTAATCATTGTTGTCAATGCTGTGGTCCAATCTGAATGAATAAGACTCTTGAATGGAAAACCTTAAGATCCAATTTAAGTGCACAAGATTTAATGTAATTTCAGAATGTGTGGAAGGTTCCCTAATGAATCTGATAATGTCGGTCAACTGAAAATGGTGGCAGTGATTTATAAGATCTGGTTTGACTTTCAGTAAATGCATGAATGCACAAATGGATAATCAAATACACGAATGGATGAAGAGCGATCAATACAATCCTCTATCCTGTTTCATCTTGTATGTGGGAGCCTCACCCAGCTGTGATTATTCAGCCGTCCTTCACTGGAAGTGATAATCCACAGAAACAGAGCATGCCTAACAAAGTGGCCTTACTAAGCCATAAGTGGGAACACACTGCTGGAACTGGTACTGTGTGATGGGTGTGTGTGTTTGTTCAGTACACCTGTCCTAACTGCAGTCTGTGTCTCATCACTCAGCTTACAGTGTTGAGTGGTGGCTAAAACAATGCTACCCAGTTAGCCTTAGCACATGTAAGTAGCATTTCATCAATATGACGAATACGAATGAGGAGACAGGAAATTAGAAACTGTCTAGTGCATTTAACAACTTGGATTCAACTTTAAATATCTGGAAATATTAAATACTAACTAACACTTGACAGCATCACCACATTGTGTCTGTTTCAAGATAACAGACTGAAGTACAGGTCCTTCTCCCCCAGCCTACATGCAGCCTAGCTGCAAAATGAGACCAAAGATGGTTTGCATAGTGGGAAGTTATTTCTAGCATCCAGAAAGTTTCCTCTCATTCTTAGCCTAGGCAATGTTAGGTGATTGACAGCTGAAGCTCTTTAAAGCTTGGAAGGAAAATGAAAATGTCCTGGTTGAATCATCAGGTCAACATATTATTAACTGTATTAGAAAATATCTGGTTTTTGAACCTCTGACTTTTTATCATAAGAAGCATAATTAAACTAGTATTGTTTGTGCCACCAACAGTGAACCAGAACTAAAGATTATGTTTGCAGAAACTTAATAAAACATTAATTAATAGAAATCAATACATTTCAAATGTTATATTAATGACATAACAAAGGAACCATGTTTTCCCTAGTGTAATAACAAACAACAAATAAGGGTTTCTTCTTCCCATCAACATCGGCTGAGGCTCATGAATATCACAGTATAGAGCCATCTGCCATACCAAACCAAAGAATGAATAAAGATTTCTCAGAAAAAAAGTAGAAATAACTGGTGACATAGATCACATAGTGACAAATCTGAAATGTGGTAATTGTGAGACTCATGTTTCTCTGTTAAGGTACATTAAAGTTTCAGTGTGTAAGAACTGGCCTGAATTTTAGTTTAAAATTAAAGTTATCAACAGAATGTGAAGAAATAAGAGTTTTGAAGTTATGTCAAAGACCTATACATATATGATGTTGCTGAGATATCTACTGAAATCAGCATGTTGAAATTTTCACTGTAGGACTGTTAATATGTCACTTGATTAAATTTTATTATTTTTTCAGGCAATGTACTGACATCGTCGGAGCAGCTAGTCATGTCAGCTGATCAACTGAACTGCACTGGGTTGCACCAACTATGTGAAAGTTAGCCATTTAGCATTGTAGCACATTATAGTAAGCTGGATCGATATTGAAATATAATATAAATTAATAAGGTTTCTACTGGATTACTGTGTTACAAAATGGCATACAATAAATGAAAAAAATGATGCTGTGTAGCAGAAAAACTGCTGTTTTACTATTAGTGAGTTAATTTTATGACATTCTATGATTTCACCTACCCTAAACAATCTCAGTCTACACAGATGAAGGGGGGAGATTTATTGAAATACAGCCTTACTATATTTTTGTCACACCGCAAATGGTACCAAAAGTAGCTCCAGTTATCACAACCTGCCCTAAACTATTTTACCCACTGTATACCTTCACAACCAGTTAAGTAATGAAGTTGAAACAACACTGGAACATTGCTTTTGGGTTTTTAAGATTACTTATGAACTGTATGCAAATATATTGCATGTTTTCTACTTTTCAATTTTACAGAAAATATTATGGCCAGTGACCCACCTTGTACAGACAAGTTTCCAGTGTAGACATAGTACAGTCTTTATATATTTTTTTGGACTAACACATTGTTGATTTTGGACTTTTCATGGAGTTTATTGACAACATTAAAATATAAAATAATAGGCTAAGTATTGACTCCATTACAGATAAAAGTCGTTATATATTACTTAGGTAAATGCCTAAAAGTATTAGTCGCAGAATTTACATTCACTTTTGGAATGTTTAATATTTTGTTGTAATAAAACATTTAATCAAAAAGGATTTAATGTTTTTTTACACTGACCAATAGAAAAAGAACCTGTCAAGATGTCAAGATAAAAACATATCTCTAAAAAAATAGATAAATTACAATATGAAAAATATAGAACACATCATCTATTTTACATGTAAATTATTTATCTCAAATTAAACAAGTAACTATAGCTTTCAAATTAATGTAGTGGAGTATAAAGTAGCATCAAATGGAACTACTGAAGTAAAATCAAAGTACCTCAAAACTGCACTTAAGTACAGTAATTTAATACATGTACTTAGTTCCACCACTATTTACTACAAAAATCCACTGAAACTGGTGTCAATTGATAAAAAAAAAAATTGCACTAGGGCTTGGGAATACTTTTTGACCTGTGGCAGGTCAGTTGTTGTTTTGGCACTGTTTTCTGCACTTCTACCAGGTGCAGACTGGCCATCAGGAAGTTTGAGAATTTTTTGGGTGGGCTGGGCTTGTGAGGGCCGGTCTTTTTTCCCAACCCCAGCATTATATAGAGTATTCAATAGTTCATCTTAGCTGCAATGACAAGCACAAGATGGTTGGTCTGTTGGCACATGAACTGTGTGGGCGTTAGGGGTGCGCCTGAATACAAATACAGTATGCGACAAAGCACAAATAGTGTTTTTTTCCATGAATATTTGTTTCATACAAATATTTTAAAAATGAATTTGTTTTCTCATGTACCTAGAGCCTGGTTCTGCTTGAGGTTTCTTCCTGTTAAAGTGGAGTTTTTCCTTGTCACTGTTGCAATATTGCTATATTAATACAATTGACTTGACTTCATTGCCGTAGCTGCTATTCTTTGGGGGTATGAATGGTCTAGGAAGTCAATACTCATTCACTCCAATAACACTGCAGTTGTAGAAATCCTAAACAAAGGTCAGTCCTATTCTCAAGCCATTATGCAGTTCCTGTGCAGACTCACATTCATCTCAGCTCAACACCAGTTTATCCTCTAGGTGGCCCATGTTTCTGGGTACCAAAACAGCATAGATCATTCATTGTCCAGCTTCTTATTTCATAAATGAAGATACTCAGCTCCAGAATTGAATATTCATCCCATACCAGTCCTACCATTTTAGCCACGACATTAAACTAGTTCCACAGCTGGGAAACCTCTCAAATGCTTCACAGAAAGCCATCCTAACACCCTTGCACTATGCACTCTCTTACTACTTACACTCTCTTTTACCTAACTGGTTTAAATTGTTTTAAGGCATATCATACCATATACAGGCTGTCCATTCACTCTCTTAATGTCATATCTATCCACAATTTTATCACCCTTACTCATTCCATTCAAAAAAATTATATTCCTCCATCATGTAGACCTAATTAGCAGGAATCAAATTTTTCATCAATCCACTCTATCTCCTATTCTCATGATATATATATATATGTGTGTGTGTGTGTGTATATGTGTGTGTGTGTGTGTGTGTGTGTGTGTGTGTGTGTGTATGTGTGTATGTGGTCACAGGGTTTAGTGGGTTTAGTGGGATATGGCTTAAAGATTAATAGTATGTCCAAAACATTATGACTCAGGCCATTTTTACTGAAGTGTTCCATGCAACCAAGATATGTATGAAATATGAAACATCATCATGCCAGAATCACACCTGGTTTTAAGAGACCCATATGTAGCAATGGACTTTTACTCTACATACATTAGAGAGATGTTCTTGCTTCTCTGTGATCAGCTTGTTTTTCACTATAAAAGCTACAAGCTGGTGACAGAATACACTACAGCATAGACCTGAATATACTCTATTCCAGGGACATAATACTTACTTCATGCAGTTCTCAGTTTTATGATTTTATGATTAAGATACTAGAGTCCACAGTCTTGTGAATCGTGTCAATGTAATTGCTATTAAATAATTGAGACATATGAATGCTGTCTATATTAATACAAACATAGAGAAGAGACAATTCTATTTGTCCATTACTATCTGTTCATCTTTTTATTTCATTGTTTTTTTTCTGAAACACAGTGTTTTTTGTTTTTCCTTTCACCCTCATTTTGCTGTACTGTCTTGGTTTAGAGGTGGACATTGGGTGTTTATTCTGAGGCTTATCTTATTTTACAAAATTATGTTGTGATGGCAGTTGGCCTACTTGTGCAAAACAACAGGAATATTATGTCTTTGTGCAAGCCGTACTAAACCATATGAAATCCATAATTCTCACAGTTGTAGATACTAAAAGACTGTCTGGAAATAAAGAATCATATTTTGGGTATGGCTTTTGTTTTAAAGTTCTTAATCAGATTGAATCTAGACACCCATGTTTACTAATGTAGATTACATTATTATCAATAACCACCAGGTATAAAAACTGGTGTTACAAGTCATGTTATTGCATATTCTTCTGTATGTCTTTGGCGTTCATACAATTTCTAATCCAAATGTGTAACTGTGTTCACGTTCAAAATGTAAATGCTAGTTTTTGTTTGTTTGCAGAGGTGTCGTGAGAGAAAAAGTCCTTTTATTGGCTCAAAAAACAGGCAAGACTATGGCTGTGACAATGAAACAAAACCAAACAAGACTGTGACGTGACATGACAAGACAAGAACCAAAATGAACCAACAAGACAGAACTGAAAATCAGGGCTTAAATACACCAGATACAAGGAGGAATAATTTTCAAAATAAAACAGGAAGTGACGAGACAAAACATAGAGACAGGACAAAAACCCAACTAAACTTCACCATGGCGTGACAAATACAGCACTTGATGTGTAACAACACAGAGTAATGAAAATGGAAAGAAGTGTGGAGATTCTCAGATTAATTTGCATTTAGCATTGTTATTGAATACCTCAACTTATATTATGTGTATGGTGAAAAGTTACCAGATAGTACATATTAAGCTCTGTTTGAAAACCTGAGTAGGAGCATGTTTCAGTATTGAAGGTTACATTGATTTGTTTTGTGCAGAGAACAGAAGACCCCGTTCAAATATACAAAAATCTGTCTGCATTCCTGATGCATTGCTGCAAGTGGTTAAATGTTGTCTGCTCTATCTATTACAAAACCACAGACTCTGCAGCATTTCAGCCACTTTCTTGTTTGTTGCTTTTTTGACTCATACAAATACAGCACATTAGCTTTATGAGATAGATTAAACTAGACATCTGCCAGGTTGTAAGAAAAACTGTCTATTATATATTTGGGTTCTTGCTACATGGCTTTATGGGCCATTGTTTCAGTGGCTACCTTTGTGTTTTGCTCAGTAGGGAGGCAATGCAAATCCATTCATGAGAACAAGTCAAGCAAATCTTCTTTTTCACTCTCCTCCAGTGTGTGTCCTGAAATACCCTTTCAACAGTAATCCACCCACATCAAATAAGTAATTAGAGAAAGATGACATCAGCACTGCATTATCTACTGAATCAACACCAAGGATACAGGCCAAAAAGCCTTCGACAGTCTCACAGGAATCACATCATGGTCCATAAGTCCCTTTGCCCAATCCTTCTGAGTGCTTGCCACTGAGAAGTGACTCAGACAAGACTCAGACCTGAAAATTCAGGTCTGAGTCTTGTCACTCACTCCTCTTCACATTGTTCCAAGAATTGCTCTTAGAAAGCAGTGTATACTTCTCTTGAAACCCCACTGGCATCAACAGCCATCATATCTTTCTTTAATTCCATATTCATTGCGTTTGTGCTCATGAAAAAATCCAGGTGATCATCTACAGTCATAAGGTATGCGAATGTTTGCATACCTTGTATGGATGGATTTTGTGGTCCCACAGGTGAAAAGGGTGGCAGAGAAATGCCTCAAGCTGTTGAGGGCTCACTGGCCATTTCTGGAACTTGAAACAAATAAGTTACTTGCAACTTTTTACATATTGAGGCTTAAATATATCCAATGTTCAAAATAATCTTTATTAAAAATAGACAAAACTATTTCTAAGAGCATTTTCCTTACAAATGGTCAATGTAATGTAGTTCACCACTATTTACACAGGGTGTCACCTTTGTGTTGTGGTCAATAAACTTTAGATAGTAAAGGTTTCAGTATTGATGGAATGTTGGCTTTACACATGGTCAATGTAGAGAATTCCATAACTGTCTATACCATGGGTCTCAATCTTGCAGCCTGCGGATTGGCACTTCACTGCGTTGTGTGTGGAAGGTCCCTTTATTGCACAAGCTGGAGCTGAACGAACCTGCCAATCACAGGGGTATATGGCTGTTTCACAACAATTATGCTATTTATACAGGAAGAATGTGCGCTGAGAATGTGCACACCTCACCCTAGATTGTGTCATTATTTTTGCTACACAGCTTTCAGTAAAATTCAAGAGTGAATTATTAAACCCTATTAAAGCATCATTCTGTTTATTTAAGCACCATCTCTCTGTTAACGATCACTTCATTTTGTTTTGAAGCACATTGTAAAGTCCGTTTCAACATGAGCTCTATCAATAAATCATTTGTCATTCTACTTATGTTTAATAATGATCACTGACACTTGACAGTGGTGACAGTTTGAAGAAAAACATGATGAATTAGGGGTAAAATTGGTTCAAATATCCACAGCAGCCATGTGTAATGATCAGCTGTTGGAGAGCCTGTGTGTAATTCTCACTGAGGTCTGATGAGCGGAACGGACACAACTGTTGACGTACAAACGGAGGTTTAAAGACCTTTGCATCCATTTTTGGATGTGAGAACAAACGAGGCTCATGCATTACTATGCTATGCACCATGCATTACTGTTACTAATGTTACAACTGGTAACAATATTACTATTGTCACTACCACTTGTCACTTATGTAGGGATATGCAGCTAAGAGAGGTGCTCACCAGATCTGGTGCCATTGCCTGGATTGGAAGACAGGATCTTGCTAAACTTTTACCTTTCTGTAATGGTTGGAGCCCAGTAGCTCCTCAGGTTGCCATAACATCTGTGCCCACTCACAGATATTATCTTGATGAGAAATGATAATATCAGATATTATCATTTTTTTCACCACAGGGTGTCACAAATGAGTGGCAGTCGGTAATTTTAGTGGATTTCTTTCTGATATGATTGGACGTGGTCCCCCAGAGTCTATGAACAGAACTGAATCCTTGGCAACAGTCTGTTATTCATAGCGGCAGTCTGCTATTTAGAAATAACAGACCTTAGAATGCCATAATTGACCCATCAGAATTGAGTGCGTGCTGGACTGGAATAGGTTGAGGGGATGGTTACCGATGGTTGCCGATGGTTGCAATGGACGAGGGCTGCTGGGGCTGGTGGGACTGAAAGGTGGAGGGGTCTGGCATCCTGGTGCCAGAAGCACCCATAAAGGCAAGAGGTTGCCGTTGGAAGAAGGGGGCGGTGAGAGGTGCAGACATTCTGCTAAGGCGAGCTGCCATGGTTGGAGAGAGGAGGCAGCAGGGGGCACCGGCATCACAGTGCCGAAAAAGCAAGAGGTTGCTGTTGGAAGAAGGGGGCACCAGGCATCCCAGTGCCCAATGCCCCCGCTAAAGCTGGCTGCTGCGGTTGGAGGGAGAGGGCAGTGGGGGGTGCTGGCATCCTGGTGCCAGGAGCCCCAACCATGGCAGGTGGCTGCATTTGTTGGAAGTGAATGGCAGGGCGTGCCAGGCTACCCCATCATTGTAGGCCACTGCATGGGTTGATGCTGAAGTGCATAGGCTGCTGAGGTAATTGTGAAGGTTGTTGGTGTTGGGAATGAAAAGTTGATTGGGAGGTGGTTTCCTTGATCCTTTGTGTTATGAAGTCCGTGTGATCCTCTTTTCTTTCTCTGATGTTGTCCACATCTTTGGTTTTGGGCTGGAGAGTGTGGGCACTCTGTCCCTTTAACTAGCACTCTGACATCACAGTGTGATGGGCTTTGCACCGTGATGTCACCTGGAAGACAGCTGGTGTTGACATTGCAGAATGAACTGCTGGCTTGACATGAGTTTGTTGAGTTTGAAGGAGTTGCCCACTTTCTGGGTGGCTTGCAAGCCACAGAAAGCGGAATCTTGGGCACTGAGATGGTGGGGAAGCCGTCGATCAGATCTTGCCATGGACTGGTAGGGATTCCATTTAGTAGTCCTGATGTCAGCCAAAGAGGTCATTGTCCTATGTGTACACTCGCTCAGTAAGTTCTATTAGATCCTCCAGAATATCATCTATATGTGATTGTGCCATACCATTTTGTCGCACTGCATTTGGACTGTAGGCTTTCTCTGTGAAAGCCACAATTCAGTGGAATGTCCCGCCTGATGATATGATGAGCGGCAGTTCAATCAGTGCATTCAGAACCGGGTTGAAGAATCTGCTGAAGGCTGCTCACCTCTGTGGCCATTGAATCTGGATTTCATCTCATGGTCCTCTCAAATGATTTTGCTTTTGGTTTGATTGCATTATTGATTTCTGCTTGTGTGTGGCTTTGTATTTTGTATAATGTGTCCTGTGTGTTTTTTTGCTTTGCAGTGTTTGTTATTGTGCTGATATATGTTTTGATTGTAGGGGATTGTGGATGAGAATTAGCTTGGAGCTAAATCTGGTACAGTGCATTATTTATGTAACTGTACACTGTCCAGATAAATAAATACAATAACACTACTTTTGATATGCAGCAACATAATGTACATTTACTATACATTTTCTAGCACCAAATAGTGGACACAGTAAGTGATAGTTATCATCTACATGTAATGTCCAATATTCAAGAAAATGCATATCAGTGTCCGTTGTCCTCTGGTTAATGTAGTTTAAATGTAATGTATTTCTGCAATAAAAGCACTTCGACAGCAGCACACCCCAATGTGCATAAAGATGTGAGGGCCCAATAATCTCTGCTTGCAACTTTAATTGTGTGTTATTTTGGGGATGTGTGTTACTTTAGGTGGGTTCTTATGGTGACAGACATATATGTTTGTAGGTCTTTACATGCATTAATATGTACAATCCCGTGCATACAATACTAGTGAACTGAAAGCAGTAGTAGTGTAGGTAAATTAGGACTCACATGGGTATATATGTAGATGTATTTGAACATGCAACTGTGTTTGTGTGCAAATCTGTGTATGTGATGACTAATGGTTAAATGAGGAGTGTGCTGTATAAACAGATGAGAAGATGCAGAGGACTGCACTCCAGTTCACTTGAAGCCTCCAGCAGGAGCCCCACACCTACACATGTCCATGAGCATCAACATAAATCTGCATAACACATAAAACAGGCATTAAACATAAAACAGCCACACAAAGCACCATATGCATTACATACATTTACATATAGGAAATGTCAGCTGGAACACACCATAGAAAAGAGCTCAGTGTGTCCAAAATTTAGTGGATGGAAGAGGGGTGTAGGTCCCAGGTACAGCCAATTTTATTATATATATATATATGTGTGTGTGTGTGTGTGTGTGTGTGTGTGTGTGTTTATGGCTTTGTCTTTGCTTAATTGTCTCCATTCTTCTGAATTTAAATTTGGATTTTTGATGAAATTTCTCCTGACCTACTCCATGAGTTATGGCACATGGTAATGTCTATCCTCCTTGACTCTAAAAACTACTTTTAAATTGTTTTCCAAAGTACTTTCAAGGAGGTTGGATTCCTACATTACTTCCCTGATTCAGCCTGATCAGACCTTTTTGTTAAGAGCTGTTTAGCCTCCAACAATGTATGCCATTTATTACATATACTTGAGGCGTCCTACGATGAGCATCTTTGGACAGTCTTATCTTTAGACATAGAAAAGGCTTTTGATTGTGTGCAGTGGAATTACTTATGGGCTATTTTTAATGATTTGGCTTTGAAAATTCCTTTATAAAAGTGGTGTGCACACTGTATGCCTCTCTTACAGCATGTGGCCAAACTAGTCACCCTGGCTTCCAACTTTGTTCTAACAAGAAGGACCAGAGAAAATCATGCCATATCTCTTAGAACATCTCATCATATTTCTCTTTATGCAGATGACACTTTATTGTACATCTCAAATGTTGCTCTCTGTATGTTTAAAATCTCTTTAATCTCTGGCTCTTTCTCTGGTTATAAAATAAACTGGTCAAAATTAATACTGTCACTATATATGACACTACATAAGACAAGTATAACCATGATCTAACTCACCTTCCAGTCTCAAATCATGGCTTTACTTAGGTATCCAAATCAGACCAAAAACTCACACCTGAATATAGATCATTTCAGTTCAGTTCTTACTGAAGTGGAGAAAGATTGTAGATGCTCGTCTCCATGGTCATGTCTCCAATAAAAATGAATATACTTCCACAAAGCAATTTCATATTTTTATATTCTACTTCTATCAACACATCTTTTTAAGGATTTTGACTCTATGTGGAGGAATTTTATTTGGAATGGGAACCCTCACAGGACCAGCTTTTCCACTCTTTCTCATCACAAAATTTCAAGTGGCCTCTCTTTACCCACTTTTAGACATTATTATTGGTCAACTAAGATCCATTAACACATGGTTGGACACTTCCTCAGTTACAAGATGGTACTCTTTAGAAAATGTTTTATCCTCCACAATCAGCATTCAGAATTTGCCTTTACCTAATAAAAAAACAAAAAAAACTGCAGAATTATGTATGGGTCCTATCATTTCTAATACATTATCCATGTGATAGTGTATATGAAAGCCTTTATTTATTGATTGTAAATACCATGAAATATCACCCATTTGTCAAAATTATGCACTCTTGTCTGGGTCTACACCTTTCATTTTTCCACAGTTATCTAAATAAGCATTTACGTGTTAGGCAATTCTTTAACCATCAAGGTCTCTGCTATTTCTGAAATTGGAGGTACTGCTACTCCTTTTCAAGTCCCTCATGTTTTTTTTTTAATCTTACACTTAGCACATCACTAAAAAGTATGGAGTACCTTGGGATGCTCTTCTACCCCAACACTCTTTGGTAGCAGTAGTTATTACCAAGACTAAACTGGTATTGCCAGTATATAATAAACTCTCCAAACCACTCCCAGTAACAAAAAGTTCAGTCTCTTAACCTTTATTGGAATGGGCCAACAGTCTGGAGCCAGAGCGCAGATATAGATTAAAACTGGTTGATAGTGACTTATGCCCCAAGTGTTCTGTCTCTCTTAGAGGAGATTACTTACATATGTTCTGGTATTGTTCCACTATTAAACCTTTTTGGGAATATGTTGATAATATTGTTGGAATTATCATTGATAAAGTCCTTCTCAGCTACCTGAACATTCTGTTACCTTTTCAGGAAAAAATAAATAATATTAACTGCCTCAACTGCTTCTATGAAAACCATTTTTAAAAAGTGGGTAGAGCCCACTATTACAGACAGCCCGGCTTACCTTTTTTTTCCCAATGTTTGTCTACTTGAAAGTCAAACATCCACTGACAGAATCAACTGAGCTACAGCTGATATTGTGGTCAATAGGTCTAAAGCTATCGAGATAATCCAGGCAATTAACTAAACCTAACCTTTAGCTTTGCTTTGATCTCATTCCCCTTACATACCCTTTTACTATGGGCCACATATATGTATATGTGGGTAATTGATAGGAAGACTATGTGCTCAAGGGAAGTAATGGGTGATACTTATTGGACAGACAGATTTGATTCCCAATGTACAAGGAGATTTTGATATTTTCATTTGGAATAATATAATATGTTTATCAATACTTTTCTGTACATGAAATTGTACTATATTTAGTAGAAACAGGGTTCTCCACTCTTCTTCCAACAAAAAGCAGCTGAATCAGCTTCTTAGTTTGAGGACAGCAGACTTAAAAAAAAATAAAGGACTGGGGCACACTGATTAATTTGATTTAATAGAGCAAACAGACTAACGTTTCGATACTTTATCAGAGTCTGACTCTGATGAAGACTGCAGTGAAGCCAAGTTGGAATGCTTCCACTTGCCATCAACATTATTCACTATTTCATTTTATTTTTCAAAGTATTTTTACCGTTTCATTCAACATTCAACAGGGACTTGCTTTTCTGTATTTATTAATTTCATGTATCCCTCATGGAGCCCATGCAGACTTGGTTAGTGCAACTCACTCCAGCCAGCTAATCTGACATTTGTCAATCCATTGCCATATGCATAATGTAACGGACTGTGTTCATGTTAGTATTTAACTGTTATGATTGTTACTGTAAGAAATGTTCGGCAGTTAGTTGATGTTATGAGAGGCTAAGTGAGAGTCTAGCGTAGAGTTCACAGCAGGCTGTTCTGTTGTTTTGTTGTTGGCTAAAACCCACAATAGCCTGTGTTGTGGGGTGCGAGAAAGTTGCAGCAAAAAACATCAAAACATGTCATTGTCTGCTTATTGACGGACACTACAATAATTTATTCTCGTGTTTTAAATCTCTTTTACTTTTTCACTTAATGCAAGACAATATGACGCAGATATGATAGACATTTAACCTTTTTTGCATATACTCCAACTGTATGCTAGGTCACAAATCGTTGATGCACTTCAGTGGATATTTTTTATACAAAGTACCTTAGTGTACAATGAGTGTGCAGACTTTTAGCATTTATCTGTCTCTGTCCTTTTTCCAAAGGAAATATGTGTTGGGGAGGATTTAATGTCTGTTGAGGCTCATATGAATGTGCTGTGAGTATTGTGAGTGAGTATAGTATTACGTGAGAATGTATTCCATACATTTCCACTGTCAAAGACCACATGGTGCAAACTTTCTCCTGGAGTTGTTGTGAAATCATGGAAGGGATGCCCGTGGAGGATGTACTCAACAAATAACCATGTACTTGCCCAACAGTGTTGGTTGTTTCAAAGCCAATACAGCATTACAGCATTTTCCATTAAAGTGTTCCTTTTTGAGTTCAAGTTTTGTTTTCAATTCCAAACTTAATTTTCAATACAAAAATTTCATTACCTCTGTTTAGCCCCATAAATATTACAGGGGAGCATTATAAATCTATGTAATGTCTTTGGATATCCTGAAATTAGGCATGTCAATTACTGTCACTGAAAACAAGTACAATTACATTTTCTAAAAGTTGAGTTAATATAGTATATAAAGGCCACAGGCTTTGAGGCCTTTTCATCAACTATTCAGTGATATACTGAATGTCAATAATAATGTCTTCATGTATATTTCATAGTTTTTTGACTAAGTTGACCAAATCCATTCTTCAACAAGCAGCTTGTGTCATCACCTCAGGGAGGGCTTTGCGAGTGTTTTGAAAGTCACCTTGCCAATGAACCTGACAAAAATAGATCTGCTGTAATTACCACATTGCACATTGTGTGTAGTGTCAGTAGTAGTCATGACCCTGAGCAAGCTAGAAGAGCAAGACCAGCAGTCCATTAATGGGATTTCAGGGAACTGATTTAGCTTGAAGAGTAGGACAACATGTTTGTGATGAACACATTTTTTCTCAAAATAATGCAGTAATGCTGAAAAAGTAATAATAGTATTATTTTGGTTTATAATTTGCCAAACTGCTAAGCTTTTTCACACAGTAACTACACATATCCCAACTCGATTATATGGATTTTTGATTCATCTAGCCAGATTTTAAAGCATCTGTATTCGCTAAAATAAAGTCATTACTGTACTATACTGGGTTTTGTCCACCTTAACCTGCTAGTGCTGAGTGCTGCTCTCCTTAAACAGCCTACAGTCACATTTCGTTTATGCAATTGTATGAATGTGAAAAATTGTTTGGGCACACTGGGGCAATAAACTGAATTCTGACATCCCGGATGGCCAAATACACTGAATTATCTTCACTCAAACTCTCTCTTTCTCATTGGCAAAGAGTATCAATACACCAAACATTCAAACAGCAGGTCATATCAACTTTCACTAATGTTAAAGTTAATTCTGTGAGCAACTTCATGGCATGCCAAAATTAATCTTATGTGTTGTAAGTGTATGGTGTATGTGTCTTAACTCAAGTATAGGTCATCTATGAGGGAAGAATCTCTACTCTGTGTAGTGAGTGTTTCTGTAGTTCCAACAAATCCGATAAGAGCTATACATCTTCTCTCTTGACATCACGTCAATTTCAGAAATGTTTCTCCAAGGCAGGAAGTATCAGGACCATGGGCAGGACAGATCACACATTCTACATTAAATAGAAACTCTGACTTTATGCCTGTGTCTCTCTCTCTCTCGTTAATGTAGAGTAGAAAAGCAGCATAATAGCAGCCACGATTTGTGGGAGAAACTGGCCACTCCGAGAACAGACTCCACAAACAGAATTGTAACCACCATACACTGGAAAGAACAATGCTCTGATAATATTTGTCTGATGGCAACACAGTGACAAAAGTGCCTTGTTTAGATTTACTTACACATTGTCTTTTTCTGACCATGTTAGAATTGTTATGGCACAGTGGGATGGAGAAGTGGGTGGACAGGGTGAAATTAAGGCTGAGGACAGGCCACATGCTGTGGGGCCGCTGGGCACTGCGCCTCCTCTATTGAATGGGCTGCTTGTGGTTATATCCACAATTATGTCTTATCTGTCCAAATGCAGAATTTCCTGCAGCTGTGTATCTGTGAGGAAACCACCATGTTTGGGCTCATCACAAGGTTCATCTGTTGTCACAAGAATTGCATCTGACTGAATTTTATTCCAGCATTATAAGAAAGAGTTGTGTATTACATCTAAATGCATGCATTATTGTGTAACAAATTGTTTTCAAGTGCATTTACTTAAGTTAGAGGTAACAGCTAAGCTGCAAATAGCTGTCCCTCTGTTTCCAAAGAGAATCTAAACAAGCACAATTGATTTGTGTCCCCACATCAGAGGAAATTTCCAAAAAGTTGAACGTTTCTTAACTTTGCCCCGTCTTCAGTCTTGAATCATGGGAGAGAGACTTTTTTTTGACTTTGAGAATATTTTTTGACTTGTGGCAGGTTGGTGGTTGGGCACTGATGGGAAACAGTAGGTGGTGCTATTTTCTGCCCCTCCAGTGACTCATGATCACAAAAACTTTTTGTTTTGTAGTCTGTAGGCAATCTGGCATGCAGGGGGTGGAATCATGGCTGGAGCCTTAGGGGAACATGAGGGCGACTTCATTAACAGACAGTCCTGTCATAGTATCAATGTTCAGGTAAACCATATGGTACTCATTTTTGTTAGGTGATTGGTGGCACAGTTGTACACAGTTGTCAGATATATATAAAAAGCTGGTACCTTTTTTTGTTTTAGTGCTTTTATTGTGAAATTAACCTGATATGCCTTTGCAGATGACTTGTGAGCACCAGTTGACGGTCACAAGTGTGGAGGCTAAATGGCCCAGCTCTGTTCATGACTCCCATGTTTTCAGGGAGTCATCACTGGGTCAAAGGTTTTAGCAAAGTATGGCAAATATACACAATTGGTTAAATGGTAAATTGTAAATGACTGTACTTGCATAGCGCCTTCCTAGTCTTCCGACCACCACACATTCATACACTGAATGGGTACAGGGACTACCATGCAAGGTTCCAACCTGTCCATCTGAATCTGAATCTAATCATTCACACACTGATGGCATGGTTCTATTGCTTGTTTAATTGTGGCACTGATCAAGTAATTCCTCTCCCTTTATTAAGAGGGCTCTATGATGGACTGCCATTGGGGGACAGAGGATACCTATGCACACTCACCAGAGAGGTGCTGGGTCAGGATAGACCCAGCATTTACTAAGGACCTTTGGGTCATCAAGTCCTGTTTTAACTATTTCTGTGGCCTGAAGGTCTGTCCTGAGCAGACCTACCAGATAACAACGGCATGTGTGGTCCTCCACAACACTGCCACCATCCAAAAGTGGTGGCACCTGATGTAGTGGACCCCATCACCCTGGATCACCCCACTAGAGCAGCCATTAGAGAGGCCATCACAAATCAGTTTTTATGTAACAAAATCAAAAAAGTATCTTATTTTATATTTGATTGTGTTCTATTCCAAATTTAATTATCTGTAAACACTGTAGCCTATGCTCTATGTGTGCGAGGAGCCAAAGGTGTGTCCTTACAGTGTGGGTCATATGTCCAGGTGAGGTAACCTGGCATTCTCCCTAATACCCAATGCAAGTTTTCCTGACCACTCAGAGTGGTGGGAAAGAAAGGACACTATACTTACCTGCTGTCAGATGCTGCTGGAACACATTTTACCTTGCACTGGGCTCTTTTCAGGAAGAGGGGGTTGACAGTCAGCTGTCACCTGTGGACTTTGAAACTACACCAGCCACACCACAAACAGATGTACCAACAACCACCTGCCAGACCACTCAGGCTTAGAAGACCACCTGAATGGATTAACGATTTTTTGTGGGGACTGAAGACTCTTAATGATGTAATTGATGTCAAATGTAAGGGTTGAACTTGTTAACTTATTGTTGATGTTTTTTTTGTGAAATCCTACTAAGGATTAACACCTATTGATAAGTGTGTTCCCCAGCACTGTTTGCAACACATCCATGTTGTGATGCGTCATGGCAAGTGCTATGCTCCAGTCTTCTTAAATACTGTTTAGAAACATGCCTGTTGCTGGAGAACAACTATTACTATAAAACATACATTTTTCCAAATACATTTTCCATGTAAAATACTGCTATTAGCTAAGGGGTGTGTCTTGCTATAGTCATTGCTCCTCATAGCATAGCATGAGGAGAAAAATCACCTTGTTTCCACCTCACACTGTTCACGATAGCACAAATGGGAAAAGCTCAAATGCTACCATTTTCTCCCTTTGAAATGAGGCTAATGAAAGTGCGAACATGTATCACATACACAGAGATGTGATATCAAAGGCGCCTGCACCTGTATTAGCATGGTTCTCACCCCCTGTGGCCCTTCTCATCAGTCTATGTGAGTGTGAGTGTGTATGCATGTGTGCATGAAGGAGATTGCAGGTTTCAATGTGGTCACATCACACTGACCCATTATTACTGTCTTTCACCTAATCAACCATGACTGTGTGTCCATGTGTGTGTTAATCTCATAATAAATATGTATTTGTAGATTTAGGGTTTTAATTAACTTTTGCTGTCAGTCATTCCCTGTCATCCCTGGACAGCTATTACTGTGGCTCTAACACGCGTACTGTGCACTAATGCATGTGGAAACACAGCTCATTCTTGTTCACACACACATCCATTTCTTTGTATAGGATATTGGAAAACTGCATAAAACATTATGAAAATTCAGAATTTAGGTATTAAGCTCATTATAACAATCAAGCTGTCAGAAGTAAGTCCACATTTGTACACACTTTAAGCTTATGTCTTCTCTTTATCTCATCTCAAACCATCAGAAAGCACAGAGGCTCGTTACCATCTAACACTCGGACAGGAAGCTTGATCTAAAAAGTTTATTTTTAGGGGGACACTATTGATTACACTCTACAAGACCTATACTTCATGATGTGTATATTGTATGTGTAGGTTTTTGAGGGCAAATGGATGCATTACTCAGTGTGATGTAACATTTCTTGGTTGTAAGTTGCTGAGTTAATTTAACAGTCACAAAGTACAACTGTCAGTTTACATTTGATTTCAAAATAGGAGCAATAAAACAAGATAGGGAAGGAAGTGGATGCGGTGAAACTGAAGAAGGAAAAAGGAGAGTGGATGATAGATGAAGCATCAGTTAGGTGGTATGGGAAAGAATTCTACATATTGTAAATCTTCTTTTCAAAGAATGCAACAAAATCCTCAGTGAGAAGAGGTTGGGAGGGTCGGAAGAGGGAGGAGAATGTCTGAAAGAGATTGAAATGGTAGGAAGCAGATTTAGCACCCGATAGAAAGGAAGAGAAAGTAGACAGGAGACATTGTAAGTTGAGAGGTTCCCCCGAGAGTGTGCTTTTCCTATACTGTTGCTTAGTCATTAAGTCTCTCAGTGTGCAATGGTTGAGATAGCCAAGAGGCAGATGGAGTCAGCTGTGCAGGCCTGGAGCGGAGGGAAAACAAAAGTGGATAGAGTGTAAAGAAGAGTAGTGCTAGTAGTTTCAGGAGGTATAAAAGAGGACTCAGTACAGGGGACAGAGGTGAAAGTCAGAGGTCAGTGGGGAGAATATGGGGTAACAGTGGGTGGAGACAGTGTGGGTGGGGTTAGTTTAAGTGAACAGAGGAGAGGCACATACATTTTTGTCCTGGGTTTTACCTCTCAGGCTACATTTAGTCTGCCATGGCCTTCATCTGATTGGTGAGGGTTATTGGGGCTGTATGTAGCCTGAAAGGAATACCTACAGACAATATTCAGGGATGAAAACTCACCTGCATATTTTTTGGATTAAAAAAAAAAAAACTATTTTTAATTACAGTTATTCTCCTTAAAGATGCTTATAAAGATATCAAAGATAGGATTGTAGAGCACAGAGCTCCACAGAGTGAGATGAAGATGCAGATACAACATTATCTAGCATCCCAAGGAAGAATGATGACATGACATGAAGTGGGGTTTTACTTTTTGTTATATTATCATTAATATGAAAAATACAAAACCAATTTCATTTTCTAATGTCATCAACAATGGCAACAATGACGGGTGTTTGCAAGAAATTACATTCCAGGTGCACTTGGAAAACTACTTAGATAATAATCTGTATAATGAATCCTTTTACCACAATGGTTCTTTTTCTGAGTGTGAAATTGTTGTTGCACCAGTTACCATAAACACATATTTTAAATGCAATTTTACTGTCATTTTTTGAACAACCTTTCAAAAATGTTCTTGTCCTTCCCCATATCCACAGAAACCTCAGTGTTTGTGCAATTTATTTCTTTTCTGTTCATTCATGTTCTGCCAGTCTTAGATATTTGTTAAACTTTTGATTTCTTACTTTAAACTCTACAGTATATTCATATGGAGATCAACTGCATGTTGGTGTAAATCCAATATGTCACATTTCAGGTAGAACAGGACAGGTACCCCTGACCTATTTTATGCTCCAGACTGCCCAAGCAGATGAACCAACTAAAGAAAGAGTAGATTAAATAAAAATACTGGTGGATTTTCAATAGGCCCTGCAAAATCACAGCCATCAGAATTATAATCATGCAATCACACAAACACAACAGATAACGTGGTTGACTTATCTTTAACAGAATAGGAACTCTTTCAGCCAGTGGCCTCTGGTGAATGTTATTTGGGCAAAATGGCTCCTTTCTTTCTGATACAAAACAACTTTAAAAAAATTCCAGACTCTCTCATCAGTGGAGCAAACCTTTATTTTGTTGTTATTGTTGTTGTGGTACTTTCAGGAAATGTGCTCTCCCTGTATCTGATGGAAGATTCCAAGGTTGTTACATTATATTTGCTGCCTAACATGCTTATTTTTATCACAGCCCGACATTCGGCACCAGGTAGAGGTAAAGGAAATGGGAAGGTGTGATGAAAGAAAGCAAACATTAATAGGAAGGTGGAAAATGATGGCAAGAAGGGAAGAAGAAAGAAAAAAAATAATTAAAAATATGCCTGGCTTTCTGCTTGCTGGTCAGCATTTTCCAATAATATCATAGACATTACATTATCAGTTTCATAAGTCAGGAGAACAATGACAATGTTACAGGAAACCTGTGTCTATGTTACAGGACTAGGTACAGTGACAATAATGATTTTTATTTCTATTGGTATCTTTCATAACCCATGGTTTGGGTGCAACCGGCCATGTCCCACACTCGTCCACGCACACCTCCTGGATAAGGCTCCTCCTCGTGTGACAAACATCTCCAACTGGACAGTCGCTTGCTCCTTACAACCCATCCATATTCTACTGACCCTTCACTGTTCCCCTCCCTTCTCATCCTTCCCCCACTACTGCACCACAGCTTCTCTCCCTACAGTACCTCCTGCTCATGGCCCTCTGGCTCTGCCCATCATTAAACCCATGGCCACAGCACTTTTACCTTAGCCTGCACTATTCCCCCAGTTGCCTCATTTCAGTTAAACAACCCTCTCTTGTTCTTCTCTTAGACAACAGATCATTGCAGGGACTTACGCCATTAGGCCGTATTTAGACCAAATCAGGCATTGTGGTGCACCTCCACAGGGATGTGGGTGAGTGGGTGGAGGGTGGTTGCGTGAAACAATCAGAAAATAACATTTTATTCTCTCCACCATTGACCACCATTGCTTTCTCTCTCTCTTTCTCTCTCTCTGGTGCTCTCAACTCACTGGAGCAAAGCCTAACTTTACTTTTGATGTTATCAAACAAAAAGAAATGTCCTCCTCTCTTTCTAGTGACATATTTGTACTCCCTCATGGCAGGGTTGTACAGCATTTCTCCAGAATTTGATTCTGGTTCAGCTTTCTTGTCGCAGGCCACTGCAGTGTCCCTGCAGCCCTGGAAATTGGAGGGCTGGCGTTTTGCTGAAACACCTGATTTGGTGTGAATTCATTCTTAGTCCCACAGAGCTCTCAACCCCCCAGGGTGAAGCCCAGCTTAGGCACCCTTTACCTTCATGTTTCAAGGAACTTAGAACCAGTAGAGTTTGCTTTCCACTATATGCATCATCACAGCTCCACTGCTTCACCAGCCAACATTCTGCCATTTCTTTAAAGCCCAATTCTGGAGATGCAGAGTAAGAGAACTTCACCTACTTCCAAGGTGCACAGAGAAGGGAAAGAAGTCAAAAAAGATCAGAACTCTTAACAACACTTGTAGTGTAAAGAACAACTTAATTAGTTGATCGACGCATTTCGGCTCGTGGCCTTCAACAGGATCATCATGAACACATTACAGACAACTTGTTGTCTGTCTCTACAAGTGCAGCAGAATGGATCAATAACCTCAACAATTTAGGTTAAAATGCTTCAAGCTACTGTTTCTTACACACCTGTTCCTTCTGCAGTGGCACCCATGCCAGGTTGCGTTGCCCTCACAACTCCACCAAGCATAGTTTATGACCATGCATGTCCAAAAGCACACAGCCTTAACTCAGCTCTGAAAGAACCATCCAGACCAACAGTTCATAAATTTTCTTATACATGGTTTCTTACACAGTTTTCACCAAGGCCCCTTGCACTCGACCCCTTTTCTTTTGTCCCTCCCCTCCACCCTCATTCATCCCACCCCTGACCCACAATCATACCATCCCTTCACTCCCAATCATCTCACTACACCTGACTCTCATCCAACCCTTCCCAAATCTACCTGTCTTTTGAACTACCTTTCTGTCCTTAGATGGACCAAATGCCAGTTCCTGTCTGCTGCTGTTTATGACTTGTAAGTGTTCACATCAACATACAACTCAACAAGTTTGTATGATTGCAGAGTTGTACATATGAGGGTTTCAAATACTGCACAGAGAATATAGCCCTATTAGAGTTTGATTTTTTGAATTACATTGAACAACAGACTTTGGATGATGATATGGACATACTTCTTTGACTTTTGGTAATTCTGTATTGTTAACCCCTGAGCTGGACATATTGGAGCCTCCAGAAAATCAGTGTTGTACAGTTGTACAACTTGGATTTTTATGTGAACACAATTTACAGATCAGAGACTGATAAATGTGGTAATGCGGCATGACCCTGGTCAATTTCAAGCTATGCATTTGCCAGGGATTAACAACCACCTGAACATAAATACCTGGTAAATTTGATTTGGTTTGAATTTCAAGTTGACAAGGTTTGCCTGAGTGGACCATTAAAGGTGACCAGTGAAATGATTTATGTAACACAGAGGCTTGCAAAGTTGTTTCTCTAAAAGAATGAGTTCCTCAGAGGCACCTGTGAACTTTTTTTAAACTTTAATTGCTTGGGTGACCTGTGATTTCATTTTTGGTCTTTAAATGCAGCCGAATACACACTAAAATAAACAGAATTGGGATAGGCTTATTCCACCTATCTGCACCTACTCTGGAAAATCCATATAAATTATTCCAGCAGGTACAATTATGACAAACTGGACTCCCAACAAATACTGTATATGATTAAAAGGTATTTTTTCTATATTGCTTGTCTGGTAGGCACCACAACTTTCTGGTTTACCAAGAACTTTTTTTTTTTGTATCTACCTTTTGGGCCCCTCCACTATGGCAGATGGTGCCAACATCTTAGCCCTGCTCCTCAGACACTGTAATTTCAGACACTGTAATTTCCTAAATTACCAGGTGATGCTACAGAGTTTGCCATTATCACTGTTGAGTGAGGTGAAGAAATGTGCAATCTTGCTGATCAGAAAGCTGAATTAAGTCCTAACTGAATGCAGTAGAGAGTAACATAGTTCTTAAAAGAAAAAAAAAGGAAGAGAAGCTATTTGCCTCTAATTTGACTGTATTAAACTAATAGGATGCTTTAGGCCCTAGAGGGCCATTATAGATCCGATATATGTATCAAACAAGTTATGTATATCAAAAATCTCAAGAAAAAAAAAAAACTTTAAGGAGGAAGGTTTTTGACAGGAGAAGCGTACCCTTTTTAAATTTTTCTTATTATAATCTTTTTCCTTATAATCCTTTTTTCTGTTGTTGGATTTTGTTCGTACTCTTATGATAGACCATGTATAGGTTAAGGCCCATTAGGGGTATTCAAACGGTATAATTACTCTCACGTCTTCTATTTTCTATACTATCATCTATACTCTCGCTCATGTACCCTTGACATTTTTATCAACTATTGTTAACTTGTCTAACCTTTTGGTAGAAACATGCTTGCTTGCAAAGAGGAAATCGTGAAAAACAAGGAAAAAATTGAGACGCACCGTCTGTGCTTAACATTCTTGCTGACGGAAGCCATTTAGACTCACCTGACACGTGCAAGGGGTTTTTTCACCCCTCGGTTTTGAAAGGTCACAGCTACGCAAAAGCTTGGGTGCTACCACTAGACACGTGCAAGGGGTTTTTTCACCCCTCGGTTGTGAAAGGCCACAGGTACGTGAAGCTTTGATGGTACTGCCAGACGCGTGCTAGGGTTTTTTTTTTTTAACCTTTCCTAAGACAGGGCGTGGGTGTTTTTAAGCTGTGATTTATTGCTGATGGAGAGTTTTTATAACGGAAAAGCTGCGTTGGGTGCAGGATGTTGTGCTAAGCACGACACAAGTATAAGAAGGTCTGATTCCTGCCGCTCGAGAGAGTCTCTCAGGAACCGCACCTTGATGGAGCATCTTGTACCCTCGAAGCTTAGCATCATCCTTGACTAATCTGAAAAGGTAATTTTAGATTAAACTAATTCTCATATTTTTATAAAACTGGTGATAATTGACTGTGAATCTAAGTGGACATTTAGAACCCTTCTGGTGCTTCACTTCTACCTGTATGGAGACTGAGCTCTCCTTGGGTTGAGTGAAGTTGTAACCTGGCCGGTTTCCCAAAGTAATCCACCTTGCTGCGCAAACAGGCTACTTGGGTTTATGCTCCTAAAGGTGAAGCCAATAATAACCAGTTGCAAAATTGATAGTGAATTAGAATATTAATGTGTATGTAGATAAATATACATTAATATTTAGGAGATGAGTGGCTAAATCTGAAGCCATTCCCCCAAATTGACCCTAAAACTTAACACATAGCCTAAAAATTAAAGGCATGTGATAACCAACGAAAACCAGCTTTTTCGTTCTTTATTTTTTGTATTTTTCTATTATTGCTAAATCTAAAAATTGTAATCCCTGACTGAATAAAAAATCACATAATTTCACAACAGCTCTGGTGCAGTAGTTTATTCCTCTGGAAGAGACACGGACCTAAGCTAGGGTTTTTCTTCACGAAGGACGCCCTCAAGCCCACAGCCACATTACTGATAGCCACTAGGCACACTCGCACTCCACACCCAGGGTAGGGAACTTTGATTACTTTACTTTATAACTGTTGGGTTTCTTAGAGGGTATAACTTTTGTAATAGTTTGTTTGAAAGAAGTTCCTGAGACGGAGCCACCGAAGGCAGGTTTGCGGACGTGCGGATGACGTTTTCTCTCCAGAGTTAGAGGAATGCTCGGCGCGAACCCCGTGGTAGGCGAGTGGTTTGAATCATATAGGAGGACCCTTAATTTTTCCAGCTCCGCTCCTCTCCCCTTCTTCGTAGCTTTCTGCTTTTTAAAACCCTCAGTGTTTACGTGTTCGCCTTAGGTCAGGGACGAGGCCAGCGAGCAGAGGGCTACACGAAGGGGCCCACGGTAGTGACCGGACTTCAGGTGCCATCGCTGCCGGGAAAGTCTCAGTTTCTCCCCCCACTGAGAGCAACCGGTTTTTCAAAAGAAAACTTAGTTTAGTTTCCTTCCTGCTCTGTATCTGAAAGCGATAGACTTAAAATTTAGAAACGTGAAGTGGGCGGCGGTGGACCGGGTACTGCGGCGCTGACACTGAGGCACGTAGGCTCCGTCTACTCCCCCGGGCCACGACACGTGACATCACATAGCCCTCTCATCTAGGTAGCCCTTTTTGATGTCATGTTTTGGGGGTTTTTATGTGATGGTGAATCTGCTCCATGGAGTTGCATTCTGCTCAGAACTTCCGGTATACACACAGTAAATACACAATTTTATATAATATGAACCAAGATCTCAAGATCTCTTTTCTATGATTTCACAGGATTTACTGACGTTTCTCCTTTCTATTACGATGAAACTGGTGTCTTTGTAAAGGGTAGATTCTGCTGAGTTATGATGTTGATATTAAGAAGCAATTTTTACTTTTTCCTTGGGTGCAAAAAGTAAAGTGGTACAAGTGAGACACATTCAAATATTCTGTCCATCAGTCATACATTTATGTATGTATGAAGACTGCTGGCATTTTTGGTAGCCAAAGCTAGTATTAGTCATGAATGTAGTCTGTGTGATGCCAGTGCAGGTCACGACTAATGCTGCCTCTGGGGTAAAAGACATATTGGAACTCAGTAGCCAGTCAAGGCTTCCGACTGACTTCTTCACCACTCAACTCCTGCTCTCTCTTCTCCCTTCTTTTCTCTTATCTAACCAATCTGTTTCTGCTCTTACATCCTTTCCATCTTTTTCTTTCCTCTCCCTTTGCATATTGTTTTCAGCTTTAACCCCCCTTTTTTTTTAACTCTTCTCCCCTGAGCTTTTTTTCACTTAATCGTCTTCGTTCTTTTTCTCATCTCATCTCCCCTTTGACTCCCCCTTCCTCTACCCTTTCTATCCACCTTGTCCTACCTTGTCCTCTTTTTTTCTTCACTCCATTTCATACCTCTTTATTTCCCTCTCTCATCGCCTCTCCTCTTTCCTCCCACTGCTCTTGATCTTTTTCCCTTAGGAGCAAAAGCACAAATCATTTCCCTTATTTCCTCTGCCCAGGATGGGGATTATGAAGGGAACTGTGTGGTACTGCCACCCACCTCTTTTTGCTTATCCACCCACGCAATCTGTTCTTCTCATCCTTCTAATCACTATTGCCATCTCTCTCTTTTTCTGTTCCTCTCACCCTTTCTAATCACTATTGCCATCTCTCTTTCTGGCTCTCTCACCGTCTGTCTCTATCAGATTGCTGGTAAACAGCAGTCATTACGCTTTGCCTCCCTGTTTGCCTCATCAGAGAGTGGAGTGGGTTGAAGGGGCACCGAACAGCGGGTTGTACATGTGCATGCACTGTACGAGTGTGTTCATGCAGTAGAGTTAGTATCTGCGAGTAATCCTAAAGCTTGATTAGCCTGGTGGGTAATAAGGGCTGGGGGACGATGACACTTAGATGAGAGTCAAGGATAATTTTCTCTGAGGTACGGATGTCTAACATGATATCCTGAACGATGTTAATGTTTTTAGAGTCAAGGATAATTGCATGTAATGATCAAGCTGTGATGTGTGTGATAATGTCTTAACATTAAACAGTGTTGTAGGCTACACTCAGTTTTGGCAGAGAAACACCATGCCATTAAGACCTGCAGGTTTACAGGATAGACAGCCAATAGAGCAGACATATGCTCTGATTACTTTCTCTGGTTGAAGGTATGCAAGCTTATTCTTGACCAGTTTATGGTTTATGTAACTACTTAATCTGAGCTCTGAGATCCACTTACTTTCAAAGCTTTCAACTGCATCTTACTGTCATCACTGGAGTGGACTCAGGTATGGACCTTCAGATCAATTCATATTCATATTCCATTCATAATTCCAAGTTATTCTAACTTAGATTCTGGAACAAAGATGACATCTATTATCCAAACTTTAATCTAATTTACCATACCATTCTATATAGGTGTGTCCAACCCCTCTCTCCTCCATTTGTCTCAGTTCTCATGTTTGTTTGTACATACACAGACAGATCCACCAGCAGTTTTGAACCAGAGTTCTTCAGGTTTGTAAGTAGCGTTGTAAAATAGAGTCATAAAACAGCATAACTACTGAAATATAAAAAATATCTCATGATTGACATTGAAAAACATATCTTAATGCAAACAATATCAAAATAAAATGAGATTGAATAAAAGTTTATAAGATTGAAATAAAATTTTATGAGATTGAATAAAATCTTTATAGTAAGATTGTATTTTTTTTTTAAATGTTACATTTTTTAAAGTTTTTCAGTGGAACTTTTTTCGATGACAATACTTGTTTCCGTGCCAATACATTTTCTCTTTTAATTGCAGAGTTTGATTTCAAAATTTTATTTTCGATGTCAAAATGTAAAATATCACTGTTCTGAACACAATGTAAGGTAGCTAGTTGTGTTAGCTATCCATCTTTGTATGCCTTTATAAAGAATTTTCATTGAGGATGATGCAGAGAAGGGTTATTGTGCAGTTTTTTGTGTCTACACAAAAGTGCTCAAAAAACCTACACTCACCCAGCTCAGGTTGAAAACTACAAACCGGTTTCACTCCTGCCCTTCCTGTCAAAAGTACTTGAGCACACATTCTTTAACCAAGTCTCCGAATTCCTCTCTGCCAACAACCTGTACGACCCAGATCAGTCCGGCTTTAAACAGGGTCACTCTACCGAGACGGCACTACTGTCGGTTACGGAATCACTGCGCTCAGCTAGAGCTGCTGGTCAGTCCTCAGCTGTACTGCTGCTGGACCTGTCAGCTGCCTTTGATACAGTTAACCACCAACTCCTCCTCTCTACACTCACTGAGCTTGGTATCTCAGGACCCACCCTCTGCTGGTTCATGTCCTACCTGTCAGGGAAATATTTTAGGGTATCTTGGAGGGGAGAAGTATCCAAACTGCACAGCTTATCCACAGGGGTTCCTCAAGGGTCAGTGCTTGGTCCACATTCTTTTCTCATTATACACAACCTCTCTTGGTGCAATCATTCGCTCCTGTGGTTTTCTCATACCATTGCTATGCTGACGACACCCAGCTCTTCCTGTCATTTCCACCGGAAGACCACCTTCTCCGCTAGGATCTCTTTATGCCTTGCCGATATATCAGCATGGATGAAAGATCGCCACCTCCAGCTTAATGTCTCTATGACCGACCTCCTTGTCATCCCAGCCAGTCCGTCCATAAAACATCATAAATGAGACCCCAGAAAATTTGAGATTGTAATATTTTTTTCTTGTTTAATTCCTCACAGCAATGGCGGATGGTTACTCAAAAAGCGTTCATTATACACAAAACATCAGATGTCAGTGGAGATACAAGAGATATATATATTAATTCGGCCAGAATCTTAAGTGATTTCCACTGATCCTTCATTATGGGACAGAGTCAGACCTAAATGAACCTCTTGAGTTAAATGTTTAAATGCATCAAGTTTAAAGTTTTAGAGCTGTGGATGTGGGAGGCACGGAGAGAGCAGCGAGTGGTAAAATAAATATATGAACGAATTACATAATTAAGAGTTAGTATTTTAATTTACATGATCAGCAATTCTCTGCCAGCATTCATCTCTCGCCGCATTTGCAGCAACAGCGTTGCTTTTTGCTGTGATAATGTATTTATATTATTCATAGCTCTCTGTTATAATGACCTGTTCCTCCTGACTGAAGGAGGTGGCACACGAGCACTCCATTTTAAGCGGAAAAAGAGTCAAATGACGCACCAAACGCCCCTTTTTATGGGGACGTGAACAGAGACTGAAGCAGAAAGCCTGAGTTAACAAATAAAGTTCATATCCACCGGATGATACCACTTATCTCTGATCTTCAGTTTAGGGTTTGTTGAGGCAGCTCACACAAAGAAAGCCTGGGTATGTTGAACCGGCTTCGTAGTACACCCCTCTAGTGTCCTAAATGGGTCACTCAGTTCATTCCTGGCTGAGTGCAAAGTGCTAAACCAGTTGCAAGGCAAGTCGCAGCAGCTGGAGGGGGAGAGTCATAAAGCTGCAGCTCACTCACTATTGACAGCAGAACAGAGACCAAAAAGAAAGAGTTCCATTCAGCTGAAGGCCAAACAGAAACAGCTTAAAGTTAGCGAAATAAAATTAGGCCAGCCTACCTTGACAGATAAACGACATGTGGGGTCTGCCAACAGGAGACAAGCAGACTAATGCTGCAAAGCGAGAAAGCAGAGGCAAATATAAAGCCAGTAACATATGCTATGAACATTCAGCACAAAACACAACATAAAAATACACACCTTGCAATTGCTGGGAGACCAGATCACTAGGAAAAAGGCACACCAGAGGCTTGTACTACAAAGCAGGATTTAGGGTTAGTGAGGTAATTTTGAGTTTAACTGAAATTTTTGCTGAATAGCTAACTTGCTCTGGAACAGGTTAACTTCAGAGGATTGGATCACAACCTGTTAACACCCCTAACACTAACATTATTCTGTCATCATTCCTACAAGATCCCGACATGGATGAAAGTCCCGAGTTACAATAAAGTGACTAGTAAAAAAAGAGCAATATATATTTTTATAGGTCAGTAGAAACATTTTATTGTTCCAGGTGATCTATTTCCTCTCTGGCTTTAAAACACAGCTTCTAACAAATGGAGAGATCATTTACAACAATCAATAATTGTGCAAAGTTGATTTTATCCTTGGAGTGACAGTTCACAGTGTGGATAATTTTACACTCTGATTCCATCACTGCAGCTCAGAATAACATAAGACAACTGTGTGATGATAAATGGGAAAAAATGAAAGATTGTCTTTTATTAGAAACATAATCCACACACTGTTAATTAGCTCCCATGATTATAAATGTAACATTTGGGTCAGATAGACCTCATCAGTCATTAACTACTTTTCCACTCTTTGCTTCAGTAGCAGAAACAGTATTTTAACTTTTTTATGTGGATTATTCATAATTGTTTCTTTATCATCCAACTAAATAGCAGAAATATTCATTCTATACTTAAGTCATATATAATGATTCCTACATGTATTTTAAACCTTAGCCTACTTTTAATATGTGGAAATCATTTCTAGTGTTTCTATATCTTCTTATTCTGATGCATGATTACAGGCTGTTTACATTTCATTTAGTTGAATATAACTTTTTGCTGTCCCTAAAAGAGAAGTTGTCCGCAGGTACTTGGTAACACTGTTCATCTCACATATTTCATGTTTCTGATGATGTTGCTCATAATTAACAACCCTGTGTCTTTCACATGAATGCACTCATGGCTGGATAGGAAAACTTGAAGTTGACTGAGCAGGTTGAAAATAGGGATGTGCGGAGAGCCCAGTATTTGAATCCATATTTGTTGAGGCAACAACATTATTTATAATTGTATTTGAATAAAAGTGGAATTAGGCATAAAATCCAGTTTTTGTCAGGTTGCTCTCCCCCCTTACCTGTTGCTGTGGGAATTTCTGTCCCTGCCTCTGAGTTCTGCCTGCCTGTTCCCTGGTCTTTGTCTGCTTGTGGCTGAGAGACATCCAGGTTCCTGCTCTGCTGCCTGTTTACCTGCTGCTGAGGCAGCCCAGCCTACGACACCCTGCCTACGGCCTTCCAGCAGTGAATACTCACCAGAACTGTGTTTGTCTGACTGTGCTACTATTGTCTTGACTTTTTGTGGAATAAAGACTGTAAAATATTTACTGGTGTCGTTTGCACTGCAGTTGGGTCAATCCTATATCTGTTAGTTTTTTTTTATTATGCTTTTAATTTTAGGATTTTAAAGTGCTAAAATACGTCTACTAAAAGGAGATCCCCACAACTCAAATCTCTCAGATCATAGATGACTGTACTGACTACTGAACTAAAGCAAGTGCATTGCCAATCTCTGGGGAACACACCCAACTCTGGGAGTGATATCCAAATTAGGAAATGTGCATCATGTAGCAGATGGATGTGACTCCCCTCATTGAGACCTGCTGATAGACATAACAATGGAGCAGATTAGAGAGACTGAGATAGCAATGTAACCAACCTGTGTGCTGGTATTTAACTTTTTTTTCTTCAAAAACAAATTATTTTTTAAAATATTTGTATGAAATGTTCATTTAAAAGAGAGACAATTTGGATTTGGGCACACCCCTAGTTGATAACCAGCTTCGTAGTACTGGTTATCTCGACAGCCAATGTTGGGGTCAGCGAAACCAACCAATCAACGAAAAGATATCCTGGGTATGTTGAACTTGCTTCATAGTACAGGCCCCAGTACCCGAAACTGTGCACACACCAACTACACGGAAATCAGGCTCTAGAAATCTCACCACCCACTGATCAACACACAACTGAATCCAGCCCAGTGACAATTTAGTGGCTGGAAGAAGAGAAAAACTAATCTGCCACACGTTCATTACTCAATCCCAGGCCTCTGCCTTTCTAGCACAGTGTCTCTTCCATGTAAACCGAAGAGATTTACCAAATCCATGTTAAACACTAATTTTATGCAAGTATTGAGTCCATACTGTGTTCACACTGGAAAAGATGCTAACAACTCTAAAACATTCAAACTAAGTGTGTACTATGGAGAACCAGCTCAAAGAGCACCACAGAAAACAAAAAGAACTATTACATTCATCACTTTCTGAAGTTTATTTGGCAGTGGCAAGGTCACAGTAGATTCATGTCTCGCAGCGCAAGTATCGCATCATGTCTTGCGAGGTAAGAATGTTGATTTCTTGTATACTAACTGAAAAAAACTGTATATACTATAGAGATAAGTATACAAGTATGCAATATTGTGTATTGAGACACAGTCAATGTAAAGGTTAAACAAACAAGATAACGTGGGTGTTGGAAAACAAATTTTCCCATTTTGTACACACCCAGGCAAGGAGTTTCCCTCCGCTTCCAGTCTAATGCATCTCACTCATGTAACATAAGACTTCCTGACTTCAGCAACTCATGATGTAAAAGGTTTGTAATATCAGAAAAACAAAATAATGAAAGGAAATTTTTTAAAGAAGTTTGTAGTTTTCAAATAGCATAACTGAGGATAATACGTTACATGGATATTACATTTATATATACATTTACATGCATGTAATACATTCACTTGTTTTTCTGAATCAATGAGATAATTATCTTCTGAGAAATGTTTTCATGAAAAAAAAAAAATCTTTAGTTGAATCTAGTTTTGTTTTGGTTTTGGTTTGACAGACTGGGAGATACTCATGTGTACAGACACCTCAGAACAGGCAAGAATGTTTCATCAAAGCCTGACAATAGATGAAACAAACACAACAGACTTCCTACAGAGCTAAGAGGTTATTTTAGTTTGCAATTTTCACAAACAGACACAGTGGGCTGATTTGACTTCAATACTGTTAGAGAGAAGATCTGGATCAGTAATCTTTAGGATTCAACCAATAGCCCAAAACAAAAATTACAACAAACAAACATGGAAAAAAGCACAATGCACTATGTTCATAAAAGAACAGAGAGAACATGAAAGAAAACACGTATATGTATCTTTCAGGACCTTTGCCTCGCTCAGAGGCTATCCTTACTGTAATTATGCTACTTTAGGTACAATGAAGTTCAGACAGTGCTCTTACCGCAGTCAGGATTTTGAGGTATCCCAGTCATTCAGAAAAACAGATTTTTTTTTTCATGAAAACTTTTCTCAGAATTCTGAGATAATCTTGCAGAAAAGATTAGAAATTTTTTCTCAAGTGAATGCCTTATACTTTCGTACATTTATACTTGTGTACATAAAAAAATAAATGGATTCATTTGTTAATGGGGTGGACAAAATACACCGTTCAATATAATGCACTCCAGTACACCACCACCAAAACCCACTATAGCCTTAATAATTAACATAAAGTATGTAGATGGATAGATGGATATTCTATTGCCAGTACATTTGACCAACAGAACAACAACAAATTACAGCCAAAAACATGACACTAATATCAATCTTCTCATTATACTCTTCTCACTATACACTCTACTTAAACCACATTAAAGGTTAATATTTTACGCCGCACTGTTACTTTTATTCTCTTCTTTTATCTGTTTTATTTCCTTTTTTAGCTTTTTTTTATTTCTAAATGTAACATTTTAATTGTTTTATGTCTTTTTATCTGTCTTGCTTTTAAATTCTGTTTTAATGCCTTTTATGATCTTTGTAAAGCACTTTGAATTGCCTTGTTGTTGAAATGTGCTATACAAATAAACTTGCCTTGCCTTGCCTTACTCAAAGAAACAAAATCAAAAATCAGCGTATTTCCTAAATTGTTCAACTACTGCTTTAATGTCCCTGCAGTGGATCACACTCTCGCCCTGCATGTATTTGCAGACAGAATTAAGTATTCATGAGCTAGCTGTCAGTATCACCTCTTGTTTGTCTTCTTTATCTGGTAACACAGAGCAGCCTGTGGCTCAAACTATAACTTCACTGCTGTTTCTCCAGACAGCTGATACAGCCCAAGACAATGCAGCATTGTTATGTTAAATGGTTTTCTCTGTCTGTTGTGCCAAAGCAGATAACACCCGTAATATAAAGAAAAAACTGCCACAAGTGGCACTTAACAGAGTTCACAACCTATGGGACAAATAACTTGACCATGAGAATATTTTTATTATTTGCATTGTGAATTATCAGATCATTTTCATCTCAAAGGAAGCGCATGTCCATGGGTTTTTCTGGGAAATCTTTCACTCTGAAGGTTAGCCAATGTGTTTAGCATCATCTAATGCGGTCTGGCACACGGTTATTAGTATCGACTTCGATGGAGATGGTTTTAAAGATTTGCCTTTTACGTTGGACTACAGCCAACATGTGCTTCTTAAACCTGATTCTCTAACATCAGGTGTGGATTACTCTAATATTATAGAGTAACTTCTTTATCCTTGTTTTTTTCATCTTTATTTGGGGACTATGAACATGCAATGTGTGTGCTTTTCTGTAGTGGGCAAAGTTTTGTTGACAGACATAGAAACTTAAATGGCAGAAACGACTGTAAGTTCATGTTCAAAAGATTATTATTGATTCTTAAGTCAGTAACTGAGAAAATGGTTCTGGGCACCGCAACCCCACACATTTCCACTTAATTTGGCTGATTAGACCAAACCAGGTTGACTTTGGGTGGAGCTAAACTGGGAATAGAACTTTCCTACATCAGACTGACTATTGGTACTCACCATCAGTATCTCAAAACACCTGCACCCACGGGTAAGTATCACAGGGTATTTCACTATGTTTTGTACAATTTATAATTAATTATTTAGTATATAATTTAATAAAACTAACCATGTAGCAAATGAGCATATTTAATCAGCTAAGGTGCATATATGAAAGCAGCATAAGGTGTTAGCCAAAAGGTGTCTGAAATTATTTAGGAAATATTATTAGTAGATTAGTAGATCTAAAGTACTATTAAAAACATCTGGAGCATAGGCTTCAGTTAGCCAGTAAGTTACTTTAAAAAAAAAAATTAGTATCACTTTAACTATAGTGTTAGAGCCGCCATAATTGGATATGCAACTGTCATCGAAACAGACAGATCAGATATTCCTTGTCATTGCAATTCACACATCATTGAAAATGCAACCATCTTATACTTCTTTTTTTTTTTTAATGACGTATAACATTATTTTCATGTGCATAGTTGGCACAACTACTGTTGGCTGGAACACAAAAACAAATACAGTGAAAATGAAATGGAGGAGGAGGGCTCAAGTGAGAGGACACCTGCTGAGGTTGTCTGTCTTTTAAGCCTTTGGACAATAAAGTCGGTGCAGACTAAAATACAAGGAGGTTTTAAACATAGTTCAAACTGTCACTTGACACTTTAAAAGTGCTTCTTGTGTTACTTTCAGTTTGTTTCCCTCTGCTAAACATCCAATCTGAATGTTGAATGTCATGTTTGACTTTATTATTGTACAACTAAGGCACTTTCAGTGGGCTTTTACACCACAACGCAAAAAGAATTGTGTAACATCGCTGTACTCACATTTTCAGGAAAAATCATATATACTCTGTCAAAATAAAATGCTTCAAATATAAAATTGTATCAATGTGAAACTGGCATCTACATTTTCCAGCGTCATTACATTTTTAGCCTACAGTGGCCTATATATAATTAATTGTGCCACTGTAGTCTGGTGCTGTTCAGCAAAATGTTGGGTCTGTGCCTTTCTGATTCTTAATAGTTGGGTGTCTGCAACACAGCCTTTACTGGTATGTCAAGAGGTGGAGCTGCATTGGGATCCTCATGGATGGGGATGCCTTGTTGTAATTTTCATGTAAATTACGCAGAGTGCAGCATGCACAGAGGATTGTAGGGACCAATGATATGTCTACATCAAGACATTTTCCCAGACATCTCCATTGACCCTTTAAGCAACCAAATGCACACTCCACCAACATTCTGGTTAAAGTACTGTTGGTCTTCAGTCAGATTCCCAGTCTAACCCTGGGTAACCCTTCATCAGCCATCACTGAAGTGGGTAAGCTGGATGCCCCAGAAACATGGTGGGTACTTGTGTGAAATTGCCTATCCTTGTAGGACAGCTTTGGTGATAACTGCTCACACAACATGTCAAATGTTTTTCTCCACATTCTGAAGTTGCTGACCCACTGTTCCTGGTCAAAGGTCAAACGACATGATGGCACCAATCTTGGAAATACCTTCATCACCTCTCAGGTTCTGTCTGCTGTCAGCCTGAGATCCAGACTGAGAGAGGCTGATTGTATGAAACTGGTTTCATCTTATGAAAACCTACATCATCCATCTAGCTGAACTGCTAAACATAAGATCCAACAAACTGCTGCTCAGGTTGGTGAAGGTTTGTGCTTCTCTGCCAGAAGGCCTCAGAGCATTTGCTGAATATGATACTCTATCACACTAATGAGATGATGAATATGAGTATGTCTTTAACTCCCTGGCTGTCTCTCCAGCTGTGGGATTGTGGAAAGATGAGGAGGACATCCTGCTGTGTCAAAAGACCCCAGAGTCAGGTGATTTTGAGACCCTGGGATATCACAGCAGCATGAAGGTTTCAAACCTACACTCCTTATCAAGTGTGGAGGTGTCGAGGTGGACAATTTTTTTACCTTGGGGTGGTCCATGTACAAACCCCTCTTGTTAAACAGGGGTCAGAGGATGTCGTTCTGATGCTGACTGGGCTGCTGGCAGCTTGGCTCAGGCTGGAGTTTGAGTTTTACAGATTGACAAGAAAAGACAGATGTTTTTCTGAACATTTCAAGTGTGAATGTTGTGCTGTGTCCAGTCAGAGAGAATTCTTTAGTATTTCTGTTTTGGGTTTTTGAATGATTTAGTTTTGGTATTTTTGATAACAGCAAAACTTGTGTAAATGGAATTAACTACAAATGACTACTGTTTTATTGATTTGAGTGATTCAGGTTTAATATGCATTTAATAAAGGGTTTTATAAAATTCTAAAAAAAAAAAATCTCTCTCTCTCTCTCTTTCTCTCTCCCTGTCTCTCTCTCTCTCTCTCTCTCTCTCTCACACACACACCTCATGACTGGCATTGCTGGTTAATCTTTATTGAGGCCCTTGTTCCTGACAAATAAGTGCTGGGAACAAATAGTGAGGTGACTTGGTGATGTTAGCTGAACGCCTTTTCTTAATTAAAAAGTATGTCTTTGTTGTACCTGCACTAATGATAACAGCTATCTGTGTGGGGGAGATAAGGGGGGAGAGTGGGGGTTGTACAGGAGGGAACAAAATGAATGACACTGTCTGTCCATGTGTATGTGTGACAGAGAGAGCTCTTACTAAATTTTGTATTAATAATGCAGTACTATGTATGAAATGCATTGTGTGTCTAGATACCTAATCTATATTTATGTAAATGTAATGGGTACATACACATAGCATGCAGTGTGATGGGAATGTGATCAGGGTTCAGTATGGAGTGCAGTATGTATATATTAATGAGAATACAGGGATAGACAAAGTTATGTAAGTCACATGTATTATGGTTGATGATGCTGACAACTGTTGAAATGTTGAAAGAAGCTTCAGTGATGTCCTTACAATTGGTTTGTGAACAGATGTAAAGCTTAGATTTGGGTGTACTGCTGGTATAATTTTTGTCATTTACTGGAGCCACATAATTTGATCAAAGGGGAGGAAGTCTAGTTGGAACAAATGAGATGAGCAAGCTATAATCAATCAACATGCGTCAGTTTTAAGCTTTTACATCTCCTTAATCAGTCCTAACAGGAAGCTACAAGAATTAGCTTGCCACAAAATTTTTAAGATCTTTCATTTTCTCCTTTTTTTTCACATTTAATCAAATCTTCCCCCAAAACTGTCAAACTACAAGAATGATTGCCAGAATAGTGGCAGTTTTCCGCATAAAACTATCAAATTCAGAATCAATGTCATAAGACAATAAAAAAAACCAAGCCTCAGTCTCTCAAAAAGGCCAACTTTGTTGATTTGACTATATTTAAATTAACCAAAAATGTTCAGTTTTGCCAGAGCACTGAAGTCACACTTGCATTAACTGATTGTCATCATCTGCTTCATTGATGCTTAATCATTAATGCCTCTTCACTTGTTTGACTACCAGCTGACTACTAATGTCCAATCAGGTGTACAGTGCTTCTCCTGGTTCATGCCAGTGCCATTTTCTGCTGCAGTAAAAAAAACTTTTGCTTTTATCTGCTGTGTTTCTGAGTTGTGCTATGGTGTCCAGCTTCCTGTTTTCAGTTGTACTTACGGTGCTGTGCTGTATATTTCCACTAGCTCCCTTCCCAGTTCCACACAGTGGTTCCATCCACCACCCAAACCTCCAGCTTTCCTACCACACCATCCATCCACTGTTCCCAGAGGCTGAACCTCAATGTCTCCCCTGGAACATTTTTCCAGGGACTCTGGTTCATACCGTCTGTTCCTGGGGCAGTGCTCCCTGATGGTGAAGCTTCATCCATCCTTCTGAACGCTCCCAAGTCACATACATCATTAACCATATAATTGGGAGGACCCGAGACTGGACCACCATAGTGTGGGAGAGGCAGTCTGTGATGTACTCCTCCAAGAAGCTCTTCACTGCTGAGTTGAAGAAGATTTATGACCATGCTACTCCAGGATGTGAGGTAGTGAGAGATCTTTTCGGCCATCGCCTGAGGACAGGTGGGTGGCTGACCACTCCATTGAGTTCTGGAGCTTGGCTGCTGACAGTGGGTGGAATGATTCCTCCCTGTTTGATGCTTTCCTCCATAGACTTTCTGATTTGGTGGTTAAAGTCAGCTCTCCTCAAGCTGCCCTATGATTTAGATGCCCTCATCACCGTGGCTGTTTGCACAGGTTTGCACAGAAGTTCAATTTGTTACAGAGACCAAAACATGAAAATAAACTGCATTAAAAATCTAAGGCCATGCTAGTGGCTACTGGAGGCTACAATGTTTATAACAGTCCATAATACAAAAATGTTGGATGGAGTGAACACAATGGCAATCTAAAATGAGTAGAACTAGTGTGAATAAAAGAATATAAGTTTGCCTGAGGATGGCACTAGAGGTGTCTAAAATGGAACTGGGTCATTAATATGATGACTAAATTATATGCCAAATTTAGATTTGTTAGATTTGATACTGGTCTAATGCTTGGGTGGGTGTGTCATAATGGAAGACAACACAGCATCTGAGAAAATGACTAGCATGTCAGGATTTTTTTTTTTTTGCCTTCTCTCAATGTCTACAATGTTTTCTGGAGAGGAGAAAGAGTAACAGTGAAGTCAGTCCCTGGAACATACCTCATGATTACCTATGTATGCCATGCAAATCATAAACATTTATGACTTGAAACACCATATAGTCTGTTCCCAGCATGAGTGTCTAAAAGTGACTGATGACAATATCCACAGCAGAGTTAATGTAAATTCTTTTCATGTATCAATGAGGCACTAAAAGAAAGGTCGGGAAGTCACCAAAACATTAGGATTCATGCTCTGGGGACCATAAAGATAGACACAAACAGTAAATGGGCCCCACTGCTGGTTTTGTATGTATAGTCAAAAGCCTTATATAAAACCCTTCCCTATTTGCTGCATATTTCACTACATACTTCTCTTGTGTATCATATTTGTTGTGACCTCTAATGTTTGGTTTCAACATATAACCCTGGTATGAACACTTATGTTTACATTGCCCAAAGTCATATTTACATTACCCAAAGTCACATGTCAAGAGAAGAAAAAGACAACAGCAGCCTCCCAGCAAAATTAGAATCATCATCATCATCATCACAATACTGTGGGGAGAATGTCATATTTATATACATATAACATCATCGGTATGGCTAATAACACTGTCACTGTGGGTTAAAAATGACCTTGGGTAGAAGTGTCATTGGCCTAAGTAGATGTCATCACTATGAGTAGAAACATGATGATGATAGCACCACATGTGTCATATTGTTATTGCTGCTATAGAAACTTTGTACTACTTTATAAATTTCTCAACAAAACTTCAGTACAAAGTTAAGAGGCTGTGTTATGTTGCACAACAAGCTAGCAATAAGCTTGAAGGAACATGTCATCCAGTGCAGCAGTGTGGCTCACTGATGTGTTTTCAATGGTTTTGTGGACAACAGGTCTAAAGAACAGAGGAATGAAATATAGAAAATCACCAGCATTACCTTTAAGGATCAGCAGGATAATGTAAATCTGGGTGGGAGATTTGAATGTTTTGTACATGCTCTTACCCCATTACCACCACCATTGTGGTGCCGACAAGCAAGGCCCGAAACCCTCAAATGCTTCAGCAGAGCTGCTCAACAGCCAGTGGATCAGACTTGGGATGGGATAGGCTCTTCAAATGGTGTTAAGTGGTGGCTAGACTAGCTTAGACTAGGGTGAAAAGTATTGTAAAGTAAAGGGAGTATTGCAGTGCTGGACTGGGGAACCAAGCTGCTGCTTGCTGACAGACAGCTGCTGAGTCCCAGTGAGCTCTGCAGGAGGGAGTTGGCTAGGGAGCAGAGCCGAAGAGTCCTGCATAGTCCTCTTACCGGTGGGAGGAGTTGCTGCTGTATTTATGCCTTTAGATGACGATATTTTGAGTGTGGATGGAGCAGCTACAATATTAGCATAACTCTGATCAATCTGAACTCAATTCAGAAAACTAGCATTTTAACAGTTGTTTGCTTGATGAAGGATGAATTCAGGGTTTTTACAAATCAACATCATGATGTTGTTATTTCAGCATCTTTTGGATCCTTTTTTTTGCAATTAATCACAGCAAAATCTAAGTTTATATACACTCACACCAGTCATTCTGAACAGGGCTGTTAAAGCAGGATGAGAAGGTTGCTGTGGTGCTTGATATTTGTGGTATTTCAAGCAAAGCATCTCATATACGTTTTATGAGGACTCCAGGGAACTGTGTTAATATGGCCCCTTTAAGGACATGTGGAACGTACCCTTCAGTCAAGTGGGGACAGTCGCAAAATATGAGGCCAATTCCACCTTAAAAATCTGATATCTATCAACCACTGAAGAATTCTTCTGGTTCGTTTCACTAGAGCTCTCCCTGCTTCAAAATGACAGTTTCAGATACAGTACTTGACCTTTTAACTTCTCATTTGTCTGACTCATGGTGGGCACTTGACCGCTCATTTTTATATAGTACTCTCTCTCCTTGGATCTAGAGAAACCATGACATTGATCAGCACCGTGTTTTCTGTAACTGATGGAAAATCTGAAGGAACAGAGGTCACCAGTGAGCTTCTTGTAGGTTCTTGACTGTTTGAAACTCATTGTCCTCATGACGCATCCATTATAGAACACAGACCAGTAAAATGTCAGTAAAAAGTCAGACAAGCACAATTCAGACATTACCAGTTTTTTTTACTAATTTCTTCAGATTAATGTCAAATGTTTTAGGTACAACTTGGGTGCCAGTTTTAATTGCATAAGTAACATTTTGAGTCAAATGTTACACATTTCTGAACCCTCATGCTGTGATTCTCAGAGGGTCTGAATATGACATCATCTACAGTACTCATCGACTAATTTTAAGGAAAATGTAGCTTTTAGCTATTTTTATTTATTTTATTTTCAAGATGAAAACACAGGAATCAGATGTCACCTCCAATCTGATTTCAGCTCTTGCAGTCTTGGTATATCTGTAAGTTGAGTTTAAAGGACATGTTCATAATTTTGTGTGTCTTAAAACAACAGTCAGGTGTCCATATGAATAGTGAAACAGGTTTTCCTCACTGTAATCATTCCTCCATCCACAGTGTGCCCACACAGTCAGTTAGTTTAAAATACATGTAAAAGTAGATGTGAAGCTTCTATGTGAAGCTTCGCGTCTGAGTTAGTCATATCAAGTGGATATCTGACACATTTACAGTCTTTTTAGCATCAAATTCCCTCTTTGTGTTTCACTGTTGAGCTGCAGGTGGAAGTATAGTAACAAAGAGGGACTTTGGCACTGAAAAGACATAACATTGAAAGATCTACTTGATTTGAAGCTCCATATTAGCTTCAGATAAACTTTTAAATTAAATTATTAATTTAATCCATCCACAAAATTATTAAATTTAAATATTTTTGCACAGAAGGAGGACTGTGGATTTTGTCCTCTATCACTTCTATTGTAAGTACATTATATGAAATCTATATGAAATACTCCCTTGTACAAACCATTCAGATATCTATGTATTTAGACTGAATTCCTTTAAGGTACTGTAGGTAGGCAGTGATTATTAAATGAAGGCTGGTACAAGAGATGGCAGTGTCAAATATGGATGGATGGATGATGGATTCCCACAGTGGTTTGCACACCAGCAGTGTAAAGAGAACGTTGATACAGAATGTGCAAAGTGTGTTAGTGCTGCAGAATGAAACACTTGGACAGCTCTGTGACTGCCCTCCTCTACCTCTGCAGTCTGTAAAGGCAGAACACCTGTCCATCTCTGCCAACACCTGGATAACAAATGCCATGGAGCTCTGTCAATCTCTACACCTGTGGACAGATGCAGCAGGAACCAGCAGCCTCCCACATCCTCCTGAAAGATGCTTTTTTTTACCACTTTACCAGGTATACTTCCTCCTCAGCTCAGCAGGAAGCTGGGCCTCCAGTATGGCCCACCAATAGGAGCAGTTCCATATAAGCAGAGAAGCTGCTTACCAGCCTGTCCCCTTCTGATTTGTAGAGGCAAGGGGCACCCTAAAACTAGAAAATAAAATGTACTCTTCTACATAGCACTTTGCAAGATGTGGCTGTCAGTGTGTTATTTATACTCATGGATATCAGCAAAAATGACCTTTTACTGATTATATGGCATTTGAAAATATTCCCTATTGTCAACCCTCTTGGAGCACATTTGCCTCTCATTCCAAGCATGTCACAGGCATGTAAAAATTCCCATGACAGATCCATACAGTGTTCGGTCTCAGTACAGGTTTTACAGACTGTGGAGTGAAACTATAAAGCACATGAATGCTCTCTCCTATCTCTGATCAAACAGAAAATCATATAGGAATAAAACACATTACGACTAGCTGTGGTCATGGAAGCAGTGACTGGAGAATATCTGATTTTTCATAAAAGAGCAGCCCGTGAACCAGTATGTCATATCACCCTGAACTCTGCAGAGTGTTTTCTAGTGGCACAGTGACATAAGACAGCTTGTAGGCTGTGTGTTAATTAATCTTTGTTAGGGAGAAGAAAAAAAAACATGTCTCTCACACAGACGCAGATGAAATATTATTCCCACACTGAACCTGCATGGTAGACTGCCTTTTATGATCTATATCAAAGAGTGCCTGAGAAGCAATAAAACAGAGGACTTGATAGAGTCAGTGTGTGTGCGTATGTGTGTGTGTGTGTAAGAGAAGGGGGGAAGCTGTCACGTCACATCATCACACTTATTAACCCCTCCACCCCCTCCCCATTATCGCTGGTGACGTAAGCCGCACAAACTACTTAAACGACCCCGCGGAGCCAAAGCAGCAGCAGTACAGCGGACAGTTTGAACGTCTTGACGAGAGTTAAACGCGTCTTTGTTTGTTCCTCTGACAACAGTCCGGGTGCTCCGCTTTGTCTGTCGGAAAACAGAAGACAGAGAACGAGGAGAGAAAGTATAGGACTGTGTGCGCGCGTGTGTGTGTGTGCGCGCGTGTGTATGTGTGTTTGCTGCCGGCCGCGTGTCGCACAGGGAACAGCACGCGAACACATTGGGAGCACGAGCTCGCGCCACTCACTTTCCCACTCTGCTGAAGAGGAAAAGCACCGAAAGGCTTAAATATCGTTAAAAACAATACAGAGGTAAGATCATAACTTCTTTATTTTCAGTAAACTTCTACTGCTATTAACATCCTACAACTAATAATAATCAGAATTATTCGCTTAAACTGTATGGCGTGCTTATTTGAAAATGATTTTACACTTTTATTAATATTTCATTTTTATTACTCATCATTAAGACTAGTTGTAGGCTAGTAGTTTTGGTACTAAGTTGTAATGGTAAAGTAGTATTAATGATAGAAATAGATTATTTTAACATTATTGTCTTTTTTCTGCGATTTTTTAAATTATAATTATTTTTTTTAATGTGAACTCTAATGTTGATAATCTGAAAAAGTTTTGTAATTGTTGTGTTTTTGTCCTCTTCTTTGGTCAGTCCATGGCTGCCTCCGCGCACAGCAGCTGCGTGTGGATGCTGCTTCTGGGCACCTGTGTGTCGTTGGTGGTTGGAACGGACTGCGGGAAGGAATGTGCACTGTGTGTGTACCGTCTGCTGGAACAGCAGTCTGGTTTCTCCTCTTTGGTAATGTCTCTACATTGTATTATGATAAAGTATATATATTGTTTTTTGGTTTTTTTTTGTTGTTGTTGTTTTTTTTCCAAAACATAATTAGAGGTAAACTAGTAATTGATGTTAGTGAGGCTACAGAGACCGCAGTCTGGTGCCTCAGTTCTGATCAATTTGATCATAAATGAGATACAAAGTCAAACCTAGAGAGGCGAACAGCAGTCTGGTTTCTCCTCCTTACAAAGTTATAATGATATAATTCAATCATCTATCATACATGCAGGTACCAGCTAATAATAGTACCAGACACCTAACTAAACTGTAATGACATATGGTCAAATATGTGTGGACTCATTTTGAAAATAATTAGAAAATACTTCTTCCTTTCCGGTTTAAGAGATTTATTTGCTTTCTTTTCCTTTTATGTTCCCACTCATTCCTGCTTTTTATTCCACTCCTCTCTGCTCATTTCCTTTTCTATTCTGTTTTACTTCATTTTCTGTCTGTTCATTAAAAAAATCACCCATCCCTCCATACTTTCCATTCCTCCTCATTTCTTCTCATTTTATTTCCTTGCTTCTCGTCTTGTCCCATCTTCATCATTGTCTTCTCAGTTTTTAGATGATTGTGATTATGTTAATATTCCCCTGTAGAATTCAATATCATTAAACATTTTTAGGGTTTGTCTTTCGTTTTCTTTTCTATATCACGAGTCCCTTTTTGCTGCGCTCCTTCTCCATCCTTTTATTTCTTCATCCATCCTCTTTTCTTATTTCCACCCCTTCTTCTTCATTTGTGATGATAATCATATGATTATTGTTCTGTAGACTTAAATCCAAAAATCGCAAAACTGGCAGATTTTTTTTTTTTTTTTTTTTTTTACTGAAGTCTTCCCTTTTCTTGTGTTATTCTTTCTTTTCTCCTCCCCCTCTCTTTCCACTCTTCCCTCACCCTCTTTTCATTTCCCTTCCTTCCCTTTCACATGCCTGCTCTCCTAATCTTTGGATCACCGCTGTCATTAATATAATTGCGACTAGATTTCCAACAACAAAAAAAGCTTAAACACAAGTATATTTCAGTATTTTTTTTTCAAACTTGAAATAACTCAGATGAAAATCTCAAATGTGAGATTTTCCATTATGGATTATTATTTCTCTCTCTCTCTCTCTCTCTCTCCTTTCTTCTCCATCCATGTGTGCTGCACCACCACACATCCCTCCTCCACACACACACACACACACAACATATAGGATTATGATAGGCTCATATATACATCCCAGTGTGTTTAACTGTGGGTTTTATGACTGCTCTGAGATCTCCCATATGGTGTCTGACTGGTTTAATGGTGAGCACAGTAGAATGTGCTAGTTGGGCTAGTATGTGCTGTTTTGTTGTTGTTTTTTTTTTTTTTTTTTTTGCAATTATATATGTGCTATAAGACTAAGCGAGACTGGGCATATGTATATTTAAAATATTTTTTATCAAATTTCAAACATAAAAAACAAACATTAAATATGTGAGACTGGGCATATGTAGAAGAATTAAATACATAACTTAATAAGGATATTCAATATGATGTAAATTATACTACAAAGAATTAATTAAGTGTTTTATACAAAAAAAAATCAGTATGATTGTATGAGTGAAATGTGATGACAGTAGAAAAGACTAAAGAAGATTTTATCAAAGCAAATCTTCATTGAGCACTTATTTCAACTGAATCTCTGAGAAGTTGCCCATATGTTAGTCTTTGTTATCTATTTCCCTCACTATGAAATTATTTATTGTCTACTTCCCATCTTGGCCACCAGAGGGTGCTGCTGCCCTCCACCCTCCCAGCCCCTCGGGTGCCAATATGTCCTCAATTCAATTTTTCTGTTCATTAATTCTGTCTTCATAAGCCAGCGGCACTGAAAGCTCAGCAAGAATCCCTCCTCTTTCTGATGGCTCCAATAAGTGAAATCCAATGACACGTTTGAGGTTGGGAGCAGGTTGTTGTGGTGGTATTCAGCCCCCGGGACCCAGCGGATGCCTTTAGTCTGATGATACTCCTACTACTGGGGCTGTATGGACTCACATAGTTATAGGATGACTTGGAAAAAATGGGTGTCAGGATGGGGAACACGCAGCATTTATCAGCTTCCATTAGATGCATAGGATAATGTGTCAGTGGGTGAGGCTGTGATAGATGGTTTTAAGGAGGAGAGTGGTTGTTAAGGGAGTAAGTGAGGGATGTTTTCGATAAAAGGGGCTGTTGTGTTTTCCCAAACCATCTGTTGACTGTTGTAATCTCTCCCTTGTCAACTTTTTTTCTCTCCATTGCAGTCTTTGTCTGTTGTTCTCTATCTGAACACAATCTGTGAATGCAAGATAGATAGCAGACATCTCCCTGTGTCTTTCTGTCTCCTTTTCTGTGTTTCAGTTTCAGTAACAATTCATCAAGGTTTTTAGGCATGGTGTAATATGGCTGCGGTGGGCAAATGGAACAAAAACAGTGGATGGAATGAGCCACATAGATTGAAAATCCATAAGCCTTATTTGATTGAAATTGAATTTCTTCTCACCACTATTACAACTGGATGATTGGTTCATGGCCACAAAAGGCTCCTCTATCACAATGAATTATAAAATGAGTAATTTCCATGATCTATTTGATGGGTTGATGGAAGAAACTCTGTGAACCCACAAAAGTCAGGGCCACAACTATTAATTCATTTCTTTATCAATTAATCTGTCAGTATATTTTTTTAGTCTATAGAATTCCAGAAGACAGTAAAAATGGCCGCCATCAAAATTTCCCAACCAGCAATTTAAAACCCGGAGATATTGATTTTTGACTTAATGAATCAGCTAGAATGGCTGAAATCAACGAATTAATTAACGTGACTTATCGTTTCAGCTCTAAAATGAATATAAACAAAATTGTCAAAGCCTGAAAATAATTCACTTTTCATGTTCTCAGTTATTTTACATCTCAGATTAGTAAACTGACATTTTAGAGTGAAATGAATCGGAAGTCAAAAGGAAGTTGTCAGGACAGACAAATATTGCAGGAATATAGACCTATTAAAGTGTATTGTTAAACAGATATTATTTTTTTTAAATGTATAAAATAATAGCCATAATTATTCAGAAATCTTTTCACCTTGATAAGGAAACTATATTAACCTAACACATAATAACTTGAGGGAAATTAGGCATAAAAGCATTCATATTGTAAAGATACTGAACATTAGGTCCAATTATTAGTTTGAAAATAGCAGTAATTATTGATGATGTCATCATCATGGTCTCTGATGATGACGACATCATCTCTGCCACAGGATACATAATACCACTATTTTCACATAGTAACACTCCCCATGGCTAGTAAACTGATCTCCATGGATTACTATATGGATTACTTATATAAAAAACTTCACATAATATATTGTATCTTGTTTGTTTAAGCTGTACACAAACAAAATGTAAACATATAGATGTTGTGGTTTCAGGAGGAGCCACACAACACAACAGCAGTCACGTGCAGTGACAGTCCCTTCCATTGAGGCCCTTCAGTTTACACAGGGGTTTAAAGCTTTAAATGAGCCACATTTTAACCTCATATGTCAAGTTTGAAGGTCTTTAAAAGTATAAAACAGAGAGGTTCTTCCGCCTAGTGACAACAGTGTGATTGAGATGCTAACGTTTCAACAGGAGCTCAAAGCTAGCCAGAAAAGCAGCTCAGTTCATTATACTGGAAAAAAATGATTTTGATAGAGACAGTGTTTGAATATGATTATATGTAAGTCATGGTGATCATTTTGATTTTTCCAGACATGCTCACTTGAGTGTGACGGCGGGTTGGACAGTCAGAAGCTCCGCCTCTGCCGGGACATCCTATTGGAGGAGGAAAACCACATTCCCCTCGAGGAGGACCCCCGCCAACAGCAAGAACAGGAAGCAGCAGCGAGCACCATTACGGCTGACGATGAGGACGCAACATCACCAGAACACCTGCTGGCCAAGAAGTATGGCGGCTTCATGAAGCGCTACGGTGGCTTCATGTCTCGCCGCTCCTCCTCTCCAGAGGGGGCACTAGAGGATGCTGGAAACCAAGACGAGGAGGCAAATGTCCGACTGGAGATCCTAAAGATCCTCAATGCAGCGGCTGAGCACAGCAACGAGGGGGGCGAGGCAGTGAAGAGGTACGGAGGCTTCATGCGTCGGGCTGAAGGAGGTGTGGCACAGGGCGACCTGCTGGAGGCGGTGTTAGGCCGTGGGCTGAAGAAGCGCTATGGAGGGTTCATGAGGCGTGTTGGCAGGCCTGAGTGGCTGGTGGACAGCAGCAAGAACGGGGTGGTGTTGAAACGTACATGGGAGAACGGCAGCGAGCTACACAAGAGGTACGGGGGGTTCATGGACTAGGATGCCACGGTTATGACCTGTCACTCTCCCCCACCCCTCTAGCCCCCTCTCTTCAACCAATCACCTTGTAGTCTGGACTTGTTGGTGTCTGAATCAACTGCCCACCCACCCCACTAATTACATTGCATCATCTGGCTTTGTATAAACGTGCTGCTGCCTTCTTCAGTGGTTCAATTGGTCCTGTAATGATAGAAAAGATAAACAAATATCGTTCAGATGTTCAAAAATCATTCTTTGGCTGACATTTCTGGTCTGTTTTTGGTTTCCATGATGATATTATTTATTAAAAGAATATGTTGATCGAGGTGTGTCAGTCGAGTGTTTTAAGTCCAGTGGCTTAGGTTTTGTTTGAGAAATGGGGACAACACCATGGGTTCTTCAAACCTGTCCATCGTGTCACACATTGTTAGTTATTGTGTTTTCTATAATAATCTTAGTTTAACAAAAGAATAAATAAAAATGCCTCTATGTTGATTTCTATAAAATAAAAGTTACACTTAGTTTGACCTGGGGTTATCTGACCTGATACTCCACATGATACTCAATGATGAATAATGTTGCGATTGCATCTTCACTAGAACCAGCACTGTTCTTAACTGCCCTGCAGTGGACTCATGTTTAATTCTAGTGTGTTTCTTGATCATCAAAAATACAGATTCAAAGCTCTTTTTTTTCCCTAAAAACATGCAAAGTAGAATAGATTTAGCCCTCAGCAGTTCCTCTCCCAAAAAGATCCACCAGTCAGAGGACAGGGCAGCCTGTACGTAGTCGGAGAGGCAAAACCCAGGGCAAAAATTTCCCTGCATCTTGTCAGACATTGTATGTTTTTATTAATTTTGTTAACTGTTATGCAATTCACACTACACATTTGGTCTGCCTTTCTGCATGGCCAAAAACACGTCTATACTCACACTGCACATATTAAATCACCCGGACACAGTGTGGGTGCTTACATTGACAGTAAAGCCCTAGTTGCAATAAAGTGTATTCAAACAGGACCGCTGTGTCTTCCAAAAGTGTTGACAAAGAGGAAAAAGGTGACATTATTTTGTGAAATTCTACTTTGAATGGAAAGCAACAAGGAAAAAAGAGAGAATATGAAGTCACAGATGGCTGCAAGATTGAGACAATGCAGGTGCAACAAAGTATTTTATTTTATCTTCTCACAGTCACACTCGTGCTTGCAGTAAAATATTACTGCAGTAATATTAAAAACAAAGCTCATTACAGTTTCACAGCAGCCATGTGGGCAACTGGGACTACAACAGGAATAAACTTTTGACTTTATTGTGCTTCTATCCTTGATAATTTAACAGTGTTCCAGGACAGGCTGACTGCAGTCTCATATTTATTTTTGTTGACCATTCAATCAATCAATCAATCAAAATATCTATCTATCCATCCATCCATCTACTGCTTAAACTGTAAAATAGCTGACATGCCGGAAATCCAATCAATCGTACCACAACCAAACTTGATCAATGAATTAAATCAGCTTTAATTATATGTGCTCCTTAAACGTTGTCTCTGCAAGTACACAGTAAAATTTGAAGGCAAACCCAAATGAGCCAACACCTTCACTCATCTGGAATTTAGAGATTTAAGAGATTGTGATTATTAATTCTATTACCATTTGATTTCAACTTTACAATCCAGTTCTCCACCAGTCTCTTGTTGATGTTGTCTGTCCTTGTCAGGGTTATTTGACCCTAAAAGATGGAAAGACCAGTTTTTGCAACTGCCAAATATGAATATGTAGACCACAGTAGGCTGGTAAGAGTTCAGGGCTGCACCACTGTCTTAATTTCCACAAATTATGTGACTGTATCTAAGACCTTACTCAGATTAGACTTTACACAATAATATATATTGTGTTTGGCTTCATAAGGGACTGTAGCCACCTAGTTAATGAGTTGTATGACATCACCATTTTACAATAGCCTCACACAATCACAACTTCAACTCTTTACAAATATAATAAGGCAATGTAATGAACCCACTTCAATATAAGTTTCATACTGAGAAACATTAAATGAACAAAAGCATCTGCTTGCTAAACTCAATGTGAAGTTGCTCTACATGAAGTTCATCTAGGAGAAGGCCTGGCCAGTACATTTGGTTTAGGTGTGATGTAAGGCTTTAAACGTGTCAGGCATTCATTGAACTTTCCCCATCAGTCTGAGAGCAGGACGTTAGCTGCATCTCAATTCAGGATCTGGATCCTTGGATCTCATTTCAAAAGGCTACTCTCAGGACACAACTAGTGTATCCTTTACAGCCATCAATACCAAATCACTGTGCACTGGTCAGTTGTTAAACAGGTAATATGATACAATCAATGCTTCACTGATTTAACATTGCACTCCTATAACATTGTCATAATAGACAGTTTCTTGCAAAAAGGATCAGAATCAATGCAGCAGAACAAGAGATATCATATTTTTTTATTCTACACATTCTTCTGCCTTGTCAAAACCTGGCAACTACATCACCCACAATGCAAGTTGGCCATTGACAGTATGGTTGGAGATTGACACTTTGAAATGTGCTAATGAGTAAAACTGTTCCCCTGTGAAGGGAAAAAACTGCATTGAGGGGTTTTCAATTAAAAAAATAATAATGCAGGCTACAAAGGCTCAACATGTCAAAAGATAATTGATGATAGACAACATGTAAATAAAGGAAACATTTCTTAAACCAGCTATTTTAACTGTGCTGAGCATCAACAACGGGCTTCACTTTCATTCCAGGAAATGTGTTTTCGAGGGACATGCAGGGAAGTGTGGTCGCACTCAAATCGGATCTTCAGACTTCTCACTACACTGTTTCACTCCACTGAACACACAGTCCAGTTCAACCTTTATTTCTCCCCTTCCAAATCAGTGACTCATATAACTGGATTATGATGGTTCACAGATTATGATTAGAATGAGGCTAATATTATGCTTAAATTTTAGAATGTGGTTAGAGGTTAAACACAAAAGTAATCACTGGAAGTCTAATCAGCTCAACATGTCCAGATGAGCACTGTGTGAGGCCCCCGGGGCAACGATGAGCAGCGGGCCCCTACTAACCTCCATTTACTTGTACATTGTGTATGTGCAGTATACATATGTATGAAGATTCTGTCATCTTCAAGCATGCATCAACATGTTCTAATCCCATGGAGGTCAACTGCATAAACGTGTGTGTGTGTGTGTGTGTGTATGTGTGTATTTTTCTTTGTACTTTTGGCCTTCCTAGCGAATCATTGTGGCTTATTTAAAGGTAAACCTCAGATGTACTTTATTGGAATCATTTTGAAGCCGCTGAGTCAAACAACGATCTGAACAGTGAGGTTGATTGCGCCATCAAATGCTAACAGGCCCATTACTTCAGCAGTCAGTGATTGCAGTAATCCACAACAGCTTCCATTGAATCTTAAATGACCTGGCCATTTCTGAGCCAGAGAGCCAATTATGCATCTCTAAAATAATTGGATACATAAAAATCCAAATGCTGAGCAGTAACAGCGAATGTCCATTCACATAGAGAAGGTGAAGCAAGTTTGAGTAAAGTGGGGGCCTGGCAAATCAATACAGCCATTTATATCAGAATTTCCTCTGGCTATTTCCCTTTGAAAGACACAAGGGCTTTCAAAAATGCATTTATTCCATCTGGTGATAAAATACAATCTTAATCAATCTATGTACCTTGAATTTACCTAAATACACAGCTAGTCCAAATACCTTCATTTATACAGCGTTAAAGTAAGGTTCTTTGAGGTTTCTCTGGTTAAAGTAGAGGCTTGACAAAAACCCTGTAGCTCTTAAGACGTTGTACAGGAAGTTGACAACCTTAGGTAACCTTTGTAAAAGTGAGATGCATGTGAAGGCACTGTCATATTCTCACTGTCATGAACACCATCACTATCCCAACACCAACGCCCATGGTCTTGGGCACCAACTTGGCTCAGCAGGGGGCACTGCCTCCCTGGTGAACTTTGAGGCGTAAAACATGACAGAAATGTGTCTCTTGTTGAACCTGACCATTAGATGTAATGGTTGAACACCTCCTTTCAAAATGATTGACATTAATATGCTGTTCTAACAGCCTACACTATAAACAAGGTTTTGAAACCTGGTGGCCCTGAGTGTGTGCATTTACCCTAATTAAATCCTATTTGTAGAATGCATTTGATGTTTTTTTTACAAAATCTTAACGTCGCTCCACAACATGACAGTCCCTTTCTCCAGACTTTAACACCCAATCCACTTTTTGTCTAGTAAGTTATGAGGATTGCACAAGTTTTACTTGCTGGTTTCTGTTATGGTAATTTGGACTCAAGAGTCTAATATTGTAGACAAACTTAGTACTCTGTCTTTTTTTAAAATGAATTATTTCAGTCCAATATCTATAAACTCTTCTTCACCTTCATGATGATTTAATTTGTTGAGTTTAATCACATTCTTTTACCGTGTTGCCACACTATTACCAGGAACAATTCGTCCCTTGTAGAGCCTGGAGAAAGGCAACCATGTCCCCAGCATTAGTGTAGAATTTCTGAGTATAACAATATTTTGATACAAGTATCTCAGTGTGATAGCAAATTATACCAAATCAGAAATATTTATTCATCAAGTCATTTCAACTTTATTCAAATGAGAGATTCTCTTTCATTAGACCCTCTCAGTTTCATCCCTCATAGCCACTCGTACATCTCTCAGTTATTTTATTATCTGAGTCAGTCGCTGATATATATTAGATGAAAGATATCAGTCTGATCAGTTTGGGGAATACAGATCAGACTATCCAATAACACCAACTGCATAATAAAGACAGAGTGTTTTATGCCACATTTCCTGGAGGTTATGATGACATCACCCCCTTTGCTAGACACAGCTTTGCAGTGCACAGGCACCCTCATAAATGACCACGCACACTTTAAATGAGTCGAGGTTAAAGCAACCACTCTTTGGTTCAAATGAATCAGATGGGAACACGCATCTCAACCCCAGCTGCTCTGAATTCCCCTGATTACTCTCCGAGTCGATGTTCAACTGTCGGTCTTGGGGGGGGAGTTTTTCCTTGTCCAAATTGAGGGTCTAGAAGGTGTTGTCAGATTTGTGATAGCAGAAAGGGCAGATGTTATTTGGCAGTGGAAAATATTACCCTGTGTCTGGACAGCAAGCATGTCAGACGCATTTTGTAACATGCACATTGCACACAGCAGAAATGCTCTCATTGTAACCTATGCAGCTGTCTGCACTGGCTCCATGCGGCCGCATCTTACAGGTGTACATTTTACACTTCAAGTCTTCCATTTCCTCCATTTTACACATATCGCTACAGTCATGTGCACAGGGCTCTGAGCACTTTCTGCATATGGGCGACCTACGCTCAACACTGCACCTGAACGCCTCCGATGTAGACACACAGACGGAGCGCTTGCTGCTGCTCTGCTGACGTGCTGCTCATTCTATGTGTGCCGTCTAGACACAGGGTTAAAGATGTTAAAGATGCAGGTCGGCAGGCTGGACTATGAACCCCAGGAAACTCAACCATCAAACAAAAAACTCTGTAGCCACACAGCAAACTGCCACCTACTCTCTTCCTTACTCCACTCAGTTGACCAGTGATTTTACCTTCTCAGCCTCACCTAAGTGGAACGTACCATCTCTAATAAACTAATAAAAAAGCTGTCAAAGCATATAGAGCAACACTGATATAGAATTTCTCACCAAATTACGCAGAACGTAATGTCATTTAAAGAGCAGTTTTATCCTTCCTACCTCCTCTAGACAGAAGTGTTACTCACTGCTTAGTGCAGCTATTTGTGCAGCTTCATCACTATCACTGATTAAGCAGACAATCTGGCTGCTCAGCCCTTCAAAAAATATAGCACTGTGAAAATCTAATCTGATCTAATAACCAAAACTCTAGTAATGTTGGGGACCAGGCCCCAGCCAAAAGGAAGAGGAGGAACCTTTTGACACTGGGTTATAATAACAGAACTTGACAGTGTGGGCCAGGACACCAGTAAAGCTGAAAGACAAAACAACAAGCCTAGCAAAGACCATTTGTACGACATATATATATTTCAGTGAACTCAACAGAAGGCACGTGTCATTTGTCACAGTGTGCTTCCAGGTGAACTCACTGACCCTCTGTCATTTCATTGGCTGCTCATTGAGAGATCAGCACAAACGAGGTCAAAGTGGAAACAAGTTGGACTTCTGTGAGGTTGTGAGGATCTTTTCTCTCTTCAGGGCTCACATGGACACATTGTGATTCTGCTGTTTATCTGCTGACATTTGTATATTGCTACATAAAATGAATTATTGCTGCCTGGATGATGTTCAGACAAAACATGATGATGGGAGTACAAAGCACAGGACTCTGTGTATTTGTGTGTGCGTTTGTGTGTGTTTGTGTGTGTGTGTGTGTTATTTCAGCCATGACACTCTTGCCAACAGGTGTAACTGAAAACAAAACCAACGTGTGGTTTTGAGTTACGGTGTGTGTAGAATGTTTGTGAGCGAGAACAGAATGCAGCTCAATGATTGTTTTGTCACTGCGCCAAACATCAGATAGAAACTGATGTCTTTCAATTATAGATCATAATTATCCCTCTCTCATCTCTCCCTTCTCTTCATCCATATCTCTCTACCTTCCTTCTTTCCCTCTCCTCCATTTCTCTCAAACTGTTTCCTTAAGCTTTCAGCGGTGAAACGGTGATCATTCTGTCCTGTGAGGATGGAACATAACAGCGTTTGACTTCAATCAGACTGCGCAAAAACTGTCTTCTTATCTCACCTGCCTCTAGCACTGCAGTAATGTCCAATTTCCAAATAGGTAATGCAGTTTTGAGAAAGAAAAACATTTGATGCAGTTTCACTCACAGTGTTATACTGCAGCATCTGGCATCTCATGTGTACTGTTATACTGTATCTTTAGTTTCTGCACACACACACACACACACACACACACACAGGGAAGTATTGGCTTCCTTTGTTTCAACATGTTTCATAATTTCAAAGTGTCAGTCCTGGCCTAGTGTTAGTCTTATAAAATGTGATCACTTATCATTTTTATGACTTTGTGGGTGGCATTTTGAATCACATTCTCTCCAAATTCATTTCAGATAGCAAAGCACAGCAGGGAGCCAACAGACGATGGTTATTTGCTGCAGAGACCCGAATTCATTTTGAGCCATTTGATGAAAATTATGGCTATTGCTGCGCTAATATAAATGTTACTTATTCTGCCTGTGGCTTTACTCACACACACCTGTTCTATCAACAAGTATTGTGTGTTGTATCAAAGCCTCATATATCTCATTCCTCAGTGTCATAGAGCTCCAAAAAAACTATTCAAAACAAACCAATGAGCCTCACTGCTGCACTGGATGACATATTCCTTCATTACGAACACACACACTGTAGTTTATTTTGACTCAATCCCACATGCACCATTCTGCTGCCAGAAATATTCACTAGAGCACCAAATGTGCATCCATCCGCTGCTGAAAACAGTCCCCGACAAAAGTACTATTTCCTCCTGTTTGAATAATGTTAAAAGAATTTCTTCTTGATAACCTTCAAATAATGGAGACTGGATCCGAAGAGTCAGAGTTTAAGTTGAGCGTTTCAGCTTTCTTCTGATATTTACAGACACATTCCAAAGAGAGCGTGATGACTTTTTCTCAGTTCTCTAATTTAGCGGCCACATGAAGATCCTTAAATCAGGATGACTCGCTCCTGATCTGTCTCTGACTCTTATTCCCTTCCGACTTCCTCAAACCTATATAGTGCTGCCACGCCACTGTAAGTCTTATCTGCTGTCTATACCGCATGTCACCATGACACGTCTAAATAGGAGCACACATATGGTAAAACTTTTAATCACAGGGCAATCCTATTTTTTTTTTTATAACAAGTAACATTTGTTAAAAACTGCAGTGCCCAGCTGAAAAAAAATTAAACTATATTCATGAGCCGTTTTTAAACATTTACATCTTCAGGAGGAACCAACAGTCCTGGAGCTGACAGCTACAGTGTAGGGAAGTCAGAGAATATTGAGACATGGACACATGATCGGTTTTGGGTCATTTCACTTGATTTCCTGATTGAAAGAAAACTACGGTTGTTGTGCTAGTCTTATCATTCAAAGGCCTTGTGATTCTGAGCTGCACTAAATAAATCCAATGAGTGAATATATCTTCATATCATATGATGAACTAAAAGGAAAAACCCTGATGACTCACACCTCTCTGTTTCATAAGCGCCATGTCATCTGACATCTGTTGATAAGATCTGAATGTCTCCTCATATAAAATCAATAAATCAATCAGCCATCTCCCTCTTCGTAACATCTGGAGGTTGATTAATGATCATTATTAAAAACGAATATCTTGCCTTCAGGTCTACATTAGGTTGATGATATCAGCCACCAATATAACTTTATATTAACTGTGTTCAATCAAAACATAGTTAAGGTTAAGGTAGTTTGATATAATGATAGTGAACAGTGCATGAAGTCATTCTTCTTGTGATCCAAACTTTCTCTTACAAATAAGTGATATTGGTGTTTGGGTGGTATAGTGCAGACATAGGACCATGTGCCTGATGTCTGAGATGATTTCTTATGTTTTAGAAAGGCTAGATGAAACTGTGTATCCAATCAGGTTTCTCTAATGTGACTCTGTGTTTGTCTGTGTAAATTTGAAGAAAGCAAATAAATATTTAACAAGACGCAGACTGTGTGGGACGCACTAGCCTCATCGCTGATGAATATCTTCACAGGAATCTCAATATTGTTTCACCAGATTTACATTTAAATTTCATCTTTGCTTTGAGTAATGGTTTTCTGGCGGTATACGTCATCTTTGTAACTGTAAACCTATAACTGCAAAGAGGTCAACCCACCCTGAGCTGGGTTGACCTCTTTGTAGGGATTCAGGCCACATGCCAGCGTGTTTTTATAGTTTTGGAGTTATTAAAAGCCTCTAATAGCCTGAGTGCAGCAACTGCTAACCACCTGGAGTTTTCTGCATTGATCACTACACATATAGAACAAGAAGGGCAAGGAAAGTGCATGATAGATACAGATGGGGAACAGATTAATTATGAAAATCTGAATGACTCACCCCTTACAGTCAGGTGATCTATTATGCCTTCATTCTATGATGACACATTTCTATCCTGAAGGGAGTGGTTTGTTCCATTGTGACATTTTTTTTTTCCATCTACATCAGTGGCTTAGATTGATGTTTCATTATGGGATGTTGGGCAAGCATTCAGGTTTTGCTTTTAATTTGTCACCTGCTTGTATTTAAGTGCCGATTGCTTGTCATGAAATGAATAGCTTGACCAGGAAAACGGAGTTGTATCGGAACAGCATCTTGTGAAAATGCTTAAATTAAATCTAAAATGAATGGGCTTTTTTTTCTTTCTTTCTTCTTAACATGGAGGACACATGTGAAACCAAACCATGAAGATGCCTGTGATCCATAATCCCACAGCCAGGGAGGATCCAGCGGATGTGTCTATTGTGATAGAGGACAACCAAGTGCTGAATGGGAGCAGAGGCATGTATGCTGTTGATGGAATGTATCTAGGTCCTGAACCTTGAGTTTAAAAATTCCATAAAAAAAAAGGTCAACAACCTCAAAAGTGTGTTTGTAGTTCAGACACAGACTGACTGTTTCCTTCTTCATCCCACTTTTTGGTCCATATAATTTCAGAAATGTACTGTAACTGATCTTTAAGTTGGTTTTGGTACTGAATGATGCTCACTGTGAAATGTGATCAGCCAAACTCATCTCCCTGGAAAAGTCCAAGGACTACACAGATATTTGGAGAGTGGATACTTGAAAACAGATGGATGACCTTTGATAAGAATGGCGTCCCCTGAAGGAAAATAAGGAAGTGTTATTTTTGTTGGTGTTGATGATAAACTGAAGTGTCCTGCATCTTTAGTGTCTGGTCAGGAACATGCGCATTGAACCAGATGTAACTTTGCTACTGATTGTGACGAAGCACAATTACAATTAGCACTGTTATTATTATTATTATTATTTTTAAAGTTTTGAAATGGAAGCATGTGTCTCTACTCCTTATATTAGACATAGCACTTAAGCAATTTGTAGACTGCAAATACACACAGTGAGCTAAAAATATGGATATAATAAAGTGGGATGCTTCTGTATTTGTGTAATTGTATTGTTATTGTTATAATAATTGATTGTTTTAGCAATCTTAAATACGCCAAACTCACTAATTTGAAGTGTTCTTAAAACGTTTTGTGATCCAGTTGTTTTTTTCAGTTGCATATACAGGGTGAAGAGGATCCCTGAACAAGAGGGCTAATGGTTAATTATTGATTATTGATCAATATTCATATTAATTATTAAGTAGATGAACAACATCCTGCTATAATCGAGTTAATATTGCTTTCCATTAGTAATTAGCTGTGTAATGTATTGAGAAATCCTTTAGGTGTGTCATAGCTGTTAAATTGAGGTTAACTCTGAACATGTCTTTCAAAACATTTCACCTGTGCTTTTCCTCCTATGACCAGTGAAAACGTCTTCTATGATTTGCTGAACCGCGGGGGGGGGGGTGTAGGAGCGCCAGAGGAGCACGCGCACTCCAAGTCCCACAACACATCGCGTGGCAGAGGTGGAATTCTGGGCGGGGATTGGCTTATTGCCTGTCACGTGACACAGCTGGCGTCTCCCAGTCCATTGGGTTTTCTTGTGATTGATGGGACACTCTGCTCATTTCTCCCGCAGGCTACAGATACAAACCGCCCAGCGAGCCTCCGCCGGGACAACAGACCGAGCAAAACCTGTCAGACACGCTGTTATCCTCCCAAACTAGCACCACGGTACGTTAACCAGCTCTGCGAGCACTCAACTACGTTGCTTTTATCACCTTAATTGAGACAACACACGATTGTTGCGCGCGGTCTCTGTGTGTCGTAACGTTAGCCTGTGTGGTATGAGCAAAGGTCTGGCAAAGGCTATGCACTGCGTCTCAGCGGGGATAAAGTGACCGATGTTTAACACGCTCGGTAACTTTAAACTGAGTCCGTTAAATAGGCTATTTGCTTTACTGCAATATTACAAAAAGTGTTGTTTGTCTGGTTTATCGCCCAGTGATATCTGATGTATCTGCTGTACGAGGTGGCTTATTAAAACTCAACTTCTGAATTAACGTTAGCAAGGTTAACTCCACAGAACAAATAAATAGATAGAGGGCATTTAAAAATTGACCAATTCACCAACTTTACACACACTGCCAGTCGTCGTCCTATTTCTGAGCATATTATAGAGGATAAATAATTGTGGTTTTCTTACCATCCACGCAGTTAGTTTGGCTTCATGTGTATCGCACATAGTCACTACAGCTTTAAAATCCACTTGTAGAGATGAAACTTTGTTTAGTTTGTAACCCTTTAAAGGATAGTTTCACACTTTTTCAAGTGTCTTAAAACAACAGTCAGGTGTCCATATGAACAGTGAAAGAGGTTTTCCTCACTGTAATCATTCCTTCCTGTTCATACTGGCTGTTAAAAGATCTCCTTCAAATGTGCTTTCAATGGAAGTGATGGAGGTCAAAATCCACAGTGTGTCCACACAGTCATTTAAAAGTCCTATCAAGTGGATATCTGACACATTTACAGTCTTTTTAGCATCAAATTCCCTCTTTGTGTTTCCTCAGACAGTGTTTCTCTGTTGATCTGCAGGTGGAAGTATAGAAACAAAAAGAGGGACTTTGACACTAAAAAGACTGTAACGTTGAAAGAAGCTTCATATTAGTTTCAGATAAACTTTTAAATATATTTTTGCACAGGAGGAAGACGGTGGATTTTACATTGTAAGGTCATTATGAAGGGATCTTCTAATGGTCAGTATGAACAGGAGGAATGATTACAGCAAGAAAAACATGTTTCACCGTTCATATGCAAGATTTTTTTGCACAAAACCATGTAAGTAGTTGAATCCAAGTCAGCCAGCCTCTTGCTTGGACTGTGGGAAGTAGGGATGAGCATTTCTCAATAGTTTTTTGAAAGATGAGAGGTCAAACCAAATACCAAATTTCCCACTGGAAATGGTTCAGCTCATGTGTTCAGCTAAGCAAGGCCTTCACTGCATCCACACTTACTGAATATGTGAGTGCCTTCTGTCTTTTTAAATGTGGTATTTGATATAAGCAGTATTTATTATCAGTGGAGGCAGACTTCCTCCAATACAAAAAACACAACGCCAAAAAAAACAAACAGAGATAAAGTGAAAACGAAAGTTCACCTTGCTGTGTTTGTCTCTCTAACGTGTCTTCTGTCTTTTTTTTTTAATATTTTCTTTTCTTCCTCCTGTCCTCCTTCCTTTGCTAGACCTCCATTTGTCAGCCAACATGAATTTCTTCCTGGAAACAATCCAAGTCATCCTGCTCTCCATCTGGTACAATTTGGAATCTTTCGTCTACTTCTTCGTGCCCATGAAAAAGAAGAACATCGCCGGTGAGGTGGTGCTGATCACAGGGGCGGGCAGCGGGATCGGTTGCCTCATGGCGCAGGAGTTTGCGGCTCACGCCACCGTGCTGGTGTTGTGGGACATTAACCAGGAGGGGATGAAGGAAACGGCTAGACTGGCTAAGCAGAGCGGAGCCAGCAGAGTTCACTACTACCTGTGTGACTGCAGTGATAAGAACGAGGTGTACAGAGTGGCTGACCAGGTAAAGACTGATGTACACCTCACACATGCATTGATGCATAGATTTTTTAGCACTTGGTGCTCAAACAGAGGCAGAGGACAGACTCCTGTGTGTCTACCTCTTGCTACTCTGGCTGTGACTCTTATATTTTTAACATCAACCCTAAACTGACTGGCAGACTCCTCGCAGGTCAGCTTCAGCTCTGCATGCTGTTTGTTGTTAGTAGTGATGTGGAGAAGGTCAGTGCTACTGGCCCTACACATATCTGGAACTGTTAACAGACAGCAGCATAACACTTACTACATCAATGTAGCACTCCACAAATCAGTTTCATCAGGTTTTCAAAATATGAGATAAGAGACAGACAACGAGCTGCATTTCAAGTCATTTCCAGTCAACTGTCTTTAAACTTTCAACAGGCTACCTTTTTGTTTCCAGTGTTTAAGCTGTTTTTGACATTTCCTCGGAAGAATCCAACAAAGCTGCAGTATACAGAGCACGGTTGAGTCAACACACTAAACTGAGGTGTGAAGTCATTTATCTGTATTTTAGTACTAAAAGTAATATTTCAGATGATGCTGATTATCCTGATAATACCATTTACTGTGACATTTTTACCTGCTGTGCTTGCAGCGTTAAATATTGATACCAGTACATCCCTATTACATGGATGTATATAGGTTCTGGGCACTTATGTAGTTCTTGATTGATTGAATATGATATGATGCAGTCTTTAGTCTTTACTTGGCTGTTGTTGCGTGCAAGCATGAGAGTTTGATCCAGACAGTGTTAGGAGTGATCTGATGTCTGGGAAGTTAAAGGAATGCACTTCTTTTCTTAGTGTTGGTTTCTATGAGAGTTTCCCTTGTTGCATCTACATCTACTGCTCACAGTTCTTCACGTTGCTACCTAGAAACGAGCTAGCAGGCCATATAACTAACGTTTTACTGAACACAAGCAGAACATGAGTCCCTTCATGCAGGTAGAGTAGTGCTGTTTAGTTACACACTGCATTAGTGTTAGTGAGGTGGATCTGATAGTGTGTGTATCTGTACAGTTAATTCTATGTAAAGCAGGGCATTGCCTGGGAAAGGCCATGCATGATCATGTGTGGGTGTGTGTGTGTGATTATAAGGTGTGTCTGCTACTGTTTGAGGATAATGTATTCAATTACATTTGATACTAAAATCCTTCAAATATTCTAACTGCTACATACGTAGAACGTCAGCTCAAAGTAATACATCTATGGATTTGAACTGAGCAGTGTGTTTGCGTGAGCGTGACTGTGTTTGCATGTGTGCCTCGGAGGCATGGGAGGGATGACTGTTGTGTAAACAAACACTTTATTGACTTCCTGTATTTCCTCAAATGGGGGCCAGGTCCTCCTATTTCTTTCACCTGCAGAGGCTTCACTCTGTTTAATATGTATATTTGCTCATATTTTAGTGTAAAGCCTCCATATTTTTCTTCTGTTAAATGTTTGTTACTGCATTACTGCTAATCCATTTGTTTGGACTGTTCTAGTACTTGAGTTCCACCTGGAGTGTTTTGGCAGTGCACCACTTTAGCTGTAGCATGCTTGCTAGCTTAGTCAAGTTAGAGTTCAAATATCCCCGTATTTAAATGATATGGCGTCTCCTCCGTTCCCCTCCCCTCTCTGTGACAGTGCTTCATCAGCATTCACATTTTGTAAAAGGCGCCAGAAGTTTGCCCACCCTTTTTCTTTTTCTTTTTCTTTTTTTTTAACTGGCTTGTTTTGGGGCTGGCCTTTGTCTGTATCCACCACTCCCCTGTCCATGATCAGAGACCTGGCTTGTATTTGGCTACCAACTTTTTTTTTTTTTTTTTTTTAAGGAAATCCGGGGTGGTGTAGGCAGGTGTTGTAACATGTAGAATCATGTGAATACAGACACAGGCTCAACTACATTCATCTTAAATCAGAATATAAATGATAGAAATGATGCAATCTGTTTTAATAAAATAGTTGTAGTTAGATAGTTATCCTGTCATCTTACAAAACAGCAACAATGAAACAACACAGTGAGTCTTGACCTGCTGCTGTATCTGCTCAGTGACCCACAGTGCTGCTGATAATGCCAAAAGTCTTTATAGAAGCTGAACTATCATTTAAAACTGAACTAAGACTAGCTGGAAAAACTTGATGAATTAATAATCAAGTCAAATGATAATAGAAAAAGCACACTTCTCTACCTGACGTGTGGTGTTGGACAGCCAGCAGACGCCTGTGCTCAGCAGGAAGATGCCTTCCAGCCAAACTAAACTCCTTTTCTGCTGGTGAACAATGTAAATACCTCATCAGTGTGGAGCAGACATTCGTCTGCCAACTATAATTAGCAGTAACTGACAACAGCCATGTGTTAAATAGTTTCTGTGCCCCCGGGCTGAGAGTAATGCAAATTTTTAGATCAAGCAGACAAGAAGCTATCGGTAGTCTCTCGCTCTTATTTTGAAGAATACATGGGAGCAAACTATGAAACACTAACAGCATCTAAACTGAACTGAACTTTACCTTACACTGCACCTTTTTGACAGAAAATGAATTGGTGATTATCTTGATTACTGATGAATCACTTATTTTTTTCAGTAAAATGCCAAATGGCTTCTCAAAACTGAGAATTTGCTGCTTTTTTTTTTAGCATTGTTTTTATTGAGCATTCAGAGCATTCTAAGTTTACAAAAGGGAAAAAAAGTACAAATAAAATTAAGAAAATTAATTAAATTAAAATTAAAGTAGGGGGTGGGGGGTGGGGGGGGGGGTGTACTGAGTTAAACTGGAGATTAGAATCATCTCTAAGAAGCACTATGAAAGGTGAGCTTCCAGTTGTCTTAACATGATGGTAAACAGTGTCTTTGACTTTTGGACTGTCGTATAAAACAAGACAACTGATGACATCACATCTGGCTTTGAGTTGTTATGATGGGCGATTTTCTTGTGTTTCATAGACTAAACAATTGATTATTAAAATGATAATGGATTTCAGCCTTATTAGATGATTTATTATTGTTGAAACTAAAGTCATTCTCAGTTTACATTGACAACAAACACAGCTGGCTCATCAGACAGTTGAATCATCAGTGATTTCAATCCCTGCGGTCTGGTGGTTTGAGCAGTTCGCTGTAAAAAATAAGGGTTTAAATGTAGAGTATTAACAGCTCCTTTTTTTTTTTTTTTTTCTTTTTGAAAATGGAAAGATAAATAACATTTTGCTTTGCCCCACGCAGGTGAAGCGGGAGGTGGGCGACGTCAGCATTCTGGTGAACAACGCTGGCATCGTGACAGGAAAGAAGTTCATGGAAGCTCCTGATTCTCTGATTGAGAAGACAGTGGAGGTCAACACTATGGCTCACTTCTGGGTCAGTCACACACACAGCACACATTCTCTCTCCAGTGGATCTGACTTCAGAAGAATGATTCATTAGAAATTATATCGACTTCATTCAAGTCAATATAATTAATAATCATTTTCATTAATTAATCAATTGAGGTCCACTTAGTCTACTGACGTTGAGATGGAGCTGAATTTGCTCAGTTGTCATGGAGATGGCTCAGTTGTCATCAGGCGACCTATGTATGGAACTGTGGTTCAAGGTTTGTTTTGTCACTGTCCTCTCAGACGTACAAGGCCTTCCTTCCCGCCATGATCGCCAACAATCACGGCCACCTGGTCAGCATCGCCAGCTCTGCTGGACTCATAGGAGTCAATGGATTGGCAGGTATGTGTTTTCTGCGTCTCTTAAATACTAAAATGCAATGCCACAGATTACAACCCCTCCTATGTTCTTGCCTAAGAATTCTTAGGTAATTATTGCATCTTACAAATTCCTCTGATGCTCATGTGTTTGCAGAAAAATGAGATAATCCTGATAAGCTTTGGGGGTGTGGAACGAGACAAGAAAAGGCTGAGTTCAGCTTGTTCTTGCCTACTATCACTGAGAGGCCCCAAGTCAGAAAAGTACTTATTCTAAACAGAGAAACTTTAAATTATTTGTCACTTTAGCTGCACCATGTCAAGTCAACCTGTGATGGAATGTGATTCCACTACAGTCAGCAGTTTCACTTTCAGTCATATTTGAGTCTTGTTAAGTAACTGTTGATGAAAACATTTCCTGCTGCTGCTGCTTTATATTAAAAGCGTTTACTGACAAACTAACAGCTTTTATTAACGGCTATATTATTATAACGGCTTTTATTGTGAAGAACTTCTAGGAAATGAAATGTGTTTATCGCTGCGTTAGCAGAGTTTTGTTAGCGCTGGTGCTATTCTTCAATGAAAACAAGTTGACACAACAAGATCTGTGCTATTTGTTCAGTTAGAACAAATAAGTAAAATAAGTTAGAGATACTGTAGAGAGGAAGACTACAAGCAGAAACAGCCACAGTGAGATGTTTGATGAAGAGCTGCTGACAGGACTCCACACACTGTCCTGAACTGCCGCAAGAAATCCTGAAGTGAATGTAAAACTTCTCAAAATCCAAATGTTGTGCTTGATGGAAAAATGAAGCTGTGTGCTGCAGAGCGGACTCTCTGCTATGTTCACATTTTAGAGAATGTAACTGAAATTCTTCTTAATTAATGATGTACTATTTCACCACCTGCTATACAACTGCTATTAATCAGAATGTTAATTTTTATGACCCATGGATAGAACTACAATCCGTGGATCACTAAAGTAACCGCATGAGAGGGCTCTTAGTGCATTTTTTGGCCAACAGAACATCTCCAAGAGGTAAACAACTTATTTCACCTCACAGAGTCGTGCTGTGGAGAAACACATCTCGACTACTGGCACCACGGCTCGGCACGACTTCCCCTAAAACCACAGAAACGGCCTACAAGTTTAGTGTCACAGGGAAAAGCTTGATCACAAAATGGAAACGGATTCTCTCAGACTGGGAAGAAAGAAGGAGAGGAGGAGGACAGTGAAAGATTGATAATGTTGTCAGTTGCAGTGAAGGCCATGTGCAGCATTCTTTTGATAACAAGGTCAGTGTTTCCCCCTAGGTTGGCCGGTTGTAACTCATTGTGTTCTTGGCACACTAGCCGTCAAACCCATGATTATTTGGTTTTAAACCATTAGAACAGTTTTCTTCCTCAGTGTTGTGAGTGACTCAACCTCTGTAAACAAACAGGCAGTAGCTTCAATGAAATGATCACACTAACAAGAGTCAGCAAGTGATTCAACAGCTGCTCTAAACTTCTGCCGCTGTGGTTCAGAACTGAATTGAAACTTGAGTGTTATGTTTATGTTGGAGTTAAAGAGAAGCTGTCTAAAGCTCCCCCCCCCCCCCCCCCCACAACAGTTCACTGACACCCCTCACCACACATATACACAATACTACTGAACACCATAGAACATAGAATATAATATAGAGAAAACATTAAAGTAAAGTTGTGATGTAGGGAAAAAGTAATATAAATATTGAACTGTATTGTTTTGCACAGAATAGTATAAATGAATCTTTTTCTCATTGATATATAAACAGGATGAAAATAAGATGAATACTTCCTCTCTGTATAAAATCCAGCATACATAAACTACAGCCTCCGAATGACCATACAGTTAAATCAGCACCTCTGTAAAACAGCTTGAACACAGACTGAACATTAGAACCTGTAGGTAGGGATATGGATCGCAGGGCTATTGCATGAAGGTTGGTTTATGGTCAGTCAGAACCGGTTTCTACGACAAATTGTCCGACGGTCATGTGACAGTCACAGAGATATTAGAGGAGAATATTCCAGTTTATACTGTCTAGGTGATGTAACACAGTGTGTCGGTTGCAACACAACATGATACTGGACAGAGAGCTGCAGAGACACAGAGGCAGCTGTCAGAGTGACATGAGTCTCTCACAGCTACTGAAATGTACAAGTTGCTGCCCCAAAACATGCCAATAAAAATCAGCAGCAATGATGATGATAATATGGTAAACAGAATATTAATTTTCAGTTTTTATTTTAGTTGATTTTGGTATCATATTTAAACTCCTAATGTATCCAAATTAAGACATTATAACTCTAAATCAGACAAGTGTTGTCCTCTGTGAAGAAAGGCAGATTAACTGTTAACATGACACATGCACCAGTGCTGGACCACTCCTATGTTTGTTCATACCTAAGAGAAATAATTAAGTACGAGGAAATTGATGAATACCAAAAATTCTCTTAAATCACCCATACATACCTCCTCAGTGAAAAATCTGTTGATAGGAGTGCTCCTTACATGAAGCCCAGTCCTTAGCAGCCTCTTTAGACTGCGTTAGTTTGAGCTGGGTATGTTTGATATATAATGTGACTATGTGAAAAGTTGTCTTACATTCAGTACATGACACAATATTGGAAGAATTGAAAGGAAGTAGTGTGGGGGTGCTGACAGATAAGGGTAAAATGAAAATAGAGGAAAGTATTAGCCAGTGTGACAGTGTTGTACAGTCACTGTGATAGTGATGCTGCATTATGCAGATGATAATGACCTTTACATGAGCAAGAGGAGGTTTCTCTTATTAGAAAATGTTTTCATCACCATTAGTTCAATTCTCCTGATCTCACTAGTTTATCATTCTAGACATATTTATTTATTCATGTTGATTCATTTTTATAATCTAGAGATCATCACTCATGTTGTACATCACTTTATTCGACTGAACTGCTGCCTTTCTATCTCTGTTGACTGTCTAAAGGAGTTACCTTTTTTATTTGTGAGGCCCTTATCTTATCTTTGTGATAGTTGTATCTGTGCTTGTCACAAACATACCAGCCTCTAGCACACAGTCTGTGTGTTCTTTTGACCTCTGCTGTGCAATAACAAGCGTGTTTCCCAATCGTTCAGAAAGACGACGAGACGAGTCAGTCTTTGATCGATCGACAAAAGATTGTTTGAAACAGTCTAACAGTTACCAAATCATTTATGTAAAGAAGAAAGTGATAACTTTCAAGTGTCCAGCCAGGTTACTTCTGTCTGGTCTTTTTGGTAAAGTCATATCAGTATATAACTGATAAGACAGAGGTTTAATATATTATTATGAAGTGAAGCTCTACACGTTGAGCCGTGTAATATGGGGCCAGAGCCAGAGACAGACAGAGACATTGCTCATACAGTATCCTTATTATTTAACATCCCATTCTAATGTAACTAACTGAAATGTGCTCTCAAATGGCTAAATTTAAAAATGAAAAATAAAAATAAAAGCATTTAGTGCTTTAATGACTTCAGAGAGAATATATGTAATTGCCTAAAAAATGAAAGTGCTCATGTAAAGTGAACAGCTGAGAGGATCATTTGGGGACATTGGGTGCTATAATTACATAACGGAGCGCACAGTATCATCAAGCTGAAATAATCAATAACAACTTGTGTTAAATATAGCATAACAAGAAGAACATTAACAACCAATTTTGTCTGTTTATAATTAACTAAAGTCTTTTCTGTGATAAGGTGTTTCAACTTCAAATAGACCTTTTTTTTTTTAAGAGTGTAATTTTCTGGACAAGCTGCAAAACTAGGTTGCCAGAATTATGCTTCAAGTTAATTGTAAGACTTTTCTTTCCCCCTGAAATCAGCTGCTTGTTGCTGCTGCTTGATGAGAGTTGTGAGAATGAACCAAAGCAGTTAAGTTGCAGGCTGTGATGCTCAAACAAAGAACTGACAGATGCTAAAATGCCGCACGAGTGGAGGTGAACTATCGGTTATGATTCTGTTTGTCACTATGAATGTTCCCTTTGTATGTTTAATCTAGGCGTGATAAGGCCTATCAATTATACCCTATAAAAGGTTATATCATGATGCTCGATACTTTGAAATCTCCAATCTCCCTCTACGATTCTAAACTACGAAAGAGATACGAAATACAGCACTGTTATAACAAAGTTAAATAAAGTACTGTTACTGTGTGGATTTTACATATCAGTAAATTATCCTAAAAAAAATGAACAGGAATCAGCTGGTTTCATACTGCATTTGACCAATCATCACTCTCAGCTGCCCTTTCACCCAGATTCATGCGTGTGGCTATTGTATAAAAATATCACTGTCCTCTGACAGCCATATTATGATAAGCAAACAGAATGTCACATGACAGAAACGTGGAAGGAAGGTTCATATCAGTGCACTTCCACTGTCGTCTCTTCTGTCAGGTTAAACTGAACTGAATGAGATCAGCTGAGAAGATGACAGTAAGACTTCCAGATAAGTTAAGAGAATGTGATAAAGCAGTCTGTGATTGACCCCCATATGCCATAGTTGGGTTTTTTGTTTTTTTTTCTTTCAAGCCTGGGGTTGAGTGACAGTTCTTTTTTTTTAATCGATTTTAATCCTGCAAAATGCATGTCTGATATCTGAAACTGTTCGGTCGACTCCCAGCGCTTGACCTCTGTAATCAGAAGTTATACTTTGTCAACAAACCATTGTCATTTTTAGTCTGTAGATGTTCCATTAAATTCAGTATGAAACAGACAGACAGCTCGCCACCCAGAGTCACCTCAGTCCTGTAAACTGCAGCCAATAACAATTTGACTAGATTATTTTATGTCATTTTGAAGATTGGAATCTATATCACTGAATTGGTGATATAGGTTTTGCTTTGCTATGTGATTATTTAAAAATGCCATAGAGAGAAAAAACAAGAGAGTAATGACAGATGTATGTAGTTCAATAAGAGAAAAATCCTGTTTTTAGACGACCTGTGTGACCATTTGAGTATAGATTTCTGAGTTTGCATGATGCCCCTGAATGCACCATGAAGTCCCTGTCAGTGCCCACAGTCTTTAAAGCGAGGTAGGCTTGCAATTGATTTTACTTTTACCATCGTTTCATTTAATTTTGTTTGAAGAACAGATTGAAATGACTTTCTTTTAAAGGAGCAGTATTTTTCTACTGTCGTGACAGACTGACTACTGAAAAACTACTACTTTGATTTGATTTTAGCATATGTTGGCAGGCTTCAGTAAAAGTCATTTGTTTTCCACAGCCTCCTCTAATGAGAAAGCTGTTTGGGTTCATCAACACAACAATTCATGTGATTTCCCTGTGGTCACGCTGGCCCTGGACTCCTCTCAGAGCACATCCATCCAGAGCAGCAGTCTGATTCAGAGCCACACCAGGAGAATGAAATACTGAATATCATTATTTGTTTCCGTAATAGATAATAAGGCCCCAGCAGAATGTAATTGGTGAACCTCCCTCAAAGCCCCAGACGCACATAGGCACATGGAACAGAACCTTTAACATGTCTGTTTGACTGATGGTATCAGCTTCTGAAGGACGGTACTTTTAACTTGGACCACTGAAACCAGCCAAATCTGAAAGTGCCTCTTTTCCCCTCTTTCTGGCCTTTTTGGCAGGAGGGACAGCTGACATGTTGGTACAGTGGAAACAGCTTTTAATGATCACCTCCGTCAGAGTCAAATTGATCACTATAAGCGGATGATTACTATAACTTTTTTTTTTTTCTTTTCCCTAACTTTTCATGCAGATTACCATCTAATTGACTTTTTCATATTTATGACATGAATATAAAGTAATGAAACAGGCAGCTTTGCTATTTACTGAATATTATTGACTGTTTCAATATACAGAACAGCTGTTTAAATGCTTGTTGTTTTGCTGCTGCAGCTCGTTTTTGGCGGTTTGTCATGAGCTTTCCGTCATGATTTTAATGTGCACATGTCGTCAGCCTCAGGTCACCAGCTGGCGGTATTGTGCGTTGAGGCTGCGGGGGTGGGAGCTACAGGGGCGCTGCAGTGAGAAAGTTGAACCAGAGTCGACGCTTGAAGAAATGCAGGACTTTTCTCTTCATTTGATAATGTTAGAAGTAAAGTTTAGCTTTGCTGATGGCTTCTTGACTCATTTTAAGGAGAGAGAGAGCGAAGTGGTTCGAGTGAACTAGAAAGTGAACGAAGAGAGTGAGCAGTGGTAGCGAGAAAGTCGGTGAATGAAAGGAATAAAACATTATTTTTTTGATTATTTCATAGCGGTTATAAATAAATATGCCCACACCCCACACCTCTACACAACCCAGCAGAGGTGCACCACAGCACCTGATAATAGTGCTGCAGCAGCTAAATACATAGCATATGTGTACTATGGGAGTAAAATGTAATTAGTTTAGTTTTTTACCATGTTTTCAAGTATGAAAAGACCCAAAAATGTTGTATTTCATCACATTTTTCACATGGTTTTCCAACATTGCGTCCTTTTAATTCTACTGTGGTTTAACAGGACCGACTATAGTAGACAGTAGAGGGTGGAAACTTGCATTAATTCACATTTTCTCTTGCAGATTTCCTGGAAATTCAGTAAAAAGAAATTCTGTATTTATGTTATTGTGCTCACAAGTGAATTGATTTTCTTATTAGGCTTCCTCAGCGTGGAAATGCATCCTTTTTACACTAACCATTTTCAGATTTAGCTGTCAGTATGGATGTATTTTTGTCTTATCGACTTTCAACAGAGCTTCATGATACAGGTGTCGGAGGGTTTCTGTCACTGGTGTGGGTTGGTGGGATGGTTCATATTATTTATATAACCATAGAACTCACTTTCATGTCAACCTGTTTTCACTTGAACTGCATGCTGTTTGGTATTTGGGATGGTTCCCTAACCATCTGAAAGTAAATGTCAGACAAAGTCAGGCATCTGAGGGAGTAAGATTATTCAAGCACCTACATGTTCACTGAAAACAGAAGGTACTGAGCACTAAACTCATATCAGTGGTAAATCACTTCCAATGCCCATTTGGATAGGATTTTAAAAAATGTACATCCAAAGTAATCAGTTGCCATTTCCTGTTCTGTTGGATTGAGACTTGAGGAAAAAAAACAAAACAAATAGGAGCATAAACTGTTTATTACTGATTTTCCTTTTAACACACTCTTTTCCTGTCCTCTCACCTCTCTCCTGCAGACTACTGTGCCAGTAAGTTTGCAGCAGTAGGTTTTGCAGAGTCAGTGGGTCTGGAACTATTGGCAACTGGGAAAGACGGCGTCAAAACCACCATTGTGTGCCCGTACTTCATCAACACTGGAATGTTCGATGGATGTCAAACTAAGTAGGTTCTGATGTTTTTTTTATTTTTTTTATTTCTGGTAGCTGGCACTCTTGAGACTTCCGAAATAATTTACACATGTAAACATCACGGCACGTTTAAAGTAGTGACCACAGGAAATGACATCTCTAACATTGAATATCATTATAAACGTTGATCTCAGTATTCTCTTATTCTCTCAGTCATTGGGTCACCAGCAGTGCTAATAATGTCTCTTAGAACGCCATAAATTGTAATTATGATGCTCTTTGATCACAAAATCAATAATCTTCTTTTCTGTGGATTGCTGTGATGGCTTCAATTTGAGTGGCTATTATCAGCTCGGCTTAGTTTGGTTTGGCTTAAATGAACCAATCACAAGAGTTCTCTCCATCTCTTTTCACATTATTTTCCGCATTCTAATCTTTCTCTCTTTTATCTGTTTTTTTTTTTTTCTCCTGTTTTATGTCATCATGTAAATGTGTTTCCTCAGCTTCCTCCTGCTATCTCTCTCTTCTCACACACATCTGGAATTCCTAACAGAGCCATAATTCCTTAAAGGTGTCTCTCTATCATGTCCTTGGCTTTAGTAATAGATCATTATATCACGCAGCCTATGCTAATAGATTCCTATTGATACTTATGTCCTGGGTAATACTGAGGTATGCATGTGTAACAGTGCATACAAAGATCCATTAGGCAGTGCTGCCTGTGGACTTTATAGCCTGACTGTGATGGTCAGTGCTCAAACTGGTGTGAGATTGACTGGCTTGTCATTGCACAGGAGAGGAGGGGGGTGAACAAGGAGAGAGGAGGAAAGAGGAGGGGTGGGAATAGTAGTTTATGTAACTTAGCAAGTCAATTAAGAGCAAAGTCTTATTTATAATGACAGCACAGAAAACCAAAGACCTCGAGTGGAAGAAAATGGAAAGAAAACGAATCAAGGAAATGAAACATAGAATATAAAAGGAGAGGAACTGAGAGAAAGCAATATATTTTTATGGAGCATGAAATAGAGCAGTAGGATTACAATACGCACTGATAGACTGAAGAGAGAGCCCAGCCTTTATTTACTAGAAACATTAGTAGAGACAGGCATTATTTCTAATTTCCTCTATTTTAGTTAATCAAGTTGATGCTGTTTGTTAATGCAAACTCAAAACTTTTTCACATTCAAATGCTGCCATCGGTAATAAACTTCTGTCCACTTACTGAACTGCACAGACTCCAGAGACCATATCTCTCCAGTGCTCCATGACCGCAAGCTCCAATGGCTGCCGGGTAGAGTTCATCTCACGAACTACAAGACAAGGCCCTCAGTAATGTAACTCCTTACCGCTGTGATCTCCTCCACCCCCTCTCATTGCCTCGGGTTCAGTGCTGCCAAGCTCTTACAAATCCATAGGACCTAGCACAGAACCTAGGGCGTCAGGGTCTTTTCAGTTGTTGCTCCCTCTCTGGAATTCTCTACCATTCCACATTAAAAAAAGGCCCCCCCACGCCACACCGAAAACGTCTCTCAAAGCTCACCTGCTCTCACTTGCCTTCCCTCCCTATGCGTAATTTGAAAGGAGTTATTCTTAGTCATGAACTAACCGAACAATCACCAACTGTGTGCTCTCTCTCAGCTCTACAGGACATTTCAGCTCATTATTTACAGTTGTGCTCATAAATTCACATACACTGGCAAAATTTGTGAAATAAAAAAAAAAAAGACTGATTGTGCTGAAAACGTTTATTTAGGTGAAGCCATTTATTATCACATAATTGTGTGTGCCCTTTTAAAATCATCATAACTGAAATTACCCAAATGGCCCTGATCAAAAGTTTACATACCCTGATAATATACACACAAGTTGACACACACAGGTTTAAACGGCTATTAAGGGTAAGTTTCCACACCTGTGACTTTGTATAAATAGTCAGTGTGTTTCTCAGCTGTTGAGACCCCTGCACATTTCATCCAGGGCTGCTCTGACCTTACTGGATACTGAGCCACGGGGAAAGCAAATGAGAGAAGTTAGTAGTTTAACTGTATAAATGAGGAAAAGGACATCAAAAGATATCTAAATATCTATTTGAAAATGCCAATCAGTAGTGTTCAAACTCTGATAAAGAGGTGGAAAATGAGGGGTTCTGTTGATACCAAAGCACGGTCAGGTAGACCAACAAAGACTTAAACCACAGCTGCCAGGAAAATTGTTTAATGTAAAGAAAAACTCACACACAACTTCAGCTGAAATACAGGCTTCTCTGCAAAAACATTATGTGGGTGTTTTCAAGATCCACAATAAGGAGGAACTTGAACAAAAATGGGCTGCAAAGTTTAGTTACTGTTACTACACCAATGCCACAAAACAGCTCACTTACAACATGCTGAAGAGCACCTAGACAAATTCAAAAACTTTTGGAATAAAGTCATTTGAAGTGATGAGACCAAAGTTGAACTTATGGTCACAACCATAAAAGTTATGTTTGTGAGGAGTCAACAAGGCCTGTGACAAAAAGGGAAGGTTCTAGAATGGCCATCACAGTGTCCTTATCTGGGGAGACCTCAGACAACCCAAGAATTTACGGGACCTGGAAGCTTTTTGCCGAGGAGAACTGGCATCTTTACTGTTTTTAATTAAAATAAAGGGCCTCATCCACAACTAACACAAAAGACTGTTAGCCATCGTTGATGTCAAAGGGGACAATACACAGTAGTAACAAAGGGTATGCAAACTTTTGTACAGGGACCATCTGATTATTTTCTTTATTGCTATGTTTTGTCTAATGATTGTGCTATTCTGTGATGCCTTATAGTTTAATTTGAATCCCATTAAAATAAAAGAAAGATGTTTTGCCTGATCACTCATAGTGGAGAATTTACAGCAGCAGCTAAAGAGACAGATATTTTTTTCTCGGGAATAGGTGGAGACCAAACCAGAGCTAAAAGAGTGATTATTGAACCTACATTCCAATAATCGAGTCAAGTCCATTTTTATTATGTGGTCCAATATCACAGTCACAGATTTACCTCAGGGTAAATAAATATTAAAGGAATTCTGTATTTTCATTATTGTCAGCAAATCCCATGAATAGACTAACCAACAAACTTCTTTGCTTACTTTTCTGTAACAGAAAACACAAATCCAAAAGGTGTCTTGCGTAACTATTCAACAAAACCATTAGATTCTGCTCCTGTAGTGGCATTTACACCAATCGATATTAGACTAACAGTATCCTTTACCTAGACCCACACACACCATTACAGGACATTGTGGTGTACTCCTGAGTGTCCTGGGGTCAGGCTTTAAAGGTGTTTGGAGACTTGTGTCCAACTTTATTTCTGTCTCTCTCCTTTCCTACATCCAACAGCCCCCTGAAGCCACCAGGCCACATGCTTTATGTCAGCACCAAACACCTGGCCTGTCACTTTCTACTCTACACACTTGCACACACATGTCCTTAAGAATAACCACAAGACCATGTCTTCTCTTAATCCTCCTTCTTGTCGTCGCCAGGTGGCCAAACCTGATGCCAATCCTGAAGCCAGACTATGTAGCCAAGAAGATCATCCACGCAGTCCTCACAGACCAGGTCTTCCTGCTGCTGCCCAAGAGCATGTACTTCATCACTGCTCTCAAGAAGTAAGTATTCACCTTTTTCCTACTCTTTGACATCAGTGCCGTAAACTAATGTGTGAGGAAGTGCAAGGGAGCTTTGGAAATGAATTTGTCCGAAAGCTACTTTACAATAAGTACATTCAAACCACAAAGGAGCAAGAGTTACATATCATCCAAAATTGTGAGTGTATGTCTTTTAAACAAACTAGTGTGTTCGATGTGGTGCTACAGTAGAAGTGCATAGAGATCTGTCCAATCACAGAAGTCATTATCAACAAGGATCACCTGCAGTCCACTGGCTTTTTTTTCTCACTAGAAACACCAATGCAGAGAGATATGAAAATGGTCATCATGTCAGAGTTTGGCCACACGAATGTTTCTAAAACCTTGACATCTACACCGAACCACCAACGACCACTTGTTTTTATTCACAACCAAACAAAACTGTGTATTACAGCTTATCATCAGGTTAAACTGTGGGACATACTATTTACAGTAGCCTGGATGACTCTGGAATTGGGTTTCAGCATAACCTCCTCATCTCTGACAGATCTTTTATTTTTTATGTCAGATGTAACCAAAGCTAACAATACTTCTTGGGCAGCTGTTTTGACACTCTACAATCAAAAGAATACTTTACAATATAAAGATAACAGTAAAGAGCCAATGAGAACACGTGATGCATGTTAAGCTTGTTTGTGTTTCAGTACAAGAATCGTCTACTGAACTCTAAGAACTGATTGATGAACTTTGCGTCAAAATCGCGCACCTTCTTTTCAGTCATAACTTAATTAGGAACACAGATATCATACATACAAACCAGTACGGCTTGTCATGTCATGTCTAAACATCATAAAGGTGCAACTATTTCATTAGCCTTAAAAGTTAATTAGTAATTAAAGTGAATGTTGTCTGTGCAAATGGTAACAGTTAATACTATAGGTAATGCAGCTTTTAATCATGCTGTTTCACCACAATGTAAAGGAAAAAAACTGCACTCACTGTCTCCATGGCAACTTTTATCTTCCTAATAACATCAGGTTCTTCATTACACCTGGAGCAGCTGGGTATGAAGAACCTGAGGAATTAGACACGGCACTATAATATTCCTGTAGCATTAGTATAACATGAGTGTATATATATATATATATATGTTGCCTGGTGACAACATGACACTTGTGACAGTTAGTTGTCTAAATATGTTGACTGAAGTTGGGATATATAGCAGTTAGGAGGTTTACAGTATGTTAACCAGCTGATGCTATTAGCTGTTATCTTTTAATATTCAGTTCTACTTTGAGCCAGATGTATTATATCTGACCAACTGTAGTCTAGAAGTTTGTGATTTGACACTTACTGACTTTTATGCTTATGCCGAGTTTAAGCTTGATAATTGATTGGTGATTATTCCATGTTGTCAATGTAGTCCTGAGTCCTGAGTATGACTGCCCTCAGACTAAAGCTGTACGTCACATGAGCAGTCAGAGGTCAGCCTGAGTAGAACAGGTGGTCTAGAAATATCCAAAGATAATTCCATGTAGCCTTCAAGTTGTAACTCATCTTCACAGCTTTGATATATCCTGGAAGAAGAATGGAGAGAAGATCTCTCAGTGGTCTTTATATCATTAATATTGGGGATATGGTTGGCAAACGGTGCTACTAAACCTGGCGTCACTCTCAGTAGAGTGGGAAAATGATTGTGAAGAGTCTCAACTGGACTTTGACCCCTCAGGGTGATGACCACTATTACTTCATGGCTGGTTTGTCAGCTCTTTTTTTTTTTTTTTTTTTTGGCCTTGTTCGGCCACGGTCTCATTCACTCACCCCATCCCAGACTGAAAATAATAAAGTAATGAGTTAATGTAGCAAACAAACTTATAATTACCAACAGTTCTTTCATACAGCTGTTCATTTTCCAACTCAAATTTCCAACTGCTATTCTGACAACATGTAAATATGTTGAGATTTAATTATGCTCACTACACAAAGCAATAGTTCTTTGTAAAGTTTAAACAATGGAGCCTCAACACAGAACTCTACAGTTGTGTACAAGTGGAAACAGTATCAAGAACTTGAAGGACCGATGCACTTTTTCCATGGTTTAGTTCATTTTACACAGATTATGTCGTCACATCAACATCTAACCCTTTTGCAAATCATGCTGCTATTTTAGAAATTTGAAATGATTTTTCCTTACAGTTCTAGGCCTCCATATGTCCATATGATATGGAAATCCATTGCAATGCAGACTTAATGTGCATGAGGAGGTGCAATGGTTGCAAAGGTTGTCTACATTGTTCCGTCTCCAAGCTGTGATTTGGCAGTTATTGTTTTTCCATTTTGCAACATTTCTCCACACTGATGAAAACTGATGATATTGCTTTGTTATTTAGTAGTGGCGGGTTTAAGCAACTCTCAGCTGAAATGCAATACACCTTGGTTTCTGTGTTGTGATTTGATTTCAGTGTGGTGTGAAAATTCATAATCTTCAATTTGTAGAAACATTCTCAACATTGTGAAAATGGAATTATTACAACATGCACAAAAAGTTTTACTTTTAGTCAGAAAGTAAGCTAGATGGTAGCCAACAACATTAACTGTGTCGGTTCATGACATGAATAGTTAGGCTGCATGTACGTGGGGAATAGACTGAAACAACACTGATCTGGGGTTGAGGTTTTTTGGCTCCCTCTTTTAGTGTGCCCTACTTGCATGGGAGTTAAACGCACAATATGTCATTTTAGCCGCTAGGGGTCTCTCTATCAAACAATAACAACAGACGGAGTGTGATGACGGTGTGAAGTAGCAAGGGATCATGGGAGTTGTTGTCTTCGGTGTTAAATAATCAGCTTCATGCGGACAGGATAACTCCGGTGTTCATGGTTCAGGATGTTTATACCGGCAGCCGAATTACTCGCAGAGGTCTCCTCCTCTCCAGAACAAACGGACCCGGTGATTACAGGTAAAAACACTGAATAAAGCTGTTTCATCTAAAAGATCGGTGTTTCTCCGACGATGTACGGCGACCCGCGGACGTTAGATACAGTTTTACAGCAGTTAGCTGAGCTGCTGCTAACACTTGTTTATCAATCTTATAACTTTACATCCAGACGTTCGTCCGGTTTCTCACGAGAGCCGAATTATCCACAGAAGTCTCCTCTTCTCCAAAGTCAAACGTACACACAGATTAAAATCATTAAAATATTGATTAAAACTGTTTTTACCTAAAAATTCAGTGTTTCTGTACATGCAGTTTAAAATCGTTAAAATATGAATTAAAGCTGTTTCACCTTAAAAATCAGTGTTTCTCTCGACGATGTTTAGTGACCACCGGACGGCTGTTAGCTGAGCTGCTGCTAACACTTGTTTATTAATCTTAATAACTTTACATCCAGAAGTTCGTAAGGTTTCTCTCGGGACCCGAATTATCCGCGGAAGTCTCCACTTCTCCAAAAATTGTTAAAAAAAAAATTTAAAGCTGTTCCACCTAAAAAATCAATATCTCTCTGGCTATGTTTGGTGATCACAGACTTCTTGGAAGGGCTGTTAGCCGAGCTGCTACTAACGTTTGCCCAGTTGATTTCTTGATAACGTCCAGAGACTAAAATCCTTCTTCCGGCTCAAAGATATAGTTAAAAACGACCTAAGTTTATCATGAAAATGTGGCTTAAAAGTGAATAAAAGTCTATTTATAACAGTTTGTGTGGAACAAACACAATGCTGATGTATTATCTTGCAGTGTGTAAGTTACTCTTTGGTAGACGCCATTGTAGCGGACAAACACAGCGCAGACTCACGCAACTTGTGCTAACGTTAGTTTACTCTGTGTTGACGTATGACGCTATTGACATGCGACTAAATGAAACTGTCCGTTACATTTATTAAATTGCATATTTCTCTGGGTTTGAAAATTGTTGGAAGCAATAGGGATAATGTAAGTACACAACTCAACAACATATATAACATAGGTCTAGTTGTTTTTAGACATTTTAATACAGAATAATTACATATTATACCTTTTAATGATCTCTGCCATCCACAGCTAAAATGAAACCCAGTTACCTGTAGAGGATCATTACAGATGTTTAACATATGGCAACAAACACGGCGGGCTAAATACTTCTGTTGGCTTTCTCTGTTTCTAAGCCTGCTTAGATGTAGCAAACATGGTGTTGTATGAGTCATGTCAAAATTTTCAGGGGTCCAGGTTGGGTGCCCTTTCACACCAGGTTGTGTTTTTTTTGTGTGTTGGCCTTGGTTACAGTTGGTGTGGTAATAGCTGCCCTGCACACGAATTCCATTTAGCTGCTCATGACGCACAGGTTTTATTGAGATGGGTCACAGAGGTGTTGATTTAGAGCTGTGGTAATTTTCAGCTCGTACCTCTGTGATAGTTATTATCTACATTAACAACAACAACAACAACAACCTGTGTGTCTGTCTGCCTGTTGATGAGCTTTTTTTTTTTAAGCCCATGCTGTTCCATGTTAGGTGAATCTTGTCATGATGAGATGAGAGATTGTCCCCCTCAACAAATGAAATAATACTTTGTGCTTAGGCTGATGCACAGGCTGTTCAAACACTTAAACAAACTGTTAGTCACCAATGGAACTATCTTATATTCAGTTATAAATAAGGATATACATGGCTGATATTGTCGGCATATAAGAAAGGAAGTAGAATTATTGTTTTTTTTTTTTTTGGACAATGGAATTTCAGCACATTATTGCATCTGGTATTATTGGCGCCTTGGTTACAGGGTAGGGAGACCACTGCAAACCTGCCTCTCAATGGGTTTTTTTCTCTCCTCTGCTCTCTCAGTACCTGTTAACATGAAGGCAAGGCTGAGCCATCTGTCAATATGAGAGAAGATACTGTATCTTGACTGATTCAAATACTAAACACGTGTGTGTGTATATATACGTAGAGGCTCATCCTCTCCCTGCATCATCCCTCTCAGTGTTCTGCAGTGGAAGATGACCTCCCTCCTCGGCTCCTACCTGGGAATCTCAGTGGAAGTAGACTGCAACACTAACCTCAGACTGCCCTGCAAAATGCACTAACACACATTTAAGATCACTACTAACCAACCTATTCAGCTATCACTTAACAACCTCACCACATCTGTATCTATCAGTATGTGTATCACAGGCTGCTAGGTCTTCACTGGTGTTTTGGGGAAAGATTGGTTGGAATATCTTTAAAGATGATGATGTTGTTTTTGCTTAAAGATATGCTGCTCTCAGCACTATATATCACACAAGCTATACATATAGCTGAAATCTTTTTCCATTCAGAAAATGATGTCAACATGGAATGTGATTGCTGGTGGATATATAACCTTAAAACAGCTGTGTACTCCAAACGAACTGAAGTTGGTGTGTTCTCAGACTACATCCCGTCACACCAGTATACACACTGTCACTGTTACATTTAAAAACCTCTTCAGGAGTATACTTGGACAGAAAAAATTCCAATTTGTTCAAAGTCGGCTCTTCTTTTTGTAGCTTTTGTTCATATCAGTTATGATCTTATCCTCACCAAGTTAAATGTCGACATGTAGAAAAACGGTGGCATCGTTATAACAAGTCTCTACAGGAAAAGAAACATGAGCAGCTGTAAATAAGCAGTTTATCACTTTATTTGGTGGTCAAACTGAAATGAAACACATCCAGAATTTTGGAAATACTGCACAACTACAATAATTTCCCTACAAATGGATTTTAACAGTGGAGAATATGATCATTTCACTGTTTCTCCTCTAAATATGTTTGACTTACCTGAAGGTTTGTTTCCATCTTGCTCATGCTTCTTGACCCATCTTTCTAGTGATGTCACTGTGTTCACAGATCTCAGCTACTAACTTGGTGGATATAATATTAATGTTACTGATAGCAGTAATAGTCAAATCTATGAAAATGATAAAGCAGAATTATTCTTTAAGGACTTACTCTCTAGTACTTGGTCTTCACTATGGAGAGCACTGTGACTGTGGTGGTAGTTGTTGTTGTTAGCCTGTAGCACTCTCACAGCCTGGGGATAGCTTTTCAAAGATATCTTATTAACAGGATTATTGTTCTGTATTGACTTTTAGGGATAAAGCACTGTAGACCGACATAAACAACTCTCACTGTCACCCAGAGACAAAAGTGAACCGGTGTGAAATGTCTTTTGAGAGACGAACACTGCAGAGAAAGTGACAGCTTGTGTAGATTTTGTGACTGCAAAAACAGCATGAGGGTGTTTTGTACCCAGCCAGGTACCTTCACAATGGATTGATGATGTTCTTCAGGGCATTAGAGCTCACATAATCAGAGTATCTGTCAAGTCAGTTGTCAGTGTCTATAGAGCAGCTCCAGGTGTCATCATGAGTCTGGAAAAGTTCTCCGTGTGGGCAAAAGCTTGTACAGGTTTTGATTAAATGTAAGTGTCAAGTGAATAAAGGTCTTTTATTTCCCATGCTGCTTTTCCACTGTGACTTGAGTAACTTCAAGAAAGATAAGATTTTCACTGTAACTAATTAATGTGCCATGCTAGTCAGTTGTCTCTGTAAATGGAGACATTGAAAAGTATTAAATAAAGATTCTGTATTTTCTTATGAATCTGAATTATGCATGTTTATAATAAAGCCGATGCTCATGTATCACTAGGGGTTAATATTACTCTCACAAGGTGTGTTCAACATTTGAATTATTACACTTTATCTGTAATGATTCAATCATATTGTAACTGCAGTCAATGCCATCTGCCATTCAGGTGTCATGTAACATGTTTTGTTCAACTGCTGTTAAAGTTTCCACTTCGCAAGGCACTTGAACCCCAGACTGTGACTGCCAGCAGTCCCCATCAGAATATGATTGACTGCAGTTTCAACAGCAAAGCCGACACCAAACATGACCAGCAGTTTGAGTTCTTATTCTTGTTGCAATCAATGGATTCAGTTACTGCAAGTCAATCTGGATCACTTTCCTCTCGTTTTGGAGTAACCTTTAATATGCAAATGACCACCAATGAATATAGTGAACTTTTTTGTTTGTTATTGAAGGGCAAACATTCACAGAGTTATCTAACAAACGGTAATTGAGGATGTGTATTGTGGTGTTAATGTATACACACCCTGCTGGACAAATTATGTCCATATTATTATGTATTAACTATGGTCTGGACGAGGGACGCATATTTTAGTTGGTTAATCATGAACTTATGAGATATGGTGGATATTAAATAGTAAACTCATTTTAACCACTGTTGTTTGCAACATAATTAGGAATTTAAGGAATAGAATCAATAAACACCAAGTTACAATTATACATAAAGTGACACAACATAATGACTTCTTTTAAAATTGCAGAGCTCTTACTCCCGTCTGTCAAAATTCCATGATTGGAAAGACAAAAATCCAAAGTATTAAACACAGCAAACAGCTTCATAAATTCCTGCTTCAAGAAACGACATTATGTTAAATTGGACAAGTGTGGGACATATCTAACAATTAACAAACAAGCAAAGTCTGAGCCATTTTCCTTAATTAAAAGTGCTGCAGCCAACCTGTAACATTATTGAATAAAAATAAAATGGGTTGTTCCAATCTCCCCACAATGGACTTCAGTCTGTTTTATATAGAATGATACACATACCTGATCTCTGTGGTGAAGTTATGTGTGATGTTCACTGTAGCTTATGTTAGTCCAACTGCTGGAAACAGCTGCGCAGTTAGAACAGAAGTCCCAAAGACACTCAAATACTGCTGCTCCAGCTTTATCAGTCCAGGGTATCGTTTGTTTCCTGCCGTCATTAATATGCATTCATATTCACTTACACTTTAGTTTAGTTTTTATCGGCAGCATGTGTAATTGGAGTCGTGCTTGTCCTGAACAGTAGCACCATAGCTACAGTGCTGCTCTCTGCTGTCTGACATTCAACCTGAGCAGCTGCTTCTGTTGCTAGCTGTTAGTTTAGCATTAGCATGAGACTTAGTTAGCTAGCTAAACCGGACAGTTATCAGACAACGACTATGTGGAATTTTCACAACTTTATGCTGCAGAGTTCATCAACACGAATGGCACAGTGAGCAGCAAACGTTACATTCACAGAGTGCAAGTTGACTCAAGGGGTGACATATTTTAGATATATACTCTGGAAAAATAAATAAACACAATAGTGAGTCAGCTGATCCTCAGTGGCTTTACTGGTTCAGGTCTTAACTGCCAACTGAAGAACGCAGTGCAAGCCTACAGCTTGTATAACTGCAGGTGATCTTGTGCCTTCTATACTCAAAATAGATATGTTTGAAAATGAATGGGTTTGTCTGGAACAATGCAAGATAAAGTACATATGAAATAACACATTAAAGTAAATTGACAATTACATATAAATATGGTGTATGCCACACAAACACACTTGTAATTCATCTCACAGAACAGCAAGAGGCTCCACCCAGTGGCACAACCTGTTAACTACAGCAAATCCACAGAGCACAGTTACACAGCACATCCTCGTCTTCTGCGTTATTGGTTGATTATTTATAGAAATGAATCAATAACCAATTAACTATCGACATCCCTAGTCTGGACAGAATTTGTAATTCAGAGTAAAGTCTATTTGTATTTGCAAGAGTTTCACTCTGCACCAAACACTGAAATCTCCCTGCATGATGTTTGCAGATTTCTCCAGTCACTGTATCTCTGAATAAGTCTGTTGTAACATTTGTTCCCCAAATGAGTAACAAGTAAGCTCCATGTAAAGTGCAAACAGCTGGGAGCATAAACCTGTTCGGTCTAAACTATCTCTTCTGAAGGCGGAAGGTCTGATGAAAAGGTGGTAAAGCTGTCAGCACAGGTCTCTAAATTGTTGAGCTTCTTGTCTGAGCTTCAGGTCATTGGAGCAGACTTGAACTATTAAAGACAAAGATAAAGGTTTGCACTTTCTTTAACAGCTACATACATTTTACCTCTTCTATATCTGTCATTTGATATACATGGACATTAAAACAGAGTTACCGAGGGCCTGTGCCATCACAAAAAAAATACAACCTCTGAACCAGAGAAGGCTACAATCAAGCATCAGAGACAGTGAGGAGGAGCCAGGGGACCCAGTGTATCTACAGTAGTATGTTCACAAGGCTCTCAGTTGTGGCAGAACTTCTGTGTTGCAGCCACAGGGGGAAATGTTACCGGCCTGTTTTCCCATGGATGAGTAATCACCAGGACTGAGGTCTTGTTTTCATTTTTAAAAAAAAAATGTGGTTATCATTTTAGCTGCTGCACCCTCACACTTCAATCTGAATAATTATCATTTATTAAAGGTTTGGTTTTGGCAGTGATGTGTATATATTGGGCTGTAAGTGTAATTGTACAGCCATAATGTGAAGTCATTTGCCAAAAACAACAAATAAGACTAAGCCCAGTGCAAATGATAAATAACTAGTGGGAACACATTTCTTGTGCATGGCGTGTCACCATATTTCCTCTACAGTTTCTCATCAAGAACTTGTGTTGAAATGTTAAATACAGCAAGTCATTAGAGCTGTTGTTGTTGTTCTGTCTCTGTGCTCTTTGCTCGTCGTTCGTGCTGTGAATAAGACTGTTTAACTCTGTGCTCGTGGACATTGACTCACTCATATACTCAAGCATCGCCATAAATTGATAAATCCCACATTTTCTTTTGAAACAGTCATGAGCACAGTTATGAAACAACTGTGTGTAGGCAGTTTTACTGGATGAGGACACATAACCCCAGGCCCTCCCAGCTGGACCTTTTTTTTTTTTTTTATAACTTGATCGATGTGCAGTGATTCACTGAGTGGTGTCAGGGCAGCGTGGACCTTTCTCAATTTTCACTTCACTTCTAAAAGCATTTCCCTTTGGTCTATTTTTCTTCCCCAAATGCCCTCTATTTGTTTACCTCATTATTGTTATATGCGTTTACTAAAGTGTCTGCTGATTCTCTGTTGTTGTAATTGAGTTCAAGTCCAACTTTATAACTTTTATTTATACAACCTTTTTATCACAAACAAGGGCTTTAAATCGGGGAACAGACAAGAAGAGGAAATTAAAAGTAACCCACCCAGATCTAATGAATCATACACCTATGAGACAAAACTTACTTATGAGACATATTTAAGCATGCAAGGAAGAGAAATATGAATTAACCAACTGGAAGAAACCTTGTTTCATTCAAGTCCAAAGGAAGATCCCTGAGGTTCACTGAGTGTGCAGAAGACGCTAGACAGAACATTACATGTGAATACTGGCAATCTAGTAAGCCTATGAGACTGAGGAAACATACAGTAATATTACCTGACTAAAGGTGTGAGCAGCTTCTATAAGGCTGTGTTCCTCATTCATTTCAATGGAACAGCTGTGTTTGTGCAGTAGGGGTGTTGACAGAGTCTCTGACATAGAAAACACAGGGTGTTCATGGAGACTAGACATAAAGTTCATCTTAATCTCTGGTACTTAAAGATCATTCTATTAAACTGGAAAAAACAGAGACTTCATTTCAGTTCTTTCCTGGCTCACATTACTAAATGACCATGTTCCATATGAACTCATGTTGTATGTTTATGTTTATTTCACCAATTTTATGTATGCAAACTGGAGAGAACACCAGCAGAAATAACAAACATAGATATAATACAAATAAAGTAAATCAGCTAACAGCTCTGGATCTGGATCTACTGAGTGTTTATAACCTTCAGTGGAACCAAGCAAAAGCCTCAAGCTGACGTCTACACAGCCACAGCAGTAAAAGCCATCAAAGACCATCGGTTTTATGGAGGCACTTGATGTCTTTATGCCAAATATCTGGCAAGATGTAACTTATGAAGCATGATAATGTTCCTGTCAGGAGCAGTGTTTTAGCTGATGTAGCACAAAGCAGTAACAAATCCACATCAGCTGCTGTTTTTATTTGCAGGTGTTATCTATCACACGGCATATATGCACGGTAGATTAATTAAGAATAGCAAATGAGTCTATGTAGATTCATCAAATGTGTTGAGTTGTTACTACAAAGTCTGATGGATAGAGATAGCTTCTGCAATGCTGGCTGGACATGCACTGCTAATGGAGCAGTACCAAGCTTTCTTGGCTTCTCAGTAGTATAGTATTATAAGGACTGCATACCAGACCAGCTTGATTGTAAATGTCTGCTTGCTGACCACCTAACGTTAAGTGTAAAGTTAGAGCAGGTACCACAACATGAAGAACAGTTTTCTTTCCTTTGGGGTTGCATCCTCATCTTTGAATCCACTTCCACTCCTTGGACTCCACATTTCAGTCAGAGCTGTTGGTGGATTCATATCTTTGTCCTTTGTCTTCACCAGGTTTCCAAGACTCTTTGCTGTCTCTCACTGATTAGATTTCCTTACATTAATGCCCCGCCCCCTCTCCCTCTGCACAGTTCGATGCAGCTTTGGGAGCTTTGGGTTAATTAGTTTTAATGCAACATAGAGGCTTGAATTAACATGGTGATAGTGTTTTGATGCAGCCTATTTTATTGCTGTCCTCCTTTTGATTAATTGGATTGATTGGATTGATTTTAACTTTATTATGCATTATTTTTTCGTGTGTTTATTCATATTTATTTGTTCATGTACTGTGGCATTGCCGGTAGGACTTCCAGCTTCTTTGTCCAGATAAACTATTTGTTTAGAGATGTATTTTTCATGGTATGATCAGCAGTATTGGGCAGGTTTTGATGATCTGCATTTGCTTCCAAGCCCTTTAGTAATGAAAAGTGTATTTAAAAGTTCTATATGTAGAATTGTGGAGCAATTTACATGTGTTAATCATTTTTTTATTGCCAATGGATGAAGGGGTAGTAATGTAATGGGCCTGATTTTCCATGAAAATCCAACGGAAGTGATGTTTTTGTGCGCTCCTGAGTGCCTTGCTGCTCTCCTGCTAACGTCAACAAACGGCCAGCATAATGACACAACAGATATGTATTGTTGTGCAATTATGCATATACTGCAGATATTAGCTCTCCAGCTAATGAGGCGGCTAGCTGCTTCTGTCAACCACAATACATTTCACAACAAAACACCCCCGCAAACACACACTGTAAAACATTATTTCTTAACAAAGAGCAGGAAAAAAAGCTCCAGAGCGATACCCCTTTTGTTTTTTTTCCTATTGGTAGTCCAAAGGTCATAATGACTGAGATTTTATGTAATTATGAGATATGGAAGCGAGGAAAAACACATCACCTGCAATAGTCTCACGCCACCCAACACACAAGTGACTGTACCTCATTTAATGGCCACAGGCGTCACTAATGAGAAGAGATTTCTGATATCAGAGTCACAGAGGACCATTCTTAACAGTCACATCCATCCATCCCACCCTGCTGTCCTGAACTAGCCAGAGAGAAGCCATTAGAAAGTAGCTGAGTGCAGTTAGCTTTGAGCTCCATGTGTGAGGTCCAGACTCGATGGTGGACAGTCATCAGGCGCTACTAGTTCTCTTGCCGTCCACCTTGTGAACACCTCTGTGAACAAAGACCTTCTGATTGCTTGACAAACTGTCAAATGTTTAAGTATTGTTGAGCACCTGAATGACAGTGATTGGTCAGCCATTGTCTGTTACTCTCTTCATCTTCTTCTCAGCATTTTCCCCTCTCTCATCTCACTCCTCACCACCCTCTCTCTCCTCATCGTTATTGTTCCCATCCTGTACTGTCCTAGACTTGATTCCTTCCCTATCCTTATTCTTCTGTGACCTCCTCATCTCTATCTGCTCATTCTTTTCTTCAGCCATAACACCCACAACCTAAAGATTTTATTCTTAGTGATATAAAACAGAAAAGCTGAAAATCCTTACATTGATGAAGGAAGTCAGAGATTTTGTTTTTTTTTGCATAAATGATTAATTGTTTATTCGGGCCTTTGCTCGTGAAAATGTATATGCATGTCAGGTAACCTCTGCTAAATGTATTGCTGCATTAATGCTGAGACTTCATTTGATTTCCATGAAATTGAATGTATGTGGTCTACATGTGATATGCAGCAACATAATGCACCTTTAGTGCATGTTTTCTAGCAAATTCTGAAATGAGATAGTTATGGTTCCCAGATGATGAATCCTACAGATTTTGGTGATCATCTCACTTTTCCTCTAATGCCACCAGCAGGTCATCTTTTTCACTTGTGCTATGATATACTGTATGTCAACATTTGATGAACTGACACAAAATTTGGTGGTCAACCATTTGTGGTTCCCAAACAATGTATTCCAAAGACTTTGGTGATCCTTTCTTTTTCTCTAGGGCCCTTATGAGGTTTACTTTTTAGTTCTTGATTGAAATATCTTAAAATCTATTGAATGGATTGCTGTGAAATTTGTTACACACATTCATGTTCTCTAGAGGATGAATTGGAATAACTTTGAACCCTGACTTTTCCTCTGCTGTCATTATCTGCTCAAAAATGTAATGTTTCCAATACTTCCGATACTTATATCTGAGAAACTGACATTTCCATCAGCCTCAGCTGTACTTTGTGTTTAATGCTAATTAGAAAGTGCTAAAGCTAATGCTAACACACTAAACCAACACAGTGACTATGATAATTATACCTGCTAAACATCAAAACATGCTAGCACTGTCTCTATGAGCATGTTAACATGCTGATGTGAGCTTTTAACTCAGTAGGTACAGACTCACAGAGCTGCTAGCATGGCTGTAGACTATTAGTCATGTTATTGGACAGTTTAACGTTGATGCTTTTGTGGACTTTTGGCTCCTTGTATTCACAGATATCATAACACTTCAATAAAATGTATAAATATATTTAAATGACAAAAAAACTAATATCACCTGAGTCCAGCTGAACTGGAGCAATCAGCAAGAACGTTGTTGTCCCAATTGCAAACTGTATCCTCTCATTCTTGGGAGTTTGGACTCCTGTTTTGAACTTGGCTAAGTTTTTTTATTGAGAAGGGGCTTTCATGTATTCTATCAGTTTTGAATCAGTAAATATAGTTTAGAATGCCTCATCAATGAAAATCAGTATAGAGTGACACAAATTTATGAGTCAGACACAGTGGTATCACTGTGGTTGTGTTTTTAAGTCCATGTCTACATATCTATAAAACAACTCGTTTGGCTTGGCTTGGCTCCAGTGAAATGAGGGAAGTAGTTACTGATGACAAATCACATCACTTGACCCAAGTGATTAGAAATGTGTAACATTTAGCAGTAAGGTCAATAATGGAATTTAGAATGAACATTTTCTGATAAAAGTGCTTCAGATAATTAAAACCCTCAGTGCTTCAGATGAGTTGTTTTGCCCTTTAATTACGTCTAATAAGAAACATCTTCTCTTTTTTTTTTCTTTTCTTTCTCTGGTCCATTTGTCTGAGGACAGAGCCATTATTCTCTATTAGAAAGCTTTTCGTTTCTGGAACACGGCTCACACAAATGGAGATAGTGCTTCGCCTGTCACCTCTGTTAATTTTACATAAAAGCCATTGTATTCAAGCTTTTAATAACATGTTGTTGTATTATCCAGCATTGTCTCTCTGTTCCTCTTTGAAGACAGTCATTGTTAGTCAGAGGATTGTTAGTCATCCAAAAGCTGCTAACACTGGCTGATTTGAGAAGCGATGCAGAGTGACATCTTTCTAGTTCTAACAAGTATTTAACTAAGCTTATTTACATTAGCACATATATGTACAGTACCAGTCAAAAGTTTGGACTATTAATTATTTTATTTATTTTTTTTTACTATTTTCTACATTGTAGAACAAGACTGAAGACATCAAAACTATGAAATAACACATCATGGAATCATGTAGTAAACAAAAAAAGTGTTAAACAAACCAAAATATGTTCCATCTCTCTATATATAAAGAAAGGAAGCTCTGTCTGTCTTCATGTATGTATGTAGGCTATGTCCTTTGCATATCTCGAAAACTGTCCATCCGATCTACTTTATACCTGGTGGATGTATTGCTGGAGACCCAAGGAAGTACAGTGTTAAGTGTGAAATTGTTTGGATGAGCAGTTCTTGAGAAATATATAAAAAATACCTCATAAACAGCATTGATTAGCTGCTTCTTCTGCCTGTGGAGTCAACAAATGGAAATGCAGACAGTGCTGCTCTGCCATTGCAAACCTTGTGGTCAGAGATGGGATTAGATCTGTAGTCTTAATGAAGATTATGAAAACTTTAAGAGACTTTAAGAGCTCTACTATTGAACTGCATATGGTGAACGGACTCACTGCAGGACATCTCAGGCACTTTCAGAAATATATAAAAACACCTCATGAACAGCATTGCCCCCATTGAAGCCCCTGCATTCTTGACATTCTTTCAGCCAGCTTCATGAGGTCATCACCTGGAAGTCTTTTCCAATAGTTCCCAAGAGTTCCCAAACCAAATCCATTGGTTATAGCCTGGAGGTGTGTTTTGGTTGTTTTGGATTTCTGAGGCTGGTAACTCCTAATGAATTTATCTACAGTAGTAGAGGTAACTCTTGGTCTTCCTGTGCTGGGGCGGTCCTCTTGAGAGCCACTTCCATCATAATAATCGATGGTTATGGAGTTGTGGAATAGGGCTATATGCTGTATACCAACACTAACTCAGCACAACACAACTGATGCTCTTAACACACTAAGAAGACAAGGCATTCCACCAATGAACTTTTGACATGGCACAGCTGTTCACTGAAAACCATTCCAGGTGATTCAATGCTGGTTAAGATATTGCCAAGAGTTTGCAAAGCTGTCATCAAGGCAAACAGTGGCTACTTTCAAGAATCTAAAATATTTTGTTTACCACATAATTCCATGTGTTATTTCATAGGTTTTATATATCCCATATTGTTCTACAATGTATAAAATAGTAAAAACAAAGAAAAACCCTGGAATGAGTAGGTGTGTACTTTTGACTGGTACTGTAATCCCATTAGAGCTGTTTGTGAAATGCATTCTTATTTTTAACACTAGCATACGCCTGTACCACTGCTGTGGTCCTGCCTGGTGTCTGTGTAACAGGAATATTATCACCATCAAGCTCCAAAAAAAGTGGCAAGAGCTGTTTTAGCTATAAACTCAAAACAGTCATTATGTGTAACTCTCTATGAAGATAAATGAACATAATGACAGCAATATATGTTCAACACATCTGTTAATTGTGGTGAAGCAACTTGCAAATTGTACATTTTTAACAAATGATGCTAATGATGGGATGTCTAGACTGAGAGGCAGTGCTGCATGCAGTGTCAGTGAACTACTAATTGTTGTGGATATTTTGAGTGATGGTCGGCATCTTCAGTGGAGGAAAGCGCAACTGAGACTTTGATGTCTTAAAGCTGAAAATGTTTATTGAAAGCACTTGAAGCCAAGTGGAGAACCAAAACAGCAAACAGCAGAGTGTTCTACTCCGGTGTTGTCTTTTTCCCTGAAAGCCTGAGTCCAGTCCTTAAGCCAAGCAGAGATATTAATCTAATTGGCTCATCAGTTTCAAATCGTAAATCTGTCACCTCTTTTCACCTCCGTGACACCTCCTGGGCTCAGTAGCTTGCAGTCCTGTGTATCCACCCCATATATGCCCAGATACCCTACTGTGTGTGGAATGTGTCTGTATTAGCCTCTGACTGATCTCTAAAGGTCAATTCATGCTTCCCACTTTCTGTGTTCCACATCCACAGACAGCTGTGGACTTAAGGACACAGATGCGTTCCACATGTATGTACAGGGTTGCAATGTGATAACTTTCCAGAGTTGTCTGTGAATATTACAAACCGCTAATGCAGTGTTTTTCTGATCAGACATTAAACGCAAGTCACAACGTCTGGGCTGTGTGCAGACATCTGCAGAGGGGTTTGCATGGACCCTCGCTGACATTGGAGATGAAATTTACGTCGCGTGGACCCTCACAGCAATGCAGAAAGCATGAATTGGCCTTAAGAACTCCAGTTCTTCCTCTTCCCTCCAGACCCTCTCCCCTTCTTCCTGTGTCAATACACTCGTGTTTGAGTCATAAAGCGTCAATGTTAAAACATTTCTGTCGTGTGTCATTTTAAAAAAAATGTAGTTAAAACAAATCTGAACAAACATATAATTTGCTAAAAGTATTTTAAATGCTTTGTGCCTAATCTAATCCTAAATGACACTGAATGGTAAATTGATGTATTTATATAGCACCTTCCTATAGCAGTCTTCCTACCACTCAAAGTGCTTTGCTCTATATGCCTCATTCACACACACACATTTATGGCAGAGGCTGTCATGCAAGATGCCAACCTGCTCATCAGGAGGAGTCTAGCAGTAGTCGATGCACCTGCCACTACCACTGCAGTTCCCTCTAAAAGTTCCTCTGCATTCAGTCTGAAAAAAACTGTAGTCCTGACTATTTTTTCCTCTGCATCAAAAACCTGTTCTGTCTTTGCTTAGTTTAAGGAACTTTGGGAGCATCCGACCATTGAGGTAAATTTCAGTGTCATCAACATAATGAAGAGGCATCATTTGGGGGGAATCCTCACATACTGGTGGTTCACTAGGATACATATGTGTGTTGTTTTTGTTTGTTTTCTTCAAAATCTTAACCAATGTGTATCATATTGCAAACTACTCACACACTACACTGGACTTTACTTTCCTATTTTTACATCTAACTATCTGAATCCAAACCTCTTAACCAAAACTAACCCGGACACTTTGAAGTCATTAAGACCAGAACATCTTTTTAGCCAGCTGATTTCCTTTTTTGTTTCCCTCCACAGCATCCTCCCCATGAAGCAGGGTATCCTACTGGGCCAGTACTTGGGAGCCTTCAACCTCATGGACAAGTTCAAGGGACGCTCCAAAAAACAGGAGTGAATGAAGACAGAGAAGGAAAAGTGAAGAGGAGGAGGACTGAAATGGAAGGAGACATGAAAGTATTAAAAAAAAGATCCACCTCAAGATCTGTTTTTCATCTTGATCTTCACAGGGTTGAGGAGTCAGTCCTGGTCAGAGGTCGGATCTGAATTTGAGACTTTGATGCTTCCCTCACTTCATTGGTTCATACTTGAACACAAACAACTGAATGGCATTACTCTCTCTATCTTACACTGTATAATCAATGTTTTACGCTTTAATATCCTTAAATTCTAATTGTTAGTGACTGATTCAAAAATATATGATGCCACAGATGAAGAGGTGATAGAAAGGAGCACTCCTGATGTTTAAATGTCAGTGTCATGAATGTAAGCAAGTGCTGCCAAGGGCTACTTCAGAATTCAGCCAGCTAGTATTGTTGCCTGCTTCTTTATCAGGACCAGTCCTAAAGATGTCATGATGTACAAACAGCCAAGTCTCATCCACATAGTGAGCAAACAGGGGTCAAAACTGAAAAATGTTTTTCTGAAATTCACTGCTCATTTTCTTTTTTTTTCTTTTTTTTTTTTTTTTAGAATTAGAAGTATTCTATAGACAAAAATCCGGGTGAGACATTAGTAAAAAACTTGTACCAGTAAAAATGTCATCAGATCTCTCCTGGCCAAAAGAGAATACACTTATGTTGAAGGATAAAATCTATTGAAATCAATAGACACATAATACAATGATTGAATCCTGAAAATGATAAGGCCTGGCTGTTGTCACTGTGATTATAAGATGTTATTGAAAGCACTGATGTTAACATTCCCTTAAAATGTCATATCAACATTGTTGTGAATGTAGCTATAATTATGATATATATGGGGTCTTAAGGCACACTTTTCACACTGTTTTTTTTAGAGTTTTATTGTTTATCTGAGTCAGTGTTTTATTGTCCAGTTCATTTCATATTAAAAGCTAGTGTGCCATAGTGCTTCACTGCTACAGCCAAGTGCTCATACTCAGGAACAGTGAACCCTACTGGAAGGGTTTCTGAAATGTTTGATATTTGCTATCTGACGGTCCAGACCAATCCAAACTCCAAAGTCTGTTTTTATTCACAAATAAAGTACAGAATGCACAGACAGAATATATAAAAAGAATGAATTTGCTTTGCTTACATTCTTCTTCAGACTATGCAGTCCATCTTGAGGCACCACAACAAACATTTCTCAAACAGAGCTAAGTGGCTAATGACAGCAAACAACAGAAAACATAGAAGGTTTAGCAGTGGCTAAATGAGAGTAACTTTTTTTATATGCTACAGTGTTATTCCTCATTATTTCAAGTAATCTATCTAATGCTATTTATGTTATTTACAGTTTACTAGCAACATCACAGCTGTGTGTTAGCATTACTATGGTTCTGATTTTACCACAGTCTTGAACAGAAATATCCTTCATTACAAAAGCCCTAGTGTGCATACTGTATGTTCAGCTGGCACACATAAAGGTAATGGTTTCCTGTGAATCAACTCGTTTTCAAAATTCAGGAACAACCTGAAAAGACATGGTTATACATTTCCACATAGGTTTTAAAGGTCCTATCATGACACCTATTAAGCACATTTACTACTATCTAACATTCATTCAGAGTCTGAAATGGTGATGTTATAAAGTAACAATATCAGGTATCCATCTTTTCATTTTAATTGAACAGTGTGTCATATGTGACTTGTAACTAATGGCCATCATTTGTTGATGTTATTCTGTACAAGAGCTTAATTACTGATATATTGGTATATAATGGACTGTAACCAAGAGTATATACCTGTAGACTCTTGAAGAAAATTGGAAGTGTGCAAAAAGAACATGAGGGATACAGAGATTGTTTTAAATATGTATGTTCTAATTGTGCCTTTCTATTTTTAGAGCTATCTCTCAGTCTTTGAAAACCACCTAGAACTGATATTGTGAACATTCTGATTAATAAATTGTCTCATATCAAATGTTTTATCTCTGTGTTTGGAATCTCTTGTTCAGCATGTGACCGCAGTGAGAAACCCTAAAAGACAACTGTTTCCTTTTCAGAGTAAAATGAAAAATCTCATTCCCACCACATCATCTGACACCACGTAGAGCCTTGTTTGGTCAGCCTTGGACAGCTGTTGTATTTCATGAAAATATTTGGTAAATCTTTGTTTTCAGTGATTAATAGTAGTCATATAATTTCAGTTGTGTACCTCATACTGCAGCAAAGCCCTGCCATGGACTTAATATATATGAAATATTTAGTTTAATCAACCACTTTTTAAACGTTCTGTTTAAAGCACATTTAAAAAGCAGCCACAGTACATTAAGCTTTCTGATAACAATCCTATCCACTCAACTGTAACGCTAAAATGGGAATTATAGTCTTTTAATCTGCTGCTATCATCAAATTTTATTAAAGGCTTTTTAAAATACAAAATAAAACAAAGAAGATTATGATGATAGAAAAGCATAATAGATATGGTGTCTTAAACCAGTGTGGTTGCATTTTTAAGATATTTACATTTAAGAAAACCCCAAGGTGAACCTAACCTGTGTGTCTTGATGTTACCCAAAGGTGACATTCAGTCACAGTTGACCTAACTCGACTTCATGCTCCACCTCCCTCAAAAGGACATGACCTGTGTCGTTGTAGCCATTAGAGGACTGATTTAAATGAACCTTATTGCAGGGTCCTGACCTCTGTCAAACAAAAGACCAAAAGTCATTTGTATATAATCCTCCTCAGTTTATGAAAGGTGTAAACTAGCAGTTTTACCACCAGTAAGTTACCTGTAATTATCCAGTGGTAAGCTCAGGTAACTAGCATCATACATAATACATACATAATACACATAAACACATGGACAATTGGCAATTGACAAATAGTTGTACTATACACATAATTCCTGAGTTAGCTTGATTTGGCTGTTGATGATTTGTTCAAAGCCGACTGTGAACATGTCTGTAGCTGAAAAAAACTATTCATTGCGAGTGCAGGCTTAAGCAGTAAAATTGCAGCAGTAAAATTGTCTGTAACCAAAGTTCTACACCAACCATCATCATCATCAGCACTCATGATTGGTTGGCACTGCACTATGGTTATTATTTCCAAATAAGAGTACATTATTATAAAAGATCAACAAATCAATCCACCAACTGCACTGAACCAAGTTAGCTGGATAAGAATGAACAGGATCATTTTAGATGGCAAACTAAAAAAAACAACCAGAACAAACACTGGCTTCTATTTACATCCTGCAGTGTTTTCCGTTGGTCCAGGTTATGCAATTACGAGTGACAGATGGCCAGCTGAGAAACTTTGTTTGGTGAAGTCATATTTCAAACATTGTATGAATTTACAAGGGCCATTGAACCATATGATCAAAGTTTATTCTAGGACATCCAGGGCTGTGAAGAAGGCACTGATTGCAACTACCATAATTCAAGAGAAAAAAAACAGGATGTGTCTCGTTGCTACATGTTGTACATATGTACAGAGGTGTCTGTCAGTCATGGCAGAGTTTTCTGGAATATCTGCGACACAGACAGTGTCTGGAGAGCAGAGACAGTTTGAGAGGAAGGTCAGGGGAGGTGCACAGCAGCAGCAGATGGCCACGTTGAGGAGATGCAGCAACCAAAAAGATGTTCAGAACCATACTCAATCAGTTACTGAACTGTCCCCTCCCCCCCACCACACACACACACACACACACACACCACAGACTCTCTGTGATTGAAACGTTACACAACATGATTCTGACAGCCATTGTGTTTTGACGTCGTCTGCACGGCAGGACCACTTCTGAAGAGGAAGAGTAAAAAATAATTCAGCTGTTTCAACAATAAACTGAAGGTGAACTGTATGTTGCAACTGTTTATATGAGATCTTATCACAATAATAGTAATTTGTTTTATATATTTGGTTGGATAAATAAAAATTTAAAAACTGTAATAAACATTATTTCTATCTCATCTCACAATGCTTTCTTCAATGCAGTTAAACCATTTGTTCAACTATTATAGTGAAGATATAAGTCAGAAATCTATGCAGCATTGTGTGAGTTCAGGCAGAGTGCTACCATCAGCAGCTTTATTCAAGCTTCACCATTAGTGGCCCATTCATCCACTGCTTGGCTATTAGCTGACTAGTAATCCCATGTGTACAGGGATTTGGGGTATTGTTGTCTATACTAAAGTCAGATGTTCATGTGAATGACAGGGGATTGACAAACTTGCGATTTTGTCAAATCAATATATCTGCAAAAAAATGATCAAATTGTCCAAAGCAGTGCAATTTTCTGTCATAATTGCCAATTGAGAACCACTTTTACAGACCAAGGTCAGATAAAATCTAACCTCAGCAAGTGGATGAAAGCTCACCTTGCACTCTACAAATAATCTAATCTCAGCTATTTCTTAATTTCTATCCAAACTAACCAGCTAGTAGTTGAGTGTGTTGCCCTGCAGGAAGCACTGTCTTATAGTCTGTCAAGAATGGTAGGTGCTGGCCATGAAAAAACACAAACACTAATAATTACTGGAATGTGCATGAGCCAGCATGAACACATCAGTGAGGGGCTCAACAAGGACATCAGAGGGGGCTTCTGATTATGTGAACCTCTGCTTTGACCCAAATATTACAAATGGAAATGCAATATGCATGCAAATACATATTACTACAGTCTGAGTAAATGATATACTAAATAAAACCAGTGAACAATCCCTGAAGATACAGGAATCTTTTTTTTTTAAATGAACCCATTTAAATGTGAATAAAAAATATAAATTAACAGATGAATCATTTGAATAGCTGCTTGATCTTCATTCTTGTTTGACTTGTAAACTGAATTTATTTTAATTTATGTATTAATAAATAACAAGCTATTTTGGAAAGAGTTCCTCTGTCAAACTTTGCTCAAAACTGGAGCAGGAAAGGCTAATCTGTGTGTGATGGATATTCCGGTGTAAAGCTGGGACATGAGCAGGAAATTCATTTGACAAACGGTCTCATGAATGACACCATGCCAAGACGATGAGAAACTATTAAAACCATCATTACTATGAAACTGTAGGTGTTCCTCGTCATGAGGTATGCAGACCGTTCTGTGATCGCTGCTGACTGTTATCACAAGGACGGAGAGGCTCAGAGATATGGTTCTTCACTGCGCTGCTACTGCCATCCCGTGGACAATCTCTATATGACACTGAAGGCCATGGAGTAGAAGCACTGCTGGGTCTTTATGGTGATCACATACAGAGTTATCTTCCCCCTCCCACATCACCAACATGGCTTCAAAAGCCCTGTGGAACCTTTAAATGTGGGGGTTGCAATCATTGTAACAATGTCATGAAAACCAAGCAGATCTCGCACATACCAAATGCAACACCACACATTGTTATAGACTGGAGTGTCCCTGTGGTTGTTTCTATGTAGGAAGAACAAAAAAAAAAGACTAAAAGACTGAGTTGCAAAACATGAAAATGTCATCTGCCCAAAGAATGTTGATTGTGAAACAGCATCACATTATGTGCAAATGAGACATGACAACCCAAACAGACATGGTGAAGTTGTTGAAAAGGACATTAGAGGAGGCGACCACCTAAAAAGAATACTCCAGTGTGAGACCTTTAGGATAGCACAGCTGAAGGCAACAAAATGCTGTGTTCTGTGATATATTACTTAAGGAATAATGAAAAAATAGTATTTTAATATGTGGAACTATTGATGGTTATGGTGATTTTGTGGTCAGCATGAACTTGTAATCATGAACAGAAAAATGTGGACCAGATGCATTGATGAATTTATCATGTGTACATACAGAGAGGATTAGGTCCACCTTGACTTGGTAGCCACATTAGATCCACCTATCTCCACCCTTCTCTCTCTCTCCTTCCCTTCCTCCATCCCCTTCCTACCCCTTTCTCTTCCCTCCCCCATCCCCTTCCCTTCCATTGATTATGCATTGCTTCTTTGTTTTGACCAGTAGGCTTGCACATTGATAGAGAACCATCCTCCCACTAAACTCATTTGTCTAACACAATAGTTGTGTAAGCTACCTACCTGCTGTGAAATCATTCTCATTGTTCATTGTTTTTGTGAAAAATAACTCTCATTTCTCATTCTCAATAACTCTCCAAGTCCTGTGTAAAAATGAATCTAATTCATTTCTCAGTGCCACTAGCCAAAGCAATACTTTGGTCAGCAAAACTTTATCAATGCATCACTCAGACATGATGATAACAGTTACAACTTATATTAAAATTCTGTGTGAAATCGGTGAGGAATGCATACATTGTTATGATAAAATGAACTATAGATGCAGAATATTTCACACACTGGTTTGAGACCAGTGACTGTCACTCCACTGATTTTATAATCTATGGTCTGACTGTACTGCTAATGCCATCTTGTGGATGCTCTTGGTATGACACCCCTTGATCAAGAAATTCTCTTTGGGTTGACTCATCCTACGGTCATTTTCTGGGACAGGATGAAGCCCTGATGTATTCTAATTCCATTTTTCCATGTAAATATCAGATCACTGATGCACTTTAATGTATTCCCCTGACGCATGACAGTATGCACTTGAGCTGGTATGCACTCCATAAATTCAAAAATCTGATCACCCATGATATCCCAGCAACTCCAGATCAGGCAAAACACCCACAGACTGTAATATTCCCACCACTGTGTGTCACTGTCAGTATGATATACTGCAGGATCATTGTCTCCTTACATAAATGCTTCTGTATAAATCTCAAACTTGGATTCTTCAGTAAATAGGACTGTTTTCTAGTCATCCACTGTGAAATGTTGGTATTTCTTAGCCCACCCCAAGCGTTTGGCCTCGTTTCCCCTCCTGAGAAGTGGTATAGAAACTGCTACTCATCCTCTGAGACCACTACAACACAGCCTTCTTCTACTTTTGCTGATTTGAGTCTTGTCTTCTTTATTTAGCAAATTCTGAATCTGTGTTAAAAGTTACTTTTCTATCCCAGGGAACTAAGCTTGATGTATTAATCTTCTGATGGCTTCTTCTTCTTCTAATTTTGGTCTGGCTGACCATGCTTTGAATACAACTGATCCAGTTCTGTAAAGTGTTTTAGAGTTCCATGCTCTGCCCCCGTAGAAACCTTTAGTCTAGTCATGAGTTGATGCTAGAGAGAAAGCCCCTCTTTGCTTTAGAATAACAATTTGACTTCTGACACTTTCACTTAGTTCTGATGCCATGTTTCCCACTATCACAATGCTATTTAGTAAGTGATGATCTGCTGGAAACTTGAGACACATCCATGCTTATAACAGCTGAACAGTGGCTGCAAGTTGAATTACTTGAATGAGCCTCTGATGAGTTGATTAAATCCACCTGAGTGTCATCTGAACACTTCAAGAGAAGGGGTACAACTCAAAGAAATTCTGATTATTTCCAGGTTTATGTGAAAATATTAGAAATTTTCAATGTGGTCTCAAGACTATTGGACCCCAGAATATTAAAATATATTTTTAAATCTAAAGAAAAAAAAAGAAGAAAATAAACAAACTAAAAAAGACAAAGGAAAAACTCAATGGCTCTAAACCGCAGAGTTGGCCTTGAACAATATCTGTTCAAGACCAACAAACCACAGAGAGGATGGAGGGCTGTGATTTGCTTCCATGTAGTGTAGTGCTTGGCCATAGTTCACACACCCAGGTAGACTGTGAGTGGCTGCTTGGACCCAGATACAGTTCTCTTAGCTTTGCTTATATGGCAAGTCCACTTTATTTTGAGGACATTGCCTATTAAAAAAGCACACACAAACTCTCTCTGCTTTATTTTGAAAGTCATGGAGGGTGGCATAAGTTTACAAATGTTGTTGTTGTTGTCTTCGGTTAGCTTTAGCATGTAAGACCGTGTTACAATCACTGGGTTTTTGATGAATGGTATTCTGAATAATATTTTCATCTCTGAACAAAATGGATTGTGTTTGGACAGCTCTCTCCTGTAAATCTGAGGAAGGATGTATTGTTATTTAAATAACTGCTTTTCATATGTAAAGTAATTGTTGTCAGAACCAAAGTGAGAAGTTCTAACAGAGCAGTTATAGATATGAGCTGATGAGCTGTCAGCCTTTTGACTGCAAATACATTTAGATCAACACATAAAAGGAAACTTCTTGTAGTTTCTGACATCTGCATGCTGCAAGAGAAGATCAACATATGCTCTGCTGTATAAGCCCATTAGCTGACTGAATATTATTATGAGGGCAGACTGTGTGGATACAATGTTCCAAAACTTCTGTCCAGATGGAAACAAAACTTGAATGTATTGACTGTCGGCGTGGAATTTGCTTTAAAGTATTGCATCAGTTGCTCTGATATGAATGATTTCAGCTCCATCAAACGTGCTGTAGAAAACTGAAGTGTGTCACTGCTGTTCCACCTGCAGGGGGCAGTGGTGCAGTGCTACTCAAGGTGAGCGGGAGAAATACTGTTGAGAAGTTTTAATATGTCTTTTTCTATGTATTTAATGTTCTACTCCAGTCTATACGCCTCTGACTTCATGTAGATGTAGAATCATAACAGGATATGACGATGTATTAAAAATGAGTCCATGAAGAACAGCAGCTGAAAAATGTGAGCTAGTGTTTGTTTTGTTTGTTTTTTTTATCAGTCGATTTGTAGCAAAAGTAGTGAATCAAGGATGAGAACATTTAGAATTAACACCAGGGTCAAAGTTTTAGTTGTTGTTTTATGACGTAATATTTCCGGTCTTTGACAGAATAACCTGCATTGACAGTGAAGATCTGGTCTGGTTTTTGTGATGGACATTTTTTATTCAATAAACGATTAGGAGCTATAAACTAATGGATTATATATACATTTATAATTATTTTGAGGATTTAGGAGAAATCTGAGTGATCTGAGTAATTTATTGTACAACTACTATTTACCTGGGTATAGATGTATATATATATATATAGTCTAAATTTGGATAGCCTATATTCACCTTTAAATTGCAAGCTATGGAAAACTTTGATTGTGTTTCATGGGTGTACAGATGTTTGACTGTGAAGAGAAGCAATACATTCCATTGCATTAATAATTATAATTTGGCGTGACGTCTCCATAGAGAGCACGAGCCTATGGGAGTAGGTGTGACGTTGAGAAGAGAGAGAGGGAGGGAGGAGAGGAGCTTACTCTAAACTACTACCAGACTCTGCTGCCTCTTCATTCATCTTTTCCTTTGTCCACCGGCAGCACCGCGCGCGCCATGGCGCCTCACCGGTACGTCCAGAGCAGCTCAGCCGCCGTTCAGAGCGAGACAGCCGGCGGAGCTCCACCGCCGGGTCCCTTCTACGGTGAGCACTGTACCAGTCTGTTGACAGCTTCAATAGACCGTTTTTTTTGTTGTTGTTGTTTTTTTTTTACGTTTTCATTTATTTATTTATTATATGCTTTAAATCATTATAATATTATCTATATAAACCCTCAGTTGTTGTTTCTCTTTTGTCCCCAGTGGTTTTATGTTAAATTAAGTGAATAGATAGATGATTAGTCCATGTTTTACAAACTTAACATAATGAGGAGACCAAGACTGACTGGCAAATTATTGATTATTCTCAATCAGTGTATATTATTATAAGATTAAAATCAATACGAATAGCAAACAAATCTTGTCTAGAAATGTGGATCTCTTTTCTCCAGCTATGCCACCTGAGCCGTGTGCACAGACTGCAGGGTATAATGTTAAGATGATGATGGCTTGACTCTACTACTATCAGTACATTATATTCCCAAAGATGTGGAAATTTAAATATAATTCTTAATTAATTGTTAAAATGCCAGTCATTATGATATTTATCTCATCATTTTTAAAAACAGTTCCTTCATTTGACATAAAACCTGTTACTACATGTACTCTGTGTATCTATGGATACTTTCTATTCTTATGTAACATTTTCTTTTTTGCTATTTTTGTCAGAGCAGGTTTTTGTCATTCAAGCATCAAAAAAAAGAAACAAATACAAACTATAACTTATTTACATGAGGCTGGATATCTATTCTCAAGAATAACATTACAGTCACTATTATAGCTTAAAAAGTCCTTGTTCTTATCTTATAATGATGAGACAATGGCCAGCAAACGTGTCACCTGTATAAAATGGCTCAGAGTCTGTGATGGTGTGATTCTGGACACAGTAAAGTTTAAGATGGAAAACTAGTTTGGAGCACAGCTGTCCCCTGCTACAGAAGAGATATATGATTGGATTATATCTATGGTTATTGAAAACAAGGTAAACATTTGATAGGACCATCATATTCCAGCATTTCTCTGTATTAAATTCATAAATGTATAATTGTTGTATATCAAGAGGGGTTAAATGAAGAGCAACTGGACTCATCCACTCATCCAGATGTCAGTTATTTACCTCTGTGGTTTTGTTTACAACTTGAGAGTGGTGGAGGTCACATGTAGTGACATGTAGTAGTTGGTTCTGACTTGTTACACTCATTCGGCATTGCTCAAAATGAAAAACGCCAGCGCAGCAAACAGTGCAGGGGTCTGTGTTGATGTGGGCGGCGTGTCACTACAGGGTCCAGCTGTGTGACATCATGCTGTGAACTGGAAATAATAGACACCAACCAAAGGAAGCTTCTTCTTATTGTTATTTTGCCAAGCCAGACACAGACATTGATGTTGGGTAGATGATGACATAAACCCAGCAAGGACACAGCTGGGAGAGTATCACTGTTTTGGTTTATGAACTTCGCTTGGGTTTTTCCTGGTTTCACTGATATTTCAGGCTGACAGTGAAGCAATTTGATGAATTGCTATAGAGAGTGGGCTTGGAGGACCAACTAGCCTATTTCCCCCTCTGAATGTCTGACTGTCATTTATTTTGATTATCATTACTGTAGTATTGTAACTGCTACAAAAGACAAAGACAAAAGTGAATAATCTGAATTCACTGCATAGAGTAAATACTGTGTACTGGGCTTTTGTAGAGGCTTCTTTGAAAGACCTGGTGTGGGCAGGCAGGGGCTCTCCAAGGGCATCACGGGCCTTTGCATCATGAGGTGTAGGTTGGTGGCTAGGCTACAGGGGCATCACTCTGTGAGTGTGGGGCTTGGCTCATCCAGAGAGAGACTGTCCACATCAGAAGAACCCAAGTCATGCTTATTGGAACATGGAGTCCTCTCCTGGACATAGGGCCAAACAGTGGCATAAAGTCCCATAACCATTTGGACTCTGCAGCCCTTCCACTTCATCTCTCCTATCAGCACCGCGTACAACATGTTTTCTAAAACCAATAAATAACAGGTGTGTGTGAGTATGATGTGTTTTAAAGGCTCTCTATGTAGGAATCAGAAATTCCTTCTCATGAGTGACATCTGTGGCTGGTAAATGAAGTGCAGTCAACATCCTAGCGCTTGCATGAATGGTCACGATACAAGACTATTGCAGGTGACGCCTTGTCCTCACTTACACTTTTCACAATTACATATATGATTTCTAACATTGCGTTTTGCACCCCGTTTCAGCAAAGCATCTCTCACTCCCAGCCAGTCAGCCACTCACACACAAACCGTTGGCCAGTGAGAGCTAATCCGCACACCCGACTCGCACAAATACACATTCATCAACCACTCGAACCTGACCCGACCCGTAAACCACCAACAAACTGTTTATTAAACAGCAGTAGGCTCAGTGAGCGGTGGTGTCTGTTGTGAAATGTGTGGTTATTACAACCTTTGGACTACCAAGAGAAAAAACAAAAGTGGTTCTATGTCCTGCTGTCGCTCTGAAGCTTGATTTCTGCTCCTTTGTTGAAGAAGTAATTGGGTTTTTTTGCAGTGTGTGTATTCGGGTGTGGGCGACTTGTCATTGTGGGGGTGTTGTTGTGAAATGCGTGGTGGTCAACGGAAGCAGCTAGCTGTTTCATTAGTTGGAGAGCTAATAAGTTTATTATTGTTATTAATATCTACAGGGTGTTTCTAGTCAGATAGCACCATTTATGTTGGGTTTTGTTGTCACGCCAGTTGTTTGTTTATGTAAGCAGGAGAAAGGCAAAGTAAGCAGGAGTGTGCAAAAACATCACTTCCATCGGATTTTTGTGGAAAATCCATAACAAGTCCTTCACATAGAAATCAGTCTGATTTCTATGGAAATAAAAAAATGATTAATACATGTAAATTGCATCAAAATGTGATATATATAGAATCTTTAAACTGTGTTATAACATACTGTATGTAATCCTAAAATGGAAAAATGTACACAAAGAAATTTCCTTTGTGTTTTGACTAACCATGCTGCTAGCAAGCTGGCACCTACAGGTGACAGTCTGTCTGCATTGATAAAAAAAAATGTAGACACAGTATCGCCCTTTAGGGTGGTCTTTAGGGTGGATGAGCTTCTGTTTTTACAGGATCCTTTTGCATTTTTGAGAAAGGCCCAATTTGGGTATCCTCAAGCTTTTAAAGCTTCCTCAAGGTGTTTGTGTTGCTTCTCTTTAAGCCCAGTAATGCACCAGCCGGGTCTCCTTTACAGCCTGCTGGACATTTACAACTAGTTCAAAAACTCAAAAACTAAAACAGTGTTCTACAAATGATAAGACTGATAAACGACGTGCATCCCCTGTACTTCACTATGTTTTCACTCTGGTAAAGAACTATTTCATCTTGCTTGGCAACACTCCACCGACATGTTGAAGTCAGTGGACTGTCTCAGAGGATGTAATATGGGTAATGTGGTCCTTAGATGAGCATGTGCTCTTCAGTTTTCGGTCCCAACAGGTACAGAAAGGGAGCTGGCAAAATGCTTAGTTAAAAATAGCCTGTGACAACAAAGCCAACAGGTGCTTTGTACTGTAGAACAGACTGATTCTATTTTGACCAGCAGGAGGATAAAGATTAGCTGCGTATTACTGTTCACTAATACCATCAGCTGACCTCAGGTCTGTTTACTTCAACAAGGTACTGATGCCTCTCTCTAGACACTCAGCTTGTTGTTCAAGCTGTTTGCTGTATGTTGGGTCACTCTTATGAATTTAAAACGTCTCAGCTGGGAACCGAGTAGAATAGATGTAGATGTGACCATATTAAACCAAAAATCATTTACATTTTTATCTCTTCCTGTGTTTTTAGTTTCTCACCTCTCTGCTTCCTCAGCTCCTGTCTGTTGGTTCAAGCCTGAGGATACAGCAGCTTGCAAACTGTGTGTGTGTGTGTGTGTGTGTGTGTGTGTGTGTGTGTGCTTGCCAGGTATTACTCATGTTGTGGGGACATAAATCTGTCTATGCAGTCACAGACCATTAAAAGTTAATGTGAAGCTTCTATGAGGCTTCATCAGTCTGAGTTAATCATATCAAGTGGATATCTGACACATTTACAGTCTTTTTAGCAGCAAGATTCAAGATTCAGTTCGTTTTTTTTTTGTTATTTTCTTGTGTATTTGCATATACAAAAAAAAACCAAAATGCTGGTCCTCCCAGCCCACAGCAGTGCAACAACAACAGAAAGGATAAAGATATTCTGTATATCTAAAAATTCCCTTTAAAAATGATAAAATAAAAAAACATATAAATCCCGAGAGAGAAAAACAAAAAAGAACAAGCAAGCAGCAGAGTCCATCAAAGTGCACTGAGAGAGAAAAGTGCATATCTCAGTTGGATGTAGACAGCTCCTGCATGTCAACGAGTGACCAACACTGTTGGGGCAGTTATATAATCCATTTTGCTGTGTCCAGACAACATTAGGCAATATGGTTGTTGGTAACTGCTGGTTTATATGGCTGAACATTTAGCCTAGCTTGTACTCCTCCAGGCTTGCTCTACTTCCACGTGTTGTCGCGCCACTTTCGATCTTTCCTCTCCTCGCTCAGCTGATTTAGCTTCCTAGCCAGTATTTGTCATAGTGGAAGCCTTTGTTACAAATGTCCAAAAGGAACTGACGATCATAGTTTCTCTTGTACTCCACATGATGACATAAGACGTAGACATGAACAGATATACTGCATAGTCGGAACTAGGAGAGGCTGCCGTGAAAAGTTGTGAACTTGTCCTTTTAAGGTAATGTTGCATGGACACTTGAAGACATTTGAATGACTTTAAAACTCTTCACACTGAGATGACGTGAAAATAAACAACACGTTAGAGTACCAGTGAGACCAGCACCACTTAGAATATGTAACACAGTGTTCTGTTTCCCTTGATGTTTGAATTTCAAACCAGTTTTGGCGATTCATCTCACAGCAGGGAATAAAACACAGAGACGTTACCTTGAGTTTAGTGGAGATGTGCCGGGGTAAGAAGTGGAACACAAAGTACTTAGTAGATTTTGAAGTAAAGAAGAAGTGACCACAGTGAAGTCAACACTAGAGAAGAGAACAAATGAAGAAGAGAAAATGAGCAGAAATGTACTATTACTATCCAAACTCCTTGAGGCTGATAACAAGCTCACACCAGCTCTGCCCATGTTCCTGACAGGAAGGAGCCACTAGAAGTCAGAAAAATGTACACATAGGTTATATTTATGGGGTTAGAACACTGACAATTAATGTTGGCATAATGTTGACCTTTCCTCTAGCATCACAAACAGGTCAACATTTCCCTCTGAGCAACATAACGACGAGTCATCTTAAAAAAAACAATTCCGTGTTTGCATGAAATTTGTTGTACATAGTCCTGGTCATCAGAGGATGACTCCTCACCTTCACCTCACCTCTAATGCAGCCATCAGGGCAAAATGCCTTCAAGTGTTGTTTGCAGATTGTGATCAAATTTACTGAACACATTCATGCTCTCTGGAGGATGAACATTTTCCATTTTGGACACTCTGATTTTTCTTCTAGTGCCACCTGCAGGCTGTGTCATCTTTGTGTATTTATCCATATCGTATCTTTATTATTAAAGATATATGCCATGATATTTGTTGAGCATGCTCACGCTCCCAACAAGATGGCACCACCATGAAGGAAATGTCAGGATATTTTCATTCTAAAAAGGTGAAGTGATATAAGAACAGAATATACATACAGTATACAGGAAATGACACAGACAGTGTTTTTGATAGTTTCAGTCTCCTCACTTTGCTTTAATTGACTTCATGCACAAACAGATGTCCTCCATCTGTCTGTGGGGGTCTGTCTATGCAAATAGATCTGAAGGAAGCTGAACTGACACACGAACACACGCACAGAGTCGTGCACTACCCTTGAATTCTGACAGTGCAACGCTGTCTGTGTGTATGAGAGATATAAATTCCAGATTTCTCCCACTGTATATGTTACATAACTGAACTGCCATGGGAGTAGAAGGCTGTCAGCTGTGTGTGTGTGTGTGTGTGTGAAGAAGTAGGTGAGAGAAGGATCATCAGAAATAGCAGGGAGAGCTCCACACAACTCTGCTTTTTGGTTGTACTGGTGATGTGTCATGGAATCGTGTTGTGTGTCATCATAGAACTTAGTGGCTACTTTACAACTTCTCATTACACTGTCTTGAGGATAGGGAAAAACAAAAATAACTATTTCCAAATAACTATGTCGATGAGAATTCATTGCATTTACTGAAAATAGTTTACTCAAAATCAGAATCTCACAGAGAGACATGTCTGAAGTACAACACGGAGAAACAAAGTGTGCAAAGAGTAAATTGACAGAGTGAGAGCTCAGTAGGAGGTCATATATTAATAGCACAGCCCACTGATGAATCTATAGTGACTTTAAACTGAACATTGTATCCAGGGTTAGAGGGTATGGACAAAAAAAATCTCATCTTGAATTTTTTCAAGCTCGGGGCCGATTCACGTTTGAAATCAGTTTTTGTTTGCCGGCAAAAGGCTGATTTGAACCATCGTATTTATTTGAGACAGCTGAACAAGAACAATAAAAGACCTGCATCATTGCACTGTCATCATTCATAAAATATAGGTTATCCTACACAGCTACTGACTATCAGTACCAGTTACTTCAACTAAGTGGTGCACATCCAGTTTAATCATCAGTTTGATCGTGGACAGAACAGAAAGGTCAGCTCACTAACTGATCGGCTGTTGTTTGTGGCTCTTTGTAAAACATCAGTCTGATATCTGCAGACTGCTGCTAGCTTAGCTAACCCTAACCCAGCAGGTAGACAAACTGTACACATGAGTCAACTCCCGGCACTTCAGCTCTGTACCCAGAGATGACACCTCTTCAACTAACACAAACTGAGAGCACAGATCAGTGTCAGAGACATTTTCAGTCTGATTAGCTGAGACCGTTAAATTCACTATGGGACAGCTCGCCATCTGGAGTCGCCACAGTCACCCGCTGCATGTACTCAAGACTAATCACATCACAGTTTACAGGACTGTCATGGCTCAAAACAGCTAATATAGCAGCTATCATCTATTTTACTTTTTAAGTAAACATCACCTTTTTGTGCTGATTGTGATAATGATTTTACATTTTAGACATAGGTTTTTACACATTGCGCTTTATGTAAGAGTTTTGTGTGTCTGGAGTCAAAAGCACGAATCAAAGCAGGAACAGGTAATGTAAAAACACAGGCAGGGGTCAAAAACTTCAGGCAGACAGGAAGAAAAGGAGCCAGACTAAGAGGGGGAAGAGCGAAGTGAAGCAAGGGATCAAGGAGCCAGTACCGGTCAAGAAGCTAACGGCAGAGTATAAAAGTCTATTTGGCAGAGAATGAGTGGGAGTGGACTGGTGTACCACAGGGCAGATTGGGGAAGTGGAAGCAGGTGTGCAGGAGGAGGGTGGAGGCAGAGGAAGAGTAAAGTGATGGGGAATGGCAGGAAAAGGGGTCAGTGCAGGGCAGGTGGATGTGGCAGGATCTGGAATGACGGGACAGTTCATTGATGGGGAGAATGTAAACAGAAGATGAGAAGTGGATTAAGACTCAGCTGAAGTTCCCAGCAGATGACATTACTTTCTCATCTTGTCATATGATAGTAACGATGTGTGGCTTGTAATGAACAGCTCTCTCTCTCTCTTTCACATGAACATGCTGAGTAGCTGGATAGTAAAACCCAGAGTCAGTTAATGATCAGCCTGATGATTCCAGTTATCCAGGATCACTGATTTTACACTTGATGAATCCAGGTCATCTACATGAGACAGTGTGAGTGCAGTGGAGGCATAGTAACACAGAGAGTGAGTTTTATACCAGGGAGACGGTAGATACCTTTCTAATTTGACTGACTCAGACCGCGGAAGTCTCATATTAACTTCAACTGAACATTGAATGCAGTTTAATCCAGAACATTGACTGATTTCCCTGATCACTTATTTTCCTGGTTTTTATATTGTTAGCTTCTCAGCAGTGCTCCGTAAATCCAAAAAATTCAAATTTTTATGTTTTAGCATCAAAATTCCATTTGCCCAAACTATTTTCAAACTATTTTTTTTTACCACGTCACCTAACGTAGGTTTCTGCATGATGACGTTGCTACATATAAACAGCCCCTCGCCCACCTGGTCTGAGCACGCACAGACTGCTCACTGTTGCTGCTGCTCTGCTAAACGTGCTAACAGACACACACAGACAGAGCACTCACTCTTTGTACTGCTCTGCTGAAAGTGCTAACAGACACACACAGGCAGAGCACTCACTGTTGCTGCTGCTCTGCTAAACGTGCTAACAGACACACACAGACAGAGCACTCACTGTTGCTGCTGCTCCGCTAAACGTGCTAACAGACACACACAGACAGAGCACTCACTGTTGCTGCTGCTCCGCTAAACGTGCTAACAGACACGCACAGGCAGAGCACTCACTCTTTGTGCTGCTCCAACTTTAAAAAAAATAAACTCTGAGCTCAGATGCTGTCTGTCCCTCTGCTCTATCTGGTGCTTTTATAAACATCTCACACACTCAGACTCAGTGCTGCGACATCACTTGTAGCATATCTGGGCAATTTTTCGTGCTCTCACACACAGTGAGCAAGTATTTCAGGAGATTCTGTGTGTGTGTGTGTGTGTGTGTGTGTGTGTGTGTGTGTGTGTTTTGCTAACAGCTGAGTGTGCATTTCCATTTGAACAACTCAGGCAAAAAAAAACTCCTTTGAGACAGACTTGAAGAAGTGTGAACTTATCCCTTAACCATACTAACACGTTCAGTTCAGATCAACACGGACCTACATGATCCTGAGTGACAAATGAAGTGAAAACAAAGAATTGTGCAGATTTCAGGAGCGATTCAGGAACACTGATACTGAACGATTTTGCAAAACCCTGAATCAGAGAAACCCCAGTTAGAGAAAGATGGTGGTTATGGTAAATGCTTAAATGGTTAAGGCATTCTATGTGTTGTTCAGTTGGAACAATTCAGAGGAACATGTATGTACTATAATCTAAACACACACACACACACACACACACGCACTGTATACTGTATTAGACATCTGTGGAGACAAGTTATGTGAAAAAGAATTGATTATGCATGTGTGCGTGTGTTCTTGCTTTGACAGGAAGATAACAGACACATTATGTAATATCCTGGCCTTCCTTTTCTCTCTCTCTCTCTCTCTCTCCATCTTTTGTACCCATCTCCCTCTCTCACCCTTTTCCTCCCTCTCTCTCCTTCATGTTCCCTCTCTCCCTTTTACTGCTGAATAATCTGAATATATTTCCATCTCATCTTTCCCTCTGCTCCTCACCTCTCTGTTCTTCCTGTCTTTTCATCAATCGTTTCTCTCTCGCACACACGCACAATCCTCTGTGATACTCGGGGATGTTTGACAGGCAACCTCCTGGGCTCTGTTCATCTTTAGCTTTCCTTCTCTTCTTTTGCAGACCGGTAGTCACTCCATTAAATAAGTGTATGGGCTTCATCAGGGTCAGCCATGAGCTCAAATGTGTTGGTCTCATAGTGTTTCCTGGAGTTTTGACCAGAAAATCCCTGCTCTGAATGGAGACACAATTTCCATCCCTCTATGCAAACTCAACACTTAACATATATTCAAGTAGTCCCTGAAATATTTGTGGAATAAGCAGTCAAACTGGAAGAATGCTCACCATTTCTTTCAGTTATTGCAGTTTTCCAAGTAAAAACAATCCAATTCAGGAAAGTGCTGTGAGCTGATGTCAACTAAAAATCAAGCCTCCGCTAAATATCTCCTTATCCACTCAGACAGTGCTTCTCTTAGCCTGTGTATTGCTCCTGTGATGGACCATTCTTACATTTACCAAAACAAATCTAAAACCGAATACCTGACCATGTATGGAGCTCGTTGGCAGTGCTGCACAGTATGGTAAAGAGCACTGGGATTACCATATAGCCTCATTCCAAGCAGAATAAAGTCACAGAAGTGCATCCAATTCCCTAGCTGTCTGAACAGGCAGACATGCTCATGCAATGACAGAGCATTCTTCTTTCAAAATCATTTTAACAAATGGTTTTGAAAAAAAAAAAAACACTGCCACTGTCACTTTCAGTCATTGTGGGTTGCATTACTTACAAAAAGTTGAGAGGTCCTAGAACTTGGTGAAATGGTGAAAAAATGGTGAAAAACGTTGCCAGTATGCCAGATCATAGGCAGCATGTTAGTCTATAAAATTCAGATGAACAATGAATGTCAGTACCCCTCCAGTCAGATGGTGTTTGGCCCACTGGGAAAGCCAGGACTGAACTAAATCGGCAATGAAGCCAGTTAGGAGGAGCATCTTGTTTATCTTAGTACATAAGAGGTCATAGGCCTGCAGATACAGTACACTGTCATACCTACCTCTGAGCCTCACTTATAACTTTACTAGTGCAAGTAGCACAAAACCAACCAAACACCTTCCTCACCTTCCGTCTGTGCATATACCAAACCATGTGACATATCATATATGAAGTTCAGTTTGAGTAGCAATGAATACCAATTTCTCCTCTGACAGTAGGAGAACAATAGAATTACACTGCTTGTGTTACAAAGGAATGAATCATAAATGTGTGTTTGCATGCATTTGATTGGACGATGCATTTCATTGTATGGCAAAATTTCGATTCTCATTGAAATGAATGAAGGGGCTATAATAGCTTTGTTGTGTATGGAGGGTATGGTGAGTAATGCAGTTGTTTCCATGGTTGTAGTACATGTTTCTTTACCAGCATCCACAGTTTCAATAATACATACTACTCAAACAAAATGTCTCATTAGAATGTGTTCAGATCAAGCTCTTCCAGTGTACAAGTACTGTTAGATCTTTTTTTTTTTTATGAATGTCTGATCAAAAGGCATCAAAGTCATCATGCTATTCAGTTTTATAGTATACAGTAACACTCCTGTATTCTGTATTCTACCGCCTGATATTCTCAGGAATCTAACCAATATCGAAACATAATCTGCTTGTAATGAAATTTAACGAATTGCATTTGTGTGTAAGGATTCAAAAGAGATCACCATCAAGACAGAGAGTGCACAAGAGAGAGCGAAAGAAAAGAGAAGTGAGCAAAACAGATTTAAGATTTACAATTGATGCAGAACTGACCTAGTTCAGAGCAGAGGAGATCTGACTGTAAATCATTAATCATCACTACTACACTGGAAATACTACTAGACCGTGTGTGTGTGTGTGTGTGTGTGTGTGTGTGTGTATGTGTGTGTGTGTGTGTGTGTGGTGGGGGTGTATATGTGGATGAAAAGGCATGAAGGAGAGAGAAAAAAGCACTAAAAAGTGATGGGTTGCATATGTAGGGAGGTATGAGCAAGAGAACAGAGTAAGATAAATATATATATATATATAAATGGAAGGAAAAATCACCAAATGTGCAACATGAAATAATAGAAATACAAGAGCAGTATTGTTCTTGTATTGTAGGTTTTGGTGAGGTCATGTCAGGTAAATGTCACCTTCATCCAATTCAAAGCAAAACAACCAGCTAACGTCATCCTTAAAGGTATACTATGCAACATTTGTTGGTTGGTGTTTGTAAACACAGCATTCAGTCGACCCTCCTCCTTGGCTCAAGGACACCAGAGGGAGAGAGAGAGAGAGACACAGAGAGAAAGAGAGCAGTAGTGGTCGAGTGAGCTAGAGAGTCAATAAAGAGAGAGAGAGAGCAGCGCTGGTCAGAACAAAGCAGTGAATCAGATAAAACAAATGAACACCTCGGCTCACCTTCAGCAGAGCGAAGCTTCAGCGTCCAAATGAGTCAAATCAAGTAGATATCTTTCAACGTCAGTCTTCTTATGTCCCTCTTTTTTTGTTACTATACTTCCACCTGCAGCTCAACAAGGAAACACTGTCTGAGGAAACACAAAGAGGGAATTTGATGCTAAAAAGACTGTAAATAGCCTCATAGAAGCTTCACATCAACTTTTAAATGACTGTGTGGACACACTGTGGATTTTGTGCAGAATGTTTCTTTACATACTATACAGCTCAAGCTCATGCCACACAGTATGCTTTCATCCAGGTCATTTCTTTACAGCAAGAAGTGACTGTTTTGGCTTTATGCACCAGGGAACAGAGCTCTGCCTCCAACACTCTATCCAGTTTCTTTATACATCCATGAGTCAGACAGAAAGCTCTTCTCCTTTGTTCCTTGTGTTTGTGTCTTGTACAGCCTTTGCTTATTAAGTAAGTTGTAAGTTTTGCCACTTTCTCTGTGTTTTGTGTGTGTAAAAACAAACTACTTTGTGATCATTTCATTTGCTAAGCTACAACTTGTTATGGCATTACATGGAGGCAATAAGCACAATCTCTGCTAGCCTGCTGCTCTGTCAGACCGGAAGTCCTCTGCTGAGACTGTGAAGTTACATAAGAGACATGACTGATGGGTGACAGGAAGCAGGAGGATGAAAGAGGATGCAGTGTTGTCCTCCCTCTAAACATTTCCTGTTAGCCCTGAGATGTAAACTGGAGGGAAAGTGCGTGGATATTTTTCTCTTTCATTATGTATGCATGCTCCTGTGGTGTTTGTGTGTGTGTGTGTGTGTGTGTGTGTGTGCACGCATACTACTTTGAGTGTATGTGTGTGTACGTGGGTGTGAATATGAAGTATGGTGCATCTTGATGTTTTAAATCTTGACAAGCATCGTCTCATTTCCATATCTTCATCTTCAAGAACACTCAGTGTCTCTCTGAAGGAGGGAGGAGAGGAAGGAGAAACATGTTCAGTTATTCATTCTCTCTCTTCTCTCCTTCACTCGTTCGGAGTCTCATTTACATGTTCAGCTGTAAACCTCAGCTGCTCCAAATAAACTCTCAAAGCAAAGAATGTGACATAGACAACACAATGCATTATGCAAGGTTTGTGGAGGTCCTGGAAAGCTTTTACAGTGACCAGTTATGCCGCATTTTAAATACATTGTAATGTAAATTTTAACTTCAACTTATGAAAACATTTTAGTCTTTAGTTTAAGACTAGGCACCCTAGGTTCCATAGTATAGTAGAGCTATGGAGCAGTTTTATTATGAGTGGGTCCCTGTTTTATTCATCTTGTGCATGGACATACTCCCACTACTATCTTACTGATCTACAGGAGACTGTAACATGTCAAGAAGCACATCAAAGCACCAACAAAGGCAGAGAGGATGACTGCAAGCTAGTAAAAAACTAGGATGTAAACTATGCAGGATTCAAATCAGTTTTACAAACGTTTTATGAGGAAGAAAAAAAATGAATTCAAGACTTTTGTTAGACTTTAACACACACATACACACAAGACATGCCATGTTGAATGTAAACATGACATTTATTTGTCTCTTTTCTGTTTAGCTTTCAATGACAAATGTTTTCAACATCGCACAAAGTTTGACTGAATTGGCTGGAAGAGAACAACGCACTGCAACATAAGAAAAGGCAAACAGACCAAAGATTTGCCAAGACACATGCTGGATTTAGAAGAAACTCTGCAAAGAAAGAAATGAAAGAAAACTAAGGGTAACACTTTATTTAAAGCCCCCACTACAACTGTAGTGCTTTTATTCCAAAGTCTTTAGACTTGTGAACAGCCGTAGTACCAGAGATGGTCAGTTCACCTCGTGTACGGACTGATACCCTCAACTTCTACTTCTGACATACTGTAATATGTGCCTTTGTGGTGTTGGATTGTTGTCCAGCTACAGACTGTCCACAGTATTTCAGCTCTTTCTAACATAGTCATATTTGTATAATTTGATGATGTGTGGATAAATTGTCCTCACACTTCTGTTTGAAAACTTGCTTGCCTCAAATTGATCTCCGAGGGACAAATAAAGTCTTTTCAAGTGGAACTGAATTGAAAATGAGCAGATATAAGTGTTAATTCATGTATTATAACCACTGCTGTGGGCACCCATTGGCTGCTGCCGTATAAACAGATAGTGAATGACAATATAATAAAACACAGTTGTAATAATATAAAATATGTCTTCCTAGGAGAAGTTATCATTGATGACAAATATTGTACATTAATAAACACTTAAAAGTGCCCTTATTTACTTAACTCCATTACAGTATGTTAAATGTTTATATTGCTAAATAAGGATAATTATAGTATTACCAAATGCAGAAACACATAACGCACCATGAAAAATGATTGATTGTGGATGTTGATCATTTGTGAATGATGTCAGAAAATCAGCACATCAACAGTAACACAGTACGCATTTCCTGCCAATGGTTTCCTGCCAAAGATTGGACAAAACCAATACCAACTTATTGGAGCAACAAATTATTGTTGTTTCAGAGCCCACTTACTTACTTTACTGAGTGCAGCAGGTGTCGTCACATGAGCCAAGTGTGTTTATTTGGTTGTGTTCTTAACATAATATTGCTCACACAAGCACACACAGGATGGAAGAAGACAATTTATTTCCAAAACAGAGAGAAGTTGGTCGAGTCTCTTCTTTTTCTGCATATAATAAGAACATCTGTGTGATTCAGTGGGATAATTGCATTGATAGTGTGTGTGACTGTGTGTTGCCAGGATACTCCACCTAAGTTTTCTGTTCCACACATCAACAGTACTCACATAAACCATTCAACATAACCGTCAGGCTTTTCACCAGAGACTGGTCTTCCAGGCAAAGACAAACATGGATAGTCTGAATCTCCATCTTCACCCTGCCATCCATCAACCCAGAGAACTGTCTCTGTTACTGCTGCTATATTTATTTATGATATTTCTGTCTACACGGCCATAATCCAGTATTTGAACATCCCAAGATTTCCATAGATGCTGGGTATATTATCCAATCAGGTGACCACAATGGTGAAACTACAGGTGCACAGTACTCCTGAAGAGCTGATCAAGTCCAACCCACAGATCTGCTGCTCTGTGATGAAGAAGAAAACAGAATTGGCAAATTCCACCTTTTTATTACTCATTTGCATTTTTAGTTGTTTTTTTGTTTTTGTTTTTGACTTACAGTTTTATAATGGAAAGAAAGTTGATGTATTTTTAATAAATCAGTTCATAAATTGGTTATAATTAAACATTGCAAAAGTCTATAATTATTCTAGTGACTCGTTTGAGCCTCCATAGAACACACCCCAAAATGCTGGGAGTAAAATTTGTCTGGGAACAGAGTTCAGTCAGAATATTCCACAGGTGGTGTTAAACAGTTTGAGTTCACGCTGCTTCTGTGGATTCCAGTGGAGGCTCAGTTTTTACAGTATAACAAAGAAACTTGTCAAACCATTCCTACAACATAATCTACTTCTCCACTGTGTGTTCATCATGTTATTCCAAATGCGGTTAAATACGCAGTTTATCATCAGATTAAATGTTGGACAGATTCTAAATTCACTTTATGGGCTTGACATCCAGCAGCTGATGCCGCCTCATTCTCGTTCATTTTTGTTTTTTACAGGTGCAGATACACATTCACAACAGTTTCTGTTTTGAGCACCTGTTACCTGACTGTGACCAGTCATCTAACCACCTGCTACACACCTCATCCACCGATAACAATGATCCTCTCCTATCTCCAGCTGTTGATTAGATTCAGTTCAGATTAAACTAATTAAAGCTTTTTCTCATTTTTGTCTTTTCCAGGTGAGCCACACAAGTTTGATCCTTCCTTCAGAGGTCCAGTCCGAAGAAGGTAACTCCATACTCCATAAGCAATCAGTGGTACCTCAGTAGGCATATAGTATCTAAAAGGGTCTTCATTTTACAGTCAGAGTAACTTAACCCAAAGCTGAAAAATTCTATGTAAATTCTATGTTGGTGGGAAATGTAGAAAGCAAGGAACAACAACTGGAGTGAAATCCAAATGTGCAGCAAGTCTAGAAAAAGATTAGACTCACCAGTGAGCATGCTTCTTGCAGTGACAGACATGATCTTAACATATTTCTAGGTGTTGATGGCCAGTGTTGTTTACTTCTTATGGTTTCTGCAAATGTCCAACAATGTACAACTTTAAGAGCTACACGTGGATGCTCGAATCTAAAGAAGTGCATCAACCATAATGCTTACACATGTTTTTATACAAGTTCTACCCTCATCGTCAGTTAATTCATCAAATTCAAATTAACAATGTTTTACTTCGACATCTCGGTTTGAGCAGACGTTTCCTGTATATGTGAGAGTGAGAGTGGCCGCTGCTAAACTGGTGAAATAGCTCCCACTCTTCAGTTGTGAGTAGATGGGTTTAATAAAAGAAAGGAGACACTTATGTTTGAAGGCTACCGCCAGATTTTAAAAGGAGAAACACTTAGCCTTTGATGTAAGAGATGTAAGAGTGTTGAAGATGTGAATGGGATGTACTGTTTGTTCAACTTTGAATGGAAGTCTTTGAGCTGTAGAAGGTAATGGGACTGAAATACAGCACACTGAATGTAATATATTTTAGTCACAGCTGTCTATAGCCAGTATACATTGTAATTTGATTGAAATAAGAATCAGCTATTGGAGAGTACACACGTTTAGTGTCTTCATATACATGTCAGAAATGGTTGCCATGTCTTACAAAATTTATCTGTAGAGCCACCAAACGTACACTTTATTTTCTTCATGTGTAAAAACCTCACAAGTTCTCCAGACCACTGGGCATAAGTATAAGGTGTCTATCAATTAAAGAAGCAAAAACAATAGTATTTGAATAATGTCTGGGAAGGAGCATGTCCTCTGGCTCTACTCCAAAAATTGCAGTCAAAGGGGAAGGGTTTGTGAAGCTTTATATCTGTTGCAAAAGGGTTCTGCCCCTGGATAAATCTTAGCCAACTCTTCCTTGGATAGATGAAGGTGGTGTAAGACCTTGAATTGTAGAAGTCCATGTCTAGCACAAATTGAGGAATCATATACTCTTTGAAGAATGGACTGCCAATCGTGATCTGTTATTTCAGATGCCAAATCATCTTCCCACTGGGATTTAATGGAGAGAGAGGGAGAATGCAAAGTCAATAAAATGATTATGTATCACTGTGATTACTCCTTTGCTGTGCACTTTTATATTGGGAATTATATTTAAACTTGTTTCAATAAACTATCTGTACCATTATTGTTCCAGATCTTTAAAGCAGAATCTATCATAGAGGATCGGAGCATATGATTAGAAGAAATTACCCAAATCAACATTGAATGTAATCCAAACCTTTCCCTACGCTGTACCAAGATTGTGAGAGAATGATATACTAAAGGATTGTACTTGTAGGTATGCAATTCTAATGGAAGAGCTGAACCAAGAAAAGGCAGTATTGTTCTCTTGTACATTTTGACTTAATTCTGGAAATATTATAACTTTTTTCTCATAATAAAACAATTTTCATTCTAAAAATATTTGAATTTTATTCTCGAAATTAGTGGCCCTAATTCTCTCTCACCCCGTTTTAGTGGTTACTGTGCATACACCAAATAAAGTTTCTCAGGCTTTGCCCGGCTTCTGCAATTTTAGGCCCATTATAAAGCATGCTGATAGAGTCCTCCTCTGATTGAGCTGGCTGACCTGCAGCCAACACCAGGCACTCAGGAATGGCATGAACCAATTTACTCTATTGTGTATTTGTGATACTCAAAGTTTATTCATTATTCAAGATTGTCTCTCATATGAACTTACTGGTAAATGACAGCAAAATTGTATGAGCTGAGCTGAAACCAAGTGCATTGCCAACACGCAGACAGACCAATACTTATTTGTACATCCATAACACAGAGACAGCACAGCATGTAATGAGTAGAGAAAAACTTCAAAGGTGATTTTTGCTTTACACTTTTCATTTGCAGCCCATTGTTTACAACCTAACTTTGTGGAAAGGAGAACAACAGGTTATGAAGAGTGAGACTGAGAGCACTCAGTAGCTCAGCTTTATCTCTTGGGAATATCCCCATCTCTTGGAGTGATGTCCAAATTAGGAAATATGCATCATGTAGCAGGTGGATGTGACTCCCCTCGTTGAGACCTGCTGATAGATGGAACAGAAAAAACAAATAAATTTAAAAAATATGAAATAAATGTTTGTGAAGAAAACCCCTATTTGTGCTGAATAACATATCTGTATTTGGGCACACCCCTAACATACAGTTAGCTAGTTTAGTCCAGTGGTTCCTAACCTAGGGGTCAGACCCTTCCAAAGGGTCAGCAGGTAAATCTGAGGGGTCATGAGATGATTAATGGGAGAGGAAAGAAGAAAAAACAAAGTTCTGATACACAAATCTGTTTTCAGTTTTTGGACTTTTTCTCTAATCGTTGATTTTTGCTGAAATATTGGATCATTTGAACATTTATTGAAATGAAAGCATGTGAGAAGTTTAGAGGGAAAAATCACTATTTGGTGGAGCTGTTAACAACTCATAGACATGTGAAATGTGACCCCGACTACACACTGCTTTTTGTAAGACGTCAAAAGCCAAAAAGGTTGGAAACCACTGGTTTCATCTTTAACAATGTGTTGTATTTTAAAAGCTTGTTATATTATCCATTGTGTCAAATCTTCATCTGAAAAGTAACTAAAGCTGTCAAATAAATGTAGTGGAGTAGAAAGTACAATATTTCCCTCTAAAATGAAGAAAATAGCATCACATGGAAATACTCAAGTACATGAGTATATATACTTAGTTACTTTCCACCACTGGAACCCAGATCATAAATAGTGTGTGGCAGCTGAATACACATACATGTACACAAATACACACACATTCATAATTTAGATCTATTATTGCATTGTTTCAGCTCTGTCTTTAATTCATCTCTCATTGTTTTCGTACAGAGTAAGGCCTCTCCTCGCTCCCTCATTAAACTCTAAGCTCTCTTCCTTATTTCTTTATCTTGGCCTCACCAGGGCCAGAGGGAAAAAAGTAATTAAAGAATGAGGGACTGATGTCACTTTTAAACATATTTTTTTCTACATATACAATTTTAGTTCATACTGCTGGTTGTTCACCGTGTTATGGTTTTCAACAAGAGTCAAATTTGAAGCTACTCCTGTGCAAAGTGTGGTTTACAACTGTTCTCCTCTCTGTCTCTTTAGAAGCTGCACTGATGTCTTATGTTGTCTGATCTTCATCATTGTCATCTTCTCGTATGTTGCCCTTGGGATAGTGGGTGAGTCCACACACACAAGCAAGCATGCACACACACACACACACACACACACACACACACACACACACAGACACATACACACAGTGCCTTGAGTGTGGGGGAAAAGCTTCTTTGATCAGACTTGCAGTGTGTTCCCTAGTGAATACATACACGCACACACTGTCTTTGTTGTTTTGTCTTGTTCTCTCTCTCTCTCTCTCTCTCTCTCTCTCTCTCTCACACACACACATACACACACACACTAGGATGCTACAAGTGTGTTTATATGCACTTAAATAGAAACTCCTCTTAATCTTGTAAGGGAGAAAAGCAGTGCTGCACTGACCTCTGTGGGTGGAAAGTCTTCACAGTAATTGACTCTCACATGCACATGGCAAATACTGCCAGAATTGCAGCTGGATGCACGTCATGTACACAAACACATACACACATTGTCATGAGTAGTGATGGTGTAACCATCACTACTTGCCTAACCCTTACCTTAACTTTAAACCAAGTCTTCACCCTAAAATTTAATTGGGACTTGCTTTTTGTTCCCTGCACACCACACACACACACACACACACACACACACACACACACACACACACACACACACATTTGATTAAAGCATTAAGAATCATTTGGTATAATACATCTTTCTACTCAGGATTTATTGCATCAAGGAGGAACATCTGGGATGTTGTGAGAATTGAAATCATTCATTTAATCCTGTGTGAATAATAGTTTGAATAATTATTTAAAACTGCCCTAATCAATAATTTTTATTTTAACAATGGATTAAATGAACAATGTATAATGTCAAAGAGATCACTCATAATGACTAACCCATAGAGAATTATCATCAATTCTGCAGTTCCCCTCAGCTCTACACAGCCTTATATCCTTTATATCCTCTTTTTTGTTTTCCATATTTAGCAGGTCTGCACTGACACATCCTGCTTTCATGAAAGAGTCAAAGCCTCTCGCTCTGAGTGTGACACTGAGGAATATATACAGTATTCTATGTTACACTCTCAGCACTGACTAAACAGCATGCCTTGTGACTGATTGACTAGCTCTATGCACTCGCTGCTGATATCATTTAATACCGCCGATCTTTATATACATGCCTCTCTCCCCATGCTTATCTTGGGATACAGGGTCTCTTTTTCCCAGATTTCACTGCATGGACCTAAATGTATGGTGACATGAGCAGAAACACAAAACACTGTAATTACATGTACAAAGAAACGGTGTCAAACAGGTCACTATTGACACTGATACCAATCGGGTATATCAGCTCAGTGGAGCCCTGGGCTTGACCTGACCCGACTCTGCTGCTGCTGATACCAGCAACCCATTTGCCAAAGATATCACCTGGGGGCTTGGAGTCTTATGAAATTCGTTCATGTATTAGAGTAGACATGTGAACCTGTGGATACTGTTCCTGACTACCTGCAGAGTTTAATAAGATTTTTTTCTCATAGACTCATGCAAGAATATTTTTGTATTTTTATCCCAAAACTCTCTGACTTTTTTCAATGAGGTTTGCTCATACAAACAAACTATCACGTCGTAAATCACTTGTTTCAGCCTGATGAATGCCACTTGTTCACAAGGAGGTGGATGTTTGTGAGATGTGATCATTAGCGTAATCAACACCTCTAAAATGTCCATATAAGGCTCCATGTGCGGCACCATTTGTGGGCGAGTTTCATACATGAAAAAGTTCCCAAATAAAGTAAAAACACTGCAACTTAAAGTAAACGACTTTCAGAAATCAGAAGACAGACACATAAGCTGCAAGTAACCATGATGGCTCTGCTCTGTGACAGGAATAAAGAGAGAATGGTTTGACATGAAGTCAGATGCTAAAAAACATCTTTCTAAATCAAGCATGTCATGTGACAGTCACAAGGATATTAGAGGAGAGTACTCTGGCTTACAGTAAGTGATGTTACACTGGATAGAGACCTGCAGAGAAACACAGAGGAAGCTGTTGAAGTGAGACACGTTTCCAACAACTACTGAAATGTAGAAGTTGCTGCACCAAGACATGCAAATAAAAATCATAAAATCTACAAACCCTTGAAATAAATTGGCAGCCATGATATATTTAACTCCAATTATATTTGTAAATAAAACAAGTGTTTCTCCTCAGTGAAGAAAGGCAGAAATGATGGCTTGTATGACAGCTCTGTCATAAATTTCATTCATATCTAAGAGAAAATTTCTGAGTACAAGAAAATCGATGAATTCCACAAATGTTCTGAACATCGTGAGTCTGTTCATGTGAGTGGTTCTTGCATGAGGCCCAGTGTTATGTGACTCACAACTTGGAATATATGAAAATCCAAAGATGAAAAACTGTGTGAGAAAACATCTAGTTCTTTGTTAATATGTCGAAGATACAAGACCGTACATCAAAACTTTGGGGTAGAAGTTAACTACGACTCCCAGTGTCCATTTCAGCTAGAATTATACAATCTCTGAGCTAAAAATTCTGATGATTTGACAATAACAATGACAATCTGCAGTGCAAATAAGTTCTTTTTTTCATTTCTGTGTCACTCCAGTGAATTTAGCAACACCGTGCTTTGTGTACTGCAACAATGAAACATTTTTGACTGGATTCTTCTCCATAGCAATCGCAGTCCAGGCTCATGGGTATTGTAGTATCTTCAGCCATCTGTCAAAATGTCAAAACCATTGAAGCTGGTGGTCATCTGGGAGACTCCTGTTTCCATGTTAAGTAATACTGGAGATATTGTTTTCAGAAAAATTTAAAATGGGGAAAAACACTTCAGGAACTGACAGCCACTCCCACTGCTCAACTCTACGTTTTGGAAAGATAATGAAGCTTTAATTGTTTTCAATTTCACTCCATATCAGTACGTCTTTTCAATGCGCCATGCATTTACAGCTTAAAAGGTACGCCGTGTCTAATACTTGAAAACCTAAAGACCTGAAAGTTCTGTCTTTGTGTCACTGCTTCTAACACTATAACAACTTTATAAGGTGATTCTGTGTCTTGTTTTATGGTAACTGCTTGTTCTGCTGCCCCCTCAAAATCAATCAGTGTTGCTTTAAAGCGTTACGACTTGAGGCTGAGCTCGTTAATCATGTCGCTAGTAAATTACTAATGAGCTTTCAGGTGCCAATGTGCTTTAGCTTGTTGTTGTGAAATTATCTCCATGACACTTACTTTTTTATTGCTTTATCTAGGTATCAAAACTGAGCATTATTCAAATTCACCATGCATTAAAAACAGTAAATATGCTTTCATATCAGCTCTCTGTGAACCACATGATTGTTGCTTTACATTCCTTTAATCTCTCTTCATTTCTCTTGCTAGCATTAGTCCGACCGTTTCTCACATTTGATCACATTTGATCACATTGTTTGTGTATGTGGAGAGTGGTTTGGTGGGAGAGAGCAAAATAAAGAGAGATTGGGAAACAAGAAGAGAGAAGGAAGAAGAGGAAGTGTGGGAGGGAGAAGCAGTACACTGCTGGGAGGCTTCTCTGGGTTTTTTTTTTTTTCCTGAGAGATAGAGAGAGAGAGAGGTGTGGAGAAGACAATGCGAGAGCAGTGGAAATCTCTTTGTTGCCAGAGCTGTTTGATATGTTCAGTGGCTCCTGAAGACACAGCAGGAAGTCAAGGAGGAAGCAGATAGATAGATGGATAAGAGGCGAAGTGTCTTCATAAGACAAATCTAAGTCCAGTTGCCTTTGAATCAATTGTTTGCCTAGATGAAACTAACCAAACTTATGTCATTTTTTTTTTTTTGGATAATTTTCCTTGTTCAATGCCAGAATTTTCAAATCCTGCACTCCAGGGATTGTTTCAAATGTGTGTCAAGATGCTGCTGGTGTGTGGGTTTACAGAAAACAACAGGTGCAGGGGTTTTGATGTCCATCATTAGCAGCCAGTGTGTGCTGCCCTTTCGTGTCCACATGACAAGAGTATAAGACAAGTACATCGTATCAAACCTTTGGCACAGAAGAAAGACTAGATTTGGTGTCCCTTCTGCCATCATTATACCTGATGGCAGTTTAAATGTCAGCAGCTCCTGAAGCTCCAGCTGCAGTTTCTTCCTCTTTCTCCTCCTCCTCATCTTCCTCCTCTTCCAGCCCCAAACAACAGTCAGAGTGTCTGCTACACCAGTAGGTAGTATGAGATCATCCCTGCCTCAATAGGTGGCCCTAAATCTCATTTACTAGTATGATATCACCCGAGAGTTATATCACCAGGGAGAATGGTAGAGAATCGTGCGCAGAGCACCTCACTATTGTCCCTGGAATGTTATTCTTCTCAGAAAGCATCAGAAAACACTGATATAGCAGCTGATTTAAACAATAACAAGACTAAGGAAATTGGTTTACAGCTTTAAAAGGGAAATACCACACATTTTCATTTTCTGTTCTCTTTTTAGCCTCTTTGCTAAGGTTCACGCATCAGTTGTCTGGCTATGCTTTTTGCGCAGCAGATGCTATACCTACAACCACTACTGTTCCTGCTGCTGCAGAAGGTGGTGCTGTTATTATTGCTACTACTGCTACTACTTACAGGACCTCTCAGTTGTGTGTGTGTGTGTGTGTGTGTTTGTGTGTGTATTGCTTCATATTCTAGTATGAGCTCATTCTTAAAGAGTTGTATGTGAGCATGCAGCAGATGTGGGTAATGGACTTCTGAGTGATGACATCATCCTATAAAGAGGATATCTATCCACTAATCCCGCTTTATACACAGCGACGCTTTAAGATATGCATGCATTTCTACACTCTCTCTCTCTCTCTCTCTCTCTCTCTCTCTCTCTCTCTCTCTCTCTCTCTCTCTCTCTCTCTCTCACACACACACACACACACACACACACACACACACACGTAGAGACTTAAACTCCACTCCAGCTCTACTACTACCACCAAACATGGATGACATCATTTCTGATGACATCACCCCCATTCTCACATGCACACTCCCCCCGTCTGTACCTTGCACTTAGCCCCATCTCTTGTTGTCTCATTCCTCCACCATGCTTTCTCCTTCTTTCCATCAGTGCCACACACACAATTTACTCTCTCTCTCCACTCTGTCAAATGTCCTCAATTACACCAACCATTTCACTGTAATAGGAATGTTTCGATGATGGAAAGGTTTACAAGTCATCTGTAAAAATCCAGAGGGACAGATAGACAGGGAATAAGCACATTTCCACACTGCATGTGCAATGTAGAAACCATATGCAATAAAGACAAACAAATTTGGGGTGTTCACATTTTCATAATGACTATGAATTAATCTGAATCTTGATGTGCAGCATTGGGGAAATTGACAATAAATGCAATCGGAACAAAGCAGAAGTTTAGCTCATTAAAAAATAATTCACTCCATATTTTAGTGCAAACTGTTCAAACTATTTGCTTCAGTACGGCAGTGCTTTGACTAAATTATAATCATATATATTCATATTCATTTCTCTCTCACACACCCTGTGAGTTGTATTCTGTAAAGACACTGTTATACATCAGGTTTTGACTGATTTGGGTTCTGTACTGTGTTGAGATTCAGCAGCCTTAGATTTAACAATTTTCATGTTCCTATATTTCAAAGCAAATACATATTCTGAAATCAAATATCTTATCTGAGGGCAATATGGACCTGGAATAATAGTAACAAATAGGGCTGAAAATTCACTACTTTTTGGTTAACAATGTTTTTAGTATTGAAAACTATCGTACCGAAGTTGGCATTGATTCTTTATCTTGTTCTCATATTCTTTGACCAGATATGTTTTTGTTTTTTAATCATATCATTTTTTAATCATTCGACTCCTCTCTGTCTGTCTGTCTGCCTCTCTGTCTGTCTGTCTGTCTGTCTGTCTGCCTCTCTGCCTCTCTGTCTGTCTGTCTGTCTGCCTGCCTCTCTGTCTGTCTGTCTGTCTGCCTCTCTGTCTGTCTGTCTGTCTGCCTCTCTGTCTGTCTGTCTGTCTGCCTCTCTGTCTGTCTGTCTGCCTCTCTGTCTGTCTGTCTGTCTGCCTCTCTGTCTGTCTGTCTGCCTCTCTGTCTGTCTGGCCAGCCTGGTTACATGGGGACCCCAGGAAGGTGCTGCATCCGACAGACAGCTATGGCCAGTTCTGTGGTCAGAAGGGAACTTCCAATGCGTGAGTCATTATCAGTACACTCTACACATCAGTTCCTCTCACACTCTGCAGGTAATGTCTGTGTTCTGCTGACAGACTAATTGTAAATATTTTGGAGCAATATGGAAAATGTATCAATTTGATCAATTTTATTGCAATTAGACTTGAATAGAACTGTCAACAAAGAGGAAAATTGTCTTTGGCCCATCTAGAAATTCATTAAAACAGCAAAAAAATACACACACACAGACACAAACACACACATACAGAAGCACAGAACAGCACTGGCAAGATGACTGCTCCAAGTAAACAAATACATGACACACATTTTAAGAAGAGCACCTTAAAAAAAAAGTGAGTGAGCCTTTGTAGCCAGATGCATCTGTAGCTCCTACCAGAGTTTAGCTTCCCAAAGCTCTCCGTGATACACAGAACCTTCCTCCTCAACCTTCCTCCTCCTCACTCTCTGTCTCTTAGATGGCTTAGTTTACTCCGATCAGTTTACAGACCATCTTGCTCCTGTATTTACTGTTCAGGTAGAGATACTGCACAATGGCAGATTTATAGACTACCTGTAAAATTGGCTGGCCTACACCAAAACTATTAAGTCATCTGAGGGTTGTAAAGGATGTTGTGTACCAACATTTGGCAGTTTTTGTGCTCGTACTCCTCAGGATGATTGTCTCCTGTCAGCAACTGCCTCTTGAACTGCTGAGTCTGGTGTATTTCGTTCTGTTTCAAATAGAAATGTCATCTCATCAAATCGATGCAGCTACGGGAGTCAATAAAACCATGTAATAAAACTACTTGGCTGCAGGAGAGTGATGATGGTGTGTTAGTGCACACTACTGTGTGTTGTGTGACTGAGCCAGAGAGACGCACGCAGACTCCTTAAAAGTCAAGAACTAGCACTTTTTATTGTTCATGGATGCACTGCCATCTACTGGTTGTTCTTTCTTGCTACATGATGATTTTTTTTAAAGAATCTTTTAAGAGCTTCAGTATGACTTAAATTCTGGGGATTTGAACAGTGGATAAAGATGAGATGGTGTTTGTTTGATTTAAGATGTTAAGCACAGGCCACAACAGGGGCCACAAACCAGACTGGTAGTCAGTTAGCTGTGTTTATATGTCCAAATCCCCTGATTGTCTTCACGTTGTTACAGGAAGAAACCCATCCTGTTCTATTTCAACATCTTGAAATGTGCCAACCCTGCTATACTCATCAACCTACAGTGCCCCACAACTCAGGTAATGTACTCATAATGATAATGACGACGACGATAATCTGTTTGCAACTGACGCTGTCATGGTCACATCTGCCACAAATTCATGTGACGTCAGATTTGATCATTTTATTTTTCATTTCAAACACTGAAAGATTTTTTTAATGAACCACATTACCATAAATGGTACACATTGTTTCTGAACTTAAACATAATGTAATATTGTTTCTATTATTGTAAAGACATTTTAAAGTGTTCCTTAATGTTAAAAATGTATATTATTACAACTGTGTTTACTATATTGTCATTCATGTCTCCACTTATGGGTGTCCACAGGAGGAATTAGTTGTTACACATTATGGACATGTATATCTGCTTACAACTACATTATAGTGTTATAAATCATTTGTTAAATGTTTATATACTGATTATAAATGCTAAATAAGTGTTACCAGAATAAGTTATAATAGCACCAGACATGAAATCTGCTTCATAAATAGTAATAAATATCTTCTCTGCATTAATTAACAGATGTTCTGTCTGTGTCATATTTCTTCCAGATGTGCGTGTCAAAGTGCCCAGACAAGTTTGCCACATACACTGAGATGCAGCTGCAGCACAAACTCAGCAAGAGTTACTGGGAATATTACAGACAGTTCTGTAAGCCTGGTTTTAATAACCCTGACAAGGTACCAATACTGATAAATGAATCATATTTATTATTTAGAAACATGTTTCAAACCTGGCAGAAGTGAGTGGGAGAACTTTGATAAACTGGGGTTTAACTAAACCAGTCAGATCCAGTGTGCAGTGCAGAATTACAATGCAAAATCTCCACAAAAACCGTCTCATCTGGATTGAATTATCCTAAAAGTAAACCTGAATCTCCGTTTTTCAATGTAGGCACCAACAAAAATATCCTTGTTTGGGAGTCCTTGTCTCTTTGAGGACTCTTTGTCTTCATAAATCCAGACACATACATGACATGTTATTATTCATATTGCTCTTACCTTCCTGTTTCTCCTCATCTTCCACCAGCCAGTATCTCAGGTTCTACGAGACGAGGACTGTCCCTCTATGATTGTACCGAGTAGACCATGTAAGAGACACCTTACTCCCATGCACTCTCACACACACCACTACTGTACTGTAAAAATTCCTTTAGATAGATAGATAGATAGATAGATAGATAGATAGATAGATAGATAGATAGATAGATAGATAGATAGATAGATAGATAGATAGATAGATAGATAGATAGATTGCACTGTAGGCTTCGAGTTTCTACATCACACTTGTGTAAGTTTAATATCGGACCATGATTGGCTCCAAACTTTTGTGTGGTGACACAAATCAGACTCATAGGTCCGCCCTTAAAAATCAGATTTTCAGTGAGCACAGAGAAACTTTCCACTTTCAGCAGACGAATGTGAAAACAGCCTTCTAGTGTCAAACTCTGCACAGACATCATTCTGCACAGTGAAGCTCAAACATCCAACTGGATATTTGTGTGTGTGTGTGTGTGTGTGTGTGTGTGTGTGTGTGCCAGTTCTTCAGAGATGTCTACCAGACTTCATCACTCTGAATGGGACGGTGACTGTGGCTAACAGGACGAGGTTTAAAGATGCTCTGGAAATGGCACGCAGTGTTACTGAACTCCAAGATGCTGCCAAGTACTGCCACTTTTTTTTTGTTTTTTTTTAACTTCTCTTATATCTGGATTTCTTTCTGTCGTTGTCTGTGTGTTGATATCTTTTGCTCAGCATTTACATTTCATTTATTAGGATTTGAAAGACTGGTATACTTGCTGTCTCGTGTGGCATCGGAAAATACAAGATTACAACCAAAATAATCTTTGTGATCTGACAAATGTGCATAGATTTTTCTACAATAACAAATTCCATTATGCAAGAACAAAAGTATGGATTCCATGGATGGAACCAGTTTGACTAGGTCTTCTATCTGCATCTCATCTCTCTGTTCTTCCTGATTTCTATTCAAATCCCACATTTGTGTGCACGTCAACACTTCATTTCTTGCATCTCTGCAGAGGTATAACAGGACTTGTGGACACTAAGGAGCTGGGCATGAAGATAGTGGAGGATTATGCCAAGTCATGGGCATGGATACTCATGTAAATACACACACACACACACACTTAATCTCAGCTTTGACAACCAACCTGAAAACATGTTAGCTTTGAGAGAAGAGTGTGTGAGACGGAGGAGTTTAAAGTTTCAAAATGAGAACAGATGCGAGAGGATGAGGGGGGAAGCTTATATTCTAACATCACGTTTGGTACTCTCCCCTCTGTGTTTGTGCATGTGTTACAGAGGTCTGCTGATATCACTGGCTGTTAGTCTGGTCTTCATCCTGCTGCTGAGATTCACAGCTGGGCTGCTGCTGTGGGTTACCATCATCTCTGTCATACTGCTGCTGGCATATGGTGTGTACCCATTCAGGGACTTAGATTGTTTAAAAGGGATTTTCTACCTGTCAGCCTGGTGACAACGGAGATCTCGTTTGAAGTGAAGTACTCTTGAACTTAACTGTGTCATTAGGTGTTCAAAGAAACTCTGGCAGAATGACTGAAAAAGTTTCTTATTAGCATACTCATTCAATATGTGTGTGTGTGTGTGTGTGTGTTTGCAGGTATGTGGTTCTGCTCCATGGAGTTGTCCCAGCTCAGACACAGGCCAGGCTCTGATGTAGCCATTGTAGAAGTGGGTCTGCAGAGTGACCTGCAGGTCTATCTACAGCTCAGACAAACATGGATCATTTTATGTAAGTTTTGCTTGTTTCACAGCTGATCAGTTCATCATTATAATTCAGACAATTATGTCTTATTTCTCAATGTTTAGTGCCAGTGTTCTTAGATTGAGATCCAGATGGCTTTTCAAAGGTCCTGAAGAGTAACTTGAGTGCTTTGCTGCCTTCTCGGGTCTCTTTCATCTTTGATCTCAGTCCGAATCAGGTGTGGTCAGAGATGTGCTCTGTTGTACCTGCTGTAGCCACACCCAGCAGTGATGTCATAGGGTTTTTGAGTACACTGCAGCAAAGTGAGGAGTTAAACCACTCCGCCAAGACAAGATATTAAGAAGCTGTTCAGTTATTCTTTAAAAAGTTTCCTTTAAGCTTGAAAGTTAAGAATTGCAAAAACTTCTAGTCTCTAAGTTAACATTTTCAAGAAGATTCTTCTTCCTTTAAACTACTTCAGAGGACTGTGTGTGTGTGTGTGTGTGTGTGTTCTCTCCCAGGTCTGGGAATGAAGCAACACATTTGAACAAACCACAGCAGAATCACTTGAAACTGTTACAGACTGCAGTCTTGTTTCATGCCCTCTTCACATTTAAAGTTGATACATACAGGATGTTGGAGTGGGACATAAAGGCCCTGTGGAGAGTATCTTGTAACCAGACACAGTTCTGTTAACATGCAGTGCTTCTCACCAGAACACATGCTGTATTTTTTGACATTTAACAAACAAATGTTGAGTTTCCATCTTCTTCCCCATTTGAAACCTTCATTTGTTTAAATCCATTGCTTGCTATCTGCCTCCTCCTCCTCCTCCTCCTTCTTCTTCTTCTTCTTCTTCTTCCTGCCTTTACAGATGCATTGCTACATTTCTTGGAGCATTATTGCTGCCATCTGTAGAACAGTGTACAGCTTTTGTACTCCACAGTAAAACTATTGGTAAAAAAAAAAAAAAAACTATTAGCTAAGAAATTCACTTTTCATTTCCTCGCTTTGTGATTCTCAGTGGTGTCTCTTGGAGCGACGGAAGCTTCCATCTTGCTGATGTTGATCTTCTTGAGGAGAAGAGTCAGAGTGGCCATCGCCTTGCTCAGGGAGGCCAGCAAGTATGAACTCTAAAGAGAGTCAAATTCACAAAGAGACATTCAAACAGGACGTTTAAAAGTCTTGAGAGTCCATGAGAGTCATTGCAGATGTTGTACAAGTTGTTGTTTCCAGGTCTTTATGGTTTCTCTCTTTGTTGCAGAGCCATCGGTCACATCATGTCCACTCTCTTCTATCCGGTCATCACATTTCTCTTGCTGACTGTCTGTATCTCCTACTGGACTGTCACTTCTGTGTATCCTTCAGAGGAGTCAAAGGTGACAACGGGAAGAAAAGAGAAAGAGAAACACATGCACTATATGAACTTCAGAGTTCAGAGCTGAGACATCCATTTGTCAAAGTCATGCTCATTGTAAAATATCTGCTTGTGAGGCCCTGCAGTATCCAGAGAACAGAAAATTGATCTTCTTTTCTTTAACCAGCACTTAAACCAGCTATCTAGCTTCCTCAGGTGAAGCTGTCTACAAAGTGATGTCTCCTGATGTCAGCTGTCCCTATGCCAACAGCACTTGCAACCCAGAGGTACAGTATATCATCTTCATTTCTTTTTTTCTCTTAATTTTTAATATCAAGTCAAACTTAATATTTAGTTTGAGTATACTGACTAAGGTTCGGGGCTATTTCTGGGGAGAACAGTCACACTGCATTTGTACATATTTAGTAAAGGCTGCAGCAGTTTTGCAGTGATGTCATGACAGAAACACAGCAATAGTGTTTTTCAGCTCATGCAATTTGTATTTTAAGTGCATTTCCATTCTCAGTCTTAGTAAATACAATTGAGGAACATTTGGTGACATAAACTTTGATGCCACTGATGGTAAATTGTTGAATATTTTGGGTAAATATCATATAACAAAGGCATCTGCCCATCATCATATATTCATGAATGTAATGTTCATAGACATCCAAACTTGAATCCACTCCTGCAGTGTCCTCTAAACAGCATTAAATGAAAGACAGAGCACCCTAAAGGGTTCAGGGTCTGTACCAAGTGTCACCCAAACATGTCTGTGTGTGTTCACAACAGCCACACACCTGAACAATCGCTGTGTAATTGTGATTGTTTCAGAAAGATATGCACACTTTCATTGCGTGCAGAACCCACACAGTAACGACACTCTGGTCTGTTCTCTCCCTCACACACCTCTCAGACATTCAACAGAAGCAACATCTCCAAAGCAGCGTCCTGTCTTGGTTCTCAGTGTCTGTTTGCGTTCTACGGTGGCGAGACGTCCTACCACCGTTACCTCTTCCTGCTGCAGCTGTCCAACTTGCTCATCTTTCTCTGGCTGGTCAACTTCAGCTTGGCCCTGGAGCAGTGCACTCTGGCTGGGACATTTTCTAGCTACTACTGGGCCAGGAGGAAGCCTCAGGATATCCCCCCATGTCCACTATTCTCATCCTTCAGCAGGGCAATCAGGTCAGAACACCATCACAAAAACCAACCATGTTTTTTTTTTTCTCCTCATACATAACCAATAATAGCAACCTTTACTGTGCGGTCTCCAGGTATCATACAGGGTCGTTGGCGTTTGGGGCTCTCATTCTATCTGTTGTCCAACTTGTCCGGATCATACTGGAATACCTGGAGCAGAAACTAAGAGGTTTTACACACACACACATACACAAACACACACACAAGGTGTAAAAAGGATGATGAAATACCATAGGCACGTACTTCAAGCACGTGTGTGACTGAATATTTACGATCAGGAGGTTGATGGTCTGTTTCCTGTTCATTTCATCAATTATATCAAGAGGAGGTTTGATTCCACATCAACTCTGTCACAAAGACTCAGCAGCTCGTCTGCACTGCCATAAACTGTCTATAGTTACATTAAACATTAAAAACATACTGACACATGAACATAAAAACAACCTTCCCTCTTGATTATTAAAAATGCAACAGACACCACACAGCAGCAGAGACCATAAGGAGTCTCCAAATTAAGAGAGGTGATGTGTATATTTACACATGCAATAAATGATTTGTTAATTAATTATCTAAACTGACAGCTGACAGGATCGCTCAGAATCTAAAGTTATATCTTGTTTTTTTTTTCTCTCTACATATCCAACAGGTCAGCTATTACACAACCTTGTAATAAAGTAACTCTTTTTAAGGATGAATCCGTAGCTCTCCGGGTGTTTTCTTATTTTGGAGAGGGAAGAAAAGAAGCACAGGTTTATCTGTTTTTCTATGACAAACTTTAAACAGAGGAAACTCTCCGGAAGAAAAAGAGTTCAGACTTTAAGTTTGAAATAAAAAATGTCTTGACAGCTCTGATGGAACTCTTCCATCACTAGAGGACAATATGTTGACGCTCAGTACCAGTCAAAAGTCTGGATACTCAAGTCTTCCCCCTAAAACTGAATTATTTACAGTATTGGGTATTGGTATATGGTATTATTTTTGTTCCCACAAGAGAGGCGAGTCCACACAATGTGACATGAGGAACACCTGGTACACGGAGTCAGACACTAACACTGTTTTCCATCTACTGCTACAGTTATTACCGCCTGCATTGATCTGACCTGTATGTGTCTGTCTAGGTGTTGACAACAGCCTGTCCAGATTCATAATGTGTTGTCTGAAATGCTGCTTCTGGTGTTTGGAGAAATTCATACGATACATGAACAGAAATGCTTACATCATGGTGAGTTGATTAAAAGTGGTCATGCATAAATACTACTATGCATACATCAGATTCAGTGTTAATTTGGTCAACAACAAAAAAAACTATATTAAAACTATATTAAAACTAAAGTTTCTTCTGATATAAATGTCAAACTTTTAGTTGCCACCATAGGCACAGCGTCATGACATCTATGTATGTTTGTCTCTTCTCCACCAGGTGGCGATCTATGGTAAGAACTTCTGTACTTCAGCCAGAGAAGCCTTCTTCCTGCTGATGAGGAATATGGTCAGGTACAGACAAGCTCACTCTCACTTCTTTGTTTTAAATATCTTTAGTTGGAACACACAATGATCCAGACACGGCCCATTTTGGAGCTTGACTATTCATTGGCTCACACAATTAAGTAATTAGCAGGAGACACTGAATACAGTTGATGTCTCTTGAGGCCTTTTATGAGAGGCAGGTCTGAGGTGTCATCTCTGTCTGCTCTCTGCAGGGTTGCAGTTCTGGACAGAGTGACTGACTTCCTGTTGTTTCTGGGTAAAGTGCTGATAGCAGGAGGAGTCGGTAAGTCACTGACGCCTCTGCACACATAGCTTACATTTATACAGATACTAATGTGATTATTCTGTATATTATTAAGCAGAATATTTTTTGAGTGGTGATTACTTGTGCAATAAAATGTAAAACAGTCTGTATGTGTGTGCTTGTGTGTGTGTGTGTGTGTGTTTCAGGTGTGGTAGCATTCCTCTTCTTCACAAGGGAAATTCCTGTTATCCAGGAGGAGGTTCCCAATCTCAACTACTATTGGATCCCCCTACTGGTCAGAGTCACAATCACACACACACACACACACACACACACACACACACACCACACACAGAAAAACAACATTTCTAAACATGTTAACTTTTTTTATTTTTAGAGGCATGTTAAAACCAATAAGAGTTCAAAAAGATCTTTTGATTTAATAATCCTATTTTACTTTCACTAAAGCAACTGACACCGGTTCTGTGTAATAATATGTAATCAGGGAGGGGTTCAAAACACTAATCACCTGTGTTTTCTTTTTCACATCAGACAGTGGTGATCGGCGCCTACCTGATTGCTCATGGTTTCTTCAGCGTCTATGCCATGTGTGTTGACACGCTCTTCCTCTGCTTCTGTGAGTACAACACTGTCATCACAAAATGTTATATCCAACTGTCAGTAGTGGTGACAGGAAGTACCAAATCACACTGTCCAAACCTTCCTGGCAAACCAGATCCGTACTGACAAACCCCTCTACTATAACATAACCAGGAAAATCTGTTTTTAAGAAATCATCGTATTCAATGTGGTGCAATTTCCTCTTTAATGTCATACGTGATGTTAGAGATGCAAAGATTCCCGTGCCATGATTTGCTTTAACATGACGATGATGATGATGTATGATTACAGAGTTGGTTGTGTAAAGATTGACACTGTGCATTGACTATATAACACATTTTAACACCAGTCTTTGGCTGATGTGAGGTGTTTGTTTGGTTCTCAGCTATTAAGAAACAAGTCGACATATCAGAGCTTTCAGAAAAAAATTCCCAGTCATACTTCCAACTCAGATGTTGATGATGTGAAAGCTATATATGAGTTGGAAACATAAAATTATGATAAGTCCTATATGGTATGAACGTGGCATAACGACTTCTCTTATCTGAATGTTGGTGGCAGGGCAGTTAGAGGACAATATATGCAGAGATTTTCCATCAACCTGAAACCATAAAGGTTAGGGGTGGAAAAAGTATGATTTTGAAAAGTGAGGTAGACATATCCCCCCATCCCCAGTGGAAATTACATGCAGATTTCACTCTTACTAACCTCTTCTTTTGTCTCTTCATTTAAAATCACCCTGCTATCCCTGCTCTTCTACTTTTCACCCATTTATCATTCATCATCCATCCATACCTGCCTTCTCCCTCCCGTACTCCCCCATCACAATCCTCCCACTTACTTCATGAACCAACCAGGTGACGACTTGGAGAGGAATGACGGCAGTTCAGAAAAACCTTTCCTCATGTCCCCAGAGCTGCACAGAATTCTGGGAAAATCCAACTCACATTCACGCTGAAACTGCATCTGCGAGCAGCGTGGTCAGTCCGTATTGTTCTATTGTAACACGCCTGGACGGACATCGCCTGACCAACTCCTAGAGACAGGACAGAACGTTCTCTTGATCTGCTGAGGCAAAAAAAAAGACTTTTCTCTTTGCTGTTCCCACTGCTGCCCTGTGGCTAAAACACTTCACTACGTTTTACTACTAGCTTTTACCTCTACACGCTGGATCTACACGGACATGGAACTCTTTTAACTCGACACTGTGAACTTTCTTACTCAGCCATGAAAACATGACTGTACATGTGTGCCATACAGGGTTATCAATAAGATATTTTGTGATTTACAATAGCATGCTTACAACTTTGCCTGCTTGCTTTGCCTCTACTTCTGGTTTTTCTACTCTTATCACTAATGCTGTCTGTTACTTACTGACTTAAAGACCACATTCAGACTTTCACACAAGGAGCTGGGATACTGCTTTACTGCTGAAGGCGTCTGCAGTGGCACCCTGCTGCACCAACACAGTGTCTTACTGAAATAAAGGAGGAACTCTGAGTTTTCGGTCTGATATGCAGGGTCCTAAGAAGTAAGAAGTAATATTTAAACCCTCAAATGACATACATGAGAGGACCATTTTTGTATTGATTTTGGAAAACCTCTTTAGAAGTTTTGAATATACTTTTTATGTATGTGATGTGTGTTTTTGATTGAATGTTTAAAGCCTATTTTGCAAAAATAAGTATGGGAAAATGAGTGACTGTGGAAATGAGTCTTGATCTACACCAGTGGATTCATCTGAGAACAAGAAATCCACGACACAAAGAACTTTGCTTATATGCGTCACAATACAATTCCACAGCCTCCCATACTAAAGACACATGTATTTATGTTTCTGTTAGGAATTTTAGATACATCATAAGGCTCATGTGTCCAACCAATCATTTTTTCCGCCACAGTATTTGGAAATAAACAGGAAAAATACTCAGATATGACTTTATTATTTAACCAGTGTACATTTGTACCTCTTGAAAATGTTGGAAATGAAGATTCAGATCCTTGAAGTCATCAGGATTTAGTTAAATCTTAAGTAGTGCTTCCTTTTTCAGAGAGTCCAGTCTTGACATGTACATTTTTTATGAAGTAACAGAAGAATTTCAGCAAATCATATTAAATTATTTTAGTATATTTAAGGTCAAGGTTTAAGTCTGCTTCAAAGAAACTTGTCAAAAATAATGCATGGACATGTGTATGTGTGTGTATGTGTGTGTGTGTGTCCTCATACAGTGCTCGACCAGGAGATGAACAACGGCTCATTGGCCCGCCCTTATCACATGACCAGCTCCCTCAGGAGGACCATTAGACATCTAAGGAAAGGCACTCATAGAAAAAAACATAAAGAAAAACCAAGAGGCTTTAATTATTTTTATCACTGAACATAAACAATGTCAATGTCCAGTGTATTTACTGAACCAACTTGTTTTTTGGGTCATTGTAAAAGTTGACACATTTTGTACACACTATAAAAAGTACACCCTATAATGGTCTATCTATCATGATTTATCCAACCTCAGTAGTATACATGTAACCACTGAGTTTTAAACTGATGTTTGTTGCCATGCCATGCCATCACAAGAGCCCACTGTCCCAACAGATTTGTTTTTCCTGATATTTAGAATCTTCTTTTAGACACAAACTAAATACATAAGCAGGTCAGGCTTATTATATGAGTTTTGTACAAAATAAATAAAATCCATTCAAACGGTGTGGTATTTCTTTTCATGTGGAGCCCATACTCTGCAGACAATTCAAAGATTCTCCTCCTGGTTTTTCAGGATACAAGTGATCAGTTCATGAAGCTTCATCCTTTAGGGAACATGAATATCTGTACAGAATTTCATTCATCCAACGGTTGTTGAGATATTTCTTCAAATGATAAATAAAACCTGTATGTATTCAATGCAGGCAAACTGGGCCTGCTCAGAACGGGCCAGTTTCTCAATACTTTGAGAGAACAGAGAGAACAGCCTCAACTGCAGGCTATCGGTAGACACTCCAATTACCGATTTTCCTTAAATACCTCTAATGCAGGCTATCAGTACAGGCTGCAATTTACCAATGGTCCCTAAACGCCTCATACGTAGAATATCTGGAGACTACAGTTTTGAGTTGACCTGAAGTTGATCGCATTAACTGTAATTCCCGTTCAAAATGTGCCTGAGACATCCTGCACTGTCTTCATTATCACTGCCTTCATTTCTTAAAAGAGAGCATCCTACAAAGGATGACAAAAAAAATACATATTTCAAAAAGCATGACATGATTAATAGTTACAAGAATTACACCATTTTACATCATTTAAACTTCATTTGAAAAACTATCTCCCATTAACAGGATGATCGATTCTACAGCTGTCCCTCTACATCACTAAATGGGAAAGGTGACTGCCTAGTGGTTCATCTCTCCCTAAGAGTCAAAATAGCCTGCAGAGAGCAATAAAAGTTAATATTAACATATCAAATAAGTAACTCAAACCCTGGATTTCATTAAGTCCATCATGGGTTGTAGCTGACCAATGTTTTTTCTCCTTGTAATGTCTAGCATAAACCCTATTTCCATTTGTAATGGCAACCCTTTGCTCAGAAACTCTCAGTTTGAAATGGTGCTTTGTTTGGTCTACATAAATTAAGCCACATGGGCATTTCAGATGTAAATGACATGTGTAGAGAGACTGTTAATGAATTCTTTTATATCATATTTCTTCCCTGTATGAGGATCTTGGTATCAAATTAGCACATTTTCCACCTCAATAATTTCCATACACTTGTAGAGGAAGCCAATTGGTCTTTACAGGTTCCTTATACATGGAACTGACAACAGTATCTCTGACATTTCTTCTCTTTTGAAGCAAATACGAGGTTTAGAGGATGACAAACGATTCAAACTCTGGTCACTTTCTAGGATTTTCCAGTGTTTGTTTATAATGTGTTTGACTTGCATAGATGCTGTACAATATTCAGACACAAAAGATATATCCGCTGTCTAAAATGATGAGGTATTTATTTAGCCTTAGTTTGATAATCCCCTTCTTTACTACATGTTCTTCTCAATGCTCGTTTCTCAGTGTTTCTGTCAGTTTCTTTTTGAGAAATATGATGATGTCTCTCTTGAGCTCCACAACCACATTCTGTTCATTCTGGCCTCCAAAACTTTTTCACAAAAAGGCTGCTGTGTTCTCTCGTCATAAAACAGTTGTGTATGGAGTCATAGAACATTGTCTCTACTACAGGAGTTGTACTTTTCTTCAAAATTCTTTGTGAAATTATTTTAATTACATGTGACATCTTCTTAATATTCATTAACAATAGAATGTGTTTCTTTTATTCAATGATAAGTGCAAACATATACAGACAATATGGACATACTAACAAATACAAAAGCAACAGGAGATGATATTGGTTTATAAATCATTGAACAGAAAAAGACAGAAAAAAAATTAATAGAAATACAAAAATGAATACGCGGAGGGCCTCTTAAACACTAGAGTCTAACTTGTTTGAAACTGTGGAGAGGTTGTTTGATGTTGTTAGTCAAGATTTTTTTCATTCTGTGTCTTGTTCATATAATCAGACAAAAATACACACATAATAAATAGATTATTTGGTTCTCATATTTTTGATAGTATAATGTTGAGACTTCATGCAATCAACTGTGGCTGTTTTTACAGTAGACCTCACATAGCAAAAAGTAGGAATCCACTAAAAGTGGTATGATTATTTGAATTGTCAAAAACACTGCGGCTTGAGGGGAGAACCAGATAGATCACATCTCCCTTTTCCAGTTGAAGAACAAATCCATTGGACACCGTGGCATAACCATCGGTAGCATTTATATCGTAAGACCCAGTAATTAGCTTGCCATTGTGATACAGTTCAATAACTACCCAATTTGAAGTCCGTGATTCCACCCCTTTGAATCTGAAGTAGTAGGCTCCTTTGACCGGGGCTGTAAAGACACCTGCAACAAAGGAGGAATTTGGTCTATAAATTGCTTTTGTCAGGCTTCACAGCTGTGTGTCTAACTCTGGGAATTTGTTGCCAAGTCTGTGTACGTTAGAAATCTGATAAAGGAGTCAATTCAGTGAAAACACAAACCAAACCAAATGGAAGTGAGAACTATCAAAGCTTTAACAGAAGCACCCATTAGAGTAAAAAAAGACAAATAGAATAAAAATAGCCACATAATACTTTAAAACATGTGCAGTATAACATTATATATGGATCAAGTATTACATACTTTATCTGAAAGAGCTTTATAAGAGCTTCCAAACCAGAACTAGCCTACTAAGAAGACAAGAAATACAAAAAAGGAAAAAATATTTAAAGAGATATTCCACACTTTGACAATTAGGGTTGCGATAAAAGTTATATGTGAAAAGATAATACCCAAAAAATGATAAGCTGGATCATAAATCTATAAGACTGTGTAATAATTCAAATAAAATCAGTGTGAGTAGGTGAGAAAGGCATACGTACCTGTAGTTGGGTTATAAGCCTGGCCGATGTTGGTGAGGATTTTACTGAACTTAAGTGTTATGGCAGTATTGAAGGGTCCAACTGGTCCTGCGTCAGTGAGGCCGACAGAAAACGCCACCTTTCGTTCTGTGTGAATATGGAGGACACACATAGAGAGAATATTTTCCTCTCATATCAATAACAGCTGAAAAACGTCACTTCTGCCTCATTTAATAACTGTATTCATGTCACTCTGAATCCTGCTGATGACCCTCGATTTACCGTTGTCATTCTCACTGCTACCATAATGTGACATTTTGACTTTGTAATAATGATAGAAGCAGCTCACCTGCATTCTCTCTCTTCACCTCCTCCACCTGGAGCTCATTGGAGCTCATTCTGGCCTCCAACACTGTGAGCACATTCATCATTTTTATTATAAAGGAGGTGAAATACATAACTGGAACTTGAATTATCTAATAAACTGTCAGCTGTGTGTTTTGCAGCTTACCGGTGTTCTCCCTCTTGAGCTCCTCCACCATGTTTTCAGCAGTGTTCAATCTGGCCTCCAAAACTATGAACACATTTCTACTATTATGAAATGTTTACAGTCGACCAACAGTCAAGTGTAAAATGACATGACAATTAGTAATATGTGAACATTTTATGAATAAAACCAGATTTTCACTGTTGTTTATTGTGGAAAAACTGTAACGTTTTTCACAAAAAGATTAATTATAAACCTTTTATTCTGATCATTTTCTCACATTTTTCTTTGATCACTATGTATACTTACCTGTGCTCTTATTTTCTGTTGCTGTTACTCTGGCTAGAAGATCTGTGTTAGAGGAGGAAATAAATTAAAGTTAACAATCCACATACTATATCCTGCTAAATAGATCTTTTTACTCCTCTTTCATCACTTTTGGACTTCACATCAGAAAGACTTAAAAACAACATGTTTTCTAAAATAAAATGTCTTTTTTTTTTTCTTTCTTTTTTTTTTTTCACCTGTGTTCATTCTCTGGAGCTCCTCCACTTTGTCATCACTGGTGTTCATTCTGATCTCCAAAACTGTGAACACATTTAAAGTTTTTTACCAAAAGGTTCATTTCAGTATTGGATATTAATCTCAGTAAATATCTTAAAGATTTGGTTACATTTAACTCTTGAGCTTGACAGGAAAAACATCACAAACATGAATGAATTATATATCATTTAATAAAATGTAAATGCCTACCTGCATTCTTGATTTCACTGGCTGTCAGTCTGGCCTGTATGGCTGGAATAAAAACAGTAAATTAGTCCTAAAATTAATGAATATGTGAACATTGCATGAATCTGTTTAGCACTATGTGAATAAACCTGTATTCTATTGCTCCAGCTTCTTTGAATACCTGTATGTGTATCTAATAAACTGGTAGCTGTGTGTTTTGCAGCTTACCGGTGTTCTCCCTCTTGAGCTCCTCCACCACTTTTTCACCGGAGTTCAATCTGACCTTCAAATCTGTGAACACATTTCTAGTTACTATTATGAAAGGTTTACAGTCAATCAACAGCAAATGTAAAATGACATTAAAATCTATAATATGTGAACATTGCATGAATCTATTTAGCACTATGTGAATGAACCTGTGTTCTCTTGCTCCAGCTTCTCTATCTTGCTCTTGCTGTTCCTCAGCTCCAGACTGTGTAGGATCACCGCGTCTCTCAGCTCCTTCAGCTCAGCCCAGATATCAGGGGTGATGTTGTTCTGATCACCGGTTGCTTTAACACCCAGGATCTCAGACCGAACCTCTGTCTGAGTGACATCATTCCCTGTCAGCCCTCCACTCTCACCCTGAGCCCTCGTCCAGTACAGACAGAGCAGCAACCCCAGAAAAGCTGCAGCACGCCTCATTGTGAAATATCACCTCTTTAGACAGCAAGATGCAGCCTGACACGTCTCACTCAGCTCCCGTCTTTATATACACGTAAAAAAAGGTCACTGCTGTGTGAGAATGCAACAGGTGTCTGATAACAAATGTAAAGATAGCACCAAAGAACCTTGAACACTGAACTGAGTTTAAAGAAAACGATGTCAGAATAATGTTCTTTTAAAAAATGTATATGTTGTATGAATATGTGTATGTTTGTTTCCCAGACTCAGGTCTGGCTACCACCTGGTCATGGTTCATCTGACGTGTATTAACATGTGTTTTTAAATGTATTTATTGCAAATAGTGCTGCACTATTTAAAACTCTAAGGTGCATTGACGGATCCACAGAGTGTCACTGTAGGAGTTGTGCTCATTCTCTAACATGGGTGTTATGGATATGATATTCAGCACCTCAGTGGAGAGAAGCAGACAGCATTGAGTGGATGAATTTTTCCATTGGGGTGGTCGCACCGAACCATAAGCACTTGAGTTGAGCTGGTGTTTGTCCACAGCACGGCATGGCAAGGCAAAAAAAAAAAAAAAGTTGTTTAAGCCTGCCTGTTGAAGGTGTGCTGTTTGCAGTAAATGCAGTAAGGGTCTGTTGTCTACAGCAGTGGTTCCCAAATAGAGCAAGATTAATCATCATTGTTCATCTAATCACATTTCACCACATTTACTTTAACTATATTTTAAGTTAGCCTGTTTTTGAACATAAAATAAAATCACTGTATCAAAAACGTATACTGTATAAGGTGTAATATGGAGGATTTGTTCCCAGGATTTGTTGCAGATGTGTCTGTCCAAAGTCCCAGAACAGCATCTCACCCTGAAGCAGTTCCAGCTGGACACCTGGCTCAGCTAACACACACACACACACACACACACACATACACACAAACACATACACACACACACACACGAACACTAATACTCACACGCACACAAAGAAGAATTCCATCAGCCTCGTTAAATCAGTGTTGACCTTTATCAAACGTTGGCTCCTGTGTCCACCTCCTGTGTTTTCTTTCCTCTTGGTCCTGAGTACTCTTTGACAGACAGACAAACTTCAATTAATTTGAATTAATAAATAAATAATATTCATATAACCATAAAGTTATAAAGTCATATAGAGAAAGAAAACAAATAATATATATATAAAAAGGAAGGAAGCTCAAAGGCAGCTAGCATTCATAAGAAATACAGCCTTCTTGGCTTTTCTTTAAAGAATTGCTCAGTGTGTACACAGTGTCTGTGTGCTGTCTGCTTTGCCAATCTGCTACTGTGTGCAGATCAGGAGCCTCCAGCAAACTGGAAGCTCACTTTACTGATTTATCTTTGCATAACAAACCACTAATGGTGAATACTTTTTTATATAAAAAATAAATATTTTTATCATCCTGAGTCATAAAGAGTTGTAACAGAGAAGAGTTCATCATCTGATTCTGGGAACGCTTATCTAAAAATGAAACGTATATCAAGCTGTGGTAAGGAAACACTTCCAGAGAAAGCAAAGCAAGTCAAGATTAAATCTTCTCCTATTCTCTGGGCGTACTAGTGGTAGTAAAGCATCCCAGACCAGCTGAGTTTGACAAAAAAAAAGACTGTGGAGGAAAAGAGGAATGTGCAGTTTGTTTTACTGACATCACATTCCAGTATTTCTGGGTATTGGAGGTTGATTTTTTTTTTTTATTAAAGAAGAATTAAAGAGCGCTCTGTCCAGAGAAAACCGAGAGACTGACACATGCGATGGCTGAATATCTCCACCACTGCCAGTAAAGTGATTTACTGATGCCAATTTATTTAATACCAAGTTACCCACACCTTCTTCTCACTGCAGTGCAGCACTGCCTGCTGCAGCTTTAAATGAAGCATTAATTTACCACCATTGCCCCACAGTTTAATGCACTACAGAGCTGAAGTATCTACAACAGTAACAACTCAGAAAATCAACTTTTAAATCCTAGGGAAATTTTCTGAGCTTTTTAAACAATATTTGTGATGTGGCAGCTTGAGTCAGTACACATATACATATTTCTTGTGTTGTATAAACCAAACTAGTTCCTGCTGCTACTTTCTTAAAACTACCAAAGCCGGTGGTGCTGATCAGCAGTACTATCAGTTTGTGATCTATTTGGAGGCAGAAACTGTCCATTCCTAGTATGTAGTGTGCAAACCACAGGACCACACTGCTGCCAAGCTTTATCTGTGAGTGTGATTTCTCTGTCTCTGTTCGAGTACAAGAGCAGAAAGTGACTGGTTTCAACTCACCATCATGTTCTTGTTAGTGTGGCTCCCACGGTTCAGCAGTTGGGGTTATATGGGCAAGTGCTGGTGCTGATGAGAGAACAGCTCTGGTTTTTGTAGTGGTTGGTCTTGGAGAGTCCTGGTAAGAACTTCCCCAGGTAGTTGATGAGTCCATGTATTTGGCACAGCTCCCTGACATCAGTCGGACTTGCCAACTTCGTGATTGCCCTCACTTTGCTTGTGTCAGGTTTTATGCCCTTGCACTGATTATGTATCCAAAGTAGTGTATCTCAGACTTGCCAAAGTGGCACTTTGCTTTGTTAAGTTTCAGACCATACAGCTTGACAGTCCTTAAGACTGCATTCAAATATCAGTGGTGTTCCTCCTCACTCCACCCAAACATCAATGTCCTCCATCACAATGACCCCCTTGTGATCCTTGAGCAGGTTGATCATCAGTTTCTGGAAAATTTCTGTAGCTGAAGAGATCCTGATGGGCAGGCGTCAAAAGCAAAACCTGAACATTGGCGTGATGAACATGGTGAGCTTCTGGCTACTGGGGTCAAGATGGATCTGCCAGAAGCAACATGCAGGGGTACCAGTCAACTTTGGAGTAATGTCCTCCAGCATCTCCCATGCTTAACAGCTGTATATACAGGCATTTATGGCAAAACACACTCTGATTCCATGTTCTTTTGCTCTGTTGGTACCATAGGTGTGCACCAGTCACTGAGTTCAGTAATATGCTCTATGATGCCCAGACCTAGCATGCGTTTCAACTCAAATTCAACCTTATGGAGAAAGGGAAAGGACACCCAGTCGGGTGTTGCCATACCAAAAGGCTCAGCATCTGGCTTGAGCTCAATCTTGACTGATTCACAGTTCAATATTCCTACAATCCCATATGTTGCTGAACACCTGTGTTGACTGCATCAATTCATATTACAAAGCCCATTCTATTGGCAACACACCTTCCTAGTAGGTTCTGTGTAAATGGTCCCTAGTATGCATATTTTTGTCACTGCCTGGGCTGGTGGCACTGGTTCTTATCAGCTGAGGGCTTTGTGGTATCTATTTTGAAGTCAAATGGACTGCCACTTGTAGTGTCACTGTCCACTCTTCATCTGAATCAGGTTGCTCTATCACAGTGGTTTCTGTCTCTATCTCAAAGAAAACTGTGTGTCTTTCAAGGTGCCATTACCACTACCCCTTTCAACATTTTAATTTTGCATGCAGCCTCAAAATGCCCCATTTTATTACACTTTCTGCATCTTTTGTTACATGCTGGGCAGAGTTCACTTTTTTCATGTGTTCTGTTGCACCTTGATCATGTGTTCTGTTTCAACTCACCATGTTTTTGTTTGTTCTACCACTTGTGTCCATTATTGATCCTTTTCCCATCTGTTTGTTGCTGCGTCTTGTGTCTCAGTGTATTCACTGAACAGTTGGTGCATATGTCAGTGCTCTGCTGTTAAATCTGCTCACTCTGCTGAGCCCACTGGATATTTTTCTCCAAAGTCAGCTCAGGCTCAAGCTGTAGTTTTTGACAGACTTTTCTATCTTGAATGTCAATGACTACTAATCCCTTATTTACTCATTCTTGTTCATTGCAAACTCACAATGCTGAGCTAGCTCATACATGCTCCTTATAAAGGCTGCAAGTGTCCTCTGAACCCACTTGTGGAAGCATGCATTATCATGTATTATGTTGCATTTAGGCACAAGGGGTTTGTCAAATTTTCCTATGATGGTCTGGTAGTTGAACTCTGGATTATCTTTGTCTCCATCATATACAAAAGACTCTGCTTCTCTACCCCATTGCCCCATTACTCTCCACTCTCTTTGTCAATTTTCGAAGCCATCTGACACCAGCCAAAATGGTGCCTCCACACCATTACACTGGCTGTGAAAAGTCAAACTACTCCGATGGTCCAAACTCCACTCAGCATTCAGTCCGTCAAGTCTGACACCATGTCACCTCACAGATCTTGCAATTCCACACGGTGTTTCTTTTTTTTTTTTTTTTTTTACAATTTTCTTTTACAATTTTTCTGAAGTGAAACCAACTTGTTCTCTACTTCACAGGCAGAGTGTAATACAGGGGGTCACTTTGTCACTGAGGCTTGGCGGCACTAGTCCTATGTAGAGGTACTGACCCCTACAGGGGGCAGCTGACACAGATACTCTTTAAGACACATCAGCAGTAGTGGCCATTCTGGAAACATGTGGTTATATACTGCATACTGTATATAATTTCAGTATGGAAGTCTTCAACTAAAAAATCTGGGGTTTCTGTGGTTAACTGAATACAGAGTGTTGCAACATGCTGCCAAACCAACATTTCAACCAGCACCATTAACATTTGACTCTTATCTTACAGTTAACTTCATAACCTCAAGAGTCACTCAGGACAATACTCTGGTTTAACACATGCAGTATCAGGATATCATCAGTGGTGGAGTTTAATCTGATGCACAGCAGTGAGCAAACAGTAAATTAACATTTGATAATGTAGCTCTACTTCAATTCGCCTAATTGGTTGCAGTCACAGTATGCCACTTTTTTCATAGACTGAAGCATCAGGCGATGAACCCTTAAAATGCTTTATCTACTGTATTTATCGAACTAAAACACTTTTCACTGGCCACTTATACAAACTTGTCGACCATCTCAACTAACCTAAAACACACACTCTATTGAAATAATACCTCATGACAGACTTGGATTACAGATTTTAGAATCCTCGCTAATCTTTAACCCCTAGTACATAACACACATAAGGTGAAATCACCTGCTTGTGATTTGCAAATATAACTTAGCTTGCACTACAAGATTGTCATGACACACACCATCTATACATGTGCAGCAGAAGTTCCACCTCACACCAAAATATGAAGGGATGAAAACAGACTGCGTGATATATATATATATATACATTCCTACTATATTCAGTATATATTTTAAAAAGCAGCTAGCTAGATAACAAGTATAGAGACAATAAATAGCACCTTGTGTATACAACTTGTGTCTATAAACTCACCAGGGGGGACTAAAGGCTGTAAAGAAATAATTCAATAAATATTTTGTTTTAAACCGCTTTTTTGTTAAGAAATATATTGTTTGATATGGGCAATCGGCTCTAAAAGTTTGATGTGTGAATATAAAATGAAAACAGAAAAAAACACATGCAGCAATAGCCAAACTCTCAACAAATATCTCCAACAAATGTGGAGACTATGTGATATATTGCAGTTGTAATGTGTTAATGATGCCTGTGATCTCAGTATGGGAACAGCAGCTTGGTTTACAGTGGAAGGACCATAGGGGAAGGACATGTCTAATATTGGAAAATAAATCACCCTTATTAATGTTATTTCATTTACAGTCTAGTGTTGCTGTGATTTGCTGCCATCTAGCGGTCATAAATACAAACAGCACACTGTCGAACGACACGAACCATATTTTATTAAAATACACATAATGACAGCAATACCTCGGCATTTGGGCATGTGAGCGATTTTAAGGCCTTTAGGTATTGATTTGTTGTTTAACAAATAAATATAATAATTTCAAAAATTGACGCCTGTAGTCACGTGATCTCGCGACCCGGAAAAGCAACACTGGTTCTCAGCAGTCAGCTGCTGTTACCTACTGCTACCAGCCGTCCAGCAATGAGTGACGGGCTTGTGCTGAAGGACAGAAAAGCGAAGTACAGTATTAGTTTCCCAGGTATTTTACCCATAATTCGTGTGTTTAACCGGCTTCGTTTAACAAGGAACCTCCTGTCTGTGTGCTGCTCTTTACCGGAGGTGAGCAGTTTACCAAGATTTACATTGTTCAAACCAACTAACTTCATCCTTACACTATTTTCTCTTGTAAAATGAAGAGATACTGCTTGAAAGCACCTAAGTTAAAGCATTAATCTTACCATTGTGTTGATAGATCAAATACGTTTGAATGCGGCGTCTTCTTCGCCTCGTTCTGGTGCATCAAGCCACGATGTGCTCATTACTGCCCCGTGAGGCTTAAAGGATAAAAACACCTACTGCTACTGTCAGGTAGTCTGATACACTCATAAGATTAACTTGTCAAACGACACTAAGGTGAGATTTATGTGAGCCATTCGGGACTGTGTCGATCATAGACTTTACATGCCTTCTATGGTCTCTAGAGCTAGTCCCAGTACCAAACAGGTGTACTTTTATACTGAAAGGGCACCACAATAATTTAGTATCACACTTGAATGTCCTGGAGATATTCTTGCTTTTATAATCTCTAGTATGAATCAAGCCTCAAAAACAGAAGATCCTACATTCCCCACAATACAACTCAGTTGTATCTTTTTGTTCAGCCCTGCCTGTCTGGTAAATACTTACATCATTAAAACTCCTCCACACCCCCAGTTTGTAGTGGAGTATAAGTTTCAATGTGTGGTACAAGTGCCATTTAGATTCCTTTATGTTCCAAATTCATGTTGGATAAGGAGTAAGAGCTCTCTGTTGTATGGAGGACCACAAAGGTCAGGGAAAGAGTAATAAAGCATTTCTTTCATTAATCACTGATTGTACAATTAACAGAACAGAAATGAATACATGTACAAATTAATCAATTCATTAATCCACAAATAAATACAAATAATTTACAAATGAAATAAGTATCCGTCAATAAATTGTTCAAGTTAAAAATGGATTTAGAAAACAACTTTAAAATATTGTGTACATCATTTAAAAATACATGAATGAATTCCTAAATAAAAAATGAAATTTCAAAATCTATTTGAAAATACCGTTTTAGAAAGAGAAATAAAGAACTGAATTTGAAATCTGAATTACGAATACAGATTTTAATCAGGGATTTAAAAGGGCAATTCCTTTTCTCATGTGCATTCACATCTCCCTGCGGCTTTTCTTTTCCCTATTCTCTGTTGGATTCGCTGAGTCATTTACCTCTCCATTTAGAATATCTGTCACACTTTTGGTGTTAAAACAAAGCAAATCAGTCTCCCCTAGAACCCCCCCCCCCCCCCCCCCCCCACCCCCAATAAAAGCTCTGTTGAGTCTCGTCAGCATGAGCTTTCACATTATGCATTGGCTATGAGTTAGCCAAGCTGTTAGCATTGCCCCTGTGTAACTTCACATTACTCAGCTAACTTTAATATCTGGCTATAATGAGACATCTGTCAACAGTTTAATAAGCATGAACTCATTTCAGGATTGTGTTGTTTTGGCAGCAGCTTGTAGGTTTGCACTTGTTGCTCGCAGCAGTTGGCAAACTCTCCGTGGCCTTCCAGAGAGTTATGATGCTGGTGTTTGACGTCATGGTTCAGTTTCTTCTGTAAGTTACTGAGACCAAGCTGCAGATTCAGGAGAGTTAAGCTGAAGTTTGAAAGTTGTTTTTTTAAAATCCCTTTTTAATTTGAATATTTTATTAGTTGACTTCATTTGTTAATTCTTTTTATAATTCCTCTTTTTATTGCCCATTAAAATATCAAGTAATGAATTACTTTGTAATTCAGTCTATTCATTTACGGATTAATTAATTGATTTGTGAACTAATTTATTAATTTCTGTTTTTAATTGTACAATTAATTATTAATTAAAGAAATGCTTTATTACTATTTCTGTGACCCGTGTGGTCCTCCATACCATTGTGCCCATTGATGACATTGTTGAGTTGTGTATTTATATTATCCCAGATGTTTCCAGCAGTGGTCAAACCACCATTTGAAATGGTCTGTTTCACTTGGTTGCCTGTCAATGGCATCATATCTCCTCTGCTCATGTATCAGCATTGTGGTTGTCTGCTGGAAGCTGTCATGAATTGACTTTTTATCCAGTTTTAATCCACATCCACTCTATCTTTGACTGAATGAAGGATTTTAGTCATCGCATGTCTGGATCTTAGTGTAGTTATCAGAGAAACAAACACTTTTCTAGAGTGTAGGGACTGTGTGACTCTCAGTGTTCATATGGGTACGTGACTGTTTAGCACACACTGATCCTTTAACTCTTTTACTCTCCCCTGTTCCTCCTGTGCAGAGATGAGCTTGTGCCTGCTGGATGAGGAGAGCTTCCATCGGTGCTGTCAGCTCCTCCTGCAACAGTCGGATGAGCTGAGAGATGGCTGGAGCTGGGAGTCAATCCAGGTGAGGAGGTCTGTACTGGTCACGGTGGGCAGACCCTTTCACTTGTATAAATTCAAACAAAGGTTAAAGCCTGCTGCGGTCCAACAGTGACTGATGTTAGTATCTGGTCTTGATTCAGGATTCAAAGGAGGGCTACCTGAAGAAGACTGCGGTCAGATCAGTCTTCATCGATGCAAGCACAGAGTGGGACCAGGAAGAGTCTGGGTCAAACTCAGAAACTCACACTCCTTGTGAGTCCAGGCCTGATCAGGAGAAGGAACAGGTGAAACACTGAGTGTCTTCTTCTACTTAAAGTGTTCTTCAACGTGTTTAGTCACAGTAGCTGTTGATGGCATAACGTACTCGACATTGAGGTACAAGACTAGCTCTTTCAATGCCTCACCCTCTAACACAATGATTGTCAGCATATTGGTTTCAATCATTCGCCACACCAGCTGGGCATTTCCTGTCTGTTCTTAATGTGGCACAGCACAGTGCCAGTACCTTTTTGGCCTGAATATAAAGCCATGATTATTAAGACGACCCGCCACCTTTTCCAACAACTGTTTTTGGAAAAATAAGGTTACTTTATTAATATAACTTACATCATAGTATAGTTACATACTCACATTCATTTTCTCCAGCAGTTAGCATCTATAGGACTGCATGTTTGGCCCTTTTGAGCTCCTTATCATCGGTGACAGTGGTATTTGGCAGCTTGACATATTCTGTTTCTGTAGTAGAGATGTCGGAAGATGCTTTGGTTTCACTCGTTTCACTCGTTATGAATTTATTTCCTCCATGAGAGAAAAATATGTTACACAAGCCTTGAGAAACTCCTGCAGGTTAGACTGGACCAATGAAAAACTTTTAGTGCTGACTGACTCCAACACACTCACTGTAAAAAAGACTTTAAGACACTTGCTAGTCTAGCAACACGCTACAAACAACCCATAATGCAACCCTGTGTGTAGGAGTCAGTGTTACACTGGTACTTGAACCATTCAAAAAGAATATCTGATGTCATGAACACGTGATTATCTAACTGTTAGCAGAGAGTGTATGTAAATTTACCTACAGACCAACATGTGTAACCGGTCAGAAATGAACATTGACCTGTTGACATCCCTACTCTATTTCTGACGGCTTCTAAGCAGCCACAGATAAGACGGACAGATCTGATGCGCAGTGAACTGTCTCTCCTCCACACAGTGTGCTCTGGCTGCTTCTGGTGATGCTGATATCATCATAGATGACATAGATGAAGGTGACGATGAAGACGACGGTGTCTGTGCGGCGACTACAGGCAGCCGCCAGGTGCTTCAATATGAGTATCACATCCTGTACTCGTGCAGCTACAGCAGTCCTGTGCTCTATTTCAGAGCCTTCACTCTGGGTCAGTAACATGAGTAACAACTCACTGTTACTCTGTCGCTGTTTTTGTGCCACTGAATGTATGTTTTATTTCTTTGAAAAGTTATCAATGTTTTAGAATGGTAATGGAAGTGGTCTTTGTTTCATATGAGGTGGGACCACCTGTGCTATGAAACACATCTGGAAGAGAAAGGTATCATCAGCATCTAATGAAAAGAACAGATTGTTGCAGCAGGGAGGTGGATGGGATGGAGGCGTGCTTACAGCATTATGTTAGGACGTCCTGTACTGGATCTCTATGTGTCCTGTCTCTCATCATCTTCATCCTGTGTCTCTCTGTCAGAGGGAAGGAGTCTGTCTTTAGAGGAGGTGTGGAGCTCCGTTCATCCAAACTTCAGGCTTCGACTCCAGCACAGTCCTCTGAATACCATCACCCAGCAGGTAACACTGGCAGCTTTGTTACAGGACTGTCCTTACGACTGAGAGCTCTCTGAACTCTAACTTATTTACTGCACATCTTCTGTCTGTCTGTCTGTCTGTCTGTCTGTCTGTCTGTCTGTCAGGAGCATCCCCTGCTAGGTCAGCCTTTCTTCATGCTCCACCCCTGTAGAACAGAGGATTTCATGAGGCCTGTGCTGCAGGCAGCTCAGGAACAACACAGGTAGGATCATGTTTCACTCACTTCCCCAAAAATCCAATGATGTAGTTGAATTCCATTTGTTTTTATCATTTGTGTGCAACAACCAATCAAAATGAGGATATAGTATCTTGTGCTTCTGAGAATAAGGAAACCAAACACACAATTAAGTATTGTTGGATACCTGTCATATATATTACTGTGTGTGTGTGTGTGTGTGTGTGTGTGTGTGTGTGTGTGTGTGTGTGTGTGTGTGTGTGTGTGTGTGTGTGGACAGGTCAGTGAACTATGTGTTGACGTGGCTCAGTGTGGTGGGTCCTCTGGTGGGTTTGGACGTTCCTCTGAAGTACTCCATCCAGCTCCATCATGCAAGCTCACCCAGCTGCTCCAAACCAGACTGAGACTCCAGCTGCTCTGCTTCACTTTCTATCATCATGACTGTGGGGGGGGTCAATAGGGGCCCTACAGCTCACTGTAGCCCCAGAGCCCTGGACCCTTGCAGGTTAATCCAGCCGCCATGCTCGGCATCATAGTGTGCACTTCCAGTACTTTTTCTCTACCTGTTGTCTTCATCTGTTTTTAATGACAGGGACGTACAAAGGACATAACAAACACTAAATGCCAGCACAATGCCAGATGTGCACATCCTGTACAGATCATGTAAACTGAAGACTCTGTATTCACACAGTTTGGAGATAATTGTTGTCCATTATGCAACTTAAACAACTGTGATGTATAACTTGAAGCCTCCAGTGCACATAATGTGAGAATGACCTTTAGAGTGAAGTAGGAGACATCTTGTTTCCTGCAGGAAAACTTTTCAAATGGAAAATATTTGCATATTCATAGATTGGATTTTCCAATGAATGAGAAGGAGGAGAGAACTTTTAACAAGATAATTGAATGTTTTTTTGTAAGAATAATATAATATAATATAATATAATATAATATAATATAATATAATATAATATAACTATAGATAGTCAGTTTTGTTATATACTGTACTGAGAACACCTTGTGCAATATTACTAAATTGTTAAGTGATTCAAATTGTAAGATGATGATAATAAATTGAATGTGGAATGTAGAGTGTTTGATCGTATTTGTGATTAAAAACAGGTTCGATAGACTAAATTGAAAATACAGGTCTCAATGCAACTGAATTGAGTTCAGCTGTGACGTCCAGAAGCACTGGTGTGAAGGATTTAGTGGCATCTAGCAGTGAAGTTGCAGATTTCAACCCCCCCCCCCCACCACCTTCCAAGAGTGTTGAGTGTAAGAGCCTACGCTTCTCCCTGTGTAGCTATAAAGGGCTCATTCTAAGGTAACAAATATGCAGTTCTTATTTTCATGTGGTTATATGCTAATTAAAATATACTTATGAATATTCCATTGCTGCCAGAAGATCCACCCAGGGCTGTATTCAGACCAAATCAGGTGCTACCAGAAATACCAGTCCTGGGGTTAGTGCGCAGGGGTTTTGGCCACACTGGCTTGCAGCAAGAAAGTTGATCCAGAGTCAACTTCTGGAGGAGCACAACCTGACATCACACTGTGGTGATCAGTCCTGCCATAAGGGAAGACAAAGACATTACTAGGAAGAGCAGAGGACATTTCTCTTCATTTGATAACGTTCAAAGTAAAGTTAGGCTGTCTGCTTCCCCACTCGTTTTAAAAAAAGACAAGAAAAAAGAGGGAGAGAGAGCAGCTGTGGTCAAACGAGCTAGAGAGTGAATGAAGGAGCGGTGGTAAGGGAAAAAGCCGGTGAATCAGATCAATAAAACCTTTTCTGATTGTTCCGATTGACTTCATAAAGATAGGAGAGGGATGAAGATCATCAGTATGTTACTGAACGGAAGCCAAAACACAGATGCAGCGGTGATTAGGAGGTACAGGAGGACTCAACATTACCACTAACAGAAGGCAAAGTGGCCGTCCTCGGAAAAATGATGGCATACACTATTTGCTACTTACGCAAGCTTGCATTGAAAAACAGACAGGTAAGTGCTTCTGACTTGGCACAAGGATTATCTGTGGAAATTGGTGTTTGGCAACCTCTACGGATGACGTCCAGAAAGAAACCATCGCTCAAAAAACGGCACAAAACTGCAAGATTAAACTTTGCCAAAGAACGTGAAAAGAAACCTGATTAATATTGGCAGCACATTCTTTGGTCAAATGAAACCAAAATGAATTAGTTTAGACTAGATGGAGGTCCAGCATGTTTGGCGTAGACCTAGCCAGGATTACCACATTGACAGCATAGTGCTGACCATAAAACATGGAGGGGCTGCATGACGGTGTAGTGGCGATGACATTTATAGATGGCACTACGAATGCAAGTTTATACCCAAATACTGACTCCCAGTCTCAAGTAGGTCAACAGGAGAGGGGGGTTATTCGACATGACAACGGTCTGAAATACACTGCAAAAATCACAGAAGAGGTTTTAAAGAAGAAAAAAAGTGAGAACTATGACCTAGCCAAGTATGTCCCCTGACTTGAATCCAACCTTCAGAGTAAGGTATTTTAAAGCGAAGAGCAGCTGAAAAGAATCATTTTTGAAGAATAGTAAAACATCTCTCCACAGACTTGCTCTAGACTGGTATCATCCCTGCCCAGGAGGATCCCATCTGTCATCAAAAGCAAAAAAAAAAAAAGAGCAGAGTCTCGCTAATGAAGGGTGTGCTGACTTTTGTTGCAGTTCTCACTCTGCGTGTGCGTGTATAATATGTCTATGTGTCTTAAAACATGTCTAGAAGAGATCTTCAATGACGCTCTGCAGACTCACTTGGCCCTTCCATTTGGGACAACTGTCAAAGAGTTGACACTTGAAGGGCATCTTTTCACATCATGCTCACTGTAAATATCACATCACAGGTTTAACCAGGTACTCTAGTGATTCAGTATTGCCCTCATTTAAAGTCAGGGAACTTGTGAGAGACTGATTAAGCGAAGACTGGTTGAAGTTAAAGCAGAAGAGGCTGAGTATGGGTCAGGCCCCATATTTCTCATCATTTGTAGTCTTCAAGCCCAATCTAATACAAACCTAGTGAAGTCATCATGCCCTAATCAGGGGTTATTTTCTATGTAGTGAACTATATTTACTCTACACCATTTTATTTGTTTGTCTGAAGTGTGATATGACTTTTAACTAACTGGCCTTTATGTGTACATTCAATAGAATGGATTGGTTGAATAAACACTTCAACTGCACGGTCACAAATGCATAAGATTAATAACCTACAGGCCTGTAATACATGGCTTCAATATGACTATGTCCAAATGAATGAGAAAACATGACATTGTTGATTGTCCCCATGACTACAAACATGGATTTTTACAAATGAAAACTTTTTTTTAGTTTGAGCTTGGTTCACCTGATTCTGTGAAACTACTAAATGTTCTTAGCGAGAAGAGAACGAGAATGACGGCGTGCGAGATGAATCAGGAGTGGACATTTTTAGTGAGAGCAGAGATAGATGTATGCTTTTTATAGCTAATTGTCAGCCTTGAATGAATTACATAAGAGAGTCAGCTTGGAGGTCTGTAGCAGATCCTCAGATCACATGTGACAGAGAGGAGAACAGAGAGGGGTGAACGGGGTCAGAGCCATCACAGCAGAAGAGAGAAAACACTGCTGCCACTTACATAATCTGTACAGTTTAAAATGATTATATATACATATATATATATATGTACATATATGTATATATTTATATATATAATTATTATAACCTTTCTTTAATTATATGACAGACCTGAGTATGGCAGTAGACACAGCTAAACACAAGCACATACAGACAGCATCACAAACAATCTAAAAAGGTAATAAATTAAAAGTTGAATTCATCAAATGGAGTAAAACTTTCCATTTTTATGTAAATCATTACATGTATAAGGTACTGATCAATACTATTTTAAAACTGGAAAAGAGAGATGTGATATACTGAGACAGCTTTAAAAGGATATATTTCTGAACAAAAATGATGAGTGTGTGTGTGTGTGTGTGTGTGTTTAGTGAGGACCAGCCTATTGTTTCATATAGTACACAGTGATGGGTATGACATGTATCTCCTGTGGAACAGGGCACAGTGCTATCAAGTAGTTTAAAGGTGAAATGAGTGCCATGAGAATATAGGACATCTCCATAGACAAGCAAAGACATGGCTGATTGTACGATGGTTTTTAGTTTCACTATCATCATGTGTACGTATGCAGAAAGATGTTAAGATGGAGCTGGTGCTCATTTTTTTCTCATCAACATTCAATAAAAGTTTGAGGGTCTGGGGAGATGTCTGGAGAACATTAAAGACCGAGCTATGTGAATATTGGTATAAGAATGGACATTATATTGATAATACTGTTTATGTAGATTGTAAATAATAATGGACCAAGCACAGAACCTTGTGGAACTCCCCAGGTTATTAAAATGGAGGTTGTTCTGAGACCATCAGTGCACATTGTCTTTGTTCTATCAGATAAAGATGCATAAAACCAGTTATGAGCAAAAACATCTGAACCAAAGACAAAAAAGAATCGTTTAGTAAAATGCAGTGGTACTGACATGTACTGATAAGCATGTAAAGAGAGAGATAGAGGTGATATCTGTGCCAGTGGAAGTCCCCTCATGCAGTAGGATCACCTGAGCTGATTTCCATACATTTGAGATCTCACCAGTAATAAATGGTAGATTAAAATATATGCAGGTAGTGGTTAAATGGGCGCCAAGAGGTAATGATCTAGATAGTCTGCCCCAGCTGACTGTTATATTCATAAATGACAAGAAGTACAATTGCTAGTCATCATTAACGTTATCAGTTCCACCTGTGCTGTGTTTTGTTTAACAGAAACTAATAAGAAATGTGTGATATCACGCAATATCCTTCACAAAAGATATCCGACATGTCAACAAGAAAAGCACATGTGCAAATGATACAATGAATAATGGCTGAATTCCATTCAGCAGTTCTCCTGGCTCACTGTCACACTGTCATGGCTTACTGAGACATCATTAATGTTATTAGTAACATCTGTGCTTCTACTATGACAAGTCGAGGGCCACATTTACACTGCCTGGTACAAGTGACCTAATTCCAATGTTGTGCTCACACATGTGGCATGGATCAGATATGTATCATGAACGCGTGAACAGGAAAAAAAGCACATGGAATCATATATTGTCAGATCCGTTTCATGCCTCAATCATATGTGGAAATAAATCTGATAGTAATTGGATATCTGCCAGCGCGACTGTCATCTCAACAGACAGATAAGATATTCCCTGTCATTGTGATTCACACGTATTTGAAAATTCAACCGTCTTTTTACTTTTTCACATTTTAATGATGTATAAAATTATTTTCATGTGCACAGCTGGCACAACTATTGTCTTTACTTCTGTTGTTTCAAGTGTTAAGCTAGTGTAAACACAGGTATCAGATATTGGTCACTTGTAAAAGTAGATGTTAAACAGGCGGTCAGAAAAATCGGATATAGGCAGAAAACTGGAACTGGGCATCAAGACAATGCGACCTAAATGTCTGCTGCTATATTATGTTATATAGTAAAAGTCAACATGACTATGTTTGTTACTAATTTCAACTCTATTGTTACCTTTTTTTTTTGTTTTTTTGAATTTTAGATATTAGACATTTTGATTATAGTAGTTCCTTATAAACTAAACGTCATAATGTGATTAGAAAACAAACATGAAATGGTGAAAACTAAAATACCAACTAGGTAAAAATATACATTTTCCACACTAAAAAAATATTGATTGAGTATCAAAATATTGATTCGTGTGGTACCTGGGCCACTAGGGATCTGCCAGCCATTCTAGCACATTTGATATTGGTGATATTGTTTAGGTGATCCAGGTTTGGAACCAAAACTTAGTCATGTCTCATTATCTGTCGATGTCAGCTCTCTGACAAACACACACCTTGCTGGGTAGGAGAAATCCTGGCTTTTCAGGCTAACATATTTGGACATTGAGGGAGAGCAGAGAGACGTCCATCAGCCCGTATTGACTGAGTCTCTGGGTATGGCACCTCTGGGAGTTTGTGAGACGGGCCAGGGCACTTAGGATATTAAACTAGATGCCAACTTCAGTGGACTAAAGCTTTTAAGTGATGCCATCAATTAAGCAGCATTGTGTGTATGGCGCATGTCTGGCAGTGAAGTCAGACAGAAGGGCAGCTTAGGTAAGAAAATCCACCACTGCCAACCAGTGATGTCATGCTACTGAGCTCCCAGTGGGACTGAAAGTTCAGGAAAAACCCAGAAGCTCTTATTCTGTGCATTAGGATGTATTAGTTGACCAGTCTTATAGCAAAGACATAATAGACTTATACTGAATTAACTGTTCAAAATGTTATTTTTAGACATTTTTCCTCAACCCAACTCACACACAGTACCTCTGCTTTAATTAGTGACTTCCTACTTCCACAAAATGATGTCACTTTTAGATTGATTCACTGACAATTGTGTTTTTCCCTTGAGGGTTTCCTTTTGAAAAGTTGAAACAGTCCAAATTAAATCTAAATCGTTACCTGTAATGTAATTGCTAATCAAATTCAAGCACTTTGTCATTTTAACAAAGAAAGCAGTGTGATTATTTTGTCATCATTTACCATCTACATCTCCTCTGAGTCTTCAACACAAGCACGTCATAAAATCTACAAACTAAGCCTGGACACATCAGCAGATATAACGGCAATATTTCATGTGCAACTTAAATAATTCAAAGGGAATTGCTGAGACCAGCACATTCTTCTCACACAGGTAACAAAAATGTGTGTAACATCTTGCCCAATGTCCCCCACGACCTTCTAGAGGATAAGCAGTAAAGAGGGCTCAACAACAAAATGGAACTTTTAGCATTGATTGCAAATAAGAGATTTTTCTATAAATTTTACTGCTGGAAGAGAGAACAAAAATCAGAATGCAATTTCTGGGCTAGGCTCTGCTCCACTAGTTTGTATCTATCTTGCATTGAGGGCTTCTTTCATACGTCTTCCTGAAAAAGTCAAAAAGGTCAATATTCTAAGATAAAAGCTGCTACATCACTGCCTCTTTGAAATTGAACCCTTTTTGATTTGAACACAAATGAACAGCAATTCATTTGTTTGCATTCAGAAAAACTTCAGCTCCCATGATGTTTTATCAGCGCAGCAGCGAACATATTATCTATGCATCATTGTATAAGTGCAAAGGTATCCATGATATGCACACACACACACACTCTCATCTAATGTCATCTGTCCAACTTTCTGGCTGTAATCTGCCTTTCATTATATTGTCACAGCCATGTCTGGATGAGGGAGATAATAAGTCCTGTCTGACAGTGAGGGCCGCTCCACTTGCTCAGTCTGGAGACTTTTAATTAGTGGTGGTTTGGGGTTTGTGGAAAATAGTGTTTTGTTATAGGGGGCGTCAGAAAAGCTAACCATCCATACAGACAAATGACAAGTTTCCCGGATTTATTGAGAAACTGCCTGGATAAAGCATGAATGTTGAAAATATATCTTGATGTTCCTGCAGCCCAGACACCTGCTGCAGAGAGCAGAGGAAAGTCAGCAGTGTTTAATCTATGTCAGCTTTATGAGCACTCTATTGATAGTTGGTTTTATTGTTTAAATGAGGTAATTATGTGAGGTTACGGCGGGGGGAGCAGGCTGAGTGCTGACGCTCTGTCTCACCAATTAATGACCAGCCAGCGCTGGGGACAGGGTTAGTTTATACAGTTGGTACTTGAGATGAGTGATAGATAGTCCGGTCCAGTTGTCCAGGTGTCCTTGGGATGCCTCATCATCACATCCATAAAAAAGAAAAATGATCTGTAATCTCAAAGCCATATATTTGATTAATTGGATATTCTATAGTCTGCTCATACACCACTATTCTTTTATATTGTTCCGTTTTGAAAGGCTTGCTTTATTTAAAATATTAATTATATATCAGCATTTTGATAACCATTCATCATTAAAAAAAATGCCCCCTGACACACACAAGACATGTCAGATTGGTTGGTTGTTAAAGTGTGCAGTTAACCCATACTCATCCTGTCACACTTCATTGCTTTGACTGAGCCTCATCAACCCAACATCACACAGTGTCATTGTGTGGATCAAGAGGATTTATAGCTTGTCACTATCATATTAAAATCATGCTCTATAGTCAGTGTTGGGTTCTCTATTACAGGGTATGACGTGAGCACTGTCAATGTGATGTCAGCTGTGGAGCTGTCTGCCACTCAAAGTCATGGTCCTGAGTGTTCACAGTAAACAGTTTATTTAAGAACTTTTCTTCCCGCTACAAGGACTGCTATATGTGGGGAAATAATGCTGTCAGCTTGACAAAAAGGTCAGTGATTGAATTAAAAACTGCAGGATGACATCATTCACTTCACTTTACTTTAATGGCCACACGGCCAGGGTCAGTAGAATTTGTTCTCAGTGCAGCTCAGTTCACAGACAATCAATCAATATGACATGAAATAGTTATAAAAAAAAAAAAAACAACAAAAAAGCTATTACAAAATAAGCAATATTCGCAGACAGTTCCATTTAATTAACAAATAAGTGACATGTAATATGATGAGTATATGATAAGATGAGTAATATAATTAGATGAGTTGGAGGCCAAATTATAGAATGTTCTCATGCACTCTTTTGACAAAAAGTTGTATATGACTGACCTCATAGTAAATATGGATAAACATCAAGAATGCTATAAATCCTTATTACATTGATAGTGTCTCATATCAGTCAAGCTGGTCCTAAAAGGAAGGGGGGGGGGAAACGCTTTAGGTGGATGTATATCTAGTTTTATACAGCACAAATTAAAGGAATGTTGCACAATTTGAGGGATCAATTAATTAATAATTCATTTGATCAGTTAAGCCTGTGCTTTTCAAGCTATGACATGTGAGCTGTGAAAAAAAGTCTGTAGCAGGACACCATCATGGAATGCCTCCATTGTTAATGTTCTTACTTACCCCTGTGTTTGTCAGCCAAGTTGTCAGCTGTAACATCAGTGGAATCTTTTTTTTGGGTGTTGGTTGTTGATGTTGATGTTGATGTGAGAGGTGACGAGGTTCAAGCTATTTGCGCTGCCCTGATCCTCTGAATGGTGGCTAGAGGAAAGATTAGGAAATAGAAAGAAATCTCATTAGTAGCCAGATTTGCCACTAATTCCCGCACACATTTCCCATAAAAATCCTCTTTTGCCAGTCCAGTGTTGAAGCCTCATGTTGTTCTCACTAGAGGTCTGTTTTTGGAGACCTGAAATTCCTCAGGAACACTTCCATCACAGCAGCAGTCAGGCAATTTATTTGCACTTATCATATGGCTTTGAATTTAGTATTTTAGAACATACAGTGGTGAAATCTGGGACAAGTTGTTTTGACATCCTGCAACTCCGTCCTGTTATCTTTGATCAGTTCAAAGTTTGTGTGCTCATGCTGTTTTGTCAAAATGCTCTCTTATCCATTAATAATGCAGTGCAAAGAGTGATGAATAATGTCTGCATCCACACTTATTTATTCTACTTATTTATATTTACTACACTGTATTTTAGTCAAATGAAAGGCATATTGGAGGCTGCTTGCCAAACTATTGTTTCTGTAACTCCTGCTCAGCAAAATTTTTGCCTTAATTTTAAGGAGCTTTTCTCAAAATATTGTAATCTTGCTTCAGCATCAGCATAACAATAAACTATTGTAATATTGTTCAGGGTGAAAGTGAAATGGTCAGGCAGAGGAGTATAAGGGTGATCCCACGGTTAGTCTCTGTGTGAAGGTCTTTATCACGTTCTCTGGTCACTGACGCTGTCTACATAACTGCCAACTCTCCTCTTGTGGTTATTTCTGTATCAGGGAAATAACCACTATGTGGTTATGTTGTTCCTACTTCATGCCTTACCCCCAATATTTAACTTTAATGGATTGAAGAATTGATGGATTAACGGTCTTTATGTGGGTCTGTTGCCAGATTACATTCTTAACTTTCATTCATCCACCAAGAGAAAAAAAGAAAGCGGTTCTGTCTGTGTATACATTGTCAGATAAGCTAAAATGTCATAAATAAATAAATAAATACAAGTCAAGAACTGTCCAGTAAAGCCAGATGTAGTTGTACTACTACTGCTATATGCCAAAATGACAAAAAAAAAATCAGGAGACACCCATAGATGTAGAACCTTTCTTTAGGAGATTATGGATTAATATGGATCAAGATCCGAAAACACTGGATCCTACACGGCACACAGAGAAACCTGTAGCCATATTTTAACTTTTGTAATAATTCTGCAGAATTCTCTAAATGTCCAAAACAAAATATTCAGGTGATACACCTTCCTTCTCCCACCACAGCACATGTCCACAGCAGAGTAATTATGATTTTGCTTGTGCGAAATGTCCCGTTCATGGCAGCAAAATATGCTTTTGTGAATTGGTAGTTTGTCATCTGTTACAACTTCTTGTCCAAGCACCTCATCTTCATAGTCGTTGCCTGACATGCATCACTGCTTTGTTAATTACCTTCTATTTATTAACTAGAAGATGTAGAGGTATGCTCTGTCAGTATTATGAGTTTGTAAGTTTTTTACAATACTCATGTCTCATAAATATTTGTATTCCCTGCTCATCATGTCATCATAAATGCAATGGCATATGGCAGCTGAATGGAGAATCTCTGCTGTCAGACCTGATGACGTCACAGATCATTGCACCATTTTAACACTATTAAAACTGTAAAATTAAGTAACTTAAATGAAGTATGTTTAATTATGATGCATTGGTTATGTTAAGCAAGTTTCAGATCTCTGGGATTTGGTTTTGGTTCCAAAGCCAATGGATACATGCACGGAAGGAAAAGCTCATTTAAAAATGACAGCAACACTTGCATTAATTGGGATATGGCTGCCAATAATGTAAGTTGTAAGCACACAGGATTTATTGGACTGATGAATGGTCGAGCCCAGGCTGAGATAACCCTGATGACGTCACTATGACATCATTAGGGTTATTACCTCTGACTTGACAAAGCTCTTGGAGAGACACAGAAGAGACTATGCAGCTGTCTCCACAGGCTGAGTAGTGACATGACAAAAAGGACAGGTTCAGAAATGTCCAAGTGTGTCTTATAACAGCAGTCAGGTGTCCATATGGACAGTAAAAGAGGTTTTCCTCACTGTAATCATTGCTCCTGTTCATACTGGATATTAAAAGATCTCCTTGACTCATTTGGCTTCATATAAACCATTTTTGCACAGAGGGAGGATTGCGGATTTTGTCCTCCATCACTTCCATTGTAAGGTCATTATGAAGGGATCCTCTAATGGTCAGTATGAACAGGAGGAATGATTACAACAAGAAAAACAGGTTTCACTGTTCATTTGGGCTGCTGACTTTTGTTTTAAGACAGACTTGAAAAATGACGAACCTGTCCTCTCATGTGTAGAATTGGTGGAGAGCCCCTTTAACACAAAATGTATTAGGATACAAAAAGAAGTGAACATTGAGGCAAAGAGAAATGCTTGAACTTACATTTTTTTCCAAGTGGAAAAAGGCATACGGCAGATACACATATATGCAGCATAGTGTATATCTGTGCATATTAACAGCTGCAACTAACATGTGTACCTCTTATTGTGTTTCAGCAAACACTCCTGTGGTCAGTTTTCAAACAGCTAACAATGAAATAGTCCCTATGCTCTAGAAAAGTGTGAGCTACATGTGGATTCATAAGTCAAAAAGATTTAGAATAAGTCATTCATAAGTGTTGTAAAAGAATGAGGCAATAATAAAGTTTACATGCACACTAAAGTAATAATGAAAAAATACTACCTGCATTTAAAAGCTTTTTACTTACGAAAAATACATAAGTGATGGTCGCAAAGTACTCTATGTTAAATGGCCCTATTTAGTGTTATTCAAATGTGTCAAGTGTTTTCATATTTAGTCTAAGGCCTGAAAAAGGAATCTTAATGTTTAATAAATTAACCATCAATTCATTAACTATTTGCCCAAATTGACATAAATAATATGAAATACTGTATGCTAACGTTTTAGCTAACGTTTTGTTTTGGTACCGATCATCCTTGGAGTCTGCTAAATTTGTGCATACACTTTATAGACACATCTAAACTCAATAAGTAGATTTAGAGCTGAATGTCTCTGTGTTGAACTCTGCTGTCCCCAACCAAATAGGACAAGCACTTCTTCATTCTTTTATTATGAGAGAATGTTCCTGGTTCTCTTTCAAACAAATATGAATATGAATAACAAAGGAAACATTTCTTACCATGAAGGATCAGTGTATAAAACAAATATTAACACATTCCACACAGACCTCTCTTCCTTTTGAAACATGAGACAGTTTGCACATAATACCATTCTTGCCATCATTTATCACAGCATGTCTTCTTAACTACAGCCAGTTCACTTTTAGTCCAGTCAGTTCAAATGGAAATAGAAAACGAAGAAATCATTCACTGGAATTCATGATGGAATTCATTCTTAGTTATTTGAATGTGATGCCACTGTGTTTCCTGAATTGATAGAATGAAAGTGGATATAGTCCAGCCTTATCACACATACTGTTGACATACTGTTCCTCTGTCTCACATTTCTCGTTCTAGCAGCCGTAGTTATTATGACGGTAGCAAAGGAAAAAAATAGGTGACATTATTATAGAGCAATAAATAAACTTTAACATGAGAGATCACTGTCTCCCATTTCCAACTGTGAGTTAACATTGTCTTTTTAATCTATGACCATGATCATCGCCTAACCTTCGAGAAGTAGTAACTTTAACCTAAACCCTGGTGTTTCTATAGCCTTAATAAAGTATTTATTTTACCCCAAACCATGATCTTTCCCTAAAGCTAACCAGACCTTCACAATAAAGTTGTCAAATCATGAAAAATATTTTCAACAGTGATGTGTAACATCTTTGGAAGGTACAGACAGATAATGTCTTGCCGATTGTTGTCGATAGGGGCATCAGATCAGAAAACACTTCCGTCCACTCTGAAGTGGATGGACCAATGATGTATTTTGTCATTTAATTTGGAGGACGTGGAAATGGATGAATTCAGTTATTTTCTGATGCATGTTCATTTTGTGCAGGCAGTGTGTGCATGAAGTAAATGTTTTGCACATATAGTGCTATATAGCATAACTCTAATGGTAAATGGACTGTACTTGTATAGCACTTTTTTAGTCTTCTGACTACTCAAAGCGCTTTTTTCATTACAAATCACATTCACCCATTCACACACATTCATACACTGAATGTGTACAGGGGCTACCATACAAGGTCCCAACCTGCCCATCAGAGGAAACTAAGCATTCATACACATTCACACTACTCCAGCAAGTAGACCAACCCTTAGTAACCACCTAACAACAGAGACGCTTTCTAGTTTTTACCAACTACCAATGAGCAGATTTCATTTTGCCTTGTAAAACAAAATAGTTATGTTTGAGCATGTCCAGATTGAGTAACTTTAACTGATAGAGAAACACAAAATCTCAGTCAGTGTGCTGCGTCCCACAATCAGCCCACAACCAATCAACCGCATGGAAGGCATACCATGTGACTTTTCTCACTGTGATGAAGCCAGATAGATAATTTGATTTAGACTAGTTTCTGGCAGGCAGCTGTCAGAGAATGGCCACTAGAAACATTCAACATCCCTGCATTCCAATCTCAAGTAAAATACTGCTTTTCTTAAGTTATCAGCAGCATTATCATTTGATTGCATTATGACATTAATGATGTGGATATCTGGACAGATGTGTTCATCTGTAAATTCTCATTTTTCCAGTGGTCTCAGGCTGCAGAATATGATGCTGTGTAAAAATGAACATACTGCCACTGGAAACCCTTTAATGGTGTTTGTATGTGTGTGTGTGTGTGTGTGTGTGTGTGTGTGTGGTTTACCTATACTTGCCAGTGGGGAAAACGGCATGCAGTAGAATGTTTGAACCTGAAAACTTAGAGACAGTGGGCTGGTTCATCTGCAAAAGGTGGAGACCATGAAGACATGTCAGGTGGAGATATATATGCAAAGCCCACATACATAAATTGCAACTAACCACATTACACAGCATGTTATGATCTGTGGTATGATTTGCCCAAAATGCAGACCAGGAGACAGTTCAATAGTATATGTAAAATGATTTATTGCAAAACAGGGAATGGGGATGAAGCAGATGAGTAGGTGGGGAGGATGACAATGGTTGGGGTCCAGACAGAGTAGGTCCAGTAGTGTAGAGTATACTGAGGTGGGTCAGAGGGAGTTAGCATGGGAGTGGTGTGGGCAGCAGGCTGAGGTTACCAGGTGGTGATGAAGGAGAATTAACATTAGTACACAAGACATAGAACACAAGGAAACAACATATAATTGCACAAAGACTGAGCAGCCAAGAGTGTTTGACTACTACTGTAGTTACCTGAACAATCTGGCAGCTGGATGACAGGTCTGCTGATTAGAGCAGGTGCTGTGCATCAGGAGTAATCAGGGAGGAGAAGCCAAAGGAAGAAGGAGTCATGCCTGCCACTCACACAAATACAGGGGGAGACAACAGGGGACATGAAGCATAAGGAAAAGAGAGAGAATTCTAGAAGCATCACCACTATGTACTGTCACAGTCATAACCCTCCTCCCCCTCTCCAGGGGAACCACCTGGTTTGTCAGGGTGGTCTCTATGGAAGTCCTGAATGAGGGATGGGTCCAGGATGAGCTTTGGGGAGGTCCAGGAGTGCTCTTCTGGACCATATCTCTCCCAGTCCGTCAGGTATCCACATCCTTGGCAGTGCACAACCAGCAGCTTCCAAAGCATAAATGCAGAGTGGTCACTGATGACACAGGTTGGCAGAAGGTGTGGAGGGGGACTGGCTGGAGGGCACAAAGAACTGGATCAAACTGGTTTTAACTGAGAAACATGGAACATGGGATGAATATTGAGAGGTGGGGGCAACTTGAGTTAGACAACAGATGGATTAATTATACAATCTATTTTATAAGGTCCGATATAGCAGAGAGTGAGGTTTTTAGACCCTTTCTGGAGTGGAATGTCTTTAGAAGAAAGCCAAACTTTCTGACCTAGGAATTTGAGGGCAGGAGTCTGGTCAGCGATGCGCTGATTGCAGCCTGTGGAGTGGGTCAGAATGGAGTAAGCATCTTTCCACACATTGTGGCAGTGGTCAGGTCAAGTCTCCAAGGCTGAGGGTAGCTTGGGAAGGGGTGCAAAGTGAACAGCTTTGGAAAGTTGAACCACAATGGTAAGAATTACTGTGTTACCTTGCAAGGTTGTCAATCCATTTAATAAGTCCCTTCCACGTGACTCCAGGGATGACTTGGGACAGGAAGTGGATGGTGCAGACCAGAGGAGCACATACAGAGGGAGTGAGGATGAACTCATGGGTGACAACAAACCAAAGACCTGATTGTTCATTTTAGAAAATAGAAGGCAACGACACACATCGTCATCTACATCAGTGGAGCTGAGGTGGCGCAGGTGAATAGCTTTAAGTTCCTGGGTATCAGAATCACAGAGAACTTATCATGGACATCACACATCTCCACCCTAGTAAAAAAAAGCTCAGAAATTACTGTACTTCTTAAGGAAACTTAAGAAGGCAAAATTCACATCTAAAGGTCTTGTTAAGAAGACTCTGTAGCGAGTGGTTAAAATTGCCCAGAACATCATTGGTACCCATCTACCAAGCATCAGTGATATCAGTGAGGTGAGGAGCCTGCACAAAGCTCAAAGGATACTGAAAGACAATACCCATCCCAACTTTCACCTGTGCACCCCACTGACATCTGGCAAGAGATACAGAAGTATCCACTGTTGTACCACCAGACTACAGAGCAGCTTCTCTCCTCAGGCTGTGAGACTCCTCAATTCATCATCTGCACTCTGTTTTATTTTTATGACTTATTATTTATTAATCCATTTATGTAATTTCTGTTTTTGTGAGTAGCATTAAGGGACTTAAGGGACTTATGTTGTAAAATTATAATAAATGAATCTTGAATCTTGAATCCATGGTGGGACACCAGAAGTGCCATTTTAACAAGGACAGGGTGCAGTTGACTCCAGGATGGCAAGCGAAATGTGGACCCGCTGGAGAACCTGAGAGCAGACAGAATCAGGGACAAAAATAGGGTTAACGGGACCGTTACCAGGATCGTTGGGTGTTTTGGGCCTGTCTGACTAATGAGTCAATTTCCCAAGTTACTGCAGCCACCACGCAGGACAAAAACAGAATGATGTTGGGTTTGGGTGATTTGTAATCTGGGACAAACTGACAGTATAGGGTGTCAGCCTTGACATTCCTGGAACCAGGATAGTAGGAGAGTGCAAAGTTGAAATTTCAAAAAAACAATGCCCAATGGGCTTGGTGAGAGTTGATCCTCTTGGCGGTCTGGATGTAGGCCATGTTTATATGCTCACTCTAGACCAGAAATATCTCTACTCTTCCAAAGAGAATTTAACAGCTAGCAGCTCTCTGATCCCAACATCATAGTGACAGTGGGAGAAGAATGCACACAGGTGGAGTTTCTGATCAGTGATGGACTGCTGCCACAGAACCATACCAACCCCAGAATCTGATGCATCAACCTCTACAATGAACCGACAGGATGGGTCTGAAAGGACAAGGACAGGTGCAGTGGTGAAGCATCTCTTCAGGTCCTTAAGGGAGGCATCAGCAGCAGCAGTACAGGTGAACAGGGAGGTGAGCTAAGTGAAGGGTGTAGCTACATGGCTGTAGTCCCTGATGAACCTCCGATAGAAGGTGGTGAAGCCAAGGAACCGCTGCAGTTGTCTCCTGGAGGAGGGAATGGGCCACTGAGCCACTGCCTTGATCTGTTCTGGGTTCATCTTCATCATCTGTCTACCTTTAATGATGTAGGCTAGGAATCCATGTGGAATTTACACTTATTTTCCTTTATAATTTACTTTCCAGCAGCCTCTGCAGAACCTGCCTCACATGCTGAATGGGCTGTTCCTGACTCTTTGAGAAAATTATATCATCAAGTTTGTAGACAACAATTGGTTTGAAGGCAACTGGACTTAGATTGGTCTATATAGGCGTGTTGCCTCTTATTCAAGTGACTTCATCAATTCCTAACGCATCGGTCTGACCAGTCCTCACCAGTCTGACACACAGTGGAGATAGACTCAGGTATTTAACCTCTGTGGAAGTGATTTTTTGTACGATGTAAAATCCTTATTCACTTGCATTCCAACCATGGAGGCAGTGGAAACTGTAAGGCATCATTTAAAACATGAGAAAATTTCACAAGACAGGACAAACCTCACCCCAGACCAGATCTGTCAGTTACTGGATTTGTGCCTGAATACCACATACTTCCAGTTTAATAATACCTTCTACCGGCAAAAACATAGGTGTGCGATGGGCTCACCGGTATCCTCGATTATGGCAAATTTATACATGGAAAGGGTATTACAAATGGCACTAAGATCTTACAAGAGAACATCACCGAGCCACTGGTTCAGGTATGTGGATGACACGTGGTTGAAGATTAAAACCAAAGAATTACAGGTATTTGCTGAATACATCAGCTCAGTGGACAAAAATATCAAGTTCACAAGAGAAGATGTCAAAGAGAACCACTTACCTTTTCTGGATTGTGATGTACACTTTGGTGAGGACAGGAGCCTCCACATTGGGGTATGCAAGAAACCCACTCACACAGACCAATACCTTGTCTTTGATTCACACCACCCTCTGGATGGATAAAGTACCAACCACCACTCAAGCCCATTAAAAAGAGCATAAACATCTAAGGGGAACCTTGAAAACTTGTGGCTATCCAAGTTGGACTTTTGACCGAACAATACAAGAACAAAAACTCAGAGGGGGCAGAAGAAGGGGACAAACGCAGAGACATAGTCATTCCTTGTGTGTCTGGGGTATCTGAGAAATTTTGACAAACACCAAATCCCTGTTTGTTTCAAACCCAGTAATACCCTCAGGCAAAAACTGGTACACCCCAAGGACAGGCTACCACACACCCAGAAAAGCAATCTGGTTTACACAGTCCAATGCAGTGAGGAATGCAAGAACTTATAGATTGGTGAAACCAAACAACCCTTAAACAAATACATGGCCCAGCACAGAAGGGCAAAGTCCTCGGGTCCAGTTTCTATCTACTTTACACCTAAAGGGAAAGGTTCAGTCTTTTGAAGACAGTAAGGTCAAAATTTTAGACAGAGAATACAAATGGTTTGAACAAGGGGTAAAAGAAGCCATTTATGTAAAAGTTGAATAACCATCCCTTAACCCCCTTAAGCACTTTCAGCCATACCAGAATCAATAACAAAAGCTGAAGCTAACCTCAAGTGACTTTAATGAACAGAACAACTGTTGTTCACAGGCAACCACATGTCATGCCTAACGACTGTAGTCTACTAGTAGTCCCATTCACTCCTAATGACTGTTGTTCACTATGGTGACTCACATGGCCAAACAATGGTCAGGTGAAATTTCACAAATGAACTATTGTCTTAGGAGATGGGTGGGTGGTCACTTCCACAGAGGTTAAATACCTGGATCTATCTCCACTGTGTGTCAGACTGGTGAGGACTGGTCAGACCAATGCGTTAAGAACTGGTGAAGTCACTTGGATAAGAGGCGAAACATCTTCATAGACAAATCTAAGTCCAGTTACCTTCAAACCAATTGTTGCCTAGAAATATCTATGACCTGGATGAATGAGAATGTTCATAGAGATATAATCAATATATACAAAGACTGACTAAGGAAGTCACAGAGGATGTCATTTACAGGGCCTGGAAGACTGCAGGGGCATTACCGAGGCCAAGGGCATGACAAGATACCGGTAGTGGCCAAGTGGTGTATTAAAGGCTGTTTTCCAGTCATCTCCCTGCTTCATAATGACCTGTGCTTGGAGAAAATGGTGGCTCCTTGGAGAGAATAAAAAGTGGAAAGTGCAATTTGTTTTTGCAGTTATTTTGTCCACACCTCTGTAATCAGTGCTGGGGCTCATGGTGCTATCTTTCCTGATGATTCCTGCAGCAAGGGAGTCACAGTTGTAGGTTTCTATAGCCTCTAGCTCAGCATGAGAGATTGAACAAATGACTGGTGGGCAAGGGGCACCAGGGAACAGGTCTATGGCACAATCAGGAGCAATGTGGAGGCAGGGAGAGATCATGTTGTTTAATGAAGACCTCACCTAGGTCATGGTAAACTAAGGGGGCTGAGGTCAGATCTGGGGGTTCAATGTTAGATAGGGAGGCAGCAACCTCTGCAGAGGGTTGGGCTGATGATTTGAAACCTAAGGAGTTGCAGTGAGGGCTCCAGTTTAGGATTTAACAGGTGGACCAGTCAATGTGGGGATTATGGAGCTTTAACCAAGAGTAACCAAGAACCAGGGGTGAATGAGGAGAGGAGATAATATTTCATGTTATCATATAATCACAATGGTTGCCAGAAAGTATGAGGTGCTGGGGCTCCATGATGTGAGTGACTCAGGCAAGTGTGGGCATTGATGGGGGTGTCGAAGGTTTGAGTAACTACACCAGCTTGGGAAATTGGATTGATGTCCATGAAATTTCCATCTGCCCCAAAGTCCATCAGAACTTGCAAGGGGAGTGATTGCTGGTAGCAGATAAGAATTGCTTTGAGCTGCATTCTTTGGCAAGGGGTTAGTGAGGAGGTGGTTTGGTTCACCAATACCCCTGGTTTTGGTGAACCAAATCACTGGTGTGCCTTGTCTTTCAGCTGTAGGGGACAGACGGAAAGCCTGGGAGAGGCAAGCTCTGCCAAGTTGCATGGGAGGGGTGGGGGGAAGTTACATGGCCAGGGAAACACAGGGAATAGGGAAAGGACTAGGGTTTTAACTGAAAATGGGAGCCAGCTAACTTTTTCTGTCCTACGCTCACTCAGACAATTACTTAATTACTTAATCATTAATGGACAGGGAAATTAATGAGTTTAGAAAATCTGTCTTATCCCTGGCAGCTAGCTCATCCAACACTGTCTTCCTCAACCCACTGAGAAATGCACCTCGTAGTGAGGCATCGTTCCATCCTGAGTATGCAGTTATAGTCTTGAACTCAACAGAGTATTCAGCTACACTGTGGGAGCCATGACGTAATGGCGTTCAGACATGTCTCTGCTGCCAGCAGGATAGTCAAATACTTTCCTTATTTCTGACACAAAGCAAGGGTAGGAGGAGCTAGCGGAGGGCTTGCTATCCCAAACGGCAGTAGCCCAGGCTAAAACTGTCCCCATGAGTAACCCAATAATATGGCTATCTTAGCCCTGTTTATTGAATAAGTGAGGGGCTGCTGCTCAAACTCTAGAGAACCCTGATTGAGGAAGGCCCTGCATGTTCGTAAATCAGCAGTGTAACGCTCAGGTGCTGGGATATGGGGTTCTCTGGGCTGGGGGGCTGACAAAACTGTGGAAACTACTGGAGTTGGAGAAATGAGCCGAGTGTCTGGGACCAGAGAAGCAAAATGATGATGAGAGATGAACTGGTTAACCTGTTGTCTAATCTGAGCCACGTGAAAGGTGAGTGACTTGAGCGTGCCCATGGTTTCAGGGAGGTCCTGCTTGTGTTGTCTGACTAGCATACACTGGTTGGCGAGAGCTTGTTGAATTTGGTCCAAGTCTGCTGGGTCCATGTTGGCCAGCTTGTTCTGTTATGATCTGTGGTGTGAGAGGGCCCACAATCACACCACAGGGAGAGCACTTCAGACACAGCCAGGACTGTGACATAGCATGCAACTATGAAAAGTTCTGACTGGAGGGATGTGCACACCATGACAAGGAAGGGCTTTTATTGGTTTTAAACCTGCTCTGTTGCATATGAGAACACAGCAGTTGTGATATTGTTTGTAGTGTGCTGACTGAACTTATCGTAACTATCAATTTTCAGATGGCTTAATCAACATTGCTTTTCTTTTTATTTGATCAACAGCTAAACGAATATGTTGCTCTATTTTTTTTATTTATTTTTTTCTCATTTTCTCCTGTCCTTTGCCAGCTTATCTCTTCTCTACGTCTTTTCACTTTTTCATCTCCTCCCTTCTTCTTCTTCCTTTGGTTCCTTTTCTCTTCTACTTTTTCATTTCATGTTATCTGTTCTTCCATTCACTTTCCCAACCTCTCCTCTTCCTTGTACTTTTCTCTTATTTTGCCTATCTTCTGTCATATTTTCGGTTCCCCTGTTATTTCCTATTTCTGTGTCCTCTCCTCTCTTCTACAAAGATGAGTGCATGTTTTTCTCGCTCAACCTTTACTTGTCTCTCCTCATCTCTTGTCCTCCTCTCCCTCATTTCCTTTTTGTTCCTTTCATCTCCTCATCTCCCTCCTCTCTTTTCACCTTTGCATCTCCTCCCAGGGGTTGCCATGGTAACAGACAGTTTGATCTGACCACAAATGTGGTGATGGATGAAAATAGACCCTGATAAAGAAGTGGCTTTTCTTTTTCTCCCTCCTCTCTGTGTCTCTTTCTCCTCTCCTACACACACACACACACACACACACACACACACATCTCACAGCAATGTGCAGATTTTGCTCATTTCAACCTGCTGAGGAATGTATGAGCATAACTCCTGTATTTGTGGGCAGGTTTACTTTTCTGTTGGCAGAATGAATTGAAATATTAGACTAACTGCACGGTTCACAGTAAATAACATTAATAATGCTAACAAGACTACAAGTCAAACTTAGTTTAGGGAAGTGTCTGATTGAGATGAATTCTCAAAAGTGAAATTTTGCTCAGATTGTGCTTCAACCTGGTAACTCTCATCCAGCTGGTCAAGAAATAGAGCCCAAATGTATACAATCAAATATACTGTAATCAAATACCTTACTCAAACAATCAATTATCAATAGTCAATTATCCTTACTCTCACTGCTGCCAAGAAATGATGTTCATATATGTATATGCTGAATTACATTTTCTCTCAACATAATGAGAAAATGTTGTTAAATAACATATTTGGCAAGTTGTAAAAATGTTGATAGTGTACATATGAGTGAAATGTTCAGAGACAATGTACCTGGTTGTTGTTTTTCCACTAATATATCTAATCTTGCTGTACAATATCTGCTGGTAGAAAGAACAGCAATATGAATCTTTGAATGGTTACATTTAGACTTTGGCAGCACTTGGTTAAGGTTAGAGAAAGATCATAGTCTCTGTGTAATGCACAGAAGTCTGCAGTGACTTTAAGCTGTTTATTAACATTTAAGTGACACTACCATCTTTCACTAGCCTGAACCAAAGCGCTTTTGTCGAACACACAGGACTCAGGACTCCATGAACTGCAGCCACCCTCTATTTACTCGGTGTGTAACTTAAACCTGCAGGGATTAGAATGACCTGCTGTACAATGGGGGGAAAAACAACAAGGAAACTGCTTAACATTTCTGACCTGCTAATAAGGGTTAGGGACAGTGTGGAATTCTGCCCTTCGTTGTGGATGAAGGAGTCTCAAAACACATTCAGACAGTATTCAGACTGCCTGGAATTCTCTGGTTAGGATGTGTGGTTTAGGAATCTTAATAAACAGATCCAACTAAATCTGCACATTGGTAGTAAGTTGTAATTACATTTCATACATCTGTAAAGTGAAAAGCACCTTCTCTAATTCAGCAGGCACAGTGGACAGACTTTGTCAAAAGACTTTGTCAACTCTTCAGCAGTCAAGGGACAAGATGAGGGATACTCTTGATGGACCAGTACAATGTGCAAGATGACGGTCCTTGCTAACTAGGCTAACCATGTTTCAAAGGGTTTGTTCACATGTAACACCAGATGAATTAAGTGTATATACTACCATCTGTTTGCAGTCATCCGATTCCTGTAAGCATGACCATAACCACTTATCATTCATTTCTAATTACCAATTAAAAGTTGTTAAATCCCTGAGGGTTAATGTCAGTGTCGGTGCCATGTTGGTGTGTGAACTGAGGTCAACATACATCCACTCAGTAACCAGACAGATCCGGTCTCTAAAGACTCAAGCAGCTCAGCTACAGGCTGCTCCTGAAGCCAAGACAGTTTAAATCACACTCTAACAAGACAAATATTCAATCTTGCAAATTGCCTTCCTGCGCACACACACACACACACACACACACACACACACACACACACACACACACACACACACACACACACACAGTATATACAAAACAGCACACATTCTCTTTTGGTCTCTCTCTCTCCATCTCATTTATTGATCACCTAATTAGAGGCTTGTATTTAGAGCATTTGAGGTGATGTCATATCTATATATCTATTTTTTTTTATCTTGTCTGACTCAAGTGAGGATGAGGGAAAGTTAGTTCACTTTCCCTTATTCAACAATATTTTGCATAGAATTAGATAAAGATGACCATCTGGCTTCATCTGAGGAAAGCACTTATGAGTACTGCAGAAGAAGTACAACTACTTAAATAAATCTATTACAAGTAAAAGTCCTGCATGAAAAATCCTACCATAGTAAAAGTACATAAGTATTATGATGATGTAGTTAAAGTATTGCAGTAAAAGTAGTGGTTTGGTTCCTCTGACTGATATATTATTATATATGACATCATTAGATTATTAATAGTGAAGCATCAGTGTTAGAGCAGCATGTTACTGTTGTAGCTGCTGGAGGTGGAGCTAGTTTACACTACTTTATATACAGTTAGCTAGTTTAGTCCACTGGTTCCCAACCTAGGGGTTGGGCCCCTCCAAAGGGTCAGCAGATGAATCTGAGGGGTAGTGAGATGATTAATGGGAGAGGAAAGAAGAAAAAACAAAGTTCTGATACACAAATCTGTTTCCAGTTTTTGGACTTTTTCTCTAATCTTTGATTTTTGCTGAAATATTGGATCATTTGAACATTTATTGAAATGAAAGCATGTGAGAAGTTTAGAGGGAAAAATCACTATTTGGTGGAGCTGTTAACAACTCATAGACATGTGAAATGTGACCCCGACTACACACTGCTTTTTGTAAGACGTCAAAAGACAAAAAGGTTGGAAACCACTGGTTTCATCTTTAACAATGTGTTGTATTTTAAAAGCTTGTTATATTATCCATTGTGTCAAATCTGCATCTGAAAAGTAACTAAAGCTGTCAAATAAATGTAGTGGAGTAGAAAGTACAGTATGTGGAAGTATAAAGTAGCATCAAATAGAAATGCTCAAGTAAAGTACAATTACCTCAAAAATGTACTTAAGTACAGTACTTGAGTATATGTACTTACCTACAACAACTAGCAGAAATAAAATAGAAATAAAATATTACAATGTCACATAATAGTTGCAGGGTTGCCTGGTGTTGCCAAATGTCCTGTAAGCAGAAGGTCACAAGCTTGAAGTCTCCTTTTCCTCACACTGAACCCTTAGACAAGTATCTTCTGACAAATGTACTAAGGTAAGATGTTCCTGCTTATGGTCCGATGAGGGGGTCTGAATCAAGATATTTTGGTAAGAGTAGTTTTATTTGATCAAATCTGGCACCATGGGGCTGATATGCCAGAAGGTCAGTGTTCTGAAGAGTTCTAAAAGTTGTTGTTTAGCTTTGTCCTCCTATATATTCATCTTCTGTAATGTCTAAATGAATGTCCATTCATTTGAAACCCTGACTCTTAGATTATCCACTTTAAAATGGGTTATTGAGATCTGAGGATGTTTGACACATACTCCTAAAAGTATAGTCTTAATGATGTGTCTGTTGATGTCAAATATTATATATGGAATGAAATGTTGATGTGTTGTCTTAACTTTTATTGTTCAGTGATTGTGGGTGTAGTATTGATAATATATATTGCATGATTGTAATACGGTAGATTAGAACTTGTGGAAACAGGAATAACTGCACCAACAGCAGCATTTCATATTTGTTCGTAAAGTAAAAGTATTATATGTGTGTAGAATCTGAATCATGAATAAATCATAAAAACACTTATAACTTTGGTAATTATTTCTTTTCTTCTTTTCCTATTTTCCATTTCAAGTGCATTTTAAGTACATCTTGGCTCATTCAGGAACATTTGTGGTGTCTCCTGTAATAACTGCCTGAAAATCCTGAGCCTGAAAAGGATGTCAGACTTTCACAAACTAAATAAACAATATATTATCCAAACATTAACAGCTGTTTTTATTTGCTGAACAGATTTTTAACTATTGATTTGTGTTAATTATATCAGTCATAAAAGTCCAATCCACACAGAGTGTGTCCTGATCAAACAGTCAAGTGTTCCTTCTTCAAAGAGAAATAGGAATGCTTGCTTTCCACTCACAGTTACAAAATGAACTAATCTGGGAACACCTTAATAAGGTACGGCAGATCAACAGCACAATGCTCAAGTAGCTTATAACAGCTGATAAGCCTCTTGGGTTATGTGTACACAAATTGCATTTGCCAAGACATGATACTATAGCATCTCATAATAATAAAGCACCTTCATTTCACCTTTTCAGCTGAACGTGACAGTTCAAACATTTTTATTGAAACCTGCATTACTTACTTGGAATCAGTGGCAACATACTCAAGTTGATATGTTGAACTTGTTAGCAAATAGTTTCTTATTTCCACATGCAGTGGGATTACAGAGCAATATGTATCATTCATGTGGAGTCGTGTTTCTGTTCACTGCTCAGTCTTTGAGCTTCTGTTTCTGCTTTCTACCAACTCCTGAGGGAAATATCTGGCTCTTTAGCTGCTAAACGCTCCACTCGGTTCAGCAGCTAGTCTACAGCTAACTGTGTCTGTTCGCCGTTTGGTGCTGAGCAGTGTAGAGCTTCTTCTCTGAAAACAGCCGCCTGCTGTGGCCCAAAAACGACGCTATGAGAGCACTGAGAGTGAACCAAAATAGTAAAGTTGCAGCTTAACAATGAGCTGAAACTTACATAATTCTCTGTAGGTCCATCACTATGAGCCATGCCTCTCACATTACACAATGTCATTTGATACATTGTTATTATGAAAATTGTAAATTATAGCCACTTTGATAATCCTTTAATAATTCCTTGATTTAAACAGGTAGTCTCATATAGACTAGGAGCTCTTTTTCACAAAAGACCTGTATACAAGAAAAACGTAGTTGAAGCATGGATAGACACAGAAGTTTCACACGTATATGCTTGACATTATTTTCACAGTGAGGAAAGCAGTTACAGGGGGAATTTGTATTTAGAGGAACATATATATATATATATATAACCCTCAGTTTGCTTGGCAGGTGTTCCACATGCGTCTGAAAAGTAACATTCAACAATTTCAATTCAATTTTTCTGTGCTGGCACAATCATGACTCAAGAAGGGCCTGACTCACTGGGGATTTTAAAAGACTTCTCTTCAGCCAGTCATCCAAATAATGGCCAGTAGCTAATATGAGGGCTCATAAAAAAATCAAAAGGATTTGCACTTGTGTATATGTGGGGATATTGACAAAACTCTGGGGCTAGAAAATGCACTGCATTTCTGCCACCATTGGTTTGTGTGTGTGTGTATGTAAGTGCAGTCTATTTACCATTTATATCTTTTAAGTAATGAAGTCTAGTCTAACTTGTCAAAAAAGGACTCAAGGAAAAAAATATTTCACAGAAGTTTCTTATGGACGTTCATAGATGAACAATGTCAGGCATGAGAACAATACCAAATCCTGATACATTTAGTTTATCATTCATGTAAAGCTCTGATTGGTGTAGTACAATCGCTTTGAGTGGTGGGAAGACTAGAAAGGTGCTATACACAGTACTGTCCATCTACCATTAGGTCAGTGTGGATATCCACTGAGGTCTGGCTCTACTGCATACATGTATTTAATAAACTTTAGCTACCCCATGCAAGCATCGAAGTACAAAACTACCACAGCACCTTACTGCCATTATGTAGTACCAGTTAAATGGATAATTTGTCATGCACAAGTAATTAAAGTAGCTGCTTGGCCTGCTATGGATCTTGATATCACCATCACCATCAATTACAATGATGTACTCAACACTCCACCTGAGAACAACCACTCTGAAATAGAATACAGTCCAATGATGAACTGAGAGAGACATCAAAGCCAACTGTATATCCATCAAAATCCAAAAAAATACTATAACATTTGATTCATTTCTATACTAATAAAGCAACAGTGCATAATAAGGTTTCACTCCACTTTCCATCACAGCTATATACTTAGTCTCTCCCTTCCTCTCAGTGACCTTTGTCCCATGTGTTTGTACGTGTCAGTACAGAGCGAGGGCCTCAAACTGACTGTTCCTGCTGAAAAGCACTAACCAGCCTGATTCCCCACTTAAGACTCTTAACATAGTTTGTGGATCAGGATTATAGGAAATGCTAATTCTAATTCCAACATTTTAACAATTCATTCCTGGTGCCTCTGTATTTGTTGTTAATTGATGTCGAGCCCGGTTTAATACAGCGTGGCAACGGAGAGACACGAGCCAATAATAGAGCCTTTTTTTACAGCACACATTTTGACTTGTCAAAGCAGGAAAAAGCACAGGTGGAATTAATAACATTAATGATGGCTGCATTCCATTTCTGAGCCAGTTCCAGCACTCTGGTGTTGTTCATGCTCACTTAGTGACATGACTTACTGGCACAATTAATGGAATGGAGCCATTGTTTTTCTGTGCTTTTCCTGCTTTGACAAGTGAAAAAAGGGTCTGTACTGTAGTTTAGGGAGTGGCTGTATGATACCCATTATTGGGTATTTCACCCAAAATACATTCTCAAAGGTGATGTTCTGGTTGAAATACTTTTGTAGATATATCTGAGTCACAAAAACACTATGTTTCTTGAGAAAAGAGCGATATTTACAGAGGGTCCACTTTCTAGTTGTTTTTTTGTCTCCTCACCTCACAGTCTTCATTAGCAGTCTTGATGTTATGGAGATAACTAACTCAATTAACAACAACTCTGACAACTAGTTAAACTCGTCCAAAATTGTGCGGTTGAAAGTTAAAGTGAGTAAGTAGACCACATCCAAACGCTAGCATCACTATTTCACACATTTTTGAATGTGCACTTATCAATATTTGGATATTAACACTGGATGAAATGATTATGCGCAATGTGAAAGCTGTCGTCCGTAGTGACAAACCCACAGAGAATTATCACCTGACTTTGCAGTTCCTCTCAGCTCTTTTAGAGCCTTTTAGCTCATTGTTTGGGCCATAACTCTGCTCTTCTGGTTTCCAGCAGCAGCAGGCAGCTGTTTTCAGTGATAAACACACTGTACACCACCTACCCAGCACCAAACAGTGGACAGACATAGTTAGAGACTAGTGACTGAACATAGTGGAGTTGATGGAGAGCATACCAGAGCGATTGGTGGTTGATTATTGGACTTACATTCATCAGGTGGACACAAACACACTTCTAAATAGATGCTAATGTTACTCTGTGTCTGCTGGATGTGTAAATTGTTTGTCATTGTTGTGTGTACGGTTTGATCTGCTGCCTCCAAGAGGCCAAGAAAAAAAAAATCTATCTTCATTTAACAATGTCACTTTGAGAATATTGGACAACAACTTAATTGATTCTGATCAATGTGCAGTTGATTACCTCACTGCACAGTCACTTCTCTAGACACATATTGTTCATATAGAAATATATCAAATGAGTGACTGCATTATTAGTGTCAGTTATTGAACTGTTTAAGTTGGCTTCAATTTGAAATGGAATTCAGTGCTTGCTGTGTGATAAGTGTAGTAAAGGTGTTATGTTCTTCTGAGTTTTAATATAGTGGTGACATTCTCTTCAAGTTGTCTCTAAAAGGTGTGTTTTTTCCATTTTTCAAAGTTATATCAGGGGTCAGAAATATTATTTGATATCAACTAAGTTCATATGAGAAACACCTTGTAGATGACTCGACCAAAAGGTCAAGCTTTGAAATGTGGCATGACAGCGATGTTTTCCTCGTGTTCATGTGATTTTGAGGATCCAGTCCGAAGTGAGCCAAAGCAAACATCAGAAGGCACAAGATTCAGTTGAGGCTTTTTTTTTTTTCTGCTGATTTGTCTCCACCTGCAACTTTGACTCGGTGTTATTTCACATCCTATTTTCTTTAATAGGAAGCATTGAGGTCCAGTGTTCTCTCTCCATTTACCATACTGACCATACAATAATAATAATGTAAATCATCTTTTATTTATATATTATCATGTGACCATCACATTGCTACATGATGGTCAAATGCTGTTTTCAAATCCTTCTTAAAAGATCAAAATCAGCCTTCAGAACCCACCATGTGTAACTAGTGTATAATTACAGAAAGCCCACTCTCTCTCAGCCCCTGACTTGTTCAAACTCCTCAAATCCCTAAAGCAGCTTTGACTACATTTATCTGTCCACTAGAGGTACTTTGCAGATCCAGATTTGATGTAGCTGTTGTCAGGTAAAGTGTCAACTTTTCAGAAACTCAGAAAAGCAGCCTGGCTCCATCTCCACTATACTCCTCATTTCCTCTCTCATTAAAAAAACAAACCGACAGGAAAATGCCCCAAAACTGGTGATGTTTTTTTTATCCAAGAGCAGACTCTTCTCTCTACTACACATGAGGAGTATTTAACAGGCTGCTTCCAGTATTTTTCAATGATTTCAAATTTGACTACTTTTAGACCAATGCAGTAAAATAAAATTATTCAGTAGCCTATGTTCCCACCATAGTTTTATTCTTGGCAGTGTCACAATGACATTAAATATTAATAAATCCAAATAATTTGAGCCTTTTAGAGACTTGTTTTCACTCACTTTTCTGCATGGTGGGGTGTGTGTGTGTGTGTGTGTGTGACTATTTCCTGGCTTTGGCCCTCACTATTATTTGCATATATTTTAGTTGACTTGAAATAAATTTTTCGTTTGATGTTGCCACTTTTACGCAAGTCAAGGATTTACCTCATCCGGAGCTGGCAACCTCTTCCTTTGTCACCATCATCTGTGTGTTCAGGGCAGTCACAGAGAGAGAGAGAGAGAGAGAGAGAGAGAGAGAGAGGGCGCGGGGGACAGAGAGAGAGGGAGAAAGAGAGAGAGAGAGAGAGAGAGAGAGAGAGAGAGAGAGCCAGACAGACCTACACTAGTTATGGCACCTGCACTGCTTCTACTGTAGTAGAAAAAAAAACTTAAGAAACGGAGTAAAGACGAAGATCACTCCAAGGCACCGTCACCTCTCCCAGGATCTTCTAGGTAAAATCTAAGATGGTCCTGATGAGAGTGATGCTGTCGCTGTCCCTCTGCCTGCTGCTGGCGTCCGTCGGCTCGGGCTGCGGACCGGGCAGGGGATACGGGAAGCGCAGGCACCCCAAAAAGCTGACACCGCTGGCTCTGAAACAGTTCATACCCAACGTGGCGGAGAAAACCTTAGGAGCCAGCGGCAAGTACGAAGGCAAGATCACCCGCAACTCGGAGAGGTTCAAGGACCTGACTCCCAACTACAACCCTGATATTATTTTTAAAGATGAGGAGAACACGAACGCAGACCGGCTCATGACACAAGTAGGTAACAAAATGGATTTTTATCCCAATGCCTTTCTGTTGGAGTTGATTAAATGTGACAATCAGGACAGATGAGTGACAGTTGGATGTGAAGCGGCACAAGAGCGCATCGCTCTCTTTTCTTATCGGTGAACCGTGATTTCGTTTTACTTCTTCAGTTGCCTCCGGCCGACCATGATGAATTAACTCGTCAGTTACTGGCCGCTTGGAGATCTTTGCCGTTATGCAACTATGAGTGACTTCAGAATATGTCAAAGGAAATATCAAGCCAATAAGCCCCTCAAGTCAATAACCTCCTCTTCGTATGCGCCGTTTGGACGTGGCGCATAAGATTGCGCGTGTGATTCGTTTGGGTACAGCACGTTGAAAGCTGTGTGTGTGTGTGTGTGTGTGTGTGTGTGTGTGTGTGTGTGTGTTGGAGTGGTTGAGTTGAACAGTAAGATAAATATGAAAAAGTAGGAAAATGCGCTTAAGATGATGGTACAGATAGACCTATAGGCCGTGCGTCTCTCTCTCTCTCTCTCTCTCTCTCTCTCTTTCTCTCTCTCTCTCTCTCTCTCTCTCTTTCTCTCTCTCTCTCTCTCTCTCTCTCTCTCTCACACACACACACACACACACAAAAGTTGGCATATTTGCTTTCTGGTTATTTTGGCCAAGTCTTCCTTTATATTGTTTGCAGACTTCTCCATTCCATCTTCAGCTGACATTACATTGTGGTTAACTGTAATCACCTCATTTATCCTGAATTAAACATTAATCTTCGAATGAATTGACATTTCAGCAGACTGTTGTGATATGAAAGTGTTAATCAGCATAGTGAATTGATGGATGGCTATGGAATGCAGTAACCTGGTATTTTCTGTCGTGTGATATGAACAGTAGGGATGTAAACATTCAACATTGCTCTCGATAATCTGATATTGAAGTCTGGTAGTTTGTGTGACTTGACAGTACAGGAGAACTGACAAGTTGAAACCAGGCACTGCCTCCAACATTTTCAGATTTCTGTCAGTAGCTTCCTCGTTTTTTTTTTTCAGAGTCACTTCAACCCAACTTCATAAAGACTTCCTCTTCCTGCATGCAAAACCTCCTTTTATAAAAAAAAAAAAAGATTACAGTATTGCCCAGTGAGTTACAAGCCACATTAACCAATTCACACATACATTCTTGCAATGGCTACCACGCCTGGTGCCAGCCTGCTCATCAGGAAGATCTAATCATTCACAAATAATTTGGGAGCAAAGGAACAGTTCAGGGTTCAGTATCTTGCCCAAGGACACTTTTGGACCAGAGGAGCCAGGGGTCATCTAGTGGACTAGCTGCTCTACCTCTTGATCCACAGCCACTGTGTATGAATATAGATGACGGAAGAAAGAAATTTAATGTAGAAGATGAATTCTTCATTTCTACCAACTTCTGGTGTACACTCATCCACTGTCAGCATTTATCATTACAAATTATAGTGAGAGGGTAAAAATGTCTTTTTTGACAATTTTCAGGTAAAAACATATAGATTGGCAAAGATGGAATCCATAATAATAATAATAAGACAAATCAGCATTGTGACCTAATGAACACATGTTTACAGTTAGAACTAAATAATTCCAGTCTTATTTTCATGATTTTTTTTTTTTTAAATTTGTTATTTTGATATTGTGATATTTTTGTCAGCAGTCAGATGATCAGACAGGTTGGAAACTAACCTCCAGGTGTAACAAACTTATATGGAAGAAAAAAAAAGGTGAACATTAAACTTATATATTATCACAGTTTACAGACCCACATCCTGTTTCACTTTGACCTGTTGTTCTTACTGTAACTGTTTGGACACAGTTGTCCTGTGTAATGGGGGGTAATTAGCAACATTTCAGATGAGCTCATTTTCAGTTTGACCTCCAAATAAAGTGGTTTAGATCATCTGGATGAAGTGTTTGACTGATTGCTTGTGTTTCTTTCCGTGTTTGACCTCTCACTGAGCGATGCCACTGTATCTCAGCTATTAACTTCATGGTTACAGTGTCATAACCAATAAAAATGATGGACAAAACTATCAAAATAAGAGCCAATTATCCTTAATAAGGGTGGAAATACGTCATTTATACTACAAGTGTTCATTTAAGTGATACTCTTATATGTTTCTCCCTTTTCAGAGGTGTAAGGACAAACTGAACTCTTTGGCTATTTCAGTCATGAATCAGTGGCCTGGGGTCAAACTCCGGGTCACAGAGGGCTGGGATGAGGACGGCCATCACTCTGAGGAGTCTCTGCACTACGAGGGCCGAGCAGTGGACATCACCACCTCAGACCGGGACAAGAGCAAGTATGGCATGCTGTCCAGGTTGGCTGTGGAGGCTGGCTTTGACTGGGTCTACTATGAGTCCAAAGCCCACATTCACTGCTCTGTGAAAGCAGGTGGGTGGAAAATATTTGTAATTATGTGGAGACTTCTAGGCAGTCACATTAAAATACCTTTTTACATGTATGTCATTTAAAAAAAAACAACACATAACTGAATGAAACAAGACACATAGAGTGTCTAGACCTGCTCTATGTGAAAAGTGCCCTGAGATGACTTTTGTTGTGATTTGGCAATATATGCATAAAAATTGATTGACCGATTGCTTGACATACAAAACTGTTTGCATTTATTCTATATGCTACAAGGTCATAGGTTCAACCCATCACAACAAACATACTGTCACATGGTAACAGCATCCCCTTACTGTTTATGTCTCACAGCTAGTCATTTAGTTAACTATTTGATAAAGCCCTTGAAATTACCTTAGAAATTACAATTATTACCTTATTAATTACAATAATAATTACTCTAGGAATTACAATCATTAATTTACAATCATTACTCTAGGAATTACAATCATTACTTTACAATCATTACCCTAGGAATTACAATTATTACCTTATTAATTACAATAATAATTACTCTAGGAATTACAATCATTACTTTACAATCATTACTCTAGGAATTACAATTATTACCTTATTAATTACAATAATAATTACTCTAGGAATTACAATCATATTGAACAGTTTTGTAGTTCAGGTCCAGTGCCAGGGTTCAGTGTCATGCAGGAATCAGTGTCCCTTATAAGTAAAGGTGTGGAGACTGAGATGGTGGATATTGTTTTACAACCCATATCAACAGCTGTTGGTTTCTCCCATTCCTTTAGCCACCTCTAAAGAGGGTCTGCCTGTCCACTGACACTTTATCTTCACTTCACTTCAGCAACTTGCCTATAATAGACATGGCTCATATCAGAGTGGCTCTTCTCCAGTGCAGAGCATCATTGTGTTTACATTGCAAGGCATCTGGATTCATAAGATCATGACATCACAAAATCAATTAGCACCCTATGAGGATTCTCACATGATCTTGTGAACCCATCTGCCTCACAAGGTAAGATGGCGATAGACAGTGATAGACATATGGTTCATCCAATCACCTGCCAAGTTTTTTTTTAACATACCTGCCTTTTTCCAAACAATTTCAGGTTATCATTGTGTCCCTATACTGTTCAAAACTTTATCGACATAAACAGGTGGAATTATCTTAAAAACATTTTGCAATAGACATAAATACTTTTGATGCATTGATGTTGGCAGCAAATATTTTCATGCTATTAACACACACTATGTAAAAAGGCCATTAGAGCATCAAGGTCAGTTAGTCAGGTGGGGCATGCTGCCATGAGCTCCTGAGCAAAACATTTTACAACTTGCATGCTTCAAACATACCCCGACTTTCTGAAACTGCAAATCCAACAAGCATGCCCACTCAATACAAAGACTGGCAAGGTGTACAGAGGTGAGAAAGTATACAGGATTTGAACTTTTGAAGTTCAAACTATTTTATAAAAGTATTTTATGCCTTTGAGTCAACAGGAAACGAGGGGAGAGAGGGATGGGGTACAATACACAAGGCATTGCAGTCATGTGACATTTGCCTTAACCGGTATATTACGATGGAGCAGCAAAACATTCCTGCTTCTGAGGAGAGACTGTCCGTGTCCTCTCCTTTTCTATGATCATGTCTTCAAGCATTGCCATTTGGAATAAATAGAAACACTTTGCCTTCACTCAATGCCAGACAACACTTAGTACAAAGATGTTAGTTTTAAGCCAGGTCTTTACCATAACTCATCCATCCATTCAACCCACTCTTGATTTATTATTGTTGTTCTTATTATGACTAATTAATATTGATATAATACTGTTGTTAATCTTACAGAAAATTCAGTGGCAGCTAAGTCTGGAGGTTGCTTCCCAGGTTCATCTATGGTGATCCTGGCAGACGGAAGGACTAAACCACTGAAGGAGCTCCAGGTGGGGGACAGGGTGTTGGCTGCTGACCAACAAGGAAATCTCCTACCCAGTGATTTTCTGATGTTTATGGACCAGGACCGTCAGATTACACGACAGTTCCATGTCCTGGAGACGGAGGAGCCACGCCGCAAACTGACATTGACTCCTGCTCACCTTGTCTTTGTTCTGAACAACAATAGTACCGACAGCGGTGACACCAGGGCCGTGTTTGCCAGTAATGTAAAACCGGGACAGCGACTTCTGGTTGTTGGGAACGACCGCCCCGGCCACCTCATCCCCTCAACGGTGAGACAAGTTTACGTGGAGCAGCAGGAAGGCTCTTACGCTCCTGTAACGTCTCATGGAACCATCATAGTGGACCAGGTGTTGGCTTCCTGCTACGCCGTTGTTGAGGATCATCACCTTGCACACTGGGTTTTTGCACCAGTCCGACTTTGGCGTGCATTCTTGTCACTGGTTGGGATGGTGAAAGAGCTCAGCAGTGTGCACCAAGCTGATGGTGTCCACTGGTACCCGGAGCTCCTCTACCATGTAGGAAGCCGGCTTCTGGACAGCAGTTCTTTTCACCCACAAAGTTGAGATATACCGTATGGTTTAAAAGACTGTACATTCACACTGCAGTAGAACATCATATTTTGGTCTAATCTTTTCCCAGGGTTAAACATCAAAATATCTGACTTTTGTGTGTGCCTGCTACCGTAAGCCCATAGAAGCATGCACTCCAGAAAACGTGTATCACTTTCAACACATCTTCTTTGAGACAGCACACATGTGTATTACTTTTCAAACCAACTTTCAGTATGTTACAGTATAATTCTGGTTTATCACAAGTTATTTTTGTAGTTTGGGTCATCATCCTTTTCAGCAGTTTCTTCACTCACAAAAGTAACACTGTGACACTGCAACCTCAAAGTCAGACAGGGCAAGAAACATAAGCATTTGCCTTTGTTTTCACTTCAAAATAAGTTCCCCTGACCTTGGTGGTTTGTTTCCAACCTGTCTGATCTGATGTTCCTCGTCTCCTTCTGACCTCCACCTTTGACTGATGTCACCATGTCCCCAGACCTCAGCAATGACTTTCGTGAGTACAATGTTATCAAGAGAAAAGATGGCCAAGACTTCAAAAATAAGACCCAGGTTGTGACTGCATGCAGCATTTTAATGGTCCCATCTGTACTGACAGGAGGGCTGCCATGCAGCCATGCACACTTTTCTAATTCTGAACAATCTCTAATCAGTGATTTGAATTCATGATACATGTGATCACTCTCTCCCTAACCCAGTAACCCCTGCAACTTTATCAAGCTGTTATAATGTCAGCTACTGGTAGTTCCATTCTTACAGCCTGTCTACACAGACACTCCAGATTAAAATATGTAAACAGGCCTTTCCCACTGAAGCCTATCACTAGGCATTCAGAAAGTTTGAATGGTGTGCAACTATCAATTTGAATAATTTGATATTACATAAATCAAATGAAATCATTTAATAATTGTAATATTAATATCAAATTCAATAATTAGATAAGACAGTGCTTAAGCTGGTGACAGAAATCACATCATTGTTCTTGTCCACAGAATCACATCCTGTAAATCTGCAATGACTAAAACTGTTTGGGAATATGTCACATATTTTATTAACTGCTTCTGTCTGGAGTATTAATCCCAAACAGCTGTGAAGGTATCTTTTTTGATGGAGCAATGCTAGCAGTTACACCCTGCTTCCAGTCTTTGTGCTAAGCTAGGCTACACACATACTTTCCAAAGTGTTGAGAGTCTTCCTTCAACACAACATATAGTAACACACATGTAGCTGCTACAAAGAAGATGCACAGATGATTTCAAATTACTTCCATTGTAAGAGTGTAGGTGTTAGATATGTCATATTCATATCTATATGTGTATCATTCTAATGAATTGTTGTTTGGGAAGATTGATGGACTATCAGCGGGACTTCCTTCTTTTAAAAGGGCAATGTACTGTCAGTGACAGACAGACATTTACCTGGCAATTTAATGTGTTCCCTCTGTCTGTCTGTCTGTCTGACTGTCTGTCTGTCTGTCTGTCTGTCTGTCTGTCTGACTGTCTGTCTGTCTGTCTGTCTGTCTGTCTGTCTGACTGTCTGTCTGACTGTCTGTCTGTCTGTCTGTCTGACTGTCTGTCTGTCTGTCTGTCCGACTGTCTAACACAATACTTCCATATATTGTGTTAATGTATGACATATCTGGAGGGGAACAGGACAGAGGTGTTGTTCTAATTTGTGTTGTCAAAGACACTGGAACCCTTTTCAATGAATGGACACTGAAACAACCATGAGCCTTTAAAGATACATATATACAAACACAGTATATATTATATATAGAGATGGTTCTACATTTATATTTATTGATTTTCCTCTGTATTACTTACAGAATGTTATGTGATGTATGAAAATGTTTCATCTGTCAGTGTTTTGAGTCTTAAAGCCATGCTGTGTGATTCACGTATTTAGATCTACAAAATGAATGCAGAGTTAATGTGATTGTTATAACTGACTGTTAGGGCCAATTATATTTTCATGGATGGATATAAAGTATGACATCAATAAATTATATTTTTTATACACTGGATGTTGACCTCAAACTAATAAGTGGCCTGAGGAAACATTTGGCAATCATTGCTTCATTTTGGTATAGCCTTGCAGGCAGGCAGCCCACACTTCAATCTCCCTAAATGTATTATATTACTGACTCAAGGGCTATAAAACATTGATATATCATCAGGATATTTAATAGATGGAAGGTTTACACAGATAAATACAATGCTGATTGCATCTGAGTAAATTTTAGACACTGCAGTTTTCCATATGTCTATGGAGGGGAGATTACTGCTTACTCAGGTGCCTGCTACTATGTAGATTAGTTATGCATAAGTATTTCTAAAAGGTGAGCTGCTGCAGGAAGAAGTCATTTCAATGCTTGAGCTACTGTAGGTCTTACTGGTTGAAGCCAAACAAGCACCTTTTTAAAAGAAATAAATAAATAAATAAGCGGAGGTTAACTACACTTGGCTTAATTCTAAAATTTGGAAAATAACTAGAAAATGACCACAAAATGTATAATACTGCCATATTTTCCTATCTCACAGACACTCCAATCCATGTATCTGTGTCTGTGATGAAGTGCTAAAGGTCAACAGTTGCATAGACAGCAAAACATGCTATGTCAGCTATAACCAGCTAACTCAGGCTATTTCTCTACTAATACAGCTTTAAGCTTCAGTAACTGATTTTTGTTTTTGACCACTTAGCGGCAGCAGAAACAAGCTGCAAACACAACACTGACATTCTAACATTGCTCATAGCTGATGTGCATGCAAATAATTGCACATTTAAATATCCAGTAGATAACATTATCATTCATTTGGAGTCATGTTTGTATCCACCTAATGAATGTAAGTTCATTCTCATTTTAGCTCTGTTTAGTTGTGAAACGCTCTATGTTCACTAGCTAGTCTCTAGCGGGGTCTAAGCATTTGCTGCTGAACGGGTAGTACACAGTGGATCTGTTGGGTTTTTGAAACAAAAAATCAACTGAAGATTCTCTAGTGCGACACATAGACCTAACCTTGTGGTGGCATGTGGTGGATATGCTGTGAGGTGAGGTGAGGTGAGGTGAGGTGAGGTGAGGTGAGGGTGGTGTAACTTTGGGCTGCAATTGTCCCTCATACAGACAACTGACCTTTGTAATGTGCTATGATGACCAGCAGATGGTGGTGTTCACTCGTTTTGGAACACATTACGGGCCAAATCCACAAAGACAGAAGAATTGCATCTGTTTGAGTGAGAGGTTTCCATTGTTTCAAGCTTTTCTCTACATTTCAGTACATAGACTGGTCGGTAATGAAAAGTGCAGAGAACACAAAAGCTTCAAATTGTGTGTTTCTAATTAGCAGAGGTGTGTGCACACACGGAGAACTCTCCACAATCACAAACTAACTTTCATGTATTTTGTCCCTTCTACTAATCTAATCTACTGAAATGGGCTACAGCTAGTAATGTTACTCAGGCAGGCCTGCAACCTGTTATATTGGTGTCTGAATCTTACAGTAATGTTGTTCACGTGTTCACTGAATGTATCCAGGATTTCACAGAAACATTAGTACTGATGTTGTTTGGTGCCCACAGCTGGTTGTGTGTCACAGCTGGCTGCAGCATCACACAGCAGCTGAAACAATAAGTGCGTCTCCAAACTGAGAAATTTAGGGTCTGTGACTATATACTCATCCTTCTTATTCAATGTGTCATAAATACATTTGAGGTAACATTGACTTCTTCTGAAAACAGAGTATCAAAAGAGACTAAGTACATTCTTTTTGAAAAGAAGAGGCACCTCAGACCCATCAGATTCATGCTGGTGCTTGTGTTGGAAGTCTTAACATCTTGAAGGAGGAGGACCAGACTTCATGTTTTCATGGTCTTCTTTAGTCAAGCAGCATTCTGCTGAATCAAAGGTTAAAAACCACCTGAAATGTACTTTAGAACATCATACAAGGCATCCTATAGGATAACTGCCTCATTCGGTAATGAGGCCATCATCTGTCATCTGTCTTTGCTTTACATTGTAGCACCATCTTGTGGTTGACTCAAATCAAACCAGTCAAAAGAACAAAAAAAAATCAATGAACTCTAGTACCATTTCCAACATGCTGTATCAAATCTAAATGATCAAAGAAGCTGTCTTGAGAAGCTTTTCACTGCTTTTGAAAGCGTAGACTAGAAATTGTGCAGCTGTGTCCAGAAAGTGTTTTCTGTCAGATGTTAGAAAGCACTTCTGTATCACTCTGTTTCTCTACATATATCAATCCACAAGTTTTAGCATGTAATCAATCCCACTGGTGACACAAGTAACACATCCTCTACATTTAAGGTCTGTCCTGACTTCTTTAACACAGGCTGTGTGTATTATTGCAATGGCACATGAATAACAAGGAGGACTCAGGTTATCATGGACTTGAGGATATTAAAAGCTGTTACATTTTTACTCTATCAGTAACCTGATACAACCATTTTTGTGAATATGTGTGAACGATTATTATTCATTTTTTTAAATCTGAAATGAGATTGCATGTGTGTGTGCACACCATGTCACTGGGAAGGCTTTCTGAACTGTTTTCACTGTTGGTGTGATCAAACACAACCTCCTCTCCTTCACTGAGCCATCATGGTACATCTAATAGAAGCTAAAAAAAACACACGTCAACCCCACACAAAGCTTACTTTTTGATAAATGATATGAACAGTTGTAGAGGAAGTATTCTCATTTGAGTAAATGTACTTAGTTACATTCCATCACTGGATATCAATATTTGTGGTTGTCTTGGCTTCTGTACAAATTGAAGTTAATGGTTATAAAATACTATATGAAATATTAGCCAGTCCATATTTTTCAAAATGTTATAAATCTGTGTTTTCACATCTTGCTGGTGCATTTGACGACCCTTCCAATCCACAGTTCTCCTTACAAATCTGATCTGCAGTCTATGTTCTAACACTACAGTAGTGGCTAAAGAGCTCCGTTTTCACACTAGATTGCCTTCTGATGATATCAGCCTTCCAGTCTTTAACAGGCTCTGACACGTCCTGCAGGAAACATGTGGAGGAGTCTTTGACCCAGCTGAGAGGATCTTCCTGCCGTCAGCAGGTTTCTCTCTACAGGATGCTGGCAGATGATGGAAAAAGCCCTTCAACTGACACAGAACAACACAGACGGCCAGGTCCCATCTCAGCACTCTCCATCCTCCCACGTCACCCCCCAGCTCCTCTCCCTCCCTGACTTTCTTCTCCTCCTTCCTCTTTTTGTCCACTCTCTTCATCTGTTCCACTCTGTTCTCTCTTTCTCCTTCCTGCTGCATGCCCTCCCTCGTCTCCTCTCTCAATCTGCATTCCCATCGGTCAAGAAAAGTTTTTAAGGGGTTAAAAGTGTGATCAGCAAGATTTTACATTTAGATGTTGTTGATTAAAGGGAGCAGGACTCTATTACAAATTGTCTTGTAAATAAATGGCTACAGATATGCCAATGCTGTATTTCATATCATACGATCATACCAAAATAATTTGAAGAATATATATATATATATATATAGACTAGAGGGGCTACATGCAGAGATTGTGGGATATATGGACACTTCAAAACCCAACATCTAAGCTGACAATGAAACAACTGCTAGCATTGATGAGGTACAACGAACACGCTACAGCAAGGGGGAGCCAGGACGGCAAGTCAGAGGGGAGATATCATCATCCTCCCCACACTCCGAGATTGGGTACCAAGCCCGACCTGAACACAAGGGCAACTAACCTAAGAATGACTGTCATAACTATGCTGGACACCCAGCACCCCCGTAGTTGACTTCCAAGGCTAAGGACACAGCTAAGATACTGCGCAGAACCCTCAAACTCCCAGGCCTCTGGTAGAGGACCTGAGGAAGGAGGTGAGAGGGAGATTTTTATATATATGCACACACACACACGCACACACACACATATACATACATATACATACATATGCACACATATACAAATGCATGTAAACACAAAAATTTTAATGTAAATATAATAATGCATCACTCAAAACAAGTACGTCTCATGAACCTACAACATACAATAACAGGGCACCACCCTGAGGTCAGGCGATGGCGTCATACCCCCTCTACCAAAGAGTGTACATGCACATGATGAATGCTTCAGTGTTACCTCCCCGCTCCTCCTCCTCCTCCTCCTCCTCCTCCTCAGTCTCCCTCCTGACCCTGTTGACCATCTGCCTCCTTCACCACTTACCACCAATGTTGCCAAAGGAGACGGAAAAAAGTAGCCCAATCAAAGCATAGAAGCTATCTAATCATCTTTAAAGCAGCCCAGTTTTTAATTTTAAGTTAGGACAGGGTATACAGTAAATGGATATATAGGAGCTTTTTCAGTCATAATTGTGACTTTTGTGACTATTTATGTCAGAAACTCATACATATGATATGACATGAACACAGAATGGAACTCTTTCAATCTCAGTTTACTCAGATACGAGGATTGCATTATAGCTTCTTTTTTTCCGATGGAAATAGCTTAAATGGTATAAAAAGTCCAGTTTATCACAACCTACCCAGAACAATTGTTACCCATCCAATTAAATAAAAAGTACCCCAACTGGGTGGAAAATTGTCCAATCTGGCAACACTGCTGACCACTGACTGGTCCAGCCAGTCTTAATGAGTGAGAAGACGGGTGTGTGACATGGATTTAAAAGAATGAATACGTTGTGTTGCACAAAATATTTTGTACACATTCTCATAATAGGTTTATACCATTATTCTATACAAGTTTACTGTCGGCGGTCCCTCAGAATGAATTCCATTCATTCTGCATTATAATTCTTCTCACTGCTACAGGGGAGGCTGGAGTTTGCATTGTGCAAATAGCTTGTAAACACTGTGGACAGGTGGTTAGACTACTGTAGGGCTAACACAGATGGAAAGACGGTCTTGTGTTCACACCATCAGGATGATCACTTCTGCTGTACCTATGGGCTTTCCAGAGTCTCCAAACCATGTGCATGTCCTTGGACTGCGGGGGGGGGGACATGTTCATTTCACACAGAGAGGATGAGGTCTGAGACTCACACCATGCCCACACTAATAAGGGGGCATGTCAAAATGGTTATGGTTAGGCAACTGAAACACTTTAAGGTCAGGGAAAGATTGCGGTCCCAGTGGTTAGGTTTTGTTTTTTATTTGTTTTTGTTTTTGAGGACCTGAACTTCTGCATGAGGGTCAGACATGGCACACACCTATATGCCAACCGACCACCAGACACTTACCTCCTGTGTCGACGCTGAACAGCGGCACCAGATGTGAATCATGACCTGTGGTACTGTCCAATAGAAATGTAACTATGAGGACGTGGGCTGTGTGGACAGAGCCTGTCTCATGTTTGGCTATTGTTAGCTCGTGTGTTTGTGTGAGTGTGTGTGTGTGTGTGCGCAGGTGTGTTCCTGTGACCTTGATAAGCTGCATATGGCCTGCCATTTTCTAACTGTGAACCCCCACTGCAGATCCTTAATGAGCAACCCCAGAGCACACATACATACACACACACACACACACACACACACACACACACATCCTTTTAACTGTACAGTAAGCAGACTTCACACAGAGTGCTACTAATCTCCTATCCCCTTCTAGCAGCTAAAGATGTTGCACTGACCACTGGCTTAATTTTAATAGATCGTTACAGCACATTGAAAATATATAAAATGATATATAATAATTACAGTTATTGCTGTAATAAATAAAATATAATTCCTAATATGTTACAGAGGAAAATTGCAATTATAATTATAATTATTAGGAACCGAGCCCAAAAGCCAGAGGACTACTGTAAAAGCAGTCCTTGCCTAACAGTAGTCCTCGCCTAAGGGCAAGGACCCCATTGTTTTTCATGAGTTTGTTTCTTTCTTTATCATTACACCACGTAAACCCTAAAATTGACCCCCTAAATATCGAATTTGGCGCACACATCAGATCTGGTGAAAATTTTTATAAAATGTAAAAAATTAACCCCTAAAGTGCCAAAATGTGCTCACTAGCACCACCTATGTAACTAAAATGTCAAAACTCAATTATTTGTCTCATCAAGACCTATAAATCAAACACTGACACCCCTGACCTAAATCCAACAGTCTGCAATCTCACTTTCAAAATAAGACTTTAATACATAACTTTTGACATTGTGCTAAAAAAAAAAAATGTGATTGAAAACTTTGCAATATCTCAAACAATTTAGATTTTATAAGCCCTGAAAGTTGAAGTGCCACATTACATCTTACAATGTAAACCAATGAGGAGGCAATTTCTGGGCGTGGACATTGTGTCATACTGAGCCTTCTGACTCTTCTAAACTTTAAGTCACTTTCACCACTTTCAAACCTGTATCAATGGATTCGCAAACAAGATTTCCTACAAAAATATGATTCATAATGTAAGATTTGGCCATCGTCATGAGATTTATGAAGATATTTCACAAAAAGAGTCACTCCCTCAGTGCTGTGAAACATTCCGCAATACACACTCATTATAAAGTCACAGGAGGAGCAAGAAAAGACTTTCAAACTCACACACTTATAGCTCAAACGCAACAAAAGATAGAATACACACGTTTGTTCCTAAAACTACATGGAAACATTAAATGTTCAAAAAGGTGTGGGTGTGCTCACCATTCAAATATATGAGTATTTTTCTGTGTCCAGCTGCAGTTACTTATTGTCTCTACACACCTGAAAAAGCACACCACACAGCTTTTATTACGATAATGATGATGGTGATAATGATGATTTTTGATTAATTTCTGCAGAACCATGGTTTGGCTTTTATTTACAGTGAACACAGACATTTTTGTACCAAAAGTTTAGATTTCTCTAAATCAATCTTTCCTTACGGCACAGATTCCCCTCCATCCAGCAGGCTGCTTCAAAGGTATTTAAGTCTGCATTATTAATGGCCACCTACTCCAATTGGCTGGAATATGACCTAATGAATAATGCAAGTTCCCTTATGCCCCATCATTACCTGGAGTAATGTCTGCAACTATAAGTATATAGGTATTTATGAAGTGGAGTGTGATTCTGAATGAAGGGAAGAACCTGCTGAACGACAGGTTACTAGATAAGCCGGTGGTTACTAGATTAGATCACTAAACAACCAGCAACACCTCTACTGTCCTGCTTTGGTCTTCATTCAAAATGCAAACTCCAACTGCAGTAGTTATGGTGTGGTGGACTCAAGCACAAGCTTTATTTACATTTACAAATCCAAAATCAGAAAACAAATATGCTCACAAAGTCTGCTCACAAAGAAGGTGTGAACACATCATTCTTAATTTCTCTTCACTGGCTCCCAGTAAAGCAAAGAATTGATTTTGAAATACTTCTTATTGTTTTTAAAGCTATGAATGGCCTAGCTCCCTCCTACGTTGTTGACATGCTCTCAGAATACATGCCAGATAGAAACCTGAGATCATCAAATAAAGGTCTCCTCACCATACCTAGAATAAATACTAATATATCAATCAGCTGCATGAGGTTGTTAACCAGCCTGTCGTTTGAATCAGGTGTGTTGGAGTAGGGAGACGTTTAAACATGCAGGGAGCAGGGTTAAGAAATGTGATGATGTCAAATACTGTGGCCTACCCAAGATGCACTGCAGGCCCGGACTGATCAATCAAATTCAACAAATTATCAAGCAGTGAAAGCTAATACTGTTTTACACGACCATTCACAGTGGTCAACATATCAAATGACCTATTAATGTACTTTGTCTATTCACTGAATGCAATGCACTTCTCTGTGATTTATTAATGCAGCCACATGCACATTTACAATTATCCATCCATCATCCTCCAGCAGCTTCTCTATCCTGTAGTTTTGTGCTTTCTCGTCTCTCTCCTCTCTCCTGTATTTTATATGGCCATAATCTATCTATCTATTGATCCCTCTCTCTCTCTCTCTCTCATTTCATTCATGTAAACCATGTTATATAATTGTTAACAATATGTTTATATGTAAATGAATATGTTTATGTCAATTAAATAAAATCTAAATCTATGCCCCTTGCAGCAGCCTCAAACACAGTCACACAGTCCTGCCCACATCACTGACCATGGATCAATAGATGAAATAAGGTCCAAACATAGCTGCTTATCTCTTGGGAGAGACTGAACAGGTGGTTATGACAGGTGGCAGAGCCGTACGGGGAAAGACGTACAGGAAGTGGCGCACAAGAAAACAGAAGCAGGGAAAGAAAGCCGGTGAAAAGCTATAAGATGACCCAAACAGACCGACCATTCCATCAGTCTTACTCATCAATGTCCATTCCTTGGAGCATAAATTGGATTACTTACAGCTGCAACTACACACACAGCAAGAAGTGAGCAACTGCTGTGTTTTTTTTCTTTATTGAAACCTGGCTACATCTCTGATATAGCAACTCAGCTGTACGGACCAACAGACATGCAGAAAGACTCCAGGTGGAGGACTGTGTGTTGACATCAACAAGGCTTGCCAGGCATATTTGTTTTGTTCTAATTGGATGAGCTATGGACAATTTGAATTTCCCTTCAGGGATCAATCAATCAATCAATCAATCAATCAATCAATCAATCAATCAATCAATCAATCAATCAATCCTAGAAGAACTACCCATCTCTCTTCTTTTTAATCATATTGTCGACAATGACTACTCTAATTTCTAAGACGCATTGTTGTACCTCATCTATGTTATCCAAAGATATGTTTGGAGAAAAAAAAATGGAGTATCTATTTGCACCAAGGTGAGAACAGTCACAAGGCCCTGTCATCCCCTGCCCCCCAGCTCCACAAAAAATGTAAACACTGTTTTGTGTTCATGGTTGCACATCACTTCATGATGTTAGTTGATAGCTACGTGCCTCAATGGCTGAAGTGAAAAGTGGGATACAGTATACAAAATCTCCCAGTAATGATATGTAAGTAGGCTACTCTTACTCAGTGTCTTACTCAGGGGTCTCTTAATCAAAACTATAACAGAAGATGGCATTTGATGATGAAGTAGTGTCTGATCTTGGGAGTTGTTGTCTTTACTATTACTCAACCAGCTTCTCTGGGTAAGGATTACTTCAGTGTTAAACGTTAAATGTGGCTTAAAACTGAACAAAAGTCAGTTTATGACCGTTTCTGGTGGACAACCACAATGCAGATGTATTATCTTATCTTTTAAGCCTATACTCTTTGTCAGATGCTACTGTGGCAGACAACCACCACATTAAAGCAGGAGAGGAGGAGGTATGAGGCCATTGACAGGTTACCTTGATTGGGAGGGAGAGTCTTATGTATCATCATGGTGGGAACCACTGAGGTTAAAACCAGCCTAGAAGTAAATGATCCTGACTCATATAATCAAGCTTGTGCACTGCTCTTTTTGTTGCATTCCAGTGTGTATGGCACAGTGGGGAGCTTTTTTTTAAGTTCCTTGTTTAATGGACTTAATTTATAAAAGAGACATTTAGCAGCACTTTAAAATAGTCTGTTTGTCATTTTGGAAGCTGATTACTGGCAACTAAACACACTGCAGAGTCAAATTGTAATTTTTGTGGAGGGAACATAAGATCATGTTCATGTTGGTCTGTTCATGTGACTGTCAGTAACTGTTGACCTCTGCTTTCATTCATATTGTCTGTTGGTTTCTGTGTTAAAGTGGAAACAATGTGTAAATTTAAACTGCAAGAATTAGTCACCAAACATAAAAAAACAATTGAATGTTAGCATCATGATGTTTGTGTTGATGCTAACTAATTATTCAAACTATATCTGATGTCATACCTAAAAAAGAAGAGTTGGTAAAAAAAAAAATTAAAAAAAAATTAAATTTAAATTTTTTAAAAATGTTTATGTTTTACTCAATTTAATCAAATATAATGAATATGTGGACTTGTTGGTTGAACCTTGTTTCCCTATATTTTTTACTGAAGCTTCACTTGGCTTACTTATTTATGCTTCTGATAAGGTACAGAAAGATTTGCAAAAGCCTTGTGTTCATGCATTAGGATTAGGATTCCTTCAGTCTTCATCGTTCAGGAGGTTTTTACTGGGAGCTGAATCATCCACAGAGGTGTCTTCTTCTCCAAACAATCCAAAACAAATGAGCACACACACACTCACACAGCAGACATACAAGATTAATTAGCAACATGCATTGTTTACCTGTAGGATCCCAAGTCAGGGTGAATAATTGAGAGAGCCAGAGCCAGAAAGCTCCAAAAGATGGAAATTGAAGAGGGGTTTGGCATCAGAGCGGTATGAAGAGATAAAGAGCCAGACTGAGACAAAGAGAGACAGAAAGAGGGAGATAACGTTGTTAGAGGACCAGTTCAGAGACAGAGCAGACAGCCAGAGGTGGTCCCAGGGCAATAAGGCATCATCCTGCGAGGGCATGTCAAAGGAATACACATTGATTCTGTTGTCGACTGTGTTTAATCGCTACACATAGCCTACTGACACACACACACACATACACACACACACAGCAGGGTCTTTTGTACTAGATTTGTTTCATTTTGGCGAGAAGGACGGCTGAAGTCAGAGCAATTAGATGGCAGAATACAGCTCTGATGCTCTGATGCTACTCCGCACATCTACTGACCTGTAGTTTGAATTAAACGCACAGAAACCGAAACATTTCACATTTCATTTTCATCCCATTTACCAGTCTTGAAATTTTTAAAAGGAAGGAATTATTCAGAATGTTTCTTATTGTCAACAAAATTCATGAAAAGAACAAAACCAACAAAGTGATATGGGAAACACAGAGCAGCAGCATGTGAGTGTCACACTGGCAGTCAGTAAGGATACACCACCTTCATATTTTCCCAGCGTCAACACGTTTCAACTCTCCAGAAAAAACTATTGTATGATCACGTTCCCTCCCCCTGATCAGCACATCTCACCCTCTGTACTTTGACTTCCTCTCCGTCAGGTGTGTGCTGCAGGCTTGAATCGATGCGTGTCAAATGACGCAATGTCTTCAGTGTTGCTGGTCTGTGTTGCACTTTTGTCTATCTCTCAATACTTTCCAAAATTCCTATTTTGCACTTTTGATCTACTTGAGATGTAAATCTTTCAAATGCATATTTGCTGTCTTTCTGTGAGTGAGGTGAGATATCTATCTCATGTCTGTTAAGCAGCACAGAGCTGGAGTCAGGAAGTAGTTAGCCTAGCGTAGCATAAAGACTGATAGCAGGGGGAAACTAGCCAGCTTCCCTCTGGAGTTAAAAAATAAACCAACCAAAACTCACTAATTAGCATGTCTTATCTTAACACAAAATGTAAAATTAGCAAGATTGACATATCACTTTAAAAAGTCAATATGGCTAACGTGTTAGCAAACAATTGCCACCTCCAGCAAACAAAGAGAAACATTATTATTAATTTGGAGTCATGTTTGTGTTGACCTGATGAATGTAAATCTAATATTCACTCTCCTTGTAGCTCCTGTTTGGTCTCCACCAACTCCTGAGAAATATATAGATGAGTCGGTATTGTACAAAACCAAAACTATGAGCTGAAAGAGGATAAACTGCAGAGGCAGTGACAATTCTCTGCGGGGTGGTCACAATGACTGACCCCTTCAACAAAGTCTTTTGATTGTTTGTATATAATATTGACTAGTGCAGCTAAAAATGTAACAAATAGCATGCATAAATGTGTTTGTTTTTTTTCTGAGATGGTGCAATGGCTCCCCTTAAAATTGTTCTTTATCATATCACATGTTAACTTGTCACATCAGTAAACACAGAGGTGTCATCAATAACACTAATGATGGCTACATTCCATCTAGGTGTTCCAGTGCAGGAACTGATACTGTCCATGTTGGTTCACAACTAATTAATGTTGTTGGTTACACAAGTGCTTTTCCCTGATAGGCCCAGGCCTACTCAGATAGCAGTGTCCATATGCTTATAAGCTTTTTAAGTACACTTACATAATTAGTGTATAGTGTGCAGTGAGGACACAGTTTTTCAAAATCATCCATTGCAGCGTACTTTTTTAAATAGTATAACATTTGACATGGTTCGGCGCCTCCTCCACTATGTGACTTTGTGTCAGCAAGATCAGTAAGTTCTATTAGGTTCTCCAGAATATCCTCTATACAAGATTGTTCCATACCATTTCATCACACTGCATTTGGACAGTCAGCTTTCTCTGTGAAAGCCACAACTCAGTGGAATGTCCTACCTGATGATATGAAGAGCTGCAGTTCAATCAGTGTGTTCAAAAACCAAGTTTAAAAATCTGCTAAAAACTACTCCGCTCTGTAACCACTGACTGTAAATTTTCATCTCATTGTCTTGTCATGAACGTAAATAATCTTGCTTTTAATTTGACATGTTAACATTATTAATTTCTAGTTGATATTGTGAGTGTATGTGATGTGCTGTTGTGTGTAGCTTTCTATTTTGTATTATGTGTCCTGTGTGTTTTTTTGCTTTGTACTGTTAGTTATTGTGCTATTATATGTTTTCATTGTAAGGGACGGCAGATGAAAATTGGCTATAAGCTAACTCTGGTACATTTATATTTAACACTGTACATGGTCCCAATAAATACATTAATGACAACATTTTATTGGCTGTGCATGAAGTCATAGTTTTCTCTTCAATTTTGCCTTCCTTAAATGTATTTTTTCTCCTGTCATATACATTTACACATTCCTCGTCCATTATGATAAAAACATTTCAAAAATCAGACTAACTTGCATTTCTTTAAGTAAAAAGCACATCTGTCCACCTTTGTCCTTCAATCAGAGGCCAAACAGAGTAGACAAGACGCAGTGATCTCCTGCTGAGCCTGACACTGACTATTGATTGAGAAGCGTCCAGTGAAAGAGCCTCGGCCAGGTGTATTGATCTGTCTCTGAGCCATTGTCAGAGCTCATCATCCAGTCTAATGATAAAGCTCTGAATGGAGATGCTTCCTGACCTTGAGTACAAACATCTAAACAATAATCTGAGCCAGAGGACACTCTTCACATGTTAAATGTCAGATCTTTAACACACGCATTGAGGTTTCATTTTACAACAATGGCCTGCATGTACTATCTACTTATTATCCAGACAGAAAAACATTACATTTAGTCAGCTCAAAAACAGCAGATTGACATATTACACTTCTTTAAATACACTAACTCTTCTATCCTGTCAGATGTGTTGTCTGTTGCTGACAGATATTCAACACTAGAGGGGAGCATAGCTCTGAGACAATAACAGTAGGAGCCTCACTACTTGACAGACACTTAACCTCAAAATAATGTATTGGAGCCAGTGCTGTATATGTCTGCCTCTTGATTCATTTTGTGTTGTAAATGCCAACTTTCTACACTCACAGTGAGTTCACCTATTGGCTTCACTAGGACCTGCTGTCCATTCACACAAACATGTCAAATACTTCTGTTCAGTTTAACACGATAAAGATAGATAAAAAATATATAATAGATCTTATAAGGTTTGGACTCAGGTAGCAGTCTCAGCAGAATTACATGTCATTTGGTTGTAATTATAGGGGAAATACAGGGATATTTTATTTATTTATTTATTTCATTATTCATTTATTTCTGCAAACTTTATGCTCACATATATGTATGTCATATGTAAACTCACTCATGTCAAGTGTAAACTCACCTACATGCTCAGCTGACCTGCTGTGCTCTGACTAAATGACTCTCTAGGTTATGCTAGCAATTAATTGGAATTAATTAAATGGAACTGTACCAAATGAACACTGTCTGTTTAACTTATAATTAGTACTAAATTACATTCTTTCCAGGAAACTTTGTGGAAATTATTAGGAAATTATAGGCCCGTAAAATAAGGCTCCTCCACTTTTTGATTTTTACTTTTGTTCAGCTGTGAGTAGCTACTCTATTTTCTTGTGCATTACATTTTGGGACAAAGGTGTCCATTTTCTATTGCACTTAATTCCCCACTGAATGCACCAGAAACATACAAGACCTGTTTAGATGTATGTTGTACAAAACTGGGACAGAGATGTTTTCTTCTTCTTAATGGTATTTCTCTGTTCTCTTTTGTTCCCATATGAAGATTGATGTGTTTTTCTTGCTGTAATCATTCCTGAATCATCTGAAGCTTCTATTCAGCTTCATCAGTCTGAGTTAGTCATATCACATTTACAATCTGTTTAGCATCAGATTCCCTCTTTGTGTTTCCCTGTTGAGCTGCAGGTGGAAGTATAGAAACAAAAAGAGGGACTTTGCCACTAAAAAAGACTGTCTAAAGGATATCTACTTTATCTGACTTGGAAGCTTCTAACTTCTTCCTCTAACTTTTAAATACATTTTTACACAGAAGGAGGACTGTGGATTTAGTCCCCCATACACTTCCTTTGTAACTACATTATTAGGGGACATTCTAATGGTCAGTATGACCAGGACGAATGATTACAGCCTGAAAAAATAATGTCAGTGTTCATTTGGGCTCCTGACTCCTGACCTGAAAAATTGTGAATCCGTCCTTTTCATCTAACTGGCAGCCTCTAGACACTAATGGTCATTATATCACACAATACAAAGGTGCCAGTGTTGTGGCTAGAAGTGTAAATGACTGACGGTGGCGCTAGAGAAGACCGGCCTAAATATGCAAGCTGCCTATTAGCTGATGGGATACAATGTCTTGTGTGCAGAGATTCAATTCTGTCCTGAGGTTGGCACGAAAGGAAAGCTTAGAGAGAAAATGGAAAAGTTCACCCTGCCTGGAGCATAAAATGTGTTTTTCAAATTTCATGACAATTTGTCACATTGATTTTTTTTTTTTTGTATTTCTCTGATACAAGTGAAAATTGTAACCTGATGATGGTGCCAGAGGAAAGGTCAGGGAGGTCTCCATTGTTCCAACTCATCCATGAATATCCACAGTCAATTTCATGGCAATCTGGCCTTTAGAAAACCTCATCTTGAGCCAGCGATTGCATCCAGGTCATTAAGGTTGAATGTAAGTGTATCCTCCCATCTGCCTGTCTGGCCCCAGCTCTGCACATGCCAACTACTTCTTGTCTATAATCATATCTCCATCCAATCCTTTCCTCCCGCGGGGGGTCATGGTGAAGAGGGGACGGAGAGGGAGGGCGGGGAGGAACACATTTGCATTTCACAAAATACCATACAATTTTGGGAGGCCAGGTGAATGTAAGGAGTTTAAGGAGAAAGGTAGGAATGTCAAAAGAGCATCACATTACTCTCTCTCTCTCTCTCTCTCTCTCTCTCTCTCTCTCTCTCTCTCTCTCTCTCTCTCTCTCTCTCTCTCTCTCTCTCTCTGTGCGTGCGTGTGTTTGTGTGTGTGTGTGTGTGTGCGTGCGTGTGTTTTATCCCAGCCTTTGTCTGATGGTTTTGTTAGCCGTCTCATTGAAGTGCCCTTCATATGCCTCTCTAAGCAAACATACACACATACACACACACACACACACACACACACACACACACACACACACACACACATACACATACACACACTACAAACATTCAGAGACCTGCTGTGGTCCTAGGAGACACCCAGAGAGTAGCAGCTGCTCTGTCTACACACACACAGACACACACACACACACACACACACACACACACACACTGCTCTGCCATGCTTGTTTGCCATTTGTAAGGGTTGGTAAACATTGATACGCCTCCCTTCACACAACTGGTATTGTGTGATATGAGCCTCAAGGATTTAATTATTCAGTTTTTTATTGGGGCTGGTGGTGGTGGTGGTGGAGGTATAAATGGGCCCAAGGATGGACAGATGGATGGATAGGTGTATGACGTGTTCTGCTTTGGGGACTTTTTTTTTGCAAAAAAATGACTGTGAAGCTGTCTGAGTGACAGTCAGACAAGGACGGTAAACAATTTTCTTGAGACTTGGCAGATTATTTAAAGGAAGCTTTTGGCAGTCTTTGATATGAATATATTAATGACTGCCAACCATGAATGTAATTTCTGTCATATTCTGCTTTTCTACCTTTATCTCACGTTTCTGTTCTCTATATTCTGCGATCTTCACATATCATTGTGATTATGTCATTCTGTATTCCAGACCCACTATTACCAACCATCTCTCCGTCACCATTGTGAGAATCAGGATGTTCAGAATGCTTCAACTGAAAGGTTTCATTGTCCCTCTGCTGAGCTTACACCACCACTGTCTTCATGGTGCCTATGTATAATGAAGAAGCCATATCCTCCCGTGCAGGCCTCCATGTTGCCGGGTTATGGCTCAGTTTAGGTCTGACATATATATCCATTGATGTGTCAAGTTCAAGCTCTTCAGAGAACTTTTCGTTTTGTTTCCCTTACGAGCATAAGACGACGTCTCAAACAACTTTCACACAGCACTGGATTCAAATTAAAGGGTCGGTTCAACCAAATTAGAAAAAAAAAAACAAAAACAAATCAAAGTCGTTCTTATTTTCAGATATATGAGTTTGAGATATCTGCCACAGAAACTTATGTCAACCCAAAACAATAGAGGTGGATGAAATTTCCCATCGGTGACAGCTCTGTCTCCTAAATCCCACACTGGCTGATGTGGGAGAAGCCACATGGCTGCTTTATCTTTCCCCTTACCCAACAGCACTCTCTGCTTTCCAAAGACTACAAACAAGCACTTTTCTCAAGTCTCTTTAACCTTCTCCAGGTATTATTTCAATAATGGTTGTGTATTTTACCACTATATTGATATCCAAATGTTTTTTTTGTCACTCTTCCCACTTCTGCAGGTATTTCACATTTTGGTAAATATACTGTGCACATCTGTACCTCTTTACAAATCTGCTAATCTTTATACAGTCTTATATAAAATGTTTTTAAAATCATTTTGTTCTATTTTCATGTCACGCATTGAATGATTCTTCCCTTCTCAGCGGGTTTTACTGGTGTTCATCAGGACACGGTTGTACTGCTGTAACCGTTACTTCCTTCCTTCTGCTCTGCTTGACATGCTTCCAGTGTTAATGTTTCCTGTTTTCTTATTTTTTCAGAGACAGAGGCATGACATGGATTATTAATGAGTGTGTTTATATCACTGAATGACTTAAATATCTTAAAGCTTGGAAATAGTGGTTTGAGAAAATACTCAGGGGCCACTTACGTCTTATGGAGCTTTCAACCAGTCTTCATCAGTGAATGGAGTTTGTTCATTTGTCATGGAGATGAATCATTAACTGAGTAACAGAAAAACCTTGAGTTCAGATAATTTTGTCAAAATAAGTATCACTTATTAATATAAGGGGGCTAACACTAACACTACCATTTTCAATATGGTAAATATAATTTTTTTCTCCAACAAGTGGCCCAGTAACAGCTGAAAGCAGAATGGAAACTGGGAAAACTGTAGAAATAATCTAATCTAATCCTTGCTGTTTCCAGTACTTTGTGGCTTTGTCTTCTGCTTTTGTCTATTGTGTCCTCTCTGTATCTGTCTCCTCTATCACACACACACACACACACACACACACACACACACACACACACACACACACACATGGATGTACAGTATGGCATAGCTGTTACCATGAAAAGATTTGCATAAGCATCAAACACCTGCAGGACTGAAAGCAAACTGATGACTGTGACAGAATAGTGTCCTCAGGCCATGTGCAGCATCCTCAGACACACACACACACACACACACACACACACACACAGGACTCACAGTGAAATGTTCCAGTGTTGAGATGAAGGCGTGTGGCGGATTATTACGACAGGCGGTGAATGAAGATGTTGGGCTGCTCAGCTATGGTACAGCTTCTCCTGCTGACAGCAAAACACACCAGACACACTCAGCAGACTGCAGCGCTCAGAGTGGAATGCCTCAGATAGAGTGTGTAGAATGTGGAATTGTAGATGGATGGATGGATGGATGGATAGAGAGACAGATACATACATACATACCCATACACACACCTGGAAACCTGAATGGTAGGTGCAGAGACTGTTTTTACTTCAAATAGTCTACGGATGAGGATCAATTAATAGTAAAGTCACAGAATAAAAAGGAACAGACAGGAAAAGAAATAATAATAATAATCCTTAATAAATAACAAATAAATAAATAATCATAAAAGCTAATAAATGGACTGTACTTTTATAGCGCTTTTCTAGTCTTCTGACCACTCAAAGCGCTTTTTACACTACAAGTCACATTCACCCATTCCCACACTGAATGGGTACAGGGGCTACCATACAAAGTCCCAACCTGCCCATTAGAGGAAACTAAGCATTCATACACATTCACACTCTGATGGCACGGTGTCTTGCCCAAGGACACATCGACACACCGACACGCAGACCTGGAAGAGCCGGGAATCGAACCACCAATCTCCGGATTAGAGGACGACCCCGTCTACCTCCTGAGCCACAGCCGCACAGTGCTTTTAGTTTCATGAGGCTAACTGATGGAGGGACTACATGGACCTGGACTTGTCCCATGCCAGGAAGTGATGCCAGTGACACTGACTGAAAGCTAGAAGGTCCATAGACATCCCTTAACTGTTCTGATGTAGTCTCTCTCCGTCAGTTTCTTGATGCGAGGTTGTTGAAGACGTTTTTGCTGTACCCTTTATGTCAGAAAGAAAGAAAATACAGAACATGTATTTATATTCTCTTCCAAATTAATAATATAAAGTTACCTTACAAAATATTAAGTGAATTATATATCAGAGCAGTATTAATTGCACATACACATTATAAAAACATGGCAAAAGTGAACTGTTAATTATTTACAATGATTAATTCACTTTATTGCTTTACAGTCAGCTCCACTTTACTGTCTAGATCTACATAGGTCATCCAACTGATATTGTATAACCTTTGTATAACCTTGATTTGATCTTGTATACATATTCATCTTGTATACAGATCTCTTCTATTTCACTTGTATGAGTGGGGAGAGAGATATTAAATAATCTGACAGTCATGTTATATGATAGTTATGTTAAATCTGCTGTTGCAGGTTTCAAACACACACACCAGGGTACATGCATCACATGGTAACATTTATGTTTAACAATGTACATGGTCCCAATAAATACATGAATGAAATGTATCTGAGCATTCCTGTCAGATCAATACTGTACCTGATCATGGTCATGCCATTAAAGGCCTTTAAATTTGAATTGAAATCACACTTTCACTGAAATCAAATAAAACATCAATGAAGAGCTCTCTATGTCCTATTGGTCAACATCAAAAAACACATCATAGAAATTGTCAAACTTGGTGAGAGAAGAGAAACTATTCTGATATGCTAGTTCTTTTGTTGGGTGTGTATCATCCTATGAGATAATGTGGGTGGTTGATCAAGTGGTTGATGTAGTCTGACCTCAGCATTAGAAGTACTGTTCAAAAGCTTGATAGCAACACCACTCGCAATGAGACAGGTGTGACACAATATTTTGTGTAAATTATTCATATTTTGGTATTTTACACTTTCTATAATATTGTTAGAGAGGTGTGTGACTCTTTTAGGCTTTTAGCCTCCACCTGCTGAATGCTTTGGAAACAGCATTCAAACACTAAATGTAATACAACAGAGTGTAAACATGGAACTCTACAAATGTCCAATGAAAGCAGGACAACATTCATGAAAAACACGTAGCGATCAGCTTTGGAACACCCTGCTTTCTCTGCTTCTTTGCTGTAATCCGTTTTATTAAATTCCAGTCAGGAGGATCAAAACCAACTAAATATCATTGGGGCTGATTCGAAATGTCATGCTGTAGTTTCTGACAACAGGAACGGTGCCAAGTCATCTAGTGTTTAATCCCATGGACCAACATGGAGGAGGCAAGCTGAGGACCGGGTTAATTGGTATTTTGTAGAAAACAAACACTTCCAGCATCGCTGAGGACGCACTGTAAACAAAAGAATAAGAGCGTGTTAAAAACCAACAAACAAACAGAACTGTGGATGTCACTTTGCTGTGATAAGACCAAGGTGGAATAGTTTCCAACAGGATTCACCTGAACTACAGAAAGTGTCATATGGTAATACAGGGACATCAGAAGATTTCATAGCTGAACATTTAAAGAATTACAGAATCCACTTTTTTTTGTTGTTCTCCACATGCACACAAACAGAACTACAATAATTATCCCATACAAGAAGATTTACTGTCACAACAGCAAGTACAAAATGGATGCATGATAGAGAGATAGAAAGTGGCCATATTAATACTTCATGTCTACTTGTAAAATGTGTCTACAGCAATCAGCATTGCTGACAGTAGGTAAAGATTTGGGACTTGGCATTACAGCATTAGGGTACAGAACACCTTCTGGAGGTTGTTGAACTCCAGTATCAATGCAGGCTATGAATATTGTGCTTCTGAACATAAGGGATGTTCCTCAATCTGACAGTGATCTTTACCAAAGCACACTTACTGTATTTTAGATATATCTTTTTTTCATTTGATCAGTATTTGGCCTTATAAATCACATACTCTTTATATTACTGTTCAAAATGATCCATAGCAATAAGAAACTGTGAACAGGTCTGAGCTAGGATATTCAATACAGAAACGGACTTTATGGTTAAATACTGAAAATAATAATAAAGCTGAAATAATAGTGGGATGCTCCCAAGTGTAAAATCCTATGAACCAGATTTATAAAAAGTGCAGTATGCATTCCAATAACAACTTGAGCGTGCTGTTGATGTATACTATTTTCCACAATGCATTACACAAAGGAAATGGATAAGCTGCTCAAATCTGGAAAAAAAAGAAAAATAATTATGGATGGTGGTTAATTAAAGAGCCACTTGGGAATCTCAAACAAAAACAAAAAAAATCGCCGGATTTTCTTTCTTTTGCTTTCTCTTTGTGACGTTATCTGTTTATCTGTGCCTGTACTGCAACATTAGTACAAAACTGTAAGGAATTTATATGTATTTTAACTGCCAAACAGAGTACTATGATTATTGGCATATAGTACAAACTGCAGACAGTATGAATCAGTGGACAGCTGATGCAACTACATAGAAAAACAAAGAACTAGTGCAAGTTGTTTGTATTGTTCTTATAAGAAAATAAAAAGAGGAGGGGGGCCAGGGTAAGGCTTTGTGGTACCCAACTGGAAACAGGCAATGATCAGTAAGGTACCCTGGGGTTGAGGTGCTACTAAGTCAACAAATGAAGAGCTGCATCATTAATAATATACTCTTATTTAAAAAAAAAAGGGTCTTTTCCAGCTCCAGTAAAAATGTACAGGACACAAAGCATGCTGTGTTTGCTGATGTTCCAAATTTAACCTTAAACAACTCTCAAACATTTATTGGTAAATGGAAAACCCTCAAGTGCATGTAATAAAAACCTGGCATTGGATCAAACCTGACAGGCAATCTTCTTTAACGCTGTGAATCCCAAATTACAGCCCTGCTACTGAACGTCAGGGTTAATTCCCTCACACAGTGTAATGAAATGATTCCACATGACACCTCCAATTGGTGCCTTTGGAGCTCTGCCCACCAGAGGAGCTCCCTGTCACACAAGCTTTAAAATAGACATGAAATGGAAATGAAATTGGCAGGGCCGAATTCACTCAAAAAAAAAAAAAAATAGACGTTTTTGTTGTAAAAAAAAAAAATCCCTGCAGCTCTATGATCTTTTGTTATTAATTGTTAATGTGTTGGTGATTGAAAAAATAGACATTTAGCCCTCCCCCGTCCCTCCCAAAAAACTACAAGATAACATGTTCTCCTTTTTTATGGCTATATATTCATACTTTTATCAAAAAAACAACATAATTGTAATATGAAGTTAAATTGTAATTGGAGGCTGAGACAGTATATCTAGTAGGCTGCAAGCTGTCATGTTTATGTGGAAAACAATCTGCCATATCCCTGCTCCCCCTCTCTACATGATACCCCAACACCATCCCCCCAAAAATCATCCAAATACCCTCCCTCTTCCTGACACCCCTCTCTCCTCAGCTCTCTCCCTCCCACACATCACCCTGTGTCTTTTGTGTTCAAAGCCATCAGACAGATAATGTCACAGGGCTGCCAGCCTCATTGGCTCTCTACCTGTGGTTAGACTGAGATCAAATTCATTTACAAATGCATGATTTTTTTTCTCTCTGTTATTGCTGATGCTGATGGTTTTTTCCCCAATTCTGCTATTGTAATACTCTCCAGAGTGAATTGCTTTGAAAATGCCAGCGACCAGTTCTAGTGTCCCGTCACAGAGATGCAATTCATGTATTAAATATAAGTACAATTTTTCCCTAACCTTAACCAAGTACTTTATTTGCCTAAACCTAACCTTTTAACCTATTCTGTAGTTTCCATATGCAGGAAGACTTCTAAAATGTTGATATTGGATGTCAAGAACAGAATTTGCCGAATCATCTATATTGACATTCTTATATGGTGATAGAGTTGTAGTGATCAGCTATATTAACCCTGTCTGATAAAAATAATGCTTATAAATGTTTTGTTTGGGGTTTTTTTTTCTCTGCCTTGTTAAATTTGAACATAAAGTAATTACCAGTATGTTCACTGGTAACAGGAAGTGATGTAGTCTTTTAGCACACAGGGAGGAGGTCAGGGTGTGTGGTGTATGTACATGGGCAGGACTTTGAGGTGTTGTTCCCTCAGATGCAGATGCTCAGATGCAGGGTATTGTGGTGTCAAAAGGTGTTTTTTTTTAATTTATCCAAAAATAACATAACAATTGTGATTAATAACTAAATTGGGCCCTAAAAATGTCATCAGAACAGAACTCAAACTTGCATAACTTGACTAACCTCAACAGAGACAAAACTGACTTCACCAATGACACATGAGGGGAACATACAGTACCAGACAAAAGCCAAAGAAAAGGTGGTGCCGTTAACTGTTTCTGACTGTCACCCAGATATTACATTAATAGACAATGACAGTGCAACATATGTTTTGCTAGAAACGTTATGCTGTTGAATTACAATCTGTGCCGTCAGAGTCCTGCATCTCGTAAGCTCCCCATCCACCTCAACCTCCCTTCTCAAATTTCAGAGCCGTATATAGATGTAGCTTTATTCATTGACAGGGTTACATTTGCAGAAGACTTTAAAAGTTCTTTAAATCTAAAGAATAAAGAAATTCCACAGCTGTTCACTAAAAATCATTTCAAGTGACGACCTCATGAAGCCGGTTGAGATGTTGCCAAAAATGTGTTAGGCTGTCATCAAGGCAAACAGTGGCTACTTTGAAGAATCTGAAATATATTCCGGTTTGTTTAACACCTTTTTGCTTACCACATCAGTCCATGTGTTATTTTATAGTTTTGATGGCTTCAATATTGTTCTACAATTTAGAAAATAGAAAAACCTTTGAATGAGTAGCTGTGTTCAAACTATCTGTAACAATTCCTGCCCCAGTCCTGTGTCTCCTACTTGTTGCCACTTGCCACTGCCCTAGTGGGTCTATGCCTCTCTCTCTCCCTGTGTGTCTGTGATTGTGTGAGTGGAGACAGGTGTGCTGGAGTCAGAGTGAATCCCCACCAGCTGCACCTCATTTCACATCGTAGCCTCTGCGCCAGTCTTCAAGCCATTTCTCCTGTGTTTGTGTTGTTGTCTTGTTCTCGCCTGTTTTCCTAGTCTGATGCCGTCTAGTCACCTGTCCCTTGTCTCATCAGCCCTGTTTGCACTTAGGTTCACTTGTTCTGCCCCCACATAACACTTTTGACTGGTACTATATATAGTGGCCTGCTTACAGGAGGCTGGTATAGTCCAGGCCCCAGGTGCTATTTAATAGTGATTAAAGCATCAGCCAATCGTCAGCATGATGAAGGCCAGACGCCCCCTGGATCAACCACAGTAATTCAAAGATCACCCTTTATAAACTACTATATCATTTTATTACTTTGTGTGATTCAAAATGCAAAGAACAATTTGTGAAAAATAAATATTCATATGAAACACACTATTTATGCTTTTTCAAATAACTTACTCAGATGTGGGCACAAGAGAGCATCACTGACCACAGAGCTGTCAAACTTCATTGCTTTAATAATAATTTAGCATCTGTCTGTCTCAATAAAACAGCACATTACTATATTTTTTACAATTACCCCATTACTGTTGTGTGTAGAATAATTCCCTCATATCATTCCCATAATTATTTGGATGTTATCATGATTGTAAAAAAAAAAAAAAAGTAATTCATGTGGTACTCTGCCTGTGACTTGAATATAATCTTTCTATTATATTCATTTAGTATTAAATATGGTAATAATTGGTGAACTTACTCAAAACTCTTACTCAAAAGTGAACGTTCTGCTAGTCATTCTGTTACTTAGCATAATCAGATCAACAACTCTAAAGACTCCACACCCACACCTCAGATCACCTGTGTTAGACATTAATAGGTAAGTTAATACCATGTTTAAAAGTAGTGTCTCACTGTGCTTACTGCTCTGTCACCTCACACTGATGGTTGTGGTAGTGTGCAGCCAAGTGTACCCTCTTGCACCTGTGACCACAGTTCATCCTGAATGTGTGTAACAAATCTAATGACAATCCATTCACTATCGGCTGAGACATTTCACTCTACACCACAAATATGAAACTCACAGTGGTGCTCAGATGAAAGTCAACAGGATTCATCTTCTAGAAACCATGAGGATATTGATGTCACTTTCATCTTAGCTGTAGTTCTGCACATTTTTTGTGATGTGAAACTATCTCTGTGGTTTTCCTGGATCCTCTGCTGTTGCTGTAATAATACACAGAGAATGGAATTAGTTTCTGTGTTTATTACATAAGGAGTTGCATGTAGGAGTTGCATGTACCTTTAGGACTGAATCAATGAGCCCATGGGCTGCTACGACTGGCAAGGCAGCAAATGTCCATTTTCAGCAGCATTTTCAGCGTTAATATGTTTATTGGAAAGAATGAAATTGATATACTGACATCTAACCCTTAATGGCAGACAGACAGCTGTGCAACACAGTTTGTCAGAGTTATCAGTTATCAGTTATTGGGGCCAAAACTGCAGAGAACTTTTCAGCTATGAGATGATTTAAGATCCAAGAGAAGAGCACTTTAAACTTTTACTGGACAGGATCTAAGTTAGAGAAAGGTAGAATAAACACAATCATGGCCAGTAACAGGCTGCACCTCAGAGCAAAAGGAGTCAGTAATTAAACTATGTTTAAAAACATACACTAACGTGTGTAGGACCAGAAACATGTTCAATAAAAGAAGAATCAGTGATGTTAAGAAAATCAGTAGTGAAGCTGCAGGAGACTTCATCCACATACATAACATACATAACAGCTCTGTCCAACCTAATGATAAACAATCACTGAATTCAGATATAAAAGAACAGTTCAAACCAGGGGGTCAGTTCATTAAAATACACTAAATATAAGTTTGTTTGATCTTATGAACAGAGCCATGGACCTAAGTTCATTTCTGATTTCAGAAAAACAAACAACTTATGAGTGTTCATGTTCTTCACTTCCTCTGCTGGTGATTAATAAAGTTTAATAGAGTTAATAAACATAATCACAAGCATGTCAGACTGAATTCTGTCCGTCAGTCTCCACTGATCTGATGTGACCACAGTGGTTACTCCTGAAACTGATGCTTCTTTAAAACACCCCCCACCAAAAAAAAAAAAAAAGTCACAGTTGTAAAACAAATAAGAGGAGAAACAATTATCTCGTCACTCTGGCACCTCATTACACACCACAGAGGAGGTCAATAATCTTTTCAGAAGGCAAGAGTTTATCAGCGCCAGCCTTTAGTTGAGAACGAGGAGCCTTTGAGGACAGCTGTCACTGATAGCTGTCACAGCAGATCGCAGATACACAAAAGCACACGCTGCTGTCAAGGTCACAGAACTGGCTGTCCACAGGAGACCAACATGGCAGGTACTAATGATACTTACATACAGATTCATGAACAGCTCACATTACAAGATCCTCGCGTTTTGTTTTTAACCATCTTTTTCTGTCTGTATATGGTGTAGACTGTAAACCCAGGATATTGTGAAAGTGGTGAAAGAATGGTATTAGAGGAAAGGCCACAAGATACATGAACACTGTCTCTAGGGTTCATCTTCTGGGGATCATGACCATGCTCAGTAGTCTCTGATATCCCAAGAAAGGACATAAAGCAGACACACACATGTTTCTGTCCATTACTACACTGGCTGTCTGTGTATGTGGATGTATTCCATACACACACAGTATCAACACTTGCACCTATGTGTAGTCTGCATAGTCATAAGTTTTGAGGGTCTGTGAATATTGTTGATTTAACGTTGACATGTACCTTCATTGACTCTTGCAGACACATGTGTTATAAGTGTAATGTAGGCTTTAATATGCCACAGTTTGATATTTCATGTGTACAAGTGCATATTTTGGCCTCATGGTGATCCCAGAGGAAATGTCAGGTGTTTACTCCAAATATTAGGATTGATTCTCAGGGGGAACATTAGTATCCAAAGTCAATTTAATGTCAGTAGTTGTGGAGGTAGTTGACAAGATATCTGGACCAAAAATGGACTGGTTAATGAACTGACAACACCATCTTTTGGCTTTGCAGTGACCTGGGGCTACTGGCTTCGTAAGCTCAGTGTGTGGAACTAATCTCTAAGCAGTACATTTCACATGTGCATGTGTGTATCTGTCCTGTGGTATTTGTATTTATCTTGGAAGAGAACACAGCCAGAGGGCACTGGAAGATCTGAGACTGAACAAGTTGTCAGTACAAACTTTGTTATGCAGTCAAATACACTCCCTGAAGGAAATAATGGAGCCAGTTCCATCTAAAGCCCCTGCCTCCCCTCACCCCTCTTATCTGCCTCCCTCCTCTGGGACGAGGGCATTGGAACAGATCCGATAGATCTGCTGAGAAGCAGACTCGCTCTATATTCATGGACAGACTCATTGATTTTGGTGTCAGCAGGGTGGATAGGTACCTTTGTCTCTGCTTTTCCCCCCGTTTCCCTCAGCCATTACAAACCTAAAACACTTTTAGATCATCAAATCTAGTATGAATTAATTATGTCCCAGTTTCTAATATTTCTAAAGATTATTCATTTTTTTACACACATGTAATGTTGCATACATACAAGCACACATTCCTGATGGATTACTGTGCAACATGAACGCTGTATTTCTGCTGCTTACCTCACGATCATTACCACGTGTAGCTCAGTTTTTAACCAAAACACTTACAAACGATCTCCTCAGAACTCATGGATGCACTGCAGCACATGATCAACAGAAACACTGTTGAGACACCAGCAGAGCTTATGTCCTCATCAAAGTCAGCTGCTGATCTGGCTACTGATTGGTCAGCAGTGGCATATGAGAGGCCAGCAGGAACATTTGTTAGTTTTCTAGAAGCACAACTCACTCTCCAAGCCAAGATATTGATTATCTGTGCTGGCAATTGTGGCTGGTTATATAGTTGTATGAGTTGTATGTAACTACAGTATCACCTTGATGTTCCATCTTTGTTCAAAGCGCTCACGTAATCCTTGTCTGCCCATTTGTCAGTAGATACAATCACATCACACTCATATGTTCACCTTGACCTTGTTCTCATACAGAGCAACAGCAACCTTTTAGGCCTATACACACACACACACACATACACATTTACAGTGTGCAACATATATTGCTTATGTATGTGCTGACAGCTCATGATGATGTGGGAAAGTTCAACTAACCTCTTAGTTTGGTCTGGATGTCTGTTTAAAGGTCAGCCTGCAGCACTTTCAGATGATAGCAGTTAGCAGGCTTCTGCTAGGCTGCTCAGTTCAGATTGTAAACACTAATACCCTCAATGTTGTTTCACTGGATTGCTGACTCTGTAGCTTGGTAAAAGCCTACGTTGTCTGCATCCAAAAGTGAGGTCTTTGTCGCCACATATATATAAAAGAGGATGGATTTTCTTCAGCTGTTGAACTTCTTTTCACTCCACACAAAAAAAACGATTCATTTTCAGCAACACCAGTTACTTACCTTTTACTGCACAGCTGCGGTTTGCCGAGCTTTTGGTCATACCAGACTCTGCTTTTGACAACGTTGCATGCCATGCTGCACTGTGGACATTTTCATACCTGTGCAATTTTTTTTTTTATTTTCAAATTCAATTTTATTTATACAGTGCCACATCTCAACAAAAGTCATCTCAGGACACTTTTCCACATAGAGCAGATCCAGACCATACTCTTTAATTTACAGACACCCAACAGTTCCTCCATGAGCAATACTTGGCGACAGCAGTAAGGAAAAACTCCCTTTTAATGGGAAGAAATCTCAAGCAGAACCTGGCTCCAGGTGGGCGGCCATCTGCTTTGACTGGTTGGGTTGAGAGTGAAGACCTTGATGTTATAGATGACATTTAGGAGGCTTTCAACAACAGGGACTCAGGCCCAGATCCCAGTACACTTGTTCTTGAGATTGTCTCCAAAATATCAAAAATGGTAGGCATAGTGCAAAGGTCAACTCTTGGGATCTTGGCACACTTTCTACACTGGAGTGACAACATAAACAAATGTTGCATAGTAGATGATACAAGTGTACTTCTTCTTCTTCTTCTTTTTGTTTGTTGGCAGATTGAAAACCAACAAGGTGCATACCGCCACCTCCTGTATCAAAGTGTGAAGATAGGGCAAGTGTACACAGGAACAGAGCAACATTACTAATGTGAAAGCTGAGTAGCAGGGGAGTGGAGAGGGGTGCAATCCTACTCCAGCACAGTACGAAGCAATCATACCTAATAAGAAAACGCCCTCAATTAGTAGCAGGGGAAACCAGGTCAGATCCCCCTGTGAAGACACCACCTGGCTCCTTGTCTCAAAGTCTCTCTCTCTCTCTCTCTCTCTCTCTCTCTCTCTCTCTCTCTCTCACACACACACACACACACACACACACACACACACACACACACACACACACACACACACACACACTCAAACACACACAGTCATGTTTCCATCACTTCAGAGGACATTACATTGACTTATCCTAATCCTAACCATAACCACCACATGCCTAACCCTAACCTTCACATAACCCTCAACTAACCTTAGCTTTAAACCAAGTCTTCACCCTGACATTAATGATTTACATTAATGGGATCTGCTTTTTGTCCCCATTAGGGAGGTGAGTCTCCACAACATGACTGTGTAAACAGATTTACGTCCCCACAACGTGAGGAATACCTGATCCACACACACACACACACACACACAGACACACAGGTGGGAAAGAGTTACATTGTGTTGCTTGATTAACCTTGGCATAGAGGTGAGCTGTTATGTTTGGAAAGGGGGGAAGTAGTTATTCAGTAAAATTCCACACATTAAATTTACAAGAAATTATCTCAAATACAGCATGTGCTTTATAAAATCAAATATTCTAATCATACGTTTCTCTGTTCTTCATGTACATTGTGATTGTTGGCTATTCCTTCATACTAATCATATTAGTACATATGAAGCCAACATATTTTATGAGTTACATTTTGGATTTATGAAATCATAGATCTACATATTGTAATAAAGTGATCATATCAGGAGGAGGGCAAATATTTTGGACATGTGCATAAATAAAATAGAATAAATATGTATGTGTGTGAGTATGTATTATATGTAAACAGCAACATATAAAACTCTGATTTCATGGAACACACCTCCTGCAGACATGGTAGCTGTTTGATTGGTCCGAGCTCTTTGAGTTTGGAACTTGATTGGTTGACCAGGCCAATGCCTGACTGAACGTGGCTACACCACAGTCAGGCACGTAAAAACACTCAGTGAATGCGTAAAGTCAGACGGAACTAAGCAGAGTATGTCAAGAAGTCCGGTGACTTTGCCTTCAAGATTAAAGCATAAATGAGCCTGCATAATAAAGTAGTGAAGCGTGAATATACCGCGAAAACCCGCTTTTACTTACTGTGGGTGTGTTTCTATATTAAGGCAGTTACCTCATCGTCGCTCATATCAGTGTGTTACTCAAACGGGCGAAATAATTCGCCAATAAGGTTTTTTGTTTGAAAGTTACCACCGGAAGTCACACACTTGTATTGCCGTGTGAATGAAACCTGTCAGTGTTGATGTTACTGATAAAACTTGTGAAATTCGAAGCATGTACATTAAAAGCAGCCCGTGACAGCTCATCATTCCAGTTCTAACACCGCTGTCATTTGAGTGTGCACGAGCCTCCGCCGCTGCCAGCTAAGTGTATGCTAGTTGCTCTCCTCGCAGGTAAGACAAGCTGCCTGCTCGCCGACAAGCTATCCCATAGCCCTAACACACAGAGCGCCAAACTCCACTGCAATATATATGCATTTAAATTGTTATTGCGTGCTAGCAACAACAAAGCCGACAGGAAAATGAAGAAATATATTTAGCGAATTGACTGGAGCCAGACTATAATTCGGCTTGCGCTCAACACGTCAAACAGCAGGTGAAAGTTGTCCATTTCTGTTTCTTTTGGGTTCATTGTCCTCCCCACTTCCTGACCTTACTGTCTCAGTAACATGTTAATTATTGCTAGAATAAACAAAATGGTTTCACGCAGCAATTTGAGTAACGTTTGACAGTATTTTATAGCCTCTCATTTACAGTGTAAATGAAAAGGTATAACGTTAGGAGCAATTTGTTTCACACAGACAGCAATATTTGATTATAATGTACCTGACCTCCTAGACAGCTGTGTTGTGTTTTCATAGTTGCTTCACCCATTTTTTTTTTTTTTAAAGAGAGGAATATCGTCCACTTTGTTTGTTCTTCATAGTTTTTTTATTATTATTATTATTCTTGTGTGTGTTTCGGCCTCTGGGACATTTTGGGGTATGTTGGGGCTTTGAAACTCCCTCAGTTGATTCAGTATCTTTAGTCAACATTACCAGACTTCATCATGTTTTACAAGACTTCAGAAACTCATTTGTTGTTAATTATGTTAATAGATGTATTGTATCGAATTAATAGCTGCAAAAGTTCATGGAAAGTTACTGTTAATGTTGAATATTTACTCTTAGCTGCCTGTTTTTTCAGTCTAGCAGTACCGCTGACAGGAGTGTAACCTGGCTGCTCAGCAAAACCTTCCTCAGTGTTTTCATGTACACATCATTGCAAAGGTTGGGCTTTTTGGTCACAACAGGCTGGTGCATGTCATCTCACTCCCTGTGTCTCTGTGTGCTCCTGTCACTCTACCTGTTTGACTGCTCTTTAACAATACACCATGCTCTCTCTCTCTCTCTCTCTCTATCTGTGTGTGTGTGTTGTTAAGTTATCAATATGGCCTCATGGATTATTCAGATGACTGTGATGGTGCTATCTGTCTTCATCAGCAGCTGCCATGGGAAGAAGGATAAGGTGCTGTACTGTTCTGGTAAGTCAGTGCGGTGGAAACACAGGAAATACTGCACGTTGTCAGTATAATGTTTGCAACATAATTCTAAGAAACACTCCACACACACTTTAATGGTGTTCACAGCTGCTGGGGAGTAACTGATGGACAGTCCTGCTTATTATAACTTAGCATAGATCAAGGAGACAAATACAGGCTCGCTGTGAGGAAGTGTTGGAATTTTTTTTTTTTTTTACAGTAATCCAGAGTTGTTGTTTTTCTTTATTTATTGGCTTTAAGATCTTTAAACTAACAATGCACACGGCATGTTTTCACCCTGTGGATTCTTATTTTACTCTTCCTCTCTGCAACCTGGGGACATCATAGCATCGCTGTAATAGAATTCAGCAGGTCCACAGGAACACGTGGTCAGAACAACCGTTTCTATTCAAATTTCACTTAATTATCATTTTTATCAAGAAGGAAATGAAGTAGATGAGGAAGTGGAGGTGCAGAACAATATACAGAAACATTACAGAGACCATACAATAAAAAGTTTTACATTGTCATCTCAGTGTGCTGTGTTCTGAGATGTCCTCCCTCCCTACTGCTAAATTCATTCCAACAATAAAATCAAAATAAACAGGAAGTGCCTCGTCCAACCCGCTCACATGCACCACAAATATATGACCACAAAGAAACACGCTAGATAATAAAAAGATAATAGCACAGGTTGTTATTTAGCAGTCAAAACTGTAATATCTCATCATTGTATATGAAATCTGCATGTATGTGCAACAGGAAGCATTTAGGTCAAAATTAAACCAGATAGTAGATCTGGAAGCTTTAATGCAACAGTATAAATTTTGCTATTCACCCTTTTTTTCTTCTAATGAAGTAGTTCAAGTTCACCAGACATCTGTGACACGTCTGATACTGTCAGTCAGTAATAATGAAATAACAGGGACAATGTTATCAAGTTACCCACACTGAGGTTTTGAATAGCTTTTAATGCAGATAGTGCAGGACGGTGAATGAACGACAGTGAGCTACATCTTGTCTTGCTGCCATCACTGAGGTTTACTTGTGTTTCCCAGCATGCAAGGCGATCGTGGACGAGCTGAACTACTCAATCAGTCAGGTGGACCCAAAGAAAACCATCAACATCGGCAGCTTTAGACTCAGCCCTGATGGAACCATGCAAGACAAAAAGGTACAGTACACTGATGTGTGGCTGAATATACCACTACTCACCAAACAGCTCTTTATAATTTTGTTCAAATACATGTTGATCACTGGTCACTCAACTTGGCCCACTTGGCCCCAACGTCTGTTCCCTATGAAGTCCCTTGATCCAGAACACTAGTAGTGCTGTGGTATGTCAGCAGGACCATGCTACAGGGGGCAACTAAGGACAAAACAAATACAAGAGTGAAAAACACACACTCCAAATCCAGTAAAAGACACCAAGTGGTGCAAATATCAAAACTCCAAACTCTCCACAGTCCCTGGTTACTGCCTCTGTTATTATTCTTATTGTTTTCAAATTGTTTGCAACTCAACATTTCAAACCTTTACATTCATTTCATATGGATTATGTAATATAATAGAGAGCTGCAGTGAAGCTGGGACTTCCGGTTCTGTTCCAGAAGTAGGAAAACCTAAAAAAGACTCCCTCTGACTTTTGTACTGATGCTTGAATAACTAAAAGTGCAGCCTTGGAACGGAGCCTTTCTGTACAGTATGTCGTTTAGTTCACTCCATTTCTTTCGACAAGGACAGTAATAAAGAAAAAGATCTAATATAGTTGTTTTAGCATCTTTAAACTAATGTCATTTTCCCATAAGCACTAGCACAGATTAATTCCATTCAATTCAATTTTATTTATATAGTGCCAAATCACAACACAAAGTCATCTCAGGGCACTTTTACATGGAGCAGGTCTAGACCATGCTCTTTAATTTACAGAGAGACCCAACAGTTCCCCCCATGAGCAAGCACTTGGTGACAGATTACAGTTTAATGGTTGGAAAATTGACCCTGAAGAGTGTTTGTAAATTGTAAATTAAAACTTTGGAAAAAGCTGAATTACAATGACATGAGTAAAGCTGTAGTTCTTTGTATGCTTAAAAAAAATTGTCCTTTAACTTTATTAAAATGACAATGTTTTTCAACTTCAAAAAGAACGTGATGTAGTGGAAGCTGAATTTTCCAAGAATAAGTCAACCCCTAAGAATAAGTCATCATTTTTACACAACAACAGATGAAAGAAAAGCTGAATGAGAGATTGCAGAGTTACACAAGTCAGTGGATCAGAGACCGTGACTGCTTGGCTGGAGAGTGTGTATTATTACACAGCAACCACTTGTTGCAGTAACCAAGTAGTGATTATTCCAGGTTTAATGAACACACACATTTTTATTTAAAGAGCATATTTATGTGTTTTTTTTGTGAGACCACAAATTCATAACAGAAGGTCTGTGTTACAAACTTGATGTGTTGAGTTTGAAACTCTAGAAACAACTCTATATACTATATGGTGCACTATATTTACCCTCCTCCATTTTATTAGTGTGTCCCAGTTTTGAGTGTTTACATTTATCCTCTACATAGTGCCAATAATTCCAGGATCCAGTGTTTTAGCAGTTTAGCCCATACTAGAGACTAAATTCAGTATGGCTTGGCCTGTGCTGCTTTTATTGTGACCTTTTTTTTTTTTTAAATCTCTTTCACAAGCCCCCCAACCTGTTGGCATGTAGTATTATAAACCACTTATTATAAACCACCACAGAGTTATTTTAAAGGAGAGAATGTCAGAAGTATGATTTGAGTGCTCTGAATCACAGCGTTTGTCTCAGTTTTCTTTCATACATCAGGGTTTCTCACTGAAAATAAAATCACAACTACATACTAGTCAGGCTAACTAAAAAATAAACAGACAATACAGAATTTTTTTTTTTTTTTTAAAAAAAAACCGTCAGTGTAACACAAGGTGGTGCCAGGGGAGAGGCAGCCTCCTGGCTACTAGAATGGGGCAGCTTTTTTATAACCTGGAGACAGAAGCACCAGGCCGGGGCGGTCACACTTCACAGAGAGAGAGGCTGTGATCACTGATGTGGAGGAGTCACTGCAGTCCTTTTCTCCTCAGAGTAGAATTGATTTCCAGTGTTGTGTGTGTGTGTGTGTGTGTGTGTGAGAGAGAGAGAGAGAGAGAGAAAGTGATGCTGTGTGAACATGGTGAGACTATGGATCCAGGTTATTGTTCCTGGTCTAATGAGGTCACATCCCACTGGAGCCTGGACATCCTCTATTGCCCAGGGACCAGGCTATCATGAGGTGTCCAGCTCTGCTATTGATTTCCTGGGCTAATCCCTTTTAGACCGTCATTGATAGCTGCACTGATTGGTGTGTGCAAATAAGAAAAGAGAGCTAAAAACAATATCTTTATTTTCAGCCTTTTGATGTTATTAAGTATGTCTCTATTCATGTAGCGTTTCTAAAATGCTTTTTCAAAGAGAATAAAAATCAGACTGACAGGACTCCTCATCTCAACCTGTGCTTTGCTCTATATCTTCTGAAGACACATATCCACTACTTGGGACAGATTTCATAAAATCCATTTCCACGTGAAAATGATTTCCAAGATCTCCATGGAGACTTGAACAGCTGAATGAAAGGACAAACTGTTAAACCTCTCCTTCCTCCTTTTAGTCCTCCAAACAACTGAAGTATTGACGACAGCTGAGGTGTTGAGCAGAGAGACAGACAGTGTAGTGACTGTGCTGTCTCAGCCGGTTAACCCCTGTTTTGACCAACTCAGCATTTAGTTGTTCTCAAAGGCTTATTGTTATTTCTGTAGCTGGACAGCAGAACAAATAAAAAAATAACTTCAACTCTCTGTTGAAAAAAAAAGAACAGTCCTCCTCAACTCCTGCATTTTTGACTGAGGTGATGATCAAATCTTTATTTTTTTGGTCACAAAGTTATTTGAAAAAAAAAAAAAAAAAATGAACATAAATAATAAAAATCAAATTGAATGAAAACTCCTTTGCTGCGTGATTGGCTACATGTATATATTGACATTTAAAATGAGTTACCATGGTGATTCAGAGTGGATAGAAAGTAGTCCAGATTTACCCACTCTGGAGAGAAAAAAGGAAAAGATGTGTTTCATATTTCGCCAGGTTATTGTGGACATCAGCACAGACACATACATGGAAAGCCAAGAGACTTATCTGTTATCATTTCTTGCAGAGGTCAATATGGTAGTAAACAGAATGATTCAGGTCATTCTATCACTTTGTGTTGAGTGGGTGGAAGGTCTCTTTATCTCTGTAGGACAGAATGATATGACATCTTTCAACAGCAGCCCTTCTATCTTAAAGGGGTTAGAAGAGCTATTGTTAGGCCTCCATGATGGATACTGCATTTATATGTCATCCACATGCTAAATGTAAGTGTCCTTCATGCTGCTATTAATGCTGCTATCTGTGTCATTATAGCTTCTCATTAAGCAGTTGTCTAAAGGTGGATTAATTTAGATATGAATGCTAATTACTCTTCTTGTGCCCCCCTGTGAGTCCTGCTTAGATTTCATTTAGTTTACCCTCAAGCTGTGTGTGTGAGTGTGTGTGTGTATGTGTGTATGTGTGTGTGAGAGAGAGAGAGAGTGCAGTAGGTTTGGAGTAAACTGATGCAGACAGAAGATAGAGATGCTCATATGTGTGCTAGCTATGTTCATGCTTATGTCATGATGTCATGTTAAAAAAAAGTTTTGAAACTGCTTTATCGGGAAAATCCACATGTCAGTAAACAGCTCATGGCCATGTATCATAAAATTTCCCCTGGTGCACCCTATCAACTTATCAACTTAAACCTTCCTCTGTGATTTTTCACATCATTTCTTCATGTTTAGTCAATAAAGTTTTACTGAGTATCAACATAAAGTCTTAAATAGGTTTTTGAACAGGGGGCTGTAGAGAAGAGTAGTAGGTTTGTTATCATTGCAGTCAGCAGAGCAGGATAGCTGAGCTCCTCCTCTGCCCTTAGCTGACACTAACCTCCACCTGTTGCATTGTTTGGTCAATCAAATGTTACTGAGCCACAGAAGAAGCCAAACCTTGATCCCATGCCCTCCCCAGCTCCCTTCTTTTCAGCAGCTTTTGACCTAGTGTGAATCGGAGAGGGAGGGATGTCACAGCTTAGATGCCATCAGCGAGGAGGATTTGCAGGTTTTAAGTCTCTGCTCTTTGGCCTCCTCACAGTAGGACTTCCTGGGGGCATGGGGCTGCTCTGTGGCACAAAAGTTAAACCTGCCTGCCACAACAATGACACATTTAAGGCCTCCAAAGACATTGAACTTAGTTGGAGCAGTGAGCTGATCTCATAGTGACCAGTGGGAAGTCATGCATTGAGAATGAGAGGATGCACAATGGCATGCTGACACTGTGACACATAATATCATGGCCCACAAATGTGACTGAGTAAGGTGACATTTTACTGATTTTTTTTTTTTTTTTTTTTTTTTTCTAATCCTGAAAGGTTTTCCTTGCTGAGTTCTTTCAAGGAACAGTTCAACATTCTGAGAAATACACGTATTTGATTTCTTTCTGAGAGTGAGGTGAGAAAATGAATATCAGTTTCATGTCTGTTAAGTATGGTCAGGATGTGGTTAGCCTAGCTTAGCATTATGGCTGGAAGCAGGTGGAAACTGCTAGCCTGGCTAGTATCCAAAGCTCACTAATTAACATTAACTAACATCTTGTATGTTCGATCTTCACACACACAGAAAGTGTTGTTTTAGAGAGTTATGTGTAGGGATGGGTTCTGATATCCAGTTCCATTTTCCATTCAGCAGATTACCTGGATACATTAAGCTCTGCTACTAATCCAAACTTTTATCTCTCCTCACTCTTTTTGTGTAAGGAAAAGGTAACGGAAAACATACTGTAGGTAACAGACTTCTCATTGTTAGCCAAATGTTGCTGTTACTGGTTAAAATAAGAAAGCACATGGCAGATTTAATCAGCTGTTGCTAATTAACATAAATGATTGAATGGCTAAAACAAAAAAGTTTGTTTATTGGCTAATGTGCTCTGGTGTCTGGATTCAACTGTATTACCAAACCTAGAATTCTTACTGTTGTTGAATAAGAAATAGTTCAAGGACATTGGTCTAAAAACTCCAACTGTTTTGACATTTTTGTTTGTGTGTGTGTGTGTGTGTGTTAAAAAGTGAGCTTTAAGGGTGTTGGTAGATGTATTGTTGTTACAAAGGATCAGACTATTCCTTGATATCCCTACCCCTCTCCAACAAGAGCACAATCCCGCACTGGCTTCCTACCAAGGAAGTACATAACTCTCACCTAAAACTACAATTATGTTGTTCACTTTGGACACAGTCAGGGTAGCAGTTTTCCTCTGCTTCCTGAATATATACTAAGCTAGACTAAAGCACATCCTGCTTCTAAATTGATATCAGTCTTCTCATCTGACTGATCGCAGGGGAAAAGCAACTGAGCATATTTCCCAAAGTGTTCCTCTGTTGCTTTTAAGTACTGTGCCAGGCCTCACCTGTTCTCCATCCTCTTCCAAATTGCAAACATGAATCAGCTCTAGGCTATAATTTAATGGTTTTCTAAGGGTGAATATCATTTACAGTCAGAATTGCCAGCTAATTACAATCCCTCCAATATTTCTCTCCTGTCATCATGAAGTGATATTATATAATCAAACCTCCTTATTCACTAATCCATGCTTTTAAATGACATCTCAGCTTCTCCTTCCACTCTACTGTTTTGATGTCAATATTATGATTATTATTATTAATTTATGGGTCTTCATTGGCCCATATCACCAGGACAATGAAATTGAAAGGCCTCTGTCCACAGCGGTGCAATAATGGCTCCCTGTCCAATGGGAATTGAATGGAGGATAGCATCCCTGAGAAGCCTATTCTCTGACCCAACCAGTCGCACCCCCCCATACCACCGCCCCCCCCGCCCCATTCTTCAAACAACGCTGTGACTGACAGCTCCCTTTCACACGGCTCCGACTGGCAAGGAAGGGGTTTAATTCCAAACCATTTTGTAGCATGGCATGATAATGACTGAGACGCAAGCCCACCGGCTGCAGTGAAGCGACGTGGTTTTATTGTGGGGCAGGGAGAGAGCAGTTTTTATTTTTTAATGGTGTTCAGAAAGGACTGAGGGTTTTGTTTTGAGTTGAAATATCAAGTATAGGTATCAGTTTCATCAAATTCACATATGATGAGAAAACACAACTTTGAATATATGTTCTATTATTATCATAACATTTCAGACAATAATAACATGAATATTAAGCCAAAGGAAGGCATTTGTATTTTTGTCTGACAGCTATAGTACTGGTTGTTTTGTAAAATATGATGAATTAGTTTAGAAATAACGCATTGTTATAGATTATTAAAAATGTCCAACACTATTTAAAGTCGTTAAAATGAGTGTCAGCTTGAGCAGCTGCAACATTTAAATGCCACTTACATGCTAATGCATCAATAATAATCATATAATACACAATGATAAATGATTCCCACTGAAAGGGCTCATTTTTCCATTTCACTATACATTTTACTTTTGATACTTTATATGTATATATATATATTATTATTATTATATTTTTTTTTTTTTTTTTTTTACTGATAGTAGTTCTATACTTTTGTCAAATTTTGAATGGAGGACTTTAATTTGTAATACAGTATTTTTTTAAAGGAGGAGTAGACATTACTAAAATATATTCATATTCATAAGAGGTTCTCAGTCATGATTGTTATCTAAACAAGCACTTAGTCAATTTTTAAGTCTAAAAAATGTCCCACAAGCAAATTTCAAGCTCTTCTCCTAAGCAAGCTACCTTTAAAGATGCTGTGCTGTGTAGTCTTTCTAATCTGGCCCTTGACCTTTTTCCCAGTGCCTTAGAACTCTGTCCCCTAATAAACATAATCAATATTCAAAGCAAAGTATCTACCCAGGACTTCCAAAACATAACAGAATATTATTATTAACCACTTTTGGGTAGAATATCATGATGTGAAATATCATTGAATTTGAAAGTTCTCCTTGGAAATAGTGGTTTGATAATAATATGAATTTAAAAAATACTTTAAACTTATTGTTGGCCTCTAACTGGTGACAAATGAAAGCAAACTCCATCTGCTGACTGTAAGATGTGGTTGAAAGCTCCAGTAAAAGCTTGTAAGTAGGCACTGAGTTCAAACTATTTTGTCAAACTTATTATTAATGTTTGTAGAAGATCATTCAAGTGACAGAAAATTAATCGCCAAAAAATCTTTTTATCATTTTAGTTAATGACAGGAAATTCATCTGTGGTTGGGTTTTGGACTGTTGGTCAAACAAGACATTTAAATATATCAACTTGGACTCTTAAGATATTGTGACAGGCATTTGCACAATTTTCTGTGTTTTTTTTTTTCAACCAAATATTTTAGTTAATAAATTGAGATCAGTGGATAATGAGAATAATTGTCCTATAAATATTCTAGACCAAAGATAATCACTAATTTCACTCCTTCAGTGGATGCTATTCCACCGCTGGTGTCACAGTCATCACAACCAGATTATGATTGATAGGTGAACCTCATCGTCATTGGCTGGCTTGACCTACATCCCTCCGTGCTCGGCCTTCAACCTTTGGCCCCGTGCTGTAACACATTCTGTTGACCGGCCAACTTCCTTCCTTCCTTCCTTCCTCCTCAGCACAACAATGTTGTCAAGCTCAAGGGATCTTCTCCTGAATGAATCAGAAGTGAAAGAGGTGGGGTCGACCTTAAAGACAGAGGGATTAGTGATTGGTTAGATTTATTTTTTTTACTATGAAGAAGCTATTTGTTGAGCAGAGTCAGAGGCAGAAAAAAAAAGAACGTGAAGGAAGGATTTACTGGACAACAGATGGCACAGAGGCCCTTTGTCACTTTGTGACATCTAAAAATGTGTGTGTGTGTGTGTGTGTGTGTGTGTGTGTGTGTGTGTGTGTGTGTGTGTAATGTAATCAGTAGGCCTGGCCCGGAAGGGAACACAGCCAATTCTGAAAAGAGACAAAAGGGGTCAGGGAATATATCTACAATGTTACAAAATCCAGTTCATCTGCAAGATGCCCTCCAACCCTCCCCTCTTCCTCTCTGTGCTGTACACCCCCAACCCTCCCCCCACCCTCACCCCACCACCTTTTGACCAAAGAAGACAAGGAAGATTTCCTCCTTTGATCTTTGGTGGATGGAGGGGGGAATGAATGGGCCAAAAAAGCAGCAGAGGAAGAAGTGTGGGGGCTGAGAAGACGAGCTGTTTACCCTGCACTTGGCTTCTGTTGAGGCCTCCTGCTTCTCTCATCTCCTCCTCCTCCTCTGACCACCACCCTTTTCAGGAAACCAACCCCTCAATTTTTGTTTTTTTACCAGCCCAGTCAGAGGTGTAAAGAGCCCACCCCCCTTTCGCCCTTTTCACCGCCCTATCCTCGCCCCTTCACCCTCTAGGCGTCACCCCTGTCACCCGCTCTCCTTCCGGGAGTGGTGGGAGCAGCGCCGCTGCACCTGTCTTGACCCGTCTAGACATGGCCGCTCCACTGTTTGGTCCTCAAAGGGGGGGGGGGGGGGGGACAGGAAGAGGACGGTGGAGTTTGGACGGAGAGGTGGGGAGGGTGTTCACACAGGTTAAAAGTCAGAGTTGGAGGGTGAGGGTTGTTAGTGAGGATGGAGAAAACAAAGCGGAAACAAGAGGTCATCCTGTTGACCCACACAGAGCCCTGTGGTGTAACACAGCTGACACCAGGGCAACCCACACTCTGAGGAGGGCTTTTAACATTAGAGAGGTTTTTAAAAAGAGTTTTTTTTTTTTCCCTCCTCATTAACTAACTGTTTCTGTTGTTTGATTGCCAGGCTGGTAACACAGGTGCCATCTAAGATTTGGAAGATTATTTTGTTATATTTTTACATCTTATTTTTCCTTTTTTAGGCATACCCAACTTTCATTGGCCTGTTTTTGTTTGATAGTATAGGAAAGATTGTGGAAAATGAGGCGAAGTACATATGACAAAGGAACCAGGCCAGGCTGAAGCCCAGGACATCGGTACACTCATGCCACCAAACTATTCGACACCTGGCCTCCATGTTTTTCTCCTCTCTCTCTCTCGGTTGTGTGGCCAGGTACCGCTGGCTCGCTCAGAGACTCACCTCAGTGAGCTCCTGGATGGCGTGTGCAACAGCATGAGCGACTACGCCCTCCACGTGGACCCCGACACCCAGCACAAACAGTACATGAGGTTTGCTCCCAGGAGCAGCGGGGCCACCGGAGACTTCCCTGACTTTAATAACTTCAAGTTTGATGGACCTGAAGCTTCCAACGCCTTGAAATTCGCAGTGAGTGCAAAAGTGTATTATCCATAATTACACTGTAGAAGATACTGTATTTGTGATTAAGCTGTAATCTGAAAGCATAGATTTATTTAGGGACATGTGCAGTTTGGTAGGAAGGACTGAGTTTCACCAGCTTTAGATAATGTGTGTCTTTCCTCTGTTCTTCGTTAGTACTAAAATCTTAGATCTACTGAACTGGTTTGCACCACTAAACCTTAAACAATGCCTTTGCTAGAAAGGAACAGAAATGCGTAAATCAGTTGCTAGGAAACATCTGTAGCCAGTCCAATCGTAAGGCAATCAACTGTGCAACCAGGAAGTAGTGATAGTAGTAGCATTACAAGCTGTAACACAACTTCCAAACCTAACAGTTGTTGGGAGCCAAACAATCTATTAAACCTGACTATCTTTTATCTTTTTTTAAATGTTTGTATGACTTTGGAGATATACTATATATGTGTTTTACTATTAATGGTAGGAGGAAAAAAAAATTAAAAAAAAAATAAAATATATATATATATATATATGTAGTAGTATACATAGCCTTATTAGTTGTTTCATACTACTATAATATATATATATATATATATATATATATATATATATATATGTGTATATATATATATATAGTAGTATAGTTGTAGCCTTATTAGTTGTTTGATGATTATCAGCACAGCATTTTGTGATTTGAGGTAAATTGTAGTATTGTGTGAAATGTGTCATTTAAAATCAGACTGATATAAATCATTATCAAACAGCATTTGGATTGTCAGGTCACATGTGTTGTGCGTTTTCCATATTAACTCTGTTCAGGGCTGTAACCAGAATTTAAGAAATATTGAGATTATGAATTCATGGCCCTTTTGGCCTTAAAGTACTCACATTTATATATAGTGAGTCTAAACATGCTGGCATCAGCCTGTAAAATATTTACCATTAGGAGGTTTTTCATTGTAGAATGAAAAGTATGTAAAAGCCCTAAATGCTCCAACCAAATAAGACGGACATGAGCTCATTGTCCTCAGTGATAGCTACAGCTCTGCCTCTGCTACTCTCCAGTGCTCACTGAAGTTAGACATTCTTCTTTTCTGTTTTGGCAGTTTCAGTCAACAGGTAATAGGTCCAAATATTTAACAGCAACTCATCTTTGTGTAAGTTTGTATGGTGCACTAATGCTGGCGTTACTTTGCCAGATTACACCATTGTTGTGTCATGTGACTAAATCATTTACAGTATTATATAGTTTTTCATGAATGGGAAAAAAAATCTATATAACATTCCTGGATTGTGTTCAGATAATAAAAAAAAAATGAATATTGTCACGTTCAGATTTCTACATACTTCGATTTAATGTTGGTTTTTTGTGCGGTTTCATACAAACATTGCAAATGATTTTAACACCAGAGTCCAGTACTGTCTTTGTATTTGTTGTGGACTTCTAGCATAGCATAACATATAAATAATAGATGGACTAGATGTAATTTACTCATCTGACTCATTGCTAATCATATATAGAGTTGTCCAATGCAGTGATTATCTCAAAACATCAGAACAGATTCATCTCAGGGGCTTTAGCTTGTTTTTGTGTTATATAAATCACTCCTTATACATATGCTTATTACACCCCATCACACAGCAGAGTTTCAATGTGCAAAACTTATCACACAAAATGCGGCATAGTGGTAAAATGTTTCAAATGAAACTACAAGAAAGTCTACATTCATACAAGGTCAAATAACGACTGCGATGGTAGTTCCCTGCATCGCTTTACTTTATCTCTTCCATATCCTCAACGTTTGTTTTCATTTAAGATATTAAACCGATGATGTCGTAATGCAGCTCACCTGGTAATGATGGTAAAATCAGGTTACATTCTTTCAGTGACCTGTATGTATGGTAATAATCATTTGAACTTGTGCTAATATGAGTCAACTGTATATTGAGCACTGAACATGTGATTTGGTGTTTTGTATCTAAAGAAAAAAAAAAAGGTGCTGAAGTGCAAACTGAGGCAAAGCACATGTCAAATACTATATTTCGGGTTAGTGGGATGCTTCAGATCCATGGTCACATTTTGTTTGCCATGCTATGTCTAGACCAAGAAACATCCATAACACATGCAAGTTTCAAATAATTATTAACACTCTACATTCAATAAATTAAACCCTTACATTTAAAATTCACATCACAGGTATTGTAGCTTTTTACACATTGTATGTGATATCAGTGCTTCTTGAGAAAATATTTCCAAAATTCTTCCCAGGACTACTGTCTAAAATCCATTCAATGCAAATAGAATCAGAGTGGCATGTTAAAGGTAAATGTTAAGCTCTCAGTGAACACACTGTGGTGTAGCACTGAGCAGACTTGTCAAAATGGCTGAATAGTTTGGCAAACAGTGGGGGGAAAAAAAAAATGGCCACCGCCCTGAAAACAGCGCACCCACCATTGTGTGAAAAAGACGTGATGAACACAGTGTGTGTGTTGTGTGTGTGTATGCATGGCCGAGCCGCTTCAGCTCACTTTCCTCCAGGCCAAGTTTTTCTTTCTCCATTTGTGTTTTTTTTTTTTTTTTTTTTTTTTCTCTCAGTGTGAAAGCATCGTGGAGGAGCTGGAGGATGATATCATCTCTCTGTTCAGCCAGGACACAGAGCATGTGCACCAAGAGTTATGCAACACAGTCTCAGGTACCACAGCTTCTTCACACATTCTCCTAGCACACATATGATGCAGCCGTTTGTTTCATACTCTCTCCCCTCACACAGGGTATATGGATATGTGTATATATATATATATATATAGACAGTATATATAGACAGTATATCAGTACAACAAACCACTGTCTTTATAAAGTTATTTGTAATCTCATTGAGGTATCATTAGTGACTGAACAAGTGCTCTAGAAGAAATGTTTAGAATGTTAAATGCCTCATTTTCACAAATGATCACGATGAACTCCCTAAAACCAAACGGCAAACAAAATTCTTCTTTTCTGTGTTATGACTCAACATTGTGTCCACTACAAAGCACATTATCCTTCCAGCATTGTGCCAAAAAGTGGCATCTAAATTAAAATCTATATTTTTCATCATTTCTATACCTATTTATTAACAGGGTCAACTTAAAAAGCTCAACACTTTTTTGCTCATATTGTTTTTTTTCTTTCTGCTTCTTATTTCAGACTACTGTAAAGACACCAGTCACACAAACGAGGAGTTATAGTGTTGTTTTGATATTTTCACAGTAAAAAGGTGGGACCAGCGTTGTTGGAATGAGTAGAAAGACACGGGCCTTTTACAAAAATCTGTTTTTTTTGACAAATAATTGCAAATCTTTTTAAATGAATAAATGCTAAATATTGAGAAAACACATTTTGCACATTTGTTTTTGTCAATGCTCATTGAAGTCAGAAGACTTCAGATTGTGGAGTCAGCTGCTGGCTCTTATTAGTTTTTCTCCTCCATTGTCTGACTGAACATAATCAAACATGAATATAGCAGCAGCACTTTGATTTGGTGTGAAAGTACATTTTTGAGCTGAGAGAGACAAAATATCTTTGTGTTTGAAAGGACACATCAAGACATTTGAAGAGATTTTCTTGCACAATGGGAAATTAAGACAAACATTTTATTGACTACACAATTAAATAACTGAAAAAATAACCAATAGATAATTAAATCAATTATTAGTTGCAGACTTCATTTTTACGGCATAATTCTAAACTTTGTTTTCTACACGTGGATTTGTGTTGTTGCAGTTTTTAGGAATATACTGATAGAGCTATTTGTCACACGAGCTTAAGTGTCACTGTTGAACTTGAAAGATTAGTTGTAAATATAGAAAATGTAGAACAAACCTAAATGAGCTGAGTACATATGTGTTTGGCTTCAGTGCTGTGCTGATGCTGTGCAGCAGAATGTCTTCTCATACAAACTAAGCAGGTGTAGAAGAATCCATTGTCTGATTGGACCGGATACGGTAGCAGCTGGTTGATGATTGGTCAGAACACTCTGTATTGATATGCTAAAGGATGCACGTCATCAGGACGCTTAGTCGCACAGACTTCTCTCCTCTCTTGCTCAGTGCTGTGCGAAAAAAAAAAAAAAAAAAAACTGAATAGAAATGGAAAAAGTTCATCCACTTGGCTGATTTTGAAAAGATTCAGGTCAAGACTGATGGAAACCTGAGAAGAAAACAAACTATTATCTTTAAAAAAAAAAAAAACTCCATGGCAGTCAGCAATATTCTCTAAGAGTCGGGACAGTCGGTAGATGTTCAAATTTGGCCAGAAATATTTCTTCCTTTAACGGAAATGTACTTCATTTCAACCTTTTGTGAAGCCGACGACAATAAGTCTTAAAGCATACAAGAGACTAGACACCTGCTCTTATTTTAAAGCAGAGTTTGTCACCAGAATGAAAACCTGTCAGAAAACAAAAGAACAGCAGTCGAGATGGAGTGGTGGAAAAAGAACGTACGCTATGATTTTACTCAAAAACAGAACGTACCTGACACAAAGTGGCACGTTTGTCTATCTGATGCATTTACCTCTCTGGTCCTCAGTGTTCAGCCGTCACTCCAACATTCTTTCTGAACTGCTTTCAACACTCAATCACACCACAGCTCTTTAGGCTACCTCGTTAGTATCGCCCTCCATGTTTGTTTGTTTGTTGTCGTTTTTTTGCTGTCAATACCTGTGGGCGTGACCTAAGAGACTTTCACGTGAGGTGATGTCATGCATACCCACCATACTGTGTATGGCGGCATCTACTTCCTGCTGCTGCTTTTTTTGGGGGGGGGTATTTTTTTCCAGATAGCAGAGAGATGACAGGAAATGAGGAAGACTCATAGGTCGCTAGCTGGACTCGGGGATGTAGCGGTTCATGCGTGGCATCTTAACCTCTAAGCTACGGGGAAACCTCCTCCTGCTGCTGCTGCTGCTTGTTTTATTTTCATACACATACAACTTTGGCGTATTCTTTCTGTGACAAACCCTAACATAAATCTGTCCTTTTGGGAATTTGGTGATCATGTAAGCTACTGCAAATTTACTGAATTTTTTCAGACTGTTAATCATTTGAAGATTCTATTCTGGAAAATTATAACTGTCATTTTTCACTATTTTCTAACATTTTGTAGACAAAATGATTGAAAAAATAATTGATAATAAAAATAATTGTTAGTTGCGACCCTATATGTACATGTTAGACTCACAGCGTTTAAGTCTGGAGCTTTCTTACCACCCAAACGCAGACAATGAACTTACCTACTAACAAGTATTATGTGTGTGTTCAAAGCCTGATACACTCTGTCTTATTCCTCTTTGCTGTAGAGCTCCATTGTTGTCTAAAAGCTAGTAAAACACATCACACTCTGCTGCATGCACTGGCTGATTACCATCAACACATACTGTAGTTTAATTTGACCCAATCACCGTCCTGCTGCCACAAATACTTGCTAGAACACCAAATGTGGATTCATCTGCCGCTGAAAATAAGAAATGCACTATTTCCTCCTGTTTGAGCCAGATTTCATTTAAAAAAAAAAAAACTACAGTCAGCAGCTGTTTTAGGAAACAACTGTGTGTTGTAGTCTAGCGGGGGCATTCCTCTCAGTAAACTAACCTGTTGTCGTTCTCTTCTTCGCCAATACAAAATGGAGGAAAACAAATGAGCGCCCGCTGAACGGATAATCATGACACCGAGCCATTTGAGAAGTAATGTGAGGAAACATAGATGGAAAATTGTTGATCAAGGTAAGACTGCCTAATGCACCTTTCAGACATGCAGCCCTTTACATTAATCTGATGATCATCGAACGTGTTGGGCTTATGTCTGATTAAGCACCTCTTCAATCACTTTTACATTAAATTTACTCGCTCAGACATGTAACGTTTCTGTAACATGACACAAGTCTGAAGAAGTGAACGCCGTCAGATGAATTTAAATGCTGCAACAGCACAAGTGAAACATGCAGAGAAACCAGTTGTTGTTCAGCACTTCCAACATGACTGTAATTAATTTAATATCTCAATCATCATCATCCTTTGTACCAAATTGGTTGAATACACTAGGAAACACTGCGAAAGAGAGACCGTTTTAAAACATGATCGACCTTCTCATATGAGATAAATAGCAGAGTAGCAACTGAACATCCTGTCATCCCATAGTTGTGCATGCGGGACTTAATAAAAGAAGAATTCACTCACATTCAGATGGTCATTAACGAAGGTTTCAATCAAATCCACTGGTAATGTTGTTTGTCACAGGATGTCAAATAAATAACCGTTTGGGGCCCAAGAGGTCAAAACTCGTACAATATTTCACATACATATTATAATATATTTCAAATGCATAGATTAAAATAATCTAAATTTATGTAGCAACACTATGCTTTTTCTTTCTTCCTACCAAAATCTGTCATTTCAAGACCCATCAGATTTATCTTATGACCATCTCAGAGTGGTTCCAACTGGCTCCACCTCCAACAGCCACAACAAGAAAAAAGCTGCTCATGTACTGACTCATCAGTATTAACACATTTCCACACCTGCTCTGATGTTTTAACAATATGAATTATAGAAATATTGTCTTAATACTTCTTCATACAAGACTGTGATCCTGAGTTGTCTATTTTTAGCCTCAGTCTCTTTTTTTCAGTAGGTTTGCTCAAGTTTATATTTGTACTACTAGCACATGTAGTGGCAGCAGCTGCATGTTTGACTTTTATCCATTAGCCTACTTTCAGATATCAATTTTTCCACTTGTCATCTCACTCGCTAACTAGTTTTCCCAAACTTTGAGCGTCAGCAGATTTTCAGGTGGTGCGGTGCAGTCAATCATGGCTGTGGTGGCAATAACTACATTTATTTGTAGTCATATCTGTCTGTTTGTCGTTCTCGTAAACATAAATATGCGTATGTGGATTTTATTTTACCGAATCAGAGCTGAAATGATACTTTCCATGTTGCTGAGTAGGGCTACGTGAGGGTCTGCTAGGTTCTGTGTGATGTAAATATCATCATTGGAGTTTGTACATGTAGGCTCTGTGCAAACATCTGATTACCTCCAGTTTGTTGTAGTGCACACGGCTGCTATGGTACAAGGACCACCTGCACTTCTACCGTGCATGTGTAGAATGTGTCCGCCAAGCAGACTCCAGAAAGTAGCCAGTATATTCTGTGCAAATTCTGTTAGCTTGCAAGATAGCATTAGTCTAGTTCTTGCCAACTCCTAAAATGTTAGCTGGGCTACATGTTCCTATTACTGGTTGTTGCTGCAATGGTACCACAGTTCAGGGGCATTCCCACATTTTGAGATGTCCCTCACCCAGCTCTTGCGGGCCCCCTCATGCTGCGGGCCTTAATTAGGCATTTAGTTTGCTGGTGCACTGGCCCAAAAACCTTAGGTGGCACTATTGAGAGGCTAAAGGCTATCTTAGCTTCCCCAAAATTATCAATCACAAAATTTAACCTTCAACAAGATCATGATTTTTTTGGGCAGTAACTACTGGCAAACATTAAAACTGCCACCAACAGGCACCAGCAACACCTTCTGTAGCCCCAAAGTTACCAATAACCTGACAGACTCACTAAAGGTGGACTGACCTTTTAAGGTGGACCAGCTATTCTCCATTCTATTTAAGGTTAACCTCTGCATGATGTCCTGGCACTGCCTATGCAATACACTAAGGATCTGTGGGTTGCGGATTGTTGGGACATGATGATGTAACTTTTGGAAACAGTGATCAACATTTTTCACCATTTATTTCCTAACAATTTATGGACCAAACAACTAATAATTTAACCAAGGAAATAATCAATAGATTAAACAGTGGGATGACTCTCTGGCTGGTCGTTGCTCACATTGCGTCAGAGGATCTTTGCATTGAGTTGAGCCTTTCTCTGATGATGCAAAAATAACCATGATTCATTCAAGTGTCCAACATCTCAGTAGTGACTGAGTTGGACGCAGACACAGCCCTTCTTTCTAAGCCCCACTCCCACTGAGCGGCACATCCACAGGGCTCTCATTTCTAATCTGCGCATGCAGTACGCACACAACAGGCTTTTGAAGACGTTTGCCATTTCTCAGAGAAAAGTTGAGGTTTATAAAAGCAAACTTGATGGGAGACACTGGCCATGTGATGCCAGGATCAGGTGGCAGGGCTCTGAAAAGACTGCCTCACCTTGTGATATGTTTTCACAAAAATATTTTGAACACTGTCCATATTTCAGCAGGGGATCACCTCGCAGATGTGACTCAGCGAGCACATGTCCGTGCTGCCGTGCTGCCTGGGAGCAAAAGGTGCACTGAGCGCGCTCAGTTGTTTCATATTGATGGCCGTGAACACATTCCGCTACGTTTTAAACACATTGTTCATTTTTTTGCTTAACGTTGAGTGAGTAGACCATTCTCTTGTGATGTGCTGCCATGTCTGACCACGTCATCAGATTTGGTTAATTGTTGTATTTGTTGAAGTGATTACATTAATAGCTGCCATCATATATTATCAACAATTTATGGTTGACTGTTGGAGTGTGGTGGATGATATATAAGGCTCATCCATGTGCACACATTTTCAATTTGTGAATTTTGAAGGGAAAAATGAATGCAGATGTGCGTGCAAACAGTCCATTTTTTTTCTTTTTTTTTTTTTGTGTACGCCATTTTTGTCTTTATTGTGGGAATAAGTTATGCACTGGTTCCACTGGTTTAACCTCTGGATGAGAGCTGCCTGTTTGTTTGATAGTTAGTTAGTTAGTTTGGGTCGTGATGATGCTTCTGAGTTCTATGAGCACGTTCTATGCACTATGAGTTGGATTATTTCCATGCAGGAAATGAGGGTGATTGTTGGTTAGCGTTCTTCCAGGTTGACATATTTGGGTTTTTAGTTTTGTTTTTAACGGTAATTGTGAGATTTTACTTCTCCTTGAGTCTATGTGCAGTTAGTTCAAATTTCATTTTAGATAATATTAATATATAAATTCAGGTAGACTCAGGGAAGAACATCAGAGCAGTGGATCAGATGTCTTTGTCACAGTAAACAAGATGATGTGTGTCCAGAGATGAGTGTGTCCTGTGTGTGGTGAGCTTGTGAGGGTGCTGGATGACTTTCATGTGGGACATCCATATTTGCTTCACATCACAGACCTGCAGTTAACATTAACCGTAACCACAAGCTCTCCCTAAACTCAACCATGCCATAGTTTCCATGTGCAGATGACGTAAAAATGGGGAATTTTTAAAACATTGGCACTGAATGTGAAAGAACAATTTTAATGTTTCTGTCTCGGCATACACTAAACGTGCTTGATGAAGTGATTCATTGAGAATCAGGAAGATTGACAGATTTGATTAAGAACAGCCAGCATAGCAGTTTAAAAGCGGCTACCAACAGAGAACTTTCTTTGACTCGTAGATGAATGTCTGTGGTTGTAAAGTATACAAAAGTAACTATAGAAACACAAAGAGAATAATTGTTAATCAGTTTATTTAAGGTGGAAAAAAAGCTTCTATTCTACCGTGTGTATTGTTTCTTTCATGTTACCTGAAGAAGGTTTGTTTTAGACTTTATTGGAGTTGATAGTGAAGAGGCGGGCAGGAAACAAGGGCAGAGAGAGAGAGTGCGCGCGAGAGAGAGAGAGAGCGCTATAACATGCAACAAAGATCCCCAAATTGGGGTCAGATGCAGAAAACTGTGTGTTCGCACAAAGACAGAAGTATGCAGACGCACTCTCTTCATCAGATTTATAAAGCCGTGCACACGCATGGTTCTGTGTATAAACCTCAGTCATTATGGATCTAGGTGCACGTGCACGTGTCTGCTTTCCACTCCAGCAATTAGACATAAATGAATGAAGACTCGCCCGTAACCAGCCGTGTTCATATCAGTTATCCTGTCAACCAAACAAGAAGAAGAAGAAGAAGTTGAGACTCAGTTGTTATCTTCTTATTCAAGTACTTTGCAGTAAAGGAGCAGCAAGTAATAAATGTGTGCTATAAAAAACTATCAATAACGCTCTGAATTCAGCATTCAGTTGTTGATAAAAAAAAAAAAAAAATTTTCTGACCCACTCTAACCAGTGCTGCTCAGCCATGAGTCATGGTAAGCTCTGAATGCACGTTCTGCATCTTACAAAGCACTTCCCCTGCTCATGTCATTGATTAACACAGCCTTAGAGATACTGCAGAGTCTGACACCAAAGAAATCCAGCATAAACATGACTCTGCACCGTAGCAATTCTCCACTACACCCTCCTATCTGTTTCCTGTGACTGCACCAGCAGCAGCACTAAGTCTTTGCCTCCCTCCCTGCCGTTTGGGTTTCCTCTTTGCCCAGGGATTGAAGTCACAGTAGGACCCATACAAGCTCATTGTATAGCTGCCTGTCTGGAAATGTCAGAGAGCTCAGCTTCCACCCCTGACAGATCAAGGGTTACCAAGGTGCTGACTGGCTACAGGGTGACAGGCGACCCTCACAGTCCAAATTCTAATTTCCACCAGCTTATTCATTGACAATTAGACTTTTAGTTCAACCAGTGTGTTTTTAAAGGCAGAGCCATATACTGTATACTCCTGTTGACCAGATAACACAGTGAATGTCACCTGAAACAAATCTCATCCACTTTCATACCTGCCATAATAACACGCCATAACTAATTATAAATCCCCATGTTAGTCAAATTTATTTGGAAGAGAGAAATGAGGATGGATGATAATAAACATCTCACAGTTCAGAGCCACTTCCTGCTCCAGCTCTGACCTGTTATGAATAAACTCTGGAGAAGCAGTTTGTTTGCAACCCGTCTGATGGTCTGACTGTTCATGTCAGTCGTCACACTAGCCGGTATATATCTGTGAATGATAGTTGGTTGTCCTGCTAATAATAACACTGCAACACCACACTGCAAATATTTATAATAATGAATATTTATATTTAGATACTCATTTATAATTACGTTTGGACTTGGAATCTTTGTTAGTCTTTGTCAACTTAGTGAGTAAGCCTGGGTTTACCTCACTGAGAGTGGTCTGAAAACACTGAGCTGCTGTTTTTCTTACTCTAAGATGGGGCTTTTCAATGAGTGGATGAATCTCAGTGCGTTCAGCTGCAACTTTTACTGTGAGTGGAAGCTTTTGGAAAACAATGACATGGTCCACTTAAACAGAGTTTTCAAAATGAGCCTGTTTAGTGTGGATCCAGTGTGAGATTCAGCAGACAAGAGCGCTGATAAACCCCAGATTACATTCAATGACAATTCATGTATTGCTGTGTATTAATGAATGATTCTGGCTTCCTACTGTATCTGTGGATGGCAAACATACTTCATGGTTATGGTGCGGGAAAAAAAGTATTGATAGCAGGCCTATAATAGGACGCAAACTCTACTCTTTTGCATGAAAGTCTACACACCCAACCTCCTTACCCTTACTTTCTGCCTTGCTACATAAAGGACACAACATGTCCTGCATGTACACTGAATGTTACCACTGGACAGAAAAAAATGAGGTGCTGAATCATCGTACTGGGTCGCCAGCTAATGAGATTTAATTTCACTCTGTTTCTAAGAAATTTTTGAAGAAATAACTTTAATCTGGTTAGTTATGGAGCAGAGCACAGTTCGACCATATGCTGTCATGACTGACTGGTTTATCATTGTGGCTAAGAAGAGAATATATGCCACAGCTAGGTCTATCAGTGACTTTAGTACTCACTTATGTACGTACTGTGTCTGGAGAGGATGTTAACAAAGGTATGACTGCTTGATAATTCCTCAACTCTTTCTCTTAAACTCAACATTCACTTGGTGAAAAGAAAAACTCCTTGAGACAAAGTGTGATTTTGTATTCTTGTATCCTTATAGCATAAAGTTTGGTCAGTGAGCTGCGGCATTAACTTGTATTCTAACAAGATTAAAATATATTTGTCCTGGAGATTAGCATAGTTAAGTCTCCCTTTTTTTTTGGCTTTTGGGGCGGCTGCAGCAGGCTTTGATCAGCGTAGCGCGGCGAGGCCCAGGCTTGGCCTGGCCATCCGAGGCCCGGGTGTGAAATTGGTCTGATGTCATCCCCCATTCTCCACCTTCCCCAGCTTTCAGCAGCCGTAATTATATTTCCGCCACAAAGCCCCCGTCCCCTTCATTCCATATTCCAAGTTTGACTAGGAAGCGTTTTAGAGAACTATGGCTAAATTACTCAGTGGGGGGAAGGGGGACTGGATGGGCCGTCTTTTGTGTGACGGAGACACAGGGGACATCAATACTTTACTGATATGTACTTTTCTTTTCTCTGCTCGTCTGCCCTTTGCCTCTGCCTGTTGGAGAGGTTAAGTTTATGACAAGGGGATGGATGAACTTTGGATAAATAAGATGTTTTTTATGTTTTTGGCCTTTATAATAATGAATTATAAAACAACAGGACCTGTTGCTGAAATGTTACTGATTTAGCAACATTTGACTGGTGTCAGGCAAACAAGTCTTTGGGGTTTGTTTTTACTTTCTCTGTTATCTTTTGAGAAAAGTACATTTATAACTTTGAAATATTTACAATGTGAATGAAGATAGATTTTCATCATTTCCAGCAGTTAAGAGATATGTGATCCTGCGATGTTGAGTTGTTGCTTTTGTTTTTGTGACTGATCATCATAAAATGACTTATAATGATATGTAGCCATGATAGTGAAGATACACTTTTTCCATTTTTCATCTTTTAGCCAAATGGATTTTGGATGTTCCAACTTGTTGGGATAGATCTAGCTGAATGAGCAGCCTTTGTCCAGACATTTCTAGTGTCATTAGTGGTGATTTGAACTCTCAGAACACATTTGCACACATCTGTTGAATGTTGTCAGTGGTCCAAATGATGCCCTAAATGTTTTATTGACCTTGGGATAGCATGTGAGACAAAACAATCTCAACTCAAGTTCCATTCTTCACTGGTGTCATTTGCTGATGAAGACCATGAGATGCGGTTGAAAGCTCTGAAAAAGCTTGTAAATGGACCTTGAATTGAGATTCTGTCAGTCTTGTACAAAGGCCAGCCAGCCATGGCAGAAAAAAAAGAAAAGTGCATCCTTCTTTCATTCCTTTTGTGTCTCAGGCTGCATATTCTAACAAATACAAGGGAAACATTGACTGTAGTGTATAGCAGGACCTGTCACCCATGAAGTGTATCATATCTGAAACTATGTGAAAATCTACACAGAGCTTAATAAAACACCAGAAAGACTGGATGTTTTTGAGAGTCTAATTAAAACCATGTCTTTGAGTCAGTGAAGACTGGACTGAAACCCACAGCCAAGTCACTAGGAATTCTGCTTTTATTGGGGGATTCTGCAGATTCTGATTTACGTCCAATGCCAATGATCAGTGTACTACTATATACAAATAGTGTGTCTATTTTCCACCTCTACTGCATGTAGAACACAAATTGTAAGGGTCGGTATGCTTCAAACGCAGTGCCTGTTGAACAGCATTCTCACATTGTAATTACGACTACTGTGTCCAATGATTTTTGTAATTTTCTGAAAACAACAATCCAACAAGCAAGACCCACTGCACCGCTACTGGCCAGGTGAGAGAGTAGGTGGTATTACAACCCATCCTCACCAATGAATTTACCAAGATACCTAATGTACCATGTGACGTAATTGCATTGTGCATCCATTTTGGAGCACATCCAGCCCATAATGTCATGGTGGTGGATAGGGGAGTTTGCATCCAGTTGTAGACCTGCAATCTATTTTTTCTTTTTTAAAAACATGACCATAATCGTTCCCTAACCTTAACCACACCATAGCAGCCACGCGTTAATAATGAGGAAAATAATCATTTTTTTGTAATCCACAATATCAAGTTTTTCAAAATAATGGATTTTTTTTACATCATGACTACATTGGGAGCCAGGGAGCAAAAGCAGTCTGGGTTTCATTCCAGAAGGTTTAATCATTCAGATCATCTTATTAGAGCTTGAACATGAACATTTTTGATATTTGGAGACTAACGAAAAAGTTTTAGATCAGGCACTGTGAGAGGAAGAAATTTGATGAAAAGGATATTTTAAAAGTTAAGTTAAAAAAACTTATGTTGATATGTCAAAAAATGTCAATTTAATAATTCAGCTCCATCAAGTCTTCCCATTTAGTTCCAGGAAGTCTTGGAATATCCCATGACATCCACAGTGGGAACCAGTAAGGAAAAATATGTCCATTTCTCACCATTCTTGGCTGTAGTGTAGTCACCTACTGCTATTTGCATGGACACCCAAAGCATTTTGACCTTCGTCCAGGTTCTCTGGCAATTTTACTCCCACCCCTCCTCTATCTCCCCCTTCCCTCCTCCCCCAACCCTTGGACTGACAGCCCCGGACTGTGCATAGAAACCCAGCTCGCAGCTTTTTTCCCCCCTTTCCTCTCCCAAGTCAAGAGTAGCTCAGCTCATCAAGTCAGCGACCGTTGGGCGTTACTTCCACATACAAGCCAGCTAAGAAAGGAAATGCAGATGAGGGCTTCTGCAGCCATTCACAGAGCCCAGGTCAATGCTGCTGCCGCTGCCAATGGAGGAGTCACAGATAACTCTCTGCCTTTTTATTGACGGATCTCTTTCTGCTCTCCATACTTCTTTCTTCCTCTCTGTAATACTTTTTTTCCTCAGCTGTTTCTCCACTTCGTTCAGACGTTCAGGTAAACAGCAAACAGAAGTGAATGGACAGTGTGTGGAATTCTGCGATTTCAGAGCAACGTTGGTGGTTAATTTGGTCTCCGGATCAGTTGCGGGGAGGAGGAGGTGTTTTTAGTTTGCGATTTTCTTTTTTCAGCTTTCATGAGTCGGTCCTAAGTTGTGTATCTTTTAACCTACGAGGTTTAATGTGTGGTGTTGCAGACCTTTCTAAAGTGAGTCACAAGCTTCTAGACAAACTGATCAGAACAACGTGAAGGTACTGATCAAAGTACTGACTAATTGACTTGTAGCTTCCAAATTTCACCTGCAAGTGCTGGTGGAACACAACAAAATGATCAGTATTTTGCTAAGTCATTTACACAAGGCAAGAACCCAGTTTATATGTATAAAGTGGGTTCAAAAATGGACTGAATAACCTCCAGAAAGATTTTTCTTGAAATTCTGTAAATTACATACATATTATCAAAGATCACAGCGTTTGCTTGGTACTGGCTTGTTTTGGTTCCTTGCTTATAAGAAATAATCCAGCTTCACTGTCTGGCAGTCACAATAATGAATTCATCCAGTGTAGTTACAGTGAACTACCCAAACTCTTCTCCTTTGTCTTTGTTAAATCTTGTGTTTGTACAAGTTTACTGTAGACTTGTCTTGTTGAGCAAACTGGTGTCAACTAACTGATATTAACTGACCTCACTGATGCCTTTGTATTCTTGGATCCTTCCTCAATAACTGCTTCTTGTTCATATTCCAAAGTGTTTGAGATTGTGCTGGACTGACTAGAGAGAATTCACCAGAGAAACTCTTCATCACTTCCATCGCAATTTGATCGATTTTCAGAGAAAGTGCCTGCTTTCTACATAACTATAACGTGTATGTTGTTGATGCCCAATTAAAACTGTTGGTCTCGGGCGATTTTTCTGTTTTCATACCAACTGAAGGATTTACATGCTCCTTTGGGTTGAGGGGGTGGTTTAAACCCTGTTGGATTATATAGAAAACACTCACCTAGCTTTAAATGATGCTGATTATCTTTCTTCCTGATAGATTGATAGTTTTAATGTACAGTTGTGGTATGTTTATGGGTAGAAAATCATCTGAATTATGCATAAAATCATGTAGATGCAGCCCTGTAGTGATCCTTAAGATCAGAATGCCTTTTCTTAATCAAAAAGTTTCACTCGCTCAGACTGGTCGTACAGTTCCTTGTTAGGAGGTTCAGGATGAGAAATGTCCAGGAATTTGATCACTATTAACCTCACTACTTTACACTACTTTACAGTAATAAAGCACAAACTTTCTCTAATGTTTCTGAAATGTGGTCCCAAAGTTGTCAATATCAGGAATTAAACACTTGTGAATCTAAGTATGGCATACCTTATTACTATTACTATTTTTGTTTTAACCATATACCGCATATATTTATCCATACACTATCTGAATGATTATTTATTTATACACACCTTTGCCCATCTCATTATTGCTTACATTTCACCTCTACTTCCTGTCTGTAAAAGGACACTTAATTTGTTTTATTACCTTTTATTTTGGATCTCATTTTACTTCAATCTGTATTTTTTTTTGTATTCATTATTATTATTATTATTATTATTTCAAGAGCATGGAGGGAGCTCCAAATTTATAGTTTCAAAAATGTGATTCCTTTTGAATATGGTCTCTGAGAGCCTCTGTTCAAATGACTCCATGCATTTTAAAAGTTGCACCAAAACTAGATTAAGTTGGGTTTTTTTTGTTTTTTTGTTGTTGTTTTTTAATGTAGTCAAGAACCAATATTATTGTCATGATTATTTGTTATGGGCACTCATATTTTTTTTTAGCTGATTAAGAAAATGAAAATAACTGCGTATCGTTTGAAGTGCACTTACAAGGCACTGTGCGGACAGAAATGATGAAATGAGTGTTAGTGATGTCACCTCTGTAGTACGGCCTTTATTATCTGGCTCTACGTATTTAATGTTGAAGTTTAGCTGTAATCTGAGGCTGCTGTTGCTGTGTATTGTGTCTGCGTCCTCAGCACTCTGATTGTTATGTTAATCATTGCCAAGATATTTCAATAAAAGCGACATCAACTTCACAGCAAAATATCAAACCAAATATTTCAGTCATGTGGATTTTTTGTCTTGTTTGTTGATTATTTTTTTTTAAATTTATTTTATTATTTCGTGTGATACAAAAAAAAATAAACTTCTGAACCATCAGTTTTTTTTGCATTGTTGTCGTTTATTTACCATCACACCATTATGATATAAATTATTTACATATAGGATCATATAAAAAAAGAACTTGAGCTGGGAGGAGAACAATAACTAAATGAGTTCATTATTTATTTTTTCATTATTTTTTTTAAAATCTGATGTCAAAATCCCATTTGCAATATAGAAAACAGCTGCTCTTTCTTTATAACACTGTAAATATTTTTTAGGTTATATTTACATCACTTTTAAGGCAAAAGCTTGTCCAGGTTTGTAATTGAATGCAAGAAAGGGGATTTTCTATTACACAGTAGAGAAATAATAATAAAAAAAACATTCACAGCATCGTAAGACCACGATTTGGTTTTGGATCCTCTTTAATTAAACCCAGCAAAGGCCTTTCAAGATGTTGCATTAAAAAAGTAAAGTTATTGCAGGAAAAATAAGTTATGTAAACGCTCCAGAGCCCCATCTCCACATGGCTATAGATGCTCACTTTATTATAAATAGGAATAAAATGGTCTTTGCTAAAGAAAAAAAAACTTTAAAAAAAAAAAAAAAACAAAACAATAAAATAAAATAAAAAAATAATAAAACTTTGCCTATGTCCTTGAACATTCGTTGATGTACATGAGTATAACCTACACTAGGCTATAGGTCCATGATTTGGCGGAGGGTGCGGTGCCAAAATCAGCAGAAGGTTAGAGATGAATGGAATGAATGTCCAAGCTGATATAGCCTGGCTGTATGGGGCAGAATGTGACTTGTTTAAAGGGGCTTTAGCTAAATAAGTGTTGCACTAGGTCTCAATAGAAAATAAGAAATAGGCTAAAACAAAAGTTTCGAATTCATGCTGAGAAAATGCCTGATACAAAATGAGGCAAATTCAAATCAAGAAATGGAATGGACTTGTTCAGCTGCGCGCGGTTTCAATGCCAAATTCTTATGTGAAAAATATATTTTATTATTAAACACTGTTCACCAGACAGCTTCTAAAGTAGAACTTTAATTCCAGATATAAAATGTGTCGTTTACATTCCCAAATTTTGAGGGGCGCCGAATTTCAGTTTGGCACCCTGAGAAGGCTGTATAGGCTACTTCCACACTGCAGGTCAATATTCAACTACAGTACGCCGACACAACACAGTTAAGGAAGAGCGAAGAAGAAAAGAGCGGAAAAAATAGCCAATAAAGTCAGAAAATACAAAAAAACACAGAGAACACAAATGAGGCTATTTTTTCTCAATTCACAGTTCCCAGAATGCAGCAGAAAAAAACTCTTTGGATTTCAGCATATTATAGTTTTCATCATCACACAGTTGAATCAGACACAACAGTTCCCGCCTGACGGGACATACAGGGCCTCGGTGCGCGTGACGGCTGTCCTCGCGCGCGTCACGTTCTCAACTCAGATTGGATGTTGTTGACTCACTTTTTCCCGCCTCTAAAAACATCAAAGACATGTTTTCTCTATACTCGGGTCCATCTTAGTTGACCTTCTCTCCAGCGCTACTCTGAAATGAGCTGTTTCCTTCTGTGGAGGAGAACTGTTCCCAATTAATCAGCAGAACTCCAGCAAGGATACACACATGCTCATGTTGATATTTTGTAAAGTCCGACTGAAGTGTCCCTTTACATTTTAGTGTCGACCCCTTCGGACCTCGTTTTGTCATACTGGGCCTGGTTCTATAAGTCCAAGTTTGTTTTTTCACTGGAAAATTAACCTTCCAATGATATTAAGCTCAGGTTTCTGAGATAATCTTATTCTGACTTCAACTCAAGATGGCTGCGTACACTTCCGCTAAAAGTAACGTTGTTGCACACAATCGCCTTTGCATTGTTGCATTTTTAAATAAGCCCTTAAGTATGAATTTTGTCTTAATCATATTAAAATACACGTTTTAGGCCTTTATTAAACGTAAACTAGGCTATAGCTTGAAGCCTGCTAAACGAAAATGGTAGCCTGATATTAACTTTGTGTCTCATCCGCCAATGAGTAGACTAGCACACTAGCTAAAATGATTTAACCTGCTTAAGCCAAATATTCTGTAGGATTCTATTTTCCCAACCAGTGACCAGCAATTTTGTAAATGTCCAACACGAGGTGTAGCCTACTTGGCATACATGGTCAAACACTTAACTAATAGGCTATTAGGCTAATTGACGCAATAAGAACAATAGCCTACATTTTAAGAGTTTATTAATATTCGTATTTAGGCTGCTATTGTTTTCGAATTGGGCCTATAGAATGCACAGAAGTGGTGGGCTGTAACAGGTGCAGCCTACATCATGGAAATTCCCAACTTCTGCCTGTGACGTGAACGCAGCACTATCTTTGTGACTTGGATCATCGTTTTAACAGCCCTGAGGACACGTAGCCTGCACACACACACACACACACACACACACACACACACACTCACACACACACACACACACATCAAAAGACAAACAAAATAGCAGAATATCGTCTCTGGTTGAGCTTAAATATGAATGCTGGTATTGAAGTGATTTTATTGCATGGTTCAGATCCCCTCCCCTCCCCGTGTCTCCTCTACTCGCTGTCCGACTTGCCGTCCTTGGCCGTGGTGTGGTTGTACAGTCCCTGCGCCATCAGGTGCAGCGCCAGAGAGTTTTTATTCCCAGAAGCTTTCTTGATTTTGGCCCGTTTGTTCTGAAACCAGATTTTAATCTGAGACTCGTTGAGGCCCAGTTCCCGGGCCAGGCTCTGCCTCCGCTGCTCGGTCAGGTACCGGTTGTTCTGGAACTCAGTCTTTAACCGATGGAGCTGCTCCGCGGTGAAGGCCGTCCGGGGCCGCTTGTCATCTTTACTCGGGGTCGGCGCCTTCTTTGGTTTACGTGATCTGGGCCCTTGGGTGGGGGTGGGAGTGGAGTGGAGACAAAAAAAAAAAAAGCCAGTGGTTAGGGTCAGTTATGAGCTTTCTCGTGTTTTAAAATCAGATTTAGGCCACAAGAATGGACACGGTTAATTTAAAAAAAAAAAAAAAAGTTCAGTCAAGTCAACAGAGAATGTCTCATGTTCGTTTCATAATGTAGATGTGTGTTCTTGTGGACAGACATGCTGCTTCAGGAGGAGACTTTAGACATGAAATGATTTTACTGTTGCTTCTCAGTGGGCTCTCAGGGACTCCTGGTGGTGTCTGGATCACATGACCTCCTGCCATGTCTTTGAAATACGCTGCTATAACAACCTGAAGGTAAGAGGCTACCTACTAGCTGTTTTAATAGCATTTCCAGCAACTTTTCTTAATCAGAGTTGAATTGTTGACTCATTCACATCTTTAATGATACTGGATCATGTTGTTGCACCTGTAAGCACCTGTGAGAGTTAAATATTTTTTTTTAAAAAGTGCGTGTTTTGCAAGACATCACGTCAATTTCCACAGGATATTCTGCTACAGTGATGATTTTTTTTTTTTTTTAAATACTCAGTATCTCATAACACTAATTCCCAGACACCACTTTGTATTCTAACCACAAATGCAACTAAGAACTAAACGGAAGATATTGTGTAATTGTGTAATACTGTGGAGCAGCTACCCAGCAGGCTGCACGGTGGCTGCATGTCCTACAGCTCCAGCTCTGCAGCACAAACAGTGAGGACGGGTGGAAGAGGAGGAGGAGGAGGAGAAGGAGGAGGGGGAGGGTGCAGATGGGGGGTGGGGTTAGGATAGGATGGAGGATGGGGGAGTTAGGCGCCTCTTTCCTTTTCTGTTACCATAGGAACTACATTTTTTAAAAGTAATTTCCTAAAAAAAAAAAAAAAAGGACGCGATAACCCTTTCCCCCCCTTCCATTGTAATATTTAGACGTTTCTATCATGACCAAGTCAACAGACAGATTCATATGAATGGCTGTAAACATGGATTTGAGCTTTGGTGTGCATAAACACAACAGGCCTGAATCGATTGTGCCATCCAACAGTTCCTCTATACATCAGACATGTTAGAGGAAGGATGCGGTTAGTTTGACAACAATGAACTATTTTTTGCGCATTCTAACAATTTTTTTAGAATCTTATATTATTTAATGATCTACATGGAGTTATAGTTTCATAGGTTTAGTAATGCAGGGGGAAGCTGCAGCCTCTTGACCTCTGTGAAGGCCCTTTGTGGTCATTTCCATAAACCAGGGCCTGGACCTCGATGGAAACTTTTTTTTTAGGGTTTCCTACAACAATAAAAAACAACATTTCAGACTGTTTTCTTCAAGTTGTGACCTCATCAAAACGCTTCTTCGATCGATCGCTCAAACATTTCCTCCACTTGGCTGCTTAGTTGTTGTTTTTTTTTAGCAACATTATTTTACAGTTAAATGCATTTTCCCAACAAAACAAAAAAAATCATGACAAAAGAAAAGTCCAAGTGCAGCATGCATGCGCTCACTGCACAAATAAACAGCGCTGCACAAAAACTCCACTCATTATTTGGACTAGCTACATTTTTTTTTTCCCTCCTCAATTCTGAGATAAAGCAACATTTTTCACAACAGAGCGAAGCGGTGATGAAAGAAAATCTTTGCAGTCGTCTGGATAAAGTGCTTAAAATGCTTTCATCTACACATTTTGGCAAAATATGTTTTTTTATATATATATATATTTTGTTGGCGGGCGAAAAAAAAAAAAAAAGCTTTGAAGTTGTGTTGCTCTACATTTAACATCCATTCCATCTCTAGTGGGACACACGGCCCTCACTTTTTTAGACTCCCTCCCATTGTCAAAAATATGCTAATGAAATATTAACAAAGAAGAGTGAGGAACAATGGCGTTAAACTTGGTTTTACTTCACTTCTGCACATTTTTTTAGTTTTACTTTCGACTCATCTTCATATTTCTTGCTTTATTTTCACAATACTTTTCCACCTCACCATGTCCTCCTGTCCACTTTATCCTTATTTCGACGCCAAAAAAATCAGATCAAACTGCATCCAAAGCAGCTCGTGTTACTTTCTAATTTGCATCGAAAGTAGTTTGTTTGATGTGAAATATGTTGCAGTTTATTCTAAGGATGTTACTATCATCTTTAATATTGAAAGCATGAAGTAATCCAGATAATAGTAGTTCTGATGGTGCAATAATTGGTTTGTCAATTGTTACCAAGTGATATGTTTATTAAGTAGGACTGAGGGGTTGCACAGCTCAGAGAATAAAATATTATTTCACTTTTTTTTCTGTCAAAATGTGTCTAAAGAAGTTTTGAACTTGTGAATAATGCAATCTGAGCTTTTTGGTTTCTTTGTAGCTTGTAATAAAGAGGAGACTGGCTGTTCTCTGCTCTTTCAACCCTTTCTTTCACTCTCTCTGAACAAAGCTTCGTTTTTCTTCTTTCAATTTACCCCAAAAGTAGTCGAGAAACATTTTTTTTTTTCCACCAACCTGATGACGGACGGTCTGAGTAGCGGGTACAATAAACCCAGGCCGGCCACAGCATCTGTTTAGCCGAATTGGCCGAGCCGGCCTGCGGGCTGCGGCATCGGTCCCCGGCGTCCCCCCGGCCCTTCACAGCCACATCACCGTCTATCAGCTCGGCCTTCCTGGCATCAGTGTCCGGATGCTGGTCGTCGGATGCTCCAGAGTCGTCCTCCTCCTCCTCCTCACCTCTTGCTCCTGCTCCACCCAGCTGCGGGTTGCCAGTTTTGGAAGCTCTTCTCCCTGTCAGCTCCTCTCTGCGTCCCAGAGAGTTGCCTCCTTCCCGGGTCAAAGTCCCGTCCTTTCTCTTTCGGCCGAAGTCCGGTCTTAAAATGTTGTCGATGTAAAAGTTGGTGATCCTGTGGGACTGCTGGTTTCCAGGTGGCTGGAGGAGAGGCAGGATGGCCCTGTTGGACTCCTCGCCGGAATCCTCTGCGCGCTCTGGGTCTCGGCGAGCATTTTCTTCCATAATGATGGAGCCTGATCACCCACAGCACCTCTTTCTCTGTGTCCCTCTACAAAGTAGTAATTCCAATTCCCTGATGCGTCCTGATCACTTTCTTATCAATGAATCACTGCGGGCTATTTTTTTTTATACCACCGAGCTACTGAGAAAAACTCAACTCCTTTCAGGCAGAATAGTTTAGATTGTTTTTGCTGTGAAAACGCGCCTCTGATGGTTTTGACAAAGAGAATTCATGCTTTAGTTTCTGGTATTAATCTGCTCCTCATGGCTGGACTCGCTGCTCGGAGTTCAAAGATTCTAAATATTAAAAAAAAATAAAATAAAATGTAGAATCTATTGAATTTTTTTTTCCGGATCCCTGCACACAATTATTGATGCTTCCAGCAGCACTAAACTGCCCTCATATAGAAGCCGCTCAAATACTTTCACTACGGATTTTTGGTTCTCATTTCTGATTGGTCGCGAGGCGCTGCGGTGACGTCGTACTACGGGTCTCTCAGACACGTGCCTCGGACCAATACGGCTGGAGAATCTATGTCATGTGACGTTCCCGGAATTCCCCGGAGGCGCAGATTAATCCAATCCACTCCTGCGTGCTGCATTCAGGTTACAGCGGAAATTTCTTATCATTGACCATTTAAAGGCACATATTCAGATTTGAGGCTGCCAGTGGAAAATAATGTTCAACCCATTTTCCAAGATAGTAAATAGTAGACTTATAAACCTATAAAAAAAATCCTGTTGACTTCAGTATATGAACATTATGATACAGGCTAGTCTAAGACATGGCAACAGTTATTATGATAGGACAGCCTGCCACGTATAGGCTAGATTATTTGATGGTTACTGTGTTTCTGATGCACTATGGGATGGAAATAATTACCATTATCAGCACAAGTCTACAGAATACAACAAACATATTTTAAGAGGCTAGAATAGAGCTGAACCTGTATATGATTATATCATTCACTTCATATAATAATGTCATTTCCATAATTGCTGCATTAAATCATTGGCGGCTACAGTGATAATTCATGTATGTTACTTCTAACAAATGCATGCAGACAACTGACATGTTTAAATATCTAAACTGTGAAGATGTTTTGTTCTGTTTCTTTGCCGGTCCTGAGCTGAGCTGTTCCTGCATCATGATCATGCTGATTTCACATTCAGATGAAATGGGAATAACCATTTCCCCACACTGTGAAGTGAAGTTAGTCGTATAAGCAACTATCTCAACTCTAATGCACTGTACCCATTTTCATATGGAGCCTGAATGCAGCACAGGTTACAACACAAATACAGCGGAGTAGTCAAAAAAACGTGAATTGTGTCAACAGCTGAGAGTTTTTATGTCTCCAAATGATTGAATCACACCGGGCTGTTTGTGTAAGTGTGCTGGCAGGGAGGAGACAGCATGGCTCTGGTCCTTGTACACACACAGCATGGAGAATAAAGGGCCGAGCTCACATACACACTGACTGGACTACATCTCCTGCACCTGCCTGTGCACACGGCTTCAGTCTGTTGCATGGGCTTTTTCATTTGAAATGCTCATTTAGTAAATGATTGCCTGCAAATGATTCCAGGCAAATTTGACTGCTGTTTTCCAACAATATGTGCCGGGCAGAAACCTTCCTCAGCATCAGAACAAGGGCTGAGCTCATGCAGAGTACAGAGCAGTCAGTGGGTTTGAGGGTGATGATGTTTCTTCTGATTTGGATCAACCTTTCCGACCGTTCAGCTGGCGGCGGGTGAATGTGGCCTCAGGTCAGCTGCGGAGGAAACATGATGCATAGTGTTGCTCGTGCTGCTCACATTTTTCTGCAGCCATAGTGGAGGGGCGGGCTTCCTCATGTGCACCCTCATCCCCTGAGCATGTCCACATCATCACTTCATAAAACTGTCACACTCGTTTGATGGTTGCACATTTTAGTCATTCAAAAATAAACTTGAACATAAACTACAGTGTTGAGTGTACTCTTTTTTTTTTTTTTTTTTTTACATTTTGTAATTGCTTTTTGGGATCATTTCACTGCACCATGACTTCATTGACTAGATCATTTATAATAAACCATTATAAATGACAGAACCACCAAATATTGCACTAAATTATTAATGAGTTCAGAAACAAACATTACAGTAGAGGGACATTTTAGAACAGGAGGGCATTTTTGTCAATGGAAAGATGTGAGAGAACACACACACACACACACACACACACACACACACACACACACACGATGAGATCTGATAAGATGGTTGGGTAGCTGAGAATGGAAAATGGAGTTCCTGCTCATTTCATAGAGCAGGTACAACACACACACACACACACACACACACACACACACACACACACACACACACACATCAAGCAAGACAGCAAAACTGGCCTGGTAGTGTTTGTACCTGAACGCAACTTCAGAGCCACTGCAGACTGAACAGTCGGTGACACACAGTCATGTTTGTGCATGCTGAACTGTGACACCTCTCTCTCTCTCTCTCTCTCTCTCTCTCTCTCTCTCTCTCTCTCTGTAGGCCTAACACACTATTGTGGGCCAGGTCTACTACTGTAACACACATCTGTTGCTTCTTCGCGCCATACGCAGAAAAAGGTGGACAATAACCAGTGCCCCAGTGTTATTAGTGACCAGCTTATAGACTGAGCTTTAACCCCCAAATAAAGTTCTCCAATGACTAATAAAGGTTGAATGTTTTTATTAGTGGACTGGAGAAGCGGGAGTTGTCTTTTAAAAATTCAAGTGTGTGGGATCATGAAGGAAGAGTTCAGGTTTAATCATCTGTAATAGGTTTAATAATGCGTTAATAACCTGGTTATCATGAGAATGATGGTGTCGTTAGGCTGCATTCATACCACAACACAGATTACACATAGACACAAATCTATACAGAGGAAAAACTAAATGTTGAAAAGTTTACCAATAAATCAACAAGTTATCTTTGCATGGATAAATAAAATTGTTTTCTTATTTTATATATATATTTTTTTTTTTTTATTTATTTACTTATTTATTTTTCTGAATTGAGCGCTTGGTCACACGGCTGCTGTGACACCGTGTGACCGTGTGCAGCGTGCAGTAAGCCGGCCGCAGAGCGCTCTGAGCCGCAGGAGCTCTGAGCAGGACCGGAGCAGCACACTGTTGGCGGGTGAAAACCTCATGTCTCTAAAACTTTTTTTTTTTTTTTTTTTTTCTGAAACTAAGAGAGACAGTCTGCTTCCAGCTGTACATGCTGAGGTGGAAGAAGTCCTTAAATAAAAGTGATAACAGCTCAAAGTCAAACTCAACCTGCGTCCAAACGTTGAATTTAGAATAATGAACATTGTGAAATATAGTGGAAAAAAGTGAAGTAGGGTATCATCCAGCCTGTGAAGTTGTGCTGCGTCACTGCACTTTAAGAGATGTTCTTGCTTCAGATCAGAGGATTAGCGTCTCAAACCTTCCTTGTGTTTTCTAACAGTCAGATAAAGCTGACACTGTGGACATTTTTGAGGATTGTTGGACAAGACATTCCATCTCATACAGTAGCAGTCAAAGGCCTGGACACACCTTCCCCTTTCCCTGAGAGAGAAAGAGAGTGTCCAGACTCTCTATGATGAGATGCCATCAGATAAATGCGGGTTGAGAAATATCCCCCCTTTTGAAATGTGATGCTGCTGAATTCAGCTTTAAAAGTCTCTTCACATGAAAATACCCAAACATCTTATAGATGATGACGTGGTTCAAATAAAAGTGTCTCGTTCATTACAGAAGTGGAATGATGTGAAAGAACGACGATTCTAAAAAAACAGAGGATCGTTTTAAGTGCAGTGGAAACACTGAGGCAACCTGGTCCCCCTCATATGTCAACGCAAACAAGGTATTTATCATTATACAATAATTATTAATATTATTATCGTTATATGATCTATTACAGCTCCTGGGTGTCGTGTTTTTTTATGGGTAGGAAGGTAGGAAGATGACTTCTGTTCATCATGACACATGCATAGAAACCGCCAATATGTATTCTTTGCCTGCACACGTGAGAGCAACATGAACTCGATTATTATTTGACCCCAAAAATAAAAGCTGGTCATGATAAAAAATATTGATTTGACGCAGTCTGGTATTATAGATATTAACGTCAGAGTTATGGAAATGTTGAGTTCAAATCGATTACAGCTTTATTTATATAGTTATAGTTATAGTTATTTTCTATTTGAGAATGAGACCCCCCCAAAAAAGAAGAAGGAAATAAAAACAAACAAAGGTAAAAACATAATGTAGAAGAATATAATGCAGAATAAAGCGCGTGCATCAAAACAGTCTGCAGAAGCACTTTCATAACTTCTATCAGTTTACAATGAAAATGCTTCATGAAGCTTCTGTGGACGGGTGATACAGACATGATAGAGAGATGATAGAGAGTTGATAGAGAGTGCTGCCATGTGGGCTGCAGGAATCTGTTCACTGGGCTGGTAGAGGTCGATGTGTGCATATCATCCACACTGCTGAATGGCGGGATAAAGGCCTTATTTCTGAATAACATTAATACGCTTTAAAATGATTACTCAACTCAACTGGCCTTTATTGAAATGACAGAGCAGTTTTACTCTTGTTTTCATAAATATTGTTGCTACTGTGTCATTTGATTGTGTGCCTTTATGTGAAGTATTTTTCCTATAAATTGCTGATTTTTAACTTAATTTTTTTTTTTTAACGGGTTTGCCTTAAATCTCACTCAGAATGAAATCTCTATAATAATCTCATGTATAGCAGGATATTGTTTAAGTGTGTCAGTCAGTTATTTATTTGACGCACATTGACGTCACGCTGACCAGAAGAGTTCAGGACAGTTTATAATAAAAAACTGAAGATATTTCCTCCCCTGCGTTCAATAATTAGGTGCTTGACTATTCTGCTGCGCCGTCTAATACTAAGTAAAATAATCATTCAGATGATCCAAAAAAATAAATATATAAGGTGTAAATATATTTTGGACATTAATGTGATGTGACACGTGTTTGCCGTTTCTGATCTTCTCTACTGCTGCTGCTGCTGACGGGAACGCAACCGCACGTTCAGGCGACGTATTCAGTCCTCGCGCTGTTTATCCAAAGCATCAGGTAAATATTAGATTGACGTGCATATTCTATCATAAACATGGAGTCATATAAGATGAGAGAACTCTGAAGCTCACGTGAAGGAATCAAATCAAAGCATCAAATGTTGCACACGTGCTGAATTCTGTGTGATTCCAGTTCAATGTGTGTGAGCACTTTTTTTTTTTTTTTTAAAGTGATGTAAAAAAAAAAAAAAAAATACTATAAAAATGCGACTTTTTGGAAATATGGCGTCATTCTTAATAAAATATTTGAATCATTTTTCCTCATGGTTTTACATTATAAATGTGCGGTAGCTAGCATGTTTGCCATCCTGGCATGACAACGTGTGATTTTTAGTTTCGAGTCCAAAAAAATGATTTTTGAAGTTTTGATGACCATATAAATAGTTTATATGATGTAAGAAAATAAATCTCTCATGTTAGATCATATTATAGAGAGGCGTTCTGGCTCTGGTGTCAAAGGAACATTTACACACATGGTTCCACTCTCACACTTCAGATCAGCAGCAAGCAGCAAGAACCTTTTAGGTTCTAATCTGGGCTTTTCATCTGATATAGAGATCCTTATTTTAATAAATAAATAGATTCTGATTCCACATATACCAGAGAACATGTGAGGAACCTTGTGAGTGTATAGATTGATGTATGATTATCTGAAATAACTTCCCATCAGGGAGTACAGAGGACTGATATGAGGGACGACCTGTATGAACACCTCATCATCACACTAACCAACAACAACATCTCTAATATCATTTCCATAGCTTAGGCTTTGGTGAATGTGCAGCCCTGAAGATGAGAGAGGCAGGCTTTGTGACACTCTGAATGCTGCTGTCTCCTACATTGTGTCGGTGCCCAGATGTGAGATGAGCGGGGAGACAAAGCAGAGGTCAGCCGGGACCATCAGCTTCCTGTCCGCTTTACAAAAACCTCCCTGAGGGGGAGGAGGGACGAGGGGAGCTCCGAGGTTAGGGGACACTTCCTATTCCGCTCTGTCTGCTCTGTTTACGCAGGGATGGGGGAATTAGTGCAGGGCCACACAATAAATCACACACACACACACACACACACACTCTGCCTCTAACGGGTCGGCAGTTAGGGAAATGAAAAAAAACAGGTTGAACTGTGACCTCAGGTTGGCGATGATCACAAGGCAAAGAATCGCCGAGAGAAACAGAACGCTTTTGTTTCAGGCAAACATGTACAGTGTGTGATTTGTATGCATGTTACATTCTCTGATCTCTGTAGAAGCGGCTGTCAGATATCGTCTCTCGGTTTCATATTCTTTAAGACTTACTTTGTGAAAGCTTACTGAAGCAGATCACTACCTGAGAAAAAAAAAAAATCTCTAAAACAAGTTGATTTGTGTTGCAAATATGAAATAAAGCATGACTGTAGGCATAGCCAGACGCCATGTCATCTTCCTTCCTCACAGGACTTATTAGATGGTGAGAAGCAGACCTACAATGACAAGGTTGAGAGATTTGAACATGAAGATGAGTAAAGCTTTGTATATAGTGGTAGCAGCGTTACTGCTGAGGACAGCAACAGAACGACCACAGTTATTTCTAAGAAAAGGTGTTGGAGGAAAATCACAGACTTCACTTTGGAGGTCATCATGTATGTATAGTGTTCATAGTGTTTATTATTATGAACTGCTTTTGCACGTTTGTTTCATTCTTTCTTACATGCAGATATGAGGATGCATCCATTTTTTTTTAATAAATAAACTCATGTCTTTATTATGCATTTTTATGCCCGATACTGTGGATATTTGAACAGATTGCAGATAAACATAATGTATGTTTTAACACATAGAGCTGCACTGTTTGTTTTTGTGTCTATATTTCTAATTCAATTTACTACATTTTTTTTTGCTATTATATTTTCCAAGCAGACTCTCTTGAAATCCACAGAGCAGATATGTTGGTCATCAGGTCAAAATGATGTTGATGATGCTTAAAAAAAATGGTAGAGAGACTTCACCTCAAATGTAGCAAACATGGTTGAAATGATCATTTACAACCTGTGTGGCTGCACTAAAAGAGAAATATGATGGTATTCATTTGAAAACATGAATGTCAAATATGTATCCTCTGAAATGAGTGTAAAAAGCAACATCTGTTAGGAGTGAAATGATGTGCTGACAGATAAATGTTGTCATCAGACACCTCTTACATCTACTTACAGGCCAAAGTCATTCATTTAAATAGTAGGTTTTCATTTATCTATCCTTCAGAATAAAAAATCATAACTCACATAAATTTACATTTTACAAAACTGAGTGTATCTCATAAAAATGAACTTCCGCTGTGGTTTAATGAGTTTAGTAGCATCCCTACACACTGTCACTGACTTCTTAGCTGAACCTCAGTGCTTCTTTCACCATTAAAACTCCTTCTGCATCCACAAAAAGGCCAGACCCAATGACAAAGATTATATCTCAGGATGCATGGCAAGAATGTATTCCACATGAATGACATGATATCCATATGGAGTTGTTCTCCTATCAGAGTTACAGGATAAAGAGGACAACATCATAAACTCATAGATCTTCAGCCCCAGTCCCCCCAAAAAGCCTGAATTCGAATCCTACCTGGACACACTCCTTGTCCTCCTCTCTCTCTGCTCCTCCAGCACCACTCGGTGTGTGTTTCTGTCCTGGCCTCTGACAGCATGTTCAAAAGGCCGTGAGCAGGCTTGTTGCTATCAGTTACTGCTTTAATCCTCCTGATCGTTGTGCCGTGGATAAACCCGGTGTGAAAGCAGCCTGCAGGCCAGACTGACGGGCCTCCCTGGCTCCAGCGGAGCTTGGCAGCCTGGACCGGCGCTCGGTCCTGCATGAGTTCACAGCAGTCTTGGCTGACAAAAGAAGGTTTTGCTCCATTGCTTTTTTAATTTTAAAAGGCCTCCCCTAACTTTCTCCTCTTTAGAAAAGGATGCAGCACACACAGGGGTTCTTTAGCAGGAGGCAGAGCACTGTGTTGTTTTTGAAGTTTGGGAAACGTCTGTTTGGAGAGGCCAAAGCTGAGCTGCAAACTGAACTAAATCTGTTTGCTGTTTTTAGTCCTAATGTGTCCTGAAGTAACTGGAAAAGGTTCTTTATGTCTGCAGAATCGTCTATAGAGCCATAAAGATAGAGCATTACATTAAAACATTATAGTTTCTACTTGTGTTGGGCCTCTCCAACACAATTTTGCACTTTTGTATGGAAGATGTGAAGCGACAAATGTGGTATCTAATATCATTGGATGTTATATTCCTGTTTTTACTTCATTTTATTTCTAAATGAAAGAAAAGACAACAATCATTTCTAGTATAGAGCATTAACATTAATATGAGGGTCTGTCTCATTTTATATTCATTTGTGTTGATTTGATTTGATTTTACTTTTGTTAAAGACAACTAATGGACACAACATGTCTCCTGCTGCTCTGAAAAGTCCAGATTTAAGGTGAACATAGAACTTTCCTTCTTCATCATCATCATTCTGCACATTTTAGAGTCTTGTGTGGTTTTACGGACTCCAGGGGAACTAGCAACGGCAACACCAGAGGCTACTGCAAACCTTCACAAGATATGACGTTTCCTAATGTAGAATGAACTATTGTAACTGTGATGTTTGGGGTTTAAACCTAATAATGTGCTCCTGGCTATGAAACCATGTATCCATGTGTGTCTTACTATTGTCGATCATTTTTTGTGTACGTGTGTAAATGGAGTAGTTTATGTCTGTGCTTTGTATTCATTGGGCCTTAAAGCACATGTGAAATTACTTGTGAATATGTTGTTTTCATATTTCAGTTGAAAATATGAAATATGAAACAAAATATGAAATATGCCTGTGAATTTATCACATCTGAAATGTCTGAAAATCACATGTGCATATATATATGTGAAAGCTTTACATGTGAAATGTGTTTTACATGTGATACATCCACATCCTTTATGTGTCATGTCATGTAATAATTATTATGATTTATATATGCTATTGTGTTATTTTAATAAAAAGGTGATGAAAGATGAAAAGTCTTGTATCATTTCTAGTGTTTCATCAGAAATAGCATCATTAACTAAGACATTTGTTTAATTAGTAATTATATGAATACATTTCCTGAAAAGATTTGTAATGTGACTATTTTAAAGTTATAATGAAGGACAAATCTTTCATGTATGACATTTAGCAGATAGTAAAAAAAATAAAATAAAAAAGAGAATGACTGTATGGAGTTCTAGCACTAATATGACCTTGACCTGATGCATAACGACCATCTCCTTTTACTTTCCATTATCTTCCCTCTCACCACATTCTGTCATCTTCTCACTAACCATCAAGCGAAGGCTATTATTATTCCAACAAAATATCATACTTTAAAATGGCCTAATTAAAACTGTGTTGCTTGGTCTCTTTTAATCTGATGGTGCTGATTGAATCTGGCTGGCAGTAAGTACCACTGTCTCTAACACCCTGGGGAAGTTTTCTATTAGGCAATCTCTGGCTTCTTTCTCTCCACTTTGGCTCTTGGAGGTCATTCTCTCTCTTTCAATTAACAACCTGGTATTAAAATGTACTGTTGATCCATAATGGTCTGATGACAACATTTAATCTACAGAGACCACCACTGTGCTGTCTGTCTCCTCCATGAGTGGAAACCTCTTTACATAAATATGTCTCAACATCTTGTAATCTTCTCAATTTAAAAAAAAAAAAGGCCTTTTGTAATATTTTCTACATCTTCAGTATTACAGTTTTATAACTGCTAACACACATTTCTCTCTTCAAACAGCTCTCTTAACCAAATTGCAGCTCAGCATAACATTTCATTTCACATCCAAAATGCATAAATGCAACCAAAACATGTGATCCACATTTCAGGATCAGCTCTGGCACCAGAGCACTCCCAACAACAAAACTCAACACAATGACCTCAAAAACACTAACTACATTAGGTATATGTATCACAGTTGTCTTTGAAGTGGCTTATTCATTTTACATAAACCAAGATTCCATTACAACAAACGTTATATTCTATTGTTTGGATGGTGCTATATATATATATATATTTTTTTTTTTTTTCTTAGATTTTTTTGCATTGAGTAATTACAAAATGAAAGTGGAGTAATTCCAGTAATGCAATATAAAAGTGTACATATTGACTATATGTGTATATACTATACTATATATGTATAGAATAGCTGCAGACACAGAAATATAACAGTGCTAGTCAACCCTGTCTATTGTTCTCATTAACAGCACATGCAATACACCGAAGTCTCTTTGCAGGTATGTCCACACATCCAGCATTCATTACATCCAACAGGAACATGTGATGATGTGGCAGGTGATGGTTAGGAGAAGAGTTCCTCTGTGCTGTTGTGGAACGGAGAGTGAGGTGGAAGGAACAGTGACAGCATGCTGGAACTGGAAGAGAAGCCACAGGATAACTAAATGTCCTGGATCCACCTGCACACGTCTTTCACAGAGGTCATGAAGGAATGAAATGAGACACTCAGTTCTGTATTTAACATTCACATAAATGTAGATAGATATTGCAGTCTGTCCCTAATCCCTTCACACACATCACCTGTCAATCAAACCGTGTGTACACCTCTGCCCTGGACCTTCTCTGGACTCTTTCCTTTGTTCAGCCATGGTGTTGTCTGGCTTATACACACCATATCACACCACATCTTCACTCAGCTGGAGACAGGACACTCCAGAGCTTGCGGTCATATTTTATAATTTGTGCCCTCAAATTAAAAATATCTCCTTATATTACTCCGATAATTCAAGTGCTCATTACATATTTAGTTCTCCTCATTTTGCTCCCTTGAAAAATACTTAATTAGTTCCTTCAATTACAGTTTTTTTTATCAATTGCTTAAGCACATTTTCTGAAACATAAAAGATGTGTGTTTCTTCTTGTTCCAATGCATAGCCTTCAGATGAAGGAGAAATCCCCCAAACTGAAAGAGAGACATTTTTGCCTGCAAAAGAACCGCAAACTATCATGGTCTTTGTCACCAGATGACAACCAGAGCAGGTGGCAGCACAGAATGAAGCCCACAGGACATGCAGTTACCCAGAACATCACCTCAACAGTCTACATGTTCATCACACCAGCAATAGAAAAAAAAAACATCCCGGAGATGACAAATTTGGAGGGTTTTATGTGCCACACTGCCACTGAGAGTCTTTCATCCTTCCTTAAGAATGCTATGATTTGATAAGGTGGGCGGAGCCTCTGCCAGACATTTTCAACCCTGAGCCTGAAGTAACAGTGGATCATATCTGTCATGTCAATGATTCTCACTGTCGGCTTTGTTATGTGTTGTAATGTGATTGTTTTCTATGACACTGATGCTGATTACTGATAGAAATCTCTCTCGTCAAAAAGAGAGATTACTGACCAGGTGAGGCCCAGAAAAGAGCCAGGGGATGCAGGTTGTGCTTGATGTGGCAGATGGACTGAGAGGACACAGTGTCACATATGAAGATGTCTCCATCTCTTATGAATTCAGTCAGCACAGTAGCTCCCGAAGAAGAAGATCACCATGGTCGGCACAGTCGGAAAGAACAATCCTGAGATCACCGGATCATTTGAAGATATACGTACTCATACGTTTCTTCTTCTAAGCAACAAGAAATGCATGTAATGTGGGAAAATGAATCATAGATTTGAGAATGTCACAGTCTGTAATGTAACTTTTACTACACACAACAACAATACCAGACCCATCAAAGGATATTTTATATTGTTTCACTTTTAAATTATGTATCAACACCAAATAAGACTGCAAAATATTATTGCTACTTTTTTTCTCTCCTGGTGGGAATATTCTTCTCCCTGTTATGTGTATTATTTGACTTCTTCCTGTTAACTCCCACTGTTGGCCTGTGGAAGGTGTTGTTTATAGTATATATATGAATGATGCATGGCATGTCTCCTCTGACACACACACACACACGCCCTCTCTACCCTCCTCTGCACACAGGAAGCCTATCCAGCAGATAGGTGTTGCTGGTCCCTCACCAGCGTCCAGCTCTCACTGTCACTTGTGTTCAGTGGAGTGCCAAACTGGAAGCGGCGTGGGTGATTTTTTTTTTCCCTGAAATATGAGAGAAGTAAACACATGTATAACCTTCATTTATATTTCTACAGTGAGCTCCGTCCCGTTTCAGTGGCTGTGTCCTTTGAAAGCGCTGACCTTGTGTTCAGAGGTGCATGGCGATCAAGAACAAGAGATTCACTATGATGACATCACCATTTTCCTGCACTAATCTGACAGACAGGGGACTGCCAGGCAATGGATCATTGGTTTGTGAAGATTCTATTAAGCACAAAATAGATTGCATATACTGAACCCCGTCTAGAGAAGCCTTGTTGATCTGTCCTGATGTGTTTGGTCTGGAAATGTGCTTGAATGATGGATTAATTAGAAATGTATTTGTAGAGGTGGCACCAGCTTGATGTCACTTGTGTTTTTCCATGATAGCACCATCACCAATCCCAATCCAGTGCTTCACAGGCAAACCGTGGTGCAATTGTAAAGCTGGCTTAATAAGTTGTGATATAATTTTGCCTTAACACATGATGGACAGTTGGAAAACAGTGTGGTAGGATGGTGGTAAATAAATCCATATTTAATAGTTGCATTTCTCTATCTTTAAGCTCTCCTGGCTGTCTGGAAATCTCACAAGATTGGTTGTTTAGTTCCAAGACATAGGAGAGTGTTCAGGAGCCTCATGTCTGGGGACCCCAGGTCTGTGAGCCAATAGGAAGAAGGTAGGGTCCCATGACATGAGGGGAGTCACTTCCTTTTCTGCCATAAAAGTATATAATGTTCAATTTGTTCAATTTATTTATATAGCAAATATAAATTATATCGCAAAAGTCATACCACTTTCCACATAGAGCAGATGTAGACCATTTACTCATTCATTTGCAGAGACCAACAGTTCCCTCTTGAGCAGCACTAAAGCTAACAGACTGCTTCTTTTACAGTTAATTTAGCTCCTTGTGGCTTTAGAATGAGAAGCTAACAGTATCCTCTGTGTGAAGGATCTGCTACATGTGAAATAAAAAGAGAGAAATGTTCAGGGAATTAGAAATGTATCTTTTGTCTTTTGTAAAGACGTTTGTGGCTAACATTAGCATTTTAATATTAGCAGAGTGAGGGAAAAATACGTTAGCATATAACTTTATGCTAACATTAAAGAGTCAGCTAATATGCTGTTAAAAATGAGCTTGTTATATTTGGTGGTTCTTTTGCCAACAACAGTTTTGTCACTAACAACACAAGAGCTTTGTGTTTTTTTGTTTCATTCATATGGATATGTCATATTATAAGGCTAATATAAATGTTAGCTTCTCCAATACTTGAATTTTCTGTTACATCAACCAGGTTGTAATTTCGGGGTAATTTACCACAGTGTTTATGTCACACCTCGCACATAAGAAAGCATATTTGGCATTTGTTAACCAGACAAAAATGATTATTTTACCACTAAGAGAAGTGATGCATCCCCTCACTATCTTCCCATTGGCTCACACACCTGCAGCCTCCAGATGTTAGGTCTGCAGTTGGACTCTTCTCCAGCTGTTGGCTCATCAGTGTTTCATTTTAACCTTGCCTAAATGAAACACAGCATCATATTAAACACTCATGTGATGAAAGAATATGTATTTGATAGTCTTTCTCTCAGTTGAATCCTGCTTGCCTGATTAGTGAATAAAGATTTCAACACATTCTGAGTCGCTGTGTCCTCCTCATCTCCAGTGTGGTTACTCTGTTGTTTTTCACCACTAGTGGTGCTACAGAGCCCTGCTTCTCTAAATGTCAGCTGTGCATCATGCAACTTACCTTCCCTCCAAAAGGACAGGGTTAAATTATTTAAAGTCTCTGTTAATACAGTGCTCACATACTCATTCATATGTTGAAGCCTTACTGGTCGCTGTATTAATTCTTTCTCTCCATTCTGGCTGTGAGCTGATCCCTTCCTAACCGCATTCTAAGAAATGATTGGTCCAACGCAATATGCTGAAGCCTCATATTAGTTTCAGCTGAACTTAAGAACTGTGGATTTGTTCCTGATTTTTTTGTATTTTTTGATGCACATATGTACATGTGAGTACAATATTGATCATTTTATTGTAATAAAATGTTATTGTAGTACATTTATTTGCATTTTATGTCATATTTATAGACTATTGTTACATCTCTCTAGAATAAGTCACAACAAACTCACTCACATGAAGAGAAATAAAGTGATCAAATCTACTTATGAAGACACAAGTCCTGTACCTGTGAAAGAAAACACCACATGGGTAAATGCTCCTTAATCAATGTGTTACATCATGTCAGACATGCCTAAAGAGAGATGTCTAAATCTGATAGGTGTGTGTGTGTGTGTGTGTGTGTGTGTGTGTGTGTGGTCATCAGGTGATCAGCCTGAGCATTAATGTAGCTGTCAAATGGCTCATCCAATCACCACTCCCATGGCTGTGATCAGAGGAGGGGAGGAGATAGGGATGGGGGGGAGGGGGGGGCCAAGGGTGACAGGGATAAGGTCCGAGACTAATGCCGTGCATAATGACAGGTGCTGTGTCTAAAGAGTAATGTCTACATTTCATATCTACAAGGTCAAGAGGCGATCATCTACATCATTAATGTAGCTGTCAGGAAGCTCATCCAATTACCGCTCTCAATTGGCTGCAGCTCACTTTGTCAAGGTCTTTTAGCACTGACACATCTTTGATTCACTGTGCAGTGTATGTCTCATACCTTACGTGTGTGTACGCGCTTGACAGTTTGGCTTGACACCTACTAATGAATGAAGTAATTAACTACTGCAGGAACAAATTGTAAGAGAAATGACATGTTAGAAAATCGGAAATTATACATCCTTCAGCCGAAAAGCTCGGTTCATTTTTTGTGAAGCTGTGAGATGGTTGTTGTTGCGGTAGACGGGTTGTGATTTTATTGGTGAACTGGGAACGATGACGGTGTTCTCAGCGCGTCTGCCCTGCCCTCCTCCCATGTCATATCATGTTTTTGTGCCAATGTTAAAATGTATCAAAGGATAAGTGAGAAATTGACCTGCTGGTGGAGGTAGAGGAATAGAGGATCAGTCAGCAGGAGACATCTTCAGGGGACCGTGGATATCTGTGCAGAATTCCATGGCAATCCATCCAATAGTTGATGAGATATTTCATTTTGGAGTGATGGATCAATCAACTGACAGACCGACATTATCATACTGGTGTCAATATTGTCCTCAAAAATCAGTATGGATGGGCAATAATACTGCTATAGGCCTACCGAGGACAAGACACTATGAAATTAATAGTCTGTATGTTTTGATGGATAATGTGCTATGCTGACTGTTACAGTGCTAATATTAAATGTGCTAATATTAAATGGCAATGATTACTATAATGATAAAAATTAAATGTCCTAACATTTTTACATTCTCAGCTACAACATATTTGAACAATATTTTATAACACTACATTAATACCAGCACTTTCACTCTATTTTTTTTTTTAGCAATTTCAAGTTGTTCCTATTACTACTAATATATATATATATTTCCCATTTTTTTAAATCAGTTTTTTTTTTTACTTTGCTTTAAAAAAAACAACAAACAAACAAAAAAACCCTTCAGTGACACTGCACTTCGCTAAGTGAAAGATGAACATTTGCAAAATGTTATAACTCCCGAACAATGACATACAACAGTGGATTTTTTTAAACGTGTACTTTATGGTTTTGTTTATTGTAAATGTCATGAAATAATGAAATGTCCTTATCTCACCGTCTGGTTATGACAATCTAGGTTACACGTTTAGCTGAATACATGAACCTTCATTGTATAGGGGGGCTTCATGTCCATTAGAAAAAATATAGATACATTTCCGTCTATATAAATCTGTTATATCATAACAACTGATACATTCTTATTTGTTCGAAGCAAAATTAGAAGATGCTATGCATTAAAGAGTTATAGAAGACGAAACAAACGAATAGACAATTAGTATTACATTTCAAACACCCCTCTCCATTTCAGAATGCTGTAGTCCAAGGCGCGCTCAGCGATTTGGCGCTAGAGTCTCCAGTGTACTGTAAGCTCCGAAGAGTTTTGCTGTTTTAGAGTTTGACTAGTTATAAATATATACTCATATGACATTAATGGACAATCATGTCTGAAGAGGAAAACAAGGTTTCCGATGAACTTTTTAAAGATGTCAAATTCTACGTGGTTGGGGACATTGACCAAAAGGTGAGGCTCTGATCGTTAGCTGCTTGTAGCTAGGTTTGTAGCATGCTAACTAGCTAGCACCATTGAATCTAAATGGGGTTTTTGTTGGACAAGCTAACTAGCTAGCTAACTGACTTACATGCTACGTGAGAAACAAGTGAGCTTGGGCTGTACAAGCATTACCCTGCAGCTACTTATATTATGTCTCGCAGAGTTATGTGTGAAACTGTGGTCATGAATCTCATTGACTGTTATTAAAGGTAACTGAAGCCATTGAGCTTTGCACTTTTCATGCAGCCTTTTAGTGTTCGCTATGAGTTTCCTAGTTGCACAGATGGTTAGCTGCTAGCTTACAGCCTGCGGTTTATCCTGCTAAGCTAGTGATAAAATTAAGAGTTTGATAGTTTGCTGTTTCTAAGCCTCGGCCGCGGTACTGTGACTGTGCTGTTGTGCCGTGTGATGAAACACAGAGGAGTATAAGACTACCCTGACTGTTATTTAGCATCAACCTGTGACTATCTACAACTTGCTCGATTGTGCGCCCCTCACTGCGCATGTGTCGCCGCTGTTTCGCTTGTTGGTGCTTGAGACCTGTGGCACAGTGCTGTACTTCCTGCCAAATAGTGATCCCTCGTCGCACCTCTTATTGAACTTGTTTATATTGTGCAGAGACGTTATATGAACTGATGTGTCCCAATAGGACATTTCATTTTTTACTATAGATGGAATGCTAGGTTGTTGTTAAGTGATACACCTTTTTTTTTTAGGTTATTCAGCCTGGCTGGTATCAACATGCAGTGCAGTAGTTGTTCATAGAAATAGTTCCCCAAATATGTGAAGTTACTGAACTCACTCTAACCTGAAACTCTGTTCCTCAAGTAACTGAATTCATTTTTGGATGTATGTGAAACTGGCACAGTCACACATACAGTATACTTGTCTGTCTTTTACAGGCAGTGTTAAGTCTTTTACATTTTCATCCCAACACTGATGGTATCTGATCTAAATGGCACCGCATGTCTCTATTCTTCCTGCCTCTTGTTTCATCTGCATTTGCAGAGGCACTGGACATTGCGTTCTATGAATGCCTTGCTCTGTGTAACAAATACAGGTTTTCAGACAGTTGCACTGAAGCAGTGTCAAACAGTGTGAACATCGCAGCAGTGGACTTGTGTAAAGCAGCTGCTGGATGCAGATGATCAGACTTTAGACATGACTTTGTTTTGTAATCCTGTAAAGTTTTCTTGAGTGACTGCCTTTATTTGACTGAACCACTAGACATGTCTGGGCTGCTTAGGTCAGGGCAATATGGACAAAATCAAACATCACAATATTTTTGAACCAATACCTCGATATGGATATTGTATCAGTATTGTAGGAATGATTATTGGTGCTCTCACACAATATATACACAATGAGATTTTGGATAAATAATCATCAGTATTGTTGATATCATGACTAAGTGATTAAAGACATATAATAGACGACTAGAACATTCTGGTATAATGCAGCCTTTAAAACTAGGACAAGACAACACTTATGCCCTATAACAATAATACCATATCCAAAATCTAAGATGATATCTAGTCTCATATCACACATCTCTGCCTGTGGCACCCTTCACCTTCTCTAAGCACCTGTCTGATGACTTGTTGATTTCAAACTATCGCTGTGAACGGAACAGTCAGCACTGTTGTAACATTTCAATGAATCCTCTGCTGATACTTAAGGTGGTGCAGCTGCTGAAAGCAGGAAAAGGCAAGGAGGTGTCCTACAATGCTCTGGCTACTCACATCATTGCAGAAGACGGGGACAACCCGGAGGTGGGCGAGTCTCGAGAGGTTTTTGACCTGCCTGTTGTCAAGGTAAGAGTTCTACCAGAGTATGTTCACACTTCACCCGTTTCAAGTTTCATAACTTCATCAGGCTGTTTCTTTTTTGAAACCTTTTCATTAAACTTTGCTTTTTGAGACTCACTGGAATTCCCACCAGCTTGCTTTCATTTGGAGATATTAAATGTTTTTTTTTTTTTTTTATTAACTTAAATGGAAAAAAACTAATGTGTTGATTAGGTTATGATCATTTAAATGTCATTCTATAATGATTTTTAAGCCTGAGTCTAACAGTAAGTATCACTTGAAGCTATTTGTTGACACTGTAAGAAATAAAGAAGCAAACATCAGGCATTAACTTCCACTTCTTGTGTCTTCCAGCCATCCTGGGTGATCCTCTCAGTCCGATGTGGAGACCTGTTACCGTATCCTTCCGTTGTTACAACATCCGAATATCAATGTTCAAAATTTTAGAGATCAAAGAAGGGTTTTGTTGTGTGACGTGTTTCCATAACTGATAACCCCACAGAGTGACTGGATTCTCCCCAGAGTCAGGACAGATATTCTTTGGGGTGACGGCTTGCCTTCCCAGAGTAAGTGTGTGTAATTCCTGGAATATGACGGGATTTAGAGGGATAGATTCCAGTCAGAAGAGATCAGGGACCTTCGTCAATTCTCTAGTGATTTCATAGATTGTTATAAAAACTCCAAGAATGTTGTTACGGCTTTTATGTTTTTCACCATATTTCTGATTGTCCATGTGTTTTGTTTTGTGTGCACAGCTTCCAGATGATCTCAACACATTGTGGGCTTACGTAACATTTTATGGAGGAGAATGTCAGCTTAACCTCAACAAAAAAGTCACCCATTTAGTGGTCAAAGAGCCAAAGGGGGTAAGTGGATGATCTGTGTGAAGTCATAATAAGCCTCTTTCACACATAGTTCCCCGTAAATTACTGGGATAACCTTTCACTGTTCACACATTCAGCTATTCTGGAGAACTTGTGTCTTGCACCTTTTCACACATGCCACGGATACGCTGGGATAGCATGTTAATCTGCAGGAGTGAAGAGTGAATTTTAAATCCTTCATTACAGTTTGCTGTCCCTTCTCCATGAATCTGACTCCCTGCATTGCTGTTTTCTATATGCTTGCTCACTAAGACTAATCTGCACTCCAAGAGTGTATTTAACATTATGGATTTGATATAAAAGATGAGATAATAATGTTTAACAGAACATGATGCTGTGTTGTTGTTACACAAAGGCACAGACACACAGGCTTTTAAAAGGGAGCCGCTGCTTTTGTGTTGTTATAAGCAATATTGTTCAAGTTACCCAAATGAACATTTACAAAAGAGTGTGGACATTTTATTTACAATCTTCAAACATTAAAAAAATAGCACAGTCCCGTGATTGCTTTGCTCGCTTCATGTGAAAGCGTCTTTCATCAGATGAATGCGACCTTTTACGTGCCCTTAGCTGCAGTAACACAAGGGCACAACAACACAACACAACACAGCCATACTGGCATTTTCCCAGAAATGTTAGTAGGTCTTGAGGTGGGAAATTGGTGGTACAGATTTCCCTGAATATTGATCCTGCTCCCATTCACACATGATCCCATGCTGGGATAGAGTGCATGTGTGAAAGGGGTGAATTTCTGTTTTGTAATTACTGGTGTTTAGCATCAAACTCATCTCATGTTACAGGGCTCAAAATGAACTTTTTGGCGCACTTGTCAATCAGACAAGTACATTTACTTTTCACTTGTCCAGGTAAAAATGAATATACACTGTGTTGAGCCCTGTTAGCTGAGATTTCTCTCACTCTGTGTAAAATCTTATTTCATTGGTGCAGCTATGTACCAAGTGAACAGTCTTCATCCAAGTCATTTTAGCTTCGTTTTCATGTCTCTGTGCTGGTGACAGCCCTGGCCTGAGCCGTTATGTTTTCACATATTTTCATGAAGTGATGTCTCAGGAATGCCTTAAGGCACAAACGTCCATGCGGACTCCAGGATGAACTGATTTATTATTTGATGGTTAAAGGTCAAGGTCAGTGTGACCTCACAAAACACATTTTTTTGGTCATGACTCAAGAATTCATACACTAATTATGACAAAGTTTTACACAAATGTTTAACATATGGATCAAATGATGGATTTGATGAGATTTTATATCCAAAAGGTCAAAGTTCAACTTCACTGTAATCATCATATTCTGCAAAAACACTTTTCTGGTCATTATTCAACATTATAAGTGATGAACAGAAGGGAAGATTGTGACCATATTTCACATCTGGTGGAGACTGAACTGGTGATACAGATCTTTGTGTTGAAGATGTGTGTGAAGCATCCATGTTTTACAATTCCTAGCTTCTTTGCAGCAACATCCATATTTGACATATTAAAATATATAATAAATATATATATATATAACATAAAATATACTTTTTAGTCTTCAATACAAATATTATATGAGTCCAGACAGATGTGGATGTAAACTACAAGTTGACTGGTTGGCAGAGGCACACAACTGCAAGGTGCTATTTCTCTATTGTTTTTGTTTTTAGCTCAGAGACACTGGATGCAGCTTTTCATTTCTGTAGAAGCAGACTTGTAGAACCAGTGTCAATGAATGAGATGAATGGTTGTCCTCAGCAGCATACCTGGATATGTTGAGCATATGGCTGTACATTGCATATTGACAGACAGTCTTGTTCTTTATGGGCTCTTCTGATCATACATTTTGTTTTTCCTCTAGGCCAAGTTTGAATGTGCCCTCAAACACCCAGGCATCAAGATCATCACCCCAGACTGGATAACTGACTCTGTTAAAGGTAATGTTAGTGCTGCTTTAATGAAACTGCTGCTAATAAAGTTAGATTAGATGAGACTAGGTAATACTCACTCACTTCTTTCAACTACTGAACACAATGCCATCTGTGTGGTGCTGACCAGGGCTGTTCCAATAAATACTGCACTATAGACATGTCAAACCACTGCACTATATTCATGTTTTTCCTTTTTTTTTCTTCTTATGAGGCTAGGCCCTTCTTGTTTTACACTTCAGTGTGGGTGTAGGTTATTGAGTTTTCGAGCACCCCAGAAATGGAGGAGACACTATAGAGCTGATGTGTCACACTCAAGTCCATTCATGATACCAATCACAATACTTACTCATTTGAACATAGGTACAGGTTTGACTTCCTGTTGGGCAAAAAAATATATATATATATATTGTGTTGAGAATGATGAGAGCAATAAATCAACTGAATTTCATGCACATCAAAGACACTTTGTTCCGAAATGGTCCTGCAAATGTTCACTAGGTGTAACATGTGTGCCAGTATTGGTGTATTTTTGAGTATCTTTTCTTCCCTTCATTCAGAATCAGACTCTGCTTCATAGAAGCCTATATACTGTCCCACAGCTGCAGACCTTACTCCAGGTAAAGATGGGGCATAAGGTGAACTGGCATTATTATTCTGGCATTGGCTGGGGGTGAAATTGGGGGCCACACCTCCAGCCAATCAGAAGTAGGTGGTCATTAATGATGCAGATTTAAATAGCTTCCAGCCTGCTGGAGGACAGAGGGGAATCTTAACAGTCTTACAGAGGATTAACATCTTTGAATAGACTTCAAATAGACTCAGTATTGATAAAAATGAGTGAAAAAGGTCCATAATAGCAGAGCTTAAAGAACTACATTAGGCAACATCATCAGTGGTGTTGGAGTGAGATCTAATTGGGGCCTCTAATGTGGATAATCTAGTCATAGTTATTATCCCTGACTTCTTTTTTTTTTTTTTCACCCTTTGAAAGACAAGAGCAGGAAGGATGAGGCTCTCTATCACCCTCGACTCACCTACGTGGAGCCTGAGGAAGAGGAGGAGAGCGAAGCAGAGTCATATGACCAGCACTCCCATTCAGACGGAAGCTACAGCCCGCGGCGTTCCCGCATGTCCAGCGGGGGCTCGTCCGGCGAGGAGTCCAGTCCCCGCAGACGACCGGGACCCAAAAAGCTGAACTCCATCTCCCCGTCGTCCCCTCGTAAGCCTGAGCGCCGCAGCGAGCGAATGTTCGACGACTCCGATGACGACTCCTCCACAGAGAAGGAGGGCACCAACCTTAACTGGACACCGGCAGAAGTCGTCACACCGACCCCTCCCATCGCGTCGGGCACAGCCAGGCGGCGGGGCGGGCCACCCGGCAGCAAAGACCCGGTTTCATCTACAGGCAGCGGACTGATCAACCTGTGTGCCACTGTTCCTCCGGTGCCCGGTGGTGGAGGAGCCATGCCGGCAGAGGCCCGCTCAGCTTCTGCTGCCATCACTCACACAACACAGCAAGGTCAGTATGTTCAGAGTTAATAACCCTCCTCCACAAGGCTGCACAGGTTTCTATCTCCAATTAACCTACACTCTAGAGCCACTATAGTGTGGTAGCAGCGATCTCACTGGTTGAAGATGGGTGGAGGTGGAATGATAGAGTCACAGTCTGGGTTTTGTGATGAGTGTCTGATGAAATGTAGCGCTATGATAGAAAAAAAGTAGGGAAGTGTCATCTTCTTGAAGAATGCAGTAAAACTCGGCTTAACTTTATCCAAAATGATGCTGACTATGTCGGCCAGTGTATTCTGAATTTATGCTGTATTCTCATTGGTTGCTCTGTAGATGTGGGATGTAGCAGCAGGCACATTGTGAGGATGTGGTCCTAAATTTGTGATTGTCAGAATTTGGACACAAGCTGTGGACATGTGTCACTGTGCAGTGTAAGAATGAAAAGATCACAAAGTGTATGGAAACCTGAAGCAGGACAAATCCAGATCAAATAGTAGTAGATCATAACATTGATAAGTGCTTTTCAACCTTTATGTTGTTCATTTAGAGATTTCTTTCATAAGAATATTTTCAGGTTAATGTTAAGCTTTTCTTACTGATGTCCTGAGAGCTGATGCAGGGCGAGGTCATGTAAGGAGCTGACCCCCAACCGCCATGACTGGATGCATTAGTCAAGAAGCCCCTGAGTCCACGTGCATTTGTTAATCGAATCACTGTAAACAGCGACTCTGACATCGATTTATTGATTGAGTCTCACAAGTAAAACATGAGATTGTACTGTAATTGGACACAGTATCATATTTCTCCTAATTGTTGGGAGGCTGTATTTGAAGAAAGACACATCAGTAATAGTGTCTAGTCAATGCATCAGTCTGAAGTAGCAAGTCCGAATCATGCTGAGTCATTTCCTCTGATTGTATTAGACTTAAGACTCATTTATAGCAATGTTGGACTTTTCTGACTTAATTGAAGTTTGTGGATGATTGCTGCATGTTTAGATCCTGTAGGAAGATGGCACATCTTTAGGAAATGTTTTTATTTTTATATGCACTTAATCTTACTGTGAATAGTTGGATCATATGAAGTGGACTGTAACCACATCATGTTAATTGTTTGTGTTTTTAGGTGTATCAGTTCAAGAGGGCATCCCTGGCTGGAGCCAGGCTGCTAGAACCCTCCGCAACATCACCAACAACTCTGACATGCAGCCAGCCAATCGACCTGCCAACGTAGCACATGTAAGAAAGTTCTAATAATGCATTTCCATATTTGGCAATTTGACCTGTAGAAGAGCAGGGCCTGGTAGTCATGGTAACCACTGTAAAATGATTGAAAGTGGAATAGTTTGACATTTGACCTTATTGTTCTTTATCCTCCTCTGTCACAGATCATCCAGAATTTGACAGCCAATCAGACAAAGCCATTGGAGCAGCAGACCAATCAGAGCCATACTCAAACCCCCAACAGCACCAATCCTCTGATGTTCAATCAGTCTAAACTGGCAGGGCAGCCCCTCACAGCAGAGCAGCAGCAACAGTTACTGCAACAGCAGCAACAGTCACACCAGGCTGCCCAGCAACAACACCAACAGTTACCACAGCAGCCACAACATCCCATGATGCACCTGCAGCAGCAGCAGCAGCATCAGATGATGCAGTTACATCACCAACAGCAACAACATCAACAGCAACAGTCACAGGTTGCACAACAACAAGCGTTCCCACAGTTGCCCCAGCAGCAGCAGCAATTCCTGCAACAACAGCAGCAGCAAATGCACCAACAGCAGATGTTTTCACAGCAGCAGCAGCAACAACAACAACAACAACAGCAACAACAGCAGCAGCAGCATGTGTTCTCCCAGCAGCAGCTGCGACCCCAGCAGCAGCTCCTACGGCCCGGTCTGCAGCAGCTGCAGCAGCAACAGGTTCTGCAGCAACAGCTCCAGCAGTTCCAACAGCAGCAGCGCATGCAGATGTTACAGCAACAGCAGCAACAACAACAAAATCAGCAGCAGTTACACCAACAGCATCTGCAGCAGCAGCAGCAGCAGCAGCAGCATTTCTTACAACAGCAGCAACACATGCAGCAGATGCAGCAGCAACAACACCTGCAGAATCAGCAGCAGCAGCAGCAGGCTCTGCAGCATCAGAACCAGCAGGCCATGCAGCAGCAGCAGCAGCAACATCAGCAGCAGCAGCAGCAGCAGCAGCAGACCACGCTGCCACCTCAGCTCCAGCAGCCTCCTCAGATCTCCCAGCTGTTCGGACATGAGCCAGGACAAGAGAGTGAGTAGAAGAGTCAGCAGGGAAGGTTGTCATGGTCACTCTAGGACTGTGGATTCAGAAAAAAGAAAAGAAACTCCAACTTTATTTTACAAGAGAAAGGGAGATAGAGGGATATAAGGGTGCACCTGGTGGGGGGTCTAAACTGCCAAGGTGTCTAAACTGTCAAAGAGTTGACTCTGAGGCAGGTTGTGTCATCATTTTACCAAAGGTTTGAACTTGTATGCACTCCAGAGAGCATTAGCTTTGGGCAAAACATTTTCTTGGTTGTAATAAATGCTTGTGTTGTGTTGATGAAGTTAAACCTCTCCAGTGTGGGATTTGTCCTCTGCCATAGATCCCATTTGATCATTTTCATTTTAAACCTTCATTTTGATTGATTTTCATTGATTTCAAACTCAGTCGAAGGTGCATCTCCTTTTCAGTTGGTCTTCAAACTTCTCTCTGTTGTAATCCTCAGTTCCACAAGACGGCTTCCTGCTGGGCTGTGTGTTTGCTGTCGCTGACTACCCAGAACAGATGGCTGACAAACAACTGCTGGCCACATGGAAGCGGGTAAGACGGTCACTCAGTCCAAGCAACAAAGATCCATGATTAATAGCTTCTGTTGTGAGTGGATCATTACGTATTACCACATGTATTCAGAAGAAGATGCAGAAATAGCACTTAGCATCAAAGACGGAAGCAAAGTGGTAAATGATGTTGTGGATCCTGCAGGTCATTCAGGCCTGTGGAGGTGCGGTTGACCCTGCCCTGACCAGCCGCTGCACACACCTGCTCTGTGAGAGTCAGGTCAGCAACATGTATGTACAGGTAAGCATGTGTGCCATCACAACATACACTGCTGTAGTAAATATGGAGTCAGGCATCATACAGAGGTAATCCCTCTCAATCATCACTTACGACCCACTAGAAGTGTGTGATGGTGTGCTGCTAAACACATATCATGTGTTGGTGTTTTCTCTCCCAGGCCCTCAGAGAAGGGAAACGCTGTGTGACAGCTCACTGGCTCAACACCGTGCTGAAGAGGAAGAGGATGGTTCCTCCTCATCGAACGTTACATCTGCCCTTCGCCTTCCCTCCTGGAGCCAAACCTTGCTCACAACATGTAGGTCCAACTAGCACAAACACCGTGAACCAGCATTTCCGTTCATATGACAATGGAAAGGTGTCCGAACAGAAGCAGTGATGAAGCCCAACACTCACTGACAGTGTTACTGTTATATTATGTGTCATTGATGGAGCAGTGTCTTGTCTGTGTTTCTGAGTGTGTCTTGTCTTCTTCTTGAACTCAGATTATATCAGTGACTGGCTTTGTGGATGCTGACAGGGATGACCTGAAGTTGATGGCCTACCTGGCTGGTGCCAGATACACTGGATATCTGTGTCGCAGCAACACTGTCCTCATCTGTAAAGAGTAAGAAAGAGCTCAGCCACTGATGAACACCGTCAGGCTGCTGGCAGGACATTTACTTTGACATCACATATTAGATATTAACATTACATACCCTTCTTTCATTTACTGTATAGTTGCTTGGAAACTGAGATGAGGGGGACGAGGTCTTGAGAATTCAAATGAAATACCTTAGAATGTATTTAGAAGGATTCAATATAGTCTGAAATATTCTCTGTTGTATGTAATGTTAGTTTGTGATTATGGGCTGTCAGGAGATCTCCACATAAACTACCAGCCACACTAGTGTGACAGTGGATTGTGCTGCAGGAAGCTGCACCATCAGACCTGCAGCAAACACTGTTGTCACTGCTGCTAGCAACAGAAGCTAGGTAGCTCATGCACTCACTCTGTGGTGCCTGCAGGACCAGATATAGTTTTGGTTGATGTGCTTGTCTCACTGATTTCCATCTAGACCCAGCGGGCTGAAGTATGAGAAGGCCAAGGAGTGGAAGATCCCGTGTGTGAACGCCCAGTGGCTGTGTGATATACTGCTGGGCAACTTTGAAGCACTGAGACAGATTCAGCACAGTAGATACTGCATCTATACTCACCCTGAACCACTGGTGCCTAACCCACAGCTGGTCCAGAACCTGCTGGGTATGTACAGCTTCATCTCATTAAAACAACACTAATCACTTGTTGGATAGTAGCTTTTATTACACACTCTCTCTGCTCTTATCTTTCATAATCGCACAGCCTGTTGTGAGAAAGTCTTGTAGGTTTTGATGGTGTATATACACTGTCTGTCTGTCTGCGAGACCTCCAGCTTGAAGTTCTATTTAAAGAATATTTCAATATTCATTTATTTAGTAACATTATATTAACATGATTGAACATGTGCACATGTCCTGACTGTGGCTTCTGTACTTGTTGGCAGCTGCTTGGAGAGCACCGATCAAAGTATCTCCAGAGGCTTTAGCGGTGAGTATGTCACAGCTTATTGATACCACTACTCTTATTGATACTCTTTAACCATACTGTTAGCACTTCTTCTTTACTCAAGAATTGCTTTTTTAAAAAGTATATTATTCAGAAGAGGATTAGAAATGATTTCTATTTTAAATCAAATAAAAGTTGATATTGTTTTGGGAGCAGCAAGCAGTAATGTTTACTTGAGAAAGTCAGTAAGATCTTTTTGCTTTGGGCTGTCTCAGCTTGTAGCTTAGTTTACAAGACCTTTATAAACTAAGCTAAACAGTTCCATACACACAGAGTTCCTTTTAGTTTGTTCCTAACAATTCACTATGAGCCTAAGCAGTGTGCTGTAGGTGTGTAAATATCACTCTACTTTATGTTAATGCTTGTTGATCAATGACTTATTGGCTTTTTATTGCACTCACGGTAATGAGCATAGCTGTCAGAGAGAAGAGCTGTGTGACTGTAATCTTCACCTTAATCATATATAATCAGTGCCATTTCAATTCAACAAGAAAGACAATTTTGTACACAACACATTTACTATATATACAGTGGTGGAATGTGTGGAATACTTAGATACTAGATCTATGTGTATATTGTCCTTCTCATAGACACTAGATGACATAGTTTGAGGTGCAGCTGCTGTGTGGGCTCATGGGTGGTTTTCTCTCTCTCTCTCTCTCTCTCTCTCTCTCTCTCTCTCTCTCTCTCTCTCTCTCTCTCTCTCTCTCTCTCTCTCTCTCTGTGGTTGCTTGTGTTGTTTTAGAGTCTGCAGCTGCTCCAGAAGCAGAAGCTGACTGACTCCACTAACCAGCCCGCTAACAAGAAGGCCAGGTGAGTATAGAGCTAGATACAGGAGCCAGGTCTGCTCTCCATATTTTTCTAGGATGATGATGATGATGATGTGGGGTTTGTGTGTGTGCAGACTGGAGGAGATCCAGTCTCCCAGTAAGAAGCTTCCTCCAGAGTCCACTCCTCGAGTCATGTTCACAGGGTTTGAACCCACACAAGTCCAGCTGTACACAAAGGTAAAGTCAGTGTGCTTCATCAGGTCTTCAGGTGGAATTAGAAAAAACATTTTCCAAGGTCACTCGTTTCTGGACTCTTTTTCTATCAAACGTGAATCAGGATGACTAGCTCAAACTGTGTTGAACTGCATGTGATTGGTCAGAGGTCCAAGCTTTTCTCCTCATAAAATAACAGCAGCTTCTCCACTGTCGCCTGTCTTCCAGAGGTTACATGCTTTAGGTGGTGAGATAGCAGACGGGAGTCAGAAAGTCACTCACCTGGTAGCCAGTAAGGTGACCCGCACTGTCAAGTTCCTCACCGCCATGTCTGTGGTCAAACACATCGTCACCCCGGACTGGCTGGAAGAGAGCTGGAGGAGCCAGAAGTTTGTGGGTAAGATGTGTGTTTTTATTTTTAGCATTTCTAAACTTTCAGATAGTTGAGACTCTTCTTCTTCTTCTCCTCCTCCTCCTCCTGTGTGTTGAGACCTGTTGTACTGAAAAGAGCAAGATGTAAAAAATAAAATGAAATTAAATATGTAGTTTAAAACTTAGACTTGACCTCTTTCAGTTGGCCTTTTCATAAAACTGTGTGTGTGTCTGTGTGTGTGTGTGTGTGTGTGTGTGTGTGTGTGTCTGTGTCTGTGTCTGTGTGTGTCTGTGTGCGTGCGTGTATCAGATGAGCAGAGCCACATTCTGAGGGATGCAGAAGCTGAGGTGTTGTTTACTTTCAGTCTGGAGGAGTCACTAAAGAGAGCCCACAGTGCACCGCTCTTCAAGGTAAGACACACACACACACACACACACACACACACACACACACACACACACACAGAGGAAGTGATATTGGAACACTCCCATCAGAGTTACAAATGCATAGCAAACATTTCCTGCTGATGAGAATGAATAGATATCATCTGGCTCCCTCACTGTGGGGACTGACTGTTTGCATCTGTGTGTGTGGTGTGTGTTGTGTGTGTGTGTGTGTGTGTGTGTGTGTGTGTGAACAGGGGAAGTATTTCTACCTCACCCCTGGGATCTGCCCCAGCCTCAGCACCATGAAGTCCATCCTTGAGAGCGCTGGAGGGAAGCTGCTGGCCAAACAGCCGTCCTACAGGAAGATCATGGAGCACAAACAGAACAAGGTGAGAGAGAGAGGAGCAGCTCTGGAGACACTGCATATCACACTCTTTACACACACACACAGCTGACATTCATATACTGGTCTTCTTCCAGTAATGGAAGCAGTTTAGTAGCTGTCTGTCTCTCTGCTGCCTGTTCTTAGACAGAGCACAGAAGTAGTGACACAGTGACTATAAACGACAGCACAATGCAGTGAATGGAAGCACATGGATGAGCACTTGTTTAATGTGTGCTCAGTGTGAGAGTCTCTGCTCTCTATGGTTGAGTGTGGGCGGGGACAATGGGGTGACAGACAGCGGGGTGGTAGGGTGGTGCATGGAATCAAAGAAATCAAAATGTGCTATACGTGGATAGGTATCATTATCAGGATATGTAATGACCTATATCAGAGTATGAGGTTTGGGCCCTATTAATATTGATCTATATATAGCACACTGCAGCACTGGTGGGCAAAATACACAGATGGACTGTAAGTGTCACTAGAGTAGCAGTGTAGAAAACACTGAGCTGCTGATCTTCACTCTCACCACTTTAATGACACATGTCACAGTGTCAGCTCATAGTAGTCATTACTGTGAACATGACTGTTGTTGGTTTGTGTGTCTGGAGCTTCATTCTCAGCTTCACATTCTTCAGTTCAACTTTCATTCATATCACATCAATCATTTAAGCTGATCACTTTGTTTGTTTGGATCAAGTAGTTCATGGTAAACGTGCCAAAGTCAGTCAGTCAACATACATGATGTGTGTCCTCTGCTGCTATTTAAAAGCAGATTCCTCATGTTAAAGTGTCGGCTAGGATGAGGTGGGAAAACTGCTCTGGTCCTGATCCTTAGGACTGGCTCATCTCACTACATCTCTGATCAGTACATAGACAAAGTGTCAGAAACATGCTTACATCCATTCAGAATCACACATCAGCTTTACATGAAGATAGAAAAAGCTGATTCTGACCAGTGTCTATATTCCTGTATGTATCTGATGAGCAGAACCAAACCAACAATGAACTCATCCTACTTACAGCTACCGTGTGTGTATGCAGAGGCTGCTATATATGTGTATATATAGATATATATATGTTATTCCTCTGTGCTGTAGACCTCAGCTGTTGTCCAAAACACATTCATGAGTCACATGCAGCTCTGTGTTTACTGCTTCACTGTCACAAACTCAGACTTGAAATAACTTTAGCATAAAGTCAAGAGGTTGTGATATGTAGCTCTGTAAAGGGAAGCACGTTCCTGCACATGCTCAGTGGTGTCTGCCACACACACAACTACTCTCCAGAGACTGAAAACATGATGATGCTGTTTTTTGTCTTTGGAGCTGTTTCTAAACAAACTACTGTGACCAAACTCTTCATGATGAAGGATCATGTGACCCCAGAGCAGCACTGTGACTCGCTGATGGGTTTCTAGTTTTGGACAACAATGGAGGAATAACATAGACAGACTTGATACACACACAATACTTCCTGTCTAAACATGAGATTTGTTGACAATAAGACAAGATAAAATTCATTCATACAACTTATTCAAGCCACTGATAATAAATCAGACATGCAGTAAATCCATCAAACAGGCTGCAGCTGTTCTTCCATACAGACAATATAAAGCACCAGCACACACTAAACAACCTGCTGTCATATGACAACAGTCTGGCAACAGTCTGGCAACAGTCTGACAACAGTCTGGCAACAGTCTGACAACAGTCTGGCAACAGTCTGACAACAGTCTGGCAACAGTCTGACTGTATTGATTGACTAAGTCTGAACTACATGTTGTTTTGTTGCAGAACCTTCCAGAGATCATCTTAATTTCCTGTGACAACGATCTACACCTGTGTAGAGAATATTTCCTGAAGAACATTGGTAAGATACACACACACACACACACACACACACACACACACACACACAGTCTTGTCATGTGTTCTCAGGCATTTATTATTCAAAGCTTTTAGAAAGAGTGAAGAACTTTGATGAGAGTGTCAAATGTTGTGTGTGTGTGTGTCATTCAGATGTCCACAACGCTGAGTTCATCCTGACTGGAGTTCTCACCCAGAAGCTGGATTACGACTCATATCCTTTTTATAGAAACACAGAGAAATCCAAGTGATGGACGTCCTGCCTGCTTTCAGACACATGTAAGACAACATGAGTCACACAAGTAAGTAAGTAAGTCAGTACATGAAAAGAACAATGTATTGAACGTTCTGTGTGACAGTGAAGTAATCTGACCTTACATTTTAATACATCTGTTTCTATCACTTCATAAGTAGACAGAATACATGATGATACTCATCACAAACAATAAGAATGTGGTGTTGAAACATAATCATGTCAATGTCTCTTCATTCCAATTGGCTCTCTGGATGACTTTAGCACAGTCAACTGTAGTACTCTTCTCTGATGGCCAAAGTAAGCACATGTATGTACACATGCACATGTCATTATCATTTCTTCATTACAAATTTAATGGTATGATTTTTTAAAATGATACAAATTTTTATTTGTATTTTGACAATTTCATAATTTTTCAATTCAATTCAATTTCATCAGCTACTTGATGAAAGTGAACATTAATCCTTTTAAACTTCTAGTCTAGAAAAGAAAGTGTCAGTGCTGTCTGAACAAACAGGAGTCACATGGTGCCATTAAAATCCAGTGTTTGACTCCCAGGTGATGGGTGAGAGGTCATCTGTCAGCCGCATGCCGCTGCAGCACAAGACACACACTATGTGGAAAGTAAACAGAAACTATGGAAATGAAAGGAAATAGAAAAGCTGTAGATGATACACAATACCTTTTAGATGAAAAGCTGCTCTAGGCCATGTTGTCTTGTAGGTTTTATGGTCATAGATGCACTCATATGTTGCCAATCAGGGAAATCCATTATTTACTCAAGCTGGTTTCATGTTTCTACAAACTGATTTTGAAAGCAAAAAAATGAAGATAGCAGTTAAAGTATGTGGAAGGCAGGAAAACACTGATATGTGGTGTGAAAACAGTCCGTTTCCTTAACAGTCACACATATAAATTCACTTGATGATGATGATGATGATGATGATGAAGAAGCAATGATGACATGAAGAGGAAGAGGAGCAGGAGGAACAAATCAGGAAGAGCAAACCTGTGTACAGTCACAACCACACTGACTTTTCTATGTTTTTATTCCTGTGCATAGATGATCCAGTCTTTTGTAGCTTTTTTGTTACATGTTTGAGAATAAATAAATAAATAAATGGATGTTATTTTTGTGAAATGAATGTTTAAATTATGGCTGATTTTAACCTTTTTTCCTCTTGTTAAAATAGAATGTGTAAAGGCCTCAGCTTGAGCACACTTTGCTTTTTGGAATAAAAACTGTAAATGTATGTGTGCAGATGTCTCTTGGCTTTGTTCGCTCTCGGATAATGTTAAAGGTTAAAAACGTTCTCTGCCACCAGAAGGACCAACCAGAATTATTAGCATCATGTCAGAAACTTTCTCTAAATCACTGAACAGAGATTTGGGGATTCAGTAGCTGATTTGCAGGTCAAATGACTCATACTGATGCTTCAAAAAAAAAAAAAAAAACACAAGCAGCCAAAATGAAATAGTGTTCAGAACAAAAGCTCTGTCTCTCCTTGTTCTCACTTTTAAGGTTTTTGAAAGCTTTCTTGAAGGTATTCCTCCCAGGTTTGAGCTGATAATTCCTGATAGATTTGATTTAATTAACTGTTAATGAGGGTCTGGGGTAGTTACTGGTGAAGTTCTAATTGCTGGCTGTCAGACAGATAGCCTGGGGTCATGTGTGGGTAGGTGGTGGTGGGGGGGGATTGCTGGGTGGGAGTGGGGCGTGCAGCGGCGCCTGCGGTGCTGCCCTCAAAACTATAGCAGACTGAATTAGACACAGCCTGAGCCAAGGTCATGTGCTACATATTCCTGTCTGCCGCCAGCCATCCGCCTCATGTATTTATGAACATGAGACAGTCAAGTGTTCATCTGAAGGTTTCATGGAACTCCTATAAAGCAAGAGAGTGACTTGAGAACCCTGTGTGGTAGCTGCTTGACACGTCGGAGTTGAATGTAAATGAAAGACTAGAGGAAAGTTTTATCTGCTCACCTTGAAATCTCAGATGGAGGCTGTTGTCAATCGCGAATGTGACTGAAATAATACCGTGATTTTACAAATAGAAGTTTGATCTGTTGGTTTGTCAAAGCAGGAGCTTTATGAAGTGCTTGGTGTCTCAGCCATCTGCAGGGAGGATGATGATGAGGTGAAGATAACAGAAAGGTCACACAAGTAGCAAAACAGTAGAGTTGCCTTCCACAAATGTTCTCTCACATTCATCTTTTTATCAGCAATACAACCATGAAGTCAATAACTACACCAGTCAGACCTGGGAGTCCCATCCACACACAGTCTAATAGTGACCATAGCAACAATACAAAGAGGTAAAGATCATCCCTCAAATTCGAAGACATATAAAATCACATGAAAATCAAATTGGTCATAATATGATGAATAATAAAAGTCTTCATTGATGACTGATCAACCTGATCCATTGGATTTGATCATGTAAAATAAAAAAAATCTCAACAATCACCAAGTTTTTACCAGAAGAGATGATCATTCATGAAATATTCAGTGTGATGATGTATGCAGAGACTCTGGCGCTGTTAGACTCGTCAGTACAAGAGAAGAAAAGCAATCACTCTTACAGGCAACACACTTACAGAACTTCATCCAAAAGGAAGCAAAAGAAAGGTGAAAATGAATAACTACAAGCTGGTGGCCACTCAAAAGCTACTCTACACAGGATGAGGAAGACATATAAATTTTATGAATAAAAGAGTATACTTTATCTGATCATTTACATATATAGAGAGCTGTTTTTCTATATAAAACAGATATCCAGCAGTGGCACAGGGTTGATGAGTAATTGGTATCAGAAAAACACATATTCTGACAGCCTAAAAGACGAATATTGTGCGACTACGAGGTTGGCAGTTTTTCGTTTTGAGTGAAATAAAAAAATACATCTCACAGAAAACGCCTCAGATTTGAGAAAAGTCTGAAAATTTAAATACAATTTTGTGCAAATTAAATATATTTTTTAAATGATTTTTAAAAAAAAATCTTTTTAATCATCTTACATCATTTGGGGCCCCGACCTTTAGGCTGGGAGCCACAGTATTACACCACTGGTCTATTGCAAAATCCACACAAATCAAGCCTGACTGATTAGAAACCTATGCGTATGTTAGTCAGATGAATTGTTCCAGTGTAACAATGAATGACATCTGCTGACAGAATGATGAAGTGAAGAACAGTAAGCAGGTGCCTGCAGCCCATTTCATAAAAGGAGCCTCTAAAGATGCCAAAAGATCCATTTATGTCATCTGGAAACATTTGACAAAATGTGAATATTTCAGCCTCTTCTTTTTTTTTTATAATCTGACTTTGTCTAGTACAATGTCTTTGTGCTCTGACAGTATATATATAAATATATATCATCTTAACTTACTCAGAATTTACTACTTAAGATACTTGACACTCTAGAATTAGACATCAAAAAGCAGCTGATGCCCAGACGTTCAGATGCCCATCTGCTGATAATGACATCATCAGATGAATGAAGAAATCCACACAAGCAAGAACATCTCACACACATTGAACACACACACACACACACACACAATTTGGGCAACCCTAATTAATTCCAATTAGAAATGCAAATAAGGAGCCACATCTTTGATTAAGCAGCAGTCAAGTTCCTTGTTGGTTTGTGATGTCCTCCTCTGACGCAGCCCAGTTGTGAGGAGAAGGGAAGAAAGAAAGTATTGGGACACAGAAAATGTTGTAATTAATGTAGAAATGCTTCATGTGAGATATTTCTAATTACTCCCTAGTCCCCTCCCTCTGTTGCATCAGACACACTTTTGGCCTGCCAACTTCCCCTGTTCCACAGGATGCAGAGGAATTACAGACTAATTACACAGAGACGGGCACTGGGATTCATCTGGCCTTGCAATTTACATATGAGCTAATTAGCATATGATGGAACTAATTACTAATAATTTAGCCAATTACAGGGCTGGACTATCTCATTATGCTTTTGGAAAAGGGAGGCTCGGAAGAAAATGTATTGTTGCAGTTTCCAGACAAAGAGAAGAGCAGAAGAAGAAGTGAGTTTACCTTCATGTGTCCACACTGTCAGCACAGACACTGTGTGCCTTGCTCAAAGGAAGAATATTATAGTCTTCATGGATGATGAACTGGTTGGTTTGGCAAATATATGTCAAATATATGCTTCCAGGACTGTCTCCATGTAGTAGATGAGTGCTAATGTTTTCTACTTATATGTATGCTAGGCTGCGTATCACATCTTCAACTTTTCTTTTCTTTTACTGCTCTCCTTAATGTTTCCCATCATAGTAAACATCATTACACCCTTATGTAATTATTTCAACATTGTTTCTGAGGAATAACTACAAATCACACATTCTGACAGCCTAAGAGATGAATATTGTGCGTCCGAGGGTTGCAAGGTTGCAGTTTTTCGTTTATATATATAATATATAAAATATATACAGGAAACACTTTCAGAAAAGTCTGAAAGTTTAAATACAACTTTGTGCAAATTAAATATATTTTTTAATGATTTTTTTTTAATCTTTTTAATCATCTTGCGTCCCCTCAGATTTATTTTGTGACATCATTTGGAGTCCCGACCTCCGACAAATCAGAGCCGGGGTGAATTTAAAACACTTCATCATTGCAGTTATGAACAAAAACACAACAGTGTTGTTTCCAAATTGATCCACAATCGACTCTGAATCTGAGAAAGAAAAAACACCATCTGTAGCTTCCGCCCATTGTTGATGTGATGTTGAAAATGCACCTATGGGAAGTGAGGTTGACTTCTCGCTTCATCTTGTTATGTCCACAGGCTTTGAAACTTTGGCTTTCTATCAAAGAGGCAGATATTTTCTAGTTCAGTTCATATTTTGTTGTGATGATTCAACCAGGACAGTTTCATCTTCATCCAGTTGTCAATCATCTCACACAGAGGCTCATCAAAACACACTATCTAGTCATGTGATGCTGGTTTGGAAGAATCTGTCTCGTCTCATGTCTGTTTAACAGTTCAGTTATTCTTCCTTCAGCTCAGAAATATTAGCAGAAAACAACTGTAACACACTATTTGAATGAATGAAGTGACTCCAGCTGCTTCTAAACTCACACTTTAAACAACCACCAAGTAGCCTAATGACACTACAGCTGAATGGATTCTTTTGTATATTCCATCACTCATGATGCGCGTCTTTATCAGAGTAGGAACTTTGGATCATGTAGTAAAAAGAAACATAATTAAATCATTTTTTTCAGTGAAAAATGTAACAATTAAATAAATATTCTTATAAAATGACAAACATGGCTTTGTACACCTGTTACAGTAACAGTGTCTATGTGCTGCTGTTCCTCACATTCCACAACACAGCCTGCACTGCTGCTGGGTGGGAAGCCAGTGAGGGATGATGATGATGATGATGCACAAGAAGAATCTGCAAGTGTGTATATGTGTGTGTGTGTGTGTGTGTGTGAAATGACAGATAGTCCTCGAAACATTTGAAACACATTCTTTTATTTTTACACTACTCTTGCATTACATAATCTGTTCAACATTTTTATTACATTAAAAGATCAAATGAACTTTGATACATTATACAGTTATGATTTTATACACATGTATTATATCTGTAGTTTCTCCTAGACAGAGCCAGATATGTTCAAACTAGTTCTGTTCATATTCTTACATTTCTGTTTGGCTTTGATATAATCTATATTTATTACCCCCTGCTATTTTGTATTTAATATTATTTACCGTACCTGACCACTAGCCATCTCTTCCATCTTATGATAATAATAATATGTTTTATTAATGTGATGTCTGTACTTAATATATCACATAGTTTCCTGCATTCTCACAGAATTTACAGTCATTTACATAATCAGTTGAACATCTGACACTCTGATCACTCCTATATGACATCATGCATATTTTTTTTGTAAATGGCTGCTATGAAGTTTTAAAAACAACGCCACAGACACCTGCTGTATTGACTTTATATTTCATAAATTCATTGTCATTGTATAGAATATAAACGCCATTCATATCCCCACATGCTCAACACTGATCCACTCTACATAAGCTTATTAAGACATATGCAGTTTGAGTTTGAAGCCGTTAACACTTTAAAGCTGCCGTTCACTTCTATTGAATAAACAGTGTTTCATATTATAAAGTAAACCAGGACAGTTTATTATCTACATCATCCTATTCATGTTTTATTAGTTTTTGTTAATGATGCATCTTATATCTACCTGTCAGCATTCTTTCTACTGCAAAAGTGCAGAGATTATTGTTACCATTAGTATTTTCTTGTAATACAAATGGCCTACATATAGATTAGATAGAGTCCAGTCACACAGGTGCAGTCTATATGTTAATCTGGGTCATCAGGACTGCGGTGTGTCTACACTGCCCTCTACTGGCACACTCCCACAGTGTGAAATAATAAAGCAACGACAGCAGGAGCCGCTGATGTTTCAACACTCTGGAAGCCCTTTATTATTAGTTCTCCAACCTCACAGGAATCTGAAGTCTATGATACCTAACAGCTTACAAAATCAGAAATCACAGTTATGTACAGCAGTTTCAACAGGTTTCAAACTGACAGAGAAACTGTTCAAAGGCATGCAGAGGTTCAGATTTTTTGGCAAGGTAACAAAACGAGGAAAAAAACAGTCCAAGAAAGCAACGATTTGCATACAAGTGAAGGCGGTTCAGCTGGTCCACACAGTGTGTCTGCCATCACATTTGGTGTCCATATTGTAAAGTACTGCCTCACATCTGTAAAAGAACAGTCAGACATTTTGGGAAATGTTTTTGTTTGCTGTTTTATTCGGAGTCAGATGAGAAGATTGATTTTTTATTTTTTTTTATTTTTTATCCTTGTTGCGTTCATTCACCAGCCTGCAAGTCCTGTAAGATGACACTGGTGAGACGCCATGTGTTGTGTGAGCAGTTAGTTCAGGACCTGTTTCATACTGCACTTTTCATTTTCATTTACAACATATTTTTATATATGTATTATTATTTTCATATATTCAGCATGTTTTTTTTTAATCTAAATAAAATGTCCATAACTTTCTTTTCATCTTCCCTCTGCTCACCACTGTCTGTGTCAATTATATTGTTATTATATAAATATGAATATATGAATTGGTGAAAATGATTTGCTACTAGTTGTGCCCTAACCTTTTGGGAGGAAGTGGTCAAAGCTTATTCCAATGAACAAAGTGCTATGTTTTAATAAATAATCAATCTAACAAACATTTTCAATATATACATTAAGTGAGCCTGAACAAAACCATAAATACATGAATTATGCTGCAGTTGCTACAAGCAGATATTGGAAGAAACAAATGAAATATGTTGCCAGTGATTTGGTTTGCAAAGCTTGTGCTAAGCTAGGCTAATGACACCTTGAACCTGTGCTGACATCGTCTTCTCATCTGACAGAAAACAAGCTGATTTCCCAAACTGATGGAGTGATGGGTTTGACCTTACAGACTGGCAGAGGATGTCTGGAATCATGTTGGCAGTGTAAAGAAACTTGACAGAAAACAACAAGCTCTTTGCTTTTTTTTTTGGCAAGAAACACTTCAAAACAACTCACTACAAATGAAAACAGTTGTGTATGCGCACAATAACCAACAGCTATGTTAAAAGAAGCTACACGTGTCAAATATTTCTATAATAGAATTCATATATCATACTTCATCTAGATAAGAAAAAGATCTACACTGACAGACTTGACCTTTATAGAAAGAAATCTTTAAATGTTAGAGTCTGTATAGGATTGTCTTTGGGTAAACTCTGCATATTCATAATCACAACCTCTTGGAGAGCTCTTATTTTTTTTTCATACAAATATTCAAAAGTGTTAAATGAAACCACACATAGAGTATCTGACACACACACACTCTCTCTCTCTCACACACACACACACACACACACACACACCATCCAAAGTCAGCTGTTTGTACTGCAGATTACAGGACTGATGGAGTTTGTGGCAATTAAACCTGAAACCACGTAAAAACTAGTCTGAAGAAAAAAATAAACTCTGTTCACCCGTTTATTCTATGCTGATATTCTTAGTACTCTTTATCAGAAGCAGTGACATTATACTGATTGTCTGCAGGCAGTCCATGTGCAGATATTTTGGAAACATCCACACCAAAATATTAAAAAACACACCTAAAGATGGCCTCTGGTATTTTAGGGTCCACCTGATTAAGACCTCTAAAGAGACTGATTGTCACTTTGTCGACTGGAGAATCTTTCACCCTGAAAAAAGCCACAGGTTCACTCCCAGTGTCAGGAGAGGTTGTGGAAAGGCATTCTGGGAAAAATGTTGAAGTAGAAGCAAAACAAAGCAGGTCAGTGGGAAACTGGACTCATCAAAAAAAAAAAAAAAACCCTAAATATCTGAGCTTGATTGCAATAAGAATAGAAATGAGCTGAGAACACAGTGACACCACAGCAGTTTGGCACTCATTTGATCACACTTGTGCAAATACGTGCTGACGAGCATCACGTCAAGGAGAATTCATCTTATACAATATTCACACTGATTGATTTTCTGTGCTTTAGATTCACCCTCAATATCAATATCAATATCTGGGAGTTTAAAAATCTGTACAATATACAATATACTGTGACAAATGTGCTTATTAAAGAATGTTTCTGTCTCTCAAAGACTCACAGCACTGCAAAATGCTCCCTCAAAAATATTCTTCTTTATTACATATGAGAAGAGTAGAGCTCAGCATTTTTTTTTTTTACAGTGTTGAGTCTTTGAGACTCAGAGTAACAACAGTGTTTTTTTTTGACTCCAGCGCACCTGGACAGGACAGATGAACATATGTTCTACACACCAATTTTGACAAAAAAAAAAAAAAACCTTCACAGAGCACTTTGTTAGGAACACCTGACCTATGTGATATAATGTAATCCAATACAACAGCTGTCAAAAATTACTTTTTTAATTTTCAGTTTTTGTTGACATCGTCAGAAAGGTGATGCCTCTACTTTCTCATTATGATTGAGGTCACAGTGGGTGGGTAAGTGTTCCTAATAGTTTGACCCCTTTATGTATGTAAACAGACATTTTATGAACACGTTTTTATCACAATGTCAACAAAAACTGAAACTGTATAAGCTCTGTAAAAGCAGAACTGATGGCAGAGCTGTTGTACTGGACTGCATTCAGTTGTAAAGGTGTTCCTAATGAAATGCTGAGTGAGTGTATTTTACAGTCAGCATGTCGGTGCGCTCTGGTACAGGTGTAACGGTACATTGCGTTTGCTGTTAAATGAACCTCAATCACCTCTAATTATGTCTTTTTAACATCTTTTTAGTTCCACCCAGACACACTTTGGCAGTAGGAAAGTTGTAAATGAAGTAAACCACACTACTCAGTTTAGGGTTGTTGCCCCCTTCACGTGTGCATCGTATAAACACAAGTGACTGTAAACCAGGGATTGTCCACTGCTCTGCATAAACGAGTATAGTTATCCAGGAATTATCCACTGCCTGGCAACTTCTCTCCCTATGATCGATGGACCACTAGGACACAGTGAGTCCTGAGTCTGAGCACAAACTGTCCAAACTGTTGAGTGTAGTTTAAAGTGCACTGCTGATTCTGTGATTGCTTTCAGTTCATTACAATGATGCTGCTCCTGTCTTTATGGAATATTAGTGGAATTTTATGTCATTACAGACATCTTAACACAACTTGACAACATATCAGCGTTTGAGTGTTGTCATGTTTTATGCTAGGAATCCTTAGGTTTCTTCCAAAGAAATGCGTTTTTAAAACGTTTTCAAATGAACCAAACCATGAGCTCAAAACTAAACGATGCATTTATTGTACCGTTACACTCGTACTCTCTGATGGACAAACTATGTCATGGAGATGCTGTTTCTAAATGTTCTCAAACACATCTATGACATTGTTGTGCTGCAGTTTGTTTTTATCTACTGGCCGACACACACATGCTGGTACAGTATATCTGTGATAAGCTAATACTAAAAACATGGGGTCTATAATGTTTTCTCAGCAGATGGTCGCAAATCATCATAGAAGTGTTCTCTTGGAGAGGAGGGGTGCTGCAATTACAAAACGTATCTATGTCCACAACATCATCCAAGAATGTCAAAAGTAAACATCACACGGTATTGCTGAGGGAATGCAGTGCAAGTTTGCCATCCACACTGACCACAGTCAGGAAATCAAACCATCACACTGTGTCCTTTGAGGCTGCTGCTGCCGTGTGCAGGACGCGGCCCGCTTGGCTTCCAGTGCGTTTCTTGCTGCGGCCCGGAGAACCGGGGTTGGACGCTGACGCTCGGACGCTCCTCGCCCCGTGACTCACCATGGCGGGGAGGAGGGAGGAGGATGGGGAGGGAGGGGAGGAGGAGGAGGAGGTGGGGGACAGAGATGAGGAGGAGGGTGAGGACGAGGAGCAGGAGGATGAAGAGTAGTAGATATGTTGGGAGGCGGAGTTGGAAGTGGAGGTGGAGGCGAGGGCCAGGCGATGCTGGCGTTTGCTGCTGCTGCTGCTGCTGCTGCTGCCGCCGCCGCTGCGAGGCCCGTGGGTGGCGGGGCTGATGCTAGCGTGGGATGGCGACGAGACGTGGCTAGACGAGGGGAGGAGACGACTCAAATTCAGAGATGGGATAAAAGACTTGTGAGGAGGGTTGGGTGAGGAAAATGAAGGTGGGGGGCTGGCTGTAGAAACCGAGGAGTTTTTAACCAGGGAGGAAGAGGAGAGAGGACACAGGAGAGCTTGCCTAGAGCGCCGAGAGCAGGACGGAGAAGACAAACGGGTAGGACACTTGGAGACGTTTGAAGGAAGAGACAGGAGTTTCCCGGAGGAGGAGGAGGAAGAAGCTGAAGGCGAAGAAGCAGAGGAGGAGGAGGAGGAAGAGGAGCAGGAGAGGTTCTGGAAGTTATCAGCGGCGTCTGAGCAGTGAGGAGTGGACAGAGAGGCAGACGGGTGTTTCCCAGAGCTATGGCACAAGCCTGGGATCTTAGAGGCACGCAAAGCAACGACTGAATGGTTACTATCCCCGGCTGCTCTAGCGCCTCTGCTGTCAGCCTGCAAACACACACCACCAATACTGCAAGTCAACGCCCAGCACAGCCCACATGAAGGAGCAACAGCACTCAGTTTGACAACTCATGCTTGTTACTTCTGTGACTTTGGCCAGCTAACTCTCTCTCTCAACGAACTATACAACTCATGTGGGATGGCTTTAATTGTCCAGTTAGAGTGGAGATAGGGGACAGTGTCATTTTGGTGTTGGATAGTTGCAACATACAGTGGTGACTAGTGCTCTCTAGAATAAGTTAACACTGTGAAATCAATGGATTATATTTGTATCATCCATTCCTGTCTCACAACTAACTGCAAGCCATGGCGACTTTCCTCTGTGGACCAGCTAATCCACCAGTAGAGCAGGGTCATATAAAGTTTAATGTTTAATGTTAAATCTGAACAAATCTCCTGTAACATTAAAGCTTCTCCTTATATACAAAGCCCTTAATGGGCTACCAAGCTACATTGCTAACTCCCTTGTTAATTACTTGCCTTCAAGAACACTGTGATCATGTGCTGCTGGTTTATTGGAGATTGCAGCAACAGCTGAAAGAAAATTGGTCAATTACACCCCAAAAACTATGGAAACTAGCTACGACTTTCCTGATACAGCTCCTGCAATTTTCTTCACACTTATGCAACACTGCACCCTTTAAATATTATATTTTACTTATGCATTCTATTATTTTTATTTTATTAGTAGTATAATTATTATTATTCAGTGGGTTATATCTTCCATCTTATGTTATGCATCATATGTATTCTATGTCATTTTATTTCTGTCTTATTTTTTACTATTATTATCAAGTGGATTTTATCTTTATTGTCATAGCACCACCTAGTGGCAACAGGAAGTAACATGTTTTATGCTTTGATGCCCTGTAGGTAGCATGATGATTGGATCCACCTCAAATTTACTCGGAATAGTCTCAGGACCTTAGAGTTTCTATAGTATTAAGTAGGTGACTTTTTGTTGAAAGGTGTTGCCATGGCAACACAGTGAATTCCGAAGTCTCGCCATTAAATTTCTAAGCCTTATAACTTGACTCCACATGGTCTGATCTTTTCCAAATTTCATCTGCTTGTTAAGAGTCCTGGTCTGAAGACACGTACAGGCCCATATTTAGTGACAGTCATAACGCCACCTGCTGGCAACAGGAAGTTTGAAGCACCACTCTTTTGCTAACTACTCCTAGCAGGTTAGTCAGAAACACATGGAATTTGGTCAGCCAAGGTGTAATGATGATAATTCCTGAAGCTTTTCATTAAAACCTGTTGCCATGGCAACACATTGTTTGCCACAAAACAGAAAGCTATTTTTAAGGGGCTAGACATGCTTGAAAAGTAACAAAACTTTGCACACACATGGCAGTCTGTAATCACATGGGTGTGGCAGAATGGCTCCACAGCGCCCCCTACAATATTTCAATGAAGATTTAGTTTACATTGAAGCGTGTGGCCGCGGCGTTGAGTTTTGATGTTTCACCATTACAGAGGACATTGCTATCATTTTAGTGTACATGGTCAGATCTGCCTGAAACTTTACATGTTTGATAAAAAGTCCAAGCTTGAACACGTCTACATGCCAATATTCAGTCAGTGATGCAAGCTGACTCCATAGCGCCCCCTCCGGCATTTCAACACAGCAGTCCCAGGAGCAGGTAACATAGTGGACAAAGGAAGTGATGTTTATCCCCTTCTTGCATTATCTAGCCTAGGTCTGGAGACATCTACATGCTTGTGACAGAAGCCAGAAGACAGAAGATACTATTATTGGTCCTTAAACCACAAAGCCTCATCCACTAACCTGTACAGAAGCAGTACACAATGGGTGCATCACCTCATCTTGTCTGGACCACACCCTGAGTCTGCCATCCAGGGTGCAGCTAGAATCATTCATATATCAGAGAACCTTTTCAATGACACTTCTGAATGAACGTTTATAATCATTCATACCTACTAAGCTGGCCGAAGACACAGTAGTAACACAAGATTGACAAAACCTAGAACTATTTTTTCCTTTCATTTATCAGGGTCAGTTTACTGTAGAAACAAACTGCTAGTTTTAGAAAATATCAAAAGACATAATATGGAATTATTTGCGATGACTTTAACATTCTGATTTCACTTAACCGTGGTGCCACCAGCCACAACATACATGCAGTACTGACAGGATGACAAACTCTTTCATGACATGAATATGAGGGTAATCAATGACTGATGTTTCAACTGGAAAATTCAGATTGTGATATAATATTTTGGCTTCTCAGACACTCAGACGATATTTCCACAACTCACTGCCAGATGAAGAATGGCTGTATGCGGTGAACATGTAGGTTTATGATACACTCCCTGATTTACAGTCTTTAATGTGAACTCTGAGTCACAAAACTCTATCAGGAAACTAATTGGGGAAACTAATGGGTGCTATAAAAAGAAAATCAGGAAGTGTATCTTGAAGGAAGGGTGTCAGGGTGCGGAGGAAAGTGAACACAGCCACAAACAGAATAGGAAGGATCTTGAACAAAATAACACTGACTGACACCACACGAATGACATCAGCACATTTAAAAACATCTCTAAAAAACATGATCACTCTCTCCGAGCTATTGACATTGTTAATAATGCATGGGACACTTTCCAAAGACTGTTCTGTTGTTGATCAAGAGTTGTTCTAGTCTATAAAAGAAAAAAACTGATGGTATCTAGTTCCCTCTCTTCTGAGCTGATTGCTCTAATCTACTTACTTATGTACTGTTTCTAAGGACACAGTGGGTAAAATCATGTGAAGTTCTTGTTACCACTAAATGTACCAATTTGGCCTGGTATTTGAGCAATACAAATCATCATTTGTTGGAGCATGATGCGGTAATATTTTCTATTCTCTCTATGAGAATAGAAGAAGAACCTAACCTCGCGTCTCTTCAGGGTCAATTTACCTGGCTGGGCTGCTTCTGGGTGGCCTGCTGCTGGCCCTTGGTTGTCTTATCTGAAGAGCTGGAGGAGGACGAGTGGCGAGACTTGGTGTGGGATCGCTGAGCAGAAGAGCTGGAGCTGCTGCTGGATGTCTGGAAAGGGCATTCATGAACAAGAGGTGGAGGGAAAAAAGCAGACTGGCTGAGATTTAGGTCTGGAACTATATGATTACTGAAAAACAGAGCAGATACAATATTTATGTCAACCAATTCCAACATTGTCAAAAGTCTCTTGCACACCTGTGTAGTCTTTGTGACAGGTGTGTTGGTGGAGTAACCATATACTAATACTGCTCAATAAAGATACTGTAATATGTGTTTCAATCAATGACCTTTTTCAATTAGATGCTGCCAAAAGGAGATAAATATATTTATGTACAAAGCAGGGTTCACAGTGAACATTACATTAGTGGCAGTAGGCTGCACCTTGTGGCTCGGAGTGAACTCAGATTCAAATCTATATATCCAGAAAATATTAAACATGTAATGCAAATATTCAAATCACATTTATCAGCTAAACAGTAACCGAGTCACTCAATAATATTATCAATAAACACTAGCAAACAGTGTTAACTTTGCAATGATAGCCCTCGCTGGTGGCTATCTTGATGTGGTATATGATGCACCCACTCAATGATGAGCACTCTTGGAGAGTCAATTCCCAGAAGTTGCAGCATTATTTTGTCCAGAAATTCAGCAGCATCCCCATCCTCACCCCATTCAGGGAAACCTCGGAGTCACAGGTCGCTTCTTCTCCCTCCAAGCCTCTAAGTCGTCAACCCATTTGCACATTCACTCCACTTGAGATGAGGGGACCGGCAGCCTCTGCTGCATCCCCCAGGAAGGAAAGGCAGGCCTTGGTGTTATGCAGGTGTTATCCAGAACATCTGGCATCTTTGTTTCTGTCTGTATCGCTGTATCTGATTGAGGTTAAATGATGCCCTGTGAATTGTAGGACAAGTTCACTCTGAGCCACAAGGTGTAGCCTATTGCCACTAATGAAATGTTTGTGATAATTGGTTACTGTGAACCCTGCCTTTTGTATATAAAGATGTTTATTTCTATTTGCCAGCATATACCTGAAGAAGGTTGCTGACCAAAACGTTAAGTGTTTTTGTTGAGCGAGTGAAGACAGTGTGCAGGTGTCCCTTCTTTTTAGAAATTCCAACATTCCAACAAAAAGCAATGAAAAGCGTCAGTCAATCAGCAAAAGCAAATCAAATATTATAGTTCTTTAGCCACAGTTGCATATGGAGGAGTAATGTGCATTCTTGTCCTATACAATATGAGTAGTGGGATTAACCAGTCATCATCATTAGCTGAAATAAGTGAAAAAAGAAGGGGAGGAAGGAAGGAAGGACGAAACACATCTGAACTGTCAGACAGTCAGAGTAAAGAGCCCAGCACCAGCCTAGCACCACTGAAGCAAGCCAGCTATGCAGGGTGAGAAACTTCAGACCTGTTTCATGGTGGAGGTTTTCACGGTGTTGTGTGGAGGCTGTGGTTTGGCCCTCTTACTCTGTGGTGGATTTGGGCCCTTGGAGATCTGAGGGGCTGGCCTCTTGGACAGACCTCTCTCCCTTTCTTGTTTGACCTTGACTTTAAGCTGAGCACTATTCTTGGAGTCAAAGGAAGAATCGGGGGACAGAGGAGGTGAAGATGCAGCAATACTGTCCACACTTATTTCTAACTGTTTAATGGACTCTTCTAGACTGTCCATTGTGTCAAACGTGCTCTTGCAGAGCTCCTCTACGCGACAATGTGACTTGGAGTGTCTGATGTCAATGGGAGAGGATACCTGGATGTCTCTGTCGCAGGCATTGCCTTTATCCAAGTCTAATAGTTTGGCACTGTTAATCTCAAATCTCTCGGATTCCTTGGTATGCCTCTTGGTATATTTCGCTGGCCTGCCATCCGATGCCATCTCCTCCTCTTCCTCATAGACAACAACCTCAAGAGGCTTCTTTCCAGTTTTGGTCATACCCGTTCGAATGGCCTGGCTAATTGCAGCCAGTTTATTTTTGGGGAACTTAAATTTGAATTTCCCTTTGGTCTCTGTCTTTTTGAACAAGTCTGGTTTACCCTGGTCTTGGTTGTCAGGAACTGAGCCATTGTCCGCTGGAGGTCTGTGAAGCTGCATCTGTAGAGAAGTTTGACTATTTCCTGTAATGTCTTTCAGGCCGATGCCTGAATTTGTTTCAATGATGCAAATTTTTCTCCTGCTCTGTTCCTCTTCACCTTGCTTTGTCTCCTCTTCATCCATAATACTCTCTGGAGAAAGAATTCCATCAAGATCCTCCTCATATTCAAAGATGGTCGACAGACGCTTATAGGCTGACTGAATGTCCAAAGGCTCATTCAAGATAACAATGATAGGCTTTTTGTTGGAGTCATCATTGTCCTCAAAACCTTGGTTCTCGTGTGCCAGATAAGCGAACTCACCAGCATCATCCCCATCTACTGTATGTATGTCAGAGCCACTCATTTTGGCTGGATCTTCCTCTTTGGATTGTGTCCTGACTCTGGTCTTTGAGATGTGAAGGGCAATTTTATCAGTCAGTGGTGGTGGAGGAGGCGGAGGTCCCTCATCATCCCAAAACTCAGGGCTCAGGCTACCTCCTTCTTCTGCGTATTCGGCTTGGCCTCCGGATAACTGCACTGTTGCCTCCTGGATCTGCTGCTTGCTGCTGTGGATGTAAGTCAAGTTAGGTGAAAAAGGCTTAGGTTTTAGGACAGGAGAAGAAGCACGTCCCTGATCTGAGCTCATGGACTTATCCTGCTGGGACTCTGGTGATGATTCTATTGGGCAATTCTCTAGGGTGTTTTCTTTTTGTAAAGTTACAACTACCCTCAAATTTGACTTCTTCTCAGCCAGTACCTGTTTGATAAGCTTTTCTTTTGTCTGGTCAGGACTGGCAATGTCAGTTGTTTCAGAGTCTTCTTTTTGAAGAGTGACAATTGTTGTAAACTTGACTTTCTTCTCTGCTGTGGTCGGGGAATACACTTGTTCTTGTTCTCTGTTTTTCTGATCAGAACACAACTTCATCTTCTCTGCTTGCTTTGGGGTTGGTGTAGGCTTCTCCTTATTCATCGGGACATGACTCATACTATCATCAGTGTGAACATCTTGTGAGGATGGAGGTGGTACCACCATCTTTTCTAGTGGTACACAGTTTAACACAGGCCCTTGTTTAACAACCTTCTCTACTTCTTCCTTCTGATCAGGAGTCACATTGACTTCCCCAGTGTCACCACCTTCTTCCAGTCCAACAGCTGTCATATGTTTAACAGAGCAGACATCAGTGGTTCCTGGCTGAAGAGCTGACTTGTCAGATGTTAGAAACTCAGGAGGATTGTGACTGGCCACTTGTGATGCAGGAGGTGCATGTTTTTGTCCTTTCAATTGCTTATTTTCACCTGGCAGATTGTTATCATTTGATGGATCTGCAGTCACCTAAAATTAGAACAGGTAAGACAAAAGACTTAATAAGGAAAATAAGTCTTTTAAATTCCATGTTCATGTAATCCGGTATTCATTAACACTAATAGCATAAATCACTTAACTATATCCATGACTCATTTTAAAGTGCTTCCTCTTGTAATAATATCAGATTACAGCAAATCTTAAAGGACAGGTTCACAATTTTTTTCACGTGTCTTAAAACAACAGTCAGGTGTTCATATGAACAGTGAAAGAGGTTTTCCTCACTGTAATCATTCCTCCTGTTCATACTGGCTGTTAAAAGATCTCCTTCAACTGTGCTTTCAATGGAAGTGATGGAGAAAAAAATCCACAGTGTCATTTAGTGCAAAAATAAATGTAAAAGATGATGTGAAGCTTCTGTTCAGCTTCATCAGTCTGAGTTAGTCATATCAAGTGGATATCTGACACATTTACAGTCTTTTTAGCATCAGATTCCCTCTTTGTGTTTCCTCAGACAGTGTTTCTCTGTTGATCTGCAGGTGGAAGTATAGTAACAAAAAGAGGGACTTTGACACTAAAAAGACAGATAAACTTTTAAATACATTTTTGTACAGAAGGAAGACGGTGGATTTTGTCCTCATTCACTTACACTATAAGTGTATTATTTCAGTGTTCATTTGGACACCTGACTTGATTGTAAACCCGTCCATTAAAATAAACCACAAAAAAAAAAATCGGTGACTACAAATAGTAGTCAATCTTCAACAGGCTCATACATCTTTAAATTCTTTGAAGGTGCATGACTAAATATACATTTGACTAGCCACAAGTAGTAACTGCAAGTGCAGTTGCACTAAAGTCATCATAGCCATTAAATTTCTACTGGTAGCAGATATACTGAGGAGATAGGCTTTTGACAGACACTTTCTCTATTGTTAGCATACAGATTCATTTAGACATAATTCACCATGGGGGCCAAGAGTCCATCAGCCAAACTCAATGGCATAAATTCACTTCAGATTGAGATCTCAGTCTTATTTTAATGAGCTGAAATGGTGCTTTAAATAAGGGAGATCTGCTTACACATGGGTTCCAATAGCAAACAGGAGAGAGACACATCCCTAAAGCCCAGCCTGTTACATTTGACTGGGAGTTGATGAGAGAGATTAAAGGCTTACCTCTGGACTGTGTGGTGAAACCCTGCTGCTGCTGATGTCTGACTTGAACAATGGATTGTCTGCCCAGAGCTGAATCTGATTGGTGGAACAGTGTATACTGATGAATAGAGAACATGTCACTGTCTGTGTGTGTGTGCGTGTGTGTGTGTTGTATGCATTATTATGGACTTGTGTTACTGTGGAGGTATGTATAGCATGTGGGTGTGTTTGTGCCATTCGAGGCTGAAGTCGGGAAAAGTGCAATCCATCCCGGTTAAAATAAATGAAAAACGTGAGCAGCCAAAGCAGAGTGGAGAATACAAGTGACTTTATTCATCCAGAACAGTATAAAGATATAGAGTATGTACAGCATGACTGAAGATCCAGCAAAGACAGTATAAGAGACACTGCCAGGAGGAAAGACTTTCAGGACAGTGACAGAGGAGTTCCCCTTATGCAACCCATGGCTACTATGTTTCCAAAGAAGAACACAGGCATGGAAGTTAGAGGAAGGAGGTACCACTTGAGTTTCACCTCTGATTCTGTCAGTAAACCAGACCTAAAGAGGATACATTCTACAAGACCAAGTCAACAAGTGCAAAATCATCCCACAGAGTTTAAGGCTTGATTTAAAAAAAAAGTCTAAGAAGTCAAAGTGTTTTCTTGTTAATGTGGGCATCCTCAAGATGCTCTCATGATATATACTGAATCTTACATTCATTCAAATGTAAACAGCAGACATAGACGTGATCATCATATTGTTTGTTAAAGGACAAGTCTGATTTATTACAACATGGGTCATCTTGTTTTAGTTTATGACTTTGCTAACCAGAAGTCAGACTGGACAGATGTGTTAAACTTATCTGGTAAAGAAAATGAAGGTGAGATTTTCTGTTGTAAACATGAATCACTGGTTTGATATCTGGGTTCCACTCTGACCTAGCATACTTACATTGATGGTGCAATCACAAGGCTGAACCAACAGCCCTGGGGGTCCCAGGCCCTCAAGGGTTTGTCTCTGGGAAATACAGGTTGGAGGAATGTGTGCGTATTTGTGGGAGGTTAAATATGGGTCAACTGTTCTTTTTTTGCCCTGCACATTAAGCTAGCCCTGTGTGCACACAGCTTTCTTGTGCACAAGAGTTAGCGTTAGCATTGGATAGCATGTTCTCACCCATCTGTATTTTTTTAAGCGATGTCAACGTGTTCCCAGATCTCAGTAATAACTTCAGCATGTATAACATTATTATGACTGATATAAAGATGCCTATAAATATAAGACCCAAGTTGTAATAAACTAGAATTATCCTTTCAGAGGATGACCTTCATCAAACAGTTCAAAGAGAAAGGAAAGCTGAAGAGAGAGGAACAGATGACGTGATGTCTGTTTGACTGGATATAAATCCTGGTCAACACAGTAACAATGCACACACCAGAATACTGCTCAATCAGTTCATTAAGATTAAAGTAATAAAACATAATACAGTTAAATGTGGAGACTATTGTGTAACAGGTTTAGTTAGTGTTGTACTTGGAAAACATGCACAGTGTAAACCAGTTTGTCTCTAGTTATTAAAGACAGACAGCAACAGCCATTAGTCAACAGGCCTCAGTGATGTTAATCCACAGTTTCAGCTGTTGTGAGTTAGAAGCATCAAAAAATGTTCACTGCAAACTACAAATCAGGTGAGAAGTGGCCTTTGCAATAAGGAATGCACATTTTATATCACTTATTTGACTTAGTTCGTGTGAATTATAATGGAAAGATCATTTATCATGAGTCAGAAAAAATATATCTGCTGAACACAGTCGTGCTTTGTCTGAACACAGTGATGTAAGATCACATCACAATAAAAGTCAGCAGATTTATTGTTTTAAAAGGTGCATTTAACACTTTGATGGGCCAACGTTTGATGTCTGAGTTAACAGATCAGCTGTTGAGTAGTTAATGATTAGTGCTGTTAGTGGGCTTTATGTCTTTTTTTTTTTTTTTACCTCAGGATCATTTTCTCTGCTCTGAAGTTCAGAGACTGAGAGTTCAAGCACACCTCTGCTCTTTACTTCCTTCATTGTGCATTTCTGAAACACCTGGATGAGAGGGGCAGAGGGTCCATGGTAAAAGAGAAAGTGATGGAAACAGAGGTGGGGTTGGAGGCATGACGATATTATGGATGGTTAACACTTATAAGTCCTATAATATGTATTAAACTGCATCCTATGCATCAAATCAGCAATGCATCACACTGGCAGGCTGTATTTCTCATAAAAGGCCAATATAACTAATGCATTGCTCTAAAATTTGCTCCGAAAGAGAAACAGTAAATGATCAAACATACCTGCAGTTCTTTCATGAATTTATTGTCCTCTTCTTCCTCCTCCTCCTCTTCCTCCTCCTCCTCTTCCATCTGTGCTGAAGCTGTAGCAGGGGCAGAGGTGGAAGCAGCCAAAGTTGCAGGAGGACATATCTGGGGTTTGGGTTTGACCTCTGGCGGCTGTCTGGGAGGTTTGGGCTGAGGAACCACAGGCAGCTCATTCTCACCCGCATCCTTCCACAGAGTAGTAAAATGACAGCACAGCATAGAATGTATTAACTTTTATTTTTGTGTCGATGATATTTTTAGCACAGCTTTTTTTTTTACAAGATCACCCGAGAATCCATTGTGTCAGGCTTCAAGTTGTGCTCTTGTATCTGAACCGCTGGTGGTTCGGACCAATCAGTGCCAAAAATCCAGCTGCCTCACAAGGTAAAACGGTGACAGACCGTTCATCAAATAACTTGGCAAGTCATTTTTTGAAAGTGCCTGCCCTTTTCCAGAAAGTTTCCACCTTAACTTTATCAAAGTCTGTGGAGGACTTTGTCACTTACTCACACACACTTAGTAAAGGAGATGTCAGGAAGTAAACTATACTATTAACTGGGGCTGGGATGGTATGTCATTTCTAAAAATCATCATATCCAGGCAAATATTTTTAATGATCAATATTAATTAATTCAAACACACACACACACACACATACCTGTGCTCCTACAGGCTCTTTCCTGGTGGTGAAGATCACCTCTCCTGACCTTCCTGTGGTAAGACCTGAACTGACAGCATGGAACCTGGGATGATAATAATAATAATAAGAAGAAGAAGAACAATATAATAATGCAATAGAGGTGCTTTAAAGCCTGGTCAACAGCTGATCGACACTGATGAACTGACCTTCGTGGCGGAGGAGGAGGAGGAGAAGACTTGCCGACCCTGTCTGGACTCTGCTTCATCTCCTTGTCCACACTGGGGCGGCGGGGTTTCTCCACCGGAGGCCGACTGCTGCGCTCTGCGCTGGGAGAAGCTGATGGAGAAGCGGAGGGAGCAGTGGAGGGGGCAGCTGATGGAGGAGGCTCTACAGCTGCTGCAGGAAGCTCAGAGGTGGCTGCTGTAGCTAAAGAACGTAATAATGTAATAACGTATTAAAAATATTAAAAAATCTAATTATTCAAAATATAGATTGTGATTAATAAAAGCCTTTGCTTTCTGTGCATATTAAGGCTGATCCCACGGCCAATAACAGGTCAAAAACATCCCATTTCAAGTATGATTTAATGTAATGTCAGTATTTTGTTCATCCTGTATACATAGTGGATCTAGATCAAAAGCTACAGAAAACAAGAACAAAAGGCTTCAGGCTGAGTAGATCAAGGTCTCACCTGTGTCCGGGGGTTTCAGTAGGGTGGAGTCTACCTCATCTCTCAGCTTGGGGGCCGTGTGTTCCTGGGTGTCAGACAGGGCCGCCTGCTGCTCCAGTGGAGCTGCAGTACAAAAGCAGCACATGTGTAACTTAGAGATACAGAAACAGTGTTTGGGTTTTCATGGTGTGTGGCTTTCAATATCAGGAAGAATCCTAATATTAAGAACCCACACGCCATGAAAAACACTCATCTCTGTCATTCATATTACATATTATTATTCATATTGTGTCTCCTAATCCTGTAATTTCATTGTTTTAATCATATTGACCAGTATTTAAAGAGACTTCTTTCATTAATATTACACAATAACAAAGCTCAACTGATTCAAACTGTAAATGATCTCAGTGTTAATCTGTGTCATTGTATACAGCTTCCACTGCACTGTATGAACTTATGAATATCTATTTCCTGAGCTGTCAAACTATTTAGCTACTTCATGGAATGAAGGTATATGTATAGGTATATGTTTGCTGTGAGTTTAGGTTATGATAGGTCAACCTTGCAGTGTGAGGTCCAGAGGTGTCTCCTGCTCCGACTTTTCTGCAGAAGAGTTTATCTGTCCTGAGCTGGAATCAGAGTGACCCTCTCTGGTATGTGACACATTCAAATCAGGGATGGACTTCATCAGGCTGGCCTGGGCCTCCTTAAGGATCTGGTCAACATCTGTGCTGCTGGTGGTGGTGGTGGTGGTGTTTGGGGATGAAGGCTGACTGGCGTCAGAGCTGGTGGGCTGGTGGGTTTGGCTGGTGCTGGGCTGGTTCATACTGCTGGTTTCTGGACTCAGACTGCCCTCTGGAGTTTCTCTCTCTGTGGTCTGTGAAGGACACGCACATTGATTCTTCTGCATGCAGATGTCTAGACATTTGCTTCAAAATTAAAGTCCTAAAACAGAATTTTAAAAGAGAAATCTGAGCGACTGAACAGTAAAGAACCACTAATCCAGTGATTACACTCCACCTGCTGAGTCACTGTGTAATTACTGATTACACGTCTGCTTCAAAATGAAATATGCTTTGGAAGTGAAAGTAAGTCACATACAGCTGTTGCTTCAGTCATCACATAGTTATGAACTGCTTCACAATCAGATTGTTTATAACCAAGACATCACAGATTAAACTGGTCATGATAGATAGATAAGGCTAATATTCTACATTTTTATTTGATATTCTATATTTTTCTTCTTGTCAACAAATCCCATATGCTGACCATGAACACACACTGTTCATTATTTTGACTCAATCCCACACACATCCTGCCGCCACAAACACTTTTTAATGTCCACAGCTTTGTGTACATGTTACATGTATCCACCAAGTCTGGTTGTTTGAACAAATAATTCAAAGAAGACTGCCCCATAAGACTTCAGCAGCCATTTACAACAATAAGGCATGTGATATTTCCAAACACAACTGTTCATAATGGTGAGAAGTAAACCTGACCGAGCCTAGCCTGCACAGGGAGCAGTGTCTACATATCAGATTGAGGAGTTCAACTGAATTACGACTCTCCACATGGTGGTGCTATTGCTATCACTGTTGAATACTGTATGAGGAGGGAAAAGAGCCAAGATTTTATCCGTTTGATTTTTATAAAATGGACCAACTAAGAGGGAATGTGATAGGGATTATCAGCCATAATCCTTTGTTCTTTTCACTTCCGGCATCAGTCTCCTCTGAGAGCGGGATACTCTGCAGCTTTTGTATGTGTGGGAGCGTATAATCCAGACTAAATCTGGAATTACAATAATGATAGTGAATATTTTCGTTATGGCTTAAGATATTGATTATTTTCTTTAATCGTATAGTTGTTGCTAACCAAAAATAGTAAAACTTTACATCTCCATTTTCCTAAGACCCAAGGTGACGCCTGCCACCAGGTTGCTACAACCCAAAGATATTCAGTTTACTAGCATATAACACAAAGAAAAGATGGAATAAGAGAATTTGCTGATCAACTAATCTGTTTCAGAGTTTCAGATGTAATTCAAGAGAAAATCCGTTAAACCAATCATCTCCTTGGAAATAATCTGGGTACACGAAAACTATGAGCCTTTTGTGCCAGTATGGTTTCTGTGGTGAACATGTACACTGATTCTAAAGCTAAAAATAAATCACAACTAAAAGGGATAACACAGCAGATGTAATCAACACTGACCTCAGTGTGTGTGTGTGTGTGTGTTGTGGTGGTCTTGTCAGTGAGGCTCTCCTGTGTTGACGCTGGTGCAGACTGGTTGCTTTCACTTGAAACACAGCCTCCATCAGGCTGCAGAGGACCGGGTCTCTTCTGCAGGGCGGGGCTGCCCTCTCTGCTGCGAGGACTCACCTTCACAACAACAACAACAACAACAACATTTCTTACAGTCAACACCACATACACATGCCTGCCTTCGCATACACGAGGTTTGTTGTTCGATTACTATGTGGTCATTTTGAACAAATGGACCAATCATCTGTGTTTTTGCAGCAGTACCTTGGCCACAGTTGGTGAGTCTCGTCCATGGGTGGGGGTTAGTGGGGGACTGGGGTGGTGGTGGTGGTGGTTGGGGGGCTGGATCACGCTGGCTGCTGTGGTCTTCATTCTGCGGGCCATAACGGGGGAGACTGAGCCCACCTCGCCTGCCTCAAACTGAGTCCCAGAGCAGGAGGTGGTGGGAGTGGGCTGAGGGGGTCTGACTGAGGATCGAAGCTGAGGTTTCGGGGAGCTCTGAGGGCTCTGGGTCTTCAGGGGGTCCTGGTCTGTCTCCAGGACCTTTGGAGGCTCCACCGCTGATCTGGCTGGGGGGGCTGAATCTGACACACACCTGTTGATCACAGAGTCGGCTTTATATAAGGATTACTGTCCTGTTATTCTCCACGTCACCTGATTTACACTACAGCGCCTCTTTGGCGCTCCTGCACAGTGCAGAGAAGTGAATCTGTACCTGCGGAGAGCGCTGAGGGCTTCAGTCAGGGCTTTGACCCTCTTCAGCATGGAGTCCATCTTATGAGGCTCCTCCTTCAGGAAACGCACCGCCTCCACCTCCAGCTTCAGTACCGAACGCATCTTCACCTGCAGCTCTGGAAACTCACCTGGAAGAGAAGCAGACAGTAGAGTCAATGAAAAAGGACCTAAACACTGTGAAACATACATAATATCACATATTATTTAACAATAAATGCCTGACAAATATGCAGGCAGCAGTTTTAGATGAGATGTTTCCATTTACATCTACATATTTATACTATATACCAACAGTTTGATACAATATGATTGTATGTTTCTATGTGGATTGTGTGTAATTTTTTTTTTCATATTCACCCAAGTCTACTGACCTTTGAGGATGGCCAGAGCTTCTCCAACCCTCCGCAGGTTGACTGCTCCCTCCTCCACTTCTCTCAGAGTGATTGACAGCTGGCTGGGACCGGAGGCGGAGCTTCTTTGCAAACGGTCCACATAGTCCTCCAGTTCACTGAGAGATGACAAAGAGGAAGAATCAACGAGGGCAGAGCAATGAACTCTGCCAACTGTGCACATACAGTAGCAGATAGTAAGCGTTCAGTCCTGTTGGTGATCCACACAATAACACATTTACACACAATAATAAAAATCATTTGAATAAAGAGCACATGTATGCCTACGAGCCCTCACAATGATGACTGCTTGTTTCAACATGGAATCGTCTGCCTGTTGAGACCAAGCAAACCAGTTTGACAATGTCTATGAATTTATGACACAGATTGTTTGTACGTGTGTGTGTGTGTGTGTGTGTGTGTGTGTGCGTGTGTGTGTTATTCTAACAACCAGTTCCAGTTTTCGCCCTCCAGACAGAGAGGCCTTTTGTGTTATGAACACTTCATACTGGTTGTAAATATGTCTAACAGCTACAGTATATACAGTATATACAGTAGTAGTAGTGACATAAAAGCTTCCATATGGTTGAAATAAATGGCAGATACCTTTCTTATATTTTCAATAAAATAATCCATTTTGTCTTTGTTTCTATTATTAATTGTCTTTGCAGATAATGAAAGTTCCAAAATGATTCAATAGCTTTTCTCTAAAATATTCATGCAGCCTAAAATAATCACATGTATTCTTGAGTTCAGTGCGTGTGCACATATTGACCAGGAGGCTTAGCAGGGATGAAACGCTGCATGAAGTCTGGTTGAACATGTTGCAGCAGTGATTACGCCTGAAGTCAAACTAAACCTGAAAACTAGCCTCCCCTGGGCTTGCAAGTTTAGAAGCATAGGTTTCCATGGTAACTTAGTTCAGGATCATTTAAAGCTACCTTGCTACCTGTGATACAGAGTTGCATAAAACATTCCTGGTAATCTTGCTTTTTTTTAAGGACTACCCCTCATTCTTGGCGCATAACATCGTCCATTAATGCTGGAAAATGAGATCATCATTAACATCCTCTTTATGATGAGCAGGAGCAAAGAAAAACATAGTTTGACATCATTTTGTGTACTGTACTTAAAATAAAATAATGTTTTCTATGTACCATCATTAATTACTAAACAGAATAACTGAAGATAACAAGTAATATTTGAGTCAGAATCAGGTAAGTGTATGCTGTGGAGTCTGCAACATCAGTTACTGGAGTCAGGTTTGCTGATAATAAATATTATTCAAATGACAGTACTGTTGTCCTTCATATGGCTATACTGACAGAAAGAGTCATCACAAACTCATGAGGGAGTTTATTGACTTCCAACTGTCACTAAGCCAATAACAAGCAGCCACATGTCCTGCCGTGGGCTCTGAATATGGGAGAAGAATCACAGAGAAGAGGAAGACACTTTCCCAGGATAAATCATGTTTCTCAGCTATGATGTATTAACCTGACGGGTCATCATTTTCTCTATAAAAACTTTGGTTTCAATGTATGTTCTATTTTATATGAGCATACGTGTGGATGTGCCATGCCTGTAAGAAATCTTTCATATGACAAAAACACATTTTTAGTGGTTCCAAGAAATGTTGATCATTTAAAGAAAGACTCCACAGCTCAATCTGCTGCTTGGTATTCCTTTACACTTCTGTATGATATAGGTTGAAATAAAAAAAAAAAAAAACAACTTTTAAGATTGTGAGCTTGTGAAATGATGCACACCCTTTTGTTATACTGTACACAGAATAAGCATGTATCTTTTTTGTGGTCAAACTTTGCATCAGAAAATCAAGTTTTTTTGAAAGCTAGAGCTGATTAATAATGAAAGACTTACAGACATGTTTTCTTCCTCCACAGTGTCAGTCTGAATTCGTTGTGTGCGCACACACGAAGCCTATTCCAATTTCCTTACATACAGTATCATTAGTATCATTAGACTCATGCAGGGAGGACATTTAAACATGGCTTTCTTAGCAGAATGTGAGCTATTTAAACAGGCATGTAATGAGCAGAGTGCACACTGTAGATCATACAGTGAGCAAATTAAAGTCAACTTCACTTTAACGGTTCAGCATGAAGGAAAAAAATTCCATTAATTTGCAGGCTACTACGGCAGTTCTGATGGCTAATTTAGACATCGATAGTGTCACACATATAGTGAAATTCTCAGTTTTGTGTCCTTAGTAGAGTTTCTCAGGGCATCAGTACTTAGGGTGCAGCTGCTGGATTTTAAAGGATTACATAATACCATAATTAACAAGCACATAGTGAAGAATGTTGCAAAGTTGATATGGTATAAAGGTTTGTACACCTAAATGTTAATGTTAACTTGTAAGGCAACTCTAACCTGCTGTTAATCCACAACTTTTTATTTATTCATCTTTCATTATATTTGATTATTTTTTTACTCTTCCTTTCTCTCATGGACAATTGAAATCAAATAAACAATAAGCTGAACATTTTGGGCGGAGAGTGTTGTTGTATACACCAGGCTTCTCTGTGCAGTAGGCCCACTCTTAAAGTCATAAATAAGTCAATGATGTGAAGCACCGCTCTTCCATTGAACCCCTCCTGCTGTGTGTGTGTGTGTACTCTAGCAAGAGGATGGAAGTTTGGGTTCAATATTGGGCTGAAATAAAAAAGAATTCATGTGTTTTAGATGATTGTATTAATAAGCCTCTTCCTCCTCTACTGCTAATATTTTGACAGCGAGTGCCAACAAGCCAACAAACTCAAACTCGATGTGTCCTTTATTCAAAAGCTGAACAGAAACAAAGCACACACTTTGTCACGTGGCCACTGCTGAGTCACTGGGGTGTTTTACTGCTGAGTCCACACCTACATCACATATGTGGAGGTGAAAATAGCAGTGTGATCTCAAATTAGCAACCATAAAACCTCCTATAACTATAATAAAGTTATAGGAACAGGATGTTGGGATCAGAACAGAACATTTCCCAGTATCTTAAGATGGATGTGCAGTGGACACAGAACTCATGTGTCAGGAACGTGCGTGGAAGCAGGACCCAGGCGCAGAGGTATCGTGAATTGCAAAAATCCTTTATTTCAAGTCCAAAGGCAAGGCAAGGCTAGGACTGTGACTATGACATGACTAGTAGCAAAAATGAACCGACCAGGACAGAACAGAAAACCAGGGATTAAATACACAGACAGAACTGACGAGGGAATGGGGAACAGGTGAGGGGAACAGGTGGAGACACTTGGGGTAATTACACAGACACATGAGGAAGGGCAAGTGACCAGAGACAAGGAGGGATAATTTTCAAAATAAAACAGGAAGTGACGAGACAACATGGAGACAGGACAAAAACCCCCAACTAAAACTCACCACGGCGTGACATCATGGACATGTGACTGAAAAGACGTGTTATTCATGTGTCATTTAACAGCAGGTGCTATCATCTTATATGAGCTAGAACACTGGGATTTTATTTTTAATTCATGACTTAGAATGTTCCATGAGCCATAATGAGAACCTTTCTAATAAACTCAAATGTGAAACTGAGGTTTTTCTAACCACATTCTAACACAAATGGTTATCTACAATTGTATTGGACAGTAAAATCTGTGCATTTCGTAATTTAAACCAAGATAAAAAAACAAAACAAAACAGCATTTTGTTAGTATTCAACAACTCCAACTCTGATGAGCTCCAATATGGTCAGAGAACCTCAGTATCATGTTTCAATATTCCAATAAGAGTGCTGAAAGATGTTCTTCATACAAACACACAAAGAAGCCAACACTTCAGCTCTCTAGATATTCAAAATAACGTATCATCCCATCATTTCCTGTAGAAAAGTGCACTAATGAAGTTCATTCTTTCTCGATGCATTGGTATTTTACTAGTGATGGACCGTATGTGATTTGTATTGCCATGCTGAGAGATAATTGCATTACATTTGATATGAATGAAGAGCCAGTCACTCCTACTCATTGTGTTTGATAAATGCCAGGCTTCCACTGTGCTATGAACCGACTGATTCTCATGCTAACATGAGGATCAGTCGTGATCTCTCTGGAAACTCGCATCATGGCAGATCAAGTCACTTCCCTTTACCCTGACTCTATTCTTAACAATATGTTTCTTCACATTTTTCTCAGGGCCTAAAGATGTTGCTGTTCTGTGTCTGGCTTGCTACCAATGATTCGACTTCAGCTGCAGTTTTATCATTGGAGGCATGATGTCAGTGCAAATGTGTCAGTGTTGAAAAGGCTAAGTCACCATTTCCAAAATTATACAATGGCAATGGCACGCTAATGGAGAGTCCAATCTGTCTATCTCTATCTCAACATTTCAGGGATATGGATGAATTCGCATCCTGTCATTTACTTTCAGTTTTGTTGGAAATCAGATTTGGAAATAATCTTATTTTGAAATTTAGGCCCAGAGTAGGGGATTTCTTGTGGTGACAACATATATATAGTATTTATTTCACTATCACCTTTGTTTTGAGGGGCATTAAAAATACACTAAAACCTTAAGTAACACTTTAAATGTTGGGTTAGGGTTAGGCTCTTACTTTTTTCAAAAGGAAGCACATTGTCAGCTGCGTTCAGACATTACCTGAGCTGTGAGAGGATTCTCTCCTCAGTAGCCACGTAATGGGTCCTCTCCTCCTCCATCTCAGCTCTCCATCTGTATGCTGCCTCCTCAGACTGAGCCAAGCGATCACACATTAACACCACCAGCTCCTGACCAGCCATCCGCAGCATTGAACTCACGGACTCCTGGCTCGACAGCTGGAACACAATGGACTCAGAGATTAGGACACAACAATGATACTTTTTTTTCTTTGCTTGTTTTGAAGCTTAAAAGGAAGCCAGAGTTAGTAGGTTTGATCCAAGATATCTCTCTATCTATCTATCTATCTATCTATCTATCTAGTGGAATAATGAAAAAGTGAATGACATGAGATAAAAATGTTGCTGCTATAACAAGAGAGGTTTCTTGTTATGCGTAGCAATAGTCAGAAGATATCTTGTTAATATAAATAATATGAAAATGATCTTGCTAAAACAAGGAAAACAGTCTTGTTAGCGAGTGGACGGTTGACAGGTCAGTTACCTGTAACTGTCGGAGTTGGTTGAGTTGCAGTCGCAGCTCAGACACATTTCTCTTAGCTAACACCAAGCTCTGCTGCAGCCCACCGTCAGAGGCCTCAAGGGCCAGGAGGGCGGGGCTGGAGCTGTCTGGAGGGTCCTGGGACTCAGACGGCACAGCTAAAGGTCAAAGAAAGGTAACACTCATTATGCTTTGAATATTCAAAAAAAATCCACTTTAAAGGACAAGGCTTTTTTAAAATGTTCTATATTTTTCTTATTGTCAACAAATCTAATGAGCAGAGCCAAACCAACAATGAAGTGATCTACTTACAAGTATTGTGTGTGTATCAAAGCCTGATATATCTCATTCCTCTGTACTGTAGTCCTTTGTTGTTGTTCAGAACTATTAAAAACACATCAATGAGCCACACCGCTGCACTGGTTGCTACATATCACAACTTTGTGCAGCACACTGTACACTGTAAAGAACTACAAAGTCAAGAGGATGCAATATGTAGCACAATAAGTTCAGTATGTTCCTGCACACGCTCAGTGGTGTCTGCCTTACACAGAACTACTCTCATGAGACTGGAAACATGATCACTGTCATTAGTATTTGGAGTCGTTTCTATGTAGTGAAGGAACATGTCAGCCAGTGTAGCGGTTTGGGCCCACTGACGTGTTTGTAATAGTTTTTTGGGCAACAAGAGAGGTAAGGTTTGTTGACAATTGGAAAAATATAGAAAATTGCCAGGCTTATCCTTCAGAAAAACATTTTTATATACATCAGAAATATTACATTTATTGTGTGTTTCTAGAAGATACTGATGATTTCCAAATAATTCAGTATTATTATGGTGAGCTGGCACCTGTGCTGGAAAAGAGTCAAAGAGTCAGTACTCAATTGGTCATGTCCTAATGGCTAATATACTCATGAAAAAAAGAAAACTCACCAGGTCTGCTTTTGAGTTTCCGCCCACCACTCTCACTGCAAGAACACACAGCTGGTTAGTAAATATACCTAACAGGCCTTGTCTAGCCAGGGCTTATACATGCATGCAGGACTATTTCAGAAATGAATCTGCATGCAGAGCTTCTAAGTCTTACTGTTGCTGTATGATCAGACAAGAACAGCTTTTAGTGATTGTTTAGTGGTCAGGTTGCAACATACTGTGATACTTTTGTCATCAATGTGTTTTTTTGACAAACCCTTATTTTTCATTTAAACTCCCCCATTCATTCATGAGAGAGGAGGAGGAGATGCCATTTTAAGAATAAAAAAAAAAACATACTGGACACAAATGATTATTCAAAGCATTTCTGGAGGGAAACTTTAACAAAATATGGCAATTTCCCAGTGCATCAGTTTTTAATGTCTTAATACAAGCTCAGTGCATTGTTGCTTTTCTGACTCATTCCAGCAATGCTGCCAAATCAAATAAAGTATCAATCAATCAATCAATCAAATGCCAAATGTACCAAATGACCAGACATCTAGTTGATTAGTGGAATGTTTTTTTTATAACCAGCAGAAATGATGGACAAAACTTGAAGTTGCTGTTGGCTTTAGATGAGAAAGGAAGATGTTACAGACCTGACAGGGTCCTTAACTCCTGAAGTATCTGATCCCATAGACAGAGCATGGTGCACCAGTCCTGCTAGGCTGGCTATCTGCTCCTCCATGGCTTTCATTCTTTCACTGCAACATGTAAATATACAGTGTGTGACCAGAAACAACAACTTCCCAGCATGCATGCATCTTAATATGATAGTTGGGCTAACAGCCACTGCTTTTGCTTAAATGTAGCTTTGTCATAATTGAAAAAATATGGCAGTAAAACACAGTCACTTAAATAGTGGTAAATCTAGTATTTCTTCCAAGCTGGACTTAACAATAAGTAATAATTGATGTCAAAGTATCCGGCATAGTTAAGACACAGGTGCCCCTCTTGGTCCCTTAGATCCTCTGGCTTACTCTTGATAGTTCCTGAGGTTAGAACTAAAAGGCTTGGAGAGGCAGGCTTTGTTAATTACGCCCCAAAAACAAATGCAACACATACATACATGTTGTAACTGCAACATCCACAATTCTGGCTGCTGACCCTTACTGCATGCCATACTCCTCTCTCTACGCTTGTTTCCTATCTTTCATATATAAATCATAAATAAAAGGCAAAAATACCCCAGAAAACAAAACACATAATTTAATTCAGAAATTGCAAATTGGGAAATTCTTGGCATAGCTTGAAGCTAAGATCATAGTTGATTGTGTATCACTGTTTAAAGATGCACTGTATAATTTTGGGCTGGCACAGACAAAAGTTGACCACATGAGTGCTGCTATGATCCATGACAACAAACCAACCAATCGTGCAATGACCTAAAAAGTGCTTTGAATGAAGTAAGATGATGACTTTGTCTCTCCACTCACCTTTGGGTGTTGTGATCCTGAAACAGTCTTTCAGGTTGTCCCAGAGCGCAGTCCACAAACACAGACGAGGTAGAGGATGATGAGCCGCTTCCTCTACTTCTGTTTACCATCTCCACTGGGGCGCCATTACTGTCCCGCTGCACAGAGCGACGAATCGGTGACATCCTCTCCGGACACACTAGGCCCACCCCTCCGATGATCTGTCCGTCAATCATCCTGACTTCATTCACTCTGTGAGGGGAGGAAGGCGGGGTTTTGGTTCCCAGTGGAGGTAGTTGGCTGTCACCATACTTTCTGCTTTTCTGTCTGGTAGAAAAACAGATGAATTAATACAGAGTTTGTCATTTTGGTGGATCCCCACATGGAAGAAACACTACTAGCAAAATGTTTTCTGCTCCTGAACTTGAATTTTAGTTGATTTATGCAATCTTGCATTCTTCCCACAAGACAACAGTTATAAATGGGAAAATACCCTGATCTTGTTAGTGCAACAAAAAGATCAATGATTGAATCAAAAAAGCCTTCCAAAGGTAAAAACAAAGCAAAAGCACATGACATGCTGCAGGTACTACAGTCACTGATGTGTTTTTTTTTTGTTTGATGTGTTACTAAAAATGAGTCTTATCACTCACCAGCTCTCTTGATCTCCTATCAGATCAGTGACACTTGTTTTACTGGTTGTTCCTCATGTCAAGTCTTATAGCCAGTTTCCTCTACTGCAGTCAGCAGTGATCAATCCTGTGCAGCAGCTTACTATATACACTTCCATTCCTTGCTCACTCTCATATTTTGCACACTTAAACAGAAACTCCTCAAAAACACATGTATACGAATGAGCCCACACACATACAACTTTTAACAGTGCTGCTCTTCCTCCACTGTATCTGCAAAAAATCTCATTGCAGTCCAGGATTTCTACAGAGATATTACTTAACATAGTATATTAGCCATTCAAAATACCAAAGACAGTTCTTAATATTATTATAACCTATTATAAGTTATGGCAAGATTGAAAAATTTAATTCATTGTCTGCAATATAAGTGCAGAATTATATGATTATCATGATTTGTTCTCTTAGAGTTGTAATAATCAAAATTCAACCAGAATCTATGTTTTTTTTAGTTCAGTGTAGACAGGCACAGTTGTCTTATGCTCAAAAACAGTATTGATAGAAAAATACAATGATTATAAAGACAACATAAGCCTCTTTCATCATAGGTTCCAATTACAGCAAGTTTAAAACTGGACCCAGAGAAGATGGCTGCCATATGCCATGTATGCCATGTATGTATATCATACATCACATCTAGTGTTTTATATCTATGCCTTCAGTGCACAGACACGTAGAATGGACTTAATATGTTTAAAGGCTTAACGTGAAGAACCACCCTCCACTTTTTCACCTCCACGTCATACCTTTAAACCATTTAACTCACCTACAAGTTGATTTTCCTGCTTATATTGCCAACAATATAAAATGAAAGCTTTCACAAAGTTCTGGTGAAAGTGTTGCACTCAAAATCAAAGTCATGAAGCAGGAGCTTACCATTGTCATGACAACTTCCCACACTGTACTTGCTGCCAGTTTGAACCGAGGCATTAAGTGTGTGTGTGTGTGTGTTTGGGTTTTAAATCAGTGTGCGTACCTGTGGAGGGAGAGGGTCTGGTGCTCCATGCTCTCTCCGTAGCCCATCAGGGGTTTAATGGAGGCCCTGAACTGCTGCAGTCCCCCAGGTATCCCTGTGATACCTCCAGCATCCACCATGTCAGCAGCGAGGGAGGGGGGAGCGCTGCACTGAGCGGAGGTGATGCTGAGGCGACCTCCTCCTCCATCCTGGATGGAGGAGCAGTAGGTGTCTGGGTAATGTGATCTTCCTTCACCACGCACCACCAAGGCCATGCTCTTACTGTTGCCAACATCCTCATCTGACACACAGATATAAACATATAAAAGCTTATTATTTCATTTCACTGTCCTTCTGACATCACTCTGGTTCTTTATCTTCTTTGGCCAAATATATAAATAACCTTTATATAACATATAAAATCTGTGATCAATAGACTAAGATCTCATTTTCAAGTGAGACTTGCCTATATACATTAACTATGAAACTATGAAAACATATGAAATAGTGAAGAACAGTATTATAGGTTTGTACATAGTAAAAACAGCAGGACACATAAAAACAAATCTATAATTAATAACATACCATAAAAAGAGGAATTATAAAAAAATAAGAAATTGGTTCCATGCATGGTTCAACACTGAGTCCATATATCTTTAACTCTACCAACACAGTACTGACCACAACAGCTCATTTTACACATAAAAACGATTTTTGGTTGAATATAAACTCAGCAGAAAAAGTAAGGGAATTTGTATTTGATAGGTTATTTCTTTGTTCTTTTATTTATTTATTTCCCTTTTAAATGGTGCCACATTTGTAAGGAACATGCATTTGTGGGATGAGTAGCAGAGCTGAGTGGGTTGCACCCAAGAAAAATTTGCCAAATTTTCTCTCCCAATGCCAAACAGCTTATTTTGCTATTGCTAATAGACTCTTGTTTTGAGCTTCTGGTAACCCCGGCGCCTGATTGGGCATGGGCGTGAGCATGGGCCCTGCTACAGTGGTCAGTAGGTGTCTGCTCCAAGAATCGGCATGCCACGTGTTCAGCATAAGTTACCATGGTGATGTACCTCAGTAAGAAGTGAACCAACATTGTAGGACTGAAAACCCAGAGCTAAACCTGAAGTTACCTCACTAACCCCAAATCCTGCTTTGTAGTGCAGGCAATGCACCTCCCTTGCCTAGTCTACAGGAAAATAGAGCAGTCAGTTGAGTAGGCAGTCCTTCATTACTAAACGAATGTTTCCACATTTGGCCCAGATGACCTCCGAATGTGGTCTGAGTGAACAGATCTCAATGCATCCTCAATGTCTTGGCTGTGTTCACACCTGTACTTAGAGCTGTCAACTTGTGATTGCATGTTAGTGTAAGGTGTAAAGGTGGTCTCCTCTGACTTCAGTCTTCTAGACATGTGACAAATGTTTGGCTGTGTGATGCATAGGTAGAGAGAACATTTACTTATGACTGCCGGCATTGTTTGAATTAATTTAATTTATGACTGTGTGTGTGTTGAGATCCGTGTGTTGAGATTTGACCCTGCAGCTATCTTACCAGGCTTGACGTCTCTCCTCTCCAGAATGGCACTGCTGCTGGTATAGAGGGTACTGGCTCGCCCTGACCCTGGCAGCCGTTCCCGTGGTAATGTGGCGCTGCCTAGATCCACCATTGCTGCTGCCCCTCGTGTGCTTCCCCCACCATAGGCCATCCTGGAGGGAGAGGAGGGCATGGAGCGGACCATGGGTGGGGACATGGAACCCTGCAGGCTGTGCAGGGTGCTGCGGCTGGACGATGACAGGGTGTGGACTGGACTGTGGCTACCATACAACACCTCTTTGGATATCTGGCAAAAACAAATAATGACAACAATTTATATAAAAATTACAAATAAGAAATAATAGCCAGGAATATACTTTCCATGCATTTATTGTTAATCCCATAGGATTAACATCTTAAAAGAACATTTCATTGGCATTAAAGGAACTGCATTAAGCTCGTTTAAGTCCTATTTATCAGAGTGATTTCAGTTTGTTCATGTTAATGATGAATCCTCCATAAAGGCAAAAGTTAGACATGGAGTTCCACAAGGTTCTGTGCTTGGACCAATACTGTTCACCAATACTGTTCCTTTAGGGAATATTATTAGGAAACACTCCATAAATTTTCATTGTTATGCAGATGATACCCAAATATATTTATCAATCAGTTAAGTAAACTCCAAGAATGCCTTAAAGACATAAATACCTGGATGGACACAACTCAGATAACATAAAAGACTATATCATAAAAGACTCTTCAGCTGGTCCAGAATACAGCTGCACGTGTACTGACAAAAACTAGAAAAAGAGACCATATTTCTCAAATTTTAGCTTTGTTGCATTGGCTTTCTGTAAAATTTAAACTCCCTCTCCTCACCTACAAAGCTCTTAACGGTCAGGCACCATCTTCCAAATTCGGTCAAGGGGGCAGACACTCTCTGCATTTAAGAGCAGGCTTAAAACTTTCCTTTTTGATTAAGCTTATAGTTAGGTCTGACCAGGCTCGCCTTGGATCAGCCCTTAGTTATGCTGCTATAGGCCTAGAACGTCAGGGGACTATCCATTCATGCACTGAGCTCCTCTCTCTTCTTCCTCCTCCCCTCCGGTTACTAACTTCCCCAGAGTTTTTTTGTGCTCTCTCATCTCGCAGGAAACCCAGAATCCAGGCTGTGAGCCCCACCACGGGGATGGTGGAGTGGTCCTGTTGGTGTCCTTCTCTGGCCATTGCTGCTATTTGTTATTGCTAGTCATCTCTATTGTTATTAATGTTATTATTCTGCTTCTCTTTGCCTCCCCACCACCTCTCTCCTTCATTCTCTCTCAACCCGACCGGTCAAAGCAGATGGCCACCCACCTAGATCCAGGTTCTTTTCTGTAAATTAAAGGGTACGATCTAGACCTGCTCTATCTGAAAAGTACCCTGAGATGACTTTTGTTGTGATTTGGTGCTACATAAATAAAATTGAATTAATCTGATGTCTGCCAGGTGTACATGAGATGAAGAAAAAACAATAACAAAGGCTGAACGCTCTCAGAAACTCCAAAAAAAAAAAAAAAAGACACTACAAGAATACCTGCTCTTAAAGAAAAGAGTAGGCATGCAGGGGTTTGTATGAGTGTGTGTGTGTATGTATGTGTGTGTAAGCTGTGCATGCACTGCATCAACATGCTCTCATGGAGTGAGTTGACTGACTGATTCCTCTGCTGCACTCGACATGCCTGTTTGTGTGTGAAGCAATCACAGTTCAGTGGTTCCAGGGTCTGACTTCCAGTTTGATCCTGGAACAGCCACTGTCACTCTGAACACTGCTGCTGCTGCTACATGTAAACCTCACAACTCTGTGCTAGTGTTTTACCAGGTCATGTAGGGTCAGAGATGAAATTCAAGACCCATACATACTGTATATCCTTCATCTTTATGAACAACAGGAATTAGTTTGTGATGATTTAAAGCACCGGTACCCACACTATAAATCAACCTCCAATAAACAGGCCTGGTGCCTGATTATCATTCAATCTCTACCGGACTACTGGGACAATTTGGGAGAGGGCTTGTTTGCTGTCTTTCTGTTATTTTGATGGAGAGTTGATATGAGTTTGGTCCAGCCACATTCAGGAATCACTTTCTCGTTTAGTCAGTTGGAGACACTGCACAGTCACTGCAGCTAATGTTCAACTAGCTACTGATGGTAAGTAAATACCCCCAAACTGTCGACTGGCTGCTTGTTAAACCACAGCTCCTTTTCTTCTTCTACATGTGTTAAACACAGAAGATAGAACATGTGACTGTGGAGGCGTTGAAGCTGCTTCAAGGCAACTTTAACCAGACTGACAGCTGTCTAATGAGCAGAGTAAAGTAATGAGCAATGATATTAATTAGGGGAGACCAGGGACAGTTGTAACACAGGACGATTGTAACACCTTGAATACCTCCAATCAGAAACAAGCTACAGTGATCACACTCACTGCACATGCTCAGTTAGATGTTGTCTTGTCTTCTTGCTTACACAAAAGGACCCACGTATGAAACCACAGAAAAATTTACCAGCAAAAGTCAGCAGTCAAGATCATTTAGATGAGGTGAAAACATAACTGGTGATTCAGGGATGTTTGTAACACCTTGTTACAACCTCCCCTGAACCAAGTTTCAAATATTTTAAAAAATTAAAGTGTAAAAGGTTTTTGATTTATCAGGACACTTGCGTGTTACAAACGTCCCTGGTCCCTGTAATGTGTACATCGTTGCAATTACTTGCAAGTTATTATCATTATTATTATTAATAAGTTTTTATTACAAGTTACTTGCACAGCACTGGTCATTTTGCACCAGACCCAGATCTCAGAACTGGTCTGGTCAGTCATCATCCAATGTGTGAATGGCAAGATAGGGAATATTTTTATTTGTCTTTATTTACATGACTGTTAATGGCAGCCTAAACGTGCTGATTATTTTTTTTCCTTTCAACACTTCTGCATCAATAAATATAATATGCATATGTGTTTGCAGCGTATGAGATGGATTGACTGCACAGACTTTAATGTATGCACACTCTAATCCAAGTCTCATCTATGTAACCTGTTTAATACTAACTTCTATTAGAAACTCAGTAAAAGCACAGCAGTGGACCACAAAGAGTCAGTTTGACATTGGTATAAAAAGTGATATATAGCACAAACGTGTCCCACTTAGCTAGGTCTTTCTAAAGTTTTGCCTCTGACATTCACACTGCCTGTCATTCTCTCATGTTGCTTTTCCTCCTTTTCCTACCTTTTCCCTCTATTCATCATGTTAACACTCACTCCAACATCACAACACAAATGTGACTCAACAGTACAAAATGATTGAGTCTAACTGTATTCTTTCTCTCACAAAAGTTTTCGATGAAACAGATACACAGATGTAAAGATAGATCCAGATACACAAACATGTCAGTCAATGTGAGAATGCTGCTCCACCTTCATTACATCTGATAGTGAAGAAAACACCAAAAGAGGCGACAAAGACAACACACAGCTCTGTGTGTGACTGGGAATATAAAGTGCAACTCACATACTGGCTGCAGAATTCTGAATGAAACAAATTACAACAAATTGAATATTTAATCAAATATTCTAAAATACATAGAAAGATGCTCTCCTGTTTATGACTTACCTCAGCAGGAACACAGTCTATCCTCCTGTAGCTTTCCAAATGAGGGCTGCACAGCAGCTCGTATGTTTGTGACATAGAAATGTATTTGTTTACTACAAAAAGGCATGTCATAACACATCAACTGCCACTAGTGTGAAAATCTAATATGAAATAAAGCCTGCAGTGTAACATCCAGACTAGTTACACAAGGAGAGCATACCGTCAATCAAATGATTGTTACAGCACAAACTGAGTTAACACAGAATCACTGCATCTCCTCTCCCAGCACACTAACTCTCTGTGCCCTCAATCACAACTAAACTTCTAATAGAAGCTACCATAGAGACTGATGGGCAGGTTGGAACCTTGCATGGTAACCCCTGTACCTATTCGTCGTATGAATGTGTGTGAATGGGTGAATGTAATTTGTAGTGTAAAAGCACTCTGGTTGGAAGACTAGAGAGGCACTATACAAGTACAGTCCATTTACCATTTACTGCTCACACTAGAAACAGTTTCTGACCCTCTATTGTGATTAGTTACTTAATCATTTGAAGAATATTCTGGTGCATTGTTCAAAATGCATTGTTCAAGTGCATTGTTGTACTGTTGCAAATATGACATAGTTTTAGTAATACATTATAGATGATATCAAAAAGTTACTATAAAATTTGCTTTTGATGTCTTACTGTTGAATATTAACATATTTTCAATAAAACAAAAGAAAAAAAAACATTTATTTGGCATTGAGTCAGATTTTATCACAGGACTGTAGAGAAACCTGGAACAAACCCTACCCAAACCAAAAGTCAGGAATCCACACTGTCAGCATGTGGAAAGTTAAGATGAGGGAATGAACACAACATTCCATGAGACTAATTAGACTGTCAGTGGGCCATACCCTGCTGTTCATGTGTAGCAGAGATAAACAGTGGACAGCCAAAGAACATGTCAGCATCTTATCTGTGAGACTAGTGGGAGCAGAGCAGCGTCTTGATTTTCATGCCAGAGTTAGACATTGACAAAAAGCTCCAATGATGATTAATAATAATAGTTGGCACCACAGTGATAGTATGTAATGAAGCATTTTGTAAACATGTCATGTTATCAGGACAGCCCAGAGAACATAAAGCATGGACTTTGTCAAACTCCTCCATCAGCAGCATGTCACAGACACACTATGAGAGGCTAAGCAGATATCACTTCACATGACCTCTGGGTTTTCAGCTCTCTAATTAGCACAGAACATGATGACTGTGTAGAATGACAGGAACATGACTTTATAAATGTACCAGTCATTTTCAGTTAGTTACTGTTCTTCATGATGAACCCAGGGTTAACATGGTTAGATAACATGTAAACATGTTAGTGTTCACTTCCCTGTACCAAGATCATGTTCAGACCAACATCTACACAGCATGAAGAAATCATTCACTTCACTAGGACCACTGTGTTGGCCCATCAGACAACCAGATCACTGGACAATCAGATACCTGTAAGCTCACACTATTGACAGATGACTCTGTAATGTGAATGGTGTAATTCTGCAGTTTACTTCATGCATGTCAAAACAGAAACGGATATTTACTGTTTTCATTTTCTTTCCAGAAATTGTAAAATCTCCTCTCATAGTATGATAAACCTCTGTGCAATGTTTAAGCCGTCAAACTCATGGATCTGTTACCCTATTGTCCTAAACATAAGACAAAGAACTGAACATTTTAATAGTAGTGGGGATAGTTTTATATTAGAAGACTGAGCACTGTATAATAACTTAATCATTCCACACAGTCTACAGCACTGTGAGGAGCAACAAATAGACATTTTTGCGGAACTATTGCCTTTCCCAGTGCGGCCACATTCATTGCACTCTATACTCTTCCTCCATTTTTTTCAAGCGCACTGAGCAACTAGTGGAGATTTCACTCAGACTGATTTTGTATCATTCATGGATGAATTAAGGTGGAAAATATATGACAAAGACATAACACAGAGCACCCTTAAAAGTTTGTTTTCATGAGAGAGTCATGCTCAACAAGCACTGTTACTTGTACATGATTAGAATATATGAGTTTGTTCATATGTATAAAACAGCGCTCATTAGCATTTATCAGCATTTTGCCGAGTGCACTGAGCGGCCCACAGTAACATAGCTTCTGTGATTCTTGTGCCTGTAACACAGAGGAATCAGACAACTCTGGGTGGGTTTTGGTTGGATTGTTGGCGCTGGGGGAACTGATGTTTCCCAACACGACTCTGATTAGCCCGGGGGGATGCTATAATTATGCGTCAAAACAAGGTAACGTATTTGTTGCTGATTGGCCCAGAGGCAAGTGCATCATTTATGGGTTACAGTGTGTTTACTGTGGCCTTGTTGAACCTGTCTTTCCTCATATCACTCCTTACATACACTCAGACAGCCGCCCACTGTTAGAGCACAGGGTCATCTTCGGTGGAGAGTCACAGCAGCACGCTCAAGGAACTCCTCTGTGACAGAATGTCACAGATATTTATCCATGCTGTTGTCTTCCCCTCCTGTCATATTCTATATCCAGCTCCAATGTAGCCTGCATATTGTTGCTTGTCAGTTGAAAAGCTCCTACTTTCCAGTGTGGTCACTTAATGTTTTCAGGTAAATCAAGGGAATGAACTACTCTTCTCTCCAGACTATCACTAAAGAACAGTTTGACGTTTTGGGAAATTTGCTCATTTGTTTTCTTTCCAACAGTGAGCAGAGTGAAAAGATTGATATCGATGTTAATCTCATGTCTATGTGCAGAGATTTCCGCAAGGACATGGAGTAGCCAGCCATGTCCGTTCATGACTGATCAGAACTTTAGTAATCATTCATTATTTATTCTTTTTATTGATTTATTGACACATTCAATGATGGTTAATGTATTGCTTAATCTAGTTTATATATTGGTTTTAAATTAAATTATTTATAAAATAAATCTTTGCCAAAAATAACTCATGTGAATCACTTGATTCAAATCATGTGAATCTACTGAATCAAGCCTATTTCTAGTCATCTTCAGCTTCACTTTCATCTCCACTATGATCCTGAGTGTAAGGCTGAGGCATAGCCTACATTTCCCTCAAATGACACAGGCCTCTTACTTACATTACCTGGTTTAGTGTGTGTTTGTAATGTGTCTCTGTTGTAAAAAGCACAATGTAAATAAAGATTATTCATTTAGTCATTAAGTCCATAAACGTCTGTGTGGCATATATGGAAAATGGACTTTTTAATACTTACTGTGCAGCTGTCATGTTGCTGCCACTGGTGTTTTTATATAGAGCGTGTAGGGGCAGGATGAGGCATGTTTCTCTATCATCATGCTTGCATGGTTTTGAAAGCAGAGGCTAGTGGTAGTGAATGTACATGCATAGTGAATTGCAACTTGTTAATAAAAACTGTCAAAATTGAGTAGCCAGTTGTTTGGTCAGCAGCAGGCACTTTCTGTATTTTGCAGACCTGTACAGAAGAGGAACAACAAAGAATAGACAGCTGCAAGACTAAATCCCTCCTGAGATTCCCAGAGAGTCCCAGGGAAGAGGAAAGGAACAGTCTGTCAGAAACTGGCCGTCAAACCTGAGAGACATTCCAGCAAGCAAATTACACAGTCACCCATGAAGTTTGGAGAAAATGGTTAAGTTGGGATTGACTGGGATCACCCTGTTTGTGTGTGTGTGTGTGTGTGTGTTTGTGTGTATACATGTATCATAGTGTGTGTCAGCCTATCCTGTGATCACTATCAGCAGAACAGGAGGTTTCAGAGGCTTGTGAGCATCTCAGCAGCAGCTCTGCTCACACTGAGTGTTTATCCTCTGCATGCTGTGTCAGAGATTTATAAGATAGACCTAAACACCACTGTTTCTTTAGGTACAGCTGAGGGAGCAAAGTCAACAACTTCAAGAGGATAACAGTGCAGTCAAAGATGAGAAAATCAAAATCAATGCAGCAGAACCACCTAAATCGTCTTCTTATATTCCACACATTATCCTTCCTTGTCCAAACCTGGCGCCTACATTACCCACTAAGCAACTTGACTCGACCCACTCCACTGTATAGATTGGGGAGTGTTATGCTAGTAGTGGCTTATGTAGCCTGGTGTTGCTAGTCTCCAGCAGAGATGAGGAGTGGGCTGATTCCACTGACACCACTCCGCAATTCACACAGCTCCCTCTGGAGATACAAAAGGCTTTATACTACTTTTTCACAAATGCAGTACTATACCCCAACATGTGTGTTGATGTGTATAGATCTGTGAAATGACCCTTCAGCTTGTAAATTGAACAACAAGTAGTATTAAAAATAGAGATTAATATTGCCTGAAATAGAAACAAAAAGAAAACCAACCAGAAACATTCTAGGAAACGTTAAGTGTCACAAACTAAATGCTTGGAAATCAATGCCAACTTTATTTCTTTCTAACTTGCAGATAGGCCTGCCACTTATTCACCCAGCTCCAGCACCACCCACAGTACTCTGCAAGGACTTGCAGGTTAATTTCATGGCACCATGTTCTGGTGTGACCAAGCATTTTGGCTTGACACAAATCAAGATGGGGTCTATCAGATCTATCAGCATGTTGGTTGTTTTTGCAGTTTTGTTATAGATATTCATGGTTCCTAATGATTCTGATGAACCTGTGAACTCGTACCACAAAGATACCTTTATCCATAGCAAGTTATGTTGAAAACTAATTGCCAGGTTCACCCTGTGGCTTAGGAGTTAAGATGCTGACCATGAACCATAACATCCCAGATTCAAGTCCAGCCAGGGACTTTTACTGCATCTCTGTAGCCTTCATTCCCTGATGTCTCTCTACTGTCTATAATAAAGGCTATAAATCAAATATTTTGGTAATTACCGTAATCCACAGAGGATGGACCCTTATCATTTTGGATGCTTTTCTCCAACACCAATAACTTTATTTATTCATGTTAATTAGCATAACCAAACAACACCACAAATTAATTACCAATACAGCAGAACAGCATCTTGAAACAGTGCATAGAGGTTATAATACAGTTAAGAAATGGACATTAAATCATGTCGCAATTCTAATTCCAAAGGTTCACACTAACATGTAATCACAGCCCCCTGCAAACACCAATATTATCCAACATGCCCTTGCATTACGCTGGTTACAGGTGCTAATTACAACATAGACATATAGTGATGTCTGAAAGAAGTTAGATAAGTTTGACAACCTATTTTACCTCTAACATGTTTCGGATTCCTAGAAGGTAGAAAGCTCCCGCTTGAAAAGCACATCATTCCTCAAAGTCTCATCAAAAACACACCACATGTCTGAAACACAGTCTGCTACAGCTTGATTACTGTTTCTTGATTTGGTCCAGTGCTTCACTGACAGACATAAAATATGCAAACATGCTTTATGGTGCAAATGTAACAGACATGCACGGCAATCTGAGTTGGCTAACTGTCAGTCAGATCCACCTGTGCTTTGTTAAATTTAGTCAGAAATGTACCGGTCACACAATCACCAAAGATACTACCAGGTTCTTGTCTCAGTTTGCTCAGCACAATTATCAAGCACGATACGCAACAGACAGAACAACTATGACACAGAAAATAGTCATGTACAGAGCCTTGGTCTGGTGAAGTTGATTGTCAGTGCATATTGTTCAAGAGAATATTAAAACATAGGTAGACATAGAATGTAAACCTGAGCAAAAGCAGAAATCCCCCTTGGCAGAGAATGAGAAATATATTTTAATACCTTAGTTTCTCAGAATTAAACGTGTGAAAGCGCAGGATGGATAAATATATAATTTAAGAGGGTCATTCAGCAAGGATTTCTGTTTATTAAGAATGACTGTTTATTGGTATGAAGAAGAAAAAAAATGGAGTTTACTATGAATTCTTGAGGAATTGTGATTGATTTAGAATTTTGTGTTTGACCTAATGCTTGTTGTCAATTCAATGAGATGAGCTGTTTGGTGTGTTTATGTGGCTATAGTGTGTGTGAGTGTGTATCTAGAAGAAAAGAGGAATGCTTATGCTGATGCTAATTGGAATCCTGATGAAGAAAGAAATGTGACAAACAGACAGGAGTTGGTATGAGGTTGTTTTATATACAGTCACTCTATCAACACTGTAGGATACAATGAAAAACACAGAGATAAAGATAAAGAGAGAGAGAGAGACTGTTTGTTGACTCACCCTTCCCTCTGTGTTGGCAGGTCTGGTGTGGCGGTTGAAAACATGTGCTGGGTCTTTGTGATAAACCTTCAGACAGGAGTGGGATGTGATGTTCCTAGAAGGAAATGGTACACACAGAGATAATTACAGTTTAATGTGTGTGTGAAGTCAAGTGTGTCAAGTCTAAATCAGCAGAGATTTTGTTTTTTTTTGATTTGTGTATGAAGCAGCCACCATCTCACGGCTGATTTTATCTGACAAAAAACAACATGGTTATGTCACTTCATCAGATACAGAATCACTATACAGAAGTATGTCACAGATGATTTAAGATCTGGATTCAGTTTCAGTTCATGTAAAATGGAAATCAGTGAGTGATCACATGGATCAGATCGTAGCGTGTAATAAAATGTAGTAAAAACTCACTTTAAATAGATTTTTAATGAACAATTGTTATTGTTTCCAGTTGGACCTTCATTATGTTATTGTGAATTGGAGTCAGTAACCAATATATCCACTCATGGCAACTAAAGCATGGTTTATGTTTTTTTATGGTTTGACATGTTTAGGCACGCACAGCACCTTGAGAAGTTTGGGGAAATTTCATGGTCTTGGTTTAATGGGGGAAGACTGGCATCAATGTGTAGGAAGGTAATAGGAGGCAAAGCCAGCAACTTCAGTGACTAAAAAAAAAAGGTGATTTATGTAAAAGCACGAAAAAAGCACACATGTATCTCTAAAGGATAAAAAGGAAAAACTGAATCCAACCTGGGTTAACTGAAGAAAACTCAACTCATCAAACTTAAGGTGTGCACACAGCTATGCTCACACAAACTAGCCTGAAACACTCATGACATCAAATTTGTTCCTGAAAATTCTTAAAGTATCCAAAAAGCCAATATATCTAATAAGCTAAACCCATCTCCTTTTAAAGACATCATTAATCCCAACTGCAAATGAATTTAAAACTAATGTAACTGAACCAACTGACTGAATATAGTTAATGTATGTTCTGACATTATGAAGAATAAATTCCTTTATAAAAGAATATAAAGGGAAGAATCCAGGTAATAACAGGTAATATGTCCAGTCTGTTCTGTTCCTACAGTAATCTATAGGAGACTTGCATGTTGGTGAATTTCATATGACCTAGTGAACCTAGTGATGCAGTACGAGTCCCTCACCTGATGTCCTCCAGATCGTAGTAGACATTGCGGCTGGTGTCTTTGATGTAGATGGCCATGTTGGGAGACTGCAGCATCTTCATGGTGAGCTGCTGGGGGAAGGCAGTGACAAACAGAGCCCGCAGAGTGTCATGACTGCCGACCTCTACAGGCATCCGGACCTGCTTTGTCTCCTCTCCATACTGTAGGTACAGCACACCTGGACCTGACACACAGTCAGGGAGGGATTTATGACAGAACTGTGCAATGTGATACTACCACATCCACCAATCAGAACGCACCATTTCTGAGTAAAGACAATACTAAAGCTACAAGACATGTGTCTAACCCCTGGGTCACTGTAAGACTGTGTAAAGTCATAATAACATTACGTATTTAACAAATGCTTTTTGATTTTTTATTGGCTCGGCAACTTGTACAGTTTAGTAGTTGGGAAACTTGTGAGTGGGACAGCTGCCTCAGGTCTCTGTCCAGTATCATCCTAGATCAACACCTGACACTGTCACTTCATCTCTGATAGAATATATATGTTCTGTCAACATCTTCTCAACTGCCTCCCATCTAAGTCATGGACTGCTTTGCTTTAGAACTGGGTTTTTTTTTTTTTTGGGCATCTATGTCGAACCATTCTAACAATTCCAGTCTGATCTGATGACACAACATCAACAATTCATTAATATTTTCTATTTGTTGCACGTTTCCTAATAAGACTTCTGAGACTGCTATATTTATGTTTTTGTCAGCAGGATTTTAAGCTCTGCATTGTTCTTCTCTTTACTCTTGGGTGTCCTTTTCTGTGAAACGAGTAGTCTTGTATAACACTTTAGGGTTGTTGATTGCTAATAATCAAATCTCACAAATGCACGCCTGCTTGAAGTTTTTAACGTAGTTTCTTAGTAGTTTTGCCAGACTGTGTAGGCTGATGTAAGATACTAGAGGCTTTACAGATATTGTTTTAAGACTACTGCAACTATTCCAACTTCACTGTGTGTGCGTGTGTGTGTGTGTGTGTGAGTCTACCTACCAAGTGACCTCTCCCTTGTCTGACCACTTGAGCGGCCTACAGGTAGACTTGCTCGGGTTTTACAGCCCCTTGTAAAGGGGACAGTGGGGGGCAACATCTCTCCATCAGCCATCGTCTCTGCAGCCAGAGGGTCCTGCTGCTCTGCCAATCCCAGCACACCTGCACAGGGGGGGCTTTCAGGAGGCCTGGGGCTCCTCACCTGGACAGCATGAAAAAGAAAACAGACTGAATGACATTGTGATTATATGAGGATCTAGATGGTGGCATGGGCCCAACACACAATCACTAGAGAAATAGACTTAAAGTGTAAAAAATACATTCCAGGTCACATTTACGTGCGTATAGCACAGGTTGAATGTGAGCCATATGCAGCCTGTGTAGACAGCTAGACTGATTAAAATAGAAGCATATCTGTTCCGTCAAACAGATGACTTAAAAAGTAGCTGAAACACTTGATGTGTAGACACGGCATTAGATTTCTATCCTTGTTCCTGTGTGTAAGTCATAGCAGTGACATGCTGGTGAAATCATAGCACACAGCACCTGCCAACTTTCTCAGTATCTCTGTAGCTCGCTGTTGCTTCAAAACAAAAGCATAAACCGTTTTTTTTTTTGTTTGTTTTTTTTAATTAGCAGCAGATGCAAACTGAGTTCACAAAAACAGAAAACTGCAGTGTCAACGAATTCACATAGCAACATGATAACAGTAAGAATAGAGATCAATATTCAAGTCAAGAGCCAAAAACAGTTTCCTACACTTCACATAATACAACTCCCTGTCTGATGAACTTGAAACCCCCACTTGAAATCTCCACCTTGTGACGTGGGCTTTCTGTTACAAATGTGTAGTCTCAAAGCCTAAACTAAGATTACTCAAGTGAGTAATTTAGAACAAAGTCAGGAGGTTACGATAGTGAAGCTCTGTAAACAAACCCACATTCCTGTGCTGCCTACATGCTCAGCGGTGTCTGCCTTATACAGAACTACCCTCCTGAAACATGTCATCCAGTGCAGCGCTGTGGTTCACTGATGTGTTTCAATAGTTTATGGACAACAAGGGAGGTCTATGGCACAGAAGATCACTTAAACACTAAATGATTCAATATAGAAGAACCCTTCTCACGTAATCCACAGTAATCAACCAGGACTGTGGTTGATTGCAGCACATTGCCAGATGTCATGTTGTGTTTTGCAAAAGTTGAGCCTGGTTCACAGACCCACTTCCTGCTTCAACCTATGCTATGGCCTCACTGTAGCTGTGTGGACGTTTATCCTGTTCAATGACAGATTATTAGAAACATTTCAGGTTGCCTCACTTTCAGTTTGACTTCCAAATAACCTGCTTGTGTTTCTAATCTCGTCATCGTTGTGATGCCATCGTGTTCCCAAGAAATGATGGTTAAAACTCTAGCTTTGGCATGTAGTTGTAATGGTGAAGGTTTGGCTGGAATACATTATGTCAGTGAGGGTCCTCACAACTATAGGGGACCAAACAGAATGTGTGTGTTAGTACGTGTGTGTGTAAATCAGTGATATGATTTGAGGTGAGTGGTCTGAAGTGGATTTCCTCTTGGCAGCCCTGCAATGTGACATGGTCCTGTATGCACACGCTCTCACTGATGCACGGCCGCTGAGCTGACGTTCGCAAACCTGACATGTGCACAAATGCATGCACATACACGAAAACGCACATACACACACACACACAGATTCGCTTGTATGCATGCACATATTTAACACACAGAAACACTGAGTCACTACTATGTAATGACAAGGTAAGCCATTGTCGAGCTGCTCTCTGCCACACTCCGCTGAGTAATGCCCTGTGGCTAACAGGCCCACACATTCATATTAGTCTGCAGTACAGGATACACCCTCATCTGTCTGTCTGTCTGACTCTCATCACACTGCACGAGTTGTGTATCTGTAAACACATCTGATAAGTAACGAGACTAGGTCAAAACCTACTATATGGCTGGACTGACCATGTGTGAAACTGACATTTGTTACAGGGATAGTCAGTGGTCATGTCTATAATGTGAATTCCTGGATATTAAATGTTCATCTGCAATTTTCTGTAGTGGTCCCTCATGCCTCTATGTGCCTTTTTCTGCCCCTTTTTGTGCTCAATGATCATAGAGGCTGAGATGAAAATTCGAAATGAAAGTTTTGACAGCATTTTGGGGCGCAAATTCAGGAGGCTTATCTTTGCCCAGTTACTGCAGTTACAGTCAAATCAAGCACCCCAGAGCAGCCGCCCCACATTAAATTGGTATAACAGCTACGTGACTTGCTTGTTTTACCTGAAAGACTCGGTATTAATTCAGTTATAAAATCCAAGCGCACTGCGGAGTGTCTCTCCTGCCAGCTGCTCACAGCGCTGTCGGCTAAAGAATCGAACACACTTGGATGGTAGAGGAGGAAACGGCGCAGGCACTGGTATGTGTGGGTTTAAACAGGAGTTTCGCTGCATTTAACACCAGAGCTGAGAGCATCAGGGCTCGGAGCAGGAAACAAATTCACTGCGTTGCACTGCTGTCCTTTGCTTACATCATCTCATTTTGGAAGAGCAATGGCCATAGAGATACAGTACTATATTTGGCCTTATTTTTATGATTATAAAAATATGCTAATATACGTTTATTCATTTATTTTAAAAAATAAAGCTAGCTGAATATTTTGTACACTGCTACTTTGAGACAGAGAATTAGGGTCGAAGTCTGTGTATTTTGCCAACCAATCACTCACGCCGGTGTGCCCAAATTTTTTTTTTTTCACAATCACTGGATCACAGTATGTGTGTACGTGAGAAAGAGACAGTGGTTACCGACAGGGTCCAACAGTACAGTTGGTAGATTGCCTGATTGGCACCACAGTCAATCATGTTTGCTTATGTTGGTACTACTGAGCTGAAAACTAATCCTCTATATCCTGGTCTCACGCGGTGGAGTGTTCTGAGTCTTTTTGTCATTGATTAACATAAACGAAAGTTTGTAAATGTTAACCTGTCTAAACACAATCAGATGTACAAGAACTTTTCCTTGACATAGTACCATCTAAAAACGATAATGACCTGTCGATCAATATCTATATTTATCACAATAATGTTCATGTTAATCCCGCCAGAAGAGTATCCTGATAATGACTGAAGCCTGAAGAAGGAAAGGTACATGTACACTGATGGGAAGCCAAATACTACAGTTTTTGCGTTTATTTCCGCTGTGTCATATTCTGTTACATCTAGCCATATTAAATAAAAAATGTTTGTTTTTAGTTTTTTTTTTTTTTTATCAACCTAACCTTTGTTGTGATCCCATATTGAGATTATTTTGTCACCAAGCCCTAGTTGGTGTTATGGACACATTTCAGTCAGTTTGACAACCTTCCATCGTTCTTCATTTAGGCCTACTCTCCAAAACCATGTCTAACTACACACATCCACAAGGGACCAAAGACACATGCAAAGTCACACAGGTATAGGCTGAAACAGTTTATTTCAGTGGTCCAACAAAATTCAACTGAATTTGGATTCATCTTTCACAATGGGATGAGAATGTCTTGGCTGTTTGGATACGTGTCAAGTCAAATCAGCTTTTTTTAGACTATGGTAAATCGACTGTACTTGTATAGTGCCTTTCTAGTCTTCCAACCACTCAAAGCACTTTTTAAACTACAAATTACATTCACATTCATACGCTGAATGGGTACAGGGGCTACCAAAACAAGGTCCCAACCTGCCCATCAGAGAAAACTAACCATTCAAGCATTTGGGGTTAAGTATCTTGCCCAAGAACACATTGGCACGTGGAGTGGAGGAGCCAGGAATCAAACCTCCAATCTTCCAATGAGTGGGCGACCCCCTCTACCTTCTGAGCCACAGCCACTAACTAAGCATTAGCATGCCTTTTCAGGAGGTTAACTTACTCTCAAAGTCACAATAATGAACACTAGCTCTTCACTGTCACATCGATGAGGTACAGTGCAAATTTCACAGATGAAAAATTCAAGTTATGGATTTAGAGATATCAGATCAAATTTCACACAGCGAACTGAATACAGCCTCTATCTAAGCAGCCGACCTTTAGTAAACACACAGACCTGTCAGAACATGTGGAAATGTCTGCCAGAACAAAACAGACAAGCATCAAGACTCAGAGCTCAGAACAATCAAGGCTCCATTAAACATCAGTCAGACAGCCAACGCACATATTCTGTTCAAAACTACAAGAACTATGCCTTTACTCCAATAAAAACTTACTCTGAACAAACTTGAACAACATTTATCTGTATGCAGCCCATACAGAATAATGTGCATATGTTGACAGGCTGTTTTTTTTTACCAGCATTTAATGACACTAGATAATACAAGTCCTATATCAAACAAAACATTCCACAAATATACCAGATAACTCAGAATATATCGATCATTGAATCACTTCAGCAAATGTAAATGCATGTATGTAATATTTTGTGCGGAAGTCAAAGTGACACACAAGCCACAGGATCAGTGAAATCAGTGGAGACCATTGATCCACATTTTATGGTAACACAGCATATGTTTTCATATTGTGTGTAAAAAAAAAAAAAGTTCAGGATGTGACCTAATGATGGAGGTAGAGGAAATGTTCATTCTTTAGTGAGCATGAATGTGGTGGTGGTCGTACAAGATGAAAGGTCAGGGGTCACCAAAACCTGTATCAACACCCATTATCAAACAGAACTAGTGTCAGCCAAACATGACCACTTCACTATTTTTTTGTGGCCAATGTCATTATAAAACTGAAACATTTCATAATCCTTCAACAACAATTAACAACTAACAATTAAAAATTAAAATATGCACAAGCCTAAAAAGGACATTGTGGTATGAATGTCTCCACTTTTAGTTTTGTTTTGTCATTTGTCAATGCTGTAAGTACCACAAATTAAGTTCCTTTCAGCACCATTAGACAGAGACAGATATCTTAAAATCTGAACAAATAAAACCCAAACCATATGCATGTATAGATAACACTACCAGAACTGAACTGAGCCTTTAAATTTCATGGCAATCCGGTCAGCAGTTGTCAAGTTGTTGTCTTGATCAAAGTTTTCAGGCAGATGGAAAGATGTACATACAGATCAACCAAGTGAAAGAAGGACTAAACATTCATGTAGCATTATCATCCATCCATCCATCCTAGTTCTACACTCACTCGGGGTCATTTACCTGAGCTGACAACCGACAGCCAAATCCAAACCTTTCTCTATCCATCTATTTTCCACCCCTTATTCTGGACCAGGTTGTGGTGGCATCACTTGCTGTGTAAAAAAAAAAAGAGACATCCTTTAACCCTGCAACATTCTTCAGCTCCTCTTGGGGGATCCCAAGACATTCCCAAGCCAGAAGAGATATGTAAATCCTCCAGCACATTCTAGGTCTGCCCCAGGTGTCTCCTACCAGTTGGTGGTGCCCAGAACACCTCCAAAGGTAGCCATCCAGGAGGATCCTAACCAGGTTCCCAAACCACTTCAGTTGGCCCCTTTCCACAGTAAGAAGAAGCAGCTTTACTCAAGCCTATGCAAAGCTTGTGACCATAAGGGTTGGAACATAGATCCACTGGTAAATTGAAAGCTTTGCCTTCTGGTTCAACTCCTTCCTCACCACAACCATCCAGTCCAATGCCCACATTACTACTGATGCTGTACCGATCCACCTGTCAAGCTCACACTCCATCTTACCATCACTTGAGAACAAGACCTCAAGATACTTGAACTCCTTCACACACCTTTCAGCTCACTCCCAACCCAAGGATGATTCTGCTACGAGCAAAACCCATTCCATAACAAACACTAACAGTACTGTATAAAGTACATACTAAGGACTATCATATTATTAGGGATGCACGATAATGCATTTTGTGCCAATATCCATTATGCCGATGTTTTCCAAATGCACATATTCTGTAAACTTGCTTGAGGAGACTAATACACATCAAGAACTTAGGAAGTTCAGGAGCTCAGCATTAAAACTTTAATCTGCCAAGTAGGTGGAGCAGTAGAGTTTTCATTGAGTTTATTAGACACACTGGATTAATGGCTAAGATTTCATCTCTGGTCCACACTCCAAAGCAAAAGATGGTGGTAGTGCACCTAATATGCTGGTTGCCAGCCGCTCATATAAAACCAGGATCCAACCAGAGCACCGAGGTATTCAGGTTAAAGCGGTAAGAAGCAGCCGGTCTGTCAGGCAGCTAAGTGAATTGGAGCCTGCGGAGGAAGACCAGGGACCATCAGGATGAAAAAGTCTGTGGAGGAAAGCACAGACAGGCAGCGGAGGAGAAGGTGACAAATCGGTCTGTCATATCAGCTATCAGCAGAAATGTTCATTTCTGGCTGATGCTGATATTTCAATTTAAAGCCTTTACCAGCCAATACTGATGATATTATCATGCACCCCTACAAAAGCCTAAATACATTAATGCTGACATGAAGTATAATTCTGCATGTGGGCAGGGAGAGACTTACATCATAGTGGAGGTGAATTAATGAAAGGTCATCACTCTAACCATATAAAAAGGAGTCGGTCTTGCTACTTCACATTACAAGGAGCAAACTACAGGCTGATGACACAAAGGATGTGGACCGCCTGAAGCACTGAAATACAAAAACATGAAACACACATTCTGCATTCCCCTAAAACCTCGTTGAGTGTTTCTGTTGAGTGTTCAAACAGACAATGTAAGGTTTCAAGGACTGCTAATTACAGACCTTGAGGGAAGTTGACGAGTCAGATTAGCTCACCCCCCCCCCACACTGTAGTCTGAAGAGAGGACTGATGATGGTTTTTAGTGTTGTCACGTGGGCCTAAGCTGGAGCCACAAAACACGAGTCACTGCTCAGCTGTAGTAGAATGCGTCAGTTGGTGTAATCAGTTTTTTTTTTTACAAGTCAACAAACAAGTCCAAGAACACAGAAGGTGACACTGACTAGAGCAGAGCATTTTGTTGATCAGAATAAACATCATACTGGTTATTGCACTGATTTTTTTGCATTTACACAGAGATCTGTAAAATGCCAATCAAAAGCACTTTAAACATAATATTCATATATTACTGTGTGTGAATAATTTTATCATTCTTTTAATTTACATAGGAGTCAACATTCTATTTTTCTGTTAACAAGACTATTTATTTTATTCTTGATTGCGACACACCTTGTAAGGTCAGTTTAGATATCGCCACCACAAACTAATCATTGACTACATTTCTGAGATACCACCATGGATGTATTATAAGAGTTGGATACCAGACTAAAAATGGCCCATTCAGTCCTATAGGGACTGCTTGCCTGTCGCATGTGGCCCACTGAATATGCACAGTAGTGATTGCCCCGCTGGCCCCGCCCGCAAGCTCCTGCTCGGCCCGTAGACTTTACATTGTGATGATGTCACAGATGTCACGGCTTGAGGAAAGTTTTACAAATATAAAACCTCCATGGATCAAAAGTCATAACTGATGTTGTTTGCAGTTTGAGGAGTCCTGTCAACAGTTTTACAGTGATCTCTTTTACAATGGTGGTCTATGAGGAAAATGCTTTTTGGGCTGCAGGGGGATTTTTCACTGCATACCGCGAGTGGCCACTGGGCAAAAATTGGCTGCAAGGCTGAGCTGCAGCGCCATATCCAGGTCTTATACATCCATGGGTATCACAGCCAATGATGGTTTACACGTCCATGTGATGAATGAATGACATGGATGGTATAGAGAGCTGAACAGCACTGGCTGTTCTCACTATTGGAGAACATTGCTGGTGCAACACAATCAGTGAAATGACATGTCTTCTTTTCTGTTTGTTTCATTGAAAGGTGTAAGGACAGGAGGAGCAGTTGGTGAACTGATAGGAAAACGGCTGGTCAGGGGCGTTTCATCATCCATTTATCTGTCTGCATTAGTTAGCGTGAGCTTGAATTTCACTGAAAGATTGCCATACCAGGACAATTTATTATACTATATAATAGGGGTGTAATGGTACATGTATTTGCCCCAAGCCGTTCGGTGTACAATGGTTGGTTTGGTATGCTCCATGACCCAAACAATTATTGTGAAAATAGTTTAACAATCCACTTAACACAAGTTCCACCCAGAATCTTTTGGAAGGGGGTTGTCGCTAGCACCTTGAATTTCATGCAACATCTTTGAGATCATCTATTATTAATACATGCACTGTTAAATCTCTCTATTTAAGCAATGGCACATCTCCTCACCCCCGCCTTCCTTCTATTAACGCATTTGATTTCTGATGTGGTCGGACCACACATAGTAAGACCCGGTTCTGATCAACCACAAATCATCATAAAACAGCTGTCAGCAGGTGTCCTGAGTCCTTGCAAGAAACATAGTTTTCCTTTTGCACTGCAGCACAACTAAACTGTTTCAGTAATAGTTTCCTCTGAAGTAACTAAACTGTTTCAGTAATAGTTTTGGCCAATGAGCCATTGTTGAATGTTTAGGACCAAAACATTATTTTCTACCTTCTTCTTTTTCTTCTGCTGTGCTGAAAATGTACTGAACCATGAATTTTGTGTAACATTATTTTGCAGTGCATAAAATAACAGGATACAATCTACTATCAAAATGACCATACAACTAAATCAATTATAGCCTAAGTGATAATGGATTTTTGAGGTTGACATCTGCTAAACTATAGTGGATTTCCTTTAACATGCTAGGGATGTCAACGCAATTATTAATCAGTTATTGCTGTAGCTGTGGTGCTAGTGTCAGGACAAGCAGGCCAGTAATTACACATGCTTCCAACCAAATGAAAACTAAAGTACTGAACTGTATAGGTGACACTCCATGCTGTGAGTATAAATGAATTTTACTTGTGGCAATAACTGTTGAAAGATTTCCCCAACTGATAAAGCTGGTGCGACAGTATTTGTATCATTAAAGGGGAACCAAAGCTCAAACACTGTTTCACCTCAACTCCCCCACCCGCACTCCATCCCTCTCTCATTTATCCATTGCAGGTTATTGGGGAAGCTGAAGCCTATTCCATTATCACCTAGAGAGCTCATCAGTCTATCATAGGGCCAACTCACTTATAGACACAAACACTCACATTAATATATAAATGATGCATATATGTACGGTTCTATTACAGTATCCCTTCCACCATTTCATCTTTTTGCTTCAGATACTACAGGAAGTGTAAATTCTACAATGACACTTGTTATACAGTGTGTCAGACTGACATTAATAAAGCAGAGGAAGGACTTTATGAATATCTTTGCTGGAATATGCAAGGATCGAATCAGGTTTTGACTGTTACTTCCTCAACAGATAATGTGCATCACCTAAAGGTTTTTACTTACTCCTGACAAAAAAAAAAACAAAAACACAATTTGGCACAATAAGAAAAAAAAAATAGAATAAAAATGATTAAAATAAATTTACAATATAAAGGTTTGAAAATGTAATTACCATGGTATTAAAAATGTATATTCACTTTTTGGAGTAGCATTTTGCCACCATGGAAGTAAGGTAACATTAGCTTAGCTTTTAAAGGTGAGCTGACAGTTAGCCAAGTTGCTATGCCAAAACCTATTAGCACTGCTATCTCTCTAGCTCAAATTGAAACAGTCTGAAAGTAATATTTAGCCTAGATGTTCATATTTTTATAGTGTGCCTTGCTAAAAAAGCTAAAAAAATAAATAAAAAAAAAGAAGCTCAAACTTAGTTAGTTAGCTAGTTAGCAAACTTGAGCAAGCTAGCAAGCCACAAAGTCAATACTAACCAAACTTTTAATGGGCACTAAATGGATACATAATGATATTTGACTCAAAAGGTTAAAAGTTACTCTAAAAGATTTATTCTCATATATAAAGCACACTAGCAAAATATCTAGCTTTAGCTAACAAAGTATAAACTTCCCTCTGTTATTGATTGTAATATGCGCATCTTTGCACAGCTGTTACTGCCTTTTTTTCTTTCTTTTTTTTTTTTTTAATTTTGCAGGCATGAGCAGTAGGGCTCTCTGTGATGACATTACAAACATTGATTGGCCGAGTCAGTGGTTGTTCCAGGGCTATCATACAAAATGTTCTTAGGACAACGACCACTTGGCAGTATCACAGCATGCTTACACAACTGATGACACTATCATCTGACATAGTTCATCCTAAATTGTTGGTACAGTCTACTGTCAGTCAACACAGTGTATGGCTTCTAATGTCAAGCTTGTACACACTATATATTAATGGCACAGAGAAGCAGAGCTATAACTTTACAGTTAAACTGACCAAAGGGAATCAAATCTAAAAGCTCACTGCATTTCTTTAAACATTTGCGGCTAAGGATCAGCTACACTGTTACAGTTTCCTCCACTAAGCCTGTCTTTGATGTTTGACAGTGGTCAGATGCCAAACTGAGGTCAGGCAGCGGCCATTATACCCTCTGACAGCTTTGGTAGAGTGCCAAGCCTTTGAAATGGACCTGGCACTGCTTTCATTGTCCACCTCGCATTACTGGTACATAAGCAACAGTCTAGTAGACAGTCAAAATGACAAAATGTGCGTTCTGAGGTGAGACGACTGGAAAAGAGGAGGAGAGGAGCAAGAAAGGAAGGAAAGAAAGAAGATAAAGAATGGAGTAAAGAGAGCAGAAGAGTTTAAAACATTAACTTTCAGCCAATTTAAACACTGCAGTTAAAAATGTGCTTTATTCATAAAGTCAGTGCCACCGATCTGTACAGTCAGATATCCATATATCATCATTTTACTGCCCAAGATATTTGCATGCAATAAAACATACATGTAATATGTTCATATATGTAATAAGTTACTTTTGCTGTTGTATGGAATCTCCAATTAGTTTTGTTCATCTAAGGGACTGTTTGTTATTTATTAAAGGGAGGGAGTGGTGCAAAACAAGGGAAGCATGTCAAATTTTTTTAAGCACTGAGAAGGAACTTCTGATTATTTTTTTAGGCTTAGTGGAGGGAAACACAACTTTAAATGGTTGCATTATGGTTAAATGAAAGAAGCCTCTTTTGTCAGCCTATCAGATTTTTTTTGCCTCCATGGTTGCTGGGCAAAAAAATACTGCTTTCAGCTCTACGAGCAGTGAATAGATCCGGATCATTACCATGCTGGTACACCTGTCTGCACGGAGTAGGCAGAGTCTGCACACTATCTGACAGTCATCATAGCCGGCACATCTGCCGTCCAGATTTCATGGGCGAGAGCTGCGTTTACATCACCATGACTACACGGCCCATACAAAAACAAACAATGTTTTTAAAATCTAATAACAGCCACCGTGCCAGCTTCTATTATTCTGACCAATGTTGTGTATGTTACGGTTTATTTGAAAAAATGGTCATTCGTTGCCAGTGTTGGCTGTGTGCACGCTGCGATATGTGTGATGTATAGGCTTATTATAGTGTTTGCTCTGGTTTATGGTTACCTAGATACAGGGAGTTGCCCATTTTAAGCACCGGTTCAACTTTCCCATTCTCCCCTATATTGGGTTATATCCAGGGAGCCACTGACTTATAGTTCTTTCAGACTGCTATGCTATTACAGATTGTAATTGCCCTGCCACATTCTAGTTATGACTCATCTAAATGCATTTGGAGATACCTCACATGTAATTATGGATAATTACAGGTAAGGCAGAATGCTTGCCATAGGCTACTTTCAAGTGTGAACGCACACAGGTGCCCAACGCCACTGGATTACAGGTGTAAGGAGACTGTATGATGTGAGCCCCTGAAACAGACAGTGTAAAGCAAACACGCCACATCCCGTCATACAGGCCTGCAGTTGGTTTGACTTAACTATTACATTTACAATACAGTGGTAGTGTACAACTATCCGGTGAGAAAAGAATCTTACAGAAAGCAACACTAGGCTACAAGTTGATATTTAAAGTATTATATATTATATATATATATATGTATTATAGCAATAGAAGAGTGGAGCGAAATGTTTCGTTTGTTATTTCTTGATTTGTTCTTTCTTATTTCTGTGGTGTAACACAGAACGGGAGATTCAAAGAGTTTGGCGCTGAAAGTCGGCATGCCTCCCCACAGAGCAGAGAGGTAGTCCTGTGCTGCAGCTGCACACACATGAAACCATCTGTAGGCTGTTTAAAGAGCAGCTCGTCAGTCCGGGTTTCACTTTAACCTTCGCTGAATGAAGGTGTCTTCATACTTCATACTGTGAGTAAATTCTGCTTATATTTTTTTATTTTTATTTTAAGCAACTACAAAGACTGCATGTCGGTCAGTGAGAACGGTGGTTAGCTAGAGTTCTGCTTAAAGATTTTCAACAGCTTACCTGGAGGAGGAGGAGTGTCGCAGTGCGGGTGTCGGTGCAGAATACTGACCTGACGTTAGCTAACTTGAGTTTTGGAACGGAAGTGTCATCTCATCTCAGAGCTTTCATTCAACTTTAAGTGTATTTCTCCCTCTCTGCCGCGATACTCTTTCTGTCTACAGTATGCCTCTGTCAAACTCAGGTGTATTGACAAACTCCGCCCCTCTCTCTCTCTCTCTCTCTCTCTCTCTCTCTCTCTCTCTCTCTCTATCCACCTCTGCAAATAATGCTGGCTTTACCAGTCTGACTAGCAGAGTAACTTGTCAACGTTATGACACAACACAAGACACTTATTATAGTTAGTGTGTCGTCCCCCCCCCCCCGCGTCAATGCAGCGGACATCTCCGCCCCAAAGACACACACAGACACATTTAAACAATACATCACAATAACACTTCATTGAAATGATACTGTAGGCGCAGATTTGAATATGGACGTCGGGGTGGGGCTGTTGAATTGTCCCTGCCATATATATTTATTTATTTATTTTTACCAATCTCAAACAAACTCCACGACATGTGTACGGTGAGGTACCTGCAGCATTGCCAGGTGTGTTTTTTTTAAAAAAAACAATAAGACTATTGTGATAAAGAGTGATAGATCAGGATATATGCTCCACCTGATCCGGCACTTCCAGCTGTGTGTTGTGGATCAGCAGCTGCAAACAGCAGCAGTGGTAGTGCAGTAGGTGGAGTAGGTGAGGTGGTTAGTATTTCTAGTTTAAACCTTCCAGACGCCACAGAATTGGAAACGACTTTTATGGACAAAGCATATACAAGTAATATTTCATTTCAGGCGTTAGGTATGGCTAGCTGGTTTATGATTGCTGCTCAGACATGCTGTTTAAACAACTTTATTACTTTATTACACATTTATTTTATTGTAACATGTATCATGACTGTCCATGATATGTTTTTTTATATTCATTCTGGTCTCAGATTTATAGTTAGTAGTGTATGAATAAAATAAAATGTAAAATTCAGAGAAACACCTATGATACAAGTCCAGTTTCAGGCAAGTCAGCAAATGCATATGCAGTTAACATTTTTGCATCGTCAGGCTCTTTATGTGTGTATGTGTGTGAACACATGTGCCTATGAGAGAGAAAAGTGTAACAGAGAGCGTGTACACATAAACAATTATTTTGGCCATCCAACAAAAAGTGTCCTTACCAAAGTTAAACCTTATGTGAAAGGAATTCATCATCATGCAGAGACACAACACTCACAAAAAGCTTATTCCTCTACACAAAACAATTTCTTCTAATCCACCCGGTGTTATGTTAAATCCACTTTAAATACCATCTCTGGAAAATGGTTAATGGTTATAATTGGCATCAATTATTCATTGAGTACAACTCCCACTCACTGTATAAAATCACAAAGGCTGTGCAGGGAATTGGAAATAAGAGAGAGTCTGGCTTATTCATCTGAAGAGAGAAATGATCAGATATATAGACACAGATTCTTTTGATTTTAACTGGTCACTGAAAAAAGTTAGGGAGCTTTTGTCATTAAGTTGTGTTTATATCAGTGTTAGCCATTAGCTTTAAAAATTACCATCAATAATTTACTGTACTAAGAATGTCATTTTTACTGTTTGCTGTATATACTAACACAGACGTGTACAATCACTGAAATACAGGCTGCATGTAGAAACACTAAGGCAGATCATGCTGCTGTCATGTTTCAAGGCCAATTTGATGAATCAACAAATTAACTGAGTTAACTTAGAAAGTTTGTGTGTAACACAGAATGCTTCTGGACCTTTAAAACCCCTTAAAAAGTAATGATTCTTGTATAGGAAGTGGCAAACTCAAACAATAACACACTAGAGGCTAGTCTGCCCATGCCGGAAGTGACTACATACCCTCATCAATGCAAATGTGCAACCAGGGCTAGAGTAAGCAATACAATCTGAATATGTGGTCCTTTTTTAACAGTTGAGACTACTGTAACACAGTCCACGTTTCACTGAATCATGGACTGAAGTGTGAACATTCCTATCCTGATGGGAGTGGTCTCTTCTAGGATGATAATGCCCCAATATCCAGGACACGAGGGGTCACCGAATGCTTTGATGAGTATGAAAATGATGTGAATCATATGACCTTCACAGTCACCACATCTCAACCCAACTGGACACCCATGTGAGATTTTGGACTGACATGTTAGACAGTGTTCTCCACCATCATCATCAAAACACCACATGAAAGAAGATATTTGGAAGAATGCTGTTCATTCATCCAGAATAGTTCCAGAGACTGAGGCTGAGGAACACCATTCTTCAAAAAGGTATTGCCTCATTTGGTGTTTTGATGATGATGGTGGAGAGTGCTCTATTACCATTGGATATATTTTTTAAAATCAAAACAACAAGCTAGCTGTCATCTGCTAAGTGCTACCTGCCACTTTTACCAACATTCCATTGGAGAAACTGCACTTATGAAGCTAACAGAAGAATCATTTATATTGAAGACAAGAAGAAATGAAGAGGTCCTTGTTGGTGAAATTCTCTCTCTCTCTCTCTCCATGAAGTGGTGTGATGGCAACGTGACCAACGTTGGACTATTGTCGCAATATTTGAAGTTGAATGTTACTTTATTATAATACCTGCCATGTTAGCACAATTTAGCTGAATTACCTAATGTTAGCCTGACTGCTCTGTAAGAGGCTAGGGCTTCCTTCGGTGGGGGCGGCTGGGCTTCAAACCAGCTCCAGTGAAACCAACACATGACCACATAACCCACATCTCACTATGTTCATCTTTATACACAGAATATGGTACAACCACAGCTTGATGTCTCACCTGTTCCCTCATGCGTTCCTGGTTTCCCATGATAATCGCAGCATGGTGAGGGTACTTCTGCCTCAGGTGGTCCAGGAACACCTCCTTCTTTCTCTCCACCTCAGAGTGCTGCATTATTAGGCTTTCCAGCTCACTGTCCCTGCACCTGTCGGCAGCATAGCTTCGGGGTAAGGTGCTAGGAGAGCGTGGAGCTGAACCATAGGAGGCAAAGTCCATATTGCAGAGCAGGGTGTTGTTAGTGTGCTGTTTCTTCTGCAGCAGACGCTCAGTGCTGCTGTCCACAACAGAAGAAGAAGAAGAAGAGGAGCCTCTGGATGGGGAATGTCCTGCGTCTGGGTATGGCAGAAAAAAAAAACAAGATGAGGATACATAGAAAGGACAAAAGAGATGAAAATAGTGGACAGGACAAGAAGAGAAGAAAGCAGAAAAGCAAATATGACAGGGTGAACTCAGCAGCTACATTTTGAAATGTTCACATTTGTCAGGTTGTAACTGCTATTATTTGTTAATGTGTGTGTAAATATGCACAGCTAAACAGATATTATGTAAATAGATTTTTCTGTGTCTCTTGCGTTTAGTCTCACTTCAGTTCAAACTGCATATTAACTCTGGAAACATTTATGTCATGTGCTTTCTTCACAATTTGTCATGTTTCATTGGTAACGCTGCATTTTACAGGTCTGTCATTTCCTGATATTGTCTTTGTAATGTCCTGAAAGTTTCCTGAAAAGAATTATTATTATTATTGTTATTATCAGGGAAATGTAGTCAGTTCTAAAACTCCTATCAGAGTTTAGAGTTAAATAGAAACTGTTGATTTCTGGAGAAATGTCTTCTGGAGAAACCGCTTCACTTAAACCCAAGTAAATATTTATTCATTTTTTCATTTATAATAAGAGAATTGATCCTAAATATATATTGATTTATATAAAGCACAAGTGTATCATTAGTTTCATGGGTTTAGATTGATTGTGCCACGGTATAATGAGAGAGTGTACATCAGAACACTACAGATACTATCTATATAGAAAACAGCTAAACTAAAGCAAAAAAAAAAAAAATCAGTGTGGTTTCCATGTTGTTGATGTCCATCAGCGTGTGGGTAAAAGCTGTAATAATAGAGGAACAATATTCAGCTTTGCAGATGATGAGAACAACAGATTCACAAAGGCTAAAAATAAAATGACATCACACCATCTATTCAGCTTCAGATAGCACATGATGTAAGCTACACACAGCAGAGCAGTGTGAGCAGAGAATTACAAGAGTTTATGTAGGCTAAGTAGCTGAAGCCCGTTTAATACTGTTCTCATGAAGTGGTGATATTCAATCCTGCTGAAAGTGAGAAACAACAGGAAGCAGATATGAAATCATAAGAAAGCACAGCTGTGAGCCAAATAATCTAATGAGATGCAAATAAAAATTCTCCTACACATTAATTCACTTCTACTGTTTGCAGGCAGCTACTTTCATTGGTAAAATATTTCTGAAAATTGACAGAAGCTTGTGTTTTACAGTGTATCATTCATAAAGCAATCCCTCAGATGTCTGAAATGTTGAAGCATGATTCTCTATGGCCAGTGAACTGTGAACACCTTGTCATTCATATGTATAACAATGGTTATTTACAACAAAATAATAGTTATTTAATCTTTGGTACAGTAGTGCATCACAGTTACAATGGCTGTCTTTTACTAGATTTACAGTTTATAATTTCATTAGTTTAACAAGACATACAGGAGAGAGCCGCTCTCCCCGTCCCAGCTCACTAATGAGTCTGAGTGGTTGTCATTTAGTGAGTTTGTATTTTTTCACCAGTTTTAGTTTACATTTTTATCATTTTTTTGTCATCACTAATAATTGTGTTTGTGCAGGCTGTACAAATTCCAGCCTGTCAGGACCTGAAGTCCACTTTCCTGAAGTCCACCACTATTCCTTCTAACCTCGGTCTGTTCCTGGTCTCTTGGATGCCTCGTAGGCTCATAATTATAAGGCTGTAGTCTGGCATATGTGTACGAATAAACATTTACAACCTCTTAAGTATCAAAACTAGTCTTGAGATTCATTCATTTCTTATTGTTCATGAGTATATTTCATGAAAGTCTACGTCATTTTCCTACAAATGGATTCACTGGGGTCTCCACCCTGCAACTTGCTCTTTAAATCATGCAGAAAAAAACTGAAGCTCAAGTGATGTAGTCTGAATTAACCAGGCTATAATAGCGATTGCTTCACAGTTCATGTATGGAAATATGGCTCTCTTTTCCTGCCTTTATTCAAGAGCGTAGTCTTGCAATTTGAGAGCATGAGCTATTGATTTCACGTTCAGATTTTGTAATTCCCTCAAAACTCTGCCCTCACAGATAGATTGCTGCTTGCACACAATTCCTGCTCCAGCTTCAGCCCTTGTCCTAGCACTCAGACTTCAGCCCTCATCAAATGATTGTTTATGCAATAACACTGTCAAAATGCCCAAACCAATAGAACGCCTGGTATAGTGTTGACCAATGAAATGATCCCTTCCTCCTTGTGGGCACTTTCTCTTTACTTTGAGCTTTACTTACTCTTTAAGCAGGTTCATCCACTCCAGCCCTCCAGGGCTTTATGACATGTACTCGCCTCGTTTTCTCATATGACTTTTTGGAATAAAAAGGACAGTTAATGCACACCGCTGCTGTGCTAGTGGAAAAAATGACATCATCTTCGTGACTCAGGAGCAGGAGTCCAGTGGATTTCTGGTCAGCATGGATCGCCAAAGTGAAGTATGTTTTTTTTATTACAATGGTGCTCCTCCTTTAGTCACAAATGGCACACACTACATACTTCTATGTCTGGTCAAGCAACATAAATTAATGACCACAGTGTAAATGCCACTCAATCAGCCCTAACTGCAGCTCACTGCTCTGTCTGCTGTGACTGATGCTGTCCACAGAACTGTGTGACATTTTACATTCTGAGAGCTGCAGGCTCCGACAGACATACGTATACGCACGTACACTGTAAAAAGTGACACCCTGAATTCACACGTACTGTAGGTGAAGAAATGCTGCACAAGTGACAACCCATCCAAACCTCACTGACTGTGAGTTCACTTATGAACAAAATTACAGAAATAAGCCAAGAATGGGATGGCAAAGTGAGCACATGCAGCATGATTGTTTAAGTTGGTTTATAGTGTGTACATTGTAGGTTGTTTCAGGTGTGGATTATTTAATGAGCTTCCCTGTTTTAAATGTCTGTGTATTTTCTAGAGTTGCAATTATTAGCTGATTAATCGATAAGCAGAAAATGAATCTCCAAATACTTTGGTAATCAATTAATCATTTTGAGTCTTTTTTTTTTTTAAGAAAAAAGACAAACTTCTTTAGTTCCAACCTCTTAAATGTGATTATTTTCTTGTTTCTTTATTCCTCTATGACAGCAAACTGAATATCTTTAGGTTGTCGATTGTTGAGTCGGGACTAATAAAGACATTTTATGTTGCATCTTGGGCTTTGGGGAACAGTGATCAACATTTTTCAACATTTTCTGACATTTTAAGAGACTAAATAACTACTGTAATATACTGTTTGTAAAATACTGTTTATAAAGGATCGATTGGGGAACTTCAAGAGTTACTGGCCAATATTTTTGGAGCTTGACTGATATTAATAACAAAAAAGTGAGGGTATCTCCACCTCTCAGTTTTTTAATCTGTCTGTTATGGAACTGTGGAGGACTCCTAAAAGCATAGGGCCTGTTACAAACACAATGCAAGGCACATTATTTGCATTCCTGTGCTAATGCTACATTTACTGCTAAAACTATTCAACAAGGATATGTCATTAACATAATACTAGGATCCACTCTGCAGTGTGCGGTCCTCTACTCAAGCATCACATCAGCTACTTCCCCCATCTTTTGAAATAATCTCAGATTAACTACTTGTTTCAAGACATTCTCACTATTTCAGCAGTATAATATTTTTACTAATTTCTTGCAGTGTAGAAATATACATGGGCTCCTGTCTCACGCTAGCACACACACACAGAACTTCGTTGGCCTGACATTTGGAGGTGTCCTGGAGCTCTGCTGTCTGTAATGAGGACACTTTGTGACAGGTTGGTTGAAAAATTACTTTTTTAACATAGCTGGAAGGTTTTATTTCATGAGGCATGGTGGCCTGATACAAAGTTAAGTCATCACATCTATATGACAACCATAATAATCATCACTGGCATCATCAATTGCAACAAGATTAGGCATTATGTTAAATAACAAGATTAACCAAGTATAACCTTTGATGTGATTACTGTCACTGCTCTTAGAATTGCAGTTACATATTAAATGTTTGTTTTTTTCACTATCAGAGGGATGAATATCTTGGAGGATATCCTCTGTCACACACACACACACACACACACACACACACACACACACACACACACACACACAGAGTCTTGTACAGAATTATGGTTGGAGCACTATCTGGAACACAGATATGTGTGTGTTTGTGAATGTGTGTGACAGGAGAGAGGAAACAAGCAGTTGTACTCAGCAGCATTTTGCACGTGTACATGTGTTTGTTGAGACTCTATCATAAATGTATAAATGGTTCATTCATTTCTCCCAGACATACACAGTAGAAAAGAGTAAATGGTAAATGGACTGCACCTTTCTAGTCTTCTGAGCACTCAAAGAGCTTTACACTACATTCCCTGTTCACCCATACACTCATACACTGATGGTAGAGACTGCCACGCAAGATGCCTGCTCATCAGGATGAATTGCCATCATTCCCACACACACTCACACACAGATGGCACAGCATCCCGGAGCAATTTGGGGTTCAATATCTTTCCCAAGGACACTTTGACATGCTGACTGGAGGAGCTGGGGCAACATTTGAGGGAGGGATCATATCTTTGTCACTGCACCAACGATGAGGACCAAATCCCCACCTACTGATGACATGATCACCACCTGCTGGTTGGTGAGGGTGTGTCCGGGGCATAGTTTGAGCTTCAGTTTTTCAGTTGGACTAACTAGAGCACCCGCAGGAAACCCATGCAAATGTAACAAGAGCATGCAAACTCCACATGGAAAGAATCTATCCTATAAATTATTTTTCAACAGAAATTACAAAACTTATTTTTTCCATGTTAATCAGGCCAACCTGTGATTTTGTTTCACACGTATGGACACAATAAAGCTGGAGATCTTTGATCCTAGCAGGGGATTTATGGAAGATGAATTGCATCTCCTGTTCTTTTATAAATGTCTGCAACCTATTTTTAGGTCCTGCACCAATACTTTGTAAGCATCATCCAGTAACCATATTTCCCGCTTAAGTTAACACTGACACAGATTTTTTTTTTTCTCATTTTGAAGTTGTTGGGATTTATTATATTTTTTAATACAGCTGTTTTCCATGTTTCAACATTCTCACAGCCTCCCAAAATCTGTGACACACAGACCACAACATAAGCTGGCAGAATATAAACTTAAGCTATTCAGTGCATCCCAACCCCACACAGTAGCTGAGACTGAAAACTGTACCTTAAGCATGAAGATTTCTCTCCACCAGACTGTACTTTTAATGAGACTTAAGCCACACTCAGTTCAATGGTTATGATATCACATGGGATCTGGTCTGGTCATATTTACATCTAGTGGAAAATTAAACAGCAAGTTGGTTAAAAAAAAAAGAAAAAAAGAAAACTGTTTTATAACAACGCAAACACAAAGCAGAAGAAATGTTTCAAAGTTACCTACAGGATTTGCATCTCCAGCAGGTTCAGCTTCAGCTTTTGTTGCTATTCCAGTTCTATCTGTTCACACTCTTGACATGTCAGTGCATCACAGGCTGCAGTGACAGAGCTCACACTGCGCATCGCACTGCAAGTGGAAAGTTCAAATAGGGAATCTGTATCCGTGTGTGTGTGTGTGTTCCGGAGGAAACTCATACGGAGGGCTGGTCTTGCTGGTCACACCTTTCCCCCTGTTACTTTGGGACCACAACAACATATAATAGTAACAGTAATATCCCACAAGCTGACCATGTATTTGTGGTGGTTAATCCCTGAGGTGAGGTGCATAATAATAATAATAATAATAATGAAAAGTGTTTAACAAAAAACAAAAAAACCCTAACCCTAACCCTAACCCTTAATATTACAAAGAAACAGATCTTAGACTCCTTATAGACTGCTATCCTTATTATTGTCAATGGATAAGGAGACTACTGCTCATTTTAATGATGATGTTTTTCAGTCAGGTTTGTATACATTGCATACATTGGATGTATAAGAGAGATGTTTCCCCAAGCTTCCAAAAATGGACTATTTTTTTTTTTTTTTTTACCATTTCCTTTCCACACCCCTCCACAGAGATTAAACTGAGTCACAGACAACCACACTGAACATCCAAGACATGCTGCTGAGAGGAGATGGAGGGAATGTCAGCAGTCCATAACAATAATCCTTAAAATGTTACTCCTCTTGCCATGTCTGAAGACATATAATCCCTCTTTAACTTGCCTTCTAGCATATATATATACACATCTACATTTCATCACTGAAGTGGAGTGTATTAAACTGAAGCTTTACAACTATGTTCAAACATTTCCCATCAACCCCTGCTGGCACCACAGGGAGTTCTGTGTAAATAAAGGCTGGGTCTATGCAGGGGGAAGAGGGAGGGATTCCTGCCACAGCCCCGTTGTGTTGAGTGTCATGCTCAGTCACAGTGACACATTGGGTAGAAGGTACATTTGTTTCCAGATAGAGGTTAGTGTGAACCTAGCATCGTCAGTGAGTTAGCTAGGTAGCTAGCTACATACATGGATTACTATGGTGGGATAAAAGTGAAGAAGTAGGAGAGGAGAGACAATAATAAATAACTAATCAATGGATTGAGTTATTGTCAATGGAAATATTTATTCTTATTAAGTGTGTTTATTATTATGGATATTAGCAAGCATCAATTCATTTTCTGATGTGTGGTGTGGTTACAGTCTCCACAGCTGGATGACACCTGTGAGACCTACTGCACTGCACAATGCCCTTCACAGATGACTGTAACTCATTCAGATATCAGAACCTTCTCCTGAACTTAATTGTCCAGTATCATTTTTCATGCAGAAATATCTGTGCAGAAATCCTAGCACACTCAGGATACACCGTTTCCTAGTGAAATCTCACACTACATACACTTGTGGGCAGCACTGACCTTTCAAAACAAACATGTTCCTTCCAGCAATGTTTGATTCTCTCTGCATCGTTTCATACACTCAGTCCAGACTTCTCATGACCATGATGTCACATTCAGTACTCTGCTGCAAAGGTCGGTTAGATCTTGTCTGCATGTTCACGCTGCAGCTTATTATGTCCTCAGTTTAACTCCAACCGCACGGCTCATTTATCTGCTGAGCACAGACGATAGCAATAAAAAGTAAGGAAATGTGTGTTTGGTAGATGATTTCTTTGTTGTAACAATGCTTCTTGGCAATAAATCTTATACTGTTGGAAAGTCTGTTTATTTCCCTTTTAAGTGCTGCCTCATTTGTAAAGAAAATGTATTGGATCAGTAGCAGAGCTGAGTATGTGGGTTACGCCAATGAAAAATATGCCAAATCTTCTCTGCCAGTGCTTCAGTCAGTAAATGTGTGCTTTAAAACTTAGCCTATGTCAGGACTGCACTCAACACTGGGCTGGCTGACCAATGGTGTAACTTTATCACTCAGTGACTCAGTCAGTCAGTGAATGACAGACATTTGGGTTGTAGGGCTGGTTCATGGGTGGTCCAGCTGGTCATTTCTTGTTTTAATCACATTTTTATCTGGACTTTGTAAATTGGTGATCTGGAAAACCAGAAAAAAATGGACTCTTGGTGGCTCACCTCAGGGTGGACTTCAGTTTTTATAAATTGACCAACAACACATGTCATGTTTGTAGGACTGGATTTGTGTTTGGTGGTGGTGGTATTTGTTTTCTCTGCTTGGCGTGTCTTTGTTTGCTTTTTCTATGTTGCTTTATAATCTCTCAATTAAGTGACCATGTTAAAAAAGCAAATAATTCTTTAATAAAGGACTTAAATTCTGTCTCTCCCACTTTCTCTCTCCTCTCTCTCTCTCTCTCTCCCCCTCTTTCTTTCTGTCTCTCTCTCCCTCTTCCGTTGACAAAGCAAATCTGATTGATCTAGTTCAGTGGAGGCCTGGAGGTAAATCTCAGCTCTTCACTGTGCTGGGCAGGACTGTGTGAATATTTGGTTCACAACGTGGACAGCCAGTTAGCCAGACAGTCAATCAATTAGCCAGTTAGTTACCATGGGAACATCCGAGAATTCAACAAAAATAGGTTGTAGTATGTGGTATTTTATCTAAATGTATATATCAGACTTGCTAAGCCAATATCTGACGATCTCTCTGCCTCTCCAGTAGTGTTAAATGCATAAGGCTGGCATTATTCCACATTATTCACATTTTCAATAAATCCCATGACAAGACCAAAACCAACAATGTGTTAGTCTGTCTCTCAATACGTTCTGACTCCCCTACCCTGTCTGTGGCACTCAGCCAGAAACCCGTTGGTTTCTACTGAAGACATAAATCTTTAAAAACAACTCAAAAGGGAGGAAATGGTGCATTTGTTGGGGACTATTTTCATCAGTGGATTAATCCACATTTGGTGCTCTATTGAGTATGTGAGACTTATGTCAAAATAAACTACATTACTGTGTATGTTCATGGCAATGAAAGAACATCAGGGTTAAATCAGCAGCAGCACAGGGTCATATCAGGGTCAAATATTAAAATATTACTGAAATATTATTCTGTTGGATTAGTGTAGCTGTGTGTCATGGCATGTTTATGGGTTGCATCTTTGCATCTGTGACTATAGGACCAGCTGAAACAGATGTTGGCAGAAAAATGGCTTTACAGTGGGGCTTTGTGAACGTTTGCTTCTAGAAGTAAAGTTAACAATCAAAGTGAGTCTAGCAAAAAAAACAACAAAAAAAAACAGTGGAGCTTTTTGTTTAAACAGGCAGATTAGATTAAGTCAGGTTCATTGTACAATATTACATTAGGGTCTTCATAAGCTGATACTTATGATAATAATGTAATTCTTGCCTCCTGGCACAGACATAATGAGTCTCTCCTTCGTTTAACATTCAAAGAAAAGACTTTATACCCATGGGGATATTAAAACCTGGGCTTCTCTTGACACAGTGAAGACCTAATTCATGTTGCTGAGTCATGAAAGTGCAATGGGACAAAGATGAATTTGAATGTCATTCTGGTGATTGTTGAAGCAACATCTTTAAAGATGCTCTCCATGTGCATAAAAGTGCAAATTGAAAGCATTAATGTTTGGAATTATATGTGTTGTATGAAAAATATGTTTTTTATTTGCGAAAGCACGAATGCAGAAATGTGTCACACTTCTTCTATTATGTCCCTTTAAACTTTAAAACTAGGATCAAAGGTTTTCAGCTGATTTAAAAGATTATTACTTCCTGGGAATATATCGTTCTTTTCATGAGAAGATTCCCCATTAATTTAAGTTTATGTGGAGACACCAAACCATAAAATGTTTTTTTTTAAATTGTGATATTAGGATATTTCTGATTTCATATAGTGTACATTTGATTATGTGGTAACATTTTTAGTAAACCAATGACTCATTAGTTCCAAGTACACTGTTTTTACAGTGGAAAACACTGTGCCAACCAAACACAATAGTTTGATTCTGTTGCTCTTTCCTGCTCAAATACGTCCCAGTGGTTCTGAACATTTTTATTGTGCTGACTTGAGTGTACTGCTGTGTGCAGCGGCAGAGAAAGAAAAAAATGTCATCCAGCAGGATTTATGTTTCTTATAAAATGTATTTGCTGTTGCAAATTAGTCGTATACGGTAAAAAACATTTCTAGGTGACAGGGTTGGATTGTCCCAATTACATTTTTTCATCTGGTTGAAGTTCTAAATCTGCAACCTAATATAACCACAGATGCATTTTAAAACTTGCAACAAAGAGATACAGCCACACTGTGCACGTGATGAGAAATAAGCACCGGAGACTGTATCATGAGTCTTATTTGCAGAGACATGTCGCTCCACATGTAACCCGTATGATCAAAAATATACTTTGAAGATGTTTGCAGACCAAGCAGCTGTTTCCCAGGGCTCTCAGTGCTCAGTGAGGCGCAGCGCAGCTGATTTAGAATGGAAGACAAAAGAATGAAAAAAAGAATATTCTGCAGGGGTTGGAAATAGAAGCGAGGGATGGGCGGATGGAAAGATGTCTGAGATGAAATTGCGCTGCCGCTGTCAGAACAAATCACTACATCAGAGGAGCAGCGACAAAGTCACATCCTGCTGCGGTTAGTAAGGAGAACAGGAAGCAAGAGAGAGGCAGAGAACATATACATGACTCAACACAACAGTATGAAATGAAAACAAACAGCAAACATCATAGCTGAGTAGGAGACACCCAGAACAGTTAGCTATCGAGACTGAAACAAGAAGGATTTGCCTGTAATTGAATTGAACTGAATTCAGGAAAAACAGAAAGTGTCCCTTCTAGCTTACCATCCTCTGAAAAACAAAATGCTGACCAATCAAGTGACAGCGTCCAGTCTTCACTACCAGGACAAAACTTAAAGGCCAGTCGTTCATAAAGGCCAGGTACAAAGATGAATTGATTGGCATGAAATACTGTGAATGAAAACAGTATTTGTGTTAGAAAAGAGATAGAGAGAGCAGCAGTGTGGTGACACAATGTCACAATTATTCAATACTTATGCTATATATACTAAAATAAGATAAAATATAAAAACAGGGAACATTAGAAATAAAGCCTTATTTTTACTTCCCCCCGATCAGGCTGTGGGGCAAAACTGAGCTGTAACCAGTAGTCCTAAAAGACTACCCGCTCCCAAATTTGCCATATGTCAAATGAATTTGTGGTTGTTTGATTGAACATTTTTAAGGACTATATATGATGTGGCAACAATATCAACTGAAAAACCTGAAAACTATATTTTGACCAAGGGCACAGGTCACTGGTATGAGGATATTAGAAGCAGAAGAGGAGGCACACTTTCAGGGAATGTGTGTGTGTGAGTGAAAAAAGTCAAAAGGGGAAGAAAAGTCATTCAAGTAAGAGGAGAGGAGAGAGTTAAGGTTGATGTCTGTGTGAGACTAACCCTGCGTGTTACTGCTGGTGTTCGCTGTGAAAATGCTGTTACAGCCTGTTATTGCCTGGTGACAGTGACTTTGCTGCTTGGCTTGTGTGTGTGTGTGTGTGTGTGTGTGTGTGTGTGTGTGTGTGTGTGTGTATGTGTCCTGACAAGGACACACAGCCCGGCAGCGACAGCTGAACAGAGACAAGACAGCCATGGGAAATATAATTTCTGCTTGTTAAACAACACACACACGTAGCCTGCAGTTCTTAGAATCACTGACTGTAGATCAAACCTCTAAGGAAAGTTATCAGTATGACAAATTTAAACACATTTTTAAAAAAAAAAACTATTTTTGCTTTGAAGAGGACATTTTACTTGTTTCTCTTATGTTAGCATGGTGATACACATGATTATAATGACTATAATGAACACTGAGACATCTCAGTCTACATTGTGAGGGAAATGAACTGTTGCAGTGGGCTGAAAACTACCAGTGTTTTGAGTGAGATTCAGCCATGAACAAAATGGGATACCCCAATACTGTCACTCAGGGCAGGAATTATACCACAGCCAAATGACCAGTGCCGTGGATACCCCGGAGTGTAGCTGAAATGCCCCTTCTAAATTCACTGCCCACATGGTGGGCGTTTGGTGTGCCCTGTTTAAAACTTGTAGATTTTCTTATTTAAAACTACATGTGATGCAGTCCAGTGTCTTCATCATCACACTGGACACCAAGATCAGTACAAGATTCCTCCCACTCCCGCAAATATATGTGTAATGTTAACGTAAACATTAACAGCTAACCCATTACATGATGAGCAGCACTCGCAGCTCAACACTGTACTGTGTTGGGGCATACACATGGGGTCACACAGAGATATAGAGGCTTTTCATGTTACTACATGAAAAACATGTGGTCAGGCTGTGGTCCGGACGAGCCGAGACTTCGCTGTGTTCACCAGAACATGCTCCGGATTGGTAAGAGTCGCCTGTGCTGCAACACAGCGACCGCTCAGCACGACCTGCAGAAGTAAGGCTGCATTCACACCAAATCCGGCGGTGCGGCGAAAACGCTAGTCGTCCCATTCATTCCGCTGAGGCGCCGCACCGGACTGCGGCCGGAAAAGTTGAGCTGGAGTCAACTTTTGGAAAACCGCAACCCAATGTCACGCAGCGGTGGCCAATCATGTAGGTCGGTGATTAGACCGGAAGACGAAACACCCGAAAGACGTTGTTTATTTAGCATGTAGCATTGTGGCATTTCAGCGTTCTGCTTTGGACGGAAGATGGTTGATTGATATTACTTTATTATGAAGATGACGCCGCTGTAAGTGATTTCCCAACTTTATATGAGCGCTTCTTCTTTTTCTTTGTCTCTTTCATTTTTTTATGGTGGTTGGCAAACTACTTTCATGCGTATTACCGCCACCTTCTGACCCGGAGCCACACTCCCACAAATCCGCAGTGACCTGCAGCGTTTCGCCGCAGCGCCGGATTTGGTGTGAATGCAGCCTAAGACGCGGTCTTCTCTGTCCCGCGGATTAACGTTAACGGATTTGGTGTGAATGCAGCCTAAGACGCGGACTTCTCTGTCCCGCGGATTAACGTTATCGACCGAGTCGACTTTGCTGCTTTCTCCGCCACGCCGCCGAGGATCAGCCCGCCCAGAGAATCGCCCACGGCACGAGGATCGGCGCTGTCAGGGATCTGCGCCAAGGAACCAAGCCGGACCACACGGCCACATGTAGTTTTAAATTAGGAAACCTGCAAAGGGCACAACAGCTAGTTCAAAACAAGGCATGTAAAACTGGCCGTGTGAGTAGTTACATTTTTGAAGGGCATTACGGCCACACAGTGGAACATCCACGGCACTGACCGTTTGGTCATGGTAACGTATAACTCCTGCCCTGTTATGTACTCGACAAATAAAAGCTACTTACTCGTATTTGATTATTTTCTCCTTTTAGTTTACTCAAATGACGACAGCTGTTGCCGTAATGAGTGTGATTTGCGACACCAAGATATAAACAATATAGCAAAAAAATGAAACGATATACATTTTTATATCGTCAAACGATATATAACGTCATATCGCCCAGCCCTAGTTCCAGATGAACTCTTAATGAGACTACCTTGTTTGGTTATTGGTCCCGGTTTCCGGGTGGTGCCCCGTATTTGTTAATTCATATTATATAATTCTATCAGTCTTTAATAATTGATTGATTATCCTTGATAATTACTAATTATTGCCCTTAATCAACTGTGCTTCTCACCCCATGTGAGGTGCCTTGATGCCAGAATTATTGATCAACATTGACAATCTATTCTTTCATAGTGCGTTTGCTAATAACCAAACCTACCTCTCCTGCCAGACTCTTGGAAGTGGTGGGAATGGTTTTATCTGGCAGTTAGTACCTATAAGACTGCCTGTTTGTCTTTTTGAGCTCCTTATCATGTGTGACAGTGATGTTTGGCAGCTTGACATATTGTTTTGTAGATGCTTTGGACTCATTTTCACTCATCAGGAATTTTTTTTCCTCCGTTTCAGAAAATCACATCACACGAGCCTTCAGAAGCTCCTGAAGGTCAAACTGGAACTAATGAAACTCTTTTAGTATTGACTCCAACACACACACACACACACACGCACACACACACACACACACACACTTCTCTGTAAGCAGACAGCCACCTCTCAGTTAAGACAGATCAGGAGAGTCTGTCAGCTGTCATCCTAGTCTATCACTGAGAAGTTTTTCATCTGCATGTTAAATATTTAATGTGTAAAAAAGTCTTAAGTCATTTTTGTGACTGCTCCTGTGATCTCAGACTCAAATGCTATTAGTTGCACGGCTGTTGAAACTTGTTCAGATTCATTTTGATGACTCTTAGCTCCTTTATAAACTTTATAACAATAGCAATTATATAATAAATTGCTAAAATGTTTAAAACATCAATTAGACAGCATTTTGTGGGAAAGTCAAACATTCAGTGTATAGTTTTAATAAACTCAGTACTGTTTTTCAGGATACTAACTACAAATTATGACTGATTCCTGATTCAACTCCTATTGATTGTATACTGTCTTCATACAATGCAATTATCACTTATTGTTATTGCACCATTGGTTTTGACTATGGTGCCTTACTTTTTGACTGCAATGCCCCAATGAATTTGTATTTATCAAAGGCCAAAGTGGCTCACACTAAAAATGACTTCATTTCAGCCCTGGTCACTGTGTATTTTGTTTTCTGAACATCCAGTTGGTGGTGTGCAAGTCTGAGTAAAGCCTTTGACAACTGGGAAAAAACAAATATGTTCTGCAAAACATGTCAAACTTAATGCTTTATTTTTTTAAAGATCAGTGCACTGCAACACAGCAGTGGAGCCATAGATATGACATAATGTCATATATCATGGGATAATTGTCTGCCATCTTACCTGGGTATTATCACCTATTGGTAGCAACTATGGTTGTTGGCTGTGCAGCACCTAACTGCTTTACTAACCAAAGAGACCAGGGAGGCTGGCATCACTTTCTACACATCAATATAAAGTATATGAGAGGTTTTTATTTTTATTTTTTTACATATGGATTGACTAAAACTACAAAAAGTTAGTGAACTAGGTGACTACCATTAGCAATGGACCAGCTGAGTTCCAAGTCAAAATTGCTGATTGCTGGCTCTCAACAGCATTGACCTGCATAGCCAGCCTAACACATACGTGAACTAAGTGCCTGCTTAGGCCCCCACCATGAGGAAGCCCCTGAGGGATGACTAAGAAGGAGTTCCCCACACTGGGTCTCAAACTGAAGTCTTTCAAATCATAGACGACTGTCCTACTGAACTAAAACTTTACTCATCACCTCATTGCAGACATACCTCTACGTATTTATACACCCATTACACAGAGGCAGCACAGCATGTAGAGAGAAACTTGCAGTTTTCATTTATTTCCTTTTTTTTTTTTTACAACTAACTTTGTGTAAAGAGAAGGGGAACAACAGGGTCTGGAGAGTCCCTTGAGAGCATTTTGCATGTGTCAGTAGCTCAGCTTTATCTCTGGGGAACACCCCAAACTCCAGGAGTGATGTCCAAATAAGGAAATGTGCATCATGTAGCAGGTGGATATAACTCCCCTTGTTGAGACCTGTTGATAGACATAACAGCGGAACAGAGGCACTGACATGATGATGTAACTGACCTGCTCACTGGTATTTGACGTTTTTTTTTTTTTTCTGAAAACAAATTATTTTTTAATATTTGTATGAAACAAATATCCACAAAAAACCCTATCTCAGTAACTTATTTGTATTGTATTCGGGCACACCCTAATTCCTACTAAGCCAATGAAAATGAATGTCATACTTTTTCAGGGTTTTCCTCTGGTGCATTGGGAACAGGAATCACAACATCTCCACAGGCAGTGAACTAAACCAATGAGGTATAAAAAAAACAGTAGTGGGCTGCTGCCTGATATTTAAAACTTGTCATGGACTCATGGTTTTGGGAATCTTGTTTTGTTCCTTTGGTCTTACTGTGTTACATTTATGTTGTCTAGTCTGTTGGGTCATTTGTTTACACACTGTTATCTACATACATTGTTATTGTAAAAATATCTATTGTAACCGTTACTTCTGTTTGCTGTTCAGAAACCTTGTTTGCAAGGGAGACCTGGCCAAAACATGGCAGACATAATGGCGACACAAAATTAGCCAAACAGTTAAAACAATACCAAAATCTTGTAACCATACTAAAAAGGCAAAACTGAATTAAGAACAGAGACACCACAGAATTTTCAGTTGTCTTCACAACTTCCAGACATATCAGATGAGTCAGTTTCATTTCCGTCTGCAGACTATTCCAAGTGACTGGACCAGAAAGCATATATGTCCAGACATCAGAGACGGAAACAAACTGACCGAGTTTAAAATAGTGCAGTCTGAACACACACACACTATTTTCGTAAAAAGATCTCGCTTTGTGTGGCTGTTCAGTTAAATCACAATTTTATAATGGTCATTTTGAAATTGTGTTCGAATATTTCATGAGAGTGTTTATTTTAAGATGATGTGACATCAAGGCTATATTGCTCCTTTCTGTCCACTAAGCCCACTCATCTGAATTCCAACTTTATAAAATTACAGTTATTGGCCATCATCCCCCCCGTCACCCACCCCACCCCCATTCCCCTCCTCTCTCTCTCACTCCCTCCCTTCCTCTTCCCTCCAGCTTTTGAAGTGGCAAGCATGGAGGGATTAGCTTCACTTTATACTCAAAAGGGGGAATGTGATGATACAAGAGAGGATGTAACTAATCAGCAGCAAGCTGTAATCCTCAGGGACTAGACAGGACAATACTGCTGGACTCCAACTCCCCGCTCAGGAATGTATGACAGGACAGAAAAAGCTGCAACCACTGACCAGGGCAAATGTGACTGAATACTGTACACACACTGCTCTGCCAGTTTACTTGTGTAAGTCATGTTGTGGGGACATTCTGTTCACACAGTCACATTGGCCCCATATACACATACAGTATGTGACTCGTATCCAGATAAAAACAGATTTCTTTCAATACTTTTGTTTAAACTTAACCAAACACATTATATCTGATATCAGGTATACTGTCTGGTGTGTCCCAGGCCATCAGGCCCGGTCCTTCTGTAGTCCAGAGAGCATAGCCACAGGAAGTAGAGGTGCTGTGGGTGCTGCGTTTTTCTCTGTCGCGTCTGGCACATGACACATGAAAAACTGTGGAAAAAAAACCTGGCGTGAGACGTGGGTCATGGACCCGATGGCCAGTTCGAATCATCAGATGATTCTAACTGGCCTGGAAGTGTCCATTGTGTCCCGAAACATGTTAAAACTAAAAGTCATGTCTTTATGTAATGATAGCTTTAATTATTTACTTTAATGATTTGAGTTTGAGTTCAGAATATGGAAACATTACATGTTTCCATGTGTGCAGTGAAATCACTGCAGAGGATGTCATCATTGCATTTAGACAGCAAAACTGAGTTCTAAACTTGACAGGACAGAGTTTCCTCTTATTCTTCATCTTTTTGTAGAACCGCCAAATAATCCTTGGATACTTGTCCTCATCCTCCTGTTCTTTCTTCAGTTGTTCAATCTGTAAAAAGCCTTGCATGCAGTGTGCTACACTTCACTGTGCTTACTGCCATCTACTGAATCCCTCTATATACTAATAGCACCCATTTAGGAGTAAAACATGTTTACTTTTAGACACATGAGGAATGAATGCCATATACTGTATCTCCTGGATGGCAAAAGTTACAATTAAAGCATCACATGTTTGTGTTATGTGACACTATCTAGGACACTTAATCTTCCTCCCTTTTTGCTGACAAACACTGGCCTGCACTGGATGAAAATAATGAGGTCTCCTTTTTTTCCATAACAGAGGAGTAAGCTGACTAGAGCAGAGATACTTTTTGACTTGACAAGAGAACTTTTTAGCCTTCATCACTGAAATGCATTGTGATGCCAATTGGTTGCAGCTCATAGCACCGATCTCCATCCTCAGGCAGCTGAAATGTCAGTGAGTGGGGGTTGCTGGATGGGGAATGTGAAACTGAAGTGTGCAAGGATTTTATGTCACTTGAAATGTTACTCTCTTCAAGCTTATCAATTTTATATTTCAAAACTATATTTTCTCAATTTGGAAAAGAAAAGTTAACAGCACTAGTAATAGCTGTTATTGTCCGTTGCACTGTAAAAGCGGGTGCAGGCATAACTTGCTCTGCAAATTCTAAAATACCTTTACGACAGGTAGTTTGGATGATGACTTCAATGTTTTCAGCTGCACCAACAGCGTTGCTCTAGAGATGTCAACATGAGTCGGTCCACCAGTTTAGTCCAGGCTCATAACTCAACAACTATTGGATGGATTGCCATGACATTTGGTACAGATGTTCATGATCCCCACAGAATGAATCCTACTGACCTTGGGGATTCACTGACTTATGACAGCAGGCCCCGAGCTTAGTCATCCACAGAAATATCAGAGTTAAACTGGAAGTTTGTTGCCAGACTCTGATTATCTCAGTGCTCCTGCTCCTTGTCTTGCTAAAGTGTTGACACATTTCTTGCAATAATGCATCACCAGATCTCAGCAATGACATTGGTGCAGGTTTCTGATTGGTGGAATGAGTCCACCCAGGCAGCCATTCTCATTCATTCCCATTCTTTTCATTTTAAGTTCAATTATCAAATATCAAAAATGATTCATCTTTCATTCAGAATATTCTAAGCATTTTAGTCACACCAGGTCATTTTGTTTACATGTTACAGTTACTAGTTAATTATGAATCTATAAAGTTAATGTCTAACTTTGTGAATTTCTAAAATAAATAAATAATGTCAAATCAGTGATTGAGGGAAGGATGGACTTTTTCACTTGAAACAACGGTTTCATCATCATGCAGGGAACTTATTAGGATCCACCTGCTGCTGAAAGGAGCACTGACAGAAACATGCAGTGCTGCTGGAAAGAAATGAACAGTATCTGTAGATGAATAATAATAAAAACAAACATGTCAGTATCCTGCATCCCTATTTTATATCACTAAAAATATTTTTTTTTCTTCTTTAACATATCAACTGTGCTCAGATCAGAGTTTAATAAATGTCTTCTTGCACTTTTATTAGGTTATGATTACTGTGAGGGGGCACGGTGAGAGTATGTACTAATTCTGATGTACTAAGCATCACCTACTATAGTCACTTACTCATTACTAGCTTTGACCCTCAGGACATGTCATGCATTCATTTAAACATTCATTAATTCACTCGGTCATACACGTAGAAATGCATTTACATATGACTTAGTCATGTTGCCTTATTATAAAGTGTTAACAGGAATGTCCTCAAAAATGGAATAATAGTCTATTTGTGTACACACACACACACACATACATTGCTGTAGGGTCTCTGACTCATGGAAGCACGTGTCTGTAAAGCTACATTAGCTGACTGCATCAAGGAGAGAAGGATTATTTCCTCTGAGCAACAGCGAGGTACATCCTGAGCTACTGTAAATCTCACACTGTTTCCTTTCATTAGAGAGCATGTGACCTTGAAACACCTGGTTTTTTAAAATACATCTTGGCTGATCAGATCACAAGTTGAATGTGCTTAACACAAACGACAACCAAGGCACATTGTGATCTCAGACACACTTTGCCAGGGTGGTGTGGGATGTATTCACATCCACATCTTTTGTTACTGTGGCCTGATGGGTCCCTGGACAATACCTCATCAACGCAGGACATGGTGGTTGTTTTGGTGACACCACGCCAAAGCTAAATGACTTTATCCTGCCAGTTGGAATAGCCCTGGCATGTCTATCAGTTCTTGAAAACCTTTTTAATTATTAATAAAATTGAAATTGAAACATTTTAGTTTTTCATAGCTGGCCTGTATGAAACAAATGTGGTGACAGACTGACATAATAACTGTGTGGGGTCCTTGGACCCTCTAGAAGAAGTGACGTAAGCAGTAACAAAATGTGAACACAAGTGGTCAGCTGGAGACGCAGGTGTGAACGGAGATTTGTCTTGGCTGTCCACTTGTGTCGGCATCACCAAAATGCATTTTAAAACCAACCTCTTAGAATTTTTACACCACTAAAGCTTTTGGCTTTTTTACTATTACTGATGAATAGAAAAGTGTGATATTTTATTTGATGTAATTAAATAGAAGATATTTTTTGCCTCAGGTGTTTTTATGTATATATGTAGTTGCAATCCTGGATTTTACCGATTTTGATATTTGGGAGTTTAGAAAATCTGATAATATATTTGACATAAATACATAACATAAGCAAATAGAAGAGCGAGAATGCATCCTGCTGAAAATACACACTGATACTGTGATGGGCCACAGCATGACAGCAGCTAATCCACTCTTGACAGCACTTAAGCAGCAAAGACATGCATGAAATTCCCTTTCTGCTTTTGTAACTGCAGTTTGGAACAAGCACATATTAACATGATGAAATGCATTAGGCACATATCACATCATATTTGTCTTCCTAAATTGTCTATTCATATGTTAAATAGATATATGGCATGCCTGAAATAAAGACTGTGGGCCAAACAGAATACATTTGTCACCACCAGAAAAAGCCACCATTACTGTGTGTATGTGTTCATTTCTGAAGGGAACAACCCCGTTTTGAAATTCCACATGCATCGTTCCTCTGGTCCTCATGCAGGGTCCAAGTCATCATTCAGACTGTAATAAGCATCAGAATTAATGTCAGCTTCCTGCTTTTAATTACAAGTCAGATTTCTCAACTACAGAACTGCTGCACATTGTGACACTACATTTGTGCAAAATGACAAAGCCACCATCCCAACTAAATAAAATCACATATTGACCCTAATACAGTCCACTCAGCTGAGTGAAGAGGAGCGTCACACTATCCATATGAATCTCGGGTCCCATGTTAACAAACCTCTACAAATATGTACAGGGTGGCATCATAAAAATAGCAAATTATTTGGTGCTGGTAATGAGCGTCACAAGTTTGAATAATGGGAGGCTTTTCCTATTCTGCTATATTGCATGAATGCAGCATTCATAATTCAAATTATAAATTATATTATAACTAAAATGGAATTTTAAACAAACATGCCTACCCAGGCACCAGCGACTTGTTACGAACATGTAACATGTTTGCTGTTTCCTGAGGATGATGATGTTATTCTGCTGTAGATGGCTATGCAGTTAAAACACTTTTTACTGTTGATAAAAAATCATATATATATTTATACAGTTTTTTTAGCAGTTAATGCTAATAATATCCACATTGAGCCAAGACACTTTGAGATACTGTGAATCTGTCACATTCTAGCATCCCTTTACTGACTGAAAACTACATCTGACCTTCAGTGTTTGTTCATGTCCAAATCTTCTGATACAACTAAAGCAAGATACTCACTAACTAACTATAAAATCCTGTTCTCTGTACAACATTAGACACAACACTGGGAAAGTTATCTTCTGAGAAACTCTGTAACCAACTCTTTTCATGGGAATGAGACACATAAATAACATCTGACAACCAGAGATACAGTAAAGTTGAGGGAAAGCCACACAAATCTGTCCTCGGGTGTTTTGCACGCTTTATTGTGATTTCTCACAGTGAGCCTCCGTGCTGTATCATACGTTACGTTATGTCATGTTACACTACTTTCTTTAATCTTACCTTCCAGTTTACCTTTGCTGGAGTTGTTTCCTGTACGCTCAGTGGCTTTGTCCTCCAGAGATGCAGAGTGTGTTCTCCCATTTGGTCCTTGTCCTAACCCAGGTGAGGAAGCCTGGCTCTGAGCTGGTATGGGTCTCTGGATCAGGTTTCCCTCACTGCCTGCCCTCATCAGCCTCTCTCCGATGCGCAGCATGCATGAACGGTTACCCTGCAGCTCCTTCCTTAAGTTGGGGCTCTTGGACCCTGCTGATCCGGGTCGACCCAGACGGGGTGAGGACTTGGACATCTTCCCCGCTGGGCTGAGCAGAGCGCTGGTTAGATACTCCAGGGTTAGCCTGTGTCCCTCCTTTTGCCAATCCCTCTATGTAGGATTGAGTTCTCTCCCTTATGCTCTATCTCTTCTTTCTTTGCTTCTCTGTGTGTCTCTTTCTCTCTTCTTTCTTGTTCCCTTCCCCTTTTTGTCACTTCCTCGCTCCTCTCATGCACAGGTGAAGGAAGTTAATGATGGACTTTGACTGTCGGGATCTCTCATCCAGTTGTCTTCTTTCTCTTTGGAACATGAAGAGTTTGTCTTTAGGTTTGTCCTCTCCGTCTTTATCCTTCCTTCCCTCTGTGTGGACGTTCCTCTGGTGTGCTTGTCTATTGTATCTTACTTTTGTCAAACTGTCTCGTTTTCCTGGACCCCTACCTTCGTACTGTAATCTCCTGTGCCCTTCTTACCTCCTACTGCAGGATGCTGTCCTCTAATCTTGACTTATTGTCCTTCTCTGTCTCTTTCCAGACCCTGATATCTCTGACAGTATCACTGGACTGTCTCTATGTTTAAGGCAATGTTCAGTATGCAAAACTGTGGTTGTTCAGAATTGAAAAGCAAGTTCACAGTATCGGTATTATTCCCTCTTCCTCCTCTTCTGCTGTCTCTCTGTCAGAGTGTGCTCCCTATGTGAGCCTCAACTCCTCTGGGAGTGCTCTGTCTCCCTACACTCTCTCTCTCTCTCTCTCTACGCTCGCTTGATCTATCTCTTTACGCTTGCTTGCTTGCTCTCTTTGTCTCCCTACGCTCTCTCTCTCTCTCTCTCTCTCTCTCTCTCGCAGGCAGAGCTTTAGTGGTCAGAGCAGAAATAGAGGACATATCCTACTTCTTCTTTAACATCGATGCTCTGAATCAGGGCTCAGACAGGCTGGCCATCTGCTTCAGGACAACGATTTCTGTCAGAAATTCGAGATGTTCTGGGGAATCTGGAGAGGAAAGAAGGGACTTTGAGTCCGTAAGTCAGTGGCGGGAAGCAGGAAAAGCACGAGTTTTCTGTTAACAGTATACAAGTCATTCTACAGTGAAAGTTAAAAGAGAATTTAGGATTTAGAAAAAAGAAATCGGATTTGGAAGACAGTCTCTTCACTCACAACAGCACAGGTTTTAAACGCTCCGTCAGAAAGCTGTGATGACACTGGGGATTTTTGGAAACAGCTTAATTCAGGTTCTGTCTTCTGCCAGCCTGAGATCCAGACTGGCTATGTTAAGCTGGGTCACCTGATGAAGACCTCCATCACCATGTGTGCTGTTCACACGTTGACTCTGCTGTTGTCGTTGATCACGTGAGGGTCTTAGAGCACCCATAATAAGAACAACCATCCAAAATGTGGTTTTATAGTGATGTTACTTTTATTGAGGTGTCTGTCCAAATACATCCAGCAGTGTTGGCTGAAGCGGCATGTAGAGGCTTATATCATTTTCATGATGATCATAAAAAGACCGTGAAACCCAAACCTTTCATGGGTTTCATGAGTAATTGGTTGGTTGCTTTTTACACAGTGACAGCTTGATGAGTTGAAGTATTGAGGAGCTGGTGGAAAAATGCAAAAATCTTGCAAAAATGGGATATTCTCATTTTTGGGGATGTTTTGAATTGATATGAGGTAAAGGATCTAGCAAATAATACACTGACATATGAATTGATCCCATGTATTTATAGCACACTGTACAAAATGTACAACCATAATGCCAAACTACCAATACTGTCAGCAAGGAATTTTGCAGCCTTTTATATGTTTATTTCATATTTTTGGCTTCAGGGTGGATTAACAGCAAAACAACAAATAGAAGGGAACTAAAGGTAATCAAATTTAAAATATCTTTTCAGACAGAAAGAATCCAAAATACAAATCACTGACCGAACTCCTGATTTAACAGAAACAGAGAAAAAGAGATCAAACCAAAATGCGACTCACCCCTACAGAACCTGGGCTGAACCTGACATCTTGCTAGTACTGGGTTGGACCCCCTTTGGCCTTCAAACCAGTTTGAGATGATTAGAGCTTTGTGTCATTCCTCATTATCCTGCTGGAAGTAGCCATTTACAAATGGGTACCCTGTGGTCATAAAGGCATGGACATGGTCAGCAACAATATTCATACTTGATTTTATGATACGGTATAGAATTATATATCTACTAAAGGAAGGAATCTCTGTGTGTGTGTCTGTATGTCCTTTGCGTATCTTTGTGCAGTAGTGTATGGCTGGGGAACAAAAAGAGTGCAGTGTTGGACGCGCAATGCATTTAATATTAATCAAATTTGAATAAAGCAGTGGTCAGCGAGCCGCTCCGCTCTGTGCAGGGTGGAGCTTCAGGGCTCTGTCGACTGATTACAACAGGGTGAGTCCGGAGTAAAGGCGTGACAAGAGTCAGAGAAACATGCTCTAAAAAGAATCAATAATGGATACTCCATTTTTAAGCAGCATGTTTAGCAGATCAACAGCAACAGTGAGTGACTGCCCAAGTGAAAAATTAGTGTATTTTTCATACTTAATTTATACTTTTTAGCATTAGAAAGTGTGTTAAAAGCTTAAACAAGTACATTTCTACTTATGTTGAAACATAGCAACAGGCCTCCCAAATATGGAATTAATAAAAGTTACAAATATAACAGTATATTGAAAGTAAATTGTTAAAGTATATCGATAAAATAACTTCATTTGCAATTTAGTACATTTCTTAAATTGCACACTTTATCAAACATGTTTAACTATATGAATATACATTTTTCAAGTAGTAATATTCTTTAAAAATCAGTACAGTATATTTATAGAAAGATACAGTATTATACTTATTAAAAGTATACATTTCAAAATGATTTAAAATGAGTTCAAGTATTTTTTTATAAGTATGTTAATGCCTGTATTGCAGTTCCGTTATACTTCAGTACTACATCATAAGAGTAAATGTTTGTGCTTTATAGCATAAGTCTGAAAAGTTAAAAAACAAATTTTGCACATTTGTCAGAAGTGGTGAAAAATGTCATATTTTATAGGTCCTGAACATGAGCAGGGCAAAATGGCTCGACAGTGCCCCCTAGAAAATTAGGAGCTGTTCAATACGGATTGTCACTCTGTGAGTAGCGCAGTGGATCCACCACAAATTTACTCAGAATAAGACGTCGGAAATTATATGTGAAGCTGGTGACTTTTTGTCAAAAGTTGTTGTCATGGTGATGCTGTGAATTTTGATGTCTTGCCTTGGAATTTCAAAGCCCTAGAACTTGACTCCACATGGTCTGATCTTTTCCAAATTTCTTCTGCTTGTTAAGAGTCCTGGTCTGAAGACACGTACAGGCCCATATTTAGTGACAGTTATAGCGCCACCGACTGGCAACAGGAAGTAACATGCCTCATACTTTGTCGAATTACTCCTAGGAAATTTGGCCGATGCAATTGAAATGAATTCAGCTAAGAAGCAAGACCTTGGTGATGCTACATTTGGCGAGTCATGACCCAAAACCAAATGCTGTTACCATGGCGACACATCCTTCGCCATGAAATACAATGCTGTTTTTGAGGGACACAGTATGGTTCTACAGTCACAAAACTTAACACACATGTCTGGAGTGACACCAGTTAAAATCTATATAGTTCATTTGAACGGGGGGTGGCAATATGGCTCAACAGCGCCCTCTTGAAAATTTCAAAATTGAAGCCCCGCCTTCTAGATTAACATAGAAATATACAATTCACAAACAATATGTATCATGTCAAGACACACACACAAAAGCCTCTTGGAGCCATGTTGTAAGTCTGAGAGGAAGTCTGACATTTTGGAAAAACTGGTCAATTTTCGCTTTTTTGACAATTTTCAGGTCTTTTATTTTAATGAACTCCTCCTACAGAATTCATCATAACAACTTGAAAATCAGTGTGTGTCATCTAGAATAGTTCAGGATCAAAAGTTATTAAAAGATTTAGTCGTCGTTGAAGTGTGTGGCCGTGGCGTGGCGTTGAGATTTGAGATTTCATTTTAGGATGCTGAAGTGTTAAAATAAGTGTTCTTCAATAAACTATCTTGCAAAGAGAATCCCATACCAGGTTTCAAGTACATATTACCCAGACCACTGGCATCTGCATTACTTACTGACCTAAACTCCAACTCTGCCTTTTTATGTAGACAGACCTAAACCTGTCTATACATCCATAACACAGAGGCAGCACAGTGTTTGAGGTGTAAAGATAAACTTCATGGGTGATTATTACTTTGCACTTTTCATTTATTGCCTATTTTTTTTTACAACCTAACTTTGGAGACATGGGAAGGGCTCAACAGGTTATTGAGAGTCCCCTTGAGAGCACTTTGTGCATGTCTGTAGCTCAGCTTTATCTCTGGGGAACACCAAAGCAGAAAGAACAGTAGTGTTAAGAAAAAGATTATTACATAAAGCTGATGTAAATCAGGAGCCTGAACTATTTCCACTCCTTGTTGAATTGCCGCAGTAAACATGGGGTCATACAGCATTCAGCCTGTGGGTAAACACACTACACATCATCCCAGCAGGCAATCACTACCTCCAAACCTCCTTCTGCCTTCTCCACACTAAGCAGAGTCCTGTTCATGCTAATTAGACTGTCAGCATGTAATCCAAATGTCAACATGGTAACTGTTAGTAGGGCTGCTTTAAAAGAGTATTTAAATTCTCGGGGGTTTAGAGCGTTAAATTATTGCATCCCTTATTTGTAATGTGTGTTTTGATTTTATATTCTACTGCATGTTTTTGACTGCATTTTATCACTTAGTGCGTTGCGAGTGCTGCTTGTTTGTTATTAAGCCATGTAGAGTATGCAGTCACTTGCCAAACTATTCTAAAAATAAATTGTTTAATTTATTTATTTTTTTCTTATCTCAAATTGACTATGTGTACATAAACCTACTGTACAAGATGAAGTGGCTTAAAATGATTAGTGGTGGTGTTTGGGTGAAGCAGCATCAGGGTGCAGGTCCCGCTTACATGAATCTGGCAGTTAATGGTGGACATGGTCTCTTACTCAATTTGGATCTAGTCTGTAGAACAGCCTTAATTGTGCTACAGAGATGAGATGTTTGGACAGTTTTCTGAGCTATCTAAGAAGCTCCTTTGTGCTTTTGACCATAACTGTGCCATTAGTGTAGATGTTTTCAGCTTCTCCTTTAACAATAATCTAATGTAGGTGGAGATAGAAGAACATTAGGTTATATCTTATCTGACTCTCTTGATTTTCCAATGATGGTAATCACTTACCACCCCCTTCTTCACATACAGTCAGGTCATATTCGGCATGTTATGGAAAATCATCTGAGTTCTGTCAGTCTCTGGTAACTCTGCCTGAGTCATGGTTTACTGACCCCATTCAATCACATGCTATAAATGGGGAAACCCATCATCACTGCTATCTTGCTACTGTGCACTCTTTCTCTTTCTCTTTCTCTTAATACAGTCACATACAAAGATTATTTGGGTTGCAGGCCGAAAAATGGACAGCCTTTAATTGTTGTAGTGTAAAGGATATGTTCACAATTTTTTCAAGTCCGTCTTATGACAACAGTGACATGTTCATATAAACAGCTAAAAAGGTTTTCCTCACTGTAATAATTCCTCCTGTTAATACTGGCTGTTGTAAGATCCCAATTCAAATGTGCTTTCAATGTGCGCGATGGAGGCCAAAATTAGCGTCGATAGTGATGGTCATTTTATGGAAAAATACATTTTAAAAGTTTATGTGAAGCTTCTGTTCAGCTTCATCAGTCTGAGTTTAGTCATATCAAGTGGATATCTGACACATTTACAGTCTTTTTAGCATCAGATTCCCTCTTTGTGTTTCCTCAGACAGTGTTTCCCTGTTAAGCTGCAGGTGGAAGTATAGAAACAAAAAGAGGCTTATATTCATGCTGTTGCTTTGCATCTTTCCATCATGCAGGAATTAGGGATGTGCTCTATGCAGGTGGCTCTTACAACTGAGAGTGGGACCAACATTGTGAAATGCAGTCAGCTGAATGACTGGAGAAGATTTGGACACAGGCTTCATCTTGCCATAGGTATGAATCTGAATATTTGTATTAATTAAACAATAGCCTTTAAATAATACATGTTTAATTTTTTTTTTTAAATGGATGGTGGTTTTATTAACATATGAGTTAGCAGGCTATAATAATTCTGTAATTGCAAAAAAAAGGACTAACTGCTTTTCCAGACACCAATGATAGTGCTGAGGAATTTGGCTCCACTCAGCATGGAAGGGATTTGGTGCCATCTACTGGTACAAAAGTGATGTGGATCTCTACAGAGTAGAGGAAACTGACAGGATATGATTGGAGAGGCTTTTGGTTTAGAGATGCTTAGACTTCCATTAATATCAAACCAAGGCCACTTTCTGCACATTCTGTAACCTCTCTCTGAGATTAAAGGGCATTTGTACAGTAGCTTAAAAATGGAATTGGACATCATTTATTTAGTAGATATTAGAAATACTTTGTATTAATTAAATATTTAAAATGTTGATGTTGTCAACAATGGATGGTGTTTTTCTTAACATTTGAATTCAAATGACAGGCTTTTATATTTATGTAATAGCAAAAAGAGTTTTGAATATTGTAGGTCAGTTCATAGAACTATCTTTGGTCATTCCACCAAGCACTACCGAGTTTGATGTGCAAATTAGGGTTAGATAACTCTAAGAATAACTCTTAATCTTTGTTCAGTGTAGTGGGCATTAATACCACAATCAGAGTAAAAAGTTCTTTTTTGTGATCACGTGTCAGCTGGTTAAAGAACGTAGAATGAAAGTATAAGGATGAGCAAAACATTATTTGGTGAAGGCACAGCTTTATAAAGCTCTCTAAAATCTATTCATTCCACTGTGGGTGGAGCAGAGAAGACAGTGGGGCAGTGTTTGAGGTTCTGCTTCTCAACAGCTGGGAATTTTATGTAAATACTGGATTCAAATAGTTTTTCCAGTGTGACTGAACCATGGAGTGTGCAGATGGGGCTAGGTCAGACCATTTTAGAACATATAGTATATTAAGCTGTTCATTTAGACATATAGGATGTGTACAGCTGTGAAATGCATACTGTTTTTATAAAGCTTTGGAGAATGGCTGAAAGGGTATGTTGATGATAACAATATAGTTTGACAGTGCTGGAATGTCCAGAGAAGATATCCAGGTCACATCCCAAACGTCAGATGAACCTCATTTTCAAACTATTTTTGAACCATTAACAAATGTTCAGACAACCATCATACAACGTTGCCATATTTGCAGAGTTGTTGTAAAGATACTGTAAGTAAGAAAAAGGGGAAGCTATACCACAGAGCAAGATGTGAAACTGCAACACGAACATATATTCAGAAAAATAACACATCTTTTCATAACACTGATGTCATTTGGTTTATTGTTTACTTCTGATAAGAATACATTTAATATATGCAGGTGCAAATCAGAGAAACACTTTGCATTTTGCTGACTATATTGCAGGGGTGTTGTGCAGTCCCATGGGTTGATGATGAAGGTTGTTCACAGATAAAGATGGAAAAAAAAACTAGAGATGCATAAATATAATGATCAGTTTTAGTATGTAAAAGTTACAAACTAAGTCTGGCTACTTCAGCCTGTAAGTTCATTTGCAATGACGGTCACTTCTTTTCATCTGAAAAGTAAAGGTGAAAATCACACTTGCTACATAACATCTTGGTGAAGCCTTTATTGCAGTGTCTGCAGTGTCCTTCCTTTGTCTTCACTGGGAAACACGACCTGAGCTGTTTGTCAACACTTTTATATCTGAGACAGTCACTTGGACATCAGAAGTGTCCTGTGATGTCTGCACTGGAACCAAACTGAAGGCGCTAAACTGGGCCCTTTGTTTCTAACAAAGCATGTTCATATCTGAGGAGGTGGAGCACCACTGGAGAGGGAGTGTGATTTAGCGACACATTTCCTTGTTTATGAGTCGTCAAAGCTGCTACTGGGCTGCAACGGATGTCAATTTTTTTTGGTATCATGAGCCACTGAGTAACTTTCATAGGAATGAACGAGGCCCCGCCTCCGACGCTGCATCCGGTTGTCTTATACATCCATGGCAGCAACAGACATGAGTCTGTCTAGGTTTCTGTTTTGGGACTAACAGGATCATCAGGCTTTTCTTCAGCTTCTACAGGTACAGTTACTGTACATCTACTGCGTTTTAAATAACCACCTTTAACATGTAAATAAACGGACTAATACATGTACATAGTAGTGTGGAAAAGTTTTAGGCACTAAAGGCCTGACGCACTGGAAGAGTCTTTGAAGTCCACCTATTGTTTTTAAAGGCCGGACACGCGCTAAAAGCATCATGACGCGCGTCAAACTGCCCTGACAGTCGCCTGCTGCGACCTTTTTTCATTTTAGGAGCGTCGAACGAGAACCCAGCGACCGAACTGAAAAAGAGAGTTAGCGGAAGTCAGCTGAGCACAGGCGAGCAAGACAGAGAGAGAGAGAGAGAGAGAGAGAGAGAGAGAGAGAGAGAGACAGAGAGAGAGAGAGCGATAGTGAGAACAAAACTCTTAATGGGAGAAATAAAACGTTCTGTTCTGATCATTTCACGGCAGTCACGTTTTAAAGCACAAATAAATGACCATCGAACCGTCGACAGAGGATTTACTGTGGGCACAGACGCTCTAAGTTTCAGTTTCATTTTCATCCTTTGCATTTCTGCCAACGATTAATACAAAGAACAATATCACAAACCTGTGTTGGAATTATCACCTTTAATGCGTCTGGGCCGTTAAAAATTGTTTTAATTTCTGAATGAACTTCTTTACAAAGTTGAGTAAACAGCAGAAACCTTTAAAACATGTTGACATCAACATGACACCTCCCTGATGGTACTGCATTATGGAGAAGAATCTAAACAAATAGGGTGCCTAAAACTTTTGCACTGTACTGTATATATAATACATTTCCATGTAGTGTGTCATAAAAATCAAATTATTTTATCTAGTATATCAGTAATCCAATATATATATATTTGTAGTATATATAATATTATGTAATGTGTTGGTGGTTTGACTTTCACTATCATTTTTGTTCTCAGTGAGTCACCATGTCAGCCACCAACTGTGTGTTGTCTGAAGAGCAGTTCCTGTGTAGCATCTGTCTGGATGTGTTCACTGCTCCCGTCACTATACCATGTGGACACAACTTCTGTAAAAACTGCATCACTCAGCACTGGAAAATTAACAACGCGCAGTGCCAGTGTCCCTTGTGCAAAAAGCATTTTAAAACACGACCTGAGCTGTTTGTCAACACTTTTATATCTGAGATGGCCTCTGAGTTCAGACAGTCACTTGGAAAGAAAGGCAGCATGGACTCAAGTGAGATACAAGTTGCCAAACCAGGAGAAGTGTCCTGTGATGTCTGCACTGGACCCAAACTGAAGGCGCTAAACTCCTGCTTGACGTGTTTGGCCTCCTACTGTGTGATTCACGTGGATCCTCATCTGTCAGCCGACAGCCTGAAAAAACATCAGCTGATTGATCCTGTGGAGAACATGGAGGGCAGAGTGTGCACAAAGCACAAAAAACCTCTGGAGCTCTTCTGCAAGACTCATCAAACATGTGTGTGCTCGCACTGCATTATTTCAGACCATGAGGGACACAACAATGTCCCTCTGAAAGACGAATACGAAGCCAAAAAAGCCGAGCTGGGGCAGGCAGAGGCTGAAATTCAGCACACCATCCAAGAGAGGCAACTGAAGATCCGGCAGATTAAATGCTCAAAAGTTCACAGTAAGGAAGATGCAGAGAGAGAGATAGCGCACGGAGTTCGGATCTTCACAGTTCTGATGCAGAATGCAGAGAGAGGCCTGAACGAACTCATTGAGATGATCGAAGACAAGCAGAAAACACACGATGAACATGCCGACGGCTGCATTAAAGAACTGGAAGAGGAAATCTCTGCACTGGTAAAGAGAAGTACTGAGTTGCAGCAGCTCTCACACAGTCAAGACCACCTTTACCTCCTCCAGAGCTTCACATCCCTAAATAGAGCTCTACTTGGCAATACCAGGACAGAGCTCAGAATCTGTCCACCGTCATATGAGGGGACTGTGGTGAGAGCTGTAACTCATCTGGAGGAGACACTCAGCACAGAGAAGAGGCGGCTGCTACATGAGGCCGAGCTGAAGAGGGTCCAGCATTACGCAGAGGATGTGATTCTTGAACCTGACACAGCTAATCCCTGGCTCATGCTGTCTGATGACGGGAAACAAGTGTGGTGCGGCAACATGAGGAAGGACCTGCCAGACAACTCAGAGAGATTTTCTCTTTATGTAAATGTCCTAGCACAGCAGTGTTTCTCTTCAGGGAGATTTTACTATGAGGTTCAGGTTACAGGGAAGACTGACTGGACTCTGGGAGTGGTCACATGGTCAGTCAACAGGAAGGAAATAATCCCACTGAACCCAGGTAATGGTTACTGGGCTTTGGGTCTGAGGAATAGGAATGAGTACCTGAGTTACACCAGCCCTGTCGTCCGTCTCAGTCTGAGCTCATGTCCTCAGAAGGTGGGGGTGTTTGTGAGTTACGAGGAGGGTCTTGTCTCCTTTTATGACGTAGATGCTGCAGTTCATCTCTACTCCTTCACTGACTGTTCCTTCACTCACAAACTCTGTCCGTTCTTCAGCCCTGGTCTTCATCATGGAGGCACAAACTCTGCCCCTCTGATCATCTCTCCTGTCAATTGCACTGATTAGACTGGATCGTTTTGTCATTTAAGAGATGCAAATCAACGGATGAAGGTGACAAAAACTGAGATATAACTATGCAAGGCAGCCCGTCTCCAAAACAAACAAGCAACAGAATCTTGATGCACTTTCGGCTCGTCATATTTTTATGGCTGAGGTGTGAACAATACTCAGTCATTCACAGCCACGGACTACATAAAAACGTATTCCCATGGAGTCATGTTGCTGTCCACATGTTGAGTGTAAAGGCTAATATTCACTTTATATCTGGTTTGGTTCATTACTCAGCCGTTGGGGAAGAGTTAGTCTCTATTTTTTGGGAGAGTGGAGATTTATTTTTTTTATTTCAGTCTTCACCCTCTCCCTGTTTTATTTTCCTCATCACAATCAAGTAGTAGTTAGCAGGACTGCCAGCTCTGAGAAACAATGATTGAATCTCTCTAGAGACTCAATTTCTTTCTTCTTAAGCAGCTCTCCTCTTCATTTATTCTGTTCTTAAAATAAAGCAGAACTCCAGTATTTGTGTTCAGCTGTGTGTAAAACCACTTTGACTATGTCCTCAACCAGAGCTTACAGTGGAAGCAGGTCTTCCTCTTTCCTGCGTGTCAGTGAGCAGGGGAATTTTACTGACTCTTGGCTGATGTGGGTTAACAGGAACAGGAACAGTTTTGATAGAACAGTGCACCGTGCAACACGTTATCTGTCCAACACATCTAGTTGTGAAAGTTGGGCCTCATGTAAATGGTTTAGTTTTGAAGGGCACTCAGATATGTCAGCTCAATGTAATATATATCTTTTTTAAAACTAGGGTAAGGTTGATAAAATTTGCTAGTATGCATCTGTTATTCAGCAACAGTGGCAATACATATCCATGGTTATGTCCTGCAATTAAATGAATGGTACTTGAAGAGGTGTGTTTGCTGAGGAATCGGGACATGTGTTGTGAGGAGGACGGGGTTTCCCTCCCAGTCACTGGAAACACTTAGAAACTAGTTCTTAGTCAGGGAGCCTCAGGCAGAGAAGAGCGATTCTGAGTGGCTACAACTGTACTAACAGTTTACTTGTTACTACAATGTTACTAGTTGACAAAGTCCACTTCTTGAGAAAATGTGAAAATAATTATTCTGTTAACAGATTAAGCCATCACCATCTTACATATTTTGTGCAACTTTAATTATTAATTGCACAACAAGTAGTATCAATTGGATACTGTTATTATTTTGAGATATTATGGGTAGGGTGTTGGAGTTGTAGTTTTCTATGTCCAAAGTGAGTATTGATAACACTGAGGAGGGCTTTGTTTTTTGTTTTTTTTTATAAGGTTCAGCAACCATGTCATCCCATCTAGTCATTTTCATACATTCCCTCAACCCAAATACCAGCAGTAATGTCAACTTTCCAATTTTATCAACAATTTCATGACATTCACTTCCAGAACCAGCATATGCTGCTTACTGTGCCATGACTTCTACTTCTGTTTGTATGATCTGTTTGAATCAAACGAGTGTCAACAGAATAATTCTGTTTTTCTTTTATTAATGAAACTTTGTCATTGCATCATCAAAATCATCGGCAAACAACAACAACATCAACAACCGAAAAAAGAAAAGCAAAACCCTTCTAAGCTATGATTTCTAATTTTTAACCGTAAATTTTATTTTAAATTTTAAATTAAGATTAAGAAACAAGAAGTAGAGACTAGTCTTGATCCTGACCTCTTAATAACTGCCCACATCTTAGATGTCTTCAACAATTTAAATAGTGAAACAAAATGGTAATTCAGTCTGATCATCAGAATCTGAGGTTGAGGAAAAGGGCTTGTGTGATTAAAGACTGGAGACATGACAAGGAAATGATAGACAGTTGTGTCATTTGTTAAAGACAAAGGCCCTTTGTCTCTTACTGCTCCTTTCACTCAACCACACTAATTGCAGTTCTGTCTACATTACATGCTTCTTCTGACAGACAGAGAATATGTCTTCTGTCTTCAGTTGGTGAATAGCAAAACTGTGCTGTACAGCCTGTCTCGTAAGCTTTGTGTTTGAGAGGATGCAGTGTTTTGACAGACATGGTTTAGCTTCACTGCTATTTATAGAAATACAATTAAAACTGATATTAGGGTTAGGGTGTGTATAGGGTATATATATGTTAAAACAATGTGAGTGTCTCAGTGGTCTATGTAGTTGTACTACCTTATGGTCACTAGAGGGAGACATATAGTAAGTGTAATAGAAACACAGTTTATGAGGAGGTGAGCCAACAGTTGGACAAACCTTATGAACCATATGACCGTACTGCTGCATGAACACACATGTTCACTAATCTATCCGTCTGTCTTTCTGTCTAGCTATTTTTATATCATGCTGACAAGCTCTCTCCCTCAGCCCCCTCACTCCCTCTGTCTGTCAAATCGTTATCCCTCTCCTTCCTGCTCCCAGTCACTGCCCTCACTAAGTCTATATCTAGTAAGAGTTTGTCTTTTTATTGGATATTTTTATTGGTCTACTTGAAATTTTCTGTCCAGTGTAGCATTTTAGTTTATTTATTGATTATATATCTGTTTTCCGCTGCTTGACTTATACTAGTTTATTATGTCATCTATTTGTTTTACTTGTGAAATGTGAATTATTTTCATAGCATCACTTTGACATATGAATATGAGTTCATCGTTTGTTCTATTCCAGGTATTTCTGTCTGGGTTCAAATAGCTTTGTTGTTCTGAATATCATCTGTGTGGGTATGAATCTGAATATGACCCTACAATGGTTCCAAAAGTTCATTGTTCTTTTCTTTATTTTAATGAAGAGGGGAAATAGGTCCAGCTCTGCTCTGCACCCGTGGTTTGGACAGTGTCTGTGGACTCTCATTATGTTTCTCCCAAACTCAAGATGTACTTTTTCAACTGGGTTTGAATCCCAGTGCTCTTGTTTAATTAATGGGTCCCAAACTTCACTTCCATATAAAAGGATTGGCTCAATAACACTTTGGAAAATTTTAAGCCAAATATTTATTTGGGGGTTTAATTTCAGTAATACTCTACAAGCTTTATCTGCCAAAGCACCTACAACCTTGACAAAATGTCCTTGAAGCAGTGATACTTAGGTATACTTAGGTATGGCCTAGGTATGTGTACTCCATTGTATGAGTGTTGTCTCTTCCAAAATAAACTTATATTTTTAAGTTTGTGATCTTGCTTTTTTCTTTTCTTTTTTTTTTTTTTTAGAAATCATAATTTTAATTTTATCTTGAGTTACTCTGATTGCCCAGTTTTCACAGTAATCATGGAGTATGTTCAAATGGTCTTGCATGCCTTGCAGTCCAATTTTTACAGCACAATCTTTTTCTGAGTAAATGCATTTAATAAAGTCATATATTTTGCCTCCAATGAAGTGCCTGATAGAAAAGACCGTTGTGCCAAATCAAATCAAAAGCTTTCCTGAAATGAACCAATCAAATATATATTTTTCCTGTATTTTTTGATGTTTTTGGATTAGAGTATGGAGAGTAAATATGTGATCTGTTGTTCTATGTTTGGGTACCAATGTGGGATTTGCTTAGTATGTTGCTTTCAGTCAGGTCGGATAGAATTCTTAAATTTAATATATTACAAAATAGATTCCCCAAATAAGAATTTACACAGACACCCCTAGAATTATTGGGATTTAGATTGTACCAGCACTCAGGTCAGTTACATCGCTATCTCAGTCTCTCTCCTCTAACACTGTTACATCTATCAGCAGGTCTCAACGAGGGGAGTCACATCCACCTGCTACATGATGCACATTTCCTAATTTGGACATCACTTCCAAAGTTGGGGGTGTTGCCTGGAGATAAAGCTGAGCTACTGACACATTCAAAGTGCTCCTGAGGGACTCTAGATTACCTGTTATCCATGTATATGTTGTGCAGAGGGCCCATTATTTGTATTTGTATCTATATTTGGGCAGCTGTCGCTCAGGAGGTAGAGCGGGTCGTCCTCTAATCGGGAGATTGGCGGTTCGATTCCCGGCTCTTCCTGTCCGCATGTCAATGTGTCCTTGGGCAAGACACTTAACCCCAAATTGCTCCTGATGGCTGCGCCATGAGTGTGAATGCTTAGTTTCCTCTGATGGGCAGGTTGGGACCTTGTATGGTAGCCCCTGTATCCATTCAGCGTGTGAATGTGTGGGAATGGGTGAATGTTATTCATAGTGTTGAAAGCGCTTTGAGTAGTCTGAAGACTAGAAAAGCGCTATACAAGTATGGTCCATTTACCAAATGTCAGATATTGGTTTTCAATAAATTTTGTATATTCAAGTAAGAATGAACTGGAACCTGTGGAGTTTCTTCATCAAAGTTATTAAATAGATATTGATCAACTCCTTGCACCTTAAACTGTCATGTCAATGTATATACTGTCTGTGATTACTTATTATCTGTTGTGCCAGATTTTTCCAACACCAATTTTATAAATATATCATTAAAATCTTTTTTGGCCAGATTTATGCTGTATTTAAATTATCTTGCATGTTTTGGATGTTTGTGTTGTTAATCAGTGATGTAATCAGTGAGGCTTTTCTCTGTCCATTTGGAGTTTTTTGGGAGACATAACAGGTTGTCATCAGGGGTATGCAGTTGAAGGTGATAAATAGATAGCACACAAATAAATATCTGTAATGTTTTCAGAAGTCCTCTGCAGATTTTTAGCCAAATATGACCTTTCCTTTTTTTTTACTGGTGATATATAATTGTGATATTCCCGTATATACCAAATAATTATCCCCCAGATTATCTTCCATTTTATATGTGGGAATATTTTAAGAAGGTTAGACTCAGTTCAGCATAGTTACTTGGGTAGTTTGAAGGGGTGTTTGTGTCTCCATGTGTCATGTACTTAGATTGATATTGTTTTATACTATCTATGAATTCAGGACTCCAGTCCAAAAGTTTAATCCCCTAATATTCCAACTACTAACCGAAAAGGATGCTATTCTGACATTTAAAAATGTAGTACCTCACAGTAAATTATTTAAGATTCAACCAAAAACATTAGAATGAAAAATCTTTATTGTATTAACCTAAATTTTAATTGTATCAACTGTTTAACTGAACTGGTTTGGCTCTAGAGGAGCCTTTGCTCTGGAAGCAACTGTAGTGTAGGTGTCTCCCTGTGTGTGTGTGTGTGTGTGTGTGTGTGTGTGTGTGTGTGTGTCCCAAACACACACACGCCCCACCCCCCCACCTCTCTCTCAGTCTAAACTGTGGTGACATTACCATTGTTCTTATTCGCAGATGGTCTATTGTTCTCAGCCAGTGTGGTCTGAACGTATATGAACCCTGACAATTTGGCCCTTCAACCACAAAAACAACAACAAACACAATCAAATTCTATGTAATAAAACACAGACACATAGACTGACTGAAACAGGAATTTAACTTCACTTGCTGCTATATCTTTGGGGCAACTGTGGGCCATTAGCCAATTTCAACTATATCTGCTCAGTCACTGAGCAAGTCGTCTTTTTGCCCAGCACAATGCCATGATGCCAGATTAAAGGATAGGTTCACAGTTTTTTTTTAAGTCCGTCTTGAAACAACAGTCATGGACCCATATGAACACACACTTTGTCCCCCTTCACTTCCATTGTAAGTGCATTATGAAGGAATCTTCTAATGGGCTCCTGACCATTGTTTTAAGACAAACTTAAAAAATTGTGAACCTGTCTCTGGTTCATTGCATTTCATTGTGACAGTGAACTGCTGCTGTCTCTTTACTGATGAAATACAGACAGGTGACAAATTAAAGGAAAAACTGGTGCAGGTCTGAATGCTTGACCCCTACATGAGGGGATCTGGTGGCTCTGTTATGCTGTGGGGGGTATTTTGCTGGCATGTTTGGGTTTACTTGTCTCCTTAGAGGGAAGAGTCACTGCTAATCAATACAAAATTGTTCTCAGTCTTCAGTGATCACCTTTATCCCATGATGAAACATTTCTATCCTGATGGGAGTGGTCTCTTCCAGGATGACAGTGCTCCAATTCACAGGGCATGAGGGGTCACTGAATGCTTTGATGAAAATGATGTGACTCATACGCTATGACCTTCACAGTCACCAGAGCTCAACCCAATTAAACACCTATGGGAGATGAAGGATGGTGGTCATCCCTCCGGAAGAGTTCCAGAGACTTGCAGAATCAATGCCAAGGCTGTGGAACACCATTATTAAAAAAAATCCCCTTATTTGGTGTTTTGATGATGATGGTGGAGAGCACTGTCTAACACGTCGGTCCAAAATCTCCCATAGGTGTTCAATTGGGTTGAAATCTGGTGACTGTGAAGTTCATAGCATATGTATCACATCATTTTCATACTCATCAAAGCATTCAGTGACCCCACCTGCCCTGTGAATTGGGACATTGTCATCCTGGAAAAGACCACTGTCATCAGGACATAAATGTTTCATAATAGGTTAAAGGTGAAGACTGAGAACAACTTTGTATTGATTAACAGTGACTCTTTCCTCTAAGGAGACAAGTGGACCCAAACCATGCCAGCAAAATGCCCCCCACAGCATAACAGAGTCACTGGATCCTCTCACTGTAGGGGTCAAGCATTCAGATCTGTACCTGTTTTTCCTTTAATTTGTCACCCGTCTTTAGGTACAGTAACAGTCTCATTAAAGTTCATGAAAAAACAATCATCTGTGCATCTCTCTTGGAACTGTGCACCAGATCAGCTTTAGTTAGGTTTAGAAAGAGATCATTTGGTGTTAAGTGCTCAGCAGTAAGTCGGAGCGCTTTGGTCTGAGCTTAACTCTTCCATTTGCCAAGTTGCACAGTCAATTGCAGCTCAATTTACTAAATGTTAAATGTGGAATAAAAATTCTCTGATTTTACTTTCTTAAAATTAAGAAAGCTGTATGAAATTGTCTTGGGCTGGGTCTGTAGTAGTTTGAGACCCCCTAAATAAGGGATCCACAAAAGAAATTCAGCTGGTAATTGCCAGCAGAGGGTGCTCAAAGGACAGAGAATGCACACTGACATCAATAGAGATTGACACAGATAATCCATGTGTGACAATCACAAGTCAATAAAAGGGGAACATTTGCCTTTATGTTTAAGAGTGTTTGGTCAATACAAAAAGTCCATAGTCAGTGGAGGGGAAGTTGTGGAACTTCATGCTATTATGCCTTGGATATTAAACTGAAAGTTTGTGCAACAAAAAGCATGGAGATGATAATATTTGCTTTGCTTTGCCTAAATGTTTCTAACACAAGCAGAGTACCACCATCAGAATTTAAAACATAGGAGTGCAACTGTCACTTATTTTTGATGCTATGTTAGAAAACAGCTGTAAATAAGGTATTTATTTTTTAAATATAATTTAAGTAGAGTATTTTATTTATTTTTAACATTAGACAAACATACACAATGCAGTCATTTTAGACCATATCAATTTCAGAGTTCTTAATAACAAAACTACTGTTGTCTTTTAACCAACACCAACACCGATCCACACATACATAAAGCCTCTCCTTACTCCTCTTCCCACAGCTAGGAGTTGTCTGTTGATATGTGTCATTGATCCTCCATTCATTCCTCGACCGGACCAGCTGTCAGTCACTTCCACGTCACTGCATCTCCAACGGCTGCACATTGTCACAGTAAAGCTCCAGACGCTTTTCTGGGGTCAGTTATGTATTTTGTCTGCTCAGCGCTACAACTGATGACGGGACTTAAAACACTGACCCTGAATCAGACCCTGATGCAAAGAAGGAGGAAAGGACAGAGAGAGGGAGAAAAGGAGGTGGCAGTGCAAGAGGGGTCAGAATGTAGGGGGAAGAAAGCACAAGGATAGAGACAAGGGAAGGAGGGAGGGAAGGAGGAAGGGAGGATGAAAGAAAGTGAGGGTAGAATGGAAGGAAAAAGGAAAGGATGGAAAATGGAAGGAAAAAAGGAGAAGAGGGTGTTAGAGGGAGGATGGGAACAGTAGGGCCAACCATGAAAGAAGTGGAAGGAAACAAAGACAAAGGAGGGAAGCAACAAGGTAGGGAAGGGGGGAGAGGAAATTATAGGATGAGGATGGAGAAGAGGGAAGGAGGGAAGGAGGGAAGGGCAGAAGAAATGATAAGCAATCAACAGAAGAAAACCCTTAAACTTATTCAACACACATCATAGATCAACATGTTCAGCCAGACTGTGGAGATCAGCTCTCAGAGGCACAGATTTAGATTTTGATTAATTAAAAAAAATGGAGCATATTGTTTAGCCCCCAGGGCAGACTCATACAGTAGAGAAGCTACGCCACAGGAGACAGGGAGGGGTCACATCTCCAGCCACCAACAGAGATTCCCAATAGAGGCTGGAGGGGCCGGGTGTGGGGGGCTGGACATTTCCTCATCCAGGGATTATGCAGCTCAATCAGACTCTGGCAGATTATGTCTGACCAAAACAGACTCGGGGAAGGAGATTAACAACTATTTCCAAATAGTTTTGTTGGGTGAAAACAATCAGCTTTGTGATTAAGGGGAGAGCCACAGGCATCAAATGGCCCACAGATGTAAAAGCGATGGTTTTGGAAGATAAATCTGCCCTACAAATCCCCCCAGATCTATTAGTTTCAATATGTTTGGGAGGTTAGATTGTAATTGGCCTGATTTTACTAATCCAAAAAATATTACCAGAAAGCTTCCCAAAACCAATTAGAAGCTTTAAAAATATGTCCCTCTGGGGCATAATTAGAAATTAGAACTGTTGAAGTGTCATGAACACTAATCCAAGTTAAATGGATAAAATATACAGATTAATTATTGATACAAAATATTGCCTGGACTACTCTTCATGATTGTCATCCAGAATCTATTGAATCTACAGGCCCAACCAACAGTATGGAAAATATTCCAGTTTAGGTTCCACTCTAACTGTATGTATACAGTATATTGAGAATATTTAGTCCACAAATGCACAGGACAGCATTAAAGGCACTTTTTCACATTTTAAGAATCATCCCAGTTTATTACAATGTGGCTCTTATTATTGTGGTTTTGTCCATTATCTCTATTAGTAATAATAACAATATACTCATCAAAATAATAGCTGAGATATATTAATTCTGATAGGTCAAGAAACACCAGCAGTCAGATGACCAGTTGGAAATAAATCAACATTTTATACAAATTTACTCCAAACTTAATAACTTTACTGGTTGCCTTCATCTCTCGTCCACATAAACATTGCTAACCTTGGCCTGTGTTTACTTCACATCTGCTGTTGACCCAAGTGATTATCACTGCATTCCTAGACCTTGGCAATTAACTTTGAGAGTAAAGTGTTATTAATAAAAATAAGCACAAATTACAAACATAAAACCCAAGTTATAATAAACCAGAACCATACTTTAAATCAATTAATTATTTTTTTTAACCTTTGTGCACAACAAAAATCTGATACTGATCTGAAAAATAAAATTTCATTTCTATTTCTGTATATCAAGTTGTTGGAAATAGTCACTATTTATTTTTGTAAATTAAAGGAGTACATTGTGAGTTGGCATTGTACTTCATTTAAAGCTCTAATCTGTAATAATTCCACATCAAAATATGTACAAACAACTAGACCTATCTTCTGTATGTTGCTGAGTTGTGTTCTTACATTATCCCAAATGTTTTCAACACTTTTCAAACACACAGAAATCTGTCATTTTAATCAAAGTAACGGACCGTTTCATTTGGTGGCCTGTCAATGGCGTCATACCTCCTCTACCAAAAAGTATAGTGCACAAGATGCATGCATTGCATCTTTTTGATATGCACACAGTATACTCACTGTGCTGTTTGGCATATTTATATCCTGTACTATTATGATAATATATGTTTAATATTTCTGTATTCCTTTAGGGACTCAGAATTTAGCTCTGTTAGGCTATTGTAATGGTAATTGATATGGTAATTAAGAATGCTCATGAGGGCCACACAACTGCCATCCATCCAGCCAACACCCAACCAATCACCAGTAAGACACTACTTTATGTATTATTTTTCAAAATTCTTCAAAAATCTTATTATATAGGCCATGCTGTGCTTTGCTGACAAAACTTAGCTTGACCAACACATTGTTGAACAACAATGAAAACAGCATTAGACTTGTTTCATTTATCTTATTATGCTGAAATGAAATTAACCTCCATGCTACTGAAAGTCTTTAGTCAGCAGTGCAGGCTGGCTGTAGGGAGTAAGGAATGGAGGTACAGGCTGGATGATGAGTGACACCCTGAATGTGCATTCCACTTGATTTGCTCTGTGCTTCAATTCACTGATGGTAGTCCTTTCATCCTATTAGCTCCAAATTCCTATAACTGGGTCTCTAAATGCATGGGCCCCCATATCAGGGCTGGCCCCTGCTGTGAGGGCATATGGGCTGCTTTGTTGGCAGGAAGGGAGTGTGTATGCAGGGTCCACCAATCACTGCCCTCGCCTGGGGAGTTAAACAAATTGATTGGCAGGCTAGTGGCGGCCAGTTCCAGACACTGTGGTCCCTATTCATCCCAACACAGAGCTCAGAACGCTCTACAGTGAGCCAGCTGAAAGGATGGGCCTGAGGCGACCTTAAAGGAGTTGTGTGGGGGGATTAGTTTATTCTTTAAACATACACTTCCAGATTTTGTTACAGCACACAGCAGAGCCTCAAATCCTCAGACTGATTCCTAGTTGAAAGTGGATGCTGCAAATTCAAATGTGGACATCAACAGTGTGCTGGGAGGAGATGTTATTTGGGGGAGCTGTTGGGTGCTAGAACAAAAGCAGATTGTGTATTATTTTAACCTTTCTTGAGTCAGTGAACACTGACAGAGCTCAAGTGACAGTTATTTTCCAGGCACAGTCTGCTTCCTAGATGTACACTTTTACACTGACTGTTTTCCTCTAGTATCCAGTGAGTTGCCCAGGACAACCACAAAGCTTTAATTTACTTTTTTAAGCAATTTTCCAAACAGTCAGGAGAATAAAGCAAGTGAAGAAAGAGTGCCAGTAATTCCTTTGTAACTCACAAAGCACATGATGGCAAATCACTCCTGCATCATCACTGACATACAATATATGACATAGTGTATTCATCTTAATCATTTATTTTTTTTCTTTGCATTTCCATTCAGTTAAAGGAACAAATCTACAAAATGGAAGTTCAAATGATAACAGCCCTCTGGATGTTGGTTACGTTTGAAAGTACTGGTGTTTCAACCTGGTCTCACAATCTGTGTACAAATAACATGACTTCACACTTTCAAATTGCATACAGTGCATTTGCCAAAGTTGAATTTTGCCAATTTTAATGCTGCATTTTTAACCTTCTTGTGTCCCATTCAATGCTGCTGGTTAGGTTTAGGCACAAAAATCACATGGTTGGGGGGTTAGGGTTAGGGAAAGATTGTAGTTTAGGTTAAAAGAGTAAAATGTGGTAAAAATGTCCTGGGATGCTAAGAATTTCTGGTTAAAATGCCCAGTGTGACACTAACAATCTCTAGTGAAAATGCCTGGCATGACAATAAAAATGTTAAAATGCATTAACATGCTCTCCTGCTGCTTTTGTATCCTTTTGCCAACAAATTATCCAGCCATCCACCCAACCTGCCCCCTACGAATTAGCCAAAAATCACATTATAAAATAAAATAAAAAGTTGTATTATATTGACGTCACTTCCGTGGGAAAGACCGGCATATCACCTGCATGTGAAATTGGACTTTGGCGTATGCATTATGTGTAAAGTTGTGTTATTTGTACACTGATTGAAGAGATGGAGCTGGGTGTTTCCTAAGCCTCTTTCACACGTAGATCCCAGTAAATTACTGGGATAACCTTTCAGAAACCGTTATTGATTTTCATCATTCACACATGCAACACTCAGAATAGATGGGGCAAGGGAACGTCCCAGCAGATGGCGGTGATACGATTAGCCAGAAAACCCAACAGAAGAAGAAGACGGGGCAAGGGCAGATGTATGTGTACAAGACGTCTCTTATTATTTTCAGGAATATGGCAGGCAAGGAGCTGTCTGGTGCCAATGTTTCTGTAATGTATTCAATATTCAACAAGTCTGCGAGACAAATCACCCATGAAAGCACTGGTGAGTCAATGACAACCGTTAACAAGTGGCGGATTCGAATACGTCATCAGCAGAATCTTGTGATTGGTTCATTCGCTCCACATCTTCTGCTACACAGACATAACCCTTTATGTGCTTGTCCCTGCGATGTTACTGCTTTCATTCACAACACAGCAGCGCTGGCATTTTGCCCGAAATGTTACTAGGTCTTGAGGTGGGAAATTGGCGATACACATTTCCCTGAATATGGATCCCTGTTCCCATTTACACAAGACCCCATGCAGGAAATGTTCTTGAACATATCAGGGATAGACTGCATGTGTGAAAGGAGTTCTAAGTATGATGAAGAAAATCAGTCAAAGCTGGTTTCTCCAAAAACTCACAGACAGCTGCTGTAAAAGCCAAGACATTTTTTTAAGGAATGTTCTGATTAATTTCATCTGCTCTAGCTTTGCCCTTGAATGCTGTCACTCATCATCACCAGGCACTGTAAAACATGGAGAGATGTTTCTATACCTGCTCCACTGCTTGTCAGTGTTTGACAGTGAAATGACATGCCTGTGGCTACAGAGCAGGCTGTGGTTTTAGTGAATCTCTCTTGAATGGTCTATTGACCACTGACATAAGCTGAGAATAATGAACATATTGGCCATATATTTGTATGGTGTTGTTTTTATGACCAAAGCTATAATGGTAATTAATTAAAATAGGTTAGGATGCTTGGATGTGTCATAAAAGTAATCAAGGAGAGCAGAACAATTATGATAAAAAATCCATGTCCAGGCACTCAAGGTAGGTTTGAAAAATAAAAGGCCTTTATTTCAGTGGGCTAGAGTCATTAAAAAAACACCATCTGTGTACTTTTTAATGCTAGAGGATAATCTATTACCTGCCAATGACTTGTTACAGATAAAGTATTATGCTATTTTTTATTAAACATTAATGAAGCCATTAGTTAAAACTTGTAAACATTATACAACTTATATACAAACCATTTTTTCTTCTGCCACCCTGTTTGGTCCCCGTCTGGTGGCAGTCCAGTAAGCCGACACTGTGCCTGGAGAACAAACAGGCTGGTTGAAAACAGATAGGAGTGGTCATCTGTTGATGCCAAGGTGAATGGCTCAATGCCCACACAGATTAAGTAGACCAGCAATTAGCCAGGGCCAGTCAGCCAGCAAGACACAAACACATGGACATCAACTACCACTGGCCAACCAAGCACAGCATACTGACTGGACAACACAAATACTCACAGACACACACACACACACAGACACACACACACACTGGAGCCCAGATGCTAAGCACTAATCCCTGAATGATTGTTGTGTTATTTCTTTTGTTGGGGCTGTTTATGATGCTCTGTCATGCCTCTGACTACATGCAGTTAGCACTGACACACTCAGCCTCATGAAGCGTGACTTCTGACACTGACTGAATTGATTTTTTCCTCCCCTCCTTTTTATTTCCTTTTCTTTGCATTTCACTGTGTCGTTTTGCCAACCTGAATGAAAGCGGGTGTTATGGAGGCCTTTGTCGCCTCTGCTGTATTGAAAAGATTCTGGACTCCTTCCAGTGGAGGCAGAAAAGCTCCCTTTCAGTTTATGAAAAAAGCAGAGATTTCCTCTGCTCAAATATGATCTGTGCTCACAACACAGTGCTGATGTCTTTCAGCGTGAATGAAACCAAACTGAGAGAGTGGAAGGAAGGAGAGATGAGAGTACAGGAGGGGCACGCACACACACACACACACACACACACACACACACACACACACAATCTTTCACGCCTGTCACACTTTTACAAAAACATGAGTGTGTGTGTATGTGGAAAAAGTGCTGTGCAGGCATGATGTGCTTCTGAAATGTGACATTGCTGCAACAGACACACACACACACACCCACACATATACAGTTTTTTTTTATTTCCAGAACTGGTTACATTTCTAACTACATTTCTAACTGGCTCCACTTGATACAAAGATGGCGTCATTCACTGACATCTACAGAATCAAACTAGAAGCTTAGACCAAACCAGGAAGCCCTTTTAGGGAAGTCATTTCTTGGCAGAAATGTAATGTTTACATCAGATGGTAATCACTTGGAACTAAGAGTCATTGTGTTTTTGTTACCTTAGAACATGCCCTTTTATCTACAGCAGGTCCTCTTCCATGAAGCCCGCCATGTTGCACTGCCATGTTTCTACAGTAGCCCAGAACAGACAAACCAAACACTGGCTCTAGGGAGGGCCTTTGGAATTTTTGCGAGTTTCAGGGCCACTGTAGGGGAAAGAGTATTCACCAAATTGCAATCTGCAACTTCACCTCTAGATGCCACTAAATCCTACACACTGCGCCTTTAATGTGTAGCCATTGTCATGGGTTCTGCTTATGTCTAACAGTTTGAAAAAAACAGTATAACATAGTTGTAGTTTAAAGTTTGGACAAATTGTAAATATTTAAAGTTATAACGTGTGACATCAAGAAATGTTGTTGTAGTGTATAAAGAATTCTATCACAAGTCGACGTCAGTCTCACAGAGATTACTTCTACATACATCCTACCATACATCCATACATCCATACCTCATGATTTGACACTTTGGTCATGTTTAATATCAACATTCAACATTGTAACATTATATATGATTGTGAATAAGGAAAAGCATAATAGGTCCCCTTTAAAGTTTGAGCAGCATTACAAATAACATATTATAACAAGCCCTTTTCAATAGACAAAGTGCAGACTCGCTACAGACAGTATAGAATTCAGCTGCCAGGCTTTTAACGAGAGTTAACAGGTTTGAACACATCACCCTGGTTTCAGAATCGGTTTCAGTGTTCTTTTAATTACTTTTATGGCACTAAATGGTCTGAATCCTCATTATATCTCAAACCTTTTCTCTGTACACTGCTTGCACTTTGAGATCCTTAGGCAGGGGCCTCGTTCCAGACTCTTGGCTTAAGACTAAAGGGGACAAAGCTTTTGAAATCAGAGCCCGAAGGCTCTGAACACCCTGCCTGAGGAAAGAAGGCAGGCTGAGTCAGTGGCTAAGCTCAAAACATACTTCTATCAGTCAGCCTTCCCTGATTTTACTTGGTGCTAGTTTTATTCTGTTTATTTCTTGTCAGACTGACTACTTTATGTTCCTTTAGCTCTTTTATTTTTTTTATTGTTTCCTTTCTGTGATTCTGTTTTAAGCACTAACTTTGTTTTGATAAGTGCTATATAAATAAAGATATTATTCTTATCATTATAAATAACAATATATAATGTGTGTATACTGACATAACCATTTTATAGTGTGTATAAACTAGGAGGGCTGAATCAAGGACAACTGGATTTGGTTGTAGATACATGAAAATGTTTTACCTCTCATCCAAATGGTTTCTTCAGTTCTAACTGACTGGTGGGGAGTCCTAGGTATTTAACCTCTGTGGGGTCATTATCAAGGTCATTGATGTTAAGTTAGTGCTCCCAGCTTTTGTAACGGCAGTCATTAGAGTCGTTGGAGTTACCTGAGGCTGAGTGTCAACGACAGTCGGAGCCGTCCCATGAGGCCAAATGTGAATGGTTGTGAAGTGCCCTGGGAAGGGATGAAAGGACAGTACTGTGTGTGAGGGATATGTGCTGTTGTAGACTGTTGAGGGATGGTTTCTCTACTTTCACTCCTCTTTCAAACCATCTGTACTCCTTATGCAAAATATTTACATTGTTGTCCTCAAAAGACTGGACACTTTGGCCTCATGAATTGTCACTTGAGCCATTTGGCCTAATGTGAGAATGCATCTGACATGGACAGTCTGCTATTGTGTTCCACATGTGTGTGTGTGTGAGAGAGAGAGAGAGAGAGAGAGAGAGAGAGAGAGAGAGAGAGAGAGGCTTTTTATTATTCATCGAGTGAGTAGAAGGCAGAAAGTTTTTCTGTTGCTTTGTCTCAGAATAAAACTCATATTTGCTACACAGCTGGAGCACTGTGCCTTTTGAGTAATATATTAAAAGAAAAGTTGAAAAGAGTGTGTGTGTGTGTGTGTGTGTGTATGAAGTGTGTGTGCAACAACAACAACAATCAACAACAGATACATGACTAGCCCTCCTCCTTTTTCTTCTTGTTCCTCTAAGTTGGATCTTCACTGTGCAGAATGATGTGTGTGCAGAGTTTGACACTAGAAGGCTGTTTTCACACTCTTCTTGAGGGATGCTTTGTGTGTCAGAAAAGGTGTAAGCCTCTGTATGACATCCAAGTGCAACCCAGTCTCACATCAAAATGTATAATGTGGGCATCATCCCTGAGGGGCTCTAAAAAATTTTTATTGAAAGAACATCATCCAACATTTACATAAAATAACAGCTCAGATAAATACACAATGCAAAGACAATGATTCAAACAACATGCCATAGCAACCACCATAGCAATAATAGAAAGCCTGACAAAACATATTTTACTGCTGAAATGATTATAAAATATGACATTTTCCTCTGAGAATAGCCTCTCACCCTGTGACGTCCATTAAGTCTGTGATGGTACAGGATTAAGGGTTTAGGAAGGACATTGGGATAATCTGTTGTGGACCAACATAGCTATTACACATTTGGATGTGAGACTGGGTTGTGGTGGCAGGCATCTTCAGATAAGTACTGTCTATCATTGAAGTTACATAGTTATTTGGGATTTTTTTTTTCATTGAAGATCAGCAACCACAAGACCAGACGAATATGCACTAGCAAGAGGAACTTATTCAGTTTGAAATTAGCCACACAGCAGTGTGGGCTATCATTACTCTATATAACAGGTTTCTAGAAAAAAAACAATTGTAATTCTGCCTTGTACTGCCTTTTACTCCATGGTCCCAAAGTAAAACACAACATTAAATTCACACCCACCACACCCCAGATTTACATCCTCCCTATCCTAATCCCATTGCTTTCAGTGTCGGCCAGTAAAAAGAGATGCTTCAGGATGCATCACTGAAAGGTGAGATGCTATAGTCATATAAACTCCAAAGCACCATTCTGTTTATACTACATTGGGTGTAAGTTAGCATGCCTTTACCCTTTTATCCCTTTTAATGCAATTATTGTGACACTGAGCTTCCCATTCAATTCTCTCAAGTACTGCTGGGTGTTCACAGCCCACATTTGCCTCCATAACTAATGCTGCAGTCACCTTACACCTTCAGGGAAGCATGGACTGCTTTCCTGCATGTCTGCTTGTACGTGTATATTCATGCACAAATACATAAAGAGAGAAGCTGTACACTCATTGCAGTTTGCACTCGGTCCCTGCCGTGTTTGACCACACTTTTATTTGATTGCTGTCAGGTAACCTCTGAGAGAAGACAAACAACATACAGGTGGATTCACAGCTTTCAAGGGCTTCTTTATCTAGCACAAATGTTTGACTGCCATTCAGCATGCTTATATAACTTGGCCAGCCACCTCAAGGGCTCCAGTAGAAATGCTAACAAGACTAATATACACCATATCTGTCAGTGATTGATGAGTTATTCACACCAGGGACAGCCATTACCTCTTGTCATGTTTGTCCGCACACAAATAAATCTCATCTGAACTGACTGTCAGGTGAGGCTGTAATCACACTCACAACTTTTGAATGTATCTTCAGCCATTTTTCAGTTATTTTTAATCACAGCATTACACATTGAAAACAAAGCTGTTTACATCAGACATTATATCCTTAATGCTTTCTAAATATATGATGCTTTGTCAATGCATCTGACCATTTGCACTCAACCCCATCATTCATTTGGTTCACTAGTTCACGAGTGCCTTTTTTCAAAAAGGTAAATGACAGAAGGAAAATTCAGCGACACTATGTATATTTGTTCAGGTCTGTCTTCTGTCTACTTGTTGTCTTCATACTAGAGGAACTTGAGGAGAGATAATGGGGAAAACAATGCATTTTTTTTTACTATGTGCATTTTCTTAAATGTACCCCAAACTAAAATAACCAAAATGTTCTGAAGTACTCCAATATTTTTTTTGAAATATTTTAATTTATTATTGCTCTTCCATAAAGTAGGGGGACTTGTGAAGGACTAATCTAAAAAAAAAAAAAAAAAGAATAGTGAGACATCCTGACTATAATATGTTTTTGGGTCCAGCTTTTCCCATCATGCAACTCAGTAGATTCTTTCATTAGACACCCCTACTTGCTGAATGTCCATTAAAAAAAAAACACCTCACATTTGTAATGTGCACTTTGTGACTTTGTGCAAAAAATGCTGATGAAGGACATTATTTTGGTAGAGGCCAGCAACCAGCAAAAGCAGCACTATTTTTTTTTAGTGGATTTAATGGATTAATGCTTAAAATGTGACTATTTTAATTAAACAGAGATAAAATGCCTAAAAAATATATGTAAAAAAAAACACCATGCAGACAACAACATGATTTCCGGAAGAAGCATATTTCCATTACTGAACTGTTGTTCTCATGCCTCACTGTGATTGGCTCAGCTGTATCAGAGCTATGAGATCAATGACGTGACTGGCTGAGAGTGTAAATACATGTGACATGTAAATACACATCACCACACCGCCTGATCTGTATCCACCTTCATCTAGCCTTTTGGCACTCTGTTGCACTGTGCACTCTTGCACTCTTATAACATTGTTAGACTCACAATTGACTGTAAAATAAAGGGTCAAAATCGATGCAGCAGGTTCAATGATATCTATATTATATTATTATATATATTTATACCAGTTTGATGTCAGATTTGGGTGGGATCTGCTAGTAGTAGTTCATGTAGCCTGGAGCTGCTCGCCTCCAGCAGAGATGAGGAGTGGCTTACAAAGGTCTGATAACCTCATTTCTTTTTAACTCCACACTCCCAGATTTTTGATTTGCACTTGCTATGCACTGCATTATGTTAAGACTTTAGCCACACCATGTTGTGTATGTCTTCATATTAAATTAGTTCTTGCTAAATTTTGTAAGCAATTTATTCACCAACACAGTTTGGGACTTGACCTTTTGTCAAGGTGACAGTACTGTATTGTCACAGGGAAATGCCTAATGTTAAAATCTATTTCAAGTAATGTGGCGTATATTCTACAGGGAGCAGAAGCAGTAGTGAAAAATAATGAGTAGTGAGCCTTTGTGGTTCATTGAATGGTGGGTGGGTTCACTGGGAGCTAACACGTTCAGGGTTAGGGGTTGATTTTGCTCCATTTAAAGCATATTAGTAGATTTGACCGGAGGAAACTTTGTTGATGCCTTTGCTAGCATTTAGTCATAATGTTCATCAAATGGTCTGAAGAATGTTAATTTCACATTACCAGCTCAGTGTACTCTGTGTTAACCTAAGGACATGTAGCGTGCAATGGGAAAGCAAAGCACCACCTGCTACAGGCTCTTTTCTATACAAGTGTGACTAACTTAGAGGAGCTCGATACAAACACACACTAGAACTTTGAACTCAGTGGTTTGGAGGTCAGAACCTGGTCAAGACCCTGTCAGGACAGAGGGGCCCTATGGGTTCAAGTGGATCATCAAAAGACCAAGTGACCAGGGACAATGGGGCTTGAAGACACACACACACACATGCATGCACATAAACGCACGCGAGCGCACACACACACACACACGCACACACACACACACACACACACACAGGGCAGGGCATGTGCCATTAATGCTCAGGGACGCTTTGCTCTCTGCTGTCAGGATCTCTCACCCTTAACCAGAAAGCCTGAACACTAAAGGATCCTCAACGTAATCAACGTAAAATTAGCCACAGAGAATATTTGATACTGATTAGGATGTGCATTACACACTAGCCTCCACTAGCTACCCAGCTAGCGCCGACTCACCGTGTGGATCCAACCAGAGCATCGAGTCCCGGTTTGTTATTCAGTTTAAAGTGGGAAGACGCAGTGGGTCTGTTGGGCAGCCGAGTGAAGTGGAGGCTGTGGAAGAAGCACCAGGACCATCAGGGGGTACTTTTCATTATGCTAATGTGGCTCCTCACTTCCCTCATTTGCGTCTCCTCCTTGCATCTTGGTTCCTCCCAGCAAGGATGTGTGTGTGTGTGTGTGTGTGTGACAGAGAGAGATGTGAGTAAAAGATGCAAGAATGGAGGAATCTAATTAATCAGATGGCATATCCTCGCTCACTCAACTGTCAAATATGTAGAAGTTAGCGATCGATCAATATGTAGAAATGATAACAGTAACAGTTTAAATACTTTGTACTGTTACTTGATCATTTCTACATAGTGATAACTGGAAGGAAAACGCCTGATAAGTGCTCCAACGCTTTAGCATTCGATTATAGATCTACAGCAGCATCTGTCTCTCACAGAATTTAAACCTGTTAATTACTGGAAGAACAGAACCGGTGGAAAAGAGCAATAAAAATAGCTGTAGTCTGCATAATATGTCTAAATAAAAGGTTGCTTATATGGTCTATGACAGTCTGATGTTTCAGGTTCAGGATGATTTAATCTGTGCAGCATCAAATTTTCATGAAGGAGCTGAGATGCACTGAAAGAAGACAGGACTGAAGACAGGAGAGGCCTTTTGGCTTATGAAGAAAAATAATGAAGGTACAAGAGTGTTTTTTTTGTGATTGATTCATGATTCAGTCTTTCTTAATCATACTTAATACAGTTTATTGCATGCATAATAATCTTCTCAGCCAGGTGGAAAAAATATGCATGTATATAGGTATTGGCATCAGCAATTGGCCAAAATGAGCAACATATAAGATATCAGCAAAAAAATCCCCAGTGCAGCTCTTTGCTGGCATTTGGAAAGAACTTGACTAGGATTATCACAACCACTGTAACTAGAGAGTCTATATAAATGTAATTGTTTATACATAAAAAAAAGATATCTGACATCCTACCCAAGATGTCATGTTCACTGTATCATTGCGTCAAATCAAAATATTCTATGTGTCTGTGTACATTTCCCCAAAATTAAGCTAAGCCTATTTGGAATCTATGGAAATTTAAGCATTAGAAATATTCTTGAGTTTGAGAGGCAATTTATAGTCTGTTAATGCATGCAATTACACTTACTTGAAATCTTGCATTTTAATGAAAAGGGAGCTATCATCATGGATATATAGTAGTTATGGTTCAAGTGGCCTGCCTGCTAAATAATGGGAAACAAACAGTTCCTGAGCACATGGCAGCATTTTAAAACAATTACTGTACGTCAGATCGGTGAAAGCTCACCCCCACCCCACGTCTCACTCTATTTGTACAACCATCCATTAAGTACAATAGATGCCAATAGAATGGAGGCTGTGTGTGACTGTAAGCCAACAGGCAAGTGACGGAGAGACACTCTAAATGGCTTTATTGGGTGTTATCAGCCTTTTCTAAGGCAACAGAGAGCCAGTTAATTATTAACACGGTGATGGCTGAAACACATGGTGAATGGAAGAAGTTGGACTGTAACTTTCAAACTTTTACGATGTTGTCTTGTAGGTTCCCAGCAAGCCAACCGCAAATACTGATAAAGTGTTAAAAGTACATTGCCATTCTGCCATAGTCCTGACATTCTCATTCTAATGTTTTTACTTGTTTTTGTTATTGATTGTCTTGCTCTCTCTTTTTTTACACTTTAAAAAGTAAAAAAAAGGAAAAAAGGAAATATTTTTGAGGATAAAATTATACAAGTCAGATGATTTTTATTTTCTAAACATTTTTTCTAAAAATTTGTGTGGCCCAATGTCACTAATTTGCTGTAGTGGGCTTCACAGTCAGTATAGCAATAGAACATCCTCTATCCTTAGACCCTCACTCTAAAGAGATCCTTTCCTAGGAAGGACAGACATGCAAAAGATGTTGTATGTACAGAATACAAACAGGAACTAGTAAGCAGTTGACTTCTTTCGGTAAAAGCCAGGGTCTCTTAACCTTTCCTGGTCTATGACCCCATCACTAGGAGTTCTGTCAGGTTGTGATCTGATTATGAGTATGCTGTACCTGTGTATTCTATTTCCATGGAGGAAGATCCAAATGGATTATCTGGAAATGATGACCTATTACAAGACATTTTAACGGTAAATGCACTGTACTTGTATAACATGTTTCTAGTCTTCCGACTACTTCAGACAACTCGAATCACATTCACCCATTCACACACGTTCATACATTGAATGGGTACAGGGGCTACCATGCAAGGTCCCAACCTGCCCATCAGAGGAAACTAACCATTCACATACATTCATACACTGATGGCACAACCATCAGGAGTATTCGTTATGGTTATTAGGCAACTATATTACTATTTTTAGGGGGATATCATGACATCAACAAGTTCAGATGCATTGCTAGCCCACCCACCACCCTGACTTCCACACTCTTAACTTTGCACTTCACTACATAGAGGGTACACTACTTCCAGCATTGCCACTGGACATTGAAAACCTGCATTGCAAATGTTTCCATTCAAAATTAATATAATTCCTAGGACACTTGGCTGGTCTATGTCTGTCAAAACATGTGGAAAGATTTCTGTCTTCAGTTTTTAAATTGAATTAAATACAGAAATAAACATTTATCCGTCTGTGAAAATCTACCATTAGCAACTTTAATCCAAAAACTATTAGCTTTCAAATTGAAAATCGATCAATCGATATAGTATTGCAAAACACAAAACAAACAAAAAAACATGATAATATAATTCAAATGTGTAATGCCAAAATTGACAATGTTGATGGAAGGCAAGGGCGATAAAAAAGGTCCATAGATGAATGCTTTGTATGTCCATCACACTTGATTTCAATTAAAGTATAATGTATGTTAACCAGTTGTTCTGACTCCTCGTTTTATTGTTCATTTTATCTGTATATTATTTAGATTTCTCTTAGTTACTGTTCTTTGACATCTCCTACACCAGTGTTTGAGTAGAATTGTCACTTGTCCTCACATCCCCCATTTCCAGACAAAGATATGACTGAAAGACTAAAAGAGGCCACTCCACTTCATAAGTGTCCTGTCCTGTCTCTAGCCAGGAGACAATGTGGATGACATCAAGAGCACCAGTAAAAACTCAGATTTGTTGTACCATGGATTATAGCAGTTAGCAAAAAGAATCACATGATGTAAAATGATAACTGATAATAAGAGAACTGACTTTAAATTCAGAAATAGTTAAAACTATGTAGCATTGAAAACCACCAATTGTATGTGCAATTTAATTGAACATTAACACATCTGAAATCATTTTCAAATGAAAACAATGATATCAATTTAATCTATGTGTATACAGTTCATATATCCAGGACACATTTATACTAAATTAGAGTGAAAGCTGGGGGAAATAGGCCACCAAATGTTAAAACTCCAACTCCAAGATGTTTTATGATTAGCATAGTAGGGATGTCAAAGAGTTATTTGGGTTTTGTTCAGAATAATGACAGTGAAACTGACAAAGCAGCTATCTCTACTATTGTTGTTCAAACACAGCTTCAACACTAAGTGCTTCCAAAGCTACAATGTCTAATTTTCTATGTGTCTATATGTATTACAGTGAATACAGAACACAAACAGCAACAAGGTTTTGGAGTTTGTGGAGGAATATCATCATCTTTAGAGCAGTTTATACACTGCAGTGTAGTTAACTGTGTCTGCATAAAATAGACTGGGTTCAAAAATCTTCAATTTTTCAATTTACAAATTGATAGTTAAATTTCCAGTGTTCTAACATTTTAGAAATGTAACATTATTATCTCTGGGTCTGTGGGTTTGGGACATTCAAGAAACTTACAAGCCTAAAATGAAAATCTCACCTTGGTGGCCTTTTATACTTAATATCCCAAAATTATGTGATGTGAAATACATGTGTAAGACTGTAGTTGATTCCATTTTGTATTTGTCGTGTGAAGACACATTTGAGCTGACAGTGAAAGTCAGAGCACTTCTGAGGCCTTACTTACTTACCTACTGATTTTAGAATACCTCCTCAGAAGGCACCTTTAAGAAAACCAAAACAAAGCTTGCCATTTGAGTAGTCTATGAGTGTACAAAAATAGCCCTACAATAAAGAGAGGCGGTTGAGTGGTTTAATAAAGGGAAAATATCGAGAGAGAGAGAGAGAGAGAGAGAGAGAGAGAGAGAGAGAGAGAGAGAGAGAGAGAGAGAGAGCACTTTACCCTCACAGCTTGGTGAATGGAATTGGAATTCATGAGTTAGCATGCAACTGCCAATACAATCAACACAATACTAACAGGCAATTTACCCATCAAAATGGGCAGGCAGTGAACATGATAAAAGACAGATTGGTTTGGGGTCAATAGTGCTATCCCACAGATTGAACCACTCTGCTTTTTACAAAGTGATGGATAGATGGACAGAGGGATGGCTGGACCAACAGAAGTATGAATCTTAATAGAGTTAATGCTATAGAGGCAGATGTTAGCTGCAGTCTCTGTTGGTGCATGTCCCTTGCTTTTGACCTCTTACTAATAAAGACATCCCCCCTTCAGGTCACTTCAATTGCCTGTCTCACAACCCCCCATCCCCCAATCCCTCCAACACCAATCCAACCCCCTCCCTTACCCCTTCCCACTGTGGCAAGAGTGTGAAAGATGTGTTAGAAATTATGTTTTTTGTGCATTATTTTAATGATTTTGATCATTGGGCACTGAGAATCTGCCCAGTCTGAGGCCAAAATCCCTTCATTTGTGATTGCGCCTAAAAGATGCCAGTGAAGCACCAGTGAAACAAAATTTGTCGCTAGACCTGTGTACACAGCTGTATTGATTTAATACATTTCTGCCATCTCACTGTTTTAGCATTCTAGATAGATAGATAGATAGATAGATAGATAGATAGATAGATAGATAGATAGATAGATAGATAGATACCCAAAGGGAAATTCAAAAATGTCATAGCTCAATAAAAAAACAAAAAAGAAGTCCAAGTCAATTCAAATTCAAATTAGAGTCTGTCCTGCAGGACAGAGAGATTTAGGAGGTCCCTTTGCATAAAATACAAATTACAGCTGAGAATCATTAGTTTTGGAGTGTTGAACTGAAATTTTGACCTGTCAGTTGCACTAGATAACAGTGTTGGTTAAGTTACTCGGAAATTGTAATCAATTACTGATTACACATTACTCATTGTGAAATAATTACATTAATTATTACTCAGCAGTAAAAGTAGCGTATTACATTACTCATTACTAGGGGTGTGCCCAAATACAAATATGTTATTTGACAAAGCACATTTTGGATTTTTTTTTTTACAAATATTTGTTTCATACAAATATTTTTTAAATAATTTGTTTTCGAGAAGAATAAAAAACATGTCAGATACCAGCGCACTGGTCAGTTACATCACTATCTCATAATCTCTCCTCTGCTCCGCTGTTACGTCTACCAGCAGATCTTAACAAGGGGAGTCACATCCACCTGCTACATGACACATATTTCCTTACTTGAATATCACTTCCTGACTTGTGGGTGTTCCCCAGAGATAAAACTGAGCTACTGAAACATGTGAAGTGCTCCCAAGGCACTCTGAATAACCTGTGGTTCCCCTTCTCCTTTCCACCAATGTTAGGTTGTAAAAAATAGGCAATAAATGAAAAGTGCAAAGCAATAATCCCCTATGAAATTCTTCCCTCCCTCTGTATTATAGGTGTATAAATAGGTAGGTCTGTCTGCAATGACGTGATGAGTAAAGTTTTATCTCAGTAGTCAGTGCAGTCATCTATGATTTAGGAGACTCCAGTTTGAGACCCAGTGTTACCTTCATAAGGTAGTTTATTCATGAACGCTTATTGTAATATTTTCATTTTCTAAAATTAAAAGTATAATAAAAACAGAAACAAAAACAGGATTTTTATGCCTCTTTATGCCTTTATTTGTATACAAATACAAACAATTTTGCTGCCTCAACAAATACAAATACAAATACTGGGCCCTCTGCACATCCCTACTCATTACATTACTTGGGTTACTCAGCTGCCAGCTACATCAAAGTTGCCTTTAAACAACTTAAAATCCTCCACACCCACACAATGTATGTTTTGTATTTAACACATGTAGAAATAGTAAACAAGACATTTGTCAGTTAAATAGCAGAAAGGATACAGTTTGGAAGGATTTACTGACCATCCAACAGCTAGTGCCAACATAGTCTCAATGACCGCACACAACACTGCTTAAGTCCCAACCCCAACTGCACAATTCATTAAACTAGCATCAGGTGACTTCTGGTGAATGTAGGCATACTCATGGCTAATGCTAGCAAACCAGCTAAGACCAGCATAAGACCACTTTGGAATTACCATAAGTCACATTTCTCCCCCTGTGGAGCAGTCTGTCACCTGAATGCAGAGACCACACTGATATCTACCCTCCATTAATCCCGGTAAAACAGCAAGCATGCCGACTCTCAAGAGTAACTGAAGTAACCGAACATTCAATACTTGATTAAATAATTTACTCTTGACTATATTGATCACAAATGTCAAAATCATGATGGTACTATGTTATCTAAGACATGAATGTACAAAATGTTGTGCCAATTCCTATTGTAGTTGCAGACAACCTACTGGATAAGCACTGGTGGTGCCCTTTGGTGTAAGGCACTGGTAGTTGAAAAGACAAGGGATCAACTGCAGTCATTAGGATTCAAAATAAATTCATGGTAATCTATCCAATAGTTCTCAAGATACTTTATTTAATTTCAGACCAAAGTGATGGACTGGCAATGCTAATGTCCCTAGATCTGCATTGCAATGTATTTACAGTGCTGGCTCTCTTAGTCAGTAGATTGATGGCACATTTGAAAATATGCACTTTCCACAAGCATCTGTTCAGTATTGTGAACATGTTTGATGGGCACCAGGCTTAAAAATTTAATTATGTAGGTATATCCTTGTTATTGCTTATACCACATTTTCCTGGATAAGAGGGTTTCTGCTCTGCAAGGTGCAGAAAGACAAGCAGGTGCAGTCTTTTAGCTATGGTATATCTCTGGGCTGTCCACACAGTTTTGTGTTGGACCATTGTGTCCAGTCCTAATGATGGGCCTCTCAGCCCCCTATGCACAAACAGACACATACATCTACAAGCTAGTCACTATATTACTCTCACAACAATGGCACTTAGACCTGGTCGATAATCACTGCCTTGCCTTCCTTCCCTTGAGTTTAAATAGAAACGTTCTTTTTCAGTTGGCTCAAGTGGTTCTTTCTTAAGAGTGTTGAGAGTAAACATACACATCCCTCAAGATCACTAATCTTCCTCTGGAAGACAATATAAGCTTTAGTAATAGGTGCTATATAAGAAGTGGTCAGTCTCTGCCAGGGCCTCAGCACAAGACAGCAGCAGCCCATAGCTGCGTGTGAATACTGCTTTTTACTATAATACAATTGAAGTGGTTAAAGTAAAAACATGTAATGGCACATTATTGTTTCTCTGTAGGTCCTAAGTACTGACTCTGGGTACTCAGAGAAGCGGGGGAGTAATATGGTGAAAACAATTGAACAACTGAATTTAAAACTGACTGAATTTACCCTGACATCTTTTATTACATATAAGTATATGTATATGTATGTATGTATGTATATATATGTATGTGAGTGTGTGTGTGTGTGTGTGTGTGTGTGTGTGTGTGTGTACACATACATACATACATACACAAATAGAGCTTTATCGGAAGTTCAGTCAGGAAGACTGTCTTTTGCATGCTCAGGTCTGGGGTTTTATGTTTCAAACCATCTGTCATTCCCATCCCTTACGACTGCTCACTCATAATTCCCTTGCTGCCATTGCCTGGTGCATCAAATGAGACACAAATGGTCACATCTAACTAATAGTTAGATACTGTGACACACCATTATTGTCAGCCTATCATCTTGTGGCTGTCTTTTTAAATATTTTTTCTCCGTCTCTGCCTTAGTGCTGCCATGCCCACCCACCACCTCCCCATCACCACCCAATCTTTGTCTAGAGATAAAGCTTCATCAGCTTTATCAGTCTCAGCCACCACCACCACCATCACTAGTGTTGGAACTCCATGAGAGGATTTATCTGCTCAGGACTGATGTCCCTTGACTCAAAATCTCTAAAGTCTAAAAGACTTTCGACAAGACTTAATCATCAATATCTGTATAATAAACATTTTTTTGCTTCATTCATGTGTCTCTCCTAAGTGAAATATAATCGTATAGCAATATCTGAGAAAGCCCAGCTGATCAGCCTTTAGAAAAAGGTCAGAATCCAAGCTGCCAGCCTTTCAGCTGTGAACCACAACAGTTTCACAAACAATCAGCCAAACTCCAGCTCGAGGCACTAAGCCAAGAAGAATGTGATCTTAATGCTTAAAGTCCATCTCCAATCCTCCATCTGATCAGTCGATTCTCCTGTCAGCAATCTATTAGCTCACCAACGCCATAGCCAAAACAGACACACACCTCTGAGGACTAGAAAATCCTTCCCTCATGTCAGCCCTCCTAATCTGGCATGTCAAACCAACCCCACAGGTCTTTAATAGCATAATAAATGAGAACTGAAGCACCAGCGAGTAGGAGCTACATGGGAAAGCCTATGCTGGCGAATACCATCCAAGCCAGAGAGGTATGAAAAGAAGACTTTGCACTCTCTTATCTTGGAGGCTCCCTGTGCCATGACAAAATTTAGAGTATGGGTATAGCAGTGAGCAAAGAGGGCTTTTGGAATGGTTTCCTTTACTTTTGCTTGTACACCATTCAAACCAGATGCCATAACAGCCACTCCATCTTAGCACTGAGTTACCACTTTGTCAACACAGCCACAACCCCACAAGAACTCCAGCAGCTGTGTAACTATAGCCTCTGCTAATCTGTCTTCTGTCACATCTTCATACTTTTACTTGAAAACTTTTCTCAGAATTCCAAGATAGTTATCTTGTTATTCTAGAAAAACAGAGCAGATATTTTTTCCTCAATTGAATGCATTGTGCTTCTGTACTGGCAGCACTTGGTTAACGTTAGAGAAAATTCATGGTCTTGGTTTGATGCAGAAAAAGTTTATTAACATTTAAGCGACACCACCATCTTTCACTAAGCTGAACCAAAGTGCTTTTGCTGTCTAAAACCACATGCAGTTTTAGACCTTCTTCCTCTCACTTTAGAGTGATATATAAATGTAGCTTTATTCATTTAAAAAAACATTACCTGTGAACATAATCCAGGCAGTGATTATGTTTGTCAATGCAACATATTAGGAAAACAATTTGTTGTTGTAAATGGATGTAATGTCTCAGTGACAGGATTGATGTCAGAGACTTCTGACCTCCAGTAGAAGTAGTCATTCCTGACTGATAAAGTCTTGAATGTCTATGTCATCAGTATGCCAATTAGACCTGCACTCAACACCAAAATCTATGCCTTAATTTCATACTGTTTGAAAAGTTCCCCAAGCCACATTATATCTGAGGTTTAATAGCCAATTCCACAAAAGATGTTATGATCCTATGTTACAGAGTCAGCAATCCAACAATAAATGTTGTCATTACTTAAAGGCATAAATAAAGGCTTCTCTCAGTGTACAGGGCATTAGGGAACTCATTTCCCTCTCCATTGTGCATTAGATTTTAAGAATCCTTAGACAAGCTTTGTGTTTATTTTATCTTTTGATCTTACTTTTTACCAGTTTTTAATATGTGGTAAATTCTCTCCATCTTCCACTGTGTTTACTCCTCATCTTGATGTCACACTTTCTGATTTAACCTTTCATGCTGATTTTTACCATCTCTTTCCGCAACATATCAAGGTAGGGTGGAACCGTTTAATCGTAATTGCACATATCAACTCAGCAGCCTGGTCACACTTCAGACTGAAATAGAGGAAGAGGCTCCATTTAATCCAAACATCCTCACAATGCACAATGCAGGTGACAACCGGATGAGAGTCAATCATGCTCACTTTTGCTTCCAGCAGGAACAATAGCTAAAAGTCAAGTTAGGGGTTCTTTAATTACTCTATTAGGCGTTACACTGCAAGACACTGTAGGCACATACATGAAGACGAATTAAGCCAGAGAAGAGAGTGTTTTTTACATCAAGCATGTGGTTGGATTATACATGCATTTAGTTTTGGAATTAATACTCTCAACTAAAATTAAAGTCTAAATACATTTTATCTGAGTTCAGGCTGAGGCAAAGAAATGTGCCAGAGTCCGATGTTAACGTGTCACCAATGCCCCCTGCGATAGCTAAGTTAAAGTCTGTCCGTCTCTTAAATGCTTAATCAACAACACCTCACTGCCTCTGATTACAGCATTAGTGCTATCAAACAAAGAAATAACTGACAGGGGCTGCACAGTGGCTCCCGCCACTATTGATTTTTAGTTAATGTACAACTGTTGGTTCAGCACAGAGTCAACAATAAAGCTCATTCATCTGGATGTCTAAACCATTAACAGGAATGTGAACGTACGCTGGAGGATTTTAGGGCCTCAGAACAAGGCTTGGCAGCACCTTCTTTTAACCATCCTGAAACCTTAAAATGGTTGACTTGCCTTCGTCCCACCAGGTTTTTAAGTGGATGCCCTGTAATACTCCACATTTAATCAGGATTGAGATTGACATGGGATTAGGAGTGAAAGTAATGGCAAAGGATGATGTGAAAAAGGGGAGAAAATTTCACTCCACAAGACTAAAGGTGTGTTCAGATAGAACCAAAAGTGAATTTTTAACTTGTGTGGACATGGTTTGTCCTCCCCAGGTGAATTTGCGTCTTTCCACTGACTTGGAACTAAAACACCTCATTCTGTCCAAATACACTGTAATATATATCAACAGTCAAACATATTCACACACACATTCACACCAGGCAGTTCATAAGTAGACACTTCACCTAACCTGCATGTCCTTGGCCTGTGGGAGAAAACAGAATCACCTAAGGGGGAAACCGGAATCAGCCAAAATTAAACATAAATTTTAAACAACTCTACTGCTAGTCAGCTGAAGAATAATTTGAACTTTGACTCTCAAACCAATCAGAGCAATTGTTACATCCAAGTGACGGAGACCGGAAACCTCCAGATTATATTCAATGGCAACGTTAAAAAAAATATATATATATATATTATTTGTATTTCTGTGCATGGCAACTATGGTTTTAAACACAGTTAGAGAAAGATTAAGGTGATGGCAAATAAACTGTGGTTAAGATGTGGTTAGGTAACTACAACAGTTACAAGGTTAGGGGAACTATTACCACCAACCTACTCCACATCCTTACTCTCTTACATTTTGCATCATCACTGAACGTTGGCATTAGAAATTGTGACCTGTAAAATGATCTAAAATGAACATTTCATACATTACATATAAATACACAACTTCTTTGTGTTATTTAATCAATTTTATTTTTTTCAGGTTGTAGGTCATTATTTGTACATTCCTTTAAATGTATCAATGGATGAATATATACATTTTTGGTCATTTATTAATCTCATTGTTTATTGCTCAATCAAATACTAGTTAATTCATTGCTTTATACTTTGGGTGATTCATTGAAAGATTAAATTATGAAATGAATAACCATCTTTGAAGATCTCTAAGATCCTCCATAAATGTCAAGGGGAACAAATTCACACAATAATAAGAAAATGGTACTGAGTCATAGCCAGGCAAACACCACATGCTAGTAAGTGACAGCCAGAAGCTAAACACAGATCAGTCAAAGAGCTTCTACTGTTATCTTAACTTGAAAAACACATCAGTTCTAACACCAAAGCTTAGCACAATGTTAAGGGGCCACTTGATTGAACTATATTTGTGATCCACTGGTCAAGTGGGACCATTAAGTGACACTGCATGCATTAGAAGTCTTTGTAGAGAGTGACAAGGAGAATGGTAACCAGCAGTAAAGGTGGACTCAGGCCATCATTAGAACATAATGAACTTACTACTACTACTGTTCTACAATAAGTACACAGAACAAAGGCACACAAACACCAGTCAGGACAAACACACCATTAGTCCAACTAAACAACCACAGTCTCATCATTCTTATCATCAAGAATGGGACCAAGTGAGGATTAAAAACAAGATCCAACTGACCAATTATAACATCATCCATTACCATCAGCTGCCATGCAATAAATCCATACCATTGACTGAATATCTTAGACACACCTGTTAGTATAATGCAGTACTATTCGGCAGCAGCACAAACTACATAAACTCCAACATTATACAATTGTAGTACATTTACATCTGTTTAGGCTTGTTGCACCATCTGGTTGATGTGTTGTTGAAATTTAGAAGGTGTGTATTGGCTTCTTTCCAAGCCTCTGTAACCCTTGGTTACCCATAACTTAATTCTCTGTGTAGGTTTCCAGAAAGTTTTACATGTGTAGCAGGGCTACTCTCATATCTCACCCACTTTTACCTAGTTAGCCCCTGCCTAGCCACTTTTACCTGGCTGGTTACTGCCACATTACATCATTTCCTTCCTTCCACTTAGCTTTCTCTTTCCATATAAGGAAAATGCCATCACCACAAGCTGTGTCCTAGTCAAGTGGCAACCTTCAGGGCTGAAAAATGAAGCCAACAAAGAAGTGCCAAAAACTGCAGTTCCTCAAATGGCCACTTGAGGCTGACTCCAAAAGCAAGTCAATCCCCATAGACCCCATGGTCCCCATGCCTTTACAGCAAAAATAAACATGTTTACAGCCTGGGACAAAAAACAGTTTCAGCCTCTATAGCTAATTTCCCCTTTCATGACAACTGTACAGGGATAGAATTTTTTTTTATAACTTACCCGTTTCAATTTTATTAAACTGTAAAGTTATGCATAATCAAGAATGTTGCTCCTTTGAGTGACAGGTCGCTATCTACAAGGTGGCTTGTTTCAGCAACCAGGCTTCATTCGGCCTGCTTCAGCTCCACCTCTTTGCCCATTTTGGATTAGTTTATTTCCATGCTAGTTTAGTCCACTGGACCACATTACATTAGGACTGATGACTAGCTTATGCTCTGTGTCCTTCATGTTCATACAGAGCTTGGAGGACCTGCTTTTGGCTTCTTTGCATCAACCTGGAACACACTACAAAGCACTTTAAAAAATTCTTTGGTATCTTATTGGTATCCATTGGTATTTTAAATCCACTATCTCAAACCTTTAACTTCTGTTTGTACCTGTTCTTACCTGATTTTGTTTGTTACTCTGCTTATTAATTGTATTTATGTTTGTTTTAATTGATTGTCTTCTTCCTTGCTCAACATCATTGTAAATGAAGGCCTTGCCCTCAATGATTTTCAAGTTTAAATAAAGACAAATAATAATGTGCTGTTTGCTCTGGAGGTTACAGAGCAACCCTGTCTATTTTGGACACCCTATGACTATGACAGTTATTATTATAAGGGCAAAATGTACCACAATATAATCTACATTTTTACATTTTTTACAACTTTTGAGATCAAAAGTACCACTAGACTTTAAATTATAGAACGTTGATTGTTCCAGTGGTATTTCTTGATTCTTTCCTCAGCAGTCAGAGATATTGTTATCTAAAACTGAAAGATGAAGCCTATCCATAAATATCATTTTTCCAACACCTACAGCATTATTCTGTGCTCCTCTAAATATCACGCACAGTGATGATGACATCACAGTGTTGGGGAAGCCACAGTACCTACTGTTTACTGTAACGATAAGCTGGTCCTGTGTGGTACATAGTTTCCTAGATGCTGGAAACGTCTGTCATTGAATCCTATGCTTTTGGTGATGGACTAACCCTTTTCATTTGGATCATAGATTGTGCCTGTTAGGTTTATAACAGTAAATGCAATTACTTGAAGTAGAACTCTATGAGAGGCATCGGTCACTGATTTGAACATGTGGCAGCTGAAGGCTTGTAACTTAGCAGGCAGATGATGCTGTTTGCCGCCTTTTGTCAGTGACAAACACCTACACATTTACTGTCTTGTCTCAGTGCACAAAGCACATCAGGGACTGGATGAGCAGGAGGTCTGTCTCACTTTCTTCATCCATTTTCACTCCTCTCTTTCTTTTCTGTCCCCCTCACACTAAGAAAGAGAACTGAGGGTTTCACCCTGACAGGCTCGTCTCAGCCAGACCAAAACACACACAGACTGAAAAACGCCCACAACACTGCCAACCATGGCTAATGTGACAGCCCAGGCTTCTATTCATTCACTCACTAACACACACACACACACACACACACACACACACACACACACACACACACACACACACACACACACACACACACTTCTATGCATACATAAGCATACACAAATGGTGTCACAATCACCCTTACATACACACACTCAAACACAGTCAACACCCCAGTGGCACTCAAAGCCTTTTTAACACATGCTTTCACTCCAGTTGATAATGTGACATGAAGGTGATGGGAATCCCTCCCACAACATGGCCTTTCACTGTGATTATTCTCATTGTTGACTGGATATTTGGATACAAGTTAGTCTACAATACAAATAAACTAGCTGCAACTATATTCAGTTTCAACCAACTAATCCATTGACGTTTTATTTTTTGCATATATGCCATGAGGAGGGTTAAATCATGAGAAAGAAATTGAAAGCTTTGTCCCCAACAGAACAGATTTTTTTGTTACCATGTATAGATGTATATTATAATTAATACATCATAGTGGTAATTCATACTGCTAATATTCTGGGTTATCTTATGGACTGTATAGGATAGGTAAAAATAAGCCTATTCTTTTTTCGGTCATTGATTATGTAATTTTTTATTTTTTTTTTAGTTGTGCCAAATGGATTGATATAAACATGTATGATGATGTTTTTGTCAGTTGTATACCCACACACATTTTTTTGTTCATTATTATATATGTCCGAAATAAACTATTCATTCAAACTATTAATTCATTCATATTTTATTATTATTTTCAGTATTACTTCTTATTGGGAGCTTTGCTAAATAGTCAATTCTTTCTTGGTTTCCATCCAAATGTAGGGCAAATTTTAATTGAAATTTCAGGAAATCAATAAAAGAGAATGCAAATAAATGTGCTTTCATCCACTACTATTTCGCAAATATGAATAGTTGAGTACATCAAAGTAAACAGTTGTTGGCACTGATTCTCCTATTGAGTGCCCTAACGACACGAAAAGAAGACGTAATTAATAGAGCAACAATGAAAACTGAAGTGATGGAAAGCATGACACACATCCTGGTGATGGACAGTAAAATTGGAGAGAACAGCTAACATCACAGCTTCTTGCTTTTGAAAGCATTTTGATAACAGCCTGTGTCAGTTACATGTATTGAACGCTGCCTAGAAACGAAGAAGAGAGCTGACGGCGAAAAATGTCTGCCACCATGTTTCGTCTCTCCAGTGGGGCGGAAGCTTCAAGGGCATTAAAACCACATGCTTCCTGTATGTCATCATTTATTGGCTAAATCTGTTTCTATTGCACTTTGTTGCATTTTGCTTTTATCAATACATCAACTGTTCCACGTCATCCAAGGGTAAAAACTTTTTTTTTGCGATATTTCAACTTTTTTTGAATTTCAACCATTTCCACTCAAAAATTGTAATGTGCAAAATGAAAAAGAACACATTTATTTTAGAAAGTTTAAGGCTAAATCAATGACTGATGAAAATTTGGACCAATTTACTATGCCCTCAGTAGTTGCAAATGAACCTGCAATTCAGAGTTTCACCGCTACTATCACGTTTGTACTTAATTTCTAAACAAAAAACACATGTTTTATAATGTGATACTTAGATGTTTCATTACTGGAAATGCAATATAGCCAACAGCAACTACCAGCTCCCTGGTGATCTACCTCACTCTCATTCAGTTAGGACATGGTGTTAGCCTGTGTCTGTACAGTGTTCTACACAGCATAAAACAACTGTGGCTTTTCAAGCTATAGGATGTGGCTATATAAAACCAGGTGCCACAATGCTGTTCTGCAGATAAGACAGGCAGAGGGTCAGGTTTGCCTGGGATTAAAAAAAAAAAAAAAAAAAAAAAAAAAACTAAACAAAAAAAAAAAAAGAAGAAACATGAAAAAATTGTGTATACAAAATAGCATGGCTGCCTCTGAAAGCTCTAAATCATGTCTGTGTGACAGTGCACTGGCTGCCCTGGCAGACGGCTTCAGTCCTAATGGTCATTACAGCTCTATCTATGTGACTGCAGGCATATTGAAGCTGAGTAAATCAGATGTTCCGGGGGTTGACCTCTGCTGCCCTGACCTTCACCTGCTTCTCTGACCACATGCTTTAAATCAGGCACTGCAACCCATTCACAATGCTGGTTGAAAGTCCTGAAGAAAGGCCAGCATGCCCATTCACAATGCAGAACCATGGGCCATGAGAAAGGACAGCGCCCTTTGAAGGAGCTGGATCTAATGGCACCGCAAGCACTAAAACCACAAATACTGCCATTCACTGAGTCAAGCCTGAGAATGTGAAAAAACACAATGGATTTAAAGAAACATACATAGCAACACCTCTTTAATTAGAATGTAGACTTAACATGTTGTGAAATATGTCTTCCCTCAGTCAGATTGATCTATTGATTTGTAGTCACATGCACAGGGATCATTATGCTTGCTTTAAGACCAAGTTTGCATTGTTCCTTGATTTTTGGGTGACTGGGGGAAAACCCATACCATCTAATAAAAAACACCTAACAGAGTCTGCTGATTGCATGTAAATAAAAAACAACAGAAATACTGCACACTAGTTTACAATACATAGTGACTGTATCGATTAATCTGAGGGACTTCAAGATGATTAAAAGGATAGGAAAGATACATGTATATATTTGTAAAAATTATGTAGATGGTGCTTTTCTAATATTTGTTTTTTTGTGAAATGCAAAATGATGAAGGGTCAAAAAAGGTTTGGAAATATTGCACTAAACAATGTTAAGTTTCATTTGTACATCAGTTTTTTTAAGCAGATTTATGTAGCTATATCTGACATAAGTTATCTCAGATAGCTTTGTCCAATAGCAGACTAGATTCTGTGGCTCTGATTGCCAGATGTAGGCCATGGGTCATGATAAAAAATACAGAGTTGTTCCAGGCACAGCTGGAATGGCTGCTCTAATTGGAACAGGTTCTTCAACCAGTTCAGCACACCTTAAAACCTAGCTGATTCTTGCAGGCATGTATAGACCCTAGCTGGTTCACATTTGGACTTCTGTTGCCAGAACATCACTTAGTCTGCATTCAGACCAAAACTGGCAGTGCATGAAAAAAAACAAACAGACCCCTCGTATTCATTTAAAAGGGGGCAGTGCGTTAAGACAGTGGGGGCAGGATACATAGGGTTCAGCAAAAAAACGCACTGGTTGTCCAGCAAAAAGTTAAACTGGGCTCAACTTTTGCCACAGTGCAACACAATATCATCTGGCAAGGCACCACATTGTACGAATGTGCCCAAATACAAATCCATTATTCGACAAAGCACAAATAGAGTTTGTTTTTTTTTTGCTGTTGTTTTTTTACGAATGTTTGTTTCATATGAATATTTTTCAAATTATCTGTTTTTGGGGAAAAAAAAAACCCTAAACAAATACCAGGTCATTGCTATCATTGCTATCTCAGTCTCTCTCCTCTGCTCCACTGTTATGTCTATCAGCAGGTCTCAATGAGGGAAGTCACATCCACCTGCTACATGACGCACATTCCCTAATTTGGAAATTTGGAACTCATGTGGGTGGGTTTGTTCCCCAGAAATAAAGCAGAGCTACTGAAACATGCCAATTGCTCCCAAGGGACTCTCCATAACCTGTTGTTCCCCTTCTCCTTTCCACAAAGTTCAGCTGTAAAAAATAGGCAATAAATGAAAAACGTCTCTGTGTTATGGGTGTATAAATAGATAGAGGTCTGTCTGCAATGAGGTGATGAGTAAAGTTTTAGCTCAGTAGTCAGCAGAGTCATTTATGATCTGGGAGACTCTAGTTTGAGACATTCGAACTGTGTAAGCCTCATTCATAAGCTTGTTTGTTCATGAATATTCATTGTAACACTTTTTCTAAAATTAAAATTGTAATGAAAACAAAAAACAGGATTTCAAATAAAAGTGAAGATTGCTTTGCACCCCCCCCCCCCCCCCCCCCCCAAAAAAAAGAGGCAAATTACAAAATCACACAAAAGATCATAAGACCATATTTAGCAGTCAGTAGTTAGAAGTTAGTTAGAAGTTAAAATGTAAAAAGAAATGTAGACAGGATTAACTTGTGATAAATTAAATTCATATACAAATATACAAACACCAGATGTCACCACATATATACTGTACCTCCATATACATAAGAACAAAGACACATCCATTCATAATGCTGTATGTGAATGCACAACACAAGGAGGCATAAACATCCCTTTATTTTATTATTAACCGTGTGTTCATTCTTCCCCAGTAGAGATCTGTGGGTGCAGGACACACACACACACACACACACACACACATACACACATGCATACACTCTTGAATTCATTTCTTCCACTTGTTTTTCACTGCAGGACATTTTGATACAAACAGATCAAGGTTCACCAGGTGCGGGTCCTGCTAAGCCCTACTCGTCTCATCTAGCTTTTCACTCAGCCAATGAATATTCATACTGTGGGATCCAAGCTGTTTCACTAAGACTTTAATTTGTCTTCTCGGCCACAGGGAAACAAATGCATTCACTGCACATACACATACACAAACACACACAGACACACACCAAGATTTCTTCTTCTACCCTTAGCAGGATTTTGGAGGAAAGATAAAGCAGAGAAACATTGACACCCAGACAATGGACCACCATCAAATCACAAATAAACCTATCTTCTTGCTCACTCCTTGTCATTTCCAGCCATGCAGAAAATTTTGCTTTTCTATGCTGAAGTTTTTATATATATGCTACTACAGTTTCTGCCACAACCAAGATGTAATGGAGATAATTGGAAATTCAGTTGAGGTGCCCACACTTTTCTTTGGAACTATTCATTTGATGCACCTCATTACATATATGTGCCGGTAATCTGACACGTTGGTCTCAAGTCAGTTTTATGTAACAATTACAACAACAATCTTAGTGCAGGACTGCAGGACAAGGTTAAATAGGCAAAGACAGATATTAATTTTGTTTCTTGTTTGCCTCATTATGAACTGTATTTGTGTCTTCATTTGAGGCAGCAAAGTTATTTGTATTTACATTTGAATAAAAGTCAAAAGAGGTTTAAAAATTCCGTTTTTGTTTTTATTACACTTTTAATTTAATAAGAATTAAAGTGTTACAATAAGTGTTCATGAATTATTATTGTCTATTTTTTACAACCTAACTTTGTGGAAAGGAGAAGAGAAGCGACAGGTTATGGAGAGTTCTTTGGGAGCACTTGGCACTTGTCTCAGTAGCTCAGCTTTATCTCTGGGACCCCAGAGATTAGGAATGTGATGTAAGATTTTGATTGCACAATTTGTTTTCAAATCCACCAGTGAGGAAACAGAAACATTCCTCTTCCTTCATATTATTATTATTATTATTATTATTAGGTCTTCAACTGAACCCTCTGGAAACCAGCCAAATGTAAAGCAATGTGGCTCTTTCTGCAAAGATATAGAGAGTTCATTTCTGAATAAAGCCATAAGGAACAAAAACCAACTCTGTCTGAACGAAAAAAGCCATTCCTACAACAGCCAGATGAAGACAGCAATGTTTAGCATATCTGTATGTATTCCATGTCTGACCTGCCTTAGCAAGAAAAGCATATGTGTAATTAATTAATGGTTATAGAACCATTAATTAATTACACATATGCTTTTAACACTGATGATAGCATCAGTGTTATCAGTTACACCTGTGCTTTTCCTGCTAAAGCCTGGGGTATGCTTGAAACAAACTAGTTTGTACTAAGAGTCCAAACACATTTAAATGCATAGTGTTTGGCTGTTCCAAGTGGCCACACTCAAATACAGGCTGTATGGAAAGGGATGAGATACAGTGAATCATTTAATTGGCAAAGACACTCACTATGGTGTGCTCACTTGTTCACAAGAAAAGTGACAGAAATAGTTGAGTAAAGAATGGAAGAGAGCTTGAGAGAGAACTCCAAAACCTACTTTTACACAACTAATCACTGCATGAAATGACAAACTTGGTGGATTGTCTGTTCCAACAGTAACAAAAACCCCATCCCCAGTTTTGTTGTCAGAAAGGGAGTTTAGGAAACTTTAAGATGAGCATCTTGTTTGAAGCATACCGAGGCCTTTACTTGGACATGTGTGTGACTTGAATGTCACAACATCTGTGTTTTATGACAAGTCAAAAAAAAGTCTACAGTTTAGTCCCAGTGAAAACTTGATCAATGGAGATGCTGGTTGATCTTAAATAGTGTAAACTTCTCCAATCCAGACTAGGTATATCATGTTTTTGCTGCTAAATTGGGAAAAGTTTAGTTTATAGAACTTAGGTTTAAGATACTTAGTTTGAAGGCTTTTGATAGATCAATATGACACTACAAATCCCTTTTCAAAAGTTAGTATGATGGTCAAAGCATCAGTGTAAAATCAACCCATATTTTATTTGTCTATGCTGCCTGTCTACTTAGGCACCTCACAATGTTTTCCTTGTGATAGTGATGAAATGAGAGAAAAGCAAACATCACAGCTGGGTTTCCTCCTGAAGCTCCTGATGAGGAAGCTGAGAGTCACTCTGATGTGGCCAGCTGAGTTAAGACAGCAGTAATCTGCAAGCATGATATTGACTTTGTGATAATTGGTCTGTGGGTTCAATGAGCTTAACCGTCATGACGAGCACAGATAAGTGAGGGTAGGGGAGTGTTTAAGCTCCCCCTCTGTCAATATGGAAGCTCACACCACAGACAGAGCTATCAGATGCACAGAAGCCAGTCTATTAATCTGAGAAGATTATGGCATTATTGTTAAAAAGCGTCTTAAATATGTCAACATGCTGGGTATGTAGGGTCTATGTCAACAAGTATGTGATGATTAAGTCATCAATAGAGCATTCTATCTCAAGAAAAGCAATTTAATCAATATGCTTTATAAGGCAGCACAGAACTGAAAACAATAGAGATCATTTTCTCACATTTTCATCTGTAATAAATTACTTAATGATGAAAATGATGCTATTGAAGTTGTTATTTTGGAATGTGAAAAATAAGGTAATAAGTAAGGCATGTAAGCTTTTAATGTAGCTGTTCAATGTAGACATATTCTACTTCAATTGGAAATGTCATTAACTGGACTAAAAACATGCTTACAATGAGGAGGATGGATGATAAATGCAAGTGAGAGGAAGGAAGTTAACTGTTAACTGTCTTTATGTCTCCTTAACAATGAATGTTATGTCTTATGATAAATTCATATTGTCATATGTTCATTAAAACTAGTAAAACACATTATAAAAAGTGTTTGCTCACACTTGATTGATCTGGCAGTAACTCTTGTGTCCTCTGTTGGTCATCAAAGAGCACCTCCCTCCACATCCACTAACACTGAAAGAACTATCAATAGCTCAGCATATGTCCAATCATCTATCACTGCGTCCACCCAGCCTGTGAACAGAGCTCTGTGAGTCTCTGCGTGCTCTGTCCACTGTGTGCTCAGTCCTGCAGTCAAGTAGAAGTCAACAGGCCTGACAGGGAGTGTGCTGGAGGGCAATCGTCCTTGAAAAAGCTACTGGCCTTCAGCCCCTCACACCCTGAAAGATACAATGTGACCCCATTGTCCAGCCGCCCACAAGATACCCCTCCCACTCCCTCCTTCACACACCACCACCAGTTTTGGGTATCCTCATACTTGCCCGAGTCCACACACACACACACACACACACACTCACACAATCACACACTCAACCACCATGACGGACAATGTGATCCCAGGCCACCTCCAGCCAGGCCTCAACCTTTTCTTCCCTTCCTCAGCCTCCCTCTCTGACCCCCACCCCTGTCCTCAGCGTAAACCAGGAGAGTTTGAGCTCATAGATCACTAGTGACACATCAGTAATTGAGCTGGGATAGATAAGGGCCAGTGGTCCAGGCCCTGGGGTTCTGACACCGCTGAAAAGCCAAGAACAAACACTGTGTCACCACACAAGACCTGTTTGGCTCCGGTGCCTCTGGTTTCCCTGTCTCTCCTGTTAACTCTGTCGCTCAGTCACCCTTACAACTCTGACAGAACTTTGGTCTGAGCCGAGGTCATTTCCTCAGTGGTGGTATTCCAGTGAGACATTATATCTGCATGTAGTGAACTCAGACACATTATTTTAAGGTTAATTATTTACATTTAGATATATCTTTCTGTTGTGATGCCATTGTGTTTTTCACCACCACCCCACATTTTCCCGGTGAAGCGCTGTATTGTTCCTTTTTGATGTTTATACATTGCTCGTATCTCGTCTTAGTCATGATAAGATTGCTTTTATCACGATTATGTTACACTAACTTTTCATAAATCTCATGTTGTGGTTTTCCAAGCTGTTTCATTAGCTGCCGCTGTATTTTTTTAACATGTTATCACCACTGTATGAACATGTTTTCCCATCAGTGTTTAAGCTTCAAAAGCCACTGAGCCTAAAAGAGAATCAGGGTTTTAAAAAAAAGAAAAAAAAAAAAGAACACGTTGTTAGCAGGACATACAAGCGTGATAAATTTCCGTTCGTCTTTTGTCAGTGAATACGTCTGGGCCCATATGCTGGACTACAAAGCTACGTGAAAGCAGCGTTTAAAAAGCCAGGCCTACCACATTAAAGCCTATAACAATCTCTGTTCATGGTAAGTTATCACTCTCAATTAATCACCTCCCACAATGGGATTTCTGATGTGTTCAAGCCCCCTGAAAGCTGCAGGTCAGGCCGAGGGCAGACTGATTCTCAGTTCCCTATTCTCCATCCCCTCACTCCCCTTTCACTTTATCACATCTCTCAGCCACTGCCAACTGAAGTGCCTTTACATTTTTCTTATTCCTGAAGCTCACTGAAAGAATGAGAGAGTCAAGCATCACGCAGTCCAAAACAAACACAGAGAAATAGATGTAGGTGTGGAGATGTGGGGCTTTATGTGAAGCAAGGGCCTCTGTAGTCTGAGTGGCTGACTGACTGACTGACTGGCTGGCTGGCTGAGAGCCTTTCTGCCTGATTAAAAACCCTCCCTGGTCATTCCTCTGGGGCTGTGTTAGCCTATGAATGGTATTGTATTGTTAGTGCTCTCCCCATTTCTGCACTGCTGAATGGGTTTAACCACTGGTTTAGATTCAGTTACACGGTTTTGGTTGAAAGTGTCCCCCTCCCACTGCTTTGGACTCCATGGTTCCCTTGGCTGACCTGTTTAGAAGCTGCCGTGGAAATGTCATGTTGCCCCTCCCATGGGCCGGACCCGACATTTACTTTGATAGGTAACAAAAAAATGACTTAGGATGGCATTAGACCAATGGCTCTTTTTTACAACAATGAATTGCCAATTTATGGTGGAACGTAAGAGTGTGGTGATGGAGGACTTTGAAGTGCAGGATGTGGTGATTCATTGCGTTACAAATATGGGAAGAGCATTTCGCTGTATTTATGGGAAGTTGAATATTTAGGAAAGCAAAGCAAATGTTTTATGGCACAAATAAGACATTTTGAATCATTTGAAACTTTTATTAAGAATATAGATATAATGCTCTACAGAGTACATACTGTATATGGCCTACACTGCAAAAAAAAATATTATTATTATTATTTAAGTGAAAAATCTGCCAGAGCTGGTTTCAAGATATTTCTAGAAATGAGTGCCAGCAGCTTGAAACAAGACAGAATGATGCAATAGAATAAGAAAAGTGAAATGTGAATTCATAAATGATTACAGTTTGATTTACACAAGAAAATCAGAGTTTAAGTTTTCAAATTGAAGACATGAGGACATGTCAGGGATTTTTGCAGTGTAAGTTAAACTACAATAGAGAGTACATACTGTATCTAATGCAATAATATAACAAAGAAAACTAGAATTTTTCTTTCACACAGCAGCTATGTAAAATAGAATACACATATGGTATGGAAAAGAAACAACATTGAAAAGAAATATTTGAATGAGAAATACATTTTTTTTTTCAATTACATTGTGTGTTGTGATGTGTGAACTCTGCCATAGTAATGAGTACTCTAACAACAAAACATAAGATCTTTCTTCTCTATAACTCTGTACTATACAAACCGAATCCTGAAATGACCTGGAGCTTTAATTCCAGAGGTTGTTTAATTTGATAAATTCAAAGAGAAGATCAAACAAGACGATTATCAGGAGTGCAGCACAAAGCAGTCTCACATATTCATTGCATTCAATGTCTTCAGCCTAACTAGAGGGCGAACATATTGTTAATCAACCAGAAAGGAAGAACATTTTAAACTATATAATATGGAAGAATGTAGAAAGTTAGTCTGGGGCCAGGTAAGGATGTGCCTGAATACCAATACGTTATTCAGCAAAGCACAAATAGTAGGTTTTTTTTAGCAAATATTTTTCATACAAATTTTTTAATTATTTGTGAAGAAGATTCCACCTGCTACATGATGCACATTTCATATTCTTGTTCCACAGAACATTAACCTCTGACCTTTTGTCTATACCACTGCTATCAAAATCTATAAATGCAACCATAAATTAAATAAATAAATTCCATCTTCACTTCCAGAATATCAGCTTTGTGCACAAAGAGCCCAGTATCCTACACATATATATTTATAGTGGACTTTTATTAAACTAGAGTTCTTGTCCTGTCACAATCCAAGAGTTAATGTAACCTGAACCAAGTGTTTTAGTTGTCTAAGCCTAATCATACCTCAACCATTGTTTATTTGCCAAGAACCACAATCATCCGTACAAAACAGAAAGACAGGGTAGAGAAATACTATGTACATTTTTTATATTATGTATAAATAAAATATAAATAAACATATAAATATAAATACATTAATTAATACATTAAACAATAATTAATTCATAAATGAAATACTAATAAATAAAAATAAATAAAAGTGCAGCTATAGACATGGATGTGCAAAACAGAACAATGTAGTTGTCAATGTCAGGTTGAAAGTGACAATTTATATTAATATTGAAAAGATAAAATGATACAATGAAAGAATGATGGCCACAGTACTGATAGCAGAAGTAAAACAGAGACTGCACTTGGTGTGGAAAGTAAATTATTTACTGCACACATTCAGTTTAAGCCTGTAAAATGTTACATGGCAACATAATACATGCCATTGTCGTTAATGAAAGGCTTTTTAGGTGATCTTCCTGCAAAGAGAGGAGTTATAGAGTCTGATGGCCTCTCGCAGAAAAGATCTCCTGTACTGTTCAGTCCTGCACTGACAGGCAACGAATCTCCTGCTGCATGTGCTCTGATGTCCTTCTAGGGAGGCATGCAGGGGATGGAAGGGATTGTCCATGACACTCAGAAGTTTCTGCAGCATCCTCCTCTCAGACACATCCACCAGAGTCTCTGGTTTGACTCAGAACAGGACCAGTCTTCTTAAGTCTCAAGTCAGCATCAGCTGCCTTCACCCTGCTGCCCCAGCACGCTGCCACATAGAAGATGACATTCACCACATGGAGTGGTAAACTCAGTGCCCAAAAGCTGTAGCAAATGAGTGCACTGAATGGTGAAAACTGTACCATCTCTCTGTGCCACTGTTGCAAGTGTTTGACAGGTAGAGTGAAGACCAGCCCGTAGCTTTCATGACTTTGTAGTATACAAAACACAGAGGAATTCCAACAAAGCTCTTTAAAGAAATGTTCTCGGTCAGAAGCAGCCCACAGACACACAATGCAGGGCAGGGAGGAGGGGAATATGTGGACCTTTCTTCACATTTCAACCAATTTAGAACTGAAACAAAACAATGAACTCCCTCACTTCTTCAACCGGGTGTAGCTTCTGTGTGACAGTATTTGAAAATCTTAGTCCCCTGCTACGTAGAGGGATATTTTTTGGAACAAACAGTCAACACACAAATAACAGCTTGGTTCGTTTTATAGCTCCTTAAAGAACTGTGTGTTTCCAGTGTGTCATGAAAGGAAAAAAGTGTGCACAATCACTCACACACCAGGTCAGACGCAATGTTTTCTTCCCGCCCATTTCCCATCAGTCCCCCAGTATGTTGGACTAGGACAAGCCTATAATCAATTAGCTGTTCTCTCTTCATGTGGCTGTCAATTAGCCTGGCCAGTGATTGGGATATGATTGCTTTATTAGCGGAGCTGGCTGACCTCCTCCTCTACTTACTACATTACTTAGAGGAAGTAACTTAATAACAACTCTTTTACTTGACATTTATTAGACTGGTGACTTGTTCCAACTCTCAGCACAACATGATGGAGTCTCAATAAAAGTAGAATTAATTTGACTCTTGACATTTTTCTAAAGCCTTCCATGCTGTGTTTTGCCGCCCATTTTTCAAATCTGCATCTTGTGAGTCACTTAGGAAATATAATATCAAATTACTAGATTACTCACTGAAGTTGTTGCACAAGAATTAAACAAGCAGAATGAAAGACTGCACTTTGCTCCAAACTAGTGTTTATTGCAAGTTTCATTAGCATTCACTAGTAGTAATAGTAGCAGTAGTAGTGCATTCACAATACTAACAATCTTTTTAGTTGTTCTGTTTTATTTTGTGTTTGTTCTTGTTCTTTCTTCAGCTGTTGGTTTCTATTCATTCCAGTACAGCATGAAGACCAGCTTTACCCTCTCTCATTAAGGTTTAAAATTTCTACTCAATCATTATCATATTGTACTGAAATCACCAGGGAATAAATGAAAAAAAAAACACAGAGAGAACTGAGCAAACTCCATCTTCATTAAGATCACAGGATGTTTGGAAGTGTGAAGTCAATGGTAAGTGAACTGGCTGTGGATATATCTACATACAGCACGCTTTAGAAACAGCTCAGCAATGTTGTGTGACTGAGCAAATTGCTTTAAAGATGTAAAAACAGCACTATGCTCCTTTAAGTAAATTAAAACACTCAACCACTTGGATTCATTACAGTCAAAAATGCTTTTCTGTAAAAAAAAATGTGAGTCAAAAGTAACTTGACATCTCTATAAGTGATTTGAATATCAGTCTACTGTATTTACTGATATTTAAAGCAGTGAATAAATAATCAAAAACAGTGATAATAATATAGTGGAGTTTTACAAAAGGCTTTGTGTAGCCTTCGGGCTGCTCTCAGACATCAGCGAGTCTCCATGGATACTGACTTTAGGTATATTTTACTGCCTGTTGAAGCAGCTCAGGAGGGTTTCCTACTTCACGTCTGCCTCTCCTTTCACAGCCATACTCTATTGGTCTGTAAGAACAACACATATAGTGTCGGTGCCGAGGCTCGCTGTAAAAGTAATAAAAGGAAAGTGGAAAGTGGATAAATAGCTGTGGCTGGTTGTGGAGGGCTTCCTGCCGAGTTTGACTGCTCTTGGGTTAATCACAGTCCCTCTGAGGCTGGAAGCCTTCCCAGTCAGCACTGGCCACCAGCCACTGGAAGCTCTGACTTACAGCACGCTGACTGGGGGTTCGACTGCAGGGAGAGGAAGAAGGGATTGTCTAACTGTTCATCCTAATATTATGCAAACACCAGTGATCTGATCACCTTTATACAGATATCCAGGGAAGTGTAGTTTTAGAATTTGTATGTTAGCAGCAATTCTTGTTTGGATTAAACAAAGTTAGCATTGGAGCACAAATAGTTCAGCTAATTTTAATAGTTTGCATGAATTTATTTTAAAGTATCCTGAAAGCATATCTTTGTGTTGAGAGACGTTAAAAGACATCATTAAAAGAAAACTTTATCATAGTGACAGTGAAGAAATAGCCAACTTCTGGGTGGTGGCTCCTCCAGTCAGTCAATCTCAAAGCTTCAAATTCAGTTTCTGCACTGTGAAGTCTATGTTTTTAAAATGTACGTAAAACAACACAAATAACATAACAGCTCAGGTAACTACACAGCACAAAGACAATTCAACTATGTTGTCCATAACAACCACCATAGCAACAATAGAAAACGTTGCATCCCTACATTTTTTTGGTCATACCTGAAGGCTGCTTCAAGTATGACATCATAATAACTGACAAACTGAACGAAGATTCTAAAAATAAAATGCACATTTCTCGTTAGAAAAGTTAGAAACGCATTTAATGCTGAAACTATCTTAAAATATTACATTTTCACTGAGAATAAAAAGAATGTTACCTACTTTTGTTTGTTTTCGGAGACATAAAAAGTCACCTGACATGGACGCAGTCCAATAAAAAAAAAAGGGCCAAAAAACGTAGGCATCTCACAATTTTAGAGCCGTTATTGTGAAACTAATAGCGACGTTTTGTGCTGTGGACCAACACAGCTGTTAGACATGTGGATGTGACACCGGGCTGCTGAGGGTGTGGCTCAGGTGAGAGAGCGGCTCTTTTAATCTGATGGTTGAGCTCGTTTCTTCCGGTCCACGTATGGGAATGTCCCCGCTTAAGAAACTGAACAAAAAATTCGTTTTTAATAAGCAACCAGATGCTTACGTAATACAACAACAATAATAATTTCAGACAAAAATGTTACCTCAACTCAGCTGAAATGGCACTGACTAAAAAAAGATTGAATTCATTGAATCAATGAATATCGATTAGCTTTTCCCATGTAACACCTAACTTTTGTTTTTGTTCAGTTAATCTTTCATTGATGTGTTTTATTTGTTTGCAATAAGAGCAAACGTCATACCACTTTAAAAAATGATTTGTTTTCATTTCCAAATTGCCAACTGTGAACCCTGAGCGTGTTGACGCTTTTATAAGAAAAGAGTTGAATCTGTTAATGCTGAATGAAAAACATCCACAACATGCATTTCTGTAGATCCTTGAAGTTTTTTGATCGGGTTCTTGGTCTTTCTGATCCGCTCACTTTCAGTTTGTTTGGCAGTCTCCCCAATTTGCAAGAAAAAAAATAAGCTGCCATTTCACCACCATAAACTCAGTATTTTCTGCATGCAGGCTTTTGTTTTTGATTGATTTGACGTCCGCATAATGCTGACTTTCTCCATCCCATCGGCTGACTGAAACGGCCTTTTTGTGCCACTTGACTCCCTCACACACACACAGCTGCATTTGTCTTGCAAATCCATCCCCGCTGCGCCGCGTTCAGGCGAGGAAAAGAGAGCAGTCGGACATCAGTGAAGTTCAAGCCAGCGAACAAGCGGAGAGGCTGTTCCATAGCAGCCGCTTTTGTCGATATCAAAACGGAGAGCTGGTGAAAAATGATGCATGCTTTTACACCTCTGAATCCTGGCAACTGACAGAGGACGAGATGGGGGTGGAGATTAGAGGGTATAAAAACCATAAAAAAAACCTTCCCTTCCCTGGAGGCTGAAGACAGTGTTAGGGGGGAACAAAAGAGCCCCGGTCTAAACGGGTTGAGTGTCTTCTAGCGCACGACGGGGATCAGCAACTCAGAATGTAGGAGATGGATGGAGACGCACACGTACAAACGGCCGTGACTGAAATTAGCATATTAGTAATTTATCACTTTTTTGTTGAGTTATTCAGGAATTTTTTTTTAAAGAGTTAAAAAAAAAGAAAATCGATCATTTGTCAAAGCGTGTGTATTGCGGCTTGAGATAGAAGTTTTACAAAACATTCAGAGCATAAATCACTGCAGGCATTTATGTTTCCCTGAAAAAGTACAGTCACGAGTGAGAAAAAAAAGTTGATATCCTTCTTATTTATTATATCTATTTAGTGTTTGCTTTTTTTGTCTAATGCTTTAAATCCGCTCTGAAATCAGCCCAGACTCCTTCATTTCCATATCTTTTCAAAGGAGCTTCCTCGTGAATAGACTGTAATATTTCATGATGGGGCACGCAAAAGCTGTGCACAATGCCTCTCATATCCACCCTGCTTTCAGCCGCAACAAAGATCATAGCAAGACGTCTTTATGGCTAATTCAGTCAAAGGCGCATCTCTCGTCCTCCGGCGCGGAGGTCAGTCCGCCGTGTTCTGTCCACCAGGGGGGTTTTCAGAGGCCAGAGGCGGCCAGCTGGCTCCGTTACAACGACACCACACACACATACGTTTATATACCAGTTCATTATTTCTAAGGCTACAATACAACTATGAGGCTTTGTGCTCCGACCTTCTGTTTGATAGTGAGAATAGAAAATACATGCCTGCCCAAAACCCATAAACTGGATTATTTTTTTCGAATAAGACCGAAGACAACTTTAGGAACAGGCCTTACGAACTAATATGATAAATATAAAAAGATTTTGGCTTTAACCGGCGTAATGGAGCATAGAACTGATCCTATTGGTTGACACAGCACGTAACACGTCTTTGGTACTTCCATGGGTAAGAAATATGCGGCCAAGTATACGTGCACTGCCCAGCGCGCACCAGACGCATCATTACGCAACGAGGCGAAAGAGGAAACAGGCACTCTTTTACGCATGAACGCACTGTATCCCAGATCAGTATTAATAGGTTATTTTTAAAAAGACATTCTTGGGTAGAAAATGTCATTTAAGAAACTCTTCCTTCGAATATCACCTTTAGCCACTGTGACTCTACATTTCACACTCTCAGTACCCAAGGATACATTTATTTTGATTAAAAAAAAACACATCAAAGCATGAAGGGAGTGCTAAAGTGACATTTCTGGTACAATTGGGCTCAGTTCATTCTTTCTTTAAAGAGAATTTAAAAGGACTCCATGCGCATTCACTCCAGTCCCAGTCTGTCCATGCATTGCCATGGATATTCATGCGCAAAAGAACAGTCCATTAGAATAAATCCAAGGTATTTTTCTCCGTTGTCAAAAATCTAAAACCCTTTCCCTAAAATGTACAACAGTGCTTCCTACAGAAAAAATAAGTTCTTTTTTTAGTTACTTCTCCACGAATTATTCTGTCTTGTCACCCTGATTTTTCTCAATGGGTAAAGCAGCTCGTGCGCCCTGGAACCACTTGTTGCCGGCGCATAAAGTTGGGACCATTGAGAAGTTAAATATCTCGGAAAGAACACAAGTTAGTATCTCAAGGGCTTCACGAGGACAAAAGACCAGCGCCTTAGCACCATATGCTTAATGGCTACAGCCGTCCAGCCATTATTTAAAGCAAAAAGTGGTCCTTTAAAAGTTGGAAAGGTTCCTTTATTTGAGTTAGATGGAGCACTTGCGCACAAAACCAGAAGCGCGCATCGCCATTGACTCGCCCCCTTTCTCTTTCTTTCAGGGGTCTGAAGCGGCCACCGTCATCGCCCGTTTCACTCCAGCATAAGCTTTTCATCACCCGGCTTTGTTCTCTGTGAAAGTAATGCTGCGAATCAAAGAGATGACAATATTTTCCATCAGCTTGGAGACCCTGGACAAGAGCCCTCGAGCTTTGGCAAAAATCAGGGCCGGTTATTCATCCTGTCACTCCGCACCTGTGGTCCCGCATTCAAAGTATACAAACCTGTCCCTATTAACATTAATTATTCACAAACAACACAAAGGCTGAAATAGAGCAGGTTGAAGTCTGTTTATGGCTCCTAAATGTTTTATTCCTCTGAAGATGTGCCCAAAGCTTTCTCTCTCTCTCTCCCTCGCTCGCCGAGTGCCCGTCTCTCTTTCAGCCTTGAGTAGCCCTACAGTTTGGATTTCACAATCGCAGCATCTGCTTAATCTTGCGGATCAAAATATGACACAAAACATTGCTAATAGAGGATTTGTTAAATCCCAGTAATGAGTGATCAACGCGGGAGACAATGGTACAGGATGGGGAGAGCCGTATGGTTCCGGGAGCACCCGGACAGTTTGCTCTCTTGTCGAGAAAGCGCCAGGTGATGGCAAGAAAAACGCCGTTCCGAGAAGGAGAACACACCAAATCCTCCTCCTTTCTTCTTGAAAAAATAGCACACATAAATTTAATTGGCTTATCAAGACGCGACGAAAAGACCTCGCTGTTAATTGGTTGGGGGCGCACAAAACAAACGCAGGGACATGTTCAGCCTGGCTGGCCCGCGCTGCGCTTTCAGCCCGGTGTCACATCATTGAAAATGTGTTTTATTATTGCAAAACGTCATGCTTTACAGTTGCCATATTGTGTCCTGGACAAAGACTGATGGAACATTAAAGACGTGGAGAACGGTGCCAACCCGTCTCGAAGACACTGCAAGGGCCTCTCTCTTTGCTTGCTTTTAGGCAGCTGCTGTCCAGGGACTCAGGCGCAAAGACATGAAAAGAGACGAAGTTTGAACTACCAGGTGCATCCCCGGAGAACACGGCGGAGACCGATCTGTTCCAGCGGGACAAGGACGCCCTCATAAAGATGTAATTTAGATCGGAAGGTTACGTCTGAAAGTCCGCTACCTCCCCTCCCTGCCGCATCTCTCCCCCTGCTTCCTCCTCTGTCACTGCGAGCTCAGCAGACACCTGTTGGTTTACCAGCGGCTCAACGCGCCCAGAGATCAGCTCACTCTGCAACACAGCATGTCCCCTGACCGAGCTGAGAATCTGCCCTGATCGGCCTCACAGCTGGCACTCTGATGCCATCCTGGAGAGGAGTAAAGCCTAGGAGTCAGAGGTATTAATGATGACTCCAGAGGATATATTTCCGCAGCGAGATAATCTGCAAATCAAGCCGATTTGTGAATCTTGTTAGGCTTCTCTCCCAGTGCGCTAACAGACCGGCTTAAAGAGGATTTAACAGCATTAGAGGCGAAAGCCTGTAACTTTCCTCTGATTGATGTATTAATGTTTCACTAAAGCTTCCCACATTCACTAATGTGCTTTTAATCACCGCAGTAGTATTAGGACTGATGGCCATTTTTCTTTATTACATATCAAATACATTTTTCAGCCATGGATGCAAACAGATACACATTATACAGCCAGCGATGCGTAAAAGTTACAACCACTGTATCTTCCTGCTGTCCAAACATCAGATGACCTTAAAAAAAATAACTGCATCACTTCAGAACTCTGCCGCGAAAAGCTAAAAAATGTCTGCACGAAACAAGCCAAATGACTTGTAGATATATTCACCCCGAGTTCCTCAACAGTGAGCCCAGATGAAATTTTAGGATTTGAGGACGCTATTAACTAAACCCCCAAAGAGCTTCCTTTCCTGGTCTGATAAAAATGGTAGCTGGTTGAAAAGAGGCACGCACATGTAATTACAATGCTTGGAACCCCTTAAACCTTTCATTTTACAATGCAGGGTATTTGGAGGGATAAAATAACCCAGTTAATTAATAAATTAGCTCAAACGACTTTATGTGGTATATATAATCAAAATGTAATATACCTTGTATTTATGCAGTATTTGAGCTCTTTCAATAATAAAATGGTAGATAGAGTTAGAATATAGGTAACAATTCTATTTTTCATGTTGGAACACTGGTGAATTAGTGGTGACTGAAGCTCGTTAATCTTTTTGTTAATATAATTATCTCTGTTAATCTCAAAAGTTTTTTTTTTGGTATATTAAAAGTCCTGTGTTGGGGATTTTGCTTGGAGGCCTAAAATATAGAGAATATAGATTTGTAATAACATGAGTTCATGTGTGATTAGAATGATTATCTGTGGTGTTGCTGGTATGTTTATCTTTAAAAATGCACCAAGAGCTTATGAATATTAATAAACAGCCATCAGATCAATTTCTCTGAAAAATATCAAGTTAGACAGAATGAGAATACTGCAGTACATAGTAAGTCAGTACAGAAGTGGAATAAATTCATGAATTCTTCTGTAAACTGTCTTGTTACAATATGAACCAATCAATGTCTACAACACAGTCGTTTATTACAAGCCAATAAGGTTTCTCTTTATGAACCGTGTGACATAAAGTTACCTCTAAAGTGACTATTGTTTCTTAGAGTGGTGATTTTAAGAATTGGGAATATAATTTAAGAATCCGATTCAACCTCAGATTTGGCTTGTTCCGCGGAAATATATCTTTGATGTAATAATTCTGAAATCGCAAATCCAATTTTAAACTCGCGCACTTTTTTTGAGAATCCCGACTCTATTAACAAATTCGACTTGTATTCTTTCTCTTCATCCTTGAGATCAGATATTTTATAATTCAGATTTTATCTTAGTACCCTCGTACTGTAGCCTACTGTAGATATGAAGGCGCACAGCGGCCTCTGAGCTGTGAGCCGAGCCTTTTTTCAACCAAATTACTGCTGGCCACGGCCCTCTAATGTCCAAGCCTGCTGAGAAATAAAGGAAATAAAACCTGTCAGGCAGTAAAATGGTCGTGTCCTTTAAAGCTTTGCCAAGCCCGCAGCCGGAGTGACAAGATAGCCTGAAGTATTTCAGCCTGGTCCTTCCGCTTGGCTGCGACCGCACCAAAGGATGTTAGAGGCGCTCTGAGCCGCGCACACTAAAAAAACCATCAAAAGGCACAAAAGCGTTAAGGTGCAAGAAACTACAATGCTACCACTGTTTTAACCCCAGCTCTGCTGCCTCACAATCAAAGTGGAACCGGCCCTCCTGCCAAAGAGATGAAGTTGCCCAGCATTGAGTCGCTAACATTTGACTTTCTAATGGCTGTAATAGGATTACATGCTCCTGTCGCGCTGGTAATGAGAAGCGGGCGGACTCGGAGAGGACCCGAGAGTCTGCTATGGAGAGCGTCCTGCAAATAACTGAGGTTAAAAAGCAGAATTATGTGGCATCATAAGAAAATGAATGAATTAATTTTGTCTAAAAATGTTTGAATTACAATCGTATTATTGGATCCTAATTACAGTCATGATAAATAAAAGCGCTAACCCACCTGCCACGCTTTGAAAATCCAAACTTTCAGCATCCTAACACCGGCCCTCCAGCAGTGCTTTGAATGCAGCCTTCAGTCTTGTGTTCGCCGCTTTTGGGCCCACATGGTTCATATAGGCTATGCAGCCGTGTGTTGCGGTGGCGTGGGGGCGGCCGCAGAGGAGGCCGTGGGGACACATGTTGGAGGGATGCCGCTACCACGGGAAAATCTGTCCCGGGAGCACCTGGCAGCACAGAGCCGCATTCAACAGCCTCCCACCATACTGCTGCACGCCCGCGTGCGCTTTAAACACCTTCAGCTGTTGTGGGTATACAGTGTCCTGTCATTAGCATCTCATTTGCATATTCATGTCGCAATATTGTGCTGTATTAATTTGACTTATTTCCCTTCTCACTCTCACACTCAGTCAGACTTTTGATTAACAGTTAATGTCTTGAACAGAGCTCATTAGGCCCATTTAGCACAGGTCGTGCGAGTATCGACTCTCATATGTTAATATAACATTATGCCTCATTCATCTACCATCAGGCACAAAGAATCTTATGGACACGAATCATTTTAATGGCCACACGTTTGCATTCACACAAAATAAAATCAGGTTCAGGTCTGATGTTCTAATGATGAAATTAAAGGGCCAGTGCCAAAAATGGGCCAATGATAAACTAAAGCCTAATAAACATTATGTATTTCTTTATAGTAAGAGACGAACATTAGGATGTTTAATATTCTGAGGTAGTTTCAGCAAAATTCAATTCAATTTTATTTATATAGCGCCAAATCACAACACAAAGTCATCTCAGGGCACTTTTACATGGAGCAGGTCTAGACCACGCTCTTTAATTAACAGAAAGAGAAACCCAACAGTTCCCCCCCATGAGCAAGCACTTGCGTTTCTCCAGAGCCTATCTCATTAAATAACACATCTGTTTGTTAGTTTGACTGACAATTCTTAGTACAAGGTTCACTGTTATTTCCGGAGCTTTCAGCCACAAAAATGTGTCTGAAAGCTTTGAGTGGTCGGAAAGACTAGAAAGGCGCTATACAAGTGCAGGCCATTTACCATTTACCATCTTGTGGCCTTCATTAGTGAATGCACCTTGCTCAGGATTATTGGCTCCTTTTGTGTTAAGAGATTTTTTTTTTTTTTCTGTCGAACTGTGTCCAAGATCAATGATGAACCTTCAAGCATAACGTCTGTTATTAGAATTGTATAATCCTGTACGGGAAGCTTACTCTACTAACATGTTGATGTCGAACATAATAGTATTTAATATTTGACCTTCTTTATGATAAAATATAATAAAGAAGAAACAAACTTTTTTATCATTAGGTGCCTTTATTTGCAGGTTGAATAGAAATATAAATCAGCAGTAGAAAAATATATCTTTTCTCTCATTCTTTGCCATTAAATTAAAACATATATTATCACCTATGAAAAAAAAATTAAATACATGATTGCCAGTTGCCTGAATTACAAAAATAAAATTATCAACATGATAAAAAAATATTTACAACAACTTATACAATATCAGAAAATGTACAGTCAGCTCACATGGTGTTCACATTTTTTTTACAATGCGCCTTCAACAGCACATTAAAAACATTGACATAATCTAGTTCCTCACATTTACAATGTGCGTTTTACAGAACAAGTCAGAAGGACTCGGGTATTTCCGTTTAGGCCACGAGGCCGAAGGGAGGCTCGTTCTCTATGTCTGTGAGGCCCGGTTTGTTGTGTAGTTTTCGAGGGTCCTCCGGTGTCCAAACCTTGGCCGTGCGGATGATGTTCTGCTCCCGGAGCTGCTTTTCATCAGACCAGGATAAAGAGTGACCGGCCAGAGGAGGTAAGCCGTAGTCTGGGTCGCTGGGTGAAGGAGACCCTGGGAGGAGAAAACGGAGAACAAGGACATTAATATCAGGTTGTTGTTTTGTTTGTTTGTTTGTTTGTTTTTTGCAACCTAGACTAGGCCCATACATATGTTGATCCAAATAAGTGCATATGTAAACACAAATAAGTGTAAATTAGTTTGCATCGCTCTCATTCTCATTCTTAAAGTGATGTATTTAGAGGTATGATTTTTAAAGACACCTACTTGTTCCTCTGTGACAGATAATGACTTTCTTGGGCTGCGCGTGCGTCTCGTTGCTGGAGTTCCTGATGGGCAGATCCGACTGCACGAGCTCGGCGAGGAAGTTGATGTAGCCGATGGCCAACCGCAGAGTGTCCACCTTAGAGAGTCTCTTCTCGTAGGGCAGGGTGGGGATGTGGGAGCGCAGACCCTCGAACGCGTCATTAATGGACTGCATCCTTCGCCTCTCCCTGACGTTGGCCGCCTGCCTCAGCTGTTGCATCTCCATCTCAGATCTCATCCGCCGCCTCCGCTTCAGCAGCGGCCCGCCGTGAAGGCTGCCCATCTGAGGGGACAGATCCGGGGTGCTGTCGGCGCAACCGTATGAGAAGGTGGAGGAGGAGGAGGAGAAGGACAGGTTGCCGATGTCGTAGTCCCCATCGTGAGGCGCAGCTCTGCCGCCGCCGTCTTTGCTGTAATAGTCTTGGAAATGACTGGTGAGGAAATCGACGTCGTCATCCAAAAAGTCATCCGTGTCCAAGTGTCCATCTCTCGAAGAATGGTCAGTGAAAAACTCGTCATCGTCGAAGTAAGGAGGGGAGGAGAAAGAGTCCAGTCCGGAGAAAGGGTCCAGCACACTGTCCATCTTTGTTCAGCTGCTTCTCTCTCCTGTTGTTGCGGCAACAATGACACGTTGTTCTTTCTTTTATTGACTCGTTGCTCTGTGGTCACTGATCACGGTCAACAGTTAGTTTTAGTAGAAGATCAGGCACGCGAGGTGTCTTTATAGCGACATCCATAGTCGCGTGCCGTTTGCCAGGGGCGCCAACCAATCACAACTCGGTCCGCGAAGCGCACCTCGAGATAATCCCCCAGAACGCCACGCCTCCTGTCCTCCACAGGCCCGGCCTGAACATCTCAACTATGCCCTGACACCGGCTGTCTCCTCTAACACAGCCCGACTGCAAAACCCCCCCATTTATATTTCCTCGTTTAACATAATCTAACTTCATTTTAAATGAATCAATATTCTGCCCAAGTGAAGTGACACTGATCAGATTTTATTCCTCACAATGTTATGACATATTTGACTAAATATTTATACAATGTACAGCCTAATCATATAAAGGCCTATTTGCAGAAAACTGGCTTTTCCGATAAATAGTTTTAATGTGAATTATCGTGGATTTTAGATAAAATGACTCAACGTGACCTCACAGTTATCTATAATCAAATAAATTCTCGAATTAAGGCATTACAGACTATAGGTTATTATTAAAACATACTGTGGGCGCAACTGGTAGCAAAACCTCATAAACATCTCAGTTTCTCCTCTAGTTGCGGTACATGTTCATTCAAGCCACCATGCAGCAAGAGGTCCACTGTGTTTTGCATTGATATTCAAACATGCAATTAAATATCATCATAAATATAGAAATGTTATATAATGAATATTAAGATGATATTAAAAAAAATGCTTAGGCTAATTAATCGTATAATATAACAATATATATAGTAATATTTGTTTATATCCTACAACCTTCAGTTTAACTTTAGCTGTGAGGGAGGCCTTGACACAATGTGCTCAGAATAATAGTTTCCTCTGATTAAAGAAATCGATGTTGCCAACAAAACCAAGGTATGAATATAAACTCTCATGTCAATAAACTCCCCCAGACTGAAAGATGCATCGACCCAGCTGTGAAGCATTATCATAAAAACTAACATTACTAATCATTTGTTTTAAGCGATCAACTACAATTTCACTGGGTTGCGAATATAATAATATTATTTTGTTGAACATCTATTTCTATGTATTTCTAATAGTAAAGTCAAATTTATATATATATATGTCAAATAAAGTCTTACAGGGGATCAATAAAACACACAATATGAGGCAATGCACACAACCGCCGAACGGAAATAAGATCCTGTTTAAAAGCAAAATATAAACTAGATAGAAGGGCTGAGAATGATTTACGAAACTGCAAAGTTTTAATGACACACTCTTTAATTTAATTAAGAAAAGTATTTCTAAGTAAGTATTTCTTTCTTTCAAAAGAAAATCAAAAGCTGTGGTCAAAATGTGGTGTACCTTATTGTGAAGTGTCACCCAGAAGGTGGATAAACCTATGAACATGTTGCTGTGAGTGGCTGGTCCTCTTCAGCCTGCTGATGTGCGTAAGAGCCCTCAGCTCGCCCATTTATTTAAGCGTAAGTGGGCAGCGCTGCAGCCATAAATACATGCACCAGTAGAGTGGTCGATGCGCCACTTGTGCCAGCCAGTGCGGTTTTGATGGGAGAACTGGTTGACAAATAAAAGCACAGTGGTGGCCCCGAGGCTCGCGCCTCTGACACCTCACGCGACAAATTAACGCTCGCCGGTAAACCGAAAGGAGACTACCCACCGGTCTGGGGTCTGTAAGTACCCATCTATTCAGTCCATTCAGTGGAAGAGCTCACTTTGTTCTGCAGAGAAAATGGACCTTTGATGCAGGCTGTGTGTGCGCGCGCACCACGTGTGGATATTGGTGGTGCGACAGAAAGCTGCAACACGGGCCGCGGCCGTGGGAAGAAGGCCACTTGCGCTCCCCTCGCCAGTCAATGCAACATGTCGTGTTATAAATGAGGCTTGTGTTGCTGTCTACATAATGAAGCTGTCGCTGGAGTCCACACGCACAATGTAGTCACATCCCGATACCAACCAGGTGCCGAACACACCACGCACTGACAGATTGTTGCAGGACTGCACTTTAAATCCTCACATTCAACTTGCAAATGGAAAACCTATCTCCCATTGGCATGCGGTCACTGTAAATCATTAAACCAAACAATGATTCCATATGAAGTGTCCTCCGAATGAGTTACAGACAGTCCTGATCAGACAGGGTAGACTAGCATAATGAAAACGAACATTTATCATTTTTTCACTGATGTGCAAGAAGCGGACCTCAGATCGTGACGTATCTTACGTAAAGGGCCCCCCATATTTCTATGAAAATTTGCTGAGCAGGACTGCATAAACATAAACACACTTACTTGAAAATAAAAGTTTGAACACAAAAAAAATCCCTGAGTAGACTTGTATTTGTCTACTTCTAGAATAATGTGTGTATGAAATGGTCACAGTTTCTAAACGCGTTTGCTCATCAGTTCATCAGCAGACTTCAGTCATTTCATCTGCACTCTGCTGCTCTTCAATAACTTTAAAATGACTTGGCAAACCTTCTTCGACTTCTTCTTCAGCTAATTTACACGCCATAAATGCAAAATCATTAGTTTTATTATTAGTTAAGATGATAATTAGCTATTTAAAATTGAAGTTGACAGTTTTTACAGGCACAAGTTTGTACTTTCAGAAATACATTACCTCTGAAAGTTAACTGCCAAATTCATTTATCCTGTTGAGAAGCCTGAAAATCTCAGCCTTAGCTTTAAACCTATACTTTTTCTTGATTTAAAGTGCTCTCTAATACTAACCACAGTGTTCTGTCTTCTAAAAAAAAAGACATTACAGTGAATATAAGTGTAGCAGGTATGTAAATCCCTTTCAGTCAAATCTTCTCTTCATGGAAATATGATGACATATTTGTATGCAACAATTGCGAATATCTTTTCCTGTGTTACTGCATGATACAGCCATGAACACAGAAATAATACACAAATACATGTGTGTCTTCTTATATATATATATAAATCTTTTTTTGTGTGTGTGTGTGTGTGTGTGTGTATTTGTGTGTGTTTGTATAACACAGACATGTTAGTAAAGTGCGTGTATCCCCCCCCTCCTCCACCTTTTATGAAAAGCAGATAATAATTCGAACCGTGCAGGTTTTTAACGCGCCGTGACCGCGCGCTCCACGTCGTCTCATTGATGAACGTGCTGCCATTCTGAACGGGCCGACCTACACGAGCGGAGCAAGTGTTTCGGTTCCCATGAAGTCCCTCGGTCTGCAGCGAGCAGCAGGCTGGAGATCGGCCACACCGGTCACGGTGCACGCTAGGGGTGGGGCAGGTGGGGCCTACACACACACACGCACGCACACACACACACATACATTTGGAGCACACTGAACACACTGTTGCGTAAACTTCCAAATATAGGGGTAAAAAAACAAACAAACACTAAAAGAAATGATTTACCCTAACCCTGACCCAACCACTGCATGCATATGGATTGCCATCATAAATAAATTAAAAGTGATCATAAGTATTTGTTTTCAAATTTGACTTTGTAATGAGAGAGATATTAATATCATTGTAAACATATAAGGCATAATTTTGACCATCTTTATTATGAGATAGTTACTGTCAACCACCATTCAAAGGAAAAATAAAAAGGTAATAAAATCACTGGCTAATATTTCCCATTTACTTACACTAACAATCATTAAGCCTTAAATATAAAAATCTGCTATAAATACATAGAAAAATATTGGTATATAATTTCTACAAACAAGTTAAAATGCTGAAAAAAAATTACTATTTAATGCTTCACAAATATTTTTTTATAGTTACTCCTGACTTTTCATTATTTATTGATTATTCAGATGGAAAGAGGCTTTGTCAACCCCTCTAGGTAATGTTTTATTTTACAGCTCAATAATTCCTCATTATTCTCTGTCTTTTCCTGAGTAAAAACTGTAATTTGGTACTATTAGGGAAAACAGTAATTTCATTAAAACAAAAGCTGAGTTCAAACCCAAATTAATGTACATTCATTATTTATTATCGCATATTTGTTGGATGCAACAGTAATATTTTGAACCAAAATGAATTCATTTAAAGTGTACCAACTGAGCACGTCAATTATTGTAAAATAGCATATTTGTTTTCAGGAAGGTTCCTGGGAAATAATCAGGAAATGATGGACCTGAAAAATAAAGCATTGCAGAATCTCAGCTATAAAGAATCAAGAAACATTTCCCTTATTGGCTTAGAAACAATTAAAAAAAATGTACATTACAAAATATATATTCCCCACATATGAGTCTTTTTTCAAACGTGAGGTGTATCATATATGGATCTATTGCTTTGAAATGAGGTGGCTTTTAGTTTCCTCAGTGGCGCTGCCGCAGTACCTATGAGCATGTTTCCCTGCAGGAACGGGAAAAAAGAAATCCAGAAAGTGAACTACAGGAGACAAACGTGTAGAATTAAAGCTGGAGTTAATCCTCCCACACAGTGATTCAGTAGTAATCCCTTTAATCTCTGGCTACAGGGGATTATCCATCTGGATGACTAAAACAAATTAAAGGGATTTACTCAACAGTAATTTAACAACTAGATTAGATGCATCTTCAGCCTCCTATGTAACCTTTGCTTGTTGGCCACTTGAAGGTAGCTGTTCAGCAAATGCTTTGCATAAAAGTTCTAGAAAACTTTTCTCCTATTCATGAGATTGCTGAGGCTGCACATTTGATGTGGACAGGATTAGGGATTAGGGTACTTTAGGCGCTCCTGATGCCAATGTTGCACACATGTTAAACTGGCTTATATATATACATTCTACCATTCTATATTCCACATGTTGGGGTTTTGTTTTATTTTTAGACTAATTTAGTCTAAAAATATTAAAATGTGATATGTGATTGGATACCTGGCAGCACGTGGAGGTACCATTTGCAAATTTAATTGAACGGTTAAATGAAAATGAAAATTTATAATTTTTCCACTGATGTGCAAGAAGTGGACTTTGTAGACATACAGATCGTGACTCAAGTAAATCGGCCTAACCTTTACGCTGATTTTTAAAAAGTTGCAGCAGAATTGTAGTAATTTAATGAAAACATATCTTATGTTAAGGGGTCCCATGTTTCTGTGAGAATTTGCTGAGCAGGACTGCAAAAAACATAAAGACACTTACGTGAAAATATAAGTTTGAACTGAGTACATTTGCCAAGGCGATTTGTATTTGTCTACTTCCAGAAAATAGTAAGCCTCTCTGCTGTGTGTGTGTGCGTCGCTCAGCCCTGCCCTCAGACAAGAGGACACACAGACCTGCTGCTCTTTATACATCCTTGACACAGAGAGACAGAGCAGAGCGGAGCAGAGGAGAGCTACAGAGAGAAGAAACCTGGTGTCTGTGCGAGTCCCAACCTCACACCTGTGAACTGTTATTACACATCCACTGCCCAAAGGATAATGCCCAGAAGCATAACGAAAACAGACAATAAAATAATAAGATCAGATAGAGGGCAGAGTCTCTGCAGATACATACACTGCCACACACTACTAGTGGGTCATATGTAATGATTGAGAAGGATTACTTTTGTGTGAGTCTATACATTGTGTTTTAGGAAAATCCTGCATTGTATACATTTAACCATACCATAATTGTTACAAGCATATTATAGAAAAAAAAGTCATTTTAAATACATTGAACATTATCAAAGGTTTAACCAGATTTAAGCAATTCTCTACGTTGAAAATAAATCATGTCAAGGCTGAGGTAAGATCACCTCCATGGTAAAAGGAAATCAATGTTGACTATTGGTGGGAGAGTGGACATGAAGCCCAGTCTCCTGTATCATTGTACATCCATCCAAGTTTACAGCTTATAGTTGTAGTATGTTGCTGTGTCCAGCCTAACAGACAGAGATAAAATAGGACTCCTTCGGGACTCAACCAGAAAAAGGAAAGAGCCACTCCCTTCATTTTCACCACCTGTCAACTGACTAAATGTGCACTCTCATAAACCTCCACTCTATCTCTGTTTCTCTGCCCCACACACTCAAACACACACACACATCCAAACACTGATGAAAGCAGGTCACAGGGTGTTAGAGCATGAGCTGCTGTGCTAGCACCAGGGAGGCCTGGGAATCCCGCCACATGCAGACAGGATGCGGACAGACAGACATCAGGAGGGTGTTGTGCTGCAGAATGACAGACAAATTAAGGCGTGCTCTGTGGAAGATAATGAGAGACCATTCTCACCAAGGGCACAACATTAGTGTTCCGGGTCATCCAACTTTACTTACTGCATTAAGCCTGTTGCACAGCACACATCATAGTGTATGCGCACATTTATATTTTATCTGTATTTTCTTACAAAACATATACAGTTGAGTCAAACATATTTATATTCTACAAAATCACAAGTTCAACAGTGGATGTACACACACACACACACACACACACACACACACACACACATTTAGAGTACACTGAACACACTGTTAACCTTTGACTTTGACTTGAAGAAAGTGTTGCTTAAAAGACAATCTCATTTATGGATCAGTGACAGCTTTATAGGCTTTGAGATGGCATTCTTGAGTTGGTCATTATAAGTAAGTTCACATGGCTCATCTTCAGGCATACCTATCTAACTTGAAAGATATAAGACAAAATGAAATACAAATATGTGCTGTCATACTTAATAACATGAAACATAAATGAAGTGTTTCCAGTGGCAACTGGTTGTCTTGTCTGCCTATCCAGAAATTTGCATTTATTTGTAGTTATTTTACATAGCATACGGCATGGTATGAAAAGATGTCAACCAGTAGTTTTTCAAATAAAAGGTCCCATTATTAGCTTTTTCCTGAGCTTTCAACTGCATCTCACAGTCTTTATCAGCAAATGTTCACTGCTCAAGCCAGAGAGTGGCACTCTCTGTCCGGAAATTTGTCAAACTGCTATTTCCGAATTCAAGATTAAGCCTTCACACTCAGTCAATCTAAATAATATAACTTTTATCAATTTTGATCATATCATATCATATCATATCACTATCCTGCCTGTTTACAACAAACAACAACCACCCTCATGAGGGAACATAACACCCCTCCCATTTCCTTTCCCCTACAATATGACAAGCATAAACACTACACTACTGAACTCTACATGATAATCCTCCAAAGTCCTTGAGGGTGCTAACTGGGCTGGGTCAGTGGGGGGCGGGAGGGGAGGGGGTTAATTGACTCATCTGCTGCTGGCTCTAATTGGTTTGGGCGTTAATCTGGTGGCTCCAGACTAAGAGCCAGGCTAATATGTGAGGAGACTGGAGAGAGTCCTGCCTCGGGGCTGTTGACGGCTGCAAGGAGGATTGCAAAAGATTAACAGAGATTTCTGAGCGTCCTGCAGGAACAACTGAGCTGAACTGTCTGTCTGCTTGGCTGTTGAAGCAACAAGACAAGGTCAAGGTCTGAGGAAAGTCCTGCATGCACATGTGAACACAATTCAATTAAAGTATTTTGGGGCCTGTGGAGCTTCCAGGGTCCTTGAAGGGTCACAGGTGTCAATGTGTAGGTCCTTCACTGGATTCTCTAGGAGACTTTACAGGGTTCTCAATGTCTCTGGCTTCTGGGTTCTAGAGGTCCATGATTGGGTTCTAGGTCACTTGATGTGCTTTCATGTGACTGCAGCGTCTTTCAAATGATATGTTACGACACGAGTTTCTGTTTATAGAAAAATGAGCCAATCCGAGTGAAAACTGGTACAGTCTGTATGTTGCCTTCAGTCCATTCATCTCGGAGGTGCACACTGTTCTTCTCAGAGATACACCCACGCCTTCCTGCTCTGAAGCCAGTTAAGATGGTGTTGAGAAGCCTTTTAAAATTTATGGTCAAATTTATGTTTCTATATATATACATTTCTGTCTTTTTCCACCTGTGTGCCTGTACATAATAGCTATATGTTTATATGTTTATGTCTGCTTATTTCTGTTACCCTGTTGTACCTGTTTAGCTATATGTCTTATGTATGTATATCTTCTGGTACACTACATGTGATTCAAGTTAGTGAGTGTTTAAAGCTGACACTGATTCTGATAATAAGTAATAAGCATAAAAAGTAATACAGATTTACCTTTCACATGAAGGAAATATATTAAAGCCTTTAAGTTTGATTCCAAAGATCTTAAAAATGACAGAATAAAGAAGTCATGACAAGCTATCTGTGACTGTCTCTTTTAGACACACACGTACACACTCTAGTGGACAGTCAGGCCCGATCCCAATGTCCATACTCACGGACTCACAGACTTTGAGGGGCGTTCCCCTCAAGTCTGCGAGGGTTTAGGGCTGTCCCACCGTCAAATAGTTAAGTGTATAAAGGCTCCCCAGCACACATTTTGAGTCGTGTACGGAATCACCAGAGGAAGGCAAGAAAAGAAAAGAAAAGAAAAGAAAAGAAAAGAAAAGAAAAGAAAAGAAAAGAAAAGAAAAGAACGGTAAAGAAACTATGTTCGGCCTGGCAGAGTGGGCGCGCTGGTGTGCCTGAATGTACAAAGAGACACTGTGTAACAAGGATTTAAGATACATAAAAACGCATGAAATCTGAGGAATGCAAGCAGAAGTTATATTTACACATCTAGTTTATTCATGAACCATTTATTTGACTTTTTTCTTAATGATGCCGCTTTGACAAAAACTGAAAGTGTTATCCCCTTCCTGTTGAAAGGGGGTTAGGGTTAGGGTTACTTTGGGACTGGGCCTCAGTGTAATGCAGCACTAAACGTGGTTTATAATAGTCAGAGTACTACCGCCATCATGTGGCCAAACAGGTGAATACACTCGGTTACAGGATGTATTCTGGTGGCTTCATGCATTTGCGTAATGTAGAGGAATTTCTGATTCTAGCAATTTGTTTTCAATCTAAACAGTACAGAGGGAAAGTAAATATTTGCCTGATAGACTGATTGGTACCATTATTTATTTATTTATTTGGAATAACTCCAATAATTCTCACAGTAACATGAATGGGTGTAGAAGTCTTTTCAGTTATGTTCATTTCAAATGAGTATTGATAATCATACATTGTCTTTAGTGACCAAGTGTTTTTCTTCTTTGCAATTAATGAATAAGACTGAAAATCTAAAGCCCCACCAGCAGTCCTTAGAGGCTTCCATCTTCATTACACCCCTAAATATAATTTACAAGCATTCCTGTACAAGACTTAATATGGGAACTTAGAGTTGAGTTGAGTCATTAAAATAATAATAAAAAAAGATTTACCACCTGGTAGCATGATAGCATGACACGTTCATGATATAATGAATGTGTCTATAAGATCGGGATGTATTACGTGTGCTAAGTCATCCTTGTGAGGCAGAAGTATGCGATTTGAGACACAGCAAAAAGTCTATTCATTAAAGGGTCATGAACATCATTTCAGGCTCAGAATGTCCAAAGCAAAATTCCAGAGAAGTCGTCGTTTAGATGTTTTGTTCTAGACCAAGGTGTTGGATGGACAGACTGACCAAGAGACACAAACATTTTTATTGTTCTACATATTAGGTCAGCAAAAACCATCTAGTCCATCTAGTATTTCTTACACTTGATTACACTTCATCTTTCTGTCTCATTTAATTTTATTACACTTAACATCATTTTATCATCCTCTTCATTGTAATTTTAAATGTTGACCTAATGCACTTGTCTTGATATTTTGATCCACTTGATGTCTAGAGTAAATATCTACTTCAACATGAAAACCATTAGATATGATTCATGTCATCTGTAGTAGATCTAGAGATAAAGAGATCAGCCATGAAGAAGAGTAGATAGCTAATTTTATTATGGGTTTGTCAATAGTTATGGACATATAATCATCTCTTTACAATACAACATAAGATCAGAAGAGCATGACAGACCACTTCAACAAAATCTCATAGTTTAAAAAATCAATAAATAAGAGCATAAATAAATCAAACACATGTTTTTAACTTAGATATAGATTTATAAGTACTAATATTGTGTCTGCATGCGTCATAAAACACCCTCAACCATTTCCTGTACAAACACAAGAGATCGGTTGCAGGTGATGTGTGGAGGATTCATGTACAGAATGAGTCTATGTGGCTACTAAATCGTACTGAATAAAGGCCCAACATAGAAAACAAGGAACTCAGGAAGCACTTTATATAGACCTCACACACACACTCTCACACACAGACACAGTGCATTTTCCATTATGATTTTATATACATATGAAATGCACACCAGTTCTCATATGCACACACACACTCAACCAAACAGACACACACACACACAGACCACAATGTCTGGGAGACCCTGATTTTATAGACTACATTTCCCATCTCTTCCTGAGTAAAAAGAAAGCACTCAGGGCAGCTTGGGTTTCAGCAGCAACCACCCAAGGTCATCCTCTGTGGAAGTCCAATTTTTAAAAAATTAAATAATTATATTATTCATTTGCAACCAAATTGAAGTTCAATTTTACATTTGTGTGTTTGTCGTTTATAGGTACATTTAAATAAAATAAAATTAAATTAAAAAAATATGTATTGAAAAATGATTTTCAGAGTGATATAATAATTATGAAATTGTGGAATGGACTTGTCATTTTTGTTTTCAAATTTAAAAAAAATATATGAATCGAATTAAATTGCAACCTGGATTTTTTCAAATTTGAAATATGTCCTAAATTTGCTGATGACCATAAAAATAAATTTTCATTTAATTTTCATTAGAAATTATAAATCAAGTCTAATATCAAAAATCGAATTCAGTTTAGCTTGTTAGCTGATGATACTACCGTATTTGGTGAAATAAAGACTTCTGATACTCCTATAAAAATAGACACTGGTAGACACTGCAAGATAGTTTTAGCCTATGTTAAAAAGTCACAATAGTCTTCATAAATTCAATATAATGTTTCATTATTTTTTTCTCACAGCATTGCTCTGCTTGTATGTATTTTCCTTTATTCATGCTTTTATATTATTTGAAAATGTAGTCCATTTCACATTTTATTTCATTATAGCCAAATTAATCTTTGGAATACAGATATTTTTTTCAGTTTCCATCTAAATATGGGCAGTAAGGCATTTCAATTTCATTTTCAATTGATTTGATTTTGTTTCATCATTAGCAGCCCAGATCTTCCACAGTTTAGGCTCTACTATCTTTTTGATTTTATGTTTCACATTTGACATCACAGCTTCCACCACTGAAGTTCAGCTATTTGTTTTGCATTTCCGACTAAGAAGCCAGTGGCTCTGTTGTAATGTGCTAAAATGTCATCCTCCGCTTCACACTCCTGTCATGTTGCTCCTGCTCTACCACTCCTCCCAAACACACACACAGTAAGCTTGCTACTAGAACACCAAAGAAAAGATTCGGTAAATGGTTAAAAAAAAAAACAGCAACATACTCATTCAGCATCTGTATGGCCATGTCCTCTTGATAAGAAGGGGATTTCACATTAAATATGGCTCACCATCATCATCATCATTTAACACAGAGGTAATCAGATCCTGTACAAAATTACAACCCCTTGACAAACACACACGCACCCACACATGCACTCTCTCTCTCTCACACACACACACACACACACACACACACACACACACACACACACACACACACACACACACACACACAACTAAACTTTACAAAAGAAAAAAAATAAATACAGAATACTTCCATCAATAACACATCATCATCATCATCATCATCATCCTTTGAATTCTACTTTTGATTTCCAGATTTCTGCTCTGGGAAAAAAAATGGCAGTTACTGTTTATAGGAAGTCATCATGATAAATGTTGGCATAAGTAGTATTATAAATGGCATTATCACAGATAAACAACATGGCGTGCCTCTCAGAAAATCATCTTAGCCCCAAAGACGTTTCCTTTGTCACTGATGAAACCAGGTCCTGGTCCAGCTGTGGTGCCTGAAAGCCAGATGGATTTAGAATGTCTTCTTATGACACTCTATAAAAAAAGAGACAGTAGCTTCTCATCTAACTAACTAACTGGGTGTTGATTCAGTCAGAGACCAAATTCAATCTTGCTTATTTTGTGTTCAGTGTAGGGAACGGTCTCTGCAAAGACAGTCATGTATCCAAACTTAATAAATAAGATTGGGATGATTTTTTGTTTCTTTTTTCACTAAAGGAGCACTCCAGCGTTTTTCTATTTCATTTTAAAATTGAAGTAGCAGATCTTCTGACTTCATCAGTCACGTTTCCCATAATGACATTCAAATTTGACTGATTTGTCTCATTTGACTCTCCGTGCCTGCTTAATGCCAACATACAGTATATCAAACTCCAAGCTCTCTGTTATCACTTTAATAACCCTGATGACATTTATATGACATCATCAGGGTCATTTTCTGCAACTTGACAAAGCTCCTCCAGAGTGGAATGCCCCTTTAAAGTGACAGTAGGAAATGAGAATAAGGCAGGATTTTTTTTTTTTTTTTACACAAGATGCTGAATTAAGAAAATGGTTAAAACTCTTGTTTGGTTTTTTTTTCTGTCAAAGTTTTGTCACCAAACCAAAATATAATCTGATATTTGATTTCCAGTGAGGAGAGGCTAAGGAAATGTGAATATGGAAATGAGATGTTAGCTGTAAAAGCAGTAAAGGTTAAATATTACAAGTACATTGAAGGTGATTTATTTGTATTGCATTGTTACACCTAAATGGATTGTCACAGCTAAATGGACCTAATCTTGGATTCTAGAACATGCGCGGCAAGGAGCAGCAGCATAATCAGATAGCTCTTTACTTTTATTTTTTTGTTGTATTTTTGTTTTTTATTTGTTTGTTTTGCCAATTGAGGATGAATATTGCTGTGGAGAGAGGAGTTATTTACTCTAGAGAGGAGCTTCTGTCGTTTGAAGTGAGCAGGTCTGGAGGATACCATCCAAATCCAGCTGAGATAAAGAGGCGTTTTCGTGGTTGCCGTGCTGGTGAAGGCCAGGAAATGGAGATATAAGCCCTTTCTGCCATCGGTCATCATGGGAAATGTCAACTCTCTGTCCAACAAAAGTGATGAGCTAGAGATATTGGTGAAGACTCAGAAAGTATACCATGAGTGCAGCCTCATGTGTTTTACTGAAACCTGGTTGAATCAAAACATCCTGTGTGGAACTACCTGGCTTCACTCTCATACGGATGGACAGAAGAAAGGAGGAGGAGTGGCTTTAATTTGTTAATCAGAGATGGTGTAATCCTTCACACATTACTGTCAAGGACAATATGTGCTGTCCACATAGTGAATTATTAGCAGTTGGTATGAGACCATACCACGTACCAAGAGAATTCAGTCATATCATAACTATACTTGTGTACATTCCTCCCAAGGCAACTGCTGAAGTTACCTGTGAAGTTCTCCATGAAACTGTTGCCAGGATACAGACTAAACATCCTGAGGCACTTGTATTAATATCTGGAGATTTCAACCATGTGAAACTGTCTTCCCACCTGACTGGATTTACACAGTTTGTTAACTGTCCTACCAGAGAAAGTAAAACACTTGATCTGCTATATGCCAATGTCAAAGATGCTTATAGAGCTACTGCCTTACCACCACTGGGCCGGTCAGATCACAACCTGGTTTTCTGCAGACCTGCTACAAGCCCTGTGTGATGAGTCAGCCTACAACTACCCTCACAGTCTGGAAATGGACACCTGAAGCTAGCGAGGCTCTAACAGACAGATTGGAATGTGCTGCTGGAAACAGACTGGAACAGTTTGGACATTGATGGTCAGGTTGACTGTTTTACTGAGTATATCAACTTCTGTAGAGATACAGTCATACCAACAAAGACTGTACAATGTTTCCCCAATAACAAACCCTGATCACAAGTGACATAAAAGCAATCCTCAACCAGAAAAATGAGTTGAAGAGGAGGTTGAAGATAGCAAATGTGGGATACATGTGGGAGTTGTGGAGAGGAATCAACACTATCTCTGGCTACAACAAAAAGAAATGACAACTGTGTTTTCAACGTGAGTCTACAGTTGGGGCAGGTCCCAGCTCTATGGAAAAAAAAAATTGTATGGTCCCGGTACTAAAAATAAAATGTCCGGCTGAACTAAACGACTACAGACTGGTGGCCCTTATGTCACACATCATGAAAACCCTGGAGTGTCTGATTCTACACTCAATGAGGCTTGAAGCCAAAGACAAACCCAATCCCCTGCAGTTTGCATACAAAGAACACATTGGAGTTGATGATGCTGTCCTTCATATGCTCCACCATGCCCTATCTCATCATTATGTAAGAATCATGTTCTTTCATTTTTCAAGTGCATTCAACTCCATCCAACCCATCATACTTAAAGACAAGCTCAGAGAGATGGGAGTTCTGGGATGGGATTCCTCCCTTGTTTCCTGGATCACAGATGACCTGACAGAAAAGCCACAGTTTGTCAGGTTGGGAACTGTGTTTCAGGGACAGTAATGAGCAGCACGGGGGCTCCACAGGGGACTGTACTGGCTCCATTCCTGTTCACCCTGTAAACCTCGGATTTCAAATACAACTCTGAGTCCTGCCACATCCAGAAATACCCAGATGACACTGCTATTGTGGCGTGTATCAGGAATGGAAAGGAATCCAAATACAGAGATCTAATAACAGCCTTCAGTGAATGGAGTCAGAAAAAACGCCTTCAACTGAACACCTCAAAAACGAAGGAAATGATCATGGATTTCCGCAGGTCTAAGCCCCCTCTGGAGCCAGTGACAATCTGTGGGTTGGACACTGAAGTGGCGCACACCTACAAATATCTAGGGGTCCTTGTGGATGACAAGCTGGACACCAATACGCTCTACAGGAAGGGGCAGAGCCAACTGTTTTTTCCTGTGGTCACTGAGGTCCTTAGATGTGTGTGGAAATGATGACCATGTTCTATCACACAGTGGTGGCCAGTGCTCTCTTTTTTTGCTGCAGTGTGCTGGGGAGGCAGCCTTACTGACAAAAACACCAAGTGATTAGACAAGCTGGTCAAAAAAGCAGGCTCAGTGCTGGGCAGGAGACTGGACCTATCATAAAAAATATCAGACAGTCTCTCCACAGCCTCCTGGAGCGACAGAGGGGTAGCTGCATCAGTCAGCTCCTCTCATTGTGCTGCAGAACGGAGAGATTTAGGAGGTCCTTCGTCCCCACAGCAATCATTACTAGACTAGATTGTTTTTGTTTTTGTTTTTGTTTTGACTATTTGAATTTCACTTCACGGATTAATGAAGTATCAATCAATCCATAAAGAGCTAAGATAACTCAGTGTAATGATATCAATAAATATAGCATAACACATCCACCCACAGAGCTCTTCCATGTTTTAGAGAATGTAAAATAATTCAGAAGAGTGCATGTGTGTGTGTGTTGCCAACCAACTGCCTGTGACATTCCTCAACATAAGAAGACCCATTTAAAACAATAAAGTTCCCCCTGTCATTTTACTTTGGTAAGTTTAGCACATTTGTCCTTTTGAAAAATCAGAAAATTTCTTTTTTGATTTTAAATTACACATCAAGATTTTACATTGTGTTCTTGTTTCAGAATCTTGTTGAGCAAAAACACATCCAGCCATATTTTCATTTCAGCTATAGGCATTCTAATGTACAAGACAATTAGACAGTGAGTGGACTTTTTTTTAGACATAGCTATTTTCCTACATACCCAGAGTACACATGGATGTATATAAACTACAATCTTTAGATACTACAAATTTGTTAATTCACACACAGTTTATATTATATAATGTGAATTATAGTGTGCAGTTTTGTTAGACGGACCACAGCTTTCAAGTTAATAGTCAATTCAGTCTATTCAACTGAAGGAAAATAAGTTGCTGACTAGAATTTAATAATTATGTATTTTCTTTCAAATAAATTGTTAAATAAAAGTGCTGACAAGTTCCAAACATTAACACGTTGCATTTAGAGAAGGTCAGTCTACCTTTGTTTCATTTCAGCGAACAATTCACATTCATTCATACAGAATGCAGAGGCAAAGAACAGCTCTGTGTAAGCTGGAAAAGTAGAAGAATTCCACTTGACAATTAGTGAAACTAAGAAACTAGCAGTGGTTAATTATCAACATACACTAAGAAGTCATGTAGGTCTTCTGTCATGAATCTGTCCTAGTCACAAAAGCATTTATGGCAGCGAGATTTCCTGTTAAATTCAAAATGGGGGCAGACGTCTTTTTAGCTCATCCAGGTCTATGGCGTTTTTCGTTGGTGACATTGATTGTGTACCTGTGCTACTGCCTGTGATCACAATGACATATGAAGTAATATCACCCGCCAACAATTTGATGTGACCAGGCTCCCAGTCAATCAAGATTAGTTACGTCTCAATAACATCTGGAGCTGCATATTGGATTCAAAACGGCCTCCTGAAGCTTTAACTATCACAGCAATGTAGAAAAGGTGATGTAGTGTAGATGGAAATGATCTGATTGGCCTCTAATGGAGACAATCTGTAGTACTGATACATACGTATTATGCATACTAAAAATGAATGATTTGTTATTTTGTTCAGGGGCCTTTGAAGGTCCAGGACCACTGTTTGGCAGCCACTGAATTAGTAATAATGATAGATTTATAGCCCTTTGTGTCCTAAATTGTCTCATGGCTGTCTAGAAAAAGAGAATTGCAGCTGTGATTTAAATCCCGAAGATCATATATGTGTTACTGCCAGTTGTTGTTTAAATGTTTAAATCTTGGCATGGCTTGTTTTAACATCTGTCTATCCAATGGAAACATTAGAGAGAAATAAAACATAGTTAAACATCTTAAAATCAGAAAGATCAATTCAATTTCTCAATTGAAAAACTAGCTATTTAAGAGACACCATGAGATTAATAATATGCTGTATATTCCATTCAGTCTGTTTCAACAGTTTCACCATTACAGGCTCTTGTGTTACATCGTAAACTCTGAACACTATCGCCTCTGAATATTGCTTAAGTGTAAATGTACCCTGTAAATGCCAAATCACCTTGAAGTCCAAGGAAAAGGGGACGTAAAGATGAAACCAAAGGAGAAAACATGAGACCTGTGCACAGGTGAAGATTACACAAACAAGCAAATCAATTCACTTTCTCACATTATTAGGCATTGTTTGCCATTTCCCCCTATAACACTATCCTCTGATATTATCAGCTCAGTTGATGGCTTTCTGTGTTACAACTTGATTTCTGTTTTTGTAGTTTTGGTCATCAAAAGCTGAATTGCTAAAATACAGTCAGGGCAACCACACGAGACATTATTTTGAAACAAATCCCCATTTTGAATCTGAATAAATGGTTTAAAAAACTTGGTTAAAACCAGTCTGATGACTCTTGTTTGTGTCCTGCAGAGTCCCTGTGATATATTAAAATAGTTCCGTTTGAATGGTCAAAAATAAAAGAGATGACAATGAAAACAACTAAGCTTGTAAAAAAAAAAAAAAAGAAAAGAATTTTCCTTTAAAAATATTTCCCTGTTTTTAAGAGGGTTCACTATAGAGGAAGAAAATACCAGTTGATCATTACATGAAGTTCCTAAGTTCCATAAAGAACTAATGTAGTGTGGATACAGAGAGGAAGATGAAAGAGAAACAGTGATCATGGCATTCTCTTCACCAATAAGGAGAGAGAGACACTGTTTTTATATTACAACAATCTGCAGTGTTCATACAGCCAGACCTGAAAGAAATATGCAGGTACTGATGTGTGTGTGTGTGAGTGTGAACCTGCATGTGACACAGCAGGGTATGGGGGTGTATGCAAGTCTCACAGACCCACAGACAACACATCCAACACCTTGCACAAAGGCTAGACTAAGTCCTTTTTGATCTGTCCAAACTTTTAAGGCTGAGACTTCAGTTGACACTGCATCTCTTAACTGTATAGGGTTCAGTATGCTTCAAACAAAATAGTTTTAACGATGTGTTGTCTCACCACATCTAAAATAAAAGTGTTTCTACCTGTTCTGTATGTCCACAATATAGACTTATTTGAAGCATATGCAGTTCTTAACCCTGACCAATCAGAGTTCTCAGGAAAATGGAAATCTAAGGTGCCTAAAACAAGATCATTTGTTTTACTTCAGCTCAATTTAGAAGGTGATTTTTTTTCTCTTTTTGACACCTGATGGTGGGACACACCTGCTACATGTGTAACAGTAGCAGGTGTGTCCCATCCCGGTATGTTACACCCCTGCTGTGGCTTCATGAATATGACAGTTGAAGTCTCGGAGTTGGACTTAAGTAATGTAAAGGCATCGTACCGACATTACAGGTATGCTGCATGTGTCTGAGGCGTGGGTCTATACTGTCAAGTTTGAATGCATTCTTAGAGGTTTGGACAGATCTTACAGCTCATGGTCTGCTGCCTGCACACTTACGTAGGCCCTAGTGGGTCTCGGAATTCAATGCTAGGTGTGGACATCCATGTGTTTTTGAGTATGGTGTGTCTTTGTGTACTACATGGCAACCCTGTGTATGTCCCTGGTAATATCCTCATAGCCTTGTCTGAGCCTCAGGGATGTAGATCTCGATGCTGTCAGCGCTCTCCGTAGCTGAGTTTTGTCGTACAGACGCAGCTCTCTTGGCGGCCATCAGGCGCTTCCTGGCCTCCTGCCGCTGTTTCTCTGAACTCTCCAGTGAGCGATCTCTGGCCAGAGGGGGGTGGTGGTGGGGGCCCTTGGGTGGCTTTTTTGGCACTGGAGGTGGGAGCCGCCTCTCCTGGTGGGAGAGGATGTTTGGGTAGGGGCGGAGGGAGGGGAGTTGGGGGGGACATATCAGGAAGAAGACAAACATGTATTTGTGTGTGTGTGTGTGTGTGTGTGTGTGTGTGTGTGTGGAGTTTTGTTATATGTGTAAAATAAAGAAGAGGCAAGATGAATTAGACATTCTGTATGATTCTGTTTTTGATCATCTATATTTTTAAGACACCACATCAAACACAATAATACTGCAGCTATCTTACATGCTGTTATGGAATCAGATTTTTTTTCCCTACATAGTGTATGTTGATTCACACATTTGTCAAATAATAGAATTGTTGCCATTTTCTCTATTATAAACTGTTCTTTGCTGTACAACAATCTTTTGCATTGGAACAGCTAAAAACACACTACTGTAGCTACATAACTTTCAAATATGAATATGTGTGTGACATGACCTTGTACAGTGATGTTTTCATATACATGCATGGCAAGTATATTAGTATTATAATTCATAGGTCATTTCACCTATTACATGTCTACATAAATAGACACAGGCATCAGTTTTCACTGTTGCATAAGTGACACAATACTCATTCTAATGACACCACAAGTATAATTTAAATTTATTACTACTTCCGTCTTATTTTCATAGTTTTGTCCGTCATTTCTCTCATTGAAATGATACCATTGTACTCAGAGATAACAGTTAAGGTCTGGGAACACGGTGACATTGCTACAACAAAGCAAACAAAGTGAGCGAAATTGACATTGTGGGTGTATGTGATGTGCTGTCGTGTCCACTTGTTACCAAACTTTAATTCTCCGTCTGTACATTGTCCACCAGTGATGCCCTTAGTTAAAGGAATTTTGGTGCCAAGCGTATTTGATCTGTTGTTAAGTCATACATGTTTCCTCCCTAAACTACTGTAGTCATCTGTTTACCCGTTTAAACCAACAGAGCTACTTATGAATGCTTCTCTACACTAGCTCCCTGTAAAATAATATAATTTATTTCATTATATACTCATTTATTGCTGACTTTGAAATGACTGAAATCACATTCTGTAATGGTTATGCAAATTAACTTCCCAAAACCTTTGACCACATATGACTCTAGACTCAGTTTGAGATGATCTGGGAGGATCCTTGGACTTTATGCATGTCTTTCTAATTTATCTCCTGTGAGACTGCTGTGTAAACCGTGTGCTCCATACTGTAAAATGTATTTGTAGAGAAGGAATAGTAACCACACTTTTTCCTGTCCATCGATCTTGACACTACAACACACAAAACAAAAAGCCACACATGGTTAGGCGACTGCAGGCAGCAGAAGGAAGGAAGGGCAGAAGGAAGCATGGAGATGGATGGAAAGACAGACATGATGGATCTACGGAGGCCCAGAGTGGTCAAGGCCTTTTGGTGTTGTTGTCATTGCAGTTATGCTCATTGATGCGTGGCTGTTTGCAAGCGTCTTCACTGTCAACACAAAGAAGCACAAGAAAGAAAAAAAGACAATATTGAGAGCAAATGAGAAAGCCATCAGAGTTAACAGTCAAAATGATGCAAAGCCACAACAGATACTGCTGAGAGGGAGCAACAGATCAGGCTCAAGAGATCTGACAAAGATTTACACATACAGAGAGGTCCAGATCGATTTCAAGATATACTGTACAGAGGGAGACCAGATCAGAAAACCCAGCAGCACACTAACCACCATCACCAGTGACAAACAGCTGCTCTTTGCACAAGTTGCGGTTACATGCGCGCTTTTTTTCATTCTGACTGAAATCATTCGATTGAAGGTTTTCGAGTGAAGTGTTTATATGGGATATGATCTAATACTTTCTGGTGTTTACATGCACCAATGCATTTAATCAGATCAGCTGTGTGACATGGGCAAAAGTGATGAATACATCAGAGTACCTACCAGCCACCGTAAGCCCAATAACAGGGTTGGGGTGGGTGCTGAGTAAAGCTGGAGAGAGACTAGAGACTCAGCAGCCATACATTTCTCCGCTCTCTGTTTAGTGGCTGAGATTGTCACTACAGTGACAACCTCAAGTTAACTGGTCAGGTTAGGCTAACCCATTGTTGCTAACTTTGGGGCTAAACCCTTTCACTTTAATCAGCAGGTGTCAAGCAGGACATGGGAACTTGGCTTGGGTCTTGAGGAGTTGTAGCATTTATTCACTGACAGTCTAAACTGTGAACACATGGCACTGCTAATTTCACAGCTGTTTATTTCATACTCTGTCTCTCTCTCTCTCTCTGTCTCTCTACTGTCATGTCACCTAATGTTACCTCCCTGTGGGGCAAATATTCGCAGGTGGTAATATTTTCCTATTGAATGGATTATCAAATGTTTACACTCCCCCTTTTAGCCCCAAAATTCCTTCCAATCAGGCCGCATCGGACCAGTCTCTTCCAATTGAGGTGGTTACATGAGGCATTTTTATTTCGACTGGGCTATTACTCTGATTATTAGTTGAATATTAGGGTCCAAGTAAATGTAGTAATGGTCATGTATGTGCAGTTTGTATCTAAATGTAATTTGACCAACGTAACACTTATGCCAAGCAAACCAACATTGTGCCATCTTCAATTTGCAACACTGTCTGAGTTTACATGCACAAAATATCCCGGTTTTAGCCCATATTCCAAAAACAGACAATATTCCTGTGAAGCTGTTTACATGGCTAATGAAAAAGTATATTCCAATAATATTCCTGTTTAAATGCAGAGGGTTTTCAGGGTTTTTCCTCTGCTCGAGAGGGGGTGGGAATCACAAGCTCTCTGCAGGCAGTGAAGTAAACCAGTGAGGAGAAAGACATTAGTGAGCTGCTGCCTGATATTTATAAATGACATTAACTGATATTATGAATTTATAGTTACAGGCACATCCAGTACCTAAGTTGTCCAGTGATGTTTACTACACTGCTGAGTGTTTTTGGTGCATAACGCTGAGTTGTCACCATCATTCCATGGCTGCATGTCAGGATAATAACCATTCCCCTCCATCTCCGTTGTGGAGAAGGTGCACTCCAACCCACCCTGAACAGCTCTCCACTCTCCTCTCATTCCTTTCATCTATCTGCATTCCTGCTCCAGCATTTCATATTGCCTGTGCAGGGATGCATTGTACCCATAGATGTCTAAAGATAACTGAATACAGTTTCAGAGTTGGGGCGCTGTTCATTCCTCTGAAAGTTGCTCAGTGACACATGAAGCCAAAAAAGCCTCTTCCTGCTATAAAGAAATACCCAGATGAAAAAATACTGTGTACGCTCAGTGCCCATGGATGAATGGATCAAAATCTGATAGTGAAACAAATCATTTCATGGGGGTTATGACACTGACTTACAGACTTTTCTCCCACAAATGTGTGAAAAAGTCTTTTTGGGCCCAATAGCATCACATGATGGTGTAATTACACTGTCTGGTTGCAATGTCGAATTGGCTGCAAAGCCTGGTGCCATTCCTTGGGGCTTGGCTATGCCTATATCCCGCCAAATGGGTATGTGTCATTTTCCGGCTCCAATGTGGTTTTCCTCCATCCTCCAAACGGTATCCTACCCCACCGGGAAAGTTTCTTTATTTTTTTGTTTTAATTGTGTTTTTGTTGATATACAATCAAGAGTCTGCAAGAGATGTTTTATTTTGAAAATTGCTGTTTCCATGTCTCAATTCTTACCCAGATTTATTTGCTCTGTGCAACTGGACATGGCTTCCGTCAAAAATAGACTGAGCGTGTATGTTCAGTGGAGTGGAGGGAAGAGCCGCTTCGGGGACACTTCTGAAATGCACAGCGGGTAATCTGGTGGGATTACATGCTTTAACTTAAATGGCAGCCCCGTCAGAGCCAGAAGGTGACACAGACACACCTGGTGGGATCAAGTCATTACACAACCAGCCCCTCATGCAACAGTTCACCTTGCCTTGTGTTTACAATGCACAGAGCTGACTGTACACAGGCAAGAGTACATATGTCACAACCTGCAGTAAAAACCCCATTTGAGAGACATATTCTGAATGCGCTTTATACATGTCCAAAGAATACTCCTAAAACTCAAATAATATTGGCATATCCCATGTCTGATCAAACACACTAAATCAAAATATCCAAACAAAATATAGTGTTTACATGACCCATATCAAATTTGGAATATTGTCATATTCAGAATAATAGTGGAATATTAGTGTGCATGTAAACATAATCACTGATTCACTCCCTAACCACCATAAGGTTAGCATTATTCTATATTTTTCCATCTCTCAATACTTTCTGATTTCCATACCATATGCTTCATTCATATGCTGCTGCACTCTGGAGTGCAATCTTTCGTAGCTTGAAGAGTGTGCCTTTGCATACTTGAGTGGAGCATGTTTGTGGCCTGACCATCTTTCAAATATTCAAATTCAAATGACTTTAGTGGACCCAGGTTTACATAACCAGGTAGTCTGACATCCGTGCAACCAGAGCCATCAATAGTATTGAGTCTGTATGTAAAATCTAGTCCTGCACATATGATGCAGTGCCCCCTTTATGCCTGTCAGTGTGTCGCTTCAAATATATGAATTCAGCAGTGATCATGACATCAGCAATGATATGACACTAAACAACAGTCCTTTGTTGCAAAATGGGACATTCACATAATGAGTCACAAAGCTAAGGAGTGAAAGAACACAACAGTGAGCCTGGTGGCATACCCAAAGCTTGTGTATGTGTACCTTTCTCTCAGGGGGGTCCAGGGGTCTCCAGTTGTTGGCTCTGATCTGGTGAAGCTCATCAAACTTGAGGCTTATGTTCTCTATTGACAGCTGAAGCATATCCCAAAAACCAGCCAGGTCTGAGGCCACAGGACGAGGGTGGGCGTTGGGGTTCTATGACAGGTGGAGATGGTAGATGACAGAGAGCATGCAGAAAATGAAGTGTGTAACATATTTTTAAAGTGATTTCAACTTTGACACAAAGAAGTTAGAGCCATGTTCTAAATGTTCTCAGTATTAAGTGTGAATAAAGGTTTTTCATACTCACCAGGTTCTCCTCACACAGCTCCCTGAATTGTTGAAACTTCTGGGACATTAGAAGCTGAGCACTTCCTACAGCGCTCCTCATCTTCCCAAGAACTATGAACACAGACACACAAATTAGAGAGAGACTAAATTACATCCATCTGTTCTTGAAAAAATATATAACATACTGTTCTATACATATTAGGGATGTGCAGAGAGCCCAGTATTTGTATCTACATTTGTTGAGGCAGCAAAATTATTTATATTTGTATTTGAATTTTAATGAAAATGGAAATAGGCATAAAAATCCAGTTTTTGTTTTTATTACGCTTTTAATTTTAGGATAATAAAGTGTTAAAATAAGTGTTTATGAATAAACTGTCTTATGAAGGAGTTCCCCACACCGGGTCTCAAACTTGAGTTTCCTAGATCATAGATGACTGTGCTAAATACTGAGCTACGTCACCATCATACAAACATACTCATACCATCATATAAACATACTACTTATTTATACATCCATAACACAGAGACAGCACAACAATAGCTCAGTTTTATATCTGAGTAACACCTCAACTCCAGCAGTGATGCTGAAATAAGGAAATGTGTGTCATGTAGTAGGTGGATGTGACTTCCCTCATTGAGACCTGCTGATAGACGTAACATTGGAGCAGGAGAGAGACTGAGATAGTGATGTAACCGACCAGCATATTTTTAAAATATTTTTATGAAATAAATGTTCATAAAAAACCCACTATTTGAGCTTTGCCAAATAATGTATCTGTATTTGGGCACACCCCTAATACACATGTGGTCATCAAGGATGTGGTATCTTCATGTGCTGATGTATATTGCATTGTGTGAAAGAGGCTCTGTGGTGTAATTATTTGTTTTTGAATCATGACCACACCATGCTAGGCAACTGACAACAAAACTGATGTCACATTTCACCATTTTAACCTCAGGAGCTTTCTAGGAGCCCAGGAACCGTTTGATGTAGTTGGGTAATTTATCTGTATGAGACTTTACTGTTCCTATGATATACTGTATAGTTTTTCATCTTCAGCTCTTCAGAATGTGTGACAGTTTTCAGTGAAGTGTTTCAAACTCACAGACATGTACCCTGTAACAAGACATACTAAGAGGACTGCTACTAAAAGATATCAGGTTTTAGGGTGAATAAAATTAAACCTTTCTGACATAGGAACATATATACTTGAAAATTAGACAACAACCATACTTAAAGACATACTGTCCTCAGGCAGGTCATTCTCCTGCTGGTCCAGCTCCATCTGTCGACACCAGCCCTCCATGCGGTCTGTCTCGGCCTGCAGCAGTTTCAGAAACCAGCGTCCATCTCGCTGGCACACTGACCTCTGTACTACCTGCCATTCAAACAAAATTATTAACAAGGTGTTCTGTATATTAACTTCCTCTAATGTAACAAAGCCAACAATGTGAAAACAAGACTAAGAGTCTACAGCTGTGCTAGCGGCTCTGTGAGGCAACATGGGCATAGTGGTGCTTCAAGCTAAATGCTAACATCAGCATGCTAACATGCTCACCATCTAACATGCTGATGTTTAGCAGGTGTAAGGTCACCATCTTAGTTAAGCATTTCTGTTTGGGCTTAAGCTCCTTGGTTTGACCAATTGGCAGTAGAAAGAGTGCATAATAAACACAGCTGTAGATAAAATATAATATATGGAGATAATAATTAACTTGAGTAAATGTAGCCCTTATTTATCTCTACTGAAGAGAGAACCAGACCTTTATCTGAGACAGGTGATTATTAAAGACAGACCTCTATGTCTGATTCCACAGAACTGATCATATTTTAGTGAGGGAACCACTTTGTTTTCCACTCCTCTTCTTTCCTGTTTGCTGCTTGTTGTACTTTTAACTGTAACTTTTTCCATATATTTTACAATAAAAGCTTTGCATTTGTTCATTCCCCTTCCTCATATGCTTTTATTTTGAAAGATCTACAGAAAGTGTTTACATTAAATAAAAATGGTTTAACATCAGGAAAATGAATTACTGAATGAGATCATTCCAGCATGACTATAGTTTGTTATCTTGTCTTACCTCTTTACACCACTGACTCAGCTTCCACATACCTCCAGAATAGCTGAGCTATTGAAGTTGACATCAAGTGAGTCATCAGTGACGCTGTCTATCCAAGGGTCTGGAGGAGGGAGGATGGACGGGTCAAAGCCCACATCTTCATATTCATCAGAGGCACAGGCGTGGTAGTGGTTCCCTGAGCCCTGGATGCTGACGGTGGAGGTGGCAGCATCACGGGAGTATTGTCGAGAGAGGGCACCAGATGACAGGACTTCCATGTCAGTGTCCGGAGAGTTTAGAGGAGTGTCCAGCAGGTCTGGCATGTCCAGATCTGCCTGGATGGGACAATTAAAACATTCTAATAACTGACTGAATGAATAGATGGTTTTTGAGTGGTGAGGGTCCGTTTAAGTGGCCTTCACAGGTCCACTCCCTTCCAAATGATCCTAATTCTACTCAGTGTAATTGGATCAAGGTAAGATTGTATTGTTTTGGGTCTCTGTTCTGTGTGTCAATATGATTAATACCCAGGTATTCCAAGTGGTCTCTGATCATGTTGCTTGGAGAAAAATATTTTTTGAGGCAGACAGATGTGTGCACTGTAAAGTATAATCTGGCCAAGAGAAATATAAAAAATAGAAGCCCTGAAATGCACCTCAAAGACCAAAGAAAAATGTGTGTCCTTTACTGAATAAAGTTGAAAATGAATAGAGAGCACAACTCACAAAACTCAGATCAAACTGCCAAACTAGGCAGTGCTGCTCAAGATTCTGTAAGTGCATTGCCTATTTGTGCATTGCCACAGATGTTTTCAGAAACATATTCTAGTGCACTGTTTAGCTGTAATTTGAGAAGTTTTAGGCAGCCACTGCCTTGGAAATGGACATGGAGAACATGGATCTCGGATGAATCTAGACGGCATTACCCTGGCCTCCTGCACTACCGTAAGGAATCTGGGAATTATCTTCGATCAGGATATGTCCTTTAATTCCCACATAAAACAAATATCAAGGACTGCCTTTTTTCACTTACGTAATATCGCTAAAATCAGACATATCCTTTCACAACAAGATGCAGAAATATTAATCCATGCATTTGTTACTTCTAGGCTGGATTACTGTAACTCAATATTATCAGGCTGCCCTAATAGGTCTATAAAGACTCTGCAGCTGGTCCAGAATGCAGCGGCTCGTGTTCTGACTAAAACTAAGAAAAGAGATCACATTTCCCCCATCTTAGCTTCACTGCATTGGCTTCCAGTAAAATCCAGAATAGAATTCAAAATCCTTCTTCTTACGTACAAAGCTCTTAACGGTCAGGCACCATTTTATCTAAAAGAACTCTTGGTACTATATAATCCCACTGGAGCGCTGTGCTCCCAGAATGCAGGTTTACTGGTGGTTCCTACAGTATTTAAAAGTAGAACGGGAGGCAGAGCCTTCAGCTATCAGGCTCCTCTCTTGTCGAACCATCTCCCAATTTCAGTCCCTCTCTATGTTTAAGAGTAGGCTTAAAACTTTCCTTTTTAATAAAGCTTATAGTTAGGTCTACTCTGACTCGCCTTGGATTAGCCCTTAGTTATGCTGCTATAGGCCTAGACTGCCCCTCTTTCTCTCTCTCTCTTTCTCAACCCAACCGGTCAAGGTAGATGGCCGCCCACCCAGAGCCGGGGTCTGCCTTAGGTTTCTTCCTGTTAAAGGGGAGTTTTTCCTTCCTGCTGTCACCAAGTGCTTGCTCATGGGGGGAACTGTTGGGTTTCTCTTTCTGTAAATTAATGAGCGTGGTCTAGACCTGCTCCATGTAAAAGTGCCCTGAGATGACTTTGTGTTGTGATTTGGCGCTATATAAATAAAATTGAATTGAATTGAACTGAATTGAATGGAATGGAGGGACTCGCATCTACTAACATGCATACACACGTGCACTAACACGCACATATACTAACATGCACATGCACATACACTAACATGCACACACAGTTGGTGCAATTAACAAAACAAAACACAGAAGCTCAGATAACAACACAGACAGAGGGAGTGTGACTTCATTTGCTGCTCAGGTCACCATAACTCCACTGTATTTTACATAGCAAATAGTTGTTTGCTGACATCCAGTGAGGCTCAGTGTCATTTATTGGACCTTTAACTAATAAACAATGGACAGACAGGGACAAAACATAAGTGCCATGGCGGAGGTAATGATTTGAGCTGTGAAACTCCATAAGAAATCATCAGTAGTGAAAGTTTACCTGTACAGCTGCTGTCACACTGTTGGAGCGCTGGAACCGACGATACCTGACCACCAGAGGGAAGTAAACCATAAATATGACACACTACAAGATTTCTCCATCTCTGCTCCCAGGCAACACTTCTCATCAGTGGTTGAAAAAAATGACTGTCTCCAGGACAACTGAGCAAATTCCATCCACCGATGAAGATGGTTGAAACACAGTGCATTTCAAATGATCAAGCCAAAGAGGTAGACTCAACCCACAACAGAGTTCATCCCTTCAGTACCTTAAGCCTTTTCATAATGAGCATGTGAAGCTTGAATATGTGCACATTAAAAAACTTCAGAACCACAGTATTGGCAGTTGATTCACATATACACCAAGAGGGTTTTAACCAATAAACACTTGTCAGATACATGTCACATTCGCCATCAGTCTGTGTCGCAAGAAGGTTCCAACACAGCTGTGGAGACAGTCTACTTGTCATGAGCCCTCCCTCTCTGCCTCTGTCATCTGCTGCTCCAGTCTCTGCTCTGTCTGATTAACCACACCTGTGTCTACTCCTGCACTCATCAACCTGCCAGCTGCACTGCATTCTCTGCTGATCACCCTGTGTATATTAAGCCTTGTCTTTCAGTGCTTCCTTGTCAGATCATCTGCAAACCTGCACCAGTTACCTGCCTGTCTTCTTACGCCTCTGACTCCAACCCGTGAACCCGGACCTGCTTGACTTCGCCCCTGATCTCCTGCCCCGGTAAACTAGACCTGCCTTCCGCCTTACGACTAAGAATACGGCCTAGCCCTTGCCTGTACTGCTGCCACGATTCCCTCTGCCCAGTCCTCCCCTCTCTCCGCTGTGTGTGTGTATTCCCCCAGGAACTCCGGACCTTTGCTGAGTGGGCCCTGGATCCAACCCCGCCATCTCAGCGAGACGCCCCTCAGCTCTGGACACACACCCACACACTCCCTTGCCCTAAACCCTTCAATAAACTGTTTAAAACGTGACGCTTTTGTGCTCCTCTTCTGTTTGGTTTCTGACACTACTCCCACTTCAGCTGATGTATGTGTGTGTGTATTCTGTGTCCTGAGCATCTCACCAGCAGTTCACACACATTTCTTCTCCCTGCTTTGCTGTCTTTTATGCGCCAGGTTTATTTTTCCAGAGCAGTGTCTCTGTGGCATAAATTTCACTCTAAGCATATAAATGCTTATATTTATTTGCAAATGACTTAAAATATTTTTAATGATACATTTAATTTGTTTAAATCTTTTTGTCTCTACACACATACACTGTCTCCTCTTACTCTTTGTGATTTAATGTGCATTTTAATGAAGCCAATAACAAAGTTTTACTGCTTTACACATTTTTCAGTTGTCAGAAAATGGAACGAGTATGAAATTTGACATGACTCATAAATACTATATAACAATATAAACAATAAAATTGAATATAATATATCATTAAATAAACATTATTTTATTATTTATTTTGTCAAACAAAAGAAACAAATATACAGTTTAATAACTCAGCTGTAAAATGAGTGATGGCAAAGTCAGAAGCAATAAAACGTGTTATTGATCCAAGCATCCATTCTCATATCTAAATAAAAGCTACAAATGTGTATTAATATTTCTAGAACACAAACATAATCTGAACTATATCATAAGTGAATGTGCTGAAGGACAGACAGAAATATTTTCAGTGGAAACTGAAACTGCGACAGAGCGTCAATGGGCTGGGATGCAGCCATAGCACTGTATGGTGACAGACAGCACTGTATGGTGCAACTCTGTTTCCCTATCCATATGAAAATACAATGACCTTGACTGTGACCTTTACTTTAAACCTCATTGTCCTTGTTTTAGTCTGTCGGTAAATTGTGTCTTTTGTGAAGTATTGTGTGACAATGTTAGAGTTATGAGATTGTATCAATAATCCTGTCTACAGTGCATTATTGCTTATGCAGCAATAGGTCTCATAGTCCCAATTATTCATGTAGAACTTACAGTGAAGTGACATACTAAATACATTGCTGTTTCTGTGTGGTTTTATGCGCTTTTGTACTTAAATTAATATGTACATCGGTTTAAAACAAGATTGAACCAGTTGATTTTGTTTCAATCATTCCCTTTGGTCATGAGTAATGACCACAAAAAGGAGGATGGATTTGCCCTCATGTCCACTGTCTTGTATTACTGCAGCTCCATTGCATCTCATTCCTGCTTCAAATGTTCACTGAAGGGGTTTCACAAGTAAAGCGTCTTTTCTTCACACTTTTTTTTGGTTTTGTTTTAAAGTTGATACCAAACATATATGCAACATGTTCCTTGTATGATTGATGTGGTAACAGACACTTTGTGGCTATGCTTAGCAGGTTCTAATGACTGCACACAGTCTTATCTTTATTTTGCAGTCTTATCTTCATTTTCAAGTCGTATTTCCTGAGTGGTGTATATTAGCAGAGGTGTTCCATTCCTTTTAACCGGGAACACAGAATATAAAAAACTGAAAAAGAAGAAAATCTACTCATGTAAGCCAAAGTCAACAGCAAATGACGTATTAATATTATTTTTGTCATTTGATATTCACAAATGAATTTCATGCGTTAGAGACATGAGCTGCACTGGCAAAAATAGACTGGGAGTGTAAATACAGTGAAGCAGAGAAAAGAGCCATGCATAACACTTGACAGAGAGGCTCCACTCCACCCCATCCTCAGGAGGAAAACAACAGTATAGGTCTAAAATTCAGGCCAATAAAGCAACCTATAGTTATGTTTATGCCATCTAGTGGCTGTAGTAATTATGACCCGGGGAAGTGACACAGTCCAGATGACGTCAATATAGGGTGACTTGACAAGATGATGATTTTGTCTAACTAGGAGGATGTGGGCTGGGTGGATGGCTAATAGGGATGTGCAGAGATCTGTATCTGTATTTTTTGAGGCAACAAAGTTATTTGTATTTGTATGTGTATTTAAATGAAAATAGAAAGAGGCTTAAAAGTTATTACAGTAAGTGTTCATCAATAAACTACCTTACGAAGGAGGTCTCCACACCGGGTCTCGAACTGGAGTCTATATATATATATATATATATATATACCCCTGAGACTGAGACTCAGACTAGAAGTCAGTGAAACTGGTCCTTAGTCACAGTTATGAGACTTTATAGCAGTGAATAACCTTTGCAGATGACTGTGTGGGTGATTATTTATGATCAGAGAAAGAAATAATTATATGACTCAGGAAGTGACTCAGCTAGACTCCAACTCAGCTAAAATCAAAGTCTGAAGGAGAACACACCAAATGTGCTATGCAATAGTAAATCATAGCACTGGAAGGAGAACAAAATGCATTTAGAAGTGTGAATTTAAGTTAATCTTTCTGATCCCCTGTTGTTTGTTCATAAGACTTACAGTTTCAAAGTTGTAGTTGGAGCGAATCATTAAAATCACTCAAAACTGTGTCTTGTTACTGATCAGCCCTTCAGGCAGCACTTAATCTGAGACTGTGTTCAAATCCTGCTTCCTTCAACCATTCTTATCCTAAACAAAGATATATCACTGGTGGAGCTTAGGGTGCCTGCACACTTCCTTGCATGACCTACAGCTATACCTACACCAGGCTCTCCACTGACCTTATGTTTCTTAAATGTTAAACATGTGGTGTTAAAGCAATCAGTTGACTCTAAGTGTGGCGGTAGCTGAGGTGGCAGAGCAGGTCAGCCAATAATCAAAGGGTTTGTTCTCCAGCTCCTCCTGTCCACATGTTTTGAACAAAAGTGTAATCTACATGAATATAATGCAGATTTTTGTTTAATTATTAAAAATGATTATAAAATGTATTATCTTTCATTAAGTATGTCTAATATACTGTATGTCTATTAAGTGCCCAAATCCAAATACAATATTCAGCAAAATTGCAAAAACAGCACTAAAATTAAAATTTAAGTAAATTTAACATGACTGACTTCCTGTTCCTGTTCCTGTTCCTATCTATGTCAAATTTAAAAGGTGGGGGCTTTGACTTTGAATTTCTAGGGGGCGCCCTTGAGTCATTTTGCCACACCCAAGTCCAAAAACCATATCAGACAACCAAATTTACACCTTCTAACACATGTGCCACGTCTCGTGAGTTTTTGAGCACCCCTGGCCCCTCACAGCTTCCTGTTTCGTGTCAAATAATGCGTTGCCATGGCACTTGCTTTCGGTGAAAACTCAAAAGCATCACCATTTACCATTATCAACGCCTTACAACTTAGCTGACCAAATTTTGGGTGGATCAGTTTAACTTGCTAGGAGTAATTAGTAAAGCTATAGGGTCTATTACTTCTTGTTGCCAGTACATTGTGCTATTACTATGATACAATATGGGCCTGTACATGTCTTCAGACTGGGACTCTTATCAAACGTGAAATTTGGGATAGATCTGACCATGTGGAGTAGAGTTACAACGGTTTGTTTTGCAATGGGGAAACGTCGAAATTTGCTGCACTGCTATGGCAGCGGCATTCAGTGATCAATCATCACAATATGTCCTTATCGAGGCCTTAAGGCTTTTCTGACCAGATTTGAGGTGGATCTGTTCATTCTGCTAAGCACAAGTCATAAAAATACAGCACCTGTAACTCCCTCTTGCCAGTAGGTGGCACTATAACTATCAGTTAATATTCACACATAGATGTGTCCAGGTGAGGACTCTCATCAAGCATGAGAAATTTGGTGCAGATTGGGCAATGTGCAATCACAACTTCATGTTTCATGACATAACATTGAAATACGCTGCATTGCCACGGTAATGGCTTTCAGCGAAAACTCAAGATTTTGATATCTTTCCATCACAAAGATCTTTAGATGGCGCTGATCAAATGTGAGATCTCTAGGCAGAGTTCATTAAAATATAATGCCTGGAAATGGCAAAATCTGTGCAAAAATGTAATTAAATTTAAAATGGTTGACTACATGTTGAATTTAGGGTATGGCAAAGAGGCTTTTTTGTGTGTCTAGACATGTTACATGTGCCTACAAAATTTCATTCATCTACATGAAATTGAAAGGAGGGGCTTCAAATTTGAAATTTTGAAGGGGGTGCTCTTGAGCTATTTTGCCATGCTCAACCCCAAGACCCATAAAATATGAATTTTTTCACCACTTCTGATGAATATGCAAGTTTCTTAAGTTTTCAAGCATATTTAGCTCCTCAAAAATGCTTAGGACCATTCGGTGCTCGGGCCATAATAATTCCCTGAATTCCGTTAGGGCCTTCGCACTCTCGGTGCTTGGGCTCAATAATTATGCTGCTTCAACAAATATAGATACAAAGTACAAATACTGGGCCCTCTGCACATCCATACTGTCTATATTCATGTACAAATGTGCTTCCCGTGCTTCTGAAGCTAAATGTGCACCCTTATTCCAGATGTTCAAAAATATACTGATTGAACAATGAAAAAAGAAAAAAAAAGAATAGAAAATGTGAGTGTTTTACCCTCTGTCATCCTCCACTTGTACCCCTACAGAAGTGAACTTAGATGGGTCTTCTGGATCCGGAACCTCTTCTGGTCCATCGACCTACAGGACAACCCCAAATGCAACACACATGGGATTATCAGGACATGTAAAACAGATCAAAAAATGCCATTTCATTTTTGATGCTTTTATCTTAACTCATGGTCCACTTTAAATTATTTTGTAAAGCTAGTATTATAAATGATCAGAATAAGCCTTATAGCTCCAATCTTTTTGCATCTTTTGTATTGTACAGTGGTGTTAAAGGATAAATCAACTAACTCTCATTATTCAAACATTTCAGTCATAATGATTATGTGTGAACACTGAATCTTTTCAAGAATTCGGAAATCAAAGCATTGTGAAATGATTCTTGATTTTCGCAGGTACTAGTGATCTGGCAGTAGAAATGACACAAATACACAATCTCTATGTACTGTTTGAGTAACTGAAGAACATTATTTCCTCCAGTCTCCTCTGTGTTTCATAAATACCTGGATGCCTATGGAGAGACATTTTCCCTTCCTGAGTACTTCTTTCCTGTATTCATCCCGATGGTCATCAACAACCAGCCCCCTGCTCAAGGCGGGGACGGGTACGCTAACTGTCATGGTGCTGTTACTGACATGCTGACTGGCTGGTCCATGGACCTGCAGAGGAAATAAGGTGGCAAACATGAAGTACACAATATAATGGAATGTCCCACCAGTGAACACAGTGTTCTATACAAATGTTTGTGTTCAAACTTTGCATATTGATTAGTTATTGATATTGACATAGTTACAAATCATTGTATGCTGCACACTGCACAACATAATATGTAAAAGTAGAAATATACTTACTTTGGTCCCTCTTAAAAGGTCAATACAAATTCACTAACCTGTGCATTAGCAGCCTCTATGGCTGCTGTCAAGGCTTTCATGCTATCGATACTTTCTGTTGAGTTACTGAGCCCTGATTGGATGGTCATGTCACCTCTCGGTCCCTCCTCCTCCATGTATGCATCCTGGTTGATTTTAGAAAACATTGTTTTTAACACCTGTTGATGAACATTTATATCTTACAGTGTCATTAATAAATGATAATTTTAGGTAAAGACCATTGAAAACATTGTGCCCATATGTCTGTTTAGATGCATCCTAGCTGGGATAGAAAACACAGTTGAGACGATAGCCTATAAGAAGTAGAGGGAAGGTCATTTTGAGTGAATTATTTATTTATTTATTCATTCATCCATGTATTCATTTGTTGGCCCAGACCTCTTGTTTTTGTCTGTTAGTATCTGCTTTGCTGTTATCTTTGTAGTTTTTGCTTCCACACCTATGACAATGATGTGTATGACCACAGTGTAAATAAAACATTTGTGAAGTGCTTTAAAATTGTATATACTATAAGTGCTGTTGTATATAGGTGGTAAAAAATGGTTTACAGTCTAAAAATATGGACGGATAAATATTACTATATTTTGTGATATGTGCTGATGAATAACGTTATTAGAGGGTGAAATTAGCCTCCTTTAAATATGCAGCATTTCATGGATTTCTAACCAAGCAGAGTCAATATTTTCCAGTTTGTCACCAAAAAGTTGTGTTCAGAATGTGAACATTGTTCAATTCCTGTGGTAAACTCATGTGATATATATACACAAGAGGGAAATAGACTTGATCATTTAACTATGCCTCACCTGATGGTTACACATGTATAGCACAAGGCCAGTGGAGCAGTTACATGGCTTGTGTAGACTGTATTGATTGAAATAAATTGTTTCTGTTCTAATCAGATGTGCATGAGACAGATGACTGAAAAAGCATATTTGTCCGAACATTATGAAATAAGAGGAGTAACTCTCCAACCACCATGCTATATGTGCTATATTACTCTCCAGATTGATGGTCTTGCGTTATGTAACTACATGAGGAGAACATTAACACATTGGACTGAATCTCTGTGCAGTACCTGTGCAGACTCTGTGCTGCTCTGTGCTGTGATAGAGATGTAGGGCTTGGAGGTTGTTGAGCAGGTGGAGGTTCGGGGTGGCACTGGTGGAGGAGTTTTCTTATATGTGGTGATGCAAGATGAAACTACACAAAGGACAGAGAGAAAGGAACAATAAGAAGGACAGAAAATAAGATATGTTCAAATTCTATAATGTATAAATTGAAATTGGAGGCACTGTACCCAGCTGTTCAAGACACAGCTCCAATGTTAACTGCTCCTATAACCACAAGGTTTTGTTTTCTAATACTACATGTGCTGATACACAAGATATTTTTAAAGAGTTTAATTTTACTCAAGATGCAAGTAATAAACAGCATGAACTGCAGTGACATTCAGTTGTTGGACCCTTTTAAAATGGATCTGACTCCAGCCACAGTGGGTTCTTTATTTCTCAGTTTATCCTGGAGGTTTCAAAGGTTCAGAGTGACTCACTCTATGTCAGTCAGACATTGTTTGAAAGAGAAATTTCCTCTGACCTGCATTTGTTTTATTTTCACTCATCTCTATATTATATAATAAAAGACAGAGGCAAACACTGCAGCACTGTTACTGAATGAGATGTGCTATCATCTCAAAGGACACATAGCCATCTAGCAAGACAATAGTGAAACTTGATTAAATTTCCATCAGTATTGTCCTCCACTGATATGTTATACACAATAGTTCTTCATTAACTGTATCTTAATAAAGTTTATAAAGAAATTGGAAACAGATTTATCAAACAGAATACTGTGTATGTATGGCATGAGTTACAAGTTACATAAGTCAAGTCAAATGCCAGAGGACCATTGCTGGCGATAACACACAAACACAATATTGTGGAGTCAATCATCACCAGAAAAAATGCAAAATTTGTCAAAACCATAAATTTTCATGTTTTTGTTTGTTCGTTAATGTGAATGACTTGGTAGACACTAGAGACAGCAGCTCACATCCATCCTCATACAGACAACACACACTGGTTCCTTTTAACCATGACCAGTGGTGGACTCAGGCTGTCTCAGTGGTAAGGGCGAAACAATATAAAGGGCACCTGATACATTCAATGGGCCCCCACGTCACAATGTTTTTCTCCCATACAGTGCACCCTATAGGGCACCTAATACTGCACTTCAGTATGTCAGACTTGGGGGAACACTAAACTGCATTTTTACTGTTTTTGGCTACTAGAAAGGCACCCATACAGAACCTCCAGTTCACCCCATTACATTGCATCATAGGGTACTGACTGCATTACATTCTCTTCATTTAAAGGGCACATCATTTCTTGCTTATGGGGATTTTTTACAGGGCATTATCACATTTTCTTCCACTGAAGGGGTACCATGAGGATATTTCATTCCAGATTGTCACATATAGAGGCCCTCTATAGGGCACTTCGTCCTGATTTACCCATGACAAGACAGTCATTACATGTACATCTGGCATGTTTTCTCCTTTGTGTGGGCACCACAGAGGGCATTTTATCATACTGTGTGGGCACCTTTGAGGACACTTTCGCAGTATTTCTTTGTCATTGGGGGTCCGAGGGGGACTGCAAAGCTATGCGTATTTATACAATATGACAAGGGAGGAAGGGATCATTTAAGCTAAATGTACTCCCTCTCTTCCTCTCTCAAAGAATTTTGAAATAAATATTAGCAGGACAACATGCTGACATTCTTCTGTCCTACTTTCTTTTCTTCTACCAGGCAGAGTGTGTCATTTGATTTCAGTAAACAGGCTCGGAATTCAATTTACTTTAATTGATTTTCAATTTCTGTAACACAGTGAAGGAGATAATGAAGGAGGGAAAAGTTACATTCATGACAATTATCCTCACTCAATTGAACTGTAATCCGTTTTGTGAAGTGGATAAGTGAAAGCCTTGTTGGATTACCACTGCTTTGAAATTGAAGCAAGCCACCAGTGTCCTCTGCAGGCCCCCTGGTGGAGCTGCTTCTGTCACTACACTGAGCATGTACTCCTCATACATCATCTTTCACATTCAGACCATGTTGGCCTGGAAAAGGGCAATTTTCTTAACCATGTCATTGTTTAACAATGTGAAGCCATGCTTCTTATTTAGCCAGTGGCTCCAGAAAATCCAAATATAGATGTGAAATGACATTTATTCATGCTTATGTGTTTATAAATAAAATGCAGCCTAAGGTGGAAATAAACCAGCTTGTTCACTACGCAGCTAGCTGCTGATATATCTAAATATCAATGCCCTGCTGGGAGGAAAACAGCTAGCAAAACAATAAATGGCCTCATATAGCAACACAAATCTCTCTCTCTCTCTCTCTCTCTCTCTCTCTCTCTCTCTCTCTCTCTCTCTCTCTCTCTTTCTCCAGAGAGCTCTCCAGCTAATTCACTGAACTCACTATACAGAAAATATCCCAAATACTGTTACCAAATGCTTTCCCCCTCTGAGTTAAATAAGTTGATGATTTAATTGAATTACATGATGGGACTATTCTTTCTTTTTTAAAACCTTTATTTAAACAGGGTAACCCCTTGAGGTTGAAAGTCTGTGAAAACAACAGCCAGGCGGAATGCTGTGCACAGCTTCTTGGAGATTACAGAGTGTGCTTTAACTGCCTCTCTGTTTTTTTGTTTGTTTTTTAATATTCTTAATTAATTAACCACCATGCACCTTTTGCACTCTACTGCAATTCAATGAGGATATAACAGACAAGTGGATACATGGATGCATAGAAGCCTCCTTAAAAGACCATGTTTAAATGTGGAATTGTTCACATATTGTTTGTGCTTTCAAAAGATGCTTAACAACAGACAGAGACTTGTAGTAAACTCAGAAGACAAGGAGTCCAGCAAGAAATAGAAAGTTCATGGCCATAGCTGTGTGTGTACTGAAATCCTCTGCTGTTACTGATAAATCAAGGTCATCATTGTCCACATCTGTCTTCAGTCTCCTCTTGATCCTTAGAAGCAAAGTGTATTGGCTGTAAATGTGCTTCAGGGCTAAACATGTAATATGAAGATCCTCATAGAAGGAGGTTTTTACCCTGTAAATGTAAATTTAGGAGAACAGCTTCCCTCCTTCTTCCCCCTGTCTCTGTAGAATCAGTCTTTCACATTCCTGAACCAGTCTACTCTCCTCATGCTCCTCTCCAGACAGAGCTAGATTGTTACAATTCAAGTGTCAGCATAATATTTAGGTGCTCTCAGACAGGGTCAGGGCAGCTCATCATTCATTTCCTGATGTATCAGCAAAATGCCAGGGGCTCATTGGAGCTTATTTTGAAAGACGGGTCTTTAGTCTCTGCCTCTGGAAGTCAGTCTCTGACTGACCTGTGATGTGCTGTGAAGCTGTTTGACTGAGGCAATAACCAGGGATATATGTTAAGCTTTTTAGACAGTGGCACTATTTCTAGAGAGGTTTAAGGTTGTGCAGCATGAGCAAAGATATTGTAACTCAAATGTGCTGTCGCTTCTCTACACACCCTGGGACTCTGCGTTGTGTTTCTTGGTGTGTAATGGGGTGTTGTATGGCAAAGGAGGAGGCATGCGGCACAGGAGTTCTGGATCGTGGTTGAGACCTGGCAACACTTTATTGGCTCAAAATGACAGCATTCAGTTTTGGCCTTATCTCCGCCACACGTGAGATAGGGCCCTATAGGACTCACAAATGTATCTGCAATTTGCAAGTGACAATCAATTTGTGAATAACCCCCAAGACTAGATAAGGGTGACAAGAAGGAGATAAGCATCCATGCTACATCCTCTGCCTCATTGGATGACCTGTGGTTGGTTAACAGGTACTGGGCATTTCTGGTACTGGAGAATGATCCTCATATTTGTTGAACAAACCTGTTGACATAATCCCAGATGAGGTTCTCTCCAAAACCAAAAAAACCTATTAAGTACACACTAAAACTATACAGTATGCACTTGTAGCCTCACTTGCCTTTATCTGACAATACAGTTATAAGAGAGTGGAAGACCTATGTTGACATCATCCTTAGGCAACCCACCCAAAAAGCTTTTTAGAATGTATTAAATGAAGGCTAATTTCTCACAGTCTTTTCATCATGTGAATATGAAGAAAGTTATATAGCTGATGTCAAGCCCCAGCTGAATGAAAATCACAGAGATGGCTGGTGGGAAAGTTTGATCTGAGAGGGAGCACAAAGAGAGGAGCTGATTAACTGGACTTATACATCCCAGGTACCTGGGCTTACACAGCTCATCAGCCTGCTGCTTTTTAACTCAGCCTGATCTAATTTAAGTTACATTTTTACTGTGACTCTGCCTTACTCACTCGCTAAATCATGTTCTTCTGTTTTGCTTTCTTATTTCTCTGTGGTGACCTCACCTTTGTTCTTCCTCTCTCATTAACCACAGGTCATTATGCTTCAGCTGTCACACTTATTTTTCCATCCAAAACATTATGTTTACGTTTTATTTGCATTGTACAGCACCTTGTAACTCCTTGGTTTTGAAAGGCGCTTTATAGATAAAGTTTACTTACTTACTTACATTAGCTGAAAACTATAACAGGAAATTGTCATCAAAATGCATTATAGGACAGGCCCCACTGATTCAACTCTAATGGACTGCTCTGTGACCTAAGTCAAAACATTTAAAATGACAATTAAAAAAAAAAAAACCTGTGTGGAACAATTTGTGCGTATAGGAATCATAAATTTGGTACAACATGCATAACACGCAAAAATAAATCTCCCCTTCTACATCCATCTGCTTGTGCCCCTTGAAGGCCAGATATGATCGACACATCCCTTTGAAAGTTCTAGTAACGTTAATGCAGATATAATTGTTGTGGGCAACAGTAGCAAACAACTAGAAAATTTCTGCGGCAGAAATTTTGAAAGTGACACGGGCCGGTGCCGGTGAGTCATGTGTGAGGAGCCCCAGCAGCTGATGGGGAACACTCATCCAGGAGGAGCTGATGGTATTTGTGTCATTAATAGCTCTGTTATGATTTCAGGCAGCGGTATGGCCGTTAATTATTAGTGCTGATCATTACACTTTGTGTTTTTCTGTGTCATGTATACACAAAACATAAAAATATATTAACATATATATATATATAATTATAATAATACTATATATTACATTGACTTTTAAGTCATGATGTGGAGTCACAACATGTACATAATAAATATAATTCCTGGGTTTTCCACATCACCAGGAGCACATCTGTACATTATGAATTCATTTCTTAATACATTTCAAATATTGAAACAAAGAACACACCTTAGACCAACAGTTGTTTTTCATGTGTTTATTTATATGACTATATGTTAAGAGAAAGTGCCCCAAAACACCCTTTAACATGGAAAAAATGGAAGAAACTTTGGAAGGAGCAACAGAAGCTGCAAGGCAGTGATCATCTTGCATGTTCTCTGAAAATACACAAAAACAAAGAAATCAGTAAGACAGACAACATTATGGTAGCATGAATTAACTCAAATTAAACTCATCCACATGGAAACATTTGTAAATGTTCCTTACTTGTCTTCTGCTGGGTTGCTGTCTTCAGCTGTGGTCCTCTGGAGGTCTTCTTCCTGGATCTCATGTCATCCTTCCAACAATAACAAAGACATCATTCAGTTACAGTTTTCAAAGTGTTGTTTAAGCATTAGGTCACACACACACACACTCACACACATATATATATATTCATCAGCAGGTTTTTTTCTTGATAGCAATAGCATGACGTTACTACACTAATGGTATTTACAGAACGGACCATACTTTTCAACAGAGACAGTCTATCTCGAGACAAATCATATTTATGATTTCATCAAACACTTCTAAAATCACTCTGAACGTGAATGAAGCAAAAACAAGCATTTTAATGGACGTTGCACCATATGTAGACTGTTCTTGCTCAGTACCAACTGTATATTTTTTTGTCCATATTAATCATTTATGCCCTAGAATAATGTAGGCTAATGCTACTAAGATAATGATGTTGAAGACAAAAAGCATTCACTTACCTCAATCAGATGACTGATGACATTGTAGTTGGTATGCAGTGCCCTCTGATTTAGGCAGATTAGTCAGTGGACACAAAGCTTTGCACACACCGGATACACACGCACGCCGCAGGCACGCCCACACGCAAACCCACACACACACAGACTTACTCTGCTCCCATGGCAACCTGTGTGTGAGCGCGCGAGTATATGCGTGCATGCGTGCGCATGTGTGTGTTGGTGTGTAAATTTGTCAAAGCAGAGTGAAAATGTGAGCTCCGTGAGCCTGTCAAAAAAGGCATTTTTGTGAAAGAACCGTAAGTCCTATCAGAAATCTGAGCAGACCAGAACCAGTGCAAGATCTTTCGCACAATATTGGTGATCTTCAAGTCCCTAGATCCAAACATGTGGACAGGAGAGCAAGAGAAAAAAAGGTGTCTTTTTTTAAATTAATATGGGAGCCTATGGGACAGTTGGCCTGTAACCCCTTCATAAAAGGGCTGACAGTTCAAAATTCTGTTAGTGTCTGAGCTACGTTTGGCACTTTAAATGACAGAGCACAAGTGTACCTACTATTGTGGAAAAAATTATTTGTGTAGACCAAAATATGTGGCTGAAAGGACGATTTAACCAGAAATTTTTCAGAAAAATTTTAACAGCCTCTTCCACTCTAGCGATGATGTCACTCACTCTAGTGACTCACTCTAGTCACCCCTCCCCCTTTCATTTCCTATGGGAAATTTTTGCAGTTTTTCGCAAAAAATTTCAGTATCTTCACCAAAAGTCATAACACACCATTCCCGAACGGGCCGCACGTTTTGATGTATAATTCACATGGGTTTTCTCAAAGCTGCGGGACTAGTTATGCGCTGAAATTTTGTATGGAAGAGGAATAATAAGAAGTGGAGGAAACATGACGAATAACAATAATGACTCAGGCAAAGCCCTGTGTCACTAATTAAGACAAAGTCAAAAGAAAAGGTTAAAGTATTAGTATGCATTTAGACAATTAGTGAAGTGGTGTACACAACTGGGAAATATCTTCCTACAATGAGTTTGTGTGAGATTGATTGAGCTCATTACTGTGTAAACATATAGTTAATGTTAATGTTCCTTACTGCTTGCAGCACCTATGTGTTAGTGCCTGTGACCTCCCTGTCAGCGGCCACTACTATCCATAACCAGTCGCTAAACTACTAAACTTTTAAGCACCATTAGCCCTGTCTTATTTCTGCTGCGACATCTACTATCCATGGCTCCACTCACATCCCCATCTGGCTGTGTCAGATCGAAGCTATGTTCCTCCTTGCCTTTTTTGATTTCCTTCACTGCTCTGAATTCACCACCTCTACGTCCAACTACGACCCTTCACGGCACGCCAGCATCTCCGACATTTCCATCCACTCATCAGACATCCTCAGATTCAGTCTTAAACGAAGCAAAACAGACCAGCTTGGTCTTTCTCACCCCATCTTCCTATTGTGATTAAACTCATATCTGAGCCCTTTTGAACCCCTCCAAACTTACATTAACCATGGATTAGCTCACCATGCCTCACCACAAGACTCACTCTTCATCACAGAATCCGGCCGAGTTGCCACACGCTTCTGGTTTCACCACCACCTCCGCCAAGTCCTCTCAAAGTCAGGCATTTCACCCGAACTATGCTCCGGTCGCTCCTTCCGCATAAGAGCCACTAAACCATATCCAGTCAAGGAATTCTGGACCACACCATCAAAATCCTCAGCCGCTGGTCTTCTGAAGTTACATCCATAGCCACCTCCACGACATTCACAGAGCCCATTCATGGGTACCGAGTCTAGTAAATCACTCAGGGCCCCTGGTGCCCAACCTTCATACCCATGCCAGAAATCTTGGTGTTATTTTCGATCCTGCTTTAAAATGAACTCTATTTGGATCTGGTGGAAGTGCATTTAATTATTAGTAATAATTATTAATTAAAAATTAATAATAATAATTAATAAAAAGGGGCACAAACTGTTAGAGAGCCTCACACTGGGACATCAACTTTTGGATCTGTGAAGAGCAGGGCTGGTTATTAGCAATAATTAACAACTATCAGAGAAAATTGTTAAATTATTACAGTTATCAGAGATAATTGTTAATTATACAAAATATTAATATGAATTAATAATTACAGCATCACCCAAAAACCAGGACCAATAACCAAACAATAAGGTCTCATAAAAGAATTCACCTAAAATGCTAATATCTGAGGGATATCAACATTCACAGGTGAACAAAGAAGGTTTAAATTTGAGCTCTCTCAATTAACCACTTTTCTCAATATGTATACACAATGAGGACAAAAGACTTTCTTTTCTTTAAAGATATAACAGTGTTTATTAAACAATAGCAAAGATAACAAATTTAGTAGGTAATTTGATCAATAAACCACTATCCTAAAATTTAATTCTACTTAAGAAATAATAAATAAAAAAGTAACCAGGGTGATTATTTAGACATGTTAAATTGTCATGAGATTAACATATTATTGTCATTGTTATTATTATTATTATTATTATTATTAGTAGTAGTAGTATTCCCTCATTGCATTTTTGAGGGACTTAGGATGCTCAAAAACTCACAAAAACTGGCATGCATATCAGAACTGGCGAAAATTCCAAAGTTCCAGTGCCAGTGGGCTCCATACCATCCCCAAACACAAGGTCATGTTGGAACAAAGTCTCTTTGATGTGCATGCAATTTGGTGGGTTTATTGCTGCCATCATTCTCAACAGACATTTTTTTGCCCAAAAGGTAGTCAGCCATTTTGGATTTCATGCATCAATTTTCATTTTACGAATACATGTGTGAGATCTTTAGGATGCGTGAAAACTAATGAAACTTTGCATATATGTTTGAATTAATAAATCATAATTGGTCTCTAGACTTACAAAAGCCATACTCTACCCTAAATCCAACAGGAAGTCAGTCGTCTTGAATAAATTGTGCATTTTTTTCCGCAAAGTGAAGCAATTGACAGGCGTTTTATTTTAACAAAATCCTCCTAGATATTTAACCTGACTTCAAATTTGGTAGGTTACATCTAAAGATTGTTACAATGCTAAATTGCGAAGATTTTTATATTTCAGGGAACGCCCTTGGTGTGATGACAATAAGAGGAAGTTGTTTAACTCAGCTTTATATTGTCCACCCTGCCTGAAATTTCTCTTGCTTGATAAGAATCCAGGCCTGAACACATCTACATGTCAATACTGAGTCATAGTCATAGGACCACTGATAACAGGAAGTCGGCCTGATGTGACAAACGTCATCCAATTTATGTGAAATTTACATATTGTGGTCTACACATGATATACAGCAACATGATGTATAAAAAGTGGGTGTTCTCTAGAGCCACATGGTGGACACAGGAATGCATCAAAAGTGGCATAACTTGATATCAGATATGGGTCTTGGGCAAGGGTGTGGCAAAATTTCTCCAGGGCACGTCCTAGAAAAGTCAAAGCCCCCACCTTTAATTTTGATGTAGATATATGAAATTTTGTAGATGTACCATCTGCAGACTTAAAAAAGGCCTCTCGGAGCCATAGCCTAAGTCCAACAGGAAGTCACATTGAATCTATTGTGCATTTTTTTGCAAAGTGAAGCCACTGACAGGCATTTTATTTTAATGAACTCCTCCTAGAGATTTAATTTCAATTATGGTGGTGGGTGGTAGGTTGCACTTAAAGACCTTTGACTAAATTGCAAAGTTTTTTATATTTCATGGAACACCCTTGGCATGGCCCAGATTTCTCATGTTTCTTCACAGTCCAGCCTAAACACAGCTACATGTCAATTATGAGTCATAGTCATAGCAGTACCTACTGACTGAATCATTTTACATGGTGTAGTCTATACATGATATACAGCAAAATTACATCTCATTAGTGGGTGTTCTATAACACCACATAGTGGACATATATGTAATTTCCAATATTCGTCAGTTGCCCTCTGCTAAATGTATTGCTGCATTAATATTTCACTTATGTAGTATTGCCTTCATGCAGCAGGAAGTGAGGCCTAAATGACACATAGTTCTTCAAATGTATACACATTTCTGAATAAGTCGTAACCAGCACAACTTACCACACACTAGAAATAATATTTTATCCATTCACACGATATCCTATATTCTTGACAATTCAGAGTTATGTCAACAGACTTCCAAGAGTGATACCACGGCTTCCACTCCCTCCGAGGGCCCTTTCATCATTGCTTGCAGCTTTAATTGTATTTGTATTTGAATAAAACCCCCACACTGGGTATGGAATACTAGTCTCCCAGATCATAGACAACTGCATTGACTTCTGAGCTAAAGCTTAGCCTCACACCACCACATACACAGACCTGTAGCTATTTATAAACCTATACAACAGCACAGCATGTAAGGTGTAGGGAAGAACTTCAAAATGCAATTATTGCTTTGCACTTTTAATTTATTGCCTATTTTTTACAACCTAACTTTATGGAAAGGGGGTCCCTGAGAACATTTCACACATGTCCATAGCTCAGTGTTATCTCTGGGGAACACCCCAACTCTGGGAGTGATGTCCAAATAAGGAAAATGCGTACATTTTTAAAAAAAATTTGTACGAAATAAATATTTGGAAAAACCTACCATTTGTGCTTTTTTGAATACCAAATTCAGATTTGGCTCTACCCCTAATGTGTAGCATCAACAACATGTTGAATCAACTACACAAGTGTCACGCTAATAAAATAAATTGTCTCTACAGGGAGACACCATGTTTCCTCTTGTCTTTTTTTGCCTTTTGGGTTAGAACTCATGTTTGATCTTGTATATCATGCTGCAGATGAGTCAACAATTAAAAATGTCAAATGAAGCTGTTAAAATCCTGTGGTGATAATTGAGTTGTACAATTGGCCTGAGTGAATAGTTCAGTTCAGTAGACACTGGAGCACCATTTATCAACACAATCTCCAGTCATCTGGAAGCAGAGCTGAGTGTCTACTGTACTGTATGATTGCAGAAGAGTGTGCAAGTGTTCATGAGTGAATAACGCATACACGTGTGTGCTTATGTATGTGTGTGTGTGTGTGTGTGTATCCATGTATACTCTTGGTTAATATAAGAATCCCCAGAGGAGCAGTATATGTAGGTCATTTCTAGTTGAGCACTTTGAAAATAAAGACAATCCTAATACCAAACAGCCGACACTAAGTCCCTTGTGGCATCCACTCTGGCATGTTCTATCTGAAATACCACAGATGAAGACAATCTTTTTTTAGTATTTACGAGATTATCTTTCTGGTTCATTGTTACTGTGCACAGCAGAATGCAGTTATGCGCAAAACTGCAACCCAGAGCATTTTCTAATTCTTTGTGTGTAACTGCATGAAGTTGTATTGGACTGTAAGATTTCAAACCTTTCAGAGACAAAATCAGCAGGATGTTTACATTCTCATGCTATGATGACTTATAAAATAAGTAATATCTGCCTGACTCAGGCAAGCTAAAGAACAGTCTGACTTGCTCATCACCCAAAGGGATCTTTCCAGTAAGCAGTTATCTACTTGTGTAATCTACAAAACCTGCAGTCCAGATTAAAATGAAAACAGAATAATGAGATTTGAACAGATCCCTGTTTAACCAGTGGCCTACATTGTTGCAAGAAGAACCAGGAATCCTGGTTGTCTATTTCGAACAACAGTGGTTAAAAAAAAAACACATCTTACACACACATACAGACATGTAATGTATGAAATATTTTTTGTTAAAGAAACATTTTCTGCTTTTTTTAAACTTCACCACTGACTGCAGGGTCACACCCACATATGTTTTTGAAAGCTGGCAATGTCTATTTGTCCAATGTTCTTGAAGTCTTTCATGTAAAGGCTTGTGAAACAGCATTCAGACTGCTGTTGTTAGAGCCATGGTCGTGTCCCCAGAAGATTCCCTTGTGTTTACTTGTGTTTCCCTTTCCCTAAGTTCCCAGTGCCCCCCGTGCATCTCTCTCTGTTTGTGTGTGGGTTGGCGTGGGCTCCCATCCTTGATCTCCTAGCTCCAGGCTTTGCTCATCATGAACACCTGTCTGCTATCAGTTCAGCTTTCCCAGTCTGCTCACCTGCCTTTCATCAGCTCATCAGTATCTACACTGGCCCTTGAACCAGACCTCGACAGATTGTTGTCTCACAGTGGTAGTTACATTTCAAGGCCAACTAAGCTTGTATTCTTAATGATCCAGTTTCTACATGTTTTGTGTAGAAACTGGATCACCTTTCTGTGTCCCAGGATCATCAACCTTGCTATCGCCAGATCCCCATTCCTTGCCATCATTCTTTTATCCTCCTCCACAATAAAAACTCAGTACAGGAGGTATTTTGCAGCTAATTGTTGCAGAGTGATTTCTACCAGCTGATGGTTCTACCAGTCTGTAGTATTTACATTAGATGTAAAGAAATGAAAAACCACTAGAACTACCTTATCCCATGAGACTCCACAGAGATAAGTTATGAAATGGAAAGTGGAGGCAAATAAATCATCAGCTCTCCTGAGAGAACTGGGAGGCTGATTAATTTGGCTCAGTGTTACAGATCTGGGTTCTCATTTATAAAACAGTGCATAGGATTCATACCAAAAGTGTACGTGCACACAAGGAAGGACTGCCAGTGTCATGAGCCATAATAGCTATGGCTCACTACAAGCACAAGTACAGATAACACTGTTGGTTTGAATGTTGGATCTATAGTTAACATTTATACATAACAATTTATGCATATATATATATATATATATATATATATATATATATATATATATACCAAGATATTAAGTGAAATTAAATGTATGAGTGGATCATTATACAATCTGGGTTCAATTCACTACCTCACCATCTGCATCACCAATTTCCCCTGTCTCCAAGATATTTCTGTGCATGGTTCAGAGTTTACGTACAAGTGTACACATTCTCCTGTCAAGTTTGTTTTCATAGATCGCAACTTTTGCTTGGGAAGTGGCATATGCCTCTTTCAGGCCCCATTTTGTGTGTACGCAATGACTATAAATGAGACGCTTGAACACTATTCCCAAACTCAAAGCCAATGATGCAATAGCCCAGAAATAATTATACCAGCAGTCATTCATAACATGGAGGATGATAGGAAAATCTGAAAAACAATGATTAATGATTAAAGGTGAGTTAGGACAGGGAGTCCAAAATAAAAAGGTTAAAAAGTAAAAGAACCCAGTACCCATTACTGGCAATTCCCAGTTCTGCATTGAATCATATAACTACGGTATCATGGGTCATGGGCTGCTTCAGTTTTATACACCTATACATAAAATTGATCAGCAGATCAGTTCAGCAGCCTCTCTCATCATATGTGCCATGCATTAAAGTATCCCCTCTTTCTTTCAGCATGCAGTGAAGACTTCACTGTCCTTCCTGATCACACACCTTTGAGAAGCAAATGTCTCCTTTGTGTCAGGCACAAAATCAAGTTGGTAGAAAACAGCTTCCTCTAATGATTTTTCCATGCCCAGGATTCTCACTAAGTTTTTCTTCAGTTGTTATAATTTCTCTTCGTAATATTTGGGATTAGAGGTGGGGATGGTATGGAAGCTGAGTACAGCTGTGCTTGCATTTTTTTAGCGTTGTTATCTTGAGAAAACAAGATTTGTTATCTTGAGATAATGAGATAATCAACTGATTATCAGAGATTAGAGGGGTGTTCCATCAGGCTGGATAAAGGAAAAGCCTGGTTTATTTTGATAAGCCTTGCTAATTTATGTGAGAGTTTTCACATAAAGAGCTTTCCATTACTATGACTTATATGAATTCTGCTCAGTAACCAAGGCAACTTATACCAGAGAACAAGTCTCCTCTGTGGCAGACTAACTGTCAAGTTTAATTTATCTATGTGTCAAAAAATGTCTGACAAGCGGAAATAGACTCCCAAAAGATGGTTCCATCAAGTGTCTTTTCACGCTTGCAACACTGTTGTCATGTCCATGTTTGGAAACATGGGATGACTAACTTTGAGAGACCTTTACAAAAATACCTATTTCAGTTAATCTTCATTAATAGTCAAAAGCTTAGCATTTATAATTTATGAAATAAAAGTATGCCAACATTTTTTGAAGTTATTCATTTATTTATTCATTCATTCACTCATTTGGTTCAAGCTGTGAATACAAAGAGGAAATTAAATAAAGTCCAAACCATGACCTTCTACTGTGTTTAAATTTATACAGTGGTAATCGCATATAGTGATCACAGTTTCACTGATAAGCTGGTTATATAGATCAAAAAGCTTGGGACAGAATCATTCCTATACAGTATTTATGCTGTTTAAATAATTTGGCTACAGTAATCAAGTAGTCTGCTTTCAGTATTTATTTTGGGTCTTTTCATACATGACAAGATATGGAAAAATACAATTAATACTACGGTAATTGTATTTTTCATACTTTACTCCCATGGTAACCGGCTGTGGCACCATTATTGCTTTGTGGTAACTCATCTGCTTCCAGCTGGTACTGTGTGCAGAAATCATGACGGTAAAAAGAAAGTAAATTTCTGTCAATGACAAACATGGCCTGCGGTCGAATAGTCTTTTTTGATTAGGAAGGTTCCTTACTGAGTGAAATAACCCGGAAGTATCTAAGTGAAAGCCATGATAAGATCTGGTCAAATTCTCTAAATACTAAGGAAAGGTGCTTCAATGCTTCTTTTCTAATCTCCTTTGATTTTGTTTTTGTTTATTTGGAATAATCAGCTCTTCATCAAGGCTGAAAAGTGTCAGTTCCACGTCACCTCTATTTCCTTCCTGGGATTCATCATCACACAGGATCACCCCCAAATGGGCCCCTCCAAAGTCAGTCTGATTGGCCCACTCCCACCTCCAACAACTGGGATTTCCTGGGGTTTGCCAACTTCTATAGATGTTTTATCAGGGGTTTAGTTCCATTGCAGCTCCTTTGCATGAACTAACTTCCCCTAATATCATTTTTCAGTGGACTCCCCAGGCTGAACTCTCATTTCAAAGACTTAAAACCAGCTTCACCACAGCTCCCATCCTCACATGTCCAGACCCTCTCTGTCAATTTGTGGTGGCAGTGGACAACTCTGATGTGGAAGTTGGAGGTGTCCTGTCCAAACAGTAACGAGTTGATAACAAGCTCCACCTGTGTGCCTTCCTCTCCTGGAGACTGTCTCCTTCAGAGAAGAGCTATGATGCAGGCAATAAGGAGCTGCTCAGCAGCTGTTAAGGTGGCCCTGGAGGAGTGGTGGCACTGGTTGGAGGGCGCTGAGTAGCAGTTTCTCATCTGGACTGACCACAAGAACCTGGAGAAGGAGGTGGGAGAGTATGTAGCAACTTGCCCTACATGTTTGCGGAATAAGACCTCCTTTTGCCCTCCTGCTGGTCTCCTCTATCTGCTGCCCATCCCTTAGCATCCCTGGTGAGACAACTCTTTGGACTTTGTCACAGGTCTGCCACCCTCCAAAGGTGACACTGCTGTCTTCACAGTGGTAGACAGATTTTTCAAAACAGCTCACTTTATACCTTTGCCCAAGTTACCCTCAGCCAAAGAGACAGCTGAAGCAGTGCTGCTACACGTGTTCTGCTTACATGATTTCCCTGGGAATGTTGTGTCTGACTGGGGACCGCAGTTTATTTCCATGTTCTGGAGTTCCTTCTGTACGCTCATCAGAGCCACAGTCAACCTCACTTCTGGCTATCATCCCCAGTCCAACGGACAGACGGAGAGGCTCAACCAGGAGCTGAAGAAGGGTCTGCGCTGTCTTGTCTCCAGCTACCCCTCCTCCTGGAGTAGGAATCTGATCTGGGTTGAATATGCTCATAACACCTTGCCTTGCTCTGCCTCTGGTCTCACTCCTTTTCAGTGTGTCTTTGGTTATCAACTTTCCCTGTTCCTGGAGTTAGAGGATCTGGAACCAGGCCAGCCTACAGTTGATCAGGGCTGCAGCTAGGAACAAAAGGGCTCCAGACTGGTGATGAACTACTGCCTCTTCATACCGGCCGGGTCAAGAATGTGGCTGTCTGCTTAGGATCATCTTCTCGGAGTGGAGTCACATAAGCCAGCCCCTTGCTTCGTTGGACGTTTTCCTGTTTCCAGAGTCATTAACCCTGCCACTGTTCATCTCAAGCTCCCTAGCACCTGGTTGGTCTTCAGTCAGATGATGTTTTTAATTCAACATGAAACTTAAGAATGATGATATGTACAGTAGTAGATTCATAGGCCTAACGTGATGTCTATCTTGTATCTATCTAGTATCTTGTATCTATCTATAGAGTCACTGAACTCCAAACCTATCTCATCTAAATGTGCTCCTCCTGTTCATATGGCTTGTTTACTTGCACTAACTCATGTCATTTAACAATATGCTCATCACACAAAACATGTTATCTTCATACGATTTTAATTTCTAAGATCCAAGGATCCAATGGTGATTATATATAATTCCATGCACAGATATATCAGGAATTGTTTAGGACCGTTGCCCGTTCGGGTACTCTAACTCCCCTGCCAAGTTCAACATCTTTCTCCACTGAGCGATGCCGCTGCACGTGGGAACCTCATCTATGTGGATGACATCTTGATGAGGAGTCTGACCTTCGAGCAGGATTTGGCCGAAATCCGGCACATGCTCAACCAGCTCTCCACCGCAGGCGCCAAGCTGGCACTCAAGAAGGGTCAATGGTGCAGGACAAAGGTTGAGTACGTGGGATTGACAGTGGGCGCAGAAGGCATTGAACCCCAATCAGGGAGAATCCAAGCCATCCGCAACATCAAAGCCCCGACAAACGTGTCGGAGCTCAGGAGCTTCTTGGGCGTCTGTAACTACTCTCAACAGTTCATTGAGGACTACGCAGAGATAGCTCGACCCCTCACAGAGCTACCGCAAAGGCCGGACCATCGCGTGGGAAGAGCCCCAAGAACAGTCTTTCTGCCGCATGAAAGAATAACTCTGTTCGGCTCCCTGTCTGGCCTACCCAGACAAGGACAAAGAGTTCTACCTGGAGGCCAGCTTCTCCTCCCACTGCGTGAGTGCCGCATTGGCACAGAAATATGACACAGACAAGAGAGTCGTCGCCTACGCGAGCCAACCCCTTAGCAGCACTGAGATAAAGTTCTTTGACTGCGAGAGGGCCCTTCTCACCACAGTTTGGGCTGTGGAGCATTCCGCAGCTACATTGGAGGCCAGAAGGTGATCATCGAAACGTGTCATCAACCTGTCACCTTCCTAAACAGCCAGCGGCTGAGGGAAGGCTGTGTGTTGAACAACCGCATCGCGGCATGGATGATGTGCGGTTAACGAACCAAACCATTACCAACTAGGCACAAAGACGAGCCAGTACGTGGAAGTCGCAGCAGTACTCATTGTTCTCCAACAGGCCACCTGGCTGGCTATAGGACAGCTAGTGATCTGCTGCGACTCAAACTATGCTCACAGCTTCATCTCTCATTTTCCCACATGGAAAGAAAATGGTATGAGGAATGCTAGGAACAAAGAAGTCAAACACTCCAAACTCTTTCTGGCTTGCGACCGCCTCGTGACGGATCATGGAATGACCGTGTACTGGAAGAAAGTCAAGGGTCACTCCCAAACCGTGGGTCCCAATAAACAGGGTAACGATGAAGCAGACCGGCTAGCCAAGTTAGGCGCCGAGCAGGGCGTTCAGAGATTAGCTTCCGATGTCCCAAGTCAGATTGGTGAATCACACACTGACAGACACGGGAGAGGCATGAGGACCCTCAAACCTGCACACAGACAGTGCATCTGGGTCAGAGACCTGGAGATACCGACTTGATCGCCATGCAGGAGCGGGACCCAGCTATCCAAGCTATTCAGCAGTCGATGGCAAACCCCACAGCACAGCAAACTCCTCAAACAACGCCTAACGAGCCCAAAGAGCTGAAAGCTCTTCACCACATCCAACACCACCTCAAACTGGACAAGGGCCTGCTGGTCTACACCCCTAATGGTCAGGGACCTGCTCGCTGGGTCATCTCAACGGACCATAGGGGGGTGATACTAACCCATGCCCATGACTCCCTGGAACCTTCCCGTGATCCCACCTCCAGATGGACTGGATTGGTTCAATCCCCAAGTCCTCAAGAGGTAACAAATACCTCCTAACGGTGACTTGCACTTTCACAAAGTGGGTTGAGTGCCTCCCAGCGCCTAACGATACGGCTGTGACAACAGTCTGCTGCTGAACCACGTCTTCAGCCACTGGGGGCTGCCACTGTCTGTTGACTCAGACCGGGGTACTCATTTCACTTCGAGCATCATGACGGCCATGTTTGAGATCCTTGGAGTGGAAGTCAACATCCACATCCCTTATTACCCCCAGTCATCAGGCCAGGTCGAGCATGCCAATTGCACTATCACCCAGATGCTCAAGAAATATGTGAGTGGTAATGGCAAAGATTGGGACGTGAAGCTCCTTCTGGTACTGATGGCCATCCGGTCTACCCCACACCGCACCACAGGTGTGACACCCTTTGAGATGATGACTGGGAGAGAAATGACACTGCCATTGCATCTTTTGTATCACCCAGAAGATGTGAGCATGGCAACCGCTTACACGGCACATCAGTATGTCACTGATCTGCAAGCCCACCTTAGACCCATGTTTGCATGGGCCCAGGAGAACCTGGAAGCCAGCACCAAAGGAGCTAAAGCCTACTATGACAGGAAAGCGTCCCATTGTGAGTACAGCGTAGGGGACAAGGTGCTTTATTTCCGGTTCACCCACCCAGTGGGACAGTCCAAGAAGTTCCTGCCTAGCTGGTCTGCTCCTTACGAGGTTGTGGGAAAACTCTCTCCAGTAGCCTACCGGATCAGAGTCTCCAAACCAAGTCAGGTACCAACCTATAAGTGGGTCCATGCAAACCAGATCAAGCTTTTCAGACTAGATCCCTAGGATGTGTATCGCAAGCACATCCGCCTGCCTCCATGCCTGACGGAGGGCAGATTAAGCGGAACCCAGACGCACAGCACTGTTGAGCACGCCAAACAAACCACAATCCACATTCTTGAACAGCTACAGAAGTTCCTGGTCACAGAGAAGGACCTCAGTGGTGGGAAACGACCAAAGAGGTTCCTGGGAGGCTTGTTCACCGCAGTTTCAGCCATAGGATTGCTGTTTTCAATTGGACTCTCGGCTGCCAACTCTGTCAGTATCAAGGCTCTCCAAAGGCACATGGGCTAACTCAGTGAGGAAATGCCAAAAATCCAACAGAGACTCCTCATCCAACGCAAACAATTATAAGACTTGGGTAAAACCCTCCAGGGTACCATAGTCACAGTTAACCTCCATTCGGCTCTTATCAACAACACTTTGCATGTCTTAGGGACACTATCAGATGTAGTTAGAGATGATATAATGTACATACGTGTAGTTAGGGATCTGATGCAGGACCTCCTCAGGGAAGTTAGCACCTCAGTCAGCAGCCTGAGCGATGGGCAAATTCCAACCTACCTTGTTCCCATGAGTCTGGTCGAGCAAACCCTCAGATCCACCACAACTACTGTAGTGCAATCATCACAGGCCCATCTGGCATGTAGTCTTGGCAGCGCAATTCCGGTTTATGTGCACCCACAGAACCTGGAGATAGGGTTTCTACTGAATCTCCCCATCATAGAGCAGCAGAATATGTACCGGTTAAAATCAGTGCTGAACATTGGGTTTTGGCAAGACAACACTCATGTTCACCTCCAGACACCACCAACACTTGCTTACCATGACGATGACCCCTCTCTATACCTGAGTCCCAACCTTAACTTGTGTACCAAAACCAAAGATGTCCACTGAGTTTGCCCCGGTAATCTGTTCATCCGCGATGTTAACAATTATCTCTGTGGCCTAGGAGCCGAGTCCCCTGAATAACGGTGTCAGGGTAGACTGTCTGTTAAGGACGAAGGTATGGAGATTAAGGTAGAGCGAGCAGGTAATCCTTGGCTCATTAGCACTCCTGCTAACGAAGCCCTCATGGCGTACAATCGTCATGACACAACCACTAAACTGACCCTACCCAACCAAACAATGTTCCTGGCAGTTCCTCAAGGAGCCACTGTGCATTTAGGTGACATTGTCCTCCATCATCTCAACCCGGACCAACACGAGACCGAAATTGAGATAGTGGACGCATTCAGAGGTCACAATTTGACAATTGATGACACCCTTCAACAGCAGCTCGTAGCTGAAGGGACTAAACTAGTGAAGTTCAGTCTCAAACCGACTGAGCTCACTACTACGTATTCTAGTCACAAGTTGTCATCCCATCAGGAGCATCCTGTCAGTCGGTTTGCCCTGGGGCTCCTTCTTAGTGGTTGGGTCATTACGGCAGTCATTGCACACATCATGTACCAATACATCCGCAGGGTGCAGACCAGACTCGACAGCCTCCTGGTGATCCCACCACGCTTTGTCCGTCAGTCTGTGTCCACCCCTCACACTAACACCATTTCTTTCCAGGAGTAGGCCTAACAGCCTCTAACCCCCTCCTGCTTTCCTCACCCCTACCTCAGGTATTCCCCTAGCGTTAATGGTGAACCGTGAGCAGCCACAGATTGAAATGTGTTAAATGTATTATTGCCAACTTATGATGTGTAGCATAGTTCAGTGAGTTAGATCTCTGCCCAGATGTAACCTCATTGTTTCACTGCCCAGACGTCAAAACCTCTAACTGAACTGTACAGATTCTGACTACTTCTCAGGTATCACAGACTCCTGGACGTAGGGACCCACCGGTCAGACCTTTTCCATGGACTGACTGGCCCTAGGGTTGCTCTGAGGACTGTGGCCAGCACCCCCTTCCTCAGACCAAAGGGGGGATGTTGGGGCCTAACCACGAGGTCAGACAAAGAAAGCCTTTTCTAAAACCTCAAGGCATTTGTAGCTTTAAAGAGAGGTTCCCCTGTCGTTATTGTGCATATCTCATTGTGACAAGTGGCTGATTGAGAGAGTCTGTGCTCGGATCTCACACCTTCATTGATTAATCAAGGGTGCTGATATCTCAAATATCGGCTTTCTGATTGACTATCTGTTTACGAGGCAACGTTTACATTTAGGTTATTAGTCCCGGTTTTCAGGTGGTGCCCCATATTATTAATTAATTTTAATATTTTTTCTTTTATAATTCATAATTATCCCAAATAATTAAGAATTACAACTAATAACCAAACACACCCTTTTCAAACCCAACACTTGCATATATTTAACAGTTATTTTCATACAATAATTGGGATTCAGGAGGGTGAGCATGAGCAAACATTCTCAACGTGACAATTTTGTTTCAGTTTTGTGACTGGTAGCCTATATTCCTTTTTATAAATTCAATTCTTACCATTGTAATGATGTTATTTTTCACCATGTTGTCCACGTTTATATAGCCTGCCTGAAACAACACAGTAAGAACGACCAGGGCGAAGTATCTAAGATGCACTTTTTGTAGTCCATCTTCAGAACATTGTAATTTCACTATGGCAGACCCACGTCAATAACATCTGCTGTCACATAATTATGTAGCCCAATGTAAGTGCAGTCAGATTCTCTCAGCACCACAGTTGTCTTTTCCCAGATAGACCTGATCACTATCAACATTTTCCACTGTACTCATATTCTCCTTCAGTTTCTTTATCTCTAACTGGAACTTCTTAATTTTAAACTACAATGATGCTTGTAAATCAAATGGACATCCTATAAAAGAGAGAATGTGTCAAAGAGTAGATGATTATGTAGTTGGTATAGGTAAGTTGGTTCTACTAAGTTACAATATTTTGAAACCTATATCCTACACTCACATTTATCCTGCCAGTCTGAGGAATCGAACCAACAACCTTCCAGTCACAAGCTCACTTTACTTACTCAAGACCACCACTGTTTACATATTTAGGCTTGTATAACTTGTGCATTTAATCTGTCAGCAATGTTTTGTCAAGCCATCTCCCTCACCTTATTAATTGGCAGTATTGCACTTTTTCAAGCTTGGTTAGAGTTAACGTTGACTAAACATGGCTGAATTGTATTAGTGGAACAGTTTGAGCCTGACATTATAGTTTGAGATTAATTCAAGCCAGGATTTTTCAAGTAAGCACAGCTTTCTTTCACTGCCTTGATGGAATACCCCTAAGGAGTTCCATGCCAGCATGCATACATGGCATCTTGACAACAGTAGCAACTGATTTAAACTGAAAATGTCAGATCAAGGAGTACCCAATTTTTCTTCATGGATCAGACTATACTTCAATCAAGCTCTAACACTGGCAGAAAATTGCATTTTGTCTTTCTATTAGAGATAATATTCTGATCATTTATTTATTTATTCCATTTCATGCATGTGCACATTTTTTACCATATTATATATCTATCAAGTAAGTGCCTTCAGGTAGCTCTTAAGGACATGGGTTCAAATCTGTCATCTGTTGATCCTTTTTCCCCTCTCTCCATCCCACTTTCTCTCATTACTGATTACAGTCTAGTATAATTAAAACACTTGAAAAGTATTGTTTAGTATTTCCTCTACATGAAACATCCCATCATTTTATGGCTAGGAGTTAATCAACCTGCCATTTGGCTGTGACACAGATATCATTAATAAAAGTGTTGTTAGTTTGTGATTAATTATAGCTGTATTTAGCATAATTTCAAAATTAGTTAACACATATAAAATGAATATTTTTCCTTTAGGATTTCTTTCTTTCAAAAATGTTTTTTTTTAAATAGAAAGGGTTCTTGATATAACCATTTGCCTCCATACAAAAGAATAAGAGGAAATAAATAAATAAGCTGAAAAGCCTTTTGTTTCTCACGATAACAGGTTGAATATCTCATTATTTCCAGATAACAAGGTTTGTTTTCTTGAGATAATTAAACAATTAACTTGTGATCTTGGAATAATGTCATAAAAAAGGAACAATTGCAAGCATGGCTGTTCTCAGCTTCCATAGATAGAGTGATAAAATCTCTCTCTCCCCCTCTTTTCTGTCCATGAGTGACTGAGTGACGAATTACACCATTGGTCAACCAAATGGTGTAACTTCATCAGTCACTTTGGTTGGATGTACCCACTACAAGTATCAGTCGTTTCAAATTAAAAGCCCTTATACATGGTTACATACACTTTCAAGCCGTATACTTTGTTTTGACCTAGTCTTGTTTTAAAATTGTCACAATTTTGTCTGATCACAAATGGCAGCACTGAGTGCAATGCAACTAAATGTAGTGAAGATACAGACTGGTGACCAATCAAAATCCCATCATAAAGTGTGCCAATAAGGTGTTCCACCGCAAGCTCCCAGAGCTGCAGTGCTCTTTGCCAGTTGCTGGTCCAGTTGTGTGAACTCTATTGGAGGGATGAACAGTATTCTTCCTATTAATATTTTCTGATTTGGTGTTTTGGTGGTGGTGATGGAGAGTGCTGCCTAACGCACTGCTCCAAAATCTGCAATAGGTGTTGAGTTGGTTTGAGATCTGGTGACTGTGAAGGCCAGAGTATATGATTAATTCCCTCCCGCCCAGTAGATGGAACAGAGCCACTGGACCACTTTACTAAAAGTGTCAAACATTCAAGTCTGTACTGTTGCTGTATGCCACACATGCACTCACCTACTAGTCAAGAATAAGGTAAATGATGACTCATCTAACCATGTGATTTTTTTTCTCATATTTCTGCAGAGCAGTGCCTATATATTTTGCACCATTGAACTGTCATAGCAGTCATATCCGAGGCTTTTCAATGGTTTTTGGGGTAGTCGCACCAAGTCATGCTAGCATGGTGTTTTGCACCGGCAAGATTAAAGGAGTTGTTTACTCTGATGATATGTTGGAGATGTGCTGTTTGCAGAAAATGCATTTAGAGTCTCAGCTGTCTGTCTGCAGCTCTTCACCTTACATCTCACTGTGACTGTTTATGCTCATGCTCAAATCTAGTTCTCGCTATGTTTTCATTGAGGAATAGCACCTAACTAACTTAGCACGACTCCAATATGGTTGAAAGTGATCAGGAAACAGTAAAATAAGGCTGATCTCTGAAAGTACATACAGGGTGAGAAACTGAACTTCAAACCACAGTGATTCAGTTATAAGTTACAAGTACTGATAATTGAAGACAGAGAGACTTTTAAAAACAACTTTCTCTCTGGTCTTCAGTACAGACATGAGTTGAATCTAAGGTTGGCTCTGGTAAGCCCTGCCAGGAACCAGGACCACAGCAGTGCAGCTCACCTTGGCTGTGAGACTATAGTGGAGATGCATTTTATCCCAGGGTGGTGGCTAAAGCATACTGGACTAATGGAAAAAATATTAAAACTTTTCTTCTTACCATGCTGATATAAAATCAAGATCAGCTGCCCCAGTTCAGCATGTTTATACATGTCACAGAGCATAGGTTAATTGCTTAATTGAATTACACCTGAATGGAAGTATCTGCATTATTTGAGCTTTTATCAGGGGCACATTTAAAATTGAAATATTTGGCTAATTTACCTTTTCAACAATGTCCATATCATAAATGTCAAAGAAGATAAATTGTCATGCCCTCCAAGTCAGGCTCCTCCTCCTCCACACTGCCAGATCATAGACTCTGTTAACAGTCAGTCACGCTTCTAGCCCCTACTAAATCTTGGTTCAGAGTTTTGCAGCATAACTAACCTCTGTTTCTTTGTACTTGCAGCCCTGCCGTCACCTGACTCCAGCCCCTGCCTCTTGCCTTCTCGCCTTCCCTTTTCCCCTGCATAGTTGGTCCCTCTGCCTGGCGTCCCACACCATTCCCTCTGCCTAGTCATTCCTCTGCCTGGCTCCCCCTTCCCCTTCCCCTTCCCGGTTCACTGGCCCGAGCCTCACAGCCCCCGGCTTCTTCAATAAATCCATTTTCAACTCTGCTTGCTGTCGCCTACCTCGTTCTGCTTTTGGGTTCGCTAGTCTAACCTTAACATAAATGCTGGGATTGATTAAAAAAAAAGTTCTTTTTAGCTAAGCTCTTCTGAGTGATAAAGTTGTTTAGGTGACATGTCTGAGCAGCGATCACAAATTGGCTAATAAACCTAACCTTGTAAAATATACAATAATATCAGTTGGTGTTAGCTTTGTCCAGTTAAGATGTTTGATTCTATGATGTTTAAAACATAAATGAAATATAAATACTAATCCTTTATGATAAATAACCCACTTTTCACAGAAAACACACAAACCTGGCAAATGTATAGATCTCACTGTTAATATTATGCGGCAGGAATCTGGAGGATCTGTTTGAGATTAGTAAAAAATATTGGTAGGGACAATTCAGCAATACTTGATTTACTATCCATACCCAAATCTACACTCATAGCTTTTAGCCTCAGGGAGCCACCAAAAATGTGCACAGTAAGTCTGTCTTGTCAGATGCAATTAGGATGTTTACTCTGAATTTCACAAAATCTCACAAAGTCCTTCTGTCATTTAGTTTTACTGTATTATATTTCTGCATTTTGAATGATGTTTGTTGATACTGTGTCCCTGTCACTTGTCCTCATCATTGTCCTGTATTATCAGTTACCATGTATTGTTTTGTTTTTTTGATGCTATTTGGTGAAGCTGAAGATCATTTTCCACAATTTCCAATGTTCCGCTAACTAACTAACTAAATGTCTACAAATATTTATTCTAGTTTTATCTTTAATTTGTCACTTGTCTATATGTACAAGCCTTCCAGTGGATGCATATTTTCAAAATTCTTCCCATACAGAACATTCTAACATCTTGGTCTGCATCCAAGCTATACTGTGGTAAAGGGGGAAAAAAACACACATCCACCTCTGTCCACATCCATCCAACCAAATCCTTACCTGTGCTGCTCTGGATGGTCCTGACAGTAGTGGCAGATGTGCGTGGGGGGGAGGATGGAAGCAGGAGCAGCGGTCTCCCTCCTTCTCCTTCTTCCTCCCCAGCACAGCCCTGGTCGATTGCCCTCACATAGCTGTGACTCCGCATTCTGAAGCATCCTGGCATGGGCAGAGTGTCAATGGTGTCCATGGTGTCCATGCTGTCCATGGCAGCCTCCATGGCCTGGGACTGCATCTCACTGTAGACCTGCTCACATACCTGTTCAATCTGCCCATTCACCTCCACCTCACTCAGCTGGAGGAGTGGAGGGCAGGACACCAGAAGAGGCGCAAGCAGAGGGAAAAGAGGGAAGGAACAGAGGGAACAATGAGGAGGGTTGAAATTGGGGAAAACCTCAAATTATTATTCAAAATCTTACATATAAAAAAGAATGTTATTTTTCTCAGCCTAAGTTCTGCTAGAGGTACTGTGGGCATGCAGGTCAACTGAAAAAACAGCACTTATGAAGGCTTGCTTGCTGGCAACTGCTTGACTCCTTGGCGGGACCAGCAGTTATGCTGGCACTTTTTGACCACAGGAACATTTTCTGTAAGCCATGAGGTACTCAGGAACTGTGCCTGCACTTTGTATGACTGAGGCAGCTTTCCAGATGTATCAGTCAGGCTTTGCTCCCTGACAATTGCTGGAGAGGGGCTTGCTGCTGTCACAGGGGTGGGGCTAGGCTGCTGCTACAGGGGCAGAGTTAAGCCTGTCAGCACAGTGGGCTTCTTGCTGCTACAGGGGCAAAGACATTGGTGCTTTTCATTACACCAATTCTATGCTTCCTTGCATCCTCTCTCCTCTGTGACCCAGAAACCAATCTCTCTCCACAATCATGGAGGATCTTCCAGTCCCTTAAATGCACCTGGAGGAGATGAGGAGCAAGGAGAGAGCAGGCTCCTGGAGAAACTCAGAGTGAGGAAACACAGGTGTATCTGGTGGAAGTGTTTTCCTGGACAGCAACACTCCTTTGCACTGATGTGTTTATAGATTGGTCAGCTGATCTGACCAGACTGTACACAGTCAGGCTTTTATTGTAATACAGCAGATCAGCAACACTACCAGTGGAACAGGAATGAAAGCACCAACAGCAGCTGATCATATTTATTTATGAAATGAAAATTACCGAATCATGAATCAATCACAGAAAACACTATTGTAACTTTTATTTTCCTCATAAGCCAAAACGCTTCTTTTCTTCTTATAAAATCATACTGAAAAGCACGTCAGACTTTCACAAACTACACTAAATAAGCAACATTTTATTTAGACATATTCTGCAGGCTACAGTTGTTTTATTCCTCTTTTTTGGCAGTTCTGTTCTTCTAGCAATTAACAGAATTAAATAGTCTATTTGTGTTATTCTGTGACAGACAGATGCTGCTATAGATCTATAAATCTAAAAATTGAAGGAGTTATCAGGTGTTTTTCTTCCAGTTATCACTATGTAGAAATTATTAAGTAAGATCTGTAAAGTGTTAATTAAGTATATGAATGAATTTTCAGTTTAAACTGTTACTTAATAATACATATGGAGAGCTGACCTCTACATATTTGACATTTAAGGTGATGTGTGTCATAAGTAGTTGTCATCTCCTAAAAATGATGCTGGAGTGAGTGAGGACATCCTGTTTAATGGATTAAAATCCTCTGTTCTTGTGTCTCTTCCTTGAATCTTTCTCTCACATCTTCACTGGGAAGAGCTAAGATGCAAGGAAGATATGCAAGTGAGGGAAGCGAGGCGACGTGTTGGCTTAATGAAAAGCAACCTAGGATTTCCCATCAATGCATCATGCTTCTATTATAGAGCAGAGCTAGGAATGCCATAGAGGGGTGGAGCTAGGACTTCCTTCATGAGGATTGGGTTTGATGTTGTCACAGGGGTGGGGGCAGCTACAGTACCTTCACAAGTGGTAAGACTACGGGTGCATCCCAAGTCTCTTAAATTGCATCCACGTTTCCCTCACTTGTGTCTTTTCCTTGCGTCTTAGTCAAGCCCACCGTGGATGCGAGGAGAGAGGAAACGAGGAAATTTGTTTTAAGAGACATGAGACGTGCTTTCCTCTGAAGCGTCACGTGAAGCGACGTCCGTTTCCGTTTCACAGTTATCACCGCTAGAACAGCTGTTTCCTCTCTGCAGCCTGTTACCTGTTTAACAAACACCTGAATAACAACCTGCATTCTGCATTTATACTGAGTCCTGCTCAGAGGCTCAGGAAACATTTCTACTGGCAGAATGCGTTTATACTATTTATTGATTATCTGCATCTGTATCTTTTGATAATCCTGATAGTGAATTCATAATTCAATAATCCAGAATATAATAAGGGTGCCATCTGCCAAATATGAATTTGGCAAAATACATGGCAAATATATGGCAAAATGTTTCAGGGAAAGCTGAAATGATGTGACTCATATCAAACCCGACACTCAGGAATTTTTAGCCTCACACGTGACCTAATGGAAATAACGATACATGATGTAAAATATAGATGTGTTTAACTGTTATGGATCAAATTAAAGTCAGGAAGAGTCTGTCTGTCAGCCAGAAACAGTTTAATGGAGGAAATAACATCATGAAAAGAAAGATCTTTCTAATAAATGAAGTTGTTTCTGGTTCTTTTGTTGATCAGACCGACAATTAACATATGTTTAACTATGTGATGAATCAGAAAACAAATAAAACATGAAACTTGGGAGTGAAACACTTAAATTTAATCTGTAATATGTCTCCACTTCGGTATGAAACTGCAGTGATGTATCAGATTAGTTTGATCAACTGGAGCGTCCAATCACAATAACTGATATCCAATAAGGGGGCGTGTCAGCCGGTAAAAGACTTCCGTGAAGTCTGCTCTCATGTTTCCTCACTCATCACTCCTCAGAGATCCCTTCTCGCTCCTCGCTCCTTGGAGCAGAATAAGAGACTTGGGACGCCTGTCAAAATGGCGTATCAGGAACAACTTCCAGTTCAGGCGAGGGGTGAGGAGTGAGGAAACATGAAATAAGAGACTTGAGATGTACCCTACGTTGCCACGGAGCAACGCATCAGGCCCCAGGAAGCAGTCTTAAACTCTACACTAACTCTAAACTTTTCTGCTTTCTTACAACTTCTTGGCTCACACAGGTGATATTTGGCTAATTGTAATAATTACATAGTTCCACATGGCTTGTGGCTCGGTAGACACCAAAAGAAACCCCCTACACAGGCAAGAAGTTTGTTGGTTTATAACAATATTTGACTGTCCTTTACCAGTGCTCCAATGTGCAAAGGCTCCAATGAGGCAATACCTTTCAGCTCAACAAACATGAGTTGCACTTATTGTTCTATAACTATCAACCAACCAGGATTTTCAACTCAAGTTTCTATTGGGTTTCTACTTCAGTGTTTCTGCTACAGTGTGATTGTCAAATCTATTTTCTTTCAATTTCATGTAAATTAGGTTCATTCTCCTTGTCTCTTGAACACATATAAAAACACATAACACAGCATGCCAACTGCAACATCCCATCTACATTTAGCATATTATCTCTTTATTTTCCAAATCACTGGGCTTAATTTTCACATTGACCTAAACCAAAACAAATTGTATTTGAATGGGTCTCAAATGCTAGACAAAAGCCTATTGTTAAGTGGAGATTTTATGGTTACATGAATGAAGAGGAGATATAAAGGCAATCCAGTAATAATTATTAGAGAAAGGTTCAGGGTGAATAATACACATGGAGGCTGAAGATAAAGTTAAGGTAGTACAAATGAAGGCTTATGGAGTACAGCTTTATTTTACATACAGTAGCTTTGAGTAGTTGTTGTTTAAGTGAAGAATTTTGAGTGTATAGTAATATTATTTATAGGTGGAATAGGGAGGAGCCATTTACAGCTACTACAGTGGTGTTGAGTAATGTTTAATTGAATAATGGTGCCAATATAAAGTTTTAATTTAAAAAGCAAATTGCCTAAAATATGAATGAAATACTGTATCTGTTTTTCTTTTTTTATCATTGCCAGGTAAGTGCTGTGTGCTGACATCACATTACACAACATAATTGACATTAAGTTAGTAGATGAATAGGAGGAATAAATGGAAACAAGTTTTTCATGATCTTCTCTTAAATGTTGATTCAGAGAATTCTGCTATTCGGATACTTTTAGAACTGACTATTGCCTTCGACACTGGATCATAGGATCCTTTTATTACATCTAGTGTCAGGGATACTGTCAAAGATGTTGGTGAGTGGAGCAGGTAGACCCAAACGCAGAGACGGAAGGTAGGTGAAATCCAATGCAGATATATTTTTAATGAAGATGCAAAATTTCACAGGAACTTACAGAACACATGAGACACTGGAACATTGACAAAAGCAGGGGAAACAGCAGGAGAACATCACAATGAACATCAGGAGGAACAACAGATGACTTGACAAGGACTGAACTGAAAACTAGACTATAAATACACAGGGAGTGATGGCAAATGAGAGACAGGTGAGAGAAACGAGGCACAGGTGAGACACATGAAATAATCAAACACAGGAAGTAAAGTGACCAGGCATGAGGCAATATTTCAAAATAAAACAGGAACTAGAGTAAAAACAGGTGACACAAAAAACACAGGAGGAACAAGGGAAACAGAAAACCAAAACCAGTTGACACATAGGGGCAGGTAACACACAAGACTGAGACACAAGGGCAGGTAGTGATGGATAACAAAAAAAACAACACGGTCAAAAGAACAGAAACACAAGAGGACCAAAACAAACAGGAAAAGTGGAACATGACATCTTGAACAGTGCATAGGTATCAAAGGTACTGCCCTCAAATGGTTTCAGTCATACTTGAAAGATGGAGTTTCTCGGTTCACCTAGGTAAATATTTTTCGACTGTGGCCCCACTTAATGTATATGCTGCCCTTAGGGTCCCTTTTTAAGAAACATAATATTCCTTTTTGCTGTTTTGCTGATCATATACAAATCTATCTGCCTTTAAAAACAAAAAGTAAAGATTCAATGCAGCCTTTGCTGAACTGTTTAAAAGATATCAAAACTTGGATGGATTTAAACTTCCTCAGTCTTAATGAAAATAAGACTGAAATCATTATGTTTGGACAATTTTACCTATTGGATGACTATGATAGTACTCTTGGCCCTTAAGTTTCTTACAGTAAATCTTTTGTTAAAAATCTTGGTGTGATTTTTGACAGCTCCTTCAAATTAGATTAGTTCAGTTGTCAAAACTAGCTTTTTTCAGTTCAGACTTTTAGCCAAGGTAAAGGCCTATCCCTCTCCCAAAGATTTTGAGAGTTATTCATGCTTTTATTTCCTCTTGGTTAGACTACAGTTATTCTGTACATGGGTGTAGAATAGTCCTCTCTTCACTGCTGCAGTTAGTACAAAATGTAGCCACTCATCAAAAGAAAGCATAAGAAAGCCAGTAATGGCCTCTCTCCAGTGGTTTCCTGTTTGTTTCAGGATTGATTTTAAGATTTTATTGCTTGTTTTTAAGGTTTTAAATGGGCTTGTGCCATTTTATCTACCAAAACTCTTGCATCATCATTCTCCTGCTAGAGCACTGAGGTCGACCAACCAGGTGTTCTTGGATGGTCAGAGATCCATGCACAAAAATAAAGGTAACCAAGCCTTTGTAGTGTCTGGCCCAAATCTATCTCTGGAACAGCTTACCTATTCATACAAGAACTGCTCAGGTCCTAAAAACTTCACATCATCTTCTATTATTTAATTCTTTAGTATAATAATAGGTATAACTGGTGCTGTAGTGATGTCTTGGTGGGTGGGTGGGTATACAGTAGTTTCCACTAGCTACTACAGTTTTAAATACTGTATATTCATCCAACAACAGCAAGGGAAAGGAATTTTGTTCCTCAAATGTGTTCAAGACAGAGCCTCTCCTCAGGCTTGCTGCCATTTCATCAGTACTGCATGACAAAAGCAAAGTCTTATTCATTTCATGAGGCCACTGTGCTGAAGCAGTGGGGTTGCAACCACAGTGTTCATTGACATATTTCTACCATTTAACTGGCAATCATTGTGATGAAAGATTAAATTATTGAGACTGTGATAACCTTCCAGAGTTGTAAAGTCCTGTCACACAGTATTATAAAACTTGTACAGTGTTTTTGGTGTCTGCTAAGTCATGGATCTTTTACTCCAACTGGACTTCTTGGATCCTATTGCATCTTGTTGCATCTGAAACAACACACCCACACAAATGCTCACAAAAGCTTGCTGAATGTTTTAACAGAAGGCTGTTTTCTGCCTTAAACATCCACTTAGGAGCCAACTTCAGTTGTTTGACAAAATATTTTCTCTAAAGGCTCAAAGTCAGGGAAAAAACATCTGGCAGATTACATGAACTGTTGCAACATGATTGGGTGCACCCTGCTTTGCAAGATGGACACTGCTTAGTACCTCTGGGTATTTTAAGTAGGTGTACAGTAAAATTTTTAAGTAAGATTTTGGGCAAAACACAGCCTTCCTGATAGGCTCAGCTTTTAGACGTTAGCCCTCTGAAGAAGCTCTCTAAATCCTTCAGACCTATAAATCTCATTTTGAAAAAAATGGACACAGTACAAACAATTCTCTGCTGATGGAGACTTTAGTAAAGTATTTGAAAAACAGTGAACCTGTGCTTTAAAGTGAAAGAGAGAGAAATCCCCAGATGAACAATCAGACTATAACTGCCACATATAATATCACAAAATGAAGGTCAAATGAACACCACTACCCACAAATTCTAACTCAAAGTAGATTGCATGAAAATGATTTCAAACACAATCACATCTGTTCAAACCTGTCATTGTGTCTTCATGTATCTATGGAGAAATGACTGGGTGGGGCACACTGTATATTCCCAGGTAGCAGTGTTGGCAACCAACCTGACTGATGGTGCTCATGGCCCTCATGTAGCTTTCATTTCGTGAGCGGTATTGGGGTGAGGACAGCAGCGATTTGGGGTCGAGGAGGGTTTTGGGGTCCAGGGTGTCCAGGCTTCTATTGATTGAAACCTCACTCACCGCACGCAGGTAACTGTGGCTCCTGATCTGCAGCTTGGGGGAGTGCTCCGTCGAAATCCTTACAAGAGGAACAAAAAGGATGTAGAGTTACACACAAGATCCTCTCTGAAATCAAGACACATATTAATATTTTGTTTGAGTCAGAGTAGTGGTAAAAGTCCATTAGGGATGTGCAGAGAGCACAGTATTTGTGTTTGTAACTATACTTGTTTAGACAGCAAAATTATTTATATTTGTATTCAAATTAAAGTGGAAACAGGCTTAAAAATCCCGTTTTTGTTTTTAATTTTAGGATATTAAAGTGTTAAAACAAGTGTTACTTATTTATACACCCATAATACAGACAGTATAGCATTTAATGTGTAGAGAAGAACTTCAAAGGTGATTCTTGCTTTACACTTTATTTTTTACAACCTAACTTTGTGGAAAGGAGAAGGTGAACAACAGGTAATAGAGAGTCCCTTGGGAGCACTTTGTGAGTGTCAGTAGCTCAGCTTTTTTCTGGGAGACACCCTTAAATCCAAGAGTAATGTCCAAATAAGGAAATATGCATCATGCAGCAGGTGGATGTGACTCCCTTCGTTGAGACCTGCAGATAGACCTTACAGCAGAGTAACCGACCTGTAACCGACGAGTAACAGACCTGCACGCTAGTATTTGACATGGGTTTTTTTCTTCCTGAAAACAATTTTTAAAATATTTGTACAAAATAAATGTTTGTAAAAAAAAAAAAAAAACACTATTTGTGTTTTGCTGAATAACAAATTTGTATTCAGGCACACCCCTGCTATCCATGTGACACGGAAAACCACATGCACACAGCATTAGTTATAGTGTGCACCAAGTTCCAAGCCTATTTTTAGAGCAATGCTTTTCTCTTCAAAATAAAAAAGTGCTAATCAAATATGTAGTCTAGATGTGGCCATGTCAAAAATTAGAATATGAAGAACATAAATCTATCAAAATTACATGTATTTAAACATTGTATTCAGGATATATTTAGCATCCTGAACCTTTTTGAAATAACATTTTTGCCACAAACTGTGAAGACATCTGACCTGACATTAAGGTAGCACTAATGCTTACAATGCCACAATGCCAATGCTACTGTAATTAAATGCTGATATCCCTGAGACAGTAATTTCTGTGATCACTTCCTCCTGTTTTCCACTAAGTCTGTATTTCCATGTACGCTACTGATCTCAGTCTTTTTGTAAATGACCATGATCATGCATAATCAAAGTAATATACAGGTAGCATGTGTGGGATTTAATCACTGACTGTGTGTCTGTGCAACATATGATGAATACCAATATTCCTATCTATATGTTTAGAACTGTTCCTATGCACACTTTGATAATAAGAACTCTGGATTCTGCTGTACAAGCTGTTGAGAGTTGTTTGTGTTTGTCATTTTTTTCCCATGAGATTATGCATGCAGTTTCAATTACGACAGTCTCTCTAAGCAACAACTTGATATGTTACAATTTAGATTACAAAAAGAAAAGAAAGAAACAACATGTATAGAACATTTCAAATTAAAATGGTATTGTATATTCAGTATGAAACAGCAAAGTATGTGTAAAAATGATTAAATGGCCAGGTGCAGTAGAATACCATACTAAAAACCAGAAAAATTAAATTTCACATACTCAAATCTTAACAAATGTAAAACACTTGACAGAAACTACAAATGTGTTATTGTTATTCTTCAACAATTCATCTTGAAGTATTCTTCGAATTATCAATACACTCAATACAAAATGATTGTTCTAATTATTTCTGTCAAGTTGTTGTTAGTGTCTCTTCTTAGTTTGTGCTCTGTTCATAATCTCCCAACCCCACAAGATAACACACACTGTGAAACTGTATTATCCATAAGCTGTAACTAGCTGACAAGATAACCTCCATCATACATCATTCTCAGGGTCTGTCTATCTCAGCTTTTTCTAGCCACATGTTCACACATGTTATTTGTCTCTAAGTCTCAGTTCAGTTCAAGTTAGTCTCTATAATCTGTTTATTGATATCATCTCCTCCACATGGTAATTAACACTAATCACTGACAAACCCTGTTTTCCATTTGTTATTATTGTACATCCCATCCAAATGATTAATATCAAAAAAGAATGTAAGAAAAAATAATTACCTGATTGTATAATATCCTCTCTTACAAATATTACTTTCTTTTGTCTTGTTTTTGTTTGTCTTCTCATATATTATACAAGGATGAGTTCAGCTGATTGTTGCACTATTGCAACTAAACATTTATACTCTCATAGGCATTTCACACACTGCAATAAAAGTGACAATGATGACGAAATTACTCCCCTCCATTACTCTTTTTTACTATACTACTATACATTGCTTCATTCTTGGTACCAAGTCAGTAGTGCGTTACTGACTACTGTGCCTTTCACTCCCACATGGACCAAGATACCAAACCAGCACAGTTGAAGAAAATATCAGATCAACACTGCAACACTACACTTTGCCCAGGGGGACCAAAGTCACTGTGCGGGTGCTTGTGTTGTAGCTGAGCTAGTGGCTCTTCTATGACAACCTCTCATGGTGTGACAGACACATTCTACTTTTTATCAGAAAAAGCATTGTTTTGTTTTAACACACAATATCTGTATTGTTGGAAAAATCCTGTGTATTAACATAATATGCAAACAAAAATTTATGTCATGTGTATGTTAATCATTTTAATTAATAATTTAGATGCACTACACCTGTGATTCTGATGGGTGGCAGTGTGAGACTAGGTGCTACTGGGACTCTGGACTTTATACTGTGGGGAGCTGCCTTTGCATCTCATTCTGACCAGAGCAGCCACACTGAGTTGGTTTTTTTGAGTTTTAAGTGTTAATATGTACATGTTTTTGCTTGTCTATTTGTATTACAATCTAGTTAGATTAAAAGACTAGTTAGGTTGCCCGCTGGTTATAATACCTTGAATGTTAATGCTCATGGTCTTAAATGTGTCAGTAACAGCTGTTCACTTCTCTGAATAACAGTAAAATAATGTGCATTAGGTAAAACGAGGTAATCCACTGCATCTAACAAGTGATAAAAAATGGTAAAAAGTGAGGATATGACAGTTTCACAGTCATGTGTGTATTTCATGATTGATTTGTTTATCGTCTGGAAATTTGTAAGAGCCTTTTGGATGACAAGAGAAGGGCTGTTAAATTTTCAAATTTAAACATAAGAGAAAAAAAAATTGCTTATAAAATAAACTCTAATAAAATATTTTAAATACTAAATGTAAGTATATGAATTCGGGAAAGATATAAGAAAACATTCCTTCAGTGACTCTCTCTTCAGTGAAGACAGAGACAGTGGAGAGATTCATTAAATGGTAGAAGAGCTGGAGGAGAAGCTGAGGTTACATTAACAGATGATGACATGCAGTCAGAAGAGATGGAGGAACATGAGGTGCTCAAGAATAAATGGTGTCATAGGCCATATACATTGAAATCACTCAACCTTTATATAAGTATCAACTGAGGTGCTTGACCTGATGGCAGACATGACCAACATATTCTACTTTATTGAGGACTTCTGTGACATCAGCATCTAGCATCAACCACCATGTTGAAGGATGTTGAATGGCTGTAAACATCAACAGTTAATGAATTGTTTTATATGAATCAGGTTTTAAAAGGGGCTGATTTCACCCTCTGACCACCTCTGTCTCACAAACAGAGGTAAAATATGAAGGAAATACATGCATGTGACACATATACTGTCTCTGCTTATGTCTAAAAATAGTAGCATGTATCAATGTACAACTTCAAATCAATTCTTGGGACAGCTGGATATAATGTAAGCTGGTGAACAAGGTTCAGAATTGAGGTTCATCCTACACAATGAGACCCATCTGTATCTTTATTAACTAATGAGACTACGTTTAGGTCCACAGCAGACACCACATCCTGCTACAGGCTTCATATGAAGCCTGCAAGGCAGGGCCGGAACATGGCATAGACCACATAGGTGGTCAAATGAGTGGGAAGTGGTATTTCTTTAGATCAAATGGGTCAAATTGATCACTATAAGCAGATGATTATTATAACCAATTCTTTTTTTCTCAATTTCTCATGCATATTACCATCTAATTGACATTTGTATATTTATTACACAAATGTAATATAACAACACAGGCAGGTTCACTATTTACTGAATTTTATTGACTGTTTCAAAATACAGAACAGCTGTTTAAATGCTTGTTTTGCTGCTGCAGCTTGTTGGCTTGTTTTTGGCAGTTTTTCTAAAGCTTCAACATTTTGTATTGAGAGAAAGTGACTTCCTTTTCTTTCTCCCATCATGATTGCAATGTGCACGCGTCACCAGCCTCAGGTAATCCACTGGCAGCAGACGATTGTGCACTGTCCATTTAGGTTGTGGGGGTGGGAGCTGCAGGGGTGCTGGAGCGACAAAGTTGAACCATAATCAACTTTTGGAGAAACACAACCTGTAATGCTGTACAACCCTGACATGAGGGAAGACAAAAATATTACTAGGAAGAGGGAGGACATTTCTGTTCAATTGCTAATGTTAAAAATAAAGTTAGACTTTGCTGATGGCTTCTGATGATGAGAGAGAGAGAGAGAGAGAGAGAGAGAGAGAGAGAGAGCAGCGGTCGAGTGAGCTAGAAAGTGGATGAGGAGAACGAGCAGTGGTAATGAGAAAGCTGGTGAATGAATGGAATAAAACCTTATTTTCTGACTGTTTTACAGTGGTTACAAATGGACATCCTCACCCCGCACCTCCACACAACCCTGTTGAGGTGTGCCACAATGCATGATAATGGTGTTGCAGCTACTAAATATACATGTACTATGAGAGTAAGGTAAAAAGAAAATAGAATTACTATATTTTAAAATGTGTTTTCACATACGTTCTCATGTATGAAAAGACCCATAATGAAAACTGTAAGTGGACTACTTGATGACTATAAGCAAATGAGTAAACAGCATTTGTATAGGAATGATTCTGTCAAAGCTTTTTGATTAAGAGGTTGATCACTGTAACCGTGATTACTATTTCAACTATACATAGTCTACAAGTTCTCCCTTCTCAACATTTTTCCTGCCTTTTGCCCCATTAATTTACATGGATTTCCATCTGATTTGATTTTCCAAAGCTTTACTGTTCAGTCAGTTTTCCCAGGACAGCCATCAAACGTCATCCACTACCACCACCAAAAACTCATTGAATGGAACCTTGACCCCCACTCGCCTTTTTGTCTGGAGGACTTGAGGTACCACAAATGATTTTAGTGCACATTCATATCTGAAGTTCTTGGATTGGAGGTTGCACTTTTTTGGGGGCTGTGATCTAAATCTTTTGTGGCTTCAACTTAAAATCTTGCCTAGGGCACCAACATAGTCAGAGCCGGCCCTGCACTGCAAGGTTTCAGTGACAAAGACAAAGATCAAATGCACTGCAGCATAATCACATTGCTGTGTGAAATAAACCTTACTGATTCTGTTGAGTTTATGTGTGAACTTAAAAATGAAATACTAATAATACCAAATTACTAACTTTTTCATCAGTTGCCTTCATGTCCTGATTTATTGTATTATACCGTCTTTAAGAATCTAAAAGTCATATCTCACTTTTATAAATATGAAAGTCATCATTCATGACATGATCACAGCAAAGCTTTGCAGAATTTGAACTTCAACAACAAAAGTCTCTTGCTCTTCTGCATTTTTCACAGGCATTTACTTGCAGATAATCCTGCCCATCATCGCAAGATAAACAATGCAGTGCAGGTCTAAAATTCAGCTGGCAAAAATGACCTATAGTTATGTTTATGCCATCTGGCGGGCGTAGTAATTATGACCCAGGGAAGAGATGCAGTTCAGATGACATCAATATACGGTGACTTCCATATTAGGAAGAGGCAGGTTGAGGGGATCACTACATAATTAGTTTAAATGGCAAAAAGTGGACTTTGCTGTAGTATACCATAAAACATTATTTTTAACAGTGATTTATAGCAGTTTTGGAAAGCTGATAAACATCTGATAAACATGTAATGTTATGAAAATAAGAAGGAGACAATGAATTCTTACTGTAGAGTGGTCATCTCAGTCAGTGATGGCTGGGTGGCTTTCAAGTAGCTGGCCCGTCGTGCCTGGATCTTGGGGGAAGGTTTGGGACTCCCGTCCGAGTCTCCGCTGTCATCCTCAGCCATGGCTTTGACATAGCTGCCGCTTCTCATCCTCCGACATGGGATGTCATCCTCCTTCCCCAGAGGAGAGAAGCCACTCCACTCATCCTGAGGTACCTGGTGACCAGGCGGACACGACAGGGAAACACTGTTAGGAGGATCCATTCCACTGCTGTCTGAGTCCCAGCCACTAAACTGGCTAACTAAACTGTAATGCTGGTACATAAAACCTATAAACACTGAGCTCACATGCAATACAACCATACGCACACAGAAGAAGATATAGCATCCAAATACACAGACTGGATTGAACTAATGGCTGGCATTGTTCTTAATCTATCACACTCTCTCACACTCATGCATACATAGACAGTTCCCACACTGCTGTGCTAGAGTCTAATTAGCATGGAACAGTATGTGTATGGGTCTGCCTGGGTAGGTCTGAAATTTCTCTCTGGCTAATTCATACATCTGCTTTCCAGGAGTCAGCTCAGTTCACGAATACAGGAACTGGTCATACATGAACACCAAAGAGTCTGCGTGTGCATCCATGTGTGTGTTTACATGTGTCTGCACTCATTTGACCAAAGGGGCTGCTTGTTAATTGAGAAAGAGCTAGTTAATACACCACACCTAGAACAGGGCATGAGATTTGTCTTACTGACAATGCACTGAATAAAACTGACCAATAACATGAAGATAAAGACCTTTACTGAGAGTAAATCAGTGTTTACAAAGTTTAAATGAAATAAAAAGTGCACTTATCTGGGAGGAGGGGTAAGAGGAGAAAAATTGGTTTAAAAAAAAAAAACACAAGACAGCAACAGAAATACTCCGTAGAAGAACTAGTCCCTTTGAAAAGTGTTCACAGTGAGGTCTGTGGTGAAGCCTTGTATTGGGTTAGCTACTCATCGTTCAGAGATGGATATCTAAAAACCTGAGTACATGAAAATGAAACTAAGTCCATGGCTAGATAGCCCTAAAGAGAATTTATGACTCTTAAAATAATTAGCCAAATGATCTTTATGACAATGGAGTTTTATATGGGAATCTCAGGTGGTTCATAAGATTTTAAAAGTCCTGTAATATGCAGGAGCAAGAGCCAGATGTGGCTCACATGTGATCAATAGATTCTTAAAATGTACTCTAGAAGGAACAGGCAGCCGGTGAAGAGATGCAAGGACTGTGGTGAATTGTTTTCTTGTCTTTGTACCATTAGTTTATCTGCAGCACTCTGAACAAGCTAGACTACAAGATATAATGTATATTACATTTAGTGGACTCAATTTTTGATACCCAGGTTTGTGACAGAGAACAATGACTTGTGTTTATTGATTTTCTTGATAAAAAATAAACTGAACTGCATTGTGGTTAATGAGCTAGGCTGAAATGGCTGTCCAGCAGTGATTGATTACAGGATAATGTACCACATTGGCTTGTAACTACAATGACTGTGCCTTTACATGTGATGTGTGCAACTGTCTAATGACCACAATAATAAGAACAATAACAATACTTTCCAATACTAGCTGTTTTTTCCAAGTTTGACATGAACAACAAAGAAATTTCTTATGATAATACAACACAAGTGAGACTATATTAATATTATTCCAATACCGTAGAAGAAAAAAATCATTATATTATAATAATGAAAGAATGAGATATGTTAAGGTAACTGATATATTAACCATCGTCAGAAATGAATGGGGGCAAGGGCAAAAATGCCCAAAGAAATCCAGAATGATCGAGGCATCATTTTATTTTCATTCATTTAATTTAATTTCCATTTCTGTCTGTAACACACACTCAAAGAGACAGCTCTGTTGTTCACACTACGTGCTACAATACCTGGCAGAGGCCAGGCAACCCTGCTGCATCTGCAATGAAGTTGGCTGCTGCGATCTCATTAAAAAAATTCAAAGTGTTGCCAAAAAAAGCAACCCAGATCCTGAGCCATCATCTAGGATTTGGCGGCTAAGACGGCTAAGAAAGTTGCCGCTACTACAACTGAAAAATGGAAAGTAGACTGGCTTGGTGTTGAAGAGGTGAATAACATGACTCTCCTCTTCTGTAAAGCATACAGGGCAAACCTGCCCAAACATAGACTTGGCATCAGCTCATTGTCACCTAACAAGCAAGCATCATCAATTCACTTATGATAAATAACATTAACACTAACTCTAGAAAATTTAAGATGTCTTTGGTCTTGCTAACAATAGTGTTAGCAAGTTGGCTAGCTAACGTTAATGTTATAGCCTACATGTGAGTCTTACTGACTGGTGGCGTGATCAGTGCCATTTTATAAAGGTTGTTTTATACTTTCTCTCATATATATATATATATATACAGCCTGTTTCTGAATAGCAGTCTGCTGCTATAAATAAAAGACTGTTGCTAAGGATGCAGTTCTGTTCATAGACTCTGGAGGACCACGTCCAATCATATCGATCTGCAGAAAGAAGTCCACTAAAATTGCCAACTACAGCTCATTCATGATCCCCTCTGGCAAAAAAAAGTGTGACTGGGCACAGATGTGATGGCAGCCTGAAGAGCTAAGTTACTGGGCTCAAACCATTAGAGAAAGGTAAAAATTTAGATGCTGTCCTTCAATCCAGGCAACTGCAGCAGATCTGATGAGCACCTCTCTTAGTTGCGTATTGCTACACACTTACTTATGTGATAAGTGGACTATTTTTTTTAGTGGAAACAATAAAAATCATTTTTAAATCAATATTTTGTGTCAGATTATTGATTTATTTAGTTAATATCAATGTAATAAGTGGGATAATGTACAACGAGCAGGTCATTATTGTGAAATTAACCCCGACAGGGTGATGCAGGACCCCAACGTGAAGCGGAGAAGTCTTGAATCACCTGTACATTATCCCTTACATCTATACTCTCGCTCCTTTATACAAAAATACCACATTATAGCTGTAAGGTAAGTTATCATTAAGCCACTTTTGCTTTTTTACACTGAACCAAACAAAGCTGGCATTGTGCTGTCACCGTGTGTGCTTTTACATAGCATGCTGGTGGGATGTGTAACACAACACATCAGCTCTCTGTCCCACTGTGCCGGCTGTCACTTACACAGACGTCAGCTCTTTGACTATCTCTGTAGCTGGCTTATTGGCAGAGAGTTTAAAAATGTAAAAAATAAAAATAAATAAATAAATAAAGCTGCATGGGAAAAGAACACAGCCTCTACGTCCACTGCGCCAGCAGCAGCAGCAATGGAAATAGATGACACACAGTCTGACTAGGACGTTGAAACCTGTGTATAATATGACTTCTTCTCAAGTACAGCTGGTCGCTGTGACTGACTTATGGAATAGTTTGTTGTTTAATGGCTATTACTTTATCTAATTTGCAGTGTTGTTACATGAATTCAATTCTGTTGTCATGGGTTGACATAGTTGTGAAACAGCACCTTTTATTTCCTCAAATATTTTTAATAGACCTACAGATTCTTGAGAGGATGAGAGGAACTATACTATATTATGAAAAATATTCAATGCAGATTTTAATTGATTATTATTGATTGTTTTGTTTCTTACTTCCAACATAATTGGTGATAATGGCATCCAAATAACAAAGAGTTGGCTTATAACACTGCAGGTTACACCTTCTTCATGCAGGTCTGCTTTGTCATAGCTCTCTCACAATGGACATGTTGACTCATCATAGAAGCAGAAGCACAGCTGGAATTAATAACAGTAATGAGACTCCGCTCCATTAAGCTGTGCTAGTAAGCTATGACCGAGAGCCAGGAGGCACAGCATCAGAACCCTGGAACTGGCACACCTGAATGGAATACAGTCATTATCCATGTTATCTGTTACACCGGTGTGTGCAAAAGAAACGTCTATTAAACAAGACAGAAATATAGTCATCTAATACATGTCATTAGACTAACTTTATACTTCTTTTTTGAGCAAGTAAATTGTATGAACTTTGTTATATCAGCTGATTCTGGTCCCAGGCTAGAGTGTTAATTGCAAGAGCTGTTCTTTGTCATTTTTCTACACACAACTGAGTAATGCTGCCCCCTAGATCACCCTAAAATCTGTGATAGTGTCTTGTACTCCCCCTCTCATGTGGGGATCTGAATGCATTTTTGATCATGTGAAGATGGCATGTCCAAACTAAAATGGAAATGGTTAAACCAAAACAAAACAAAACCTACTTCATCTGTTATGACTGTTGAATTAAATCTTTAAAGATTTAGAAAGAATAACAGCAGCTGTGATAAAGTTTCATGATGTCAGTATGGATGTACCTGTAGGCAGTAAACAAGCACGCAGACTTGCAAAGATGCAGGAGCACTTTGATGATTATGCAGCACTGACTTTATTCCTTAAATATGACGCCTTGTGCGGTACAGCACACCTCCCTGCAGTCTTAAACATGGAATCTACACAATGGATTAGTATATGTCACTTATGGTCTATGGTTGGTGTATATACAACACACCACAGCTCATTACTTTTAATTAACCACACCTTTGTTTTTTGGTAAGTGTTAGAGCCAGCTGGAGCAATGCCAGCACTTTGTGTCAGAGTGTTAACTGCCTTCATACTAGAAGCCAGAGTATGAGAATATGACATACAATAATATAGACAGACAGCAGTGGAATTGCACCGCTACTCTGACTAATTATATATGAATCACCGAGGGAGAGAGGCTGAACAGATCTGCTGGGCTAAACGTGTGTGTGTGTGTGTGTGTGTGTGTGTGTGTGTGTGTGTGTGTGTGTGTGTGTGTGTGACGTCAAAGAGACACAAATGAGCAGTTTGGCTATAAAAAGAGAATGCGGGGAAAAGGACCAGATGCAGTAGCATCAGCAGCACCTCTCACCCACGCACAAGCCTTGCTTCCACTGCAGCTCCAGCACTCATTCTGCTGTAATGGCTAAGGAACAGTGGAGCACTGGTTTCCACAGCTGACATGATCATTAGCACTGTTTGATGGAGATTTCATATCCAATCTTTAACAATACAATCTATGCAATCAGTCTGTTCATGTTTTCACAAATAAATCATTGTGCAGGTGACATTCTGACATCTCACACAGTGTGTGCAGGAAGCATCTACAGTATATTTTAATACAGCCTGTAGTAGCCTTGGCAACGTTTGGCTGTTTTGATGGCAGCAGCTTTAGAAATAACAGGTAACAGTGCAGCCAGCAGCCGTGCTGTTGTGATGCTGCAGATGATAATTTGCACATTGAACTCCTGCCAAGGGGAAGAAGGACAGCTTTAATGTAGGTCTTGAAACCACTAATACAACAGATCTGATGCTGCTTCAAGTTGATGTTTGAATTTGTATTCTTATTAAATTCATTTGTGTTTTTGAATCATCTTTGTTTTAAAAAAAAAAAAAAAAAAAACCTGAGAGTACTCTTGCTCTCTACTTTTCATTCTTCTGAAAGTGCTTCAGGGCTGTTAACTAAAATAAAATGAACTGCTGTTCAAACAACAATACCTGCAAGATCATTGATCTGTAATGATCAGAATTACATATACTGTGGGTAAGGTGGAACATGTCCACTACTAGTATTGTAAATGTGTGTATTGTTTGTGAAATGCAAGATCATTAAAATACAAAAAAAAATCTGTTTGTATTCACTTTCTATCAAACTTCTGACATGATTGCAGTATTTTTGAATAAATGTCCACATCACAGTTAACAAATGAGTCACACCACTGTGTGTTGAGACAGCACTAATTCTATCAGAACAACAGTAATGGTAACTATTGCTTTTTCCCTATTGTACTTAACTGTTTTTTGATTATGTCATTTGAGCTGCTTGTACAATCTGTTCAAGATGTGTTGAGGTTCATCAACTTCAACACTAACTTCACATTGACTCCAAAACTTCAAAAACTGAGAACAGCAGAGTGATTAGTGCTGTTGAAATGTACTTTATACTGAACTGAACCACGTTCACACACAAGAATCCCTAACCACACACACACACACATACACACACACACACTCACACACATGCATTCAAACACAAGCACTGACAGACAGTACGGAAAACAAATTCACAACACCAGCAGGTGCTGGGGAGGCCTTTTTCATTTTTACAGCTACTGCTTACCACACATTGGAACAAGTTGAAATACATCATGCATTTGATTTGTCACGATATAGAATTTATTTACAGTGACAACCAAAACAGATTTGGTTTGTATGCAGTTTAAAGATTATTTGTGGATTATGGAAAAACATAACCAGAAAGCTATATTTAATCCTATTGATTTCAGATCTTTTCTTCATTCCTTCATTCATCCCTTGGTTTAGGGTTCAATAGTCGTTGGGCTCAGTGGTAGACCATGGTTGTATTGGGCAGCTTCCAAGTGTAAATGTGTGTAACTGTGTGAATGTGATCAGAGCATTCCTGCAAATGAGAGGCTGTCTCTCATCTTCTTCACTTAAAGGACCATTCCAGTGGTTTCAAACAATCAGTCCAGTAAATCCTTTGTGCTTAAAACTTAGATCACTGACAGCCTTTTTAAATGAATGCAAGTAGTGCTGTACTTTTAAAATGAGCTTTTCATGCTTTTTTTTTTTTTTTTACTATGCTATCAAATCAGCTTGCACAGAACTGAAACTTGCTCAACATAACAAATGCATCATAATGGAACACATGTCCACACTGACATTTTATTTTTTTTCTTTTAAATTACTTAATTTTAGAGTTTTAATAGTGTTAAAATGGTGCAGTGATCTGTGAATCTTTCCCAGTGATGCATTCAGGTGCTGAAAAAAGGTCTGACCACAAAGCATCTTCATTCTGCTGCCACAGAGCATTGCATTCATAGGCTATGATGTTTGGAAACTCAAAAAGGCTAGTAAACATATTAGTGAGTAAACAGAAAGTAGTTCACAAAGAAATAACTCTTCAAATCAGTGACACATTAACAAGAAAACGTTAGGCTGTGAATATGATTATATGTATCTCTGATGATTATTAATTATTAATAATTAATCCCTGGATAAAAGATTGTTTTACAAGCATAATCATTACTGTGCTGTGGATACGTGTTTTAGTGAGTGAAGCAGTTATGTTTAAGGAAGGTGTATCACCAACATTTTGTTACAAACATTAAGAACATTTTGAAGATTACAAAAACTAAAAGATATCTGCATACGACTGGCACTAATGGAAGGTGTAAGCAGACATTAGTTATCACTTCTAAATGAAGGAATCTCTGTAATATCTGTCTGTCTGTATTGTGTGTATGTATGTTCACCCTTCACATATCTTGAAAACCATTCATCCGATCCACTTCACACTTTGCAGGTGAATTTCTGTGAACCCGAGGAAGTGCAGTGTTGAAGTTGGTACAATTTGGACACGCAATACATTTAATAATAATAAACTTTGAATAAACAAGCGATCAGCAAACTGCTCTACCCTGCAGCAATGGGGCTGGACTTCATGACTCTGAGACTGCATATCATGATCAGAGCTGTCCAACCCTGCCATGAGAAAGAGGACGGAGGACATCTCTCTTCATTTAATAATGTGATAGCTTTGTTTGTCGGCTTCCTGACTCATTTTAAAAAAAGACAAGAACAAGAGATAGAGAGGGCAAGTGAGCTGAGAGCAGGAGCTAGCAACAGAGAGAAAGTGATGGAAAGCTTTCTCTGAGAGAAAGAAAACCTGTGAATGACTGAAATACATTATTTTCTGATTGTTTCACAGCAATTACATTCTAAAGCACAAAAAAACTAACATCAAACAGTCAACAAGTGATTTACTTTTGAGACAGACACTCTTAGTTTCTGTTTCCTCCTCTGCATTTCTCCTTTTCATTCACTAATTACATCCAATAAATACAGCAGTAAATAGTTTTTTCCTTGTGTCTGAATACTGTGTTTTGAGCATGGCAGCTGAGGGGCATGTGCGCACGTGAGAGAGACTACTAGACTACTTCCTGCTACACTGTGAGATTCAGTGAAATAAGGAATATTTACTTTGACACATTCAACTCTGTAATATCACATAGCTTAATGACCTCTCAAAATTAAAAAAAAATACTCTGAGGAGCCTTTAAATCAAGAATGGACAGAGTTAGGCTACTTCCCAAGGGCAGTTCAAAACTAGTATGTCTTGTATAAGCACAAATCTTTTGAGCAAATATACCCACTCAAATAACCAGCTGAAACAGAAAATGAATGATCTAAGAGCCCAATATGATCAATCCACTTTATTTTGGGAAGCACATGTTTTCAAAAGCTCTGTTATGTATTTTATTAGTGACAAAGGGCACTGCACGAGCTCCATTGCTATTGCATAGCTATGGAGCATAGTGACTCGGGCAGTCACTATTGTTATCTATCATGTTTCTTCCACTTATTATTATTCCTCTTCCGTACAAAATTTCTGCTCGTAACTAGTCCCACAGCTTTGAGAAAACCCATGTGAATTATACTTAAAAAACGTGCAACTGGAGAATGGTATGCTATGAATTTTGGTGAAGATATTGAAATTTTTTGCAACGTAAGTTGTGAAAAACTGTCAAAAATTTCCCATAGGAAATTAATGGGGTGACGTCAAAAAACATCCACATTTCAAGCTTCAACTACTTCGCCATACTTTGAGCTACAAACTTCATTCAAACTTATAATGTTCACAAGGTTGTCAGCTATTAAAATTGCATTCAACTTTTTGATATCTTTTATACTTTTTGATCTGTGACTTTTGAAATTTAACACGAGTGTATTGTGTGGAATGTTCAGAGCTAGAGTGTGTGACATCATCGTTAGAGTGGAAGAGGCTGTTTAAATTTACCTGAAAAATTTCTGGATAAATCGTCCTTTCAGCCACATATTTTTTTACACAGTAGTAGGCACACTTGGGCTCTGTCATTTAAACTGCCAACCATAGCTCAGACACTATTAGAATTTGAACTGTCAGCCCTTATGTGAAGGGGTTACCAGCCATCTGTCCCATAGATTCACATATTAATTAAGGAGCTCACAGTGCTCACATTTTCACTGCTTTGATAGATTTACACACCAACACACACACATACCAGTTTACAGCTTCTTGTCTCTTGTGGTCATTTAATGTTGCAAATATCCATTTCTGCCTCCTATCCAAATCTGGTATCCTTTGATTCTGATGTTCATATATTTTAATGTTTTGTGTATACATGGTACAGAAAAACACACAAAGTGTAATGATCAGCACTAATAATTAACGGCCATACCGCTGCCTGAAATCATAACGGAGCTATCAATGGCACAAATACCATCGGCTTCTCCCAGATGAGTGTTCCCCATCAGCTGCTGGGGCTCCCTCATGCATGACCGACTGGCACCGGCCCGTCTCACGCAGAAATGTTCTAGTTTTTATATGCAGCCCTTTATTGCAGAGGCCAAGCAATCAGTTCACCTGTTCAAAACAGGCACATTTTGAATGAGCACTGTACTACTTTGGCCTTAAACTTGCAAAACCACTGGTAGGGTTCTTTAAGTCATATTTCATTAAAAGTCATGTCATCACTGTTATGTGTACTCTCAATCTAACTACCTTCAAACTCTTCAACTACCTACATGTAGTTTAACAACTCCCCAACACTTAGCTCAACACAGCACTTCAAAGAACAGCACACCATATCACAGCACAGCATAACAAGAAGACATCAAGACAAAAACAGTGAGGAAAGGTAAGATAACTGGTAGAAAGGCAGGACAGGAAGCGCTACTAAATTAAAAATGAAATCTACAAGCAGGAAAGGATGCCGTTCTTCATGAGGTCATGTCATTACCTAGCATTCAGAGAGTAAGGCTGCTACTGGCTCTGCACTTACTTCTCTCTTCAACTCAAAAGGAGGAAAGAGGAGGAAGAGGAGAAGAAAGAGGGAGGCTCTCCAAACCAAGAGGAAGTAAAGGAGGTGGAAGTGGGTGGCAGGGGGTTGGGTGGATAAGAAGCGTGGGGGTGAGTTGGGTGAGTGGAGGAGAGGCAGGAGGGGAGGACTGGTGGAGAAGAGGGAGTGGGGAATTTGGGAATAATAGACTGGTGGTAGGGAGCAACGTTTCCTCTAAGACTGTGGACACACATTTAATACTTTCTGACTCTGAACACATATTACACAATTAATCTATTATTATTAGACTAATATTAGCCAAAGCTAGCTTACAGTAAGGTAAGGTAGCCTAGTTAAAGAGCAATTCTAGGATGCTTTGAGAATTTGTATAGTTTTTGCGCTGCCGCAATGTAAATTGTTTTCCAGTACATTTAGTAGCTATTGCTATCTAAATATTACAAGGCACTCCAACTAACAAAGAAGCATTAATTGCATAAAATCTGTTTTAGTGTCTTGCTTTAATTTGTTTCTTGGCCTGATTAATGATTGTGATGAACAGAAACCATGCCTAACCCCATATACTCACTATGAAAGAACTCTGCTTAGGGTCCAGTCAAAGATGGTAGCAAGCTGACTAGCTTGTAGGCTAATTTAGCAAATCATTTCGAAGTAACTATTACTGATGGTAGCTACAATTGGTAGATTTAGGTCAATGAACTCCAAACCTATCTCATCTAAATGTGCTCCTCCTGTTTATATGGCTTGTTTATTTGCACTAACTCATGTCATTTAACAATATGCTCATCACACAAAACATGTTATCTTCATACAATTTTAATTTCTAAGATCCAAGGATCCATTGGTGATTTATAATGCCATGTACAGATATATCAGGAATGGTTTAGGACCCTGCAGATTGTTTAAACATACTGTTAATATTATCAGGATGGGTCAAATCAGTCTGCAAGTTAATAGCCTTAACCCGTGACATCCATTCATGGTTTTCAGTCATGTAAATCTGCAGTTGTCTGTTCAAATCAAATACTACAGCAAAGCCAGTACCACTTAAAACACATCCTAAAAATCCTGAGGCTTTATCAAACTGGGATCAAGATCCATTGGCCCTGGTAGAGTTGTTGTGCAAAATTGTATTTACTGAATATAGAAAAGCATGAAAATAACATTAAATCAGGGAGTACCTCCATACATTTAGACCTTTTTTTTAGTTCACTGACTAATGACTACTGTGCTTTGCAAAAGCCAATACTGTTTGGTGCACACAGAGCCATGAGGAGATGCAGTCTGGCAGGAATTCAGAACTTGCAGGCAGAAACTTGGACACTAAGACCTGTCTGCATCCACACTGCAGACTAGTTTGCATAGACTAAGATACCAATTATTTAGGTTACATTTTAAGGGTTTTTGTTCAGGTTTTAATCCAGAACCACCTCTTCAAGTTTAATATAGGTAAACTTTAAGTTTGTGCTAGTTTCTTTTGCTTACTGCATTCTTGTAGTCTGGGTTTTGTTACATGAAACCAAAGGCTTTGGTTAGTGCCTTCCACTTTGAGCTGTCAACATAACTTGATAGATGTTATCCCTAGTTCAGGAAGTATTGAATTTTCCAATGAAAATAATTGTTCCAGTGCATTGAATGTTAAGCTCTCTTGAACATTCCCAGAATGCATTATACAAGCTAAGAACATCTTTGTTTACTCTGCTCATTGACTGATAGGAGTGGCATCACTACATCTTCAGGCCTTTTCATCTTTGTACAGAGTGGAGTTTCAAATTACTCTGTAGTTCAATTGATAGTGACTTAGAAATAATTAATGAATAAGACAAGACAGCAAATGTGCACATCCTAGAACTAGTGGCTGAATTCTCCATATATTTAGAAAGACCACTCAACCAGTTCAGTGATGTATTCAACTGATCGGTTTGCCCTTTTTTAACTGAAGCTGTTTTTTAATGAAAACAGGTGATGTAGTGTTTGATAGGTTCAGTTAATTCAACACCACTGGCTTAGAGGAAACATTAGTGAGGAAAGTGAGTCGTGGAGAAAAGGGAGTCAACAGAGGGGAGAAGGGTGAATCGACTGGTTTTGGATGGGAATCGAGGAGGAATTATTTACCTGTAAGAAATGGCAAGAGTGCTCCTGCTGCTGACTGCCCTTAGATTTGACTAGAGCTCTATCTAGGTTTAGGTTACCGGATCCTGCGCTGGCTCGTAGCTGGTTGTGGCTGCTGTTGTTGGTGTAGACCTCTCGGGCCCTGCTCACCGTTAGGCTTGATGACCATGCCCCTTTCTTCACAAGGGGCCCATCCACAAGACCAAGTGGCAGCAAGGGGCCACTTCCTCCACCGATACCGCCACCGCTGTTATTGCTGCTACCACTAACTGGCACACATGCTGATGACGCTGCATACTTCACATCGTTGTTGCTCCGGGAGACTTTGAGTGCAGAATGGTGGTGTAAGTGACCATGGTGTGCATGGGTGTGTGTGTGCTCGTTGAGTGTACTATAAGGGTCCATTATGAAGTACTGTTGGGACTGTGAGGAGGAGAGACTGGGGAGGGGAGTCTGGGGGAACTTATCGGGATTGTTGCCGGGGTATCGACCCATTGTCATGGCAATGGGCGAGGGGGAAATGGAGGGTGAGGGTGAGGGTGGAGGTTGGTGGTGGTGAGGGTGGTAGAGACACAGCTCCCGTTCCAGATTGTCATCTGAGCTCCAATATCCGGAGCCCGGTGCAGATGCTGAGCCGTGGAGCTGGTGGTGGTGGTGGTGGTGGCTTCGATGTTTGGGCTCCGCTGATCGACAGCGCTCACGGCTCTTGCTGCGCTTCCGGTGGCGCACTCCCACTGGTGGAGTTTCACCTTCTGGGCTGGCCCTTGAACCACCACCACCACCTCCTCCACCACCAACACCACCATTAACGCTCCCATTATTGGCCCCCTTGGAGGACTGTGTGTGATGTGGCCCCTCCAATGAATGTGACTTGGTGAAAAGTTTCTGGACTGAGTGGACCAGATGACGAATCCTCCCTGGGCTGTCATTGTTGTTGTTGGCCCCCATACCCCCACTGTGGGCCAGCACTCCTCGTTTGTATTGCAGTGTATGGTAGCCATCTCTGGAAAATGACGGCTGATGCTCAAACGGGTCCGCAAAGTTTGCTGGTACCCGGGTGGGTGTTTTACCTCCATAGCCTCCTCCACCTCCTCCTCCTCCCCCTCCCCCTCCTCCTACATATGGTACCATGGCCATACACTCATCCTTTACCTCAGGATGGTGAGATGAGGAGGTGGAATGGCACCTCCTTGGGAAGGTTCCGTATGGGACGATGCTGTTGCTGTCAGAGGGGTACGAGGTACGCTGAGCATTGTAGTAGGACAGCTCAGCTGGATGTGGCATGGCAATAGGCACTGGCATGTCCATCTGACTAATTAAGTATGGCTTGCGGTCACCATGGTGACCCAGTGGATCATAAGATGGTTCATAGGAGACCACATGATGGTGGCTCCGACTACCAGAAAGGCCCTTCATGACAGGGGGAAGGATGGGTGGATGGAAAGAAGAATGTTATGGATAAGAGATGCCAGGCAGGCCCGTGGTCACGGAAGGGCAGCAGAAGTCTTTCCCTGAGAGGAGAGCTGCACACTCTGGAAGACAGGAAGGGAGAGAAGCAATAAGACAAAGAGTTAATGCAAGGCAATAAAGTCTAGCAACAAACATTACACCACTGGAATGATGTAGACCCCACTATAACCTCTTCCACTCCCACCCCCTACCACAGACCCATTTTTGGGGGGCACAGGGAATGTTTAGGGGGAGATAGCAGGTCAACAGTATATGCAACATAGAAGTGGTATACATAATCTGAAAGCTAGGAATCTGAAGATTAATTATTCTAGTTTTGAAAGTTTGAAAGAGTGTATAAGGATTATGATGGAAGTATATGATAGCCATTCCCAAGCTCAATTATGTTATATAAGTTGTTGCAGCAATTTTGGGGTTGATACCATTTGTTACACTAAATTTAACCATTTTTGACCACTTGAGAATTGATCAAATTGGTCAAAAATCCATCCAAAATACTATATTAAAACACCAAGGCCTAGAGGAACACCAAAGACAAACTCATGCTAAGATTTTGTACTTTTGACATTTGGAGATTTCTGTAAGAATTTTTTGAGTGGGGAGCACTTCTGTTCTGGAAATTACTCATAATACTTTATTGTCAATATGCCTAGAAATGCCATACATCTTCTCTGAATGCCCTAGATCTCTAGTTTGCAGTTGTAGTTTCATGAGGTCACACATGAATACAATTGGGTTGATTGAATACACAAGTTTCAGCTTCCAGTCATACCAAATTTATGTGATTCCAAGACTGTTTAGGGATCCTAGTACGGAGAAATATTTAAATACGCCATTTTGAGAATAGGCAAAAAATAACACATTTGTACGGTATGCAAAAAAACTGCATGGTTTTTACCAGAGAACCCATTTTCATTTAGATATCTGAAGGTGAGAAGCCAAGTGACCCCTTTGAAAATGCAAAATTTAGCCTAAACAAGTTAAAAAGCTAGCATGGTTGGTGACCTGCTGATAGATGTAACAGTGAAGCAGAGCAAAGAGACTGAGATAGCGATGTAACTGACCTGTGCACTGGTATTTGACATAGTTTCTTTTTCTTCCCAAAACCCAATTTTTTAAAAATATTTAGAACAAATATATGACAAATATTTCTAAAAAATAAACAAACAAAACAACAACACTATTTGTGCTTTGCCAAATAACGTATTTGTATTTGGGCACATCCCTAGTGCCTATCCCATTGTGTGAGAGGCATGTAGAACCTAAACAGTCTATCACAAATGTATCTCTTTCAGACAGCAGATGCGTGTATGATGCAGGTTTGGTCAATGCGTGTTGGACCCACATTGGGACCATTCATTAGACAGCTGACACACTGCTTCTCACTGTAAGCAGAGACTGCAGTCTGCTGTGTAGTTCATATGCTTTACCGATAAACATGAGAACACAGAAAATTACTTTGAATAATGAAAATATAAAGTTTGCCTGTCCATATGCAGGCTTTCCCTTTCTCTTCATCGCCCACACATGTGCTTTCTATTTTTCTCTCTCCTTCTCCCACTCTCTCCCTCACTTTTTTTCAGCAAGTTTGTTAAATGACATTTAAACATTGGTATCATTGAATTTATTTCGATTCCTGGTAGCAAAACCAAGTCATGAAAGCTGGACAGCCTCTGACACAGGTTGACCTATACAGATAGACCCATAACACAGGCTTAACGCATGTTATGGGGTCAGTCTGAATGGGGTAATAGACAGAAAAACATATACTGGCAAATCAGATCCCCCAGTTCACTTAACCTGTATCTCTTTGGACTGTGTGAGATATCCACAACTCCCAGAGTGAACCCACACAGGTACAGGGAGAACAATCGCCACACAGAAAGGTACAACCTGGCATTCAAACTGTAGGCAGGCTAAGGCTGGCTTTTGGAATGGACACAGCTGCACAACCTGCACAACTTGTACAGCTTGAAAATACAGGTATTTATTTTCAGAGAAAAAATAGGAGCGCTTGCAAAAACATGTTCTGTTAAAGAGCCAAGCTGATTTTTGTGAGATGCTGAGGGATCAATTTCCAAGTGCCATATTCTCTTGAGCTTTTGAGTGTGTGTGCCCACTATCTGAACCCAGAACCAGTTTAATAAGACTTTTTTTCTTAATTTTCTTATTCTAACTTGCACGCTTACTTTAGCTTAATTCTGTACAGCAAAAAGCAAAAAACATTTACTTTATGAGCATTCACAATCTGCTTGGGTCTCAGATGTAGTAAAAGCCTCATGTGAGGGTAGCAGTTGAATGTAAAATACTGTAGTTTAAATGATGAGGTGTTTCAACTTTACTAGCAGATACAGTGTCTGAAAATGTCTGCTAATACTATAAGATAAACTCAACTTTGTGTGAAAAGAATTAGATAGTGAGCATGCTGCATTCACATATATATATTGTATACTACAATATATATATTGTTTAATTCACCCCATGAGCACTAATGATGAAACTGTTGATTGACTCAGTGCCAACTTTTGTGCACCAGGTTACCACTCCAGTCTGCTACTGTTGCCTCCCACAAACAGCTACATCTTTGTCATCTACCTCTGGTTTTGGATCCTCCACTCATCTCCTGCCCAGCTCTGCTGAGAGCCCCATTGTGCAACCTGCTGACAACACAGAATCCCTCACCTGCTCCACCTGCTACTCACTTCCACACTTCTACACTGGAAGTTTGTTAAATTTGTAGGCAAATTCTATGGCCTACAATATCAGTTGAACCAATGACATGCTAAGATACTGATGACTGGATGTCATTAATCAGATTTAGCTACATTAAGCACAGCTGTCTAACTGAGGAATCACCTGGCGGACACAATGGAAAACGACAGACCACAGTGGCAGAACTATTCAACATGTGAGGTAAGTATTAATATTATTGGAAAATGCTAGCTATACAACTTGTTCGTTCAACATTTTGTTGAAATGTATGGTGACTTCTTGTAGGTCTAAATGTAGTGTTAGCTCTTACAAACGTTCGCACACTCTAGCTAGTTTAATGCATCCTATGTGTGACATTGAAGTGACCTGAAATAACCTGATACTGGTCCTAGTAGCCCTAATCCTCTTCAAATTACTCTAATTACTGGCACAGGTTTGTACATGGCATCTACCCTTAAAACTTTATAGAAAATTAGTTGTCAGGATTTTGTGCTTGTTATCCAGTTTTTTGTTTTTTTTGTTGTTTTTTTTTTATTTTTATTTTGACTCACTCCTTATATCAGAAATAAGTAGTAATGCTTGTTTTTCTTAAATAGGTCCCAGAATCAGGTAGTTGAGAATACAGTGATTTTTATCAAATGGATGACCTTCTCAATCCTTCAAGTTGAGCTCTTGCCTCTTAAGTCAGAGAGCCCTCACCAGTGGGGGCAGGACTGCCCATACTTCACACATCACAGGGCATTCAAACACGCAAGAATGGAATAGCAAGCGTGTGCTGTAACAGAGTTGCATACAAACTTTGGTTCTCAAAAATTTAATGTGCCATATCGTGACTTACTAATTTCCATTCTTTGTTTCCTCTACAGATTTAAGTTTAAGATCCACGTTATCACTAATATTTGCATGATACAGATCTTCTCCTGCAATATCTTTGAATTAAAAGTGCCTTTTCACTGCTCGTCTGGGCTTGTCTTATCTTTGTAATGTTGGTAAAATGGCTGTAGCAGTCCCAATGATACGCAGTGTTAGCTGGTATAGCAGCAGGTTCCTGGGTTTCTGGATTTAATCTTTGCACTGCCTCTTCAGCAACAACACACTCTGGTATCAAGGTCTCTCTACAGAAACTTCCCCTCTTATTTCTCAGTTTGTAGTCCTGAGAGTAGTAGTCCTACGAGCAGAGGAGGCGAGGAAGAGACATGAGGAGAGGGGAATCGAGGCAACAGACATTTAACAAAATGAGACATCCTTGTTCATATCATGTAAATTAAATGTATTGTGCGGCAGAGCTGCATCATCTGTCCATTGTTTTTAAATTTAACTTGAAGGGGTGCTGTGGTCTAAAAAGGTAAAATAATTGTTCTACTGTTTTACTGGTTTGCTTTAGCTCGCAGAAACAGGCAGACCTAGGTGACCTTTCAACTTACTGGTAGTGGGTACAGTGTTTTTCTTATTAATGTGGTCACACTGAACAGATTGGCCGTTACTCTTTCAAAATGAACAAGGACAGCAGTTATGCAGACTGACTGTGTTTCTGCTCCAAGCTCTGAAGCATCTCCCCCTCTATTACCCAGTGTGATTGACTCTTCAGCTGGCAGCTCTGTCAGCAGCCAGCAGGAGAGATGCTCTGTGGTGCATTTAGATTTTATACCTAAACTAATAACAGGATGTAAGCTTTTTATTTCTCTGACATTTTTACATCACAAATGATGAACAACAGGTGTGACTCAAAAGCTGTTATATCAATTTAGTGTGGGGCAGCTGCTCTGCAGGTGTTCTTGGTTTGATAGTGGCCTCCTCAATTTGCACCCAAAATGCCCAAACCTTCTCACCGCAGCCCCCTTAATTGGGAAAGAGGCAGAAAAGAACATATAGAGGCATGAGAGAGTACACAGCACAATAGATGGCCCTATGACTATGACTCAATATTGATGTAGATGTGTTCAGGTCTGGACTCCAAACAAGCATGTGAAATTTGGGGCAGACTGAAAAAAGTTCAGAGCAGTAACAACAACTTCCTGTTTCATGGCGAAACATGCAAATTGATTGGCAAACCACATAAAGGGAGTTTCGTAAAAACTCAAGATTTTAGATGACACCGACCAAATCTGAACATTCAACTTCTCTGGGAGATTTGTTGTGTTGTGCCAAATCTCTAACACATCTCAACACAAAACCTTAACACATCTGGCTGGGAGGAAAACAAGAGAAAGAGGTTAACAGGGAAGCCACAACTACCCAAGTGCAGGTTTCCTAATGCCCTCTCCAACCCTGCCCAGCGGCTCCTGAGCCAGGAAACCATACCAACCTCATAAGGTCTGTTTTTTTTTCTCCTTATTTTCTTCAGAAAAAATACATCACATACATACATCAACCTGCTTTGGATGTATTGTCAAATATTTTGGTTTAATGTGTTACAGTAAGACACTTTATATCACTGCAGACTCACTGTTTGACTCATCTGGACACCATCTGAAATGTGATATCTAGTATCCAAAGAATGTTAAAGAGAATTTTGGTAGCAAATTCAATTCAATTTTATTTATATAGCGCCAAATCACAACACAAAGTCATCTCAGGGCATTTTTACATGGAGCAGGTCTAGACCATGATCTTTAATTTACAGACTCTGAATGAAGATTTGTATATAGATGTTAATTGAATTTGCATATTTTGAAAATGATAGATTGACAGACTTCTGAATTGGCCACAGTTCTAGTGAGACAAACTCTTGTCACAATTCAGTGGATGTGCTGAAAATAATTTCAGCTGTGTATGATATACAGGTGATTTATTTAGATTTTTTTAAATTTGGAATGTGAAAGGTCTAGAAATGTATATTTGTATTAGCCATGTCCACTTAAATCAATCATTACCCAACAGCCAATTTTGGTGACTTTTGGTCTTATGGTTTTTGCTGCATGAACAATTTTATAAAATATACAATATAAATAAGACAAAGAAGAAAAGGAAGAAGAAGTTAGAACAAAGACAACAAAAACCAAAGAAGCTCCAGCAGCGAGCTGGCACTTTCCTGCTCGGGCCGTAATATCAATAATTCTTCAAAATACAAGAGGGCCTTCACACCACTCGGTTTTTGGCCCCTAATAAGACTTTATTGAGTTTCCGAACACCTGATTCACACATGGCTCCCATTCATCAAGGTCCAACAACAAGCTAGCAAACATATCATCATAACTGTTTCAAAACAGCCCATAACAGCCCATATACTCTCATCCTTGCCATTTTAACTGTTAGCTTAGCTGTTGTATTATCTCTCCACTTTTACATCTGTTTCCAGGATAGGAAATATAACCAACACTGGAATAAGGGTTTCTCCATTTTTCAAACAGTGCTTCAGTGCTTTTGTTAGGCCAACAGTGCATATCTGGAGACATATTTGAATTTGTCTTTGTTTGACTTGAAGTTAAAGTCAATGGGAGATGGAGTGAACATTTGTAGGTTGGAAGCATTGCCCATACCTTTAATATCATCAGCTTCATTCCCACCCACAAAAGCTCTGATTAGCTAAATTTGTACTACATTTGGAACAAACTGTTCCTTGTGACAACACTGGACCTCTAAATCACTGGACCACATTTCAAATGTGGGTGGATGATTCAAGGACTGCAACAATGAAGGGGTTCTTTCCAGTCTCAGTCCAATAAACCTAAACTCAAATACATGCAGCAGAGGGATTATGGATGTCTTTCTCCAGTTCAAGGCCTGTCCTTTTGATTTCTACTCAGTGTACTGAGCAAACGCATCCATTCAGCCTGCACTTATTAATGCAGGTAACAGTACGGAAAGAAGTCCCCTCTCTCTCCGGCCTTATATAACGGTGAGTTCTCATCTTAGGCAACTATGTGAAAAGGCTCCAGGGATCAGACTGCTTGTAAGGCAGTTTTGTTACAGATGAACAACCATGCAAGGCCATAGTGTTGGTGTGTATACTTTGTATGCTGCATGCATGCCTATGTGTGTCCTTGCATTTGTGGTGGAGTGGTGTGATAGGTGTGTATGTATGTGTATAAGTGCGCACGCGCGTGTGAGTTTCCTCTGTCCTACTTGGCCCGTGACACAACTGCTTAACACAACCTGACAGCTCCACTGGTAGAGGGCTACTAACAAGGCACAGTAACTCCCCGTGACCTGGGATAAGCCACACACTCACACAGACAGTGAGATCAGAAGAATCCCCACTCTCCTCTGCAGTTCCATCACAACAAGTATGTCATTCTCCATCTCTCCCCCCTCATACTGTCTATCTGGTAGCTATCTAATAAAGACAAAATGCCCCCAAATGAATCAGGAATAATAAAGAGAAAAAATAATGTTCATTTGGCCAATTAAAACAGCTGTAAATGGGCCATGCTAGCGGCGTCTTGTAATGTTGATCTGTCCACCACTTCAGCCTGGACTGAAATATCCCAACAACTGTTGGATGCCATGAAGCTTTGGTGAAAGTTCAAGAAGGAAGATCTCTTGGGTTCTGCCTATATTTCACTATGGGTGTATGTTCTATTTTTCTCTGTCACTTCTGCTTTTCCCCGCTGTTAAAATCCTTTCATTCATAATTCTGATGTCACCAGGCCTGGCCAATGATCTTTTAATCAGTCTCTATATACTGTTCTTTATTTTATTCAGTTCTGTCTTTCAGACCCTCTATTGTGCAACCCACCTCTTCCGCATCACCATCACGACCTCCATGGTATCCAGAGAGACCCATTCAAAGGGTTCCATCAACCAACTGCTAGCTACACTCCACCACCACTCCAGAGGGGATCCTGTCCTATCTTCTATTTTCATATATGCCACTGTAGCATGTAGAAATCTACATGTTTAATTTATTGTTATGCAACACTGGACCTGTCAGCATAAAGTGATCTTAAGTGTAAAATAATCACCTACTACAGAATATCCCATTGAATGTTTATTACATTTGTTGGGTTTATAGAACTTGGTTTTACGATCCTGTTTTTAATTGGCAATCATTACTTGAGTGGGGGTAGGCGGTGAACACTTAACTGGGGTCATCAAGTGGGTACCCTCCTTCCTTGGTGTTTCGTTGACAGGCCCATAAGCAACAGAACTTAAGGAGATTCAGTCAAGTCCGGGTTTCTTATTTCAGTGATTCAGCCCTGTTTATGCAGACTGTAAATCATGATCAGCAGCAACAGAACTTCAATAGGATCAGTTGAGTCCATGTTTCTTCTGTCAGTGATTCAGTCCTGTTGTGGACTGTAAATCACATAAACCTAGACATAATCTAACCCAGGTTAGAGTGTGGGTTAGGTTATGTCTAACCTGGGTTAAGGCTAGGTTATGTCTGTCTGAGGCCACAGCTTTACATTAGCATTGGTGGCCCAAAGGTTAGAGAAGCAGGGGAAGCTTGTGACCAGAGCATTGTCAGTTTGATCCCTGAGCGGCAGGCTAAATCGGGTGTGAATGTATGTCATTGTGTGAGTGTGGTCAGAGCGTGGTTCTTGTGAAACTTTCCTGATAAATAAAAGGTTAAAAATAAAAGTCAAGAGAAATGTGATGGAGTCCCCACTACTCTAGATGCAACTCACTCTGATCCAAATGTCTAAATGATGAGATCTTGTCTAGCCTATCTTACCTTATTCATAAATATACATTTACATAGAGAATTAGAGAATATAGGCCACAGGCTTTAGACATGTCTAATCAACCAGACTTATGTAATGAGTAGTGTAAATTAACCATCATTAGTTTCTACAATGCTGTATGTCCTTTGAAAGAAGTCTGGCTTAAACACTGGATGTCTAGTCCATGGATAATTATGGGTAGTAAGTCCTGAATTACACTGTCTCACTGGAAAGACAGGTACTCACAATACTGTGTCTAAAAATAAAACTTAACTGGATCAAGAGAGGAAGTGATTCACTTTAAATAATGCGTTAGTGCAGCCAGACAAGGGCCCAAATAACAGTAGTTTAAATATGCAGGTGTTTTTTCTGCTAGCAGGAATATATATGCAATTTCATCTAGGATAACATAAGAAAAAGAGCTGAATAAATACTAGACTCTGACTGGCTGGAGAACAGTCTTGTGAATGAATGAATGAATGTATTCCCATTATTTTAAGAAGAGCTGGCCTTTGGGTAAATGTTCCCCCTACTTTGAAAACCAAGTCTCATATCAAAATGTGTAATACCTATTTTGGTCTTCAGTATAAAACGTATTAATTTCACAATAACAGCACTAAAATCGTACCTATTCTTTTCTATTGGCTTGCATCCATTCCACGTCACTGTCAAGTTTCTGTCTGCGAAAACAAAATGGCTGACATCCGTTTTGTTCTTTTTTTAAATAGATTCAACATTAGAATGCATTTTGATATTTAGCAAGAAACGCACATTTGATTTAATTCAGTGAATGTATATGATGTTTATTTGTGAGTTCTAATGAAGATTTTTCCAGTCTTTCTATCATCGCTATAGTGGTTGCTATGGACACTGCTGTTGTTCTTTCAATGAAAACATAGATTTTAGAGCGTGAGTGGGATTAATTGAATTTGAACTCCAGAATTTGAAGATTTGCAATTGGCTGACTGGAGGATCCGCTGCCAAAGTATGTTCCTCACTGTCACCATGTTAAAGTTTTCTTCTGATGATATCTTTGACATTTTTTAACACAGAAGCAAAAAAGTGTCCTCCATAACTCAACAATGTTATGGTTAATGTTAAGGCCACCAGTTTTAGTTCTCCCTCAAATCTGAGAAATAAAAGTATATCTGAAATAAATCTACTCACTGTCTTAACCACACCCTTGACCTTGTTCTGACTTACAGCATTGAAATTGGTATTGGCATTGGTATAACTACCAAACACGCAAATTAAAGCAAACATTGCAAAAAGTCTGGCAAGATAGTCTTCAAACATATAAGATGGCCCTCTGTAATGTCAGAGCTGCCTATTACTCATCATTAATAGAGGAGAATAAAAATAGCACTACTTTATTAGATATAATCACCTCATTGCAAACAGACCTCTACCTATTGTGACAGTCTCAGAGTCTGTTGCCTTTGGTGCTGGTATTTGACAAGTATTTTTTCTTTCTGAAGACAAATGATTCTTAAAATATTTGTATGAAAAAATATTCATAAAAAAGACTATTTATGCTTTGCCAAATCACATATTTGTTTTCAGGCACACCCCTACTGTAGACCTAATCTTCCATTTTTCTCTAAGATCCTTGAGAAAGCTGTTGCTAATCCGTTATATGACTTTCTACATAATAGTTTATTTGAGGATTTTCAGTCAGGATTTAGAACACATCATAGCACAGAGACAGCACTGGTGAAAGTCACAAATGATTGCTGCAGACAATAGGACATTGAACAAGGGCTTCTCTCCGTACATGTCTTGTTAGAATATAGTGTCTCATTTGACATGATTGACTATCACATCCTATTACAGAAACTGAAACATTTGAAGGTATAATCTGTAATTATTCCTCATTAAAATGAATAAAAACAACTAGACCTATGTTAGATATGTTGTTGAGTTGCATACATCATCCCAAATGTTTCCAACAATTTTCAAACCCATAGTAATGTGTCATTTTAATCAAACTAACGGACCATTTCATTTGGTCACCTGTCAATGGCATCATACCTCCTCTACCAAAGAGTAAACACGCATGAGATGCATTCAGCTGTGCTGTGTTTGTCTGCTACAATGACGTCTACCAAAAAGTAACTTACACACACTAGATAATACATCGTCATTGTGGTTGTTCCACACAAACTGTTAGAAATGGACTTTTAACTATATTTTAGCTGGAAGAAGGATTTTAGTCATTGGACATCTGGATCTTAAGTTATCAGAGAAATAAACTGGGTAAATGTTAGCAGCAGCTCGGCCAGCAGCCCCTCCAGGAAGTCCAGTGGTCACCAAATATCATCGAGGAGACCTCTGTGGATGATTTGGCTCCAGGGAGAAACTGGACAAACGTCTGGATCTTACATTATAAAAGAAATAAACTGAACAAGTGTGAGCAGCAGCTCAGCTAACAGCCTGTATCTGACGTCCGTGGGTTGCTGTACATCTTTGGAGAAACACTGATCTTTTAGGTGAAACAACTTTATTCAGTGTTTTACCTGTAATCACCGGGTCCGTTTGTTCTGAAGAAGAGACCTCTGCAGGTAATTCGGCTCCTGGTACTACCTGGTGCTACTTCACACCATCATCACGCTCTGTCTTTTGTTATCGTTTTGGTTGAGAGACCCCTAGCGGCTGAAATTACATATTGTACGTTTAATTGGCATTAAAGGAACTGCATTAAGCTGTATTAAATACTATTTGTCAGATCAATTTCAGTTTGTACATGTTAATAATGAATCCTCCATGCATGCAAAAGTTAGACCTTAGTGCCACATTTGACATTATTGATCATCAAATCCTTTGCAGGGACCAGAACATTTCATTGGTATTAAAGGAACTGCATTAAGCTGGTTTAAGTCCTATTTATCAGAGTGATTTCAGTTTGTGCATGTTAATGATGAATCCTCCATAAAACCACAAGTTAGACATGGAGTTCCACAAGGTTCTGTTCTTGGACCAATACTATTCACCTAATATATGCTTTCTTTAGGTAATATTATTCTGAAACACTCCATAGATTTTGATTGCTATGCAAATGATACCCAATTATATTAATCAATGAAGCAAGATGAAACCGTGCATGCCTTAAGGACATAAAGACCTGGATGACCTGCAGTTTTCTACTACTAAACTCAGCTTATTTTAGGGCCAAGCACAGTTATTGTATGTGGCCCTAAACACCTCAGAAACACATAATCTAATGATAGAGCTAATCTAGATGACATTGCTGCCCTGGTCTCCAGCACCACTGTAAGGAATCTGGGAGTTATCTTTGATCAGGATATGTCCTTCAACTCCCACATAAAATAAATTTCACGGACTGCCTTTTTTCACTTATGTAATATTGCAAAAATCAAGCACATCCTGTCCTAAAAAGATGCAGAAAAAATAGTCCACGCATTTGTTACTTCCAGGCTGGAGTATTGCAACTCATTATTGTCAAACTGCCCTAAGAAGTCTATAAAGACTCTTCAGCTGGTCCAGAATGCAGTTGCTTGTGTTCTTACAAAAACTGGAAAAATATATCATAATTATCCCATTTTAGCTTTGCTGCATTGGCCTCCTGTAAAATCCAGAATTAAATTTAAAATCCCTCTCCTCACCTACAAAGCCCTTAGCTTTAATGGTCAGGCACCATTATATCTTAAAGAGCTCATAGTACCCTTTTACCCCACTAGACCACTAGACACTGCACTCCCAGAATGGTAGGTGGTTCCTACAGTCTCCAAAAGTAGAGTGAGAAGCAGAGCCTTCAGCTATCAGGCTCCTCTGTTGTGGAACCATCTTCAAGATTCGGTGTGGGGGGCATACACCCTCTCTATGTTAAAGAGTAGGCTCGAAACTCCTTTTTACTATAGCTTAAATACTGTGTTCCAATCTGTGAGCCTTCAAGTGGTGCGATCCTGTTGGTGTATTTCTCTGGCTATTGCTGCAATTGTTATAGCTAGTCATATCTGTGTTATTATTGTTGTTATTCTGCTTTTCTGTCCACCCTCCCGCCCCCCTTTTCTTTCTCTCTCAACCAAACCAGTCAAGGCAGATAGCCACCGACCTACAGCCAGCTTTCTTCCCTTTAGAGGGGAGTTTTATTTATTTTACTGTAGCCAAGTGCTTGCTCATGGAGGACCTGTTGGGTCTCTGTAAATTAAAGACAAAACAATCTAGACCCACTCTACATGAAAAGTGCCCTAAGATGACTTTTCTTGTGATTTGGCACTATATGAATATAACTGAACTGAATTGAATCATCTAGATGCAGTGTAATTTTAGTTTGGCCGTCCTAGATATCTGATATATTCAGTAGATATATCTTTTTACAACCCTATTTACAACCCTACTTTGCAAACCGTAAGAATACAACTGTGGTGCTGATTTGTATCAAGCTGCATGGCACAGATCTAGGGAATTGTAGTCTTTAAATAATATTACTGTTTCTCCTAGAATTGGAAGTTGTAAATACTGAATTGAGAGTACACTAAGGATTTTAGGGGGGTGTAATCACATTTTAAATGTCTAATTATGAATTGGGTGAAAAGTTCATTTTAACCATATTTTACCCATACTTGACAACGCCCCCAGTTGTTGACTATACTCACATGATAGCTGAGGTCAAGAGCTCTCTATAACAGTTGTCATACAATCGTCATACTGCCCCTTCAGTTACGAGCAGATTCAGTGGTTCATGTTGCTTGGCCTCTGTAACTTAATATGAAAAATAAAATTGCACTGATCATAGAGAACAATGTTCAGTTCTCAGCACCAGTGTTCCAACAAACATAATTGACTGCGTCAGCGAGTGGGGAGCTGGTGAGGGATCATGTCATCTGGAAAAAAAGAGCTAAAGAAAGAAGTCGACCAAAGCCACTAATTAGAACAGAACCATCAAATGGTGCCATCAAAACCTGATTGTTATGATCATTTTGTTTTGTTTTGTTTCCTGACTGAATGACATCTCCCAAGAAGGTTTTCTGTGATCAAAATACATTAGGAAGAGCAAGAATACATCATTCCCCGCACTGGAAATTAGCTTTTTATACAACTGACATTTGAGTGTAAATTTCTAGGAGAGAAGAGAAGAGAAAAGAGAAGTTATGTGAGAAGAGGAACTAAGGTACAGGAGTAGACAGATCCAAACTCTAAAACATGATATAGAAGGGTTAAAAAAACAGATGAGAGATTGACAGCTGAACCCCCCAAACACACACACACACATACACCACCACCACCTCCTTCTGCATTTTTCAAAGAGCCATATGTGCCAGGCAGGCTGGGTTGATGCTGTGTGTGTAGGCGGGTGGAGAAATGAAAATAGGGCTGAGATCAAGCTATTTTCAGCTAAATGGAAACTGGCGAACAAAAAGCCATTGAGTCACCCTCTGAGGGTGGATAACAACACCGGAGGCAGACAGGATACTCATTTAATGTATCCCCGATGGGCATTTACTTCCATACAAGGGCACAAACACACACACACACACACACACACACACACACACACACACACACATACGGGATATTCCTTAATAGCAAATTCAGTAAACCACTAATTTGTCTTTCACAAGAATGTGTTTATCCCTTAATTTGTTTGGTATTATTTGTGTTTAGAAGTCGACAATTCTTCTCTTACAGCTTTATTTTTATCAGCATTCTCTATGTTAAAAATCAATCGACTATGTGTATGTATATGACGATACATACCATGAGAAGATAAAAGTTTGTTTACATGGAAGTTGCTATCCCTTTAATTTCTCTAGGGTCATCACTTGATTACCTCAGTCACTTTGGGTAAAAGCGCCTACCAAATAACAAAATGTAAATGTCAAATGCAAATCAATGGATTTGCATATGATTTTTTTTTTTTAAATCAATCACTCAATCAATTTATCAATCACATACTGGATTTGACAAATGAGATACTCCTGTCTGGTTATTTTACATAAATAGTTTTGAGTTGATTTTAATTCATCTTTGAGAAAACCGACCTCATTACAGAATCTATGGATATCACAGTATGAAATAACCCACTCCTTCTGTTTACTTGTAGTGACAAATCTAAAGCCAAAATAGTGGTTAATGGTATGTGCATTTGTCCCTAATCAGTCAGTAAAGGACGTTGTTACACATCTTCCTTTGGCTCTGTTTCACTGAACAAAAAATTCACTGTGGAATTATCTTAATGTTGAGTTGAATTTCACCAGGCCAGCTTCAGCAGTAGGACAGTTGTCTAGCTAGACTATGTCGAGGCAGCCAAAGCCGTCATCCAGAAATTATCCACTTTCTTGACAGTTATTCTCACCACTAGTGAATGGACCTCCAGGACAACAGAGAACTACAGTAAGGGTGTAAACCACATCACTACATTTATTTTGTGTACTGTTAAACCCTAAAAGAAAATGATCACCTGATTCTGCAGTTCCACTCAGCTGTATGATGATAATTTAAAATAGCTGACTATTTTTGATTTACAGTCTACAAACTTTGTACACTACCTGCCCAGCACCAAACAGCGGAAACACACAATTAGAGACTAACCGGTAAACAAAGAGGAGCATTTAGCAGCTAATGAGCTCTGTTCAACAATCAAACTCACAAGAGAAGAAGAGGGTGAATTTGGGAGATGAATTTAACATTTGCGATTGTGTATTTTATACAGTATACTGTATATATGGTTGTACAGTATATAATGTACATTATGGCATCTAATAGGAGTTTCAATGGCTAAAACACCTGTAATTTTAATTTAAGAAACTCTTCTCTGAAGCTTCAAATACAAATACTGATATTACAACTGACCACACTGCTCAATACTCCAGTCCAAATTAGAATACATCCCGGGCTATAATTCTGCAGGATAGGCTGTAATGGCAATGGTCTGTAGTCATGAACCACACTTAGAGACTGCTATTGTCAATCAATCACTGTTCAGACATCACCTCCACAGGAGGAGGAAACTAAATATAAAACAGGACCCCTGGTAAAGCCACTGAAAAGAGAAGAGGGGGATCCTGGTACAATATATTGACTTTCTTTTTCTCACTCTGATGTCTCTCTCCTGGCGTGATGCTCTCTTCTCTCTTCTACTACTTCTCTCTGGAGTTTTCTTTTTTTACTGGTGAAATATAAAGTTATAAAAAAAATACAAAAAGTGCCATAAAAGTGACAAAAGGACTCATGGGGGGAAAAAAAACAGAACAAAACATGTGTTCAGAGGGGTAGAGTATATAAACTGATCTTAATTACGTGTGATGTTGGAAGTTAGCTCCACTTTGGCTGCACCCAGATCTTTCAGGAGGGAGTCTGTTGCAGGATGAGTTATGGCTATGAAATCATAAATGTGTCTGTGCGTTGGCTTGAGTGGAGCAGTTTATTATTAATTTTTTACGTTGAGTGGACCGATCAAGACATGTTCTGCTAACATGGCCATATTTGTAAACATGGTAGCGTACTTGATTTAAGGGACGGGTTCACAAATGTCCAAGTAATAATAGGGGATAATATGGGACCATCCTCTGCGGAGCTTGAATGTGTCTAGAAAATGTCACTTCAGATTTTGATATTTCTTATGTACGATTGGAAAATGTGGACTGATTGAAGCACCACAGACTGTTCTATGATTAGCGTGAATGATTTAGGGTTAAAATTGGGTTTAATCTGTATAGTGTCTGTCTAGGATTTGACTCATCCTGTGGGGACATGATTGTCCACAGAAAACTTCCTGACGTTAGTTTTCTAAATAATCTGTAACAATGGCACTCTTGGAAGGTCAGACAGATTATGCCTACTATCTTTAACAGCAAAGCACATATCTCTAAAGGTGGACTGACAATGGTGATATTTTATTGATAGTGATATATTCTAAATACTGTGTCATGGTTTGAATCCACTTTTTATCATATAAGTATCCCACTCCAGTTGCAGCATGAATCAAATGTAGCCACCATGTGACCATATCCTGAGATGGAGAAGAATTGTGTGTGTGTGTGTGTGTGTGTGTGTGTGTGTGTGAGTGAGTGAGTGAGTGTGAGAGAGAGAGAGAGATAGAGAGATTTCATTTCTCTATTCTTCTGTCTCTCCTTGCGTTACACTTTACCAAAAAGAGATAGGATGTGTCACCATGGTAACCACAGTAGTATGTGGAACAGACAGAGAACATTTAAAATGGACAACGCTCATTACACCTCTGCATTCCACATCATTTAGCACCAGTATCCTTCCAGTTAGACATTCATGGAAACACCCACACAATCACGCACATTAAATGCATCATCCATTGGATGCTAAAAAAATATATATTCAGTCAGTACGTAAGTCAGTAGTCGGTACCAAACCACTGTCTATAAACAGCAAAGGCAGGAGGCTTTCCCTCATGCAGCCTGGATGTGTTTGAATATGAGCCATGATACTTCATCATATGTCACAGCTATCAGATACTGTGGATAGATGGACACTGTATTTTCTTCATTCACTTTTGCACTGTAACTGTGTCCCAAATATGTACTACATTCTAATAGCATACAGTGTTTAGTATAATTTTAAGCCTGTACATTTTTACAAATCGAGTCTTGTCTCAAAATGATCATATACAAGATTTTGTATATTATTATGACAAATTATAAAGCTGTGATGGAAATATGGAAGTACAGTGTGATGCAATGCAGCATGACTTGTTTCTGTTGTTTTATATTCTCATGATATGATATGTATTTGTTAGCTGAACTACTTTTGAAGCAGACATCCCATTCTCTACTGCTGTCCAGTGACAACAGCTGATGGCCTGTCAGTAGCCAAGCAAGAAAGGTGATCATTGGTGCACTTGGATTTTATAACTGAACTATGACCAGAACATACATTTTTTATGTCTTTGAGTGTATTTATAAAAACCATAAGCTTATGACACATTAAAACACTTAAGATGCAAATATCATGGACCATGACTAGCCTGGTTCTAGACCTCTGAATTAGTACAAATTTGTATTTGTATCTCTATTTGTTGAGGCCAGTGTGGTAGTCGAGTCACTAAGTTGAGTCTGGAGTCCCTAGTGTTCGAGTCCAAGTCCTATTGAAGTCAATGCTAGAGGCCGAGTCAAGTCCGAGTCCTGGACTCGAGTACTACAACACTAGTTGAGTCTTTGGATGCAGCCAAGATATTTATGCATGCTATGATTCTTACCCATATGTCTTACTGCATCAAATGTTGGGTGCAGACTGGAGAAACAGCCATAAGACCTTGTGAGTCCTTTAAGAACTCTTGAGAAAAAGCCAATGCATTTCCATCACTGTAGGGTACTGGAGAAATACAATTTACTGAGCTTTGAGAACTTTAGATTATTCTCAAATATGTGCCTAGTTTATAAAATTTGAAATGGTTTGGCCTCCTCTACTATGTGACTTTGTGTACACTCGCTCAGTAAATTCTATTAGATCCTCCAGAATATCCTCTATACAAGATTGTACCAGACCATTTCATCACACTGCATTTGGACAGTCAGCTTTTCCTGTGAAAGTCACAACTCAGTGGAATGCCCTACCTGATGATATGAAGAACTGTAGTTCAATCAATACATTCAAGGCAAAATTTTAAAAAAATCTACTAAAGATCATTCAGCTGTGTGACCACTGAGCCTAAACTCCATCTATGGTCTTCTCATTAGTGCAGGTAGTCTGGCTTTTAAATTGACAAGTTCTAATTGACATTGTGGGTGTATGTGATGTGCTGTGTGTAGTTTTGTATTTTGTATTTTTTATGGTGTTCTGTGTGTTTTTGTTGTTTTTTGTTTTGTACTGTTTGTTGTTGCACTGTTGTATGTTTTTTGTCAGGGATGCAAATTAGCTTCATGCTAACTCTGGTGCAATGCATCTGTAATTAACTCCACACTGCCCCAGTCAATAAATAAATAAATAAATCAACTCATAGTGTAGTCAGTCATAGGGGGAAATAGGACTAGTGGGTTAACAACAGAATTCCACAAGTTGTAAATGAACAGGTTCTAATAAAACATGTAACTGTCATGAACCTGTGTCAAACAATCAGCACTCCTCCTTCCCTGTTGCTTTTATCATTTCACTTTTCTGTTATAATATTTTGCTGTCTCTGGACTGATTCTCATTGACCTGCAAGAGCTGTCTACAACCAACTGAGACGTTATTTGTTTGTCCTCTCTGTTGTTGTTGCACTGCTGTGGGCTGAGAGGAACAGCATTTCATCTTTTTGTGTATGCAAATACAGAAGAAAATGACAATAAACTAAATCTTGAATCTTGAATCTTGAATAAACACAGATAAACATTTCCTGAAGGAGATAAGTCGCACAATCTCTCTGAAACCAGCTTGTGACGTCACATTTCAGTCGTTTATCAGAATAGACCATGTGAAGTGAATGTGTAAGGGTCAGCAGTCAATACATCTTGCCCCATACTCACTGACTGCATTAACCACGGCTACTGTAGACTTCTCAACCATCCAGCAGGATTCCTATTTGACTCTGCTTGCCTAAGATTTCTCTGTTGTTTCTTGGCAATGGAATTTTTGCATTCACAAAAACAGTGTGCAAGGAAAACCTTTCTAGATAACCGTGAGTCATGACAAACCCACCTAAGCTTCAGCTGAGATAGACTTGGTGTGACTGACTGTTGATAGCTGGATCCAAGTAAGCCTTTGCGCCTTTACCTTTTCCTGTGAATTTCCTTTAAAAGTGTTTAACATCAGCTGGAACTTGAATTTGACTGAATGAAGGACAGAATGTCTGCCATTGAAGTGGTTGTAACCTGTTGTAGCTGATGACTGTTGGTGCTGAGTGAATCCACTTCAACTGCTCTCAGAAATTTATATCACTGCATATCTCAGGTCTGAACATAGAGTGTGCACAACATTATAAATGCTAGTGTCCAAGGTGCAGTCCAAGATGAGGTGAATTCAGGGAGAAGCCACAATTGTGTAGTGCTTTTACTTGTTAAACCCAGCTCCCATGAAGGAGAGTAGATGGGTTACAGCTGCATTATACAACAATTCTATTAAAAATAGAATGAGCCCTCTGTCATCAGATCCCAGTGCCCTCCTAGTTTTTATTGAAGTTGTCTATCAGGCTCTTATCTGCAGGAATATGAAACCAGGACTAAAATCATATATTGGGGCAGCACAGACAGAAACACCACTCGTTGGGATCATCTCCCCCATAGCCCCATAGGACAGCAATTATGGGCAATTTGCTTCCTATTCACTGTATCCCCATTGTCTCCTCCACTGCTCTCTCACCAAAAAACTTTGGTATCCTTAATGTCAGGTCTATCAGCAACAAATCTTTTATCACTACTGATTTTATTGTCTCTAATGATCTGGACTTTTTTATGATCACCGAATGAGGCCACACCCCCTGGATTTGCTTATTTTAATAATCCCAGGCCCTCTGGAGGAGGACATGGTCTTGCAGTGTTTTATAAATCAGGTCTTAAATGTAATCCCTTTACTTTTGGTAATTTTAATTCCTTTTAAGTTTTAAATTCCTTAATCACTGGTCCTCCTCCCTTGATCTGCATCATCGTGTTGATGTCAACCTGTTCACATTTCAAACAAGTTCTCCCCACTCAGCGACACACCCACTGAGAAACAGACTCTGATTATTGGCAGCTCCATAGTCCTAAACGTGAAGTTAGCGGCACCAGCAACCACAGTCAAATGTATTCCTGGGGCCAGAGTGGCGACATCGAATCAAATTTAAAACTGCTGGCTAAGAATAAACGTAGATATGGTACAATTGTTATCCTCCCGATTACGCCAATTGGAGCTCACAAAAATTAACGTTGACTCAGTGTGTACATTTGCAAAAACAATGTCAAACCCCGTAGTTTTCTCTGGGCTTCTGCTAAATCTGACCAGTGATGACATGTATAGCTGCATGTCAAGGTGGTGTCCAGCAAATGATGTGGGCTTCATAGATAATTGGTCTTATTAGGAGAGACGGCATACATCCCACTTTGGATGGAGCTGCTCTCATATCAAGAAATATGGCTGAATTTATAAGAAAACCAAAACCATGACAACCCAGAGTTGAGACCAGGAGGCAGAGTTGCAGTCTTACACGCTTCTCTGTGCTTCCATTAGATCAGTTACCTGCCCTAAACCACATAGAGACTGTGTCTGTCCCCTGACCATTTAAATCAGTTAAATCGAAAATAAACAAAAGTACGGAGCCCCTCTGGTGACATGTTGGAGAAAAAAATAATGCATGGCCACAAGATATTAACTCGTGCCCACTCTTTAATATCTCGTGCCCATGACACACATAATGCGTATACTAATGCATGGCCACGCATTATGTATCTCATGGCCACGAGATAATTATCATTGTCATTTCCAGGAAGAAAGCGTTAATTGTTCCGTTGTAGTAGTATAATGGAAAACTTTGAGTTGATTTCATTTTATTTATCCACACTGGAATGAACTACAATGACATACTTAAAGCACTTGCAGTGAGAGATGGAGTGTTACTCAGCAAGAGACACTAAATTCGACTACTGAAAATGCATCAGCTCAATCGAAAGCAATATGCTAATCTTGGCGGTGTCATAGACTTCATCGTTCACCAGCTGGATGGACCTGGGAGACTACATGACTACAGCACATTTTTCAAGCACTCGCTGTACATCCACCTGTACCCAAAGTTTTCCATTATACTACTACTACAATCAATGCTTTCTTCCTGGAAATGACACGAAATATTGACTTTGAGATTAGTATATCGTGCCCACGACACACACAATGCGTGAGCTCGAGATATTAAAGAGTGGGCACGAGTTAATATCTTGTGGCCACGCATTATTATTTTTTTCCCAACATGTCACCAGAGGGGCTCCGTACAAAAGATTAGTCATTCATAAAATTCTAAAACAAATTAACATTAAGTCTGAAACTGTTCAACAAAATAAGAAAATTCAATGTGGTCTCTTAAACATTAGATCACTATGATATAAAGCTTTATTAGTAAATGATCTAATCTCAGACCAGCGTATTGATTTATTTTGTCTTACAGAAACCTGGTTATGTCATGAAGAATATGTTAACCTTAATGAATCCACTCCTCCCAGTCATATTAATACTCACATTCCTCGAGATATTTGCCGAGGAGGTGGAGTTGCAGCCATTTTCAACTCCAGCCTTATTGTCAACCCTAGACCTAAATTTAATTATGACTCTTTTGAAAGCATTGTTCTTTATATCTCTCACCCAACCTGGAAAACTGTACAGCCAGTTCTATTTGTTATATATACTGTCCTCCTGGCCTGTACTCTGAATTCTTATCTGAATTCTCAGAGCTTTTATCAAACTTAGTCATTAGTATAGACAAAGTAATTATGGTAGGTGACTTTAATATTCATGTGGACATCAATAATGTCTCAGCCCTGCCTTTATCTCACTATTAGACTCAATTGGCTTCTCTCAATGTGTAAATAAACCCACTCACACCCTTCGTCTTGTGTTGACTTATGGCATCAGAATTGAACATTTGACAGGTTTTAAACAAAATCCCATTCTATCAGACCATTGCTTTTGGATTCTTATTACTAGAGCTGCAGCTAAGTTTAAGAAAGCAATTCCATTTTGTTGATAATGCTGCAGGCTCTCTCCGAATAATGCTCAACTCCATTGCCCCTCACAAAAAGGAAGATAATAAAACATAAGAGATTGGCTCCTTGGTATAACTCCGAAACCTGCAAATTAAAGCAGAAATCACATGAAATCTGAAAGGATTTGGCATTCCACCAAACTGGAAGAATTGCACTTAACCTGGCAAGAAAATCTTACAACATATAGAAAGGCCTTTTGTAATGCCAGGGCTGTCTATTACGGCCCTGTTTCTTTTCATCACCTTGGCCAGGCTGACAAAGAGTCATAACTCTATTGATCCATGTATTCCAATGGCTCTCAGTAGTAATAACTTCATGAGCTTCTTCAATGATATACATACAGTCTCTCCCCTCAACAGGCACCGATTTATCCAACAAACTCAAGAACCCTAGAATCAGTCATGAAACCTGACATTTGGACTGTTTCTCTGAAATTCACCTTCCTGAATTAACTTCAATGATTTCTTCATCCAGACTTTCAAATTGTCTCTTAGACCCCGTCCTAACTAAGCTGTTTAAGGATGTCTTACCATTAATTAGCACCACCCTACTAAATATGATCACTATGTCTTTAGTAACTGGCAACATATCACAGTCCTTTAAAGTAGCTGTAATTAAACCTCTCCTTAAGAAGCCCACTCTTGATCCAGGCATTTTGGCCAACTATAGACCCATATCTAACCTTCCTTTTCTCTCTAAGATCCTTGAGAAAGCAGTCGCCAATCAGTTATGTGACTTTCTATATAACAATATATTTGAGGCTTTTCAGTCAGATTTTAGAGCACATCATAGCACAGAGACAGAATTGGTTTAAGTCACAAATGACCTCCTGACTGCATCAGACAGAGGACTTGTCTCTGTACTTGTCTTGTTAGACCTTAGTGCCACATTTGACACTATTGATCATCAAATCCTTTCATTGGCATTAAAGGAACTGCATTAAGCTGGTTTAAGTCCTATTTATCAGAGTGATTTCAGTTTGTGCATGTTAATGATGAATCCTCCATAAAATCAAAAGTTAGACATGGAGTTCCACAAGGTTCTGTTCCAATACTATTCACTTTGTATATGCTACCTTTAAGGAATATTATTTGTAAACACAAAATTTTCATTATTATGCAGATGATATCCAAATATATTTATCGATGAAGCCTGATGAATCCAATTAGTTGACTAGACTCCAAGCATGCCTTAAGGAAATAAAGACCTGGATGACCTGCAATTTTCTGCTGCTAAACTCAGATAAAACTGAAGTTATTGTGCTTGGCCCTAAACACCTTAGAAACACATTATCTAATGATTTTACTAATATAGACAGCATCACTCTGGCCTCCAGCACCACTGTAAGGAATCTGGGAGTTATCCTTGAACAAATTTCAAGGACTGCCTTTTTTCACTTATGTAATATCATTAAAATCAGGCACATCCTGTCTCAACAAGATGCAGAAAAAATAGTCAAGAATAGAATTTAAAATCCTTCTCCTCACTTACAAAGCCCTTAATGGTCAGGCACCATCATATTTTAAAGAGCTCATAGTATCGTTTTATCCCTCTAGAGCACTGCGCTGCCAGAATGCAGGCTTACTGGTGGTTCCTACAGTCTTTAGAAGTAAAATGTGAGGTGCACCCTTCAGCTATCAGACTCCTCTCTTGTATTACCATTTCCCAGATTTGGTCTGGGGGGCAGACACCCTCTCTATGTTTAAGAGTAGGCTTTTTTTTTTTTTGATAAAGCTTATAGTTAAGCCTTGGATCAGCCCTTAGTTATGCTGCTATAGGCCTAGACTGCCGGGGGACTTCCCATGATGCACTGAGCTCCTCTTCTCCATCTGTATGTATTCTTTTACAATTTATGCATGTTACTAACTTGACTTCTTCCCCAGAGTTCTTTGTGCTTTCTAATCCCCATAAACCATGCTGACGTGTTGGCGTCCTTCTTCTGTCCTTTGCCAGCTGTTCCTGCTGTTGTTGCTGTTTGTTGCCGCTAGTCACGTTGGGTCTGTTGTTGTTGTTGTTATTGTTGCTGTTCTCTTTCTCTGTGTCCCCCCCACCACACACACTCTCTCAACCCAATCAGTCAAGGCAGATGGCCGCCCACCCAGAGCTGGGTTCTGCCTGAGGTTTCTTCCTGCTAAAGAGGAGTTTTTCCTTACCACTGTTGCCAAGTGCTTGCTCATGGGGGGAACTGTTGGGTCTCTCTCGCTCTGTAAATTAAAGTGCATGGTGTAGACCTGCTCCATGTAAAAGTGCCCTGAGATGACTTTTTGTTGTGATTTGGTGCTCCATTATCCATTGTCTTATATAGATATGACAGGCTGGTTATTCTTAGTGATTTAACATTCATGTGTGTTGTCCTTCCCAGTCTCTCACTTCTCATTTTCTAGATCTCATTGACTCTTTAACCTCATTCAATCTAGAGCCCACACACTCTAAGGGCCATACCTTGGCTCTGGTGTCTTAGTTTGTTGGATATGCCTGCCACTGATCATAAAGCTGTCATTTAAAAAAAGTGCATTTTCCGACATGAATTCTTCCTCCTGCACCTTCGACACCATCCCCACCAAGCTGCTCAAGGAGGTATTTCCCACTTCCCTTTTATCTTGCACATTTTTAATAATTCTCTGACCTCCTGTTCTTTTCCTGATAGTTTTAAGCATTCCATTGTCCACCCTCTACTTAAAGAACCCAATTAGGACCCTTTGTTTTTAAGTCGACCTTAAATCTTGCCTCTCTGACATTAAATCCTGGATGTCCCAAAATTTTCTTAAATTCAATTGCGACAAGTCTGAGGTCATTGTGTTCTGTCCCCCAAATTCAGTCAGCTCATTGTCAGTGGGTAGATGGGAAATTTTCATCTAACTGACAAGTTGAAAATTGAGCACTCAGCCAGCACTCTAGAGAAAATGTATTTTTTTCTCATTATGGGTGAAATAGAAATTAATCTTTTGCTTTTATCCTTTTTGGTGCAGATAACAATGCTCATGGTCTACAGCCTTACTAGTGAATTTGTAAGACTGATGTTACACAGGTATGTTTTCTATGTTCATCATCTTAGCATGTCAGCATGCTAACGTTTGCTAATTTGCATTAAATACAAAGTACAACTGACCCTGATGGGAATGTATTTGGTCATGACCTAAAGTTTTGGAGAAAGTGAGAGAAAAAGTCAGAGGATCACCAGAGTTACAAGCAGAGCATGAATGTCTCAGTCAAATGTCATGGCAATCCATCCAATAGCTGCTCAGACATTTCACACAGAACACAGACAAAAGGCAACATTGCATCACCTAGCAAAGTTCAAACTCTCCATACAGAGGATGGAGACGATTAAGGGATTTGTTAGCCAGATCCACTGTGGAGCCATTTCCCAGTAGACAGAATATGCATATTTGTTGATGCTAACAAATCTCTTGCTAACAAATCATCATTATTAGAGACGGACATATTTACGATTTGAAAAGATCTGGGGCTAAGTCAAGTCTTTTTTGGGGAGCAGGTGGGGGTAAGGGTATGGAACTGTTCTGTACTGACAAACAACAATGAAAAACAGTCATTTATCTCTCTTTTACTGTTTACTCTGCTCATACACACTGAGAAACTGAATAGTTTCAAACTAAGTAAGTATGCTTAGTACATCACCAGCTGTTTCCTTTTTCCCCCATTCATAGGATGTTTTTCAGCTGCATAACTAATGTAGGCCAATATCAATACTCTTTGTAGATATGTTGTCAAAATCCTTTTTTCTTTTTGGCAGAAGAGTGAACTGACCCTTGCAGTTGACCGGTAGGAAAGAGTTGGGCCTTGGCTTCAGGTCTGGCTATCAGCAATAATTAATTCGATTAATAAGTATTAAAGATAATTATGAATTATTAAAATCAATAGAAATTATTAATAATAAAAATATTAATTAATAATAACAGGGCACCACCCTGGAATTGGGGGAAAAGATTTCAAATTCATTTCAAATTCAGTCTCAAAATTCACTAAGCTATCAATTTGGAACTTTGATTAATAATTAACTTAATAACTATAAACAAAATCACCATATCAATAGCTAGTTAAGGTTGACAGATTTTGGAGTTCTGAGAGCAGAGGTTGGCAAAACTCATTCTTGTGCAACATCAAATAGACAGCATGTGCTGCTTGAGACTACATCTACTTCTTCAGTCAGTTGGTGCAAGAGGGCTTGTCTAGCGCTACGAGGTGACTCCTCTATGCATGAGTCAGATCTCCTCTTGTCTTAGCTCCAAGACTGCAGCATTACTCCAGCTCCAAGTCTCCCCCTTTCCCAGCCGTGTGAGCTGGCAATCCGCTGCGATCTGGTTGAGCATACATTCTTGTCCAGGCAAGGAGCTTCTCTGGTCCGTTCCACACCCACTCCCAGGCACAAAAGGACCAGGAAATCAAGCCCTTCTCAAGCTCCTCAGATGAAGACAAGGAATGCCTCTTCTATATCTCCCTCTTCAGCCCATACCCTTTCTGCTACTTCGAGCCACTCCACCACAAATAACTCCCTCTTAACCACCTCACAGTCTCTGGCTAACTCCATACAAAACATTGACGGATGCCTTCAGTCTCTGGAAAATACTTCAGCTGCTGCCTCATCTTCAGTGACCATTGCTGCAACCCAGACTTCTATGCTGCAGCCACCCTCCTCACTCACCCTGCTCTCTACATCCTCCCAGCCTTGAAAGCTGCTCAACACACCTCAGCCATCCCAGCCCCTTCCCTATAGGGAATACATCCCTCAAGCAGCTCATGTTTCTCTTCAGTTAAGGCCTAAAATCCTATAAGGCAAAGATGGTAAACTGGTGAGCTTCATCCTGCCTTCCAAAATTATTGCCACAGATAAAAATATTACTGCCCTGCTTCAATCTGTAGATCCCTGGTTAAACAGAGACCTGTCTATTGGGCAGTTTCTCGTTGCTTCTACCCAAGAGAAGGCAAGAATTTGACTCCTATCTGACTCTTATTGGCGAACTTAACCCTAAATTACAGGAAGAGTAATTTCTTATCAATATCACACAATATAATTTTGAAGGAAAGCTGTGCTCTACATTGCTCAATCTAACATCTGCCTGAATTGGGCCGTTCTAGACACCAAATTACTGGTTATTGTTGCTGGGAGGTTCTCAAATCATTTCAGCCTCCTCCCTCTGTCTTCTCAGCCTCCCCCCAGCCAGCCACTGAAGCTCGCAGCCAACAGGTGCATTATTTCAGTGAATAATTTCACTGAAAATGTTTATTCTTTCCCTTGCTTCCGTTTTCTCCACATTTGCAGCTGTTGCAAAGATGCTCATCCTCAGTCAATCTGACCCCAGTGCATCAGCCGAGCCCCTTCACACGAGAAGAACCAAAGTGGCTCAAAAAACTCCAAAAAATGTACAGTTTCTAGCAGCAGAACTGTCTTCTCATTGTGATTCTGTGTTGGTAGATCATCACCAATCTTTTTCAGGGATCAGGCCTCTCTCAGTCCCTACAGTTACTGCATGGCTAAAAATCTTCAGTCTGCAGTTAAAGAGCCAGAAATAGTTTCGCAGTTACTAAAGAAAAGCGTTAATAATAGATATGTCATCAGCCCATTTCAATCCCCACCATTTTCTGTGTTTCGCAGTCCATTAGGAGCCACAAGGAAATATTTAGGAAAGAAAATATTGATTCTTGATCTGTCTGTTCTTAGCTCCTGTGCCTTTTCTAGCATTAATAGAATCATCCCACTAGAGTCCTTCTCTCTTCATTATTATTATTACTGCTAATAACGCCATTGAATTGAATAAAATTAACCAGATAATGTATATTTAATGTATACTTAGGGGTAAGTTGGCAACATTTTTGTGTAGTGGACGACTTCCCTGTGAGCACTTCGTGTTGTGGTTGTTGAAATCCCCTTTGATTTGGTCATTTTGGATGTGACTGCTTTTGTGTATTTAATTGTAGCTGCTTGTTAGTAGCTAGTAGTTGTGACCTTTTTGTTTGTGGGATAAAGTCGCTCCACAGATCGGTGGCCTCCCAGTTCTTCAGGTAACTTTGTGTGTTGCTGGTTGCCAACATCCATCATGGTAACTTGTACATATGGTTTTAGATCACATGGTGTCCATTTTGTGTTGGTGTAGTGGCAGTTCACTAATTAGTCTTTGTGTGATGCTGTTGGTGCATGGAAGCAACTTTGTAGTTGGTCGATCGTTTTTGCTCTGTGACTGTTGCACTCCACTTTTGAGTTGGTGACGTGTTGTCGTATTTAATGTAGGTAAATGCAGTAACTTTGTTTTTTGTGGTGTCATTCACCTCATGGTGGCAGCCATTTTTGTATCTAATCTAATCTAATCACTAATCGGAAGCTCCTCCAGTCCACATGCCAAGATACTTAACCCCAAATCGCTTCTGATGGCTGTTCCATCAGTGCATGGATGGGCAGGTTGGGACCTTGCATGGTAGCCCCTGTACCCATTCAATGTATGAATGTGTGTGAATAGGAAAAACATGGAAAATGCCCTCAAATCTGGGGATTTTTTAAACAGACAAGTTTTTTGTACTTTATTGAGTACAATAAATTCTTTGAAACACTAACTATTTAAGTTCTTTTACATTTCTTCTTTTAGTCCTCCAAGGAGAGGAGGAAGACAAAAGAGGGGCTATTAAAAAACATAAATATTCATTATTCAGGTGAACCAGTTCACTGTATAATGCAGTGAATATATTTTTTATAATTCAGTTTATATAAATGCTCTACACTTCTCTGAAAAGTGATAAATGCACTCACTGTATGCCTGTACAATCTAATGCAGTACAATAGAACAGCTCTCCCATAAATCTACATTCACAAAGCTTAAATATTTTCAGTTTTTGTTGACATTGTCAGAGAGGTGATAATTCTACTTTGTCTATTACTGAGGTTGTTGTGGGTGGTGGTGATACTCTGGACTGTTCCTAATATTTTTCCCTCCTCATGTATGTTCATGGAGTGGACAAAATATTAGGATCACTATTCACACACTATTTCTTTTCTTATATTTGTCACAGTCACCCATTCACACACACATATACTGAATGGGTAAAGGGGCGACCATGCAAGGTCCCAGCCTGTCCATCAGGGGGAACTAATCATTCACACACATTCATAGAAAAGTGTTTTCCACAAACCCCAAACCAATGGAGCTTTCTAGGAAAGTACAGTCATGGCAAGGTGTTTTGCCATGGTGTTGTCATTAAATGTCAATTCACTGCTCCGACTTAATGTTCATGTACAGTGTCTTTACAGCTATCTCTGAATTAATGCTATTCTGTAAGAGCTCTTTCACAGAGAGGACCTTTTTATGCCAAACCGAACTGTAGAACTATTTGCTATAAACAGTTAATTCCTTATGCAAGTGTCTCTAAGTGAACTCCACTTATGTTCTGAGGAAAGTCGTGAGGATTTCATCCAGCTGGATAGATTTTATGAGGAGACAAAACAGCCATTAAAATCCCATAGAGAGAGGGAGAGACTAAGCACTGCTGGAGGCTATGAACAACTCCCTCTCTTTCCTTTTCTCCCATCATTCCATCCTTACGACCCCCAATCGACTAGAGATGTACGTCAGAATCTGCGTGGAAAGGATTTTTTTTCTTTCTTGTCGCCCACTGACTGTTATGATTCAACTCAGCTTTTACAGCAGAGTTGAGAAGAGAAGAGCGTGGGCTTAACCTGCTTCTCCCTGTCTCTCTCTCTCTCTCTATCCATCTTAGTACCTGCTTCCTTTCTGCACAGAGTTGCAAAGCAGCTTTCTTACACTCTCAAATTAAATCCTGTGTTTGTGCATGTCTATGAAGCCTACAATAGACAGACAGATAGAAGGGAACAGCTCAGTGGTGGGATGTGTGAAGGAGGTAGGGACCGAAAAAAACAGCTGACTGTGAAAGAAGCGTGAATCATATCTTTAACACCTATCATCTCTTGTCATATTCCTCACTGAGTATGGGAGACTGATTGCCTTAGACCGCATGTCTTAGGGTTATTTTTACAGTATTTCTACATCAATAGAGTAAGATATGTGTCTCATATGAATTAAGGGGTTAACCAATGACTAAAGCCTTCAGTTCAAACCAAATCTACAGTAGATAGCTAGTCGTTTTAGGATGTACAGACTGGTGACAATTTAAAGGAAAGTGTAGAATGTAGAATCTCTATCAAGGTACGCTGAACCTGTTTTAATTAACATGATGCATGTTGGCTTCGATAGGGCTAATGGTCTTGGCTGGGTACTGAAAGGAGTCACTTAGACTTACATCAGCAAACCCATAAGAGCCACTAGGTGTCAGTTACAACCATCTGAGCCTTTTTAAACTCAATAATAAATAGCAATGATATTGTGCTCTAGGTTTAAAACACTATACAAACTATAGCGCATTCTGACTTATATTAAATGCAAAACACACATTATTCCCTAAAATAAGGAGTAAAACTATGCTATCTAAAGCAGCATGTTCCACTGGCATTTGACTTAAAACAACATAAACCATGTGAGTTTACATTGCGGACACAGAGATTACTTGAAAAAACTTCTTGCCAAAGTCAGCATGGTGGCTAATTAGCACCTAGCTTAACACACGATAAGCATGCTAATAAACATGAATTTGGTTGTTAAAATTTTACCATAAGGCAGGGAACACATAAGACAGACAATGTTACACATCTTAAAGCTGAATGCTCACTATCTATTACTGTCACTAACCCTCCAGTCTATGACTATTTAAAAACATAACAGTAATGGCTTTACAAACTAAATTTGCCAGCTAGCTTGCATTTAGGATAGCCTATTTCATTTTATGTTCAATGACACATCACAGTCAATGTTAGCTGACACATTACATAACAAGAACTGTGTTTGGCTCAATGGCCATTCAATCCATCTAACTTCACTAATAGTTTTTCATGTATGGGGAACAATGAATCAATGACTACCTCAGGAGTGAGGTTCCTAGTAAGGCAGATGCCACTGAGCATGTATACAAAAGCAGTGCTGTTTACAGCTTCACTAGTTGTGCTACATATCACAAACTCTTGACTTTGTACTACAGTCTAGGAAAGCTCTGTGAACAGAACCATATTTCTGTGCATGCACAGTGGCAGTTTACTTTATAGCTATTTTGACCCTTTGGAGTCTAAACAAGCTATTGTAACCACACTCTTCAGAATGGAGGAACATATTTGTTTCATACAAACATTTGGAAAATTATTTGTATTTTATCTCTGGGAAGAAAAAAAACATCTCAAATACCAGCACACAAGTCAGTTACATCGTTATCTCAGTCTGTCTCCTGCTCCGCTGTTCCATCTATCATCAGATCTCAGTGAGGGGAGTCACATCCACCTGCTATATGATGCACATTTCCTAATTTGGTCATCACTCCCAGAGTTGGGTGTGTTCCCCAGAGATAAAGCTGAACTCCATAACCTGTTGTTCCCCTTCTCATTTCTCATCTCAAAAAAAAGAAAACGCAAAGCAAGAATCATGTTTGAAGTTCTTTCCTACACATTACATACTATGCTGTCTCTGTTTTATGGGTTTATAAATAAGTAGAGGTCTGTCTGCAATGAAACATGAATAAAATTTTAGCCCAGTAGTCAGCACAGTCATCTATGATCTGGGAGACTCCAGTTCAAGACCCAATGTGGGGACCTCCTTTATAAGATAGGTTATTCATTAACACTTATTGTAACACTATTTTCTAAAATTAAAAACATAATAAAAACAAAAACAGGATTTTTAAATACAAAAACAAATAATTTTGCTGCCTCAACAAATACAGATACAAATACAAATACTGGGCCCTCTGCACATCCCTACTCCACACATGTGATTTATTGACAATTAGAAAAATATAGAAGATTGCCTGAGTGACAGCACTGTGTAACACAGCAGGCAAGGTAGTGATGTCTAATTAGGTGAGCTCCAACACCCTTCTTTCCTCAGTTCTTCAATGGGCCACTGGAGAGTTCCAGGGAATATATGGCTCACTGGAAACACTGTGTTTGCTTACAGTTGGCATTCATACATATATCTGAGGAGAGTCAAGAGACTTGTCTTAATGAATCAAGAACATGATTCCTCCTAATCTACAGATTTATTTGCAGATGGTATGTGACACAGACAATGAAAGTGAATCTTTTTGTGTAGATTATTAATTTAGATCTACTGAGTGAGACTGAAAAAATGACACCACAGGGAGATCAAAATCAAAATGTAAATAATGTTTTTGGATTCTAGACAGATAGTTAAGTTTATTTTGTATGGATTAGGTAACAAGTTCATGAAGGTATCAACAATGCAATGACATTTCGTGAATAAAGAAAGTTAGATAATGAGTTTATGTCCATGCTCACTCACCTCCTTTAAATCCCCATTATCATAGAGTTGTCGTTAACTGGAAGGGATTGACATCTCTGTACAACTTGCCTCACATTAACTCCAGTTATCTAGGAAAGCACACAAATGACACAAAAACAGACACACACATAATTACTACAGACCTTTCAGAATGATACACACTCCAGAGACTCCAGAAGTTTCATATGACAAATATGGGTTCTCAGTAGATCCAATGCGATGCTTCCAGTCCCCTTACCCTTCCACAGCCATGCATCTGCCTGGTCAAACTCATGTAAGTGTGGAGTTACTCCTGCAGCCATTTTATTGACTATGTTTTGAACTATCACCTATACAAACAAAATCTCTGTGATGATGTTTCAAAACATCTTGATAACAGACTAAATAGGTTGTTTGACAAATCATATTACTGTTACAAAAATGACTCACAAGAGCTTTTCCTGCTTTTTAGTTAGTTTATAGTTGCAGGTTGTCATTTCTGATAGTGTGAGTCTTCTCTATAGCCTGACCAATTTTTGAGGACAATAATGAAATTGATATTTGACAGTTTGGCAAATCACACATTTCTCACATAAACAACAATCATGATGCAGAGCACATGTCCCTTTTTTTAAGAATTGTGACAGAGATACTGCATGGGACATTTTAAAGTTTGACGATCAACTAATCAACTTGTCAGAACTCTTGATGAACAAACTATATAATGGTGGCACTGTTTCTAAATTACTAATACTTTCTAAATATTGTAATTTCTTGTTAGCTGTCAGCAAACATATACCTACAATGATACTGCTTATATCTGCTAATATATTGGAAGTCACAGCGTTGGGTTTCAAAGTCTTCAACCTGCTCCCTTTGACATTTGTTAGTGAAGGTAACAAACAGCAACCATACAAATGTCATCATTGTTCTGGAGATGTTCTTATTTGAACAGCAGTTCAAAGTTGCCTGTCAGAAATATTGTAATCTTAAGCTTTTTGACCCAAAAAAAATCATGTTTATAATTCATAGGTTCATATCAAAGAGCAATGTCTTTGTCAATGCGAAGTAACCCGAAGTTCATAATAATCCCTGGTAACCCTGACTTGTCTGTACTGTGTTTGATACTGTTCCTGTGCACAGCAAACACTGGGTAGTTGGAGGTGGAGCTGTCCAGCCTACTGTGGTGCTGATTGTTGTCTATGTGCAGTAGTTTGTCTCCCTTCTATATTAAATGTGATCTACTATGTAAACATGCATTTTCAGTTTTATGAATGTATTATATTATGTTTAAGTATTATGTATATGTAACTTAGCTCAAAGAGAGATGATAACATGCAATAGTTTGTGGGGATGTTAAAATGAAAACCTGATCTTTACAGTGGGTGGTTGTGTGCTAACCATACATTGTAGCATCAGGTTATGTAATGTAATGAACAAAACTCTTTCAAGAGAACTTCCACGGTAAGTATGTGATGGAATGAATAAATTTGTGTTTCAATCATATTTCAATAAATGTTTCTCACATTGGCAAATAAGAATTCTCATTGGGCCACATGCAAGGACCACTCGTATGAGCAGATTTGTATGAGGCATGTATGAGTGATTTAAGACAATTTGTGTCATTTGTCAATTTTCTTGTACTCAGAATTTTCTCTTAGGTAAAATTGAAATTGGTCCAGAACTGTCACACATCATGAACAGATAGCCTACCTCTCTTCATTGGAGAGAAAGACTTGTTTGACATTTGTAAATCTGAATGAATTTATATATATAAACTTAATACAAAAATGATATTCTGTTCCCCATACTATCATCATCTTACCTGCCAAAGAGGGTTTTTTTTAGATTTTTACTGGCATATTTTGCTGCAGAAACCTTTCAGTACATTTCAACATTTCAGTAACTTCTTCTCTCACTCTGACAGCTGCTTCTGTGTCTCTCTGCAGCTCTCTGTCCAGTATCATCTTGTGTTGCAGCTTACAGGATAACATCACCTACTGTAGGCTAGAATATTCTCTCTTCTAATATTTCATTGACTGTCACTTGCCCACCTCTCATTATGGTCTGCTTTCATTCCCTCTTTATTCCTGTCACAGTGAAGTGTTGCTTTGATGACATTGGTAACTGGATTCAAATTTTTGTTGTTTTTGTTTCATAGTCTTTCCTCTAATAAAATAGCTGATAAATGTATCTGCTGATTTCTAAAAACAGGACCTGAAGCTCTACACTGTGAAATTGTTGTTTATACTTTTTAATAACAGTAAACGGAGCATAAACGGAGCAGAACATGGAGCCTTATATGGACATCAAATTTCATAAACGCACCCCTCCTCATGAACAGGTTCATCAGGCTGAAACAAGCAATTTATGACAAGTTCAGGCAGTTAAGAGAGTTTGGTGAATCTGATTTGTAACACACATATGAGCAAATCTCACAGAAAAATGTACAGTTTTAGGTGAAGAATATGAAAATTCATATGTGCACTTGAAAGCAACGCTGGTTAGCAACGCATGATGGTATTTAACCACCTTAGCAAGCTCATTATATGATACCATACAACTTTATTTTCATTTTACACTGAAATTCATTTTGCATCTTTAGGCAGTTCCGTTCAAGACACACAGATTAAACATACAAATTTTATTGCCACAATTTGGTCAAATAATAAGACAATTTTATTTGTCATTACTGTGAATAGTTAATTCTGATAATTGTATGACTATGTATGTGTTTTTTAAAATATATTGATGTATTGATGTGTGCTGCTGCACGTCTGTGTGTGTGTAACAAGCAGAGTGTATGTGTGTTGTGCTATCTTGATAATGCACCTAACAGTGAAACATTGCGCCATTGACTTCAGACCAGGTTTTTGTTGATCAATTGATCAAAATAGCAGTGCATCAACAATACGCCTGACCACACCTCATTTTAAGACCAACATGCCCATGGGGACCCTGGTGGGCACAAGTGCATTTGCTATTTAAACAACATGGGCGCTGGACAGGAAAATCACAACTGCATGGTCTCAAACTAACAAAGACACTTGCGTTGCACTTCGCACTGCTTTGCACCAGGTGTAAGATAGGGCCCCATGTCTTTAAGTTAAACGTGTTTTCACTAATCTACATGTTTCCCTCTACACAAGTCATGGACCCAGGTCAGCATAAACCACATAAAGAACATTTAAATGCAGGTGAAAGCATGCACATGTATTCATCAGAGAGTTGTTGAGACTTTTTTAATGCATTCAGTCAGAGATATTTTGAAGGAAATGTAGCTTTTCTCCACTGGCCATCAGCCATGGTGATTGCTACACACACACATGCACAAACAACGACAGCAGGTGTCTAATTGTCTACAAATAAGCAATTTCTACCTCCTCCGTTTCACAGATTAATTTGTTAACCGCCTCAGATCTGTCCCACAGCTGATGATGAAAGATGACACCCAGGGGCCCTATTAAGCGTTTTTTTTTCTCTTGTGAAAACATGATGAAGTTGTTGCCTGGAAACAGTAGGATGGCAGATATGTATTAATCCTATCTGGGTCTGTACTCTGTGTAAAAGGATCAGAGAGTTGCTACACTTCAAACAGCTAACTGTACACAAGCTACACCATACAAGGCTCATTTAAATATTGAAGTCGTAATTTCCTGCTTTAAAATACAGTGTGGTGTTTTTCTTAAAGCCCCTCAAACCTTGGCTTACGTCTTACGTATTTCTTTATTCCACTAAATATTCATCACTAATTAAGCAATAATCAAAGAAAAAAATATATATCTTTAGCAGGACTGGGTGAATATTAAATTAATTTAATTAATTCTTGACAACTAGTCAAGAATTCATTGTAATTGAGTTATTGCAACATGCACAAAAAAACTGCGTTGTTTCCCAACTGCAGATGTCTAGCTGGCTCTGTCTATCTCAGACTAAATGTAACGGTTGCATCAATGAGAGAGACAGACCAAAAAAGGAAGCAGGTCTGCACTCTAAGTTTGTGTCTGTGTTTGTTGACAAGGCATTATTATTATTATTACAAGAGATGAAACCATGGGAATTGACTGGTCAGTGTGCAGATTCTCCTTTTCAAAAATCAAAATGTTCAGGTATTTATTACAGTGTGTGGTTGACAGTGACCAACAACCCACCAATTGTCACCAGATTTTGATTTAAATATTGTAGATGTAATTGATTACTTGCAAACAATTAAGTTAATCGCTAACTTTTTGATTAATTAATAATTACATTTTTTTAGTCATTTTAAACTGAATATCTTAGAGTTGTGGACAAAACAAGACCTTTTTAGGATCTTACCTCGGGCTTTGGGAAACAGTGATCAACATTTTTCACCATTTTCTGACATTTTATAAACAAAACAACTAATAAATTAATTAAAAATATAATAGACAGATTAATTGATAATAAAAAATAATTGTTAGTTGCAGCCCTAAAATATTGCTAAATCTTGACCAGTGAGAAGAACTCACACAAGAACACAAATACAGAATTCTCTAATGTGAAATAATCAAAATACTCCACTCAGGTAGGGTCCCATTTTACTGCCACTGGTCTGGGGTCCGTGTATCAATATGTCTAACACCTGACTGGATCTGAATGAATTAGTCAATATTCAGTATCAGCTCTGATCACAATCAGAAGGAAATCAAATGAGCACACTTCCAAACATGTTGAACTATTTTTTTAAAGACACTTGTGATTTGAAAAAGTGCAATATTCAAATCACAAGTGTCTTAAAAGAAACATTTTAAATCTAAATAATCACTCAGTCCCATGTGCAACATTTCCCACTATGGCCTAATCCCACCACAGGTCAGTGGGATAGTTACAGTAGCATACTATAAACAGAGAGGCAGTTGAACTTATATTGTCATATTGTCCAACCTTGGTCAAGAAAACTGTCCAAATGTCACATAGTGCAGGAAGCCTAACCATTTAAAATTTTATAAACTAGGCACCAATTTGAGAATAATCTAAAAATATTAATACTAATATTAATATTAATCTAAAAATAATCCTAAAATTGTATTTCTCTAGTGCCCTACAGTGATGGAAATGCATTGGCTTTTTGTCAGTTTTTAATGTTTCTTTGTATAAGGACTCACAAGGTCTTGTGGCTGTTACTCCAGTCTGCCCCCAACATGTGATGCAAAAAGACGTTTGGGAAAGAATCATAGCATGCATAAATATCTTGGCTGCATCTAAAGAGAGACAGTTTCTAATATGTATAAAATTTACTAAATTGTACTTTATGGTTTTAACTGTACTAAATGGTTTTTGTTGTTGTTACATGCTTCTTAAAGTTCAAATTTGGATCCAGTGTCACACCATGATATTTAAAATCAGTGACTATGTCAATCCTTTCACATGTGATGAGAATATCACTGAAAGGAGGTTTTTTTTAGAGAAAGACACACCCTTTTTCTTGTTTATATCAGACTCAGACATGATTGATTGAGCCAGTGTGTGATCCTTTCCAATGCAATTGTTAGCTTACCAGCAGCTAACTCAGCTGTTTCTGCATGTGTGTACACAACAGTGTCATCTGCATACATTTGCAGGTCTACAGCATGACACTGTTGCAGGAGATCATTAATATATATGAAAAATAATAGGGGACCTAACATTGATCCTTGTGGAACATTATTGAACCATTGTGCACTTCATATTACTGGACAGTGCATCACAAACTTTAACACATTGTATCCTATTAGATATATTATTACATATGAAGACATCCATTCCAGTGCTCTAGATAAGTAGTTTTAATGTTTGTGTTTCGATATTAAGACATCATGATTAACTGTGTTGAATGCATTACACAGACCTAATACAGCACCAACTACTCCTCCTTTATCAAGTCGTGATTTAATTTGCTCTATTAACTTTGTTAAGTTTTGGTGGAATGATTTTCTCTGACGCCAAATAGCTAAAGCCTACATTTCTCAGTGTAATTCTGAATGGCAGTGACCTTGGCTCAAACTGAAGTTGCTTTCTTGAGGCATTTTTATGGTGAAGCAGAGAAGAATTTGCTTCAGACAATGAACATGGGGATTTGTGTTATTTATGAGGAGGAAGGGGACTGCTCTGCTTTTGGAAGCTAATCATCTCAGTGGTTTAATATTATAATCCATTAAACCATTTTAATCCCCGCCCTAAGCCAAAACATCAACACAAAAGAAATGCAAAAAGACAGAGCCAAAATACAATCAACTTTTAACTTAAAAGAGGTCATCACTATGTAGACAAAAAAGAAACACAAAAAAAGGCACGAGAAAGACTTCAGAATTCTGCCAGTTATGCAAGATCCATAACTTTTTTTTTTCTGTCATGGTTCTTTTTTAAGGCTTAAATGAAATCTTGGCTGAGGAATGCACACAAGCACAACCAGACAGTCCAAATATTACTGTACATCGAATTTCTGGTGGCCAAGTACTCCATAGCCTGCAGTAATGTTTAACAAGTGTGTAGCTTCTTTTTGTTGTCTAACACAAAGTAGGAATAACACATTGATGATTCTAATAAAATGAAATATGTCTGGAGTCTCAGTATTTTTTGGTACCAACCAGAATGTGTCTAAGTTGTATAAAATATCAAAAATTGGCATCAAATGGTCAGATTGACAATCTTGTTGACGTATATATTTATTAACTATGGCTTCTTCACTGAATGAAGGAAAAAATGGTTTTGTAGAAAAATATGTTCATATTTTACAAAATGAGGTTTTGAACAAAAGTCATTTTGCTATAGTCACTGAAATATGGTATCATATCAACACTAGTATCAAATTTCAACTAATATTCAGCCCTATAAATGAGACACTGTTTCCCTTAAACAACAAACACAGTACACAGTAGAATATAGTGTATTTTCACCTCAACGTTTATAATTACCTCAACTGCAGAGAGAAAGTTTCGCATTAAAAGCCTTTCAGTGGCTCAAATGTCATAACCCCCTCTGTTTCTAGTAGCCTAGTGTTAGGCTAGTGTTGAGTTTTATTGATCAAGTAGGAAGTAGAAATCATTGGAATTAATCAATTATTGAACACAGAATTTGTGTTAAAACTAGAAAATGTTCAGAGTGGTATGACATGACTGTGTACTTTTAGTAGGGATATCCTAATCAAGTCCCTCAAGTCAATTCCTTTAACATTGGATATCTGCTGATACTGAAGACTTGGTTCAAAACTCTTAAACGGATCATCCTAAATTATTGATATGATATGATGTGATATGATATGATACATAAAAAAAATCCCTTTAAAAAATGATAAACAATTTGTGCTAATGAGAGAGAGATAATTAGTCAGAACTCAGCTAATCTGTGTATTTTGCCAACCATGACATCAGAATCCAGTCACTTGCACTGGTGTGCAAAAAGATCATTTTCACGATCACACCCCTTAATTTTCAATCACAAGTGAAATGCTAAACTGTAAGCTGATAAAGGAGAGCAGCGCAGCAACATATACTATAGCTATATATATATAATATATATATATATATATATATATATATATATACTGTCAAAGGGGACTACAGAACCCACATTTGAGAAGTTGGAATCAGATAATCCAGAATATTTTTTCTTGTAATTTTGAGAATTGGTAAAATGATCCTCTTCAAATGACTCAAAACAATTATCAAAATAGTTGACAATTAATGCAGAAACTAATTAATTAATTGTTGCAGCTCTAAAACTGCATAGGTTGTCCTCATAAACTGATAACTCCGTGTACAATATAGTTATATGTAATGAAGAGAAAGTTACAGTCTGAGCTGTGTACAGTAATGAAACAAAGAAGCTGTGTCATTAAGAATGAATGTGACCATGTGGAGAAAACAGGAAACACTTACTCAGACCACTCTCTCAAACGCACTCACACACACACACACACACAGGGTTGAAAAGTGGGGTATTGGACTGATCACTCTGTCAAATGGAGAACATGCAAACTCAAAACACAGAAAGACTCCAGCCAGCCACTGGATTTGAACCCTGTAAGCATAACAGACAGCTGTCTGTCTGTTGCTGAATTAGTTATGATATACTTTATTAGTCATTAACATATAGTGTTATACTCATTTTTTTAATTGATATAATGGTGAATATATTTGCAACCTTCATTTCAGTATGTTTTAGTACAGTTATAGTCAATGCAATGGAAACTCAGATCTGTTTTCATGGGATAAATCACACTGGTGGTTTGTCTCAAACAATTAAAGCTGATGCACAGTGTCTTCTCAGAATGACTAATCTCTTTATCTAATGTCTGAGAATTACATCTTTTTCTGCCGGTGGTTTTATGTTTTTTATGGTCCTGGCTTGCATTTCATCTTTATTTTACGATTGGTTATTTCACAATGTGTGCCACTGTATTTTTGGTTGTATGTTCTTATTGTTACTCTGTGCTGTTCATTTATTGTGGAACTCAAGTGCAGAGTCCAAAACAAGTTTTCCCATGGGAACAAAGAAAGTATATCTTGAAGTTGATCATCACTGCCAAAAACAGCTGGCTAGAACTGGTAATATCAAAGAAATGATTCAGCCAAGGGAAAAACACTAGAAATAAATGTATGCAAATAGAGAAAAGTAAATGACAGTGAAAGCCTCCCTCTCTTGTTTCTGCCACAGCATTTACTCCCAGTCACTGTTTCTGTTTACTGCCTATTATATCATTTGTTTTCGTCTAAATATGAGGAACTCTTGCTTACTTGCCAGTTATAACAACAACAATAACAGCAATAGTAACAATTACAGAGAACTTTACTGTTGCAGGTGCTGTTAGAGTCTTTCTCTCCGGAATAACAACCAGTTTAGAAACCATTCTAGCATTTTAAAAAACATCTCAAGGATCAGAGATTTCATGTCAAAACAAGATTTGGAGAAACTGTTGCTTTTGTCTCCAGCAGACTAGACTACTGTGATGGACTTCTCTTAGGTCTCTGTAAAAAAAAGTAGTCAGACAGATCTCAGTCCAAAGAAAGACAGAACAGTCTTCAAATCACTACACTGCTTGCCAGTGTGTCAAAGAATTGACTTTAAAGTGTTACTGCTTGTCCACAAATCTGAGGTTCAGGATCATTTCAGGTGCTAAATACATCTCATACAGTAAGGAGCTTCCAGAGCTCTCAGGTCAGCTGCGTCTGGTTCCTAAAGTTAGCATGCATGGTGAAATTGCATTTAGCTTCTATGCTGCTCACTCACAGACTACCTGAAGATCTAAAGCTTGAGACAGTACTGTCTACTTGAATCTAAATTGAAGACACATCTATTTGCCATGGCTTTTAATTAAATGTTAAAGGTGCAATTTTATGTATTTTATTGTTCTGTTGCTTTTACTTTCCTGTTTTATTCTTGTTTTTATTTCCATTGTTCTTATATTCTTTTGTATTATATAAAGCACTTCTAACTTCCTTGTGTATGAAATGTCCTATATAAATAAACTTTGAGTCAGTGTCAGTTGGGGTTGTAGACTACAAGTTTGAAAAGTAAAAACATCTGGGGGTGTGGAGTTAGAAAGCAATGAGGTTACCAGACCTCTGTAGCCCACTCCTCATCTCTGCTGGAGGATAGCAGCTCCAGGCTACACTAGCCACTACTAATCAAACTGTCCTTTGTCAGTTTGCATCGTCAGTGATGTAGGTGCCATGTTTTGACAAAGAAGAAACACTGAATAAAAGACTATCTCTGATCAGTGGCAGATCTAGAAAATTTTACATGCAGTGGTAATGACAGAGGTTTTGGCAGGGTGGCAGTGAAGGGCAGTGGGTGTGGATTCCCACATTTCTTTAGGCAAATGGTGACGGAAAATAGCCAATTACTATTTTACTGACTGCTATTGTACTGGAATTTATATGAATAGAGAGAAAAGATACCACAAGGTCCAACTGAAGGCAAAAATGAGCCATATGTCTCTAAGTGTTTATCTCTCCATATCACATTCTGTCTCTGTCCATCTCTCATTCTCATTTCCTGCTATCCTCCCCCAGTGAGTTTTGTCCTATGTCTCTCCTTCCATTTTTTCCTGCCTCTTTACTCTGCTCTCCTCCATCTCTCCCTCCTGGCCAGACTGCAGCATTTCTTACTAAAGCTGTTGGTATCTGCTTTTCTGTCCTTCCTCCTCACTTTTCACCAGAGGAGCCAATCCAGTTGCATTGACCTACAGTATAAGATGAGAAAGGATCCATTGGTGAAGAAAAATCATATTGTAGGAGCATGCTAATATTAGTGGAGTAGTGATATTTTGATTATGGTTAAAATATAATTTCAGTCTGACAGTTGAGGAGCCTATTTGTGTGCAGACTGTGTAAAGTTACATTGTTTTATGATTACAGTTCAATTCCCCCCTAAAGACTCACCACTGTGGCTAGTTCTGCTTCAGTTTGAACCTTTTCTTTTTAACTTGTCCATCTTGAGCCCAACAATCTTACAGTAAAGCTAAATCAGTGGATTAGTCTTCTTGACCATCCATCAATAACAAAAGTCCTTCACAATTGCATTGGTATGTTTTCCATTGCTTCTATTTTAAGACAAGTGATGAAAAATGGACTCTTGGACATCGACAATGAAAGTATTTAGCGAACTGGATTGCTTTCCTACTCATCTTGATTTTTCTGTAATTGATCCTTGGCTATTTGGATCAAGCCTCGTCTTATTAATAACATAGCCCAAGCTTCCGACCTTTATCCTGTAAAGTAAAGGTCGTATGGTCTTTGAAATTCATCACAACTCGACACTACCAGAGGGAATCTCGCAGAGTTCAAAGCTCAGTATACATCCTTCATTAGTGCACACACACACACACACACACACACACACACGCACACACACACGCATTACTGGCAGAGGAGGTTAAAGTGATGGAAGATTTGCTCCAACAGGAGAACCCCTGACTGTTGATCTATTGGGGTTGCATAGGTATGAGTCAATCTGTGAAAATCACATGGTTGAAGGATGTCCTCCAGCTTCTCAAGTACTCAAACCTAATAATAAAGCAAAGGGTCTTTCAAAGAATAAATGCAGCTCAAACTGCTTTACAATTAAAGATAGCAGACATGGGAAGCAAGTGAATACATCAAATAAAAAAAACATTTAACTGTTTCAAAATATTGAATTGACCAGAAAACAGACAAACTTTTTATTTTAGCAGTTACATCTAAATCTAATCTAATGTGCTGCTGATGTCTGACATTTTATACAGTGATTGATGGCTGAAAATGAAAAGCTAACCGTTTTCTCTTTGCTAATAAAAGAGGAAAGACAAAAGCTTTGATAAGAGATTGATTAGCATCAGCGCTTAACTAATATTCTGATGACTGGGAACCAGATCCACAGTGGAACTGGCTATTGGAATTCAACCCTAGTCACAACCAAAGCTATTTCTGATAGGATGCAGTTGCTTCCAAGGAAATACTGATTTGTTCTTATGACCTGCTGCTTCAAAAATAAAAGGTCTGTTTCCAGGGAGATTTCACAGCTCTTGTTATTGAAGGGAAAAGACTCTCCAGCACCTAAACTAATCGAACTCTCCATCCTTCCACTTTACTACTTAAAGGCTTTACACTCAGGAAGTGGAGGTTTGTGTACCAAGCATACTGTAGATACTCAATGTCCTTAGGAGACTTTGCATTCAATTCTAAATCCAGTTCGAGCCTTATTGAGGTAGCATGCAGAAATAAAATTATGATCCCAATGGTGGCATAAATGACTGATGTGTGCAAGAATGAGAACTTAATAGCCCCTACTATAACACACTGTAGGTAAGCTGCAGTGGTCTTACTCTACACCAGAACTTGATTTGGATGAATACAAGGCATCTCAGTTTGGGACATTTTTCTCGACAGTGTGAATTAAGCCTTTAAAAGTCACTAAACATGTTTTGTGTTCAAACACAGAGGGTAAAACATAGTGAGCTTGTGTTTCCCTCCCTCCGCAGCTCTAGCCATTCCTCCCGAAGCTCCCTGCTCTCATTATCCCCAGCCACATGGCAGTCATGCACAGCTCTGTAATTGTATCTGAAGTTACACAATGTGTCAACACTGTAGGCAAGCACAGACTCTACAGCGCTTATGCAGCAGCTCACCATGCCAGCTCATGTGGAAAAGCTGCATTCTGCCTCCTGACAAACAAGCAAGTCATCTTCACTACCCCTTCACAAACAGAAAGTCTTCTACCAGATGTAGAAGGACTTAAGATGCCGCAGTCAGTGTTTGTTTAGTTCCTGTATAATTATTTATTGTGAGAAACTGTAAGATTGCTTCTGAGTGTCTTGTAATCACCCTGAGAGCTGACTGTCAATCCAACATGTCCTCTGAGAAGTGTTAGTGTGCTGTGTGCTCGGAAAGCAGAATCAAGCAGGATCTTTCAATTCTGTCAGCTCTGACAATTCCTGACAAGATGAACATTATCTCTGTATGTTAACACTGGATATCAGAAACATTTAGACAACAAATCTCAACATATGGGGATGCTCAGCTCTTATACAGGCTAAAAGACCTTAGTCCCCCACTACTCAGAAATATGTTGCTTTTTTCATACAATTGGATGTTTGAGCTTCACTGTACAGAATGATCTATGTGCAGAGTTGGTTTTCACATACATCTGCTGAAAGTTACAGAGGTGTGATGTGGAAACCTGAAGCATCCAATGCACATACACTGAGACTGGACTTTACAGTGAAGTAGGAGACATCTTGTGTAGAGCAGGAAAAGTTGAGAAATTAAATCAACTAGTGCAGTGCCCATTCAAAATGTGTCAGAATGTACTTACTTCTTTAGAACCACATATGTATGTATCAATTGGAAAATGTATCAATTAAAACAATAAGGAATTCATAAATTAAATGGTTCAAATCCAGACAAAAACTTCACCAGTGAGACTAAACTGAAGTTGAACTGTAGAAGCAGTTTAATTCTGCTGCCAATTGAACCTGTCTGCAATCCCATTGGCTAGTTTGACTGCCTTCTGCCTGTTTCTCCTGTGTTCACTTGTTCTTCTCTTTCAACCAGTTTAACTAAGCAGGACGTGTGCCTTTGTCCTGCTCAGCAAGTTAGAGCCCAGAAGCCCCACCTCACTGTGATTTGATGGTGTTCATATCAAACAGCCCCCGCTGCATTCAGGCATGGAGTTGAATGGCTCGCTGTTTTCTTGTTTATTAAATGTGTGGCATCAAGACGTGTCTGAGACATCCTGCGGTAAGTCTTTAAAGTTTCCTTCACAGTATACAGTTCAATTGTAAGTCTCTTCTTCAAGTCATTATCACTACAGATGTAATCCCACCTCTGACCACAAGGTGGGTTGTTCACTGTCCACTTGTTGACTCCACGGGCAGAAGAAGAAGCGGAAGGAATGTTGTTTATGAGGAATTTTTCAAGGACCGATCATCCAAACAACTTCACACTCAACACTGCACATTCTCGGGTTTTCAGTAATACACGTGTGAAGTTAATTAGATGAATAGTTTTCAAGATACAAGGACACATATACAGACAGATAGATATTCCTTCATTTATAGTTAGATTTGCATATTAGATTTGTTAGACTCATTTTAAAGATTTTAATAAGATAATTGAACTTTTTTTGTGGAAAAACTATCTCAGACACAAATTATTACTCAAAGTATAGTGTTTTTTTTATATACATCTTAAAACATATCTGTAGAGAGTCTATCATTTATGGACTGCTTCTATTATGGGCTCCTGGATCAATTTGAAGTGTCTATTGGCACTACTGGCTTCTACTGGGGATAGTGTAATACTGTGTTGGGTTGCACAGGAGACCATAAGTGTAGATTTGGGTATGGACAGCAGGGACATGTCTCGACCAATGTCAAGGTGAGAGGTGCTAGTGAATTGTCCCTACCAATATTTTAACAATCTCAACAATCTTGTGATTTTAATGCCACATAGGGTAAGGTTTATGCTGTGTTGCTAGGTTTGTGTGTTTCCGGTAAAAAGTGAGATATTTGAAGAATATTGTATTGATACTGGAGTAAAACAGCAAGATGTGGGGAATGCATGACTACCTTCAGGCTGTACCACATCTAGTTGCAGTGCTGTCTCGAGTGTCTGTCAGATGAATGAGTGGTGATGAACTTGAAGCATGCTACAGTACATTAGCTGTCTGTTTGTCTGTGGAAACACAGTCACTGGGGATGTCCAGTGCTGAATTCCTGGATCCCAATTGCCTTACAAATTAAATGAAGATAGATCATTTACAGACATGAAAAATGAAATCTTTAAATGTACTCTCTCTGTACCATATACAAGGGACAATGTGACAGATGAATGTCAATGTGAGGGACATTCAGCCAGATCAGGCATTGGTTACTGGTATAAGTACAGTTTAGATGGCTTGATTAACTGTACTAACCAATTTATTTTTACTCCTTCCAAATTGATTGAAGTGATCCTCAGCAGCAAATTTGTCCCATATAAAAATCCTGAGCCTCTCTGTTTCTCGTCTCTGTGCTGCTGGCTAAGTCCTCCCTTTGGAATCAAAAGTCCCTCACTCAGGTGCAGTGGAGCTCAGTTAAACAGTCTACACAAACAGCATCATACACTCTTACTCTGCTAAAAATATCCTCCTCATCCCATCTCATGCACATATGAATACTACTTCCTTACAGTAACTCAGTTCCTGTTGACTTGGTTAATTCAGCTGGCTTTAGTATGGCTACTGTTATATGCTTCTTGTATGAATATAATTCATGGGTTCACAGGTACTGTTAGTCATTGTGACAGGCTGCTCCTCAGATGGGATACTCCTCTTTTCTAAGGTCAGTGGGAAACACAGGCACTGGTTGACAAATGGGGAAATCCTCTCTCTCTCTCACTCACACACACACACACACAGAGAATGTACTATCATCCATCAGTGTGATTCCATCTGGCTGGGCTATCCCCACGATTCACTCTGCCCCACTTTATATAGTAGGCATTTTTCCAATAATACAGTTCAAAGCAGGATTAGCTCATTGTCTATCCTGCACCACTCATTTGTGCACACAGACACACACACACACACACCTAGACAGTAAGCTTTTGAGAAAATGCATTAGGTAATAGAGTAATTACAATCATCCAGGTGTCTTGTATAGGAAACTAAAAAAAACACTATATGTACTATATACAACAAAACACAACTACTGAACACTGGGGGCACTTAAAAATGTCCACCTTTTTACAGTTACCTCCTTGCTCCAGCCTCATAAAATCAAACATGCGGTACTCTTTTCTGCCACCAGAAGGGGCAAATGCCCGTCCTCGTCACTACTCTATTCTGATGCAGTAAGGGGTCCCACAGCAGTTTGCCAATTGTCTAACTTATTTCATGTCATACAGGAGCTGTACTGGCTAAATAATCTGTTACACACAAGGTTCAACTGAAATTCAACACAAATGGAGAACATTCTGATTATCTGCTATGTTTGTCAACATAATGTTATTCATGCTACAAGATCATAAAATGAAGCAGTGGTGGCTGGTCAATAGAGGGCACACGTACCACACTCCACCAGCCACACATTTACTTAGGAGTCAGCAAGCTTAATAAATTACTATAAATATTTGAGCATATGAACTAGTTTTATTTTAAAGCATTTTTATATTATTACAAATTAAGTTCTTCAGGATGAAATTAACCACATCAATACTTCTATTCGTTTATTCTCTTTCCTAATGGGTGTTGTCCCAGCCATGCAATATACACTAATCTTCCAGCCTCTATCTAATACAATGGATGTTAAAAAAAAATGAAACATTGGGATTCATGAGTGAATGGAGGCTGTCCTTGATTGCATTTCTCAAACTGTCAACATGATTGTTGACAGTTATTGTTAAAGAAACTGAGACTTCTAGCCACTTTACTCCACTGAGTGGTGGAAGAACTGTATTACATTACATTTAATATTTGTGTTACCAAATGAGGGGAAACTTCAGTAGTTTAACCACCAACTTTACTCAACTTCTTCCTGTTTAGATCTATTTATAGTAAGCACTCGTACAACCAAATCTATATAGAGCCATTGGTACAAATGAAGCCATTGCTGGCTGCAATGGTACAGTCTAACACATTGACTGTATATAAATAAGGACATCATGACAGCTCCCCAAAAGTGAAGTCAAAACATCTGGATTACCCCCTGGTAGCTGGCTGCAGTATAGATCATAAATCCTGGCCCATACATGTTAGCAGAAGGGACATGACCCAAACTAAAAAAAATAAAGTAGCCAACATGTCAAATAAATTTTTCCCAGCGATGATTTCTGTCATTTTAGGTAGTTTGTATCACACTGATGTTTGTCCAAGTGCTCATTTTTCTGATAAGTTTGTTTTTAATCAGTTATCTGACAATATAAAAAGTGAGTATGACATCATGATTGACAGCTGTGACAACCGCTCTCAAACCTCTATCAAGCAGCCAGACAGCTAAGGAGGCCTGTCCCGTGGGCCATCATCCTGCTGCCCAACTCCACTGCGCAGATTCTGGCTCCAAGTGACGACACACAAGCAAGATGGCCGCTCCCAGAAAGGAGATATTTTGGCTTCACTTTTGCATAGTGGTAGGAAGTGGTTGGCATTAAGCATTAAGCAGAAAATGATAATCAAATCAAGACAGTATTTTTAATGTTTATGACGAACAGCAATTAATGTTCATTCAGCATTCATCTTGAATTTATATGTTAGATTTTTTATTAAATCATTTTATTACCTTACATTCTGAAAATCAAAATTCAGATTTAAAGAATCCGCAGGAACCCTGCTCTCTCTCTCTCGCTCTCTCTCTCTCCCTCATCTGTTCTCCTTGTCCTCTCTTTTCACTTAGGCATATCTTTGCTGGGCCATCAGCTGAGTAATTTCTTATCTCTGCTCCTTCTCTGTGTGTGAATGGTTTGATGGGAGTTTCCCCTGCATGTATGTGTGTTCTGTCCTCTTCCACGGTCTCCATGGTGATGGAGGTCATATGGTATGGTAGCACCTGGAATTTGCTTCCATCCTACATCCACTGATCAGATTCTTCATTCATGTTATAAATTCATCTGTAATTTTGTTATCCTATTTTTCTGTGCTGTATTTCTGTAACTTTGCTCTCTTGATCTATTAAGATGGGTTCTCACAGTAACAATAATTCCATCATTTATCACGATAATTGTTCACATTACAAAGTAATCTATCAAAAATGTGCATTTGCATGTATTTTTTTTGGCACAACACCTTTGTAGATGATTACATTAGCCTACAGCAAAAGATGAGAAAGGTTCCATTTTTTTCATCAGAGCTGCTCTGCTGACACAGCAGCCCCATTTAAATGAATGGGAGGGCTGATTTTTTTTCACAATGTGCTAAATGAAAGAAAAAACATCAGATTAAGAATCAACAACTGACAGATATGCTATATTTAAGACTATACTTATTTCTCAAAGTAATAATAATGTATGTATATGGTGCTTAATAGCTGGTGTATAATTACAGCATATAAGGCTTTGTCCATTGGCTCTGTCGGTGAAGAAGGGAAGTCCCAACATCACAGCCAAATATAAAGTGTATGAATGAAGCTCTGTAGCTTTAATACAGTATTTCCTTAAGAATTTTCCTCTAACCCTGTTAAGCAGTGAGGACAGCAAGGCGAATGAAGGATGGAACCCCCGGTGTGGCAGAGAGCAGGGCAGCAGAAAGATAAAGCAGCTCAGAGAGACTCTGGGCTTCAGTGTCGCAGCAATAGAAAATGCAAGAATGCTTCTGCTGGACCGCACAGCTAGAGGTTATGTTTAATTTATCACAGTACATCAAAATACTCCCACTAAGTTAAGACATGGGTAGCACAGGGGAGGTGGGTACAGAGAGATAGAATAGCAGCAGTCAGGGAGTCTCTTCAGCACAATACAAGAAATACAGCCGCAGTTCACTGCATGATGGAAGAGGACTGAAGAATAGTGGGAACGGCATTTTGACATGCATCCTACAATTCTGTCTGTTGTCAGGAGATAGATTATGTTGAAGGATATGCTTTACCGCTTCAATAACTGCCACACTGACTATGTTTACATGCACACTAATATTCCACTATCTGAATATGAAAATATTGCACATTTGATACAGGTCATGTAAATAGCATATTCCATTTGGATATTCCAAACTCCCAATGAAGCATATTCCGATTAAGACATTGAGGTTTTAGGAGCATTCTTTGAACATGTATGTCCAGTGCATTTGGAATGTGTCTCAGTTGGGGGTTTTACCGCAGTTTGCGACACACAGCCTCTTGCCTATTTACAGTCAGCTCTGTGCGTTGTAAACAGACCAACTAACCAACAGTTTGCTAGGCTGTCATAGAGATGCATGATGAGCAGGTTGTGTAATGAAGCCCCTGTGCAGGCAATATGAAATGATGGAGCAGGAAGGCAGATAGATGAGAGGAACGAGAGAAGAGTGGAGAGTTGTTCAGGGTGGCCTGGAAGAACAGAGTGCACCTTCTCCACAGCAAGGATGGAGGGGAATGGTTAGTAAACATCATGGCACAACGCAGGTACTGGATGTCCCATGATGTTTACTATATCACTATGAATATCAGGCAGCAGCCTACTAATGTTTTTCACCTTTCACCTTTACTTGAATGCCCCCAGAGAGATCTTGTGATTCCTGTTCCCATTATTTTTACAGATATGATACCAGCACCAGTGGATACATACTTCTCTTCAAAGAGAATCATTTTTAAAAGTATATGAGATGAGTTTAGCTGAGTAGTTAGCACAGTCGTCTATGATCTGGGAGACTTGAGTTTGAGACCCGGTGTGGAGACCTCCATCATATTTTTTTTTCCCCACGCTAAAATTGTAAAATTAAAAACAAAATATAATTAAAAACAAAAGCAGGACTTTTATGCCTGTTTCCACTTTTATTCACATATACATATACCTATTCTCTGCTCTATTCCATCTATGTCTTGCTCCAGTAGCCCATTTCTCATCAGGGTGTACTGGTTCCCCAACATCTGACGTGCACCACCATGTTGACCCAGGCGGTGTCCAAGCCTGTATGACTCTCATGTTTGTGGTTTCACTCATCCTGAGATAGCTTGAAAGCTCGAGGAATACCAAGGGCTAAAAGAGGAGCTAGAAAAGATGTGGGGAGCGAGAGCAACAGTGGTACCAGAGGTAATTAGAGCACTAGGGGCTGTGACCTACAAACTGGGAGAGTGGCTCCAGCAGGTTCCAGGTAAAACACCATCCCATCCACACCCCGTTGGAGGGGGTGAGAGGGGGATTTTTTTTTTTTTTTATAAATATGCATATATGAGAGAGAGAATAAAACAGCCTGTATAGAACTTTAGCTTTTAGCTAAAATTAGCTATGTTTGGCTGGGTGAGCCCTGCATACAGAAGAGGAGAGTCATCTCGTGCCTGGGATACATAGCCCAGCCTGCGTGAGCAGCACGAACCTCTTGCTTTTCATTTTGGCGCCCATGTTAACAAATTAGAGCAGCCAAACAGCCGCTGCTGCCGCATGTATTTTTTTCCCCTTGATGCGTGCAGTTCTCAACAAAAATATTCAGGGGCAATAAATAGACAATTATCTGTTGACAGTCATATTGGCAACATACCAACAACATTACACCTTTCACTATAGTTTCAATGTCCATATCTGTAGAATATGTCACAGACATGAAGTGTCACAACTGTGCGGTGCACACCGGGGCAGGGAGCTGTGGGTGAGTCGGTGAACATGGAGCTTCAGTTTCCCTCCTGACAGTTAGTTTGTAACTTTGTTTGTCAGAGCGTGTTTGACTTGTTTGGGGAACTTGGTGTCGTCTGGAGGGATTTTCTTTACTCGCAGCAGTGACAGTGGGGGTTTAACTGGTGGAATAATCAATAAAATCAATTACAAAAACCTGTCCTGTGTGAGCAGTGGAAGTGGCTGGCAGAAGTATCCCCAACCAGACTCCACGATGCCCATCAGAAGAAAGCTGCTTTCACCATACATATTATTTATTTATTTTTCACAATTGAACATGTTTCTTAACCTTTTATTGTCTAAACAAAATATAAATAAAATTTATAATGAAATAATATGAAACATGCCATTTTTGATGGCCATTATCAAAGCCAAACTCTATGTAGAAAGATAGAGCTGGCAGTAGCAGCACCACAGCAGGGACACTATTTGTGTGAACACCGCTAGCAGTGTCCACACAGCAGTTCAGCGACGTACACTCACTGCTCAGGTAGAGGTAGGCTGTGTGGTCCAGGCATTATTCACCTCTTCAACACCAAGCCACTTTTTTTTTCCATTTTTTCCCAATTGTAGAAGTGGCAACTTTCTTTGCAGTCTTATCTGCTGGGGGCAGTGTTCATGACAGCCCAGGATTTGGGTTGCTTGCTTCGGTAACAGTTGGAGCTTTTTTAATGAGGTACCAGTCCATCTCAGCAGCCAACTTCACTGCAGGTGCAGGATTGCCCGGCCTCTGTCAGGTATCTTTACAGCAACATTGTGTGAACAGTGCTGTTTGTGTGTTAAGAGACGGAAATGGAAATTAAATGAATTGAATGCAGATAAAACCATGGCTTAACATTGGATTAGGATATTGGCCTAAACTGGTAAACATACGTTTTTGGATTTTAGGGGTATTCTGACATTTTTCAGGGCGTTTTTGCCCTTGCTCCCTGTTAATTTCCAACAGTCTACAATCCAAACAAGCAAACATTTGTATTTCTGCTTGAAAAGTTTCTCAAATCATTGAGTACCTTATCCAAGTACCTGCAGATTAATTTTCTGTTGATTGATTAAATTGATTAATGAAATAATCTAGCTCTATTTCAGTTACATTAGTCATCCTGTTGCTCTAGTGGATAAGCAAGCTAACTAACACAATGGTCATGCAACCTGGGATGCCCCATGTAAACCACAACACTTGGGGGGATTCTGAGTGTTTTACATCAGAACTAAAAGCAGCCTATTCAAAACCACCATTTGATCCTCACCTTGTGGTTCATTCTCCGGAAAATACATTTCCTAAACTTTTAACTTTTCTCTCATTTTTCTGCTTTTTCAGAATTCGAAATCAATACTGATACTGAAAAACATAACTATCCATAATATTCCAAATTTGGAATAATGCATGGTAACCCTGCAGAAGGTACTGTCCATTAGTTCAATCTATATATCCCTTTGATGAAGCAGATGCAAGGCATGGGTGGTATAAAGGTTTACCGGGAAGTTTCATAAATGAAATAGCAGCCAGGTTGAAGTGCATATTAGAACAAAAAGCTCCATGACAAAATATTTCCCTGAATTCAGTGAGCATTGTACATTGAACTAACAGTAGAGAACAGACAGAACTTGTCACGTCATAAGTGGAAAGCCATTCATTGAACACAAGATGTGTTGTCTAGGCAGCACATCAAATCCAAGAACTGTGAAAGTACCAACAGAAACTCTCTCTGACACCATGAGTGACTCATCAACTAGCTAATGTATTTAAATAGTCTGATGAAAGTCAGAGACAAACTGTTCTCTGAAACTGCACTACAAAAAGCAACCAAAAGCCTGAACATAGAGCAGAGCAGATTCATCAGCACAGCTCTTTTTTTTTTTTTTTTTTTTTTTTTTTTTACAAATATTTACTGCCACTGGCCATTTTATGGCATAAGGGACTGCATCATCGCTGCAAAGCAGTGACTGCATCGATCAAAACTACAGACATGCCAACTACCAGGAGTGCAAGAAGGGACTATTGGTTGTGACTATGAGTCTGGTGCAGCTGAGATGAAGAAAACATGGGCATGTGGGGATAACTGCTTAGGCTTACATGTCTTCCATGAAACAGTACTGACAAGGAGAAGTGTCATCTCAAACCAGGTTAGAAAGAGAGAGAAACAAATGCCCCTTTAGCACACCTTTTTACATCAATGTGATGGTAATTTTAGATGCTGATCCCCAGTCACTTTCACCTACAGGTCACAACAGCAATCTGAACAGGTCAGACCAGTAACACTTCCTTAACGCTTTCAGCATGGCACAAGTCTGAATTAAATAGAATGAAAATAATGCCATCAAATTAGGGCTGCAACCAGCATTTGTTTTTCATTAACAATCATTATTCTGTTGAAAGGGGATTACTGCTGTTGCCAAGTGCTGCTCATAGGGGGAATAGTTAGGTCTCTCTTTCTGTAAATTAAAGAGCATGGTCTAGACCTTCTTCATGTAAAAGTGCCCTGAGATGACTTGATGTGATGTGATTTGGCGCTATATAAACAAAGTTTAATTGAATTTAAATGAATTGATTATTTTCTCGATTAATCAATTAGTTAGGTGGTCTATAAAATGTCAGAAAATTGTGAAAAATTAAGATTTGGCATGAATTCAATAAGATCTCCATCATTACACTCTGCCTTTAAATATCATGGGTGAACATTCCTATTTCCTTCTGTTCTATTTTTCTCCCACTTTCCCATGCTCTCAAAATCCTCTCCTTCCCAATTCTGACGTCACCATACCTGACCCAGTGATCTTTCTACCTGCATGCTTCTAGGTAATCAGGCATTTAGTGCTGCTCTTTAAATATTGTTGCCATTCTGAAAACCCACCTCCTCGCCATCACAACCATGTCCTCCATGTTGTCCAGAGAGACGCAACTAAAGATCCATCGACCATCTTCTGGCTCATTCACCACCACTAGTGTCTAGAGTCCAGGAAGGATCCTGTCCTATCTCCTATCTTTATAAGAGTTTACAACCCACATCGACAGGGTCCAATCGCCAACTCTAACTATGTTGGTGCCCTATGCGTGATTTTAAATTGAAACCCCAAAAGATTTCGACTGGATCCCCTTAAAAAGTGCATGATCCCTGAACCCCTAAGGAGCTAAATGATTCAGACCTGTGGCATTGATATCACTGGTCATGAAGTGGTTTGAAAGGCTGGTCAAAAGGGAACTGCTGGATATGGTGGGCGAGACTCTGGACCCCATGCAAACTGCATAAAGGTGTCTGCTTGGAGGACGCATTGCACACATGCACAATAGATTGGCATCTACAGGAAGACAGCATCATGAACGCACAGTCTGCATGATCACAACACAGTGGAGATACATGGATATCCACACAGAGCCTATATATACACCCTATGATGACAAAATTTACATCAGAAGGACCCTAGCATACACGGAAAGGATCATTTCAGCTTAAGCAGGTTATTTGCACATGAGATACATGGCAATGTAGGCTAGACAACGTCACACACAGTTCAACTCACCACTGTCTCAGCAGTGATACCACTTCCTGTGATGCGGCAAGGGCCAAATCTCACACATACACACACACACAACTCTTTCCATAAATGTCCCATCATGTCTGAATTAGGGATGTCAACGGTTAACCGTTAATCAGTTTATCATCGAGAATATTTTTGACCAGTTACACGTCAGTCTATAGTATAATTTGCATACACCCTCCACTAACGGTTAGACAATTATTATTATTCTTTTTGAATGGATAAAGGACTGGTGTAGGCTAATGACAATGTTTATCGCAAGTGTGTTAGTATCAGTCATCCCTAGAAGTGTTTGTTAGCCCAGTTTAACTTGTAGTTTCTGGCTCTTGTAACATGTGAAGTGAAAACGAGTCCAAAGCGTCTTCCAATGTCTCGACTGCAAAGTGTTGCATTATGGGTTGTTTGTGGCATTAATGTTGCTAGGCTGGTGAGTGTCTTAAAGTCTGTTTATAGTGTGTGTTAGAATCAGGCAGCCCTAAAAGTGTTCTGAAAGCTTGTGTAACATGTTTTTCTGTCATGTAGGAAATAAATTCATGACGACTCAAAACAAGTCCAAAGCATCTTCTGACGTCTCTATTGCAGAAACAAAATATGTCAAGCTGCCAAATACCATTTTCACAGACGATAAGCAGCTCAAAAAGATGAACAGGCAGTCTTCTAAATGCTAACTGCTAGAGAAGATCATTTTTGACCGCTTCCAAGAGAATTGTAGCAGAATGTGTATGTGTCTATGTAACTATATTATGATTTAAGTTATAATCAAAAAGTAACATTATTTTTTCCAAAAACGAATCTCTAGTCTTAATTAAGCTGTAAGGAACATTTAAGTAAAAGTCACCTATATTTGAATGACAAATGACACAAATGTTAAGAAAGAGACAAAATGATTGTATGTAGTGCAAAAAGAAAACAAAAAGTGCTTGACTCTTTAGCAAAAACAATAATAGGGCTTTTCCACCACACTTAGCCCTGGGTTATGAATAAGTCTTGTTCAGGGTCCTCTAAATATGGTTTGTACCACATTTGGTGAATATTGGATGAAATATATGCCAACGGAAGCAAAACATGTGTTTATAAAAAAAAAAAGGGCAGAAAAAATGTATAGACACAAATGGGCGTGGCCTGTATCACTATAATCAGCATCATCCAAGGAACATCCTGTCCAAAAGGTTTTTTGATAGGACTTACGGTTCATGAGTTATTAGCCAAAACACAAAACATTAAATAACTGACCACATGGTGGTGCTATTGGTGCCATGTATTAATATCTTAAGCATGTCCAGGTGGGACACCTGCACATCAAATATGAACATTCTAGCACCTTTGGTTTTTGAGATATTAGCTTTCAAAGAAATCCTCCCATAGACTTCCATTATAAATTTTAAAAATTAAAAAAAAAAAACTATATAAAATCAATGGAATATGTAACAGCAATAAAAGTAACAGCATATATGTCCTTAAAGAGCTGAATATTTTGATATATGCATTGTTTTTGATGCTCAAAGTACAGAGTTGAAAGTGGCTAAAATACGTATCGAAAAATAATAATAATAATAACTACAAAATGCAATTTCTGTAGAAATTGTGTGTGATTGCTAAAAGCGTATTTCGATTGCATTAATGAATGAATTGAACCTGCATCTTGATGATTGTGAGACAGACATGCTATGCACTAAGCTATCATGCCACACAGCAATGCCAGGCCAGATTGTGGTGTTTAGTCTGTAAATTGCATAACATTTGTCATTAGCAGTGTGATTAAGATCACTGAGATGACCTGTGAACTCCTGCACCTTATACTGTACTGAGTTGTGTCCTGAGAGGGATTCAAACTCACAGCCTTTTGGTCCAAAAGCTGTTCAGAAATGACATGAGCTCAAACCACTAGACATGTTTCAAATAAAGGGAAAAGATGGTTTAACAAGCATATCAATGTACAATTCAGGTAATAATATTTCAGTAAGATAGAGTGTAACTGAGTTATGATATGGTGATAAAGATGTAAAGCAACTTCATATATGAGAGCAACATTATGAGGAGCATTGCTGTGAGTAGGTATCGAACACACAACCTTGTGATCTAAGGTGAAGCTGATCAGGAGAACAGCATCCTAAACTACTGAGCCAACAGACATTCACAGAAATGAGAAGAAAAAACCTCCATTTTGATGAGGAAAATGTATTTGTCTCAAACTAGATCTTCAGAGATTTGTAGAGATTTGATCATTAGTGAAAGCAAGGCTAGTTTAACATGAGAATGAATGATATGTGTAAAAAGTGTTCGAAGGAAGAGAGAATCTGTAAGTTAAAGGAACTGCAGTGAGAGGAGACACACATCCTGCAGACTGTATTGCAGTCAATGAGAGCTGGACAGGGACTCCATATCAATTAAGATTCAGATCTCAAAAACTATAAGTCCTTTGTGAAATGTATTCACATTTTGAGAGAGAGGAGGTTTATGGCTGTGCTTGAGAAGTTAAAACTGTGGGAGTGAGACCTGTTTAGAATTTTTTTTTCTGCTCTGAAAATATCTGTGCTCTTCACTCTAAGTGATCACTGACACACTGGTAAGACCTGACAAAGTCTGCAAAACCCCTGACTTTGGCTTTGCTGAAAAAGTCCAAAAGATATCAATAGATAGATTTGAGAAAAATACAAGCACACATCTGCTGAATGAGCTGCACAGATTGATGTTTGAATGGTTTTTACAGCACAAAGTATGCAGCAGTTGAAAAGGACCAAAAAACATACGGAATAAGAATAAAGATTCAAAGAAAAATGTGTGATTGCTGAAAGCAAATAAAGACTTACTATAGTGTGAATGCTGAATAATAATAATAATAATAATAATAATAATAATAATAATAATAATAATAATAATGATAATATCAGTCAGAGGGTCCAAACAACTACTTTTACTGTAACACTGTAATTACATCAAGCTTTACATAATGGATCTCAGTACTTCTTCCACCACTGCCTATGGATACCAACAGGCTACAAATGAACATGAGCACCACTGAAAAAATACTGTTAACCCTCTCTAACAAGTCGTTTATTACTGAGATTACAGAAATACATTATGAATAATATATATATATATATATATATACACACACACACATATATATATATACACACACACACACACACACACACACATACACACAGTGTGTTGTGTCTTCCCTTCTTAGCAACTCTCCATCCAGCTGTGCTAGCAGTGTCTGCGTATGCACATTCAAGCCGACAGCATCACGGAGGTGTTAGAGCATGTGTTGGGGACCCCCGTTATGTTGCCTGTTATGACATGGAGTGATAATCACATCACATTTACGAATATTTATGGTGTGGTTTTTGTTACTGCAAAAACCCCTATGTAATGCGAGAGAGCTCCTCAAAAGGATTTCTTTTAATTTCGCCATACTTAAAGCCACTGCACCTTTGTTACAACATTGCTTCTTGTCACCACAATCTCCATAAAAACGCTCGCTAGCTGGGCGGTAGCGAGCCGTCAGCGTGTCAGTCAATCCAGCAACTTGGATTTATATTGAAATAAATGCCGCGTTGTGTATTACCAACAATTTAATTCATTTTTCAGGATTTTTTAAAATATTTGATGCCACATTTAGTGGAGCATTACGTTACACTTTGAAAATTAGCAAGGCCACATTAAATAGCAGAAATTTGAAAGGCGACAGCTGCATGAATCTCCCCACGCGCAGAGAACGGCACATAGTGCTGCTGTTGAAGCTTAATGCAGCTGAGAGCAAAATGAATGTGAAGCATACGATCATTTATGGTGACTGTCACATTACAAAAACACAGATTCAGTGAGATGTTTCATCGCCGGCAGTGCGTCTTACCGGTGTGAGTCATTCGTCAACAGGCAGCGGTCGTATTATTAAACTGTTGAATCCTGAGCCCGTCACGCGCTCGATCAATAACCTACGCGGTTTAAAGCCCGCTTACAGCAACTCTTCACATTATCGTCGACCGGAGGCACCGGCAGCTAAATCCAAAAGCACGTCCTTTTCTGGAAGCAGGAGGATAACCAGCGACAGTCACTGGAGGAATGTGTGTGCGTGCCTGTGTGCCTGAGTATGACTGGGGGCATCAAGTGGCGCAAGCCTGCGGTCCGCGAGCTCCGGTAACCCACCACAATCATACCGGAAAACAATTTTTCTCTTAAAAAATAAAAGCACATTTACGTTTCTTGTGTGACTTCAACGCAAAATGAAAGCGCTGTGTCAGCTAATGATAGCAGCCTACATTCTGCAGTAAAACTAACAATTGGTGGATATTTTATAGGCTTATTCCAATGTTTTACATACTCTACATACAAGCATACACATTTGTGTGTGTGTGTGTGTGTGTGTGTGTGCGCGCGCGCGCTCCAGGTGTCAAGCTGTCTCTGGCTGTTTCAAAGTGAATTTAATGTCACACCTATGGGAGGAACAGACTGAAAATGACTGCATGCAGATCTGGTTTGTGTTAGTGAACGAGGTTTGCAGGCAAACAAAAAAGATTGACTTATTGGCCATATTGGCCAGTCCTAGATATGAGGAATTAAAGGACAGATTTACAAGTCCATACATTGAAAGGATTACTGGTCGCTGTAATTGTTCTGGCATTCCATATTCGCTCCAAGAAAATCCCCTCTGTACAGTCCGTTTTCTGTGCAGAAATGCATTCTAAAGTTCAGCTATAGCTAATGCAGTCTGAGATACACACATGTGGTTATCTTCCGAATTTACAGTCAGCCACACAGAGAGATAGTAGGAAAAGGCAGTAACTCTGGAGAGCAACAAAATGCCTTCCAAAGTATTGTTGAAAAGGGTAGTCCTAGTATATTTATTGTTTGTTTTACTTTCAACTACGTAAGCCACATCTGTCAGAAAACATTTTATTTTGAAGCAAAACTGGAAGTAGAATTGTATTACTGTTCTGTGCTTTACACTGGCTGATTCAGACAATTGAGGGAGAGAGAGTACACTTCTTAAAACATGTTGCTGGTAAGACCAGAAATGGAATCATTTCAATAATTTCAGGTCATTCCAAGTAGCTGATCATCATGAGCTTCTTGCCAAAGAGGAAAATCGAACATAAGAAGCACTTCAAACCAGCTGGTAAATTCATCACGATCTTAGGAAAATAAAACACAATCTCTTGCCTGCATATATTCTTGATGGTGATTTATTGTTTTCAATTGTATTGGCAACAAAGATGTTTTGCATCAAGGCACAGATTTATCCTCCTGTAAAAGGGAACTCAGATGTCGAAGCATGGTATAGAGGTGACTTCACTTTACAATTACAACACATTCATACAAGACACGCTTAGTTTCTATTACAACAGGGTTGGTAAATGTAGTGATGTATTTAGTACAGGGAGTGCTAATGACTGTTTATGCAGCAATCAGTACTTGGAGCCACCTTATAAGATAGAGGAAAAGAGGAAAAAGAGATAATGAAATAGATGGACCTTTGTCAACTATCATGTTAAAAATGTTCAGGTGTCCTTGTGATTGTCTGGCAGCAGGATTTTCTCTGAGCTTGACAGACCCAACAGTAGTTGGAAACAAATTTTAATGACATTTTGGCAAACTTAAAAACTTATGCTACACAAGCTACCTAATGGCTTTTGGAGAGCTACATTTTTAAAATGTGTGTATTTTATGTGTAATGATGATGCTAGTATTATGAGGCAGGTCTTTTCTAGTGATTGATTGATTGATTGATTGATTGATTGATATTACTTTATTAATCCACAAAGGGAAATTCAAATTTTCCAGAGCTCATCAAATTTAAAAAAAAAAAAAAAAAAACTCATTGTTTTCTTAATTGTTGTGGGGATCAGTGATTCAGGGGATCTCCTGAATCACTCCATTCTGCAGCACAATGAGAGGAGCCAACTGCTGCAGCTACCCCTCTGTCGCTCCAGGAGGCTGTGGAGAGGGTGTCTGATATTTTTCATTATAGCATTCAGTTTGTTCACTGTGCCTCTCTCCACTACTGATCTTAGAGGGTCCAGTCTCCTGCCCAACACTGAGCCTGCTTTTTTGACCAGCTTGTCTAATCACTTGGTGTTTTTGTCAGTAAGGCTGCCTCCCCAGCACACCGCAGCAAAAAAGAGAGCACTGGCCACCACAGTGTGATAGAACATGGTCATCATTTTTACACACATCAAAGGACCTCAGTGTCCGTAGGGAGAACAGGTGGCTCTGCCCCTTCCTGTAGAAGGTATTGGTGTTAGGGGACCAGTCCCGCTTGTCATCCACAAGGACCCCTAGATATTTGTAGGTGTTCACCACTTCAATGTTCACCCCACAGATTTTCAATGGCTCCAAAGGGGGCTTAGACCTGCGGAAATCCATCATTTCTTTCGTTTTTGAGGTGTTCAGTTGAAGGCATTTTTTTCGACTCCATTCACTGAAGGCTGTTATTAGATCCCTGTATTTGGATTCCTTTCCATTCCTGATACACGCCACAATAGCAGTGTCATCCAAGTATTTCTGGATGTGGCAGGACTCAGAGTTGTATTGAAGTCCGAAGTATACAATGTGAACAGGAATGGAGCCAGTACAGTCCCCTGTGGAGCCCCCGTGCTGCTCATTACTGTCCCTGAAACACAGTTCCGCAACCTGACAAACTGTGGCTTTTCTGTCAGGTAATCTGTGATCCAGGAAACAAGGGAGGAATCCACTCCCATCTCTCTGAGCTTGTCTTTGAATATGATGGGTTGAATGGAGTTAAATGCACTTGAAAAATCAAACAACATGATTCTTACATAATGATGAGATAGGGCATGGTGGAGCATATAAAGGACAGTATCGTCCACTCCAATGTGTTCTCTATATGCAAACTGCAGGGGATCAGGTTTGTCTTTGACTTCAAGCCTCACTGAGTTTAGAAGCAGACACTCCAGGGTTTTCATGATGTGTGACATAAGGGCCACCAGTCTGTAGGTGTTTAGTTCAAATGGACATTTTATTTTTGGTACCGCTACCATACAAGATGTTTTCCACAGAGCTGGGACCCGCCCCAACTGTAGACTGAGGTTGACACAGTTGTGCAGTACAGTCTTTAAGCAGCCTTGGACACACACCATCTGGGCCAGCTGCCTTCCCAGAGTAAAGTCTCCCAAGCTCCAACTTCACTCCCATTTCAGTGAATGACAAGGGTGGAGACACAAGTGTGACAGCGGGAGTAGCTGCAGCAGTGGAGATGGACACATGTGTAGGTGGAGGAGGAGGATGATCTTTGATGGAGAACCACACGTGGAGGAGAGGAAGGAGCCATGGTGGAGATGCATCCATGTAGAAGAGAAGGAGCAGCAGTGGAAGTGGGTGTAGCCACACTGTCAAATCTGTTGAAGAACTGGTTAAGTTCATTGGCTCTATCCACATCACCCACTATTGGCTGTCTTTTCTTTTTGTTGTATCCAGAGATGGTATTGATTCCTCTCCACAACTCCCAGATGTTGCTATATTGTAAATATCTTTAAATTTTCTTTTTGTATTCCACCTTTGCCATCTTAAACCTCCTCTTCAACTCATGTTGCACCTGTTTGAGCAGTTCTTTGTCACTGTTGGTCTAGTTGAAGACTGCTTTTATGTCACTTGTGATCCACAGTTATTATTGGGGAAATATCGTACAGTCTTTGTAGGTATGACTTTATCTCTACAGAAGTTGATATACTCAGTAAAACAATCAACCTGACTGTTAATGTCCATACTGTTCCTGTCTGTCTCCAGCAGCACATTCCAATCTGAGAAGAGGGTGGGGGTGGGGTGGGGACACAGAGAAACAGAACAGCAACAGCAACAACAACAACAATGATCAACAACAGAGACATGACTAGCAGCAACAAACAGCAGGAACAGCTGGCGAAGGACAGAAGGAGGACACCAACACGTCAGCATAGTTTATGGAGATTCCTGTAGATTAGAAAGCACAAAGAACTTTGGGGAAGAAGTCAAGTTAGTAACATGCATTAATGGTAAAAGAATACATCTAAATAGTGAAGAGGAGAGAGGAACTCAGTGCATTATGGGAAGTCCCCCGGAAGTCTAGGCCTATAGCAGCATAACTACGGGCTGATCCAAGATGAGCCTGGCAGACCTGCTTTATCAAAAAGGAAAGTTTTAAGCCTGCTTTTAAATGTAGAGAGGGTGTCTGTCCCTCAGACCAAATCTAGGAGATGGTTCCACAAGAGAGCAGCCTGATAGCTGAAGGCTCTGCCTCCCATTCTACTTTTAAAGACTGTAGGAACCACCAGTAAGCCTGCATTCTGGGAGCTCAGTGTTCTAGTGGGATAATACAGTAATATGAGTTCTTTCAGATATAATGGTGCCTGACCAATAGGGTCTTTGTAGGTGAGAAGGATGTAAAAAAGATGTGTCTGATTTTAGCTATATTACGTAAGTGAAAAAAGGCAGTCCTTGAAATTTGTTTTATGTGGGAGTTAAAGGACATATCCTGATCAAAGATAACTCCCAGATTCCTTACGGTGGTGCTGGAGGCCAGGGTAATGCCATCTAGATTAGCTAAATCATTAGATAATGTGATTCTAAGGTGTTTTGGTGTATCATCTGCATAACAATGAAAATTAATGGAGTGTTTCCAAATAATATTTCCTAAAGGTAGCATATACAAAGTGAATAGTCTAGGTCCAAGAACAATTCAATTCAATTTTATTTATATAGCACCAAATCACAACACAAAGTCATCTCAGGGCTCTTTTACATGGAGCAGGTCTAGACCACGCTCTTTAATTTACAGAAAGAGAAACCCAACAGTTCCCCCCATGAGCAAGCACTTGGCGACAGCGGAAAGGAAAAACTCCCTTTTAACGGGAAGAAACCTAAGGCAGACCCCGGCTCTGGGTGGGCGGCCATCTGCCTTGACCGGTTGGGTTGAGAGAGAGAGAGAGAGAGAAAGAGAGAGAAGGGGGGGGGGGGTTGTACACAGTGAAAGAGCAGCAACAACAACAACAATAGTCAGCAAGCAGCAACAAGCAGCAGCAATAGCAGGAACAGCTAGCCGAGGGCAGAAGAAGGACGTCAGCACATCAGCATGGTCTATGGTTTATGAAGCTTCCTGTGGATCAGAAAGCACAAAGAACTCCGGGGAAGAAGTGAAATTAGTAACATGCATTAATAGTAATAGAATACATAGAGATGGAGGAGAGGAGAGAGGAGCTCAGTGCATCAATGGAAGTCCCCCAGCAGTCTAGGCCTATAGCAGCATAACTAAGGGCTGATCCAAGGCGAGTCAGATCAGACCTAACTATAAGCTTTATCGAAAAGGAAAGTTTTAAGCCTACTCTTAAACATAGAGAGGGTGTCTGCCCCTCGGACCGAAACAGGGAGATGGTTCCACAAGAGAGGAGCCTGATAGCTGAAGGCTCTGCCTCCCGTTCTACTTTTAAATACTGTGGGAACCACCAGTAAACCTGCATTCTGGGAGCGCAGCGCTCTAGTGGGATTATATGGTACCAAGAGTTCTTTTACATAAGATGGTGCCTGACCATTAAGAGCTTTGTACGTGAGAAGAAGGATTTTGAATTCTATTCTGGATTTTACAGGAAGCCAATGCAGCGAAGCTAAGATGGGGGAAATATGATCTCATTTTCTAGTTTTAGTCAGAACACGAGCAGCTGCATTCTGGACCAGCTGCAGAGTCTTTATAGACCTATTAGGGCAGCCTGATAATATTGAGTTACAGTAATCCAGCCTAGAAGTAACAAATGCGTGGATTATTTTTTCTGCATCTTGTTGTGAAAGGATATGTCTGATTTTAGAGATATTACGTAAGTGAAAAAAGGCAGTCCTTGATATTTGTTTTATGTGGGAGTTAAAGGATATATCCTGATCAAAGATAACTCCCAGATTCCTTACGGTACTGTTGGAGGCCAGGGTAATGCCATCTAGATTAGCTAAATCATTAGATAATGTGTTTCTAAGGTGTTTAGGGCCAAGCACAATAACTTCAGTTTTTTCCGCGTTTAGCAGCAGAAAATTGCAGGTCATCCAGGTCTTTATATCTTTAAGGCACACTTTGAGCCTAGATAACTGATTGGGTTCATCTGGCTTCATTGATAAATATATTTGGGTATCATCTGCATAACAGTGGAAATTTATGGAGTGATTTCGAATAATATTCCCTAAAGGAAGCATATATAAAGTGAATAGTAAAGGTCCCAGAACAGAACCTTGAGGAACTCCGTGTCTAACTTTTACTTTTATGGAGGATTCATCATTAACATGAACAAACTGAAATCGATCCGATAAATAGGATTTAAACCAGCATAATGCAGAACCTTTAATGCCAATGAAATGTTCCAGTCTCTGCAACAGGATTTGATGGTCAACAATGTCAAATGCAGCACTAAAATCTAACAAGACAAGTACAGAGACAAGTCCTTTGTCTGATGCAGTCAGGAGGTCGTTTGTGACTTTAACCAGCGCTGTCTCTGTGCTATGATGCGCTCTAAATCCAGACTGAAAAGTCTCAAATAAGTTATTGTTATCTAGAAAATAACATAACTGATTAGCGACTGCTTTCTCGAGAATCTTAGACAAAAAAGGAAGGTTAGAGATGGGTCTATAATTGGCTAAGACGTCTGAATCAAGAGTAGGCTTCTTAAGGAGGGGTTTAATTACAGCTACTTTAAAGGACTGCGGTACATAGCCAGTTATCAAGGACATATTGATTATATTTGGTAAGGAGGTGCTAATTAAGGGTACGACATCCTTAAAGAGTTTAGTTGGGATGGGATCTAAAAGACAATTCAAAGGTTTTGATGACGAAATTATAGAAGTTAGCTCAGGAAGGTCTATCTGAGAGAAACAGTCCAAGTTTAAATCAGGTTTTGTGGCTGTTTCTAGGGAGCTTGATAAATCTGTGCCTTTAGAGAGTAGAGACTGTTGAATTTTATCTCTAATTGTTAGAATTTTATCATCAAAAAAGCTCATGAAATCGTTGCTACTGAGAGCCCTCGGAATACTCGGATCAACAGAGTTATGACTCTTTGTCAGCTTGGCCAAGGTGCTGAAAAGAAACCTAGGGCTGTTTTTATTTTCCTCAATTAATGCGGAGTAATAGGCAGCTCTGGCATTACAGAGGACCTTCTTATAAGTTTTAAGGTTTTCAAGCCAGACTATGCGAGATTCCTCTAATTTAGTGGAACGCCAAATCCTTTCAGATTTACGAGATAGTTGCTTTAATTTACAGGTTTCAGAATTATACCACGGAGCTAATCTCTTATGCTTTATTATCTTTCTTTTTAAAGGAGCTATGGAGTTGAGCGTTTGCTGTAGAGTACCTGCAGCAGTGTCAACAAAATTATCAAATTGGGAAGGACTAAAATTATCATAAGAGTACTCTGCAGTATTGATAGAAGGAATTGAATTCAGTGCTAATGGAACTCTTTCCTTAAATTTAGCTACAGCACTATCAGTAAGACATCTAGTGAAAACATTTTTGTCTAATGGTGTGTAATCTACCAATAAAAATTCAAAAGTTATCAAATGGTGGTCTGATAAAATGGGATTTTGAGGAGAAACTACCAAATGTTCAATTTCTATGCCATAAGAACCTGGTTTTATGGAGGATTCATCATTAACATGCACAAACTGAAATCGGTCTGAGGACTCAAACCAGCATAATGCAGTTCCTTTAATGCCAATGAAATGTTCCAGTCTCTGTAATAGGATTTGATGATCAATAGTGTCAAATGTGGCACTAAGGTCTAACAAGACAAACACAGAGACAAGTCCTTCGTCTGATGCAGTCAGGAGGTCATTTGCGACTTTCACCAATGCTGTCTCTGTGCTATGATGTGCTCTAAATCCTGACTGGAAAGCCTCAAATAAATGATTGTCATCTAGAAAGTTGTGTAAGTGATTGGAGAGGTTTAATTACAGCTACTTTAAAGGACTGTGGTACATAGCCAGTTACTAAAGACAGATTGATCATATTGAGTAGGGAGGTGCTAAGGCATAAGGGTAAGACATCCTTAAACAGCTTAGTTAGGACGGGGTCTAAGAGACAATTTGAAGGTTTGGATGAAGAAATCATTGAAGTTAATTCAGGAAGGTGAATTTGAGAAAAACAGTCCAAATATCAGGTTTCATGGCTGCTTCAGGGCTCTTGAGTTTGTAGATAAATCAGTGCCTGTTGAGGACAGAGACTGTTGAATTTGATCTCTAATTGTCAGAATTTTATCATTAAAAAAGCTCATGAAGTCATTACTACTGAGAGCCACTGGAATACATGGATCAATAGAGTTATGACTCTTTGTCAGTCTGGCCAAGGTGCTGAAAAGAAACCTAGGGCTGTTTTTATTCTCCTCAATTAATGATGAGTAAGAGAGGGCCTTCCTATATGTTTTGAGATTTTCTCGCCAGATTAAGCATGATTCTTCCAGTTTGGTCGAATACCAACTCCTTTCAGACTTATGTGATATTTTCTTTAATTTGGAGTTATACCATGGAGCTGACCTTTTATGTTTTATTATCTTCCTTTTTAAAGGGGCGATGGAGTCGACCATTATTCGCAGTGAGCCTGCTGTACTATCAAAAAATGATCAATTTGGGAGGGACTAAAATTATCATAGGAGTCCTCTGAAGTATTGAGACATGGAATTTAATTCAGCGCTGATGGAATTGCTTCCTTAAATTTACATTAATTTTGGTAACCTCCGATTGGTGTAATCGGGAGTCATTACCGCTAACATGGATAACAATTGTCAGCAATTGACAACAAATAAATAAATAATAAAGAATACAACAAAAATAAAGTAAAATTAGTGAAAATTGAGAGCTACCAGACCTTGCTGCTGCTTGTTGCTGTGCATGTTCGAGAGAAAAACAAGTGTTAAAAATTTTTTATATTCTTCCTCCTTCTCCTCTATATCACCAAATCATAACAAAAGTTATCTCAGGGCACTTTCCACATAGAGCAGGTCAAGATCATACTCTTTAATTTACAGAGACCTAGACAGGGCTAAGCGCTCCAAACACAAGCGGAGCTCAGTGGAGCAGAGAGGCAGTGAACCAGGTGAAGTATTCAATTTTTCTTTTTTTTTTTCAATTTTCAATTTTATTTATGTAGTGCCAAATCAATAATTACTCTAAGTTTGATTTTACTCACAACTCAACAGCCCAGTGTGTCTGTGGGCTGTGACCATCTTCCCAACTTAAGTGTGAATTCCTTCTTTAATTGAAAAGAAACATTTATCTGCTAACTCCTCATGAAATCACTCCATCCATTCCGTTGCTGTTTGGGGAGCTTAACCATCAGTTGGCAGTATGTTATAGGACAGTAAGAAAGTGGGATTTGTTACTTTTATGTATGTATCAGCCTAACAGCACGCCTCTGACAACACACCAGTTTTCTCTAGTGAGAATCTTTCAGCAGCTTCTCCTGTATAAAAGTAGAGCTGCTCCTGAAATGGTATATAGTAACCTTGTATCAACAATATTTGCTTTTCCATGATAATGACAATCATGATGCACAGACTTCTGATGAGTAGTAGCTAGTGCCCTGTAGTCAAAATGTAAGTCAAATGTAGTTCTAACATGACACATTGTTCACACTTCTGTGACCATAAATGTCTTGCTATCAGAGGTTTTTTTCAGTCTCATAAGAAAATAGTATCTCAAAATTCCAGACTTTAAGGTTTGAATGCTGGTCATTAAAATGACACATCTTTAAAGATTTTTCCTCCGAAGTAACATAATGATTCTTCATAAAGCTGTGAATAGGTCGTTTCAGTCCAGAGCACTAATATGAATTATTCAGGTATGCAAGACATGCTTCCATGTTCACTTATTTTTTATCATCTCAGAATTTTACCAGGTCAAAATCTGAAACTTTAATGGATTTGCTTTCAAGCCTCCAATCAATTCAAGTCTGTAGCCAGTCAGGTTTCAATGAAATCTCTGAGCAGTCAAGTCAAATTCTTGTCTCATGTTCTCATTTTTGTGAAGTCTGGCTTGATTCTCTAGTGGCATCATTACAGCCCTGCTTATTAATTAGAATATATAGTATGAGGACAACATGTAGTATCACCTCACGGACCAATTGGAAAAAACTCTACCATGGTTTGTATTCAAGGATTGTTATCATATAAATATGTTTTATTAATATTTAGAAATCAATTTTGTCTTATCCACATATATCCCTGTTTTATGTACACTTTGTGTTTGAGTGGAGACAAATCCTAACTGTCTGATGAAGAAAGGGTCAAATTGAGTGTCACAGTTGTATTTTATTGAGCCACAAGATGGCAGCAAATGACTGGTTTAGTGACTGAACTGTGTGTCCATATAAGAGTTTTCTGAAAGACTGAAATACCAACACCAGGAATATAATATACATCTTATACATGTTTTTTTGTTCTGTATTAACCTTTGTAATGGTTGTGTTCATCTAGCGGTCCTTGAAGGCCCAGAAAATAGCAGCATAGCGGGTTGTTATCTTTTATAAGGACAAACCAGTGGTATACATTCTTCTTGATGGTTTAATCTGACTGGTTAAGAAAACAGGGACAGCTAAAATGACGTGCTCTCTCTTCTCCTCTCATCAGTGGCTGCTATAACATGTGGATGTTCTCCGGTAGGTGTTGATCATTCATGTGTTTTTCTTATGAGCAATAGTTTACAGTCATCCTCTCACTATTAACATATTATGATCGCTATATCCTGGATGTGGTAAACAGTAAATATGCAGTTGATCTGTCACCAGTAGTCATTGTACTTCATAACAAGTTGTTGCATACTAATGCACCGGTCAACAAAACATCAGCAGAGTTCTGGGTCAGGGTTTTTTATTTGTTTTTTTAAACACACAATATGTCATGTTTCAGCTGCTAGGGGTCTCTCAATCAAAACAGTAACAACAGACAGAGTGTGATGATGGTGTAAAGTAGCAAGGGATCATGGGAGTTGTTGTCTTCATTGTTAAATAACCAGCTTCACCAGGATAAGATTACCGTACTCCAACGTTGATGGTTCAGGATGTTTTTACCAGCAGAGGTCTCCTCCTCTCCAGAACAAACGGACCCGCTGATTACAGGTAAAAACACTGAATAAAGCAGTTTCAGCTAAAAAAAAAAAAAAAAAAAAAAAATCAGTGTTTCTCCAACAATGTTCAGCGAGCACCGGACATCCGGTACGGCAACACGTTCTCATCCGTAACGACGTAACGCGTCAAATACTGCCGCTTGGTCAGTGGCCCCACACTTCAAAATATGAGGCTCTAGGTACCCCTTTCGCCTCAGTTCAGCACGCGCAGGGCTGTTCACCAAATTTCAACAGAGTAGTGACCCAGTCTAAATTATGCCGTTTATTCTTTCCTCTTGAAGTTCATAGACTAACGTAATAGCTTGCGGCCATTCTCGAAAGGTGCTAAACTAATGTCATAGCGCATTCTCCCTGTTTATATTTATCACTTGTTTCTCTCCCCGTGCTTTGTATTACCGCTTCTGTGCTGTTTGCTCCCATTTTTACATACATACACTGTCTTTTCAAAATACATTTCCGTGGTCACAGGAAACACCTAAATAAGAGCAATACTAAAAATATTACAAGCGCACAGGGACGAGGCCGCATCTAACCTATGTGACAATGTAATATAATACATCATATATTTAAAAATAGGGTTTGTCTTTGGCCCCGACAACACAGAAAATTACAGCAGATAATGAGCTTATATGCTATTATTCGTATGTTACTAATCGCAGTGACGGAAGAAGTGGTGCATGCCGGGTGATGTTGTTTGTTCTGGAGGTGGACTTTTATAATACATCCATGGCTAACTTTGATAAACATATGAAATGCATCACGATCTCTCTTTCTATCGTTTTTCTCGAAATCAAATGAGAAGTAATTAAAAAATGGTGACCATGATGTTCTTGTATCATGCGCGCGTGTGTCCAAAGAAATCCTAAATGTGTCAATGGGAATTCCCAGTGACGTCATGCGTAGTAAGGTCCCACAAAATGGACCCACCCCACCCCCCAGCCGCCCCCCCACAACACCCCCTTTTTATTGTCTTTTTACTTTCAAATGAAAACAAGAGGATTTTTCTTTTCTTTGTTTATTTCGGGAACAAAGCCTTCGGAGTTGTGCTTAAATAATAATTAGCAATGCACTTTGCATGCTGTTAACTGGGAATGTTTACATCTTGGACAGGAAACACATCACGTTACTTCGTCTTCTTCGTCGCTCTTTTGACAGACAGTGGATGGCTCAACGAACCAGACAGACTAGCGACCCCACGTGTGTCTACATTGAAATGACATCTTCATTCTTGAAAACCCGAGGTTGCAAGCAAGACGAGTTGGCGGGTTTTCAGTCCGCCAAAAGAGTCCCGCGTAATTCAAAAAATGATGGCGCGCGCAAACACACACGCACACACACACACACACACACACACACATATATGTCTAAAATAAAGCAACCATAAAGACAACCATCAGAAAAACTCTATCTATCATAAGGCAATGGAAATGGCATGGATAGGATTTTTGAGGATTTAGTTCCCCCCACCCCCCTTCTTCTTTTTTATATATATATATATAATTTTTTTTTATTTCCATTTGGAATGAATATGTTCTCAGTATGGGGCACTTCAGTTCCCAACATGGTTTGGATGATGCAAATGGGAATAGTCAGTCACCATTTTTTCTGCCTAAAGTTGTTGCAAAACAAAAAAGTTACAAAAAAGTTGTTTGGCCAATCTGCATTTTGGAAAGTCATGCAGCTCCTGGTAGCGCCTGTGCTCTGTTACCATGGATACAAACAACAGTCAACTGGATTGTTTTTTATACTGAAGAAAAAAATGACGGTAGAAAAACTGATGGATGTTTCCCTCCAACAAACACTTAGACAATAATCCCTGGAAAGAGTAAGTTCAACTATATGAATGATATGTGTGTATTAGTCATTTTTGACAAGAAAATATGTGAATCGGAAATGACATTCAGTATTCATATACAGTGTAAAATGTGTTTTAAACCTGTTGTTTTTATAAGAATCCTGGTGGTGGAGGTTTCAGTTCTGCCTCAGGCCCCCAAAACGCTCTGTCCGGTCCTGTGGGGAGCGACACACATGCACTTCCCATGCAGCATACAGCCTTCATAAAGCGGTCGACTATGAACAGGATAACCGAGATCAATGAAGGCTGGAAAGAGGTGAAAGGAAAACGTCTACTTCAGGATATTGCGATAAAATCCGCTGGATCCGCGCTCCTCACAGATCCTGCACTGATCCTGCAACACAGCTGACAGCAGCGCGGGGTGATGGGATGGAGAGGATGGATGTGTGCGGATGATGTGCGCGCATCAGTGACTAATCCATCTCTGCTAGGAGAGGAGAGATTCAGGGATAAAAAAAAAAAATAAAAAAAAATACGCCGTCGCGTCTCTTCCTCTGCCTCTGAATATTAGTCTACTAAGAGAAGAGAAGAGGACGGCAGGGAAGCAGAGGAGAGGAGGTGGAGAGGTTCAGGAGCTGCACTATTCTTCTGAGCGATTGACCGACCCGCAGCAGGAACAAGCCAAACCCACCGGTGTGAGGGTATATAAAGCCCTGCAGCGGCGTCCCAGCGGGTGTCTGTCACCAGATTATCATCATCGCTCCGCTCCTCTGCCTCTATTCCGACCTGTAAAACACTGACTTGGATTATTCCTTTTTTTTTTTGTGTTATCCAGGGTAGCGCACAGTGAGAGCAGCCATGTCTCATGGATGGGGATACGGACCAGCTAACGGTGAGGGTTTAACAGCATCCAGCGATGTAGTGGATGCTCATGTTGCCATGTAACAGGTTACGAGCATGCTGCCACACTCTGAATTCAGCTTTGCATTATAATGTCGACGGTGCACTGCTGTGACCTAACTGACATTGCTTAAAGCTGAGGTGGGAGCTGACTATCTAGGTTGTTGCATTACAGTACTAACTAAATGAATTATTTTATTTTAATATCCAGATTTTTGAGACTTACTCCACTATATTACATAAGCAAAGACTGTCCAGACATGTACAGTATCTGCACCACTTAGTCAGCAGTTACTCTGCAGGTTGTACACACAGAACATATGAAACCTTCTCAAATGTTGCATATGTCTATGTTAAGGAACAAAACCCAACATAATTAATACCTACTAGTTCATCAGTAAGTATGAGTTTTTATGTAATATTGTTTACACCCTTTCATTAGAGGTGTATTGTATGTTCTTATTTCACAAACTAAGAAAGCAAAGATTAAAACAGAAGTAATGAAAATAGAATAGAATCATTTTCCTTGCTATCAGCAGTGGACTGTAACTCAGCAGAATGCATGTTCTTTATTTGAATACTTCTTCCTTCTGCTTTTATCTGACAGCTGTTAGTTGTAATCAGTTATTTTCTGGATAAAACATTTTACATAGGAAATAATCAAATTTCATTCATAGTTCATCAAATTACTCAACGTACTTAAAATTAGGCCCCCCCTCTACCACAGTAAAATGCTGCTTACACACTGATGCATCAGTATTAATAATATACACTTTCAGGAGCTATTGTGCTTTGTGATACATTTGCTTCATTTTAACAAAGTGGTTCACAGTTAGAACAGAACTGAATATGAAAGAAGCCGTGAGTGTGGTTTAAACATACACACATTTACTCTCTGAGTGTTTTCCCTCCTGTGCTGAATGTTATAGGTCCTGACAAATGGGGAGATGAATTTCCAGTAGCTAACGGGCCAAGACAGTCTCCCATCGACATTATCCCTAAGGAAGCCCCGTATGCCCCCTCTCTGAAGGCTCTGAAACTCAAGTATGACCCCTCCAACGCCAAGGGCATTCTCAACAATGGACACTCCTTCCAGGTGGATTTTGTGGATGATGAAGACACCTCCAGTAAGCACACAGCTCCCAGTGTTCAAAAGTAGAACTGAGAGTAGGAGTTTACATTCCTCCATGTCTTTTTCTGGCCATCTTGTTTCGGCCTCCACCCTGCTGCATGTACTGTAGCAGATAAGAGCGTCTCGTGATGTCAGTGCTCAGATTAACCTGATCAACCTTGCTTCATTATCTAGAGGTCAACATGACATCTGAGCGAACTCACCCTACTGCACTGACACTGTCTATTCAATGTTCAGCCTGTAGTGCAAAGCATAACAAACATAGCAATATCAATGAAATTAATGAACATGTTTTGTTATTTTAAAGAGTTATAAGTCATTATTTATGAAACATAAGAAAACAGTATAAAATATACACTATGATTTTGTTATAGTACTAGTTATGGCCCCTTTGCAATAACTAGGAAGGAACAGAAGCAACATAAATGACATAATGACAAAGAGATGTACAGCAGAGACTTCAACTTCCTTCAAGTGGAAATCCAATGAAGAACTTAGGCACTATGACATCATCAGGGTGATTTTCTCACAATGCCACAGAAAACATCATACACTGTGTTCACATACTGAATAATACTCTGCATGACTAAAACTGATGGTTACATGTACAGATCTATGGATTGAAGATGTAATGGTGCTGGACATAATGTTTGACTGACACATGACATTCTGGAAGCTTCATAGACAAGGGTTTTCCAAGATGTATGGCTTAAAATGTAAATGTAAATATAAAACTGGAACTTGCACCTCTAACCCATAGACTGTATATAAAGATAGACATAATCAGGTGTAATTTTCACCTTATTGTTCACCATAAGCTTAGACCATAAGCTGAGTTGCAGCTTATGGCTGGTGACATATATTCTAACATTAGCTACTTTAGCTAAATGGTGCTAATAGGGCAGGTATCATAATCAGGTATCATTAAACTTAGTGAAATATGACGTTGATAGTCCAACTCCAGGGAGAACAGCGGGGGATCCAACTGTCAATCACGATTGTCAGCCACACGGCAGACATCAAAGCTACTATAAGTCTTCAGATCTTATGAACAGAGCCATTATTTTCAAAATGACCACCGGCACACTTATTACAGATTGAGACCATAATGACTCATTGGAAACAATGATTCATTTAGTAAGTTTTGAATAGGCCTCAGTTGGAGCATCTAGCAGCCATCATTGGTACCTCTGCACTGGTTTCAGAATCAAGCCACTTGCTTCAACCAAGTGAACTGATCAAACCTTGTTACTCCCTGTGATAGAGCTATAGCAGCACTGAAAGTTATAGGATGAAAAAATGTAGGATGTAAGTTCAAAATATAATAGAAAAAATAAAACCAAAGCAATCGGAATAGAAACAAGAGGAAGTAACAAGAACATTTATAACCAATATGTTTAGTTGACTGTATAATGAAGTACAGGTTATTGATAAGTTTAGGTTTAGATTAAATGGGTTTCTATGGGTTTTTGAATGTGTCTCTAATGATCCTGTTGTTCCTTTCCTACCAGCCCTGACTGGAGGTCCTATTTCAGGAACGTACCGTCTCAAGCAGTTTCATTTCCACTGGGGAGCAAGTGATGACAGAGGCTCCGAGCACACTGTCAACGGCATCAAGTTCCCCTGTGAGGTACTGCAGCCACTGGAGTTAGCTGAATGGGGATTAAAAGATGCTTACAACCATTACATACAGCATCCACAATTCATATTATCTCTATATATAAATCAGGGAATCTTCATCTGTCTGTCTGTCTGTCTGTCTGTATGTATGTATGTATATATGTCCTTTGCATATTTGGAGAAGTTCATCTGATCTATTTCACACTTGGTGGGTGTGTTGTTGGGGACACAGGGGAGTGCAATTTGGTGAAATGTGACATGTTCAATATTGAAAACTTGGAATAAACAAGTGACCAGCGAGTCGCTCAGCTCTGCAGCAGCAGGGCGGGGCTTCTGGGCTCTGCATGTCAGGATCAGAGCTGTACAACTCCTGCCAGGAGAGATAGGAGAAGAGGACATCCCTCTGCGCTTGATAACGTTAAAAGTCAGGCTTTGTTGTGGGTGTCCCCACAGAAAGAGAGGGCCAGCGAGCTGAGAGCATGAGCCAACGGTGGCGAGGAAGGCTTTCTCTAAGAGAGAGAAAGTCCTTTTCAGATTTTTTCACAGCACAAAAAGCAACCATCAAACACTCAACAGGTGATTTACTGTGGAGACAACTCTTTTAGTTGGAAGTTGGAAACGTGACATGTTTATTATCACTAAACTTTGAAAAAACGAACAAACAGTGAACCGCTCAGCTCCATGTCAAAGTGCAGCAGGGGCTGTTTGATATAAACACTGTCACATCATAGCAGGGCAGGGCTTCTCAGCTCTGTTCACTAAGCAGGACAAAGGCACAAGCCCCCACTGAGTTGTACTGCCCAAAAGAGAAGAAGAAGCATACACAGGAGAAAAAAACAGAGGCAGAGGCAGTAAACACAGACATGTTTGATTGGCAGCAGAATCAATCTCAGTCTCACTGGTGAAGTTTTTGTCTGGATTAAAACCATTTCATTTATTACATCCTTATAGTTTTACATACATGATACATATATATGTGGTTCTCCAGAAATAATAAGCAATCAGCCCATTCTGAACAGGCATATTTTGAACAGGCACTGCAGTGGTTTAATGAAATGCTGGGACATGTGCCATTAATGGTGTCTCCTGTCTTTGTTAAGAAACCTAGGTAAAAAAAAAATGTGAGAAAAGTGACAAATCTGTATACAGTATTTTGCATAAATCATATAAAAATCACACCTGATGAGATTCAAGATTCAATCATTTATTGCCACATCAACTTTACAGTTGATTTGGAATTTGTTTTGGTGTGCTCAGAGATCACAACGGTAAACATATAACCACACAATACATACAGGAAGTGGCCACAAAAACATGTTACATTTATATTACAACATTTCAATAATACAACCATATGGCACATGCCCTGAAAGTGACAAATTAAAGTGCATGAGTTTATACAAGTAATACAACCAGTGAAGCATTTAGGGTGCTAATTGCTTCAGGGTAAGTGTTATTATGGAAGTGAGATGGTCTTAATACTGTAGAGGCTTTTACCAAAAGGGAAGTGATTGAATAGGGGGTTGGCCGGGTGTGTAGAGTCCTTAAAACATGTAAAACCTTTCCACTGAATGGAGATGTGGTATAATTCAGAGATGGTGGTGAGTTCACAGCCAATTATTTTTGAGGCTTTGCATATGACTGCCCAGCTGTTTTTTTTCTAATGGGCTGTAGAATTGCCATACAATACAGCTATTGAGAAAGTGAACACATTTTCGATTACAGTTCTGTAGAACTGTATCACTCCAGATTTCCTAAGCTGCCTTTGAAAGAATAGTCTTTCATGAGCTTCCTTTTTAATGGTGGTGAAGTTGTCTTCAGATTCCAGGGAGGAGGAGATTGTAGTCCCAAGGAATATGAAATGATCCATCATCTCTACCACTTGGTTGTTGATGACCACTGGTAGTAGCTCTCCCTGATTTTTGCGGAATTTCACCACAAATTCTTTAGTTTTGTTCACGTTCAGTTCCAGATTGTTATTACTATCATCTTTACAGTGTCAGAGTGTGAGATACAGTCATCGGTGTATAATGAGTAGAGCAGAGGTGAGAGGACACACTCCTGAGGCTGATGGGCAATGAGTTTGAAAATCTATTGTTCTTGTGTTCTGCTTGGTAAGAAGTCCAAGACCCAAAGACATAGACACTGATGGAAATCTAACTGGTGGGCTCACTCCTGTATTTTTTAGACCCAATATATTGAAATGTAACTATTTCTAGGCCAATAAACAAATAAACACATCATTGAATTAATGATTCAGTATTTCCCCACCAAAACTGAATTCCTTCCAGTGTGTTGAAATTGTGACATGAACAACAGTGGACTCATGACCTCAGTATATCTACAACCCTGCTGTCACTGCTGTTGTTGCTGCTGAAAACAACACTGGTAAATACTTTAGTGCTTAAATAAACTTTTTTGCCACTTTTTTCTATTAGCTGCATCTGGTGCACTGGAACACCAAGTACCCCAGCTTTGGAGAGGCAGCCAGCCAGCCTGATGGACTGGCCGTGGTTGGAGTCTTTCTTAAGGTGAAGGGAAAAAGCCAAATAATTAACATTGCATTTGGAAAAAAAAAAGTCCTGTAAATTAAATTGTGTGTGTGTGTGTGTGTGTCTGTGTGTGTGTGTGTGTGCGTTATGCTTCAGATTGGTGCTGCCAACCCCAGACTGCAGAAAGTTCTGGATGCCTTGGATACTATTAAGACAAAGGTAACAACAATCAGAATTCACAAAACATTGCTTTCCTGAAAATGTGCTGCTGAACAATAAGCAAACTAAAAACTTAGTTGTCATGGTGACCAATCAACAATAATTGCTTTCCTTCCTTCTTCCCTTTCTCACTCCCTCTCTTCCAACATTCTTTCCTGATGCCTGCAGGGAAAGCAGACCACCTTTGCTAACTTTGACGCAAAGACACTTCTTCCTGGCTCTCTGGATTATTGGACTTATGACGGCTCTCTGACCACACCCCCTCTTTTGGAGAGTGTCACCTGGATCGTCCTTAAGGAGCCGATAAGTGTCAGCCCTGTGCAGGTACTTAACTTCACATACCCACTGGCTTCATAAAATCATTTGATTTTGGCAAGTCAAAAGGAATAAGAAAAAAAAACAAAAAACTAAATACAAACAAAGTTCTTGTGCAAAGAATCAGGACACACTGACAACACTAACTGAAGAGCAATTGTGCAAGAAGGGTTTGCTCTATATCATGTTCAGAAAATATAACATGGCGTGTATTACTTGCAGGTCCCGCTCTGTTTTGTTGATTATTCAACAGTTCATTAACATAATGTTTATTCAAGTCTCATTAATTAGTTAATTTTAGAAATTATTAGAGGTGTTTGATTTCTGAGAAATCAAAATAAAAAACACAATCAATTACTACACAATTTAGATTTTTTGGCTATTTCCTTATAAATCTCTTTTTTTCTTTTTAAATAGCCTCATACACACTTTAACTTTGGTTTGACAATCATTTTATTTAGTGTCTGTACATGGCTGAAGTAGCCAGAATGTTGTTCCAAACATTGTCAACATGAGGTCATATCATGCTTGGGTCTGGGCCAGAGTGCCCTGTGCTTCACCTAGATTACACTGGTTATCTCCAGTGCACAGTTTGCACACAGTTTATCTTATACATAATTAACACTGTCACACTGTACTGTCATGTGACCCACATCAAGTTGATAATGCTATTTTCCCTCTGTTCCCTCTATATTTTCTGCACAGCATCATATATCATATATAATGTGCTCATATAAACAACTATTTCTTTTCTGCAATGTAGAACTGAATATATATATATATATAAACTAAAGAACCGCGTTACATTTGTTGTGATGGAGATCTGTGAGCATATCTGTGTGAGCCTACTGAGGGAAATGAAATCCAAGCTCAGCAGCTAGCTAAAGGCTAAATGGCTCCCAGTGGAGTTGTTGTTTATGCCACTGAAGTTTCAGTCATTTCACACACATACATACACAGCCAAGTCATTCCATTCAACATGAACTCTTGGTTTTAGCAGCTAGGTGCTTCATTTTTATCAAAGAATTTGGTGTGGTTTACTGAGGCAAATGAGTTCCCTTATGCCTCTTAATGCTACTGTGTGCAATACGGGACTAGTTTCAGTGTCAGGAGGGCTGTGCTTTGCACCATGTGCACATGAGAGATAACTACCACAGCAGGAGGGTGTGAGGTGGCCGCCCTGTACAATACAGAAAGAAAATTAACTGGAGCAAGTGTAACAGCTGATTACATTCATTAACATGACCCAGGTAGTGCTGTGGAAACAAATCAGTCCCAGTTACGGTGCAGTGGCAGCAAGAACACACGATGTACTGTGTTCATACAGCAGGTCTGTTTTGGCCTGCACATTTCCATGTGTACTTTAATTTGAGAAACTAAGACGCAAGAACTCATGGGAATGTTTCATCATCGATGTTGCTATGCTACACACACTGTGGATTACAATTTCATTTGAGACATTTATCATAGTCTTATTTCTGATTGGTTGGCAGGTATTGAATGAAATCAAATATCTATCCAGAGTTTCCATCAACCATTCTAGATTAGTATACCCCATGCAAAACATTTTCATGCATAGTTAAAGAAACATCCCTATATCCAAGTGGCAACCAACAAGGTTGCCAGTTGCCACTGTTGTTGGCAGCTCCATGGTGCTGTCAAATAGGTGAGTGCAGGTGCTGCGTCCTCAGCACACACTTCAGGTCACAGATTGATTGCTTTGAACTTTGACCTCCACACCTCCCATCTGACTGCCATCTTCTGGTAATCCTACTGTGCTCTTGCAAGCAATGATGGAGATATACATTTGATATTTCTGTGATTCAGCAAATGCATTTTCAACATTCCAGCTACTGTTAATGTGACCTAGACCTGAAGTCAGACCTTAATCTGTCTTTCCTCTTCTCCTTGTCTCTCCTTCATCATTAGATGGCAAAGTTCCGCAGCCTTCTCTTCACCGCAGAGGGAGAAGCTCCATGCTGCATGGTGGACAACTACCGGCCTCCTCAGCCTTTGAAGGGCCGTCAGGTCCGCGCCTCCTTCAAATAAACCCTACACCATCTTCATAGCTTCATTCCCCCTTTGCTTATCGTTCCCTCTTTCCATACACCCACTGTTCTCCATATGCAATCTTTAGTTTAGTTTATATTAGCCTTATTGATCAGTCCATCTGCTTACACTTTCTATAACATAGACTGCCTGGATGTATCTTGAATAAAATCATTTCTAAAAGAGATTTTAAACTTTGACACTATTGGGACACAGATTATGTCTAAATAAAACTCCACTCCTCCCAGCTAACATAAATATCAAGGGGCTGGTGATGTACTGAAATTGTCAAAACTACTAACAATGGTACAGAAATTCTGGATCCTGATCTCTTGTTATGCATTTGATTTTCTTTGGCCACTCTTAAACCAACAATCTAAAAAGATTTTCTTATTTATAGTGCAGTGTTATTTGTTTATTAGTGTTATTAAGTGCTGTGTACCAATTCAGACAGATTTATCATAGAACTTTAAATATTCTAAAACTAGAAGTTATTTTTATGTTAATATATGGATTTGTAATAGATATAAGAATTGAATATATACCATCCCATCGAAGGTGGATATGAGCCATTTATTAAGCTGAAAAAACTTTTTGAAAGTATAAGTAATACATTTTGCCTTGTTTGAAAATGAAAGCCTTTAACAACTTCCTGAAGCTTCTTTCTATACATTTCATTGTGTTGAATTGTGCTGAAGACAGCTGCTTAGATTGTTCATGTCAGTGTTTTTATTGATGCCTCCTTTTGTAATTTTGAGACAAAATGATAACAACAATGATAGAAAGTAGGCTGAGTTTGGATGTGACATTTTTCAGTGGTGACTGTATTTGTGCACCGTGGCTGCCACCCTGACTTTTCTATGCAAATATGTTTTTAGACTCACCTCATGATGGTAATGCTAAGGAATGTAATGTTGTGAAGGACAGCCCTACATAGTAGTAATGGCCGATAGTGCAGTCTTAGGTAACGTCTACACTAATGCAGATGAATAGAAAACGCAGTGTGCTGGGTTTACATCCATTCAGGGTCAATAGAGCTTCTTCACTGACACATCTGAATTACTGTGGACCTGGCCTTAGACAACACATTCTATAAGTGGCCCTACAGTACAAATGTCACTCCAATTTTTTATAAAAACTATCACAACTGAACTACCTATCACCACAGTGCATTTAACATGGTCTTTAAGATTCATGTAAGACAGAGCTGTTCTGTTAGAAAGAATTTAAAAGATTGATTCATAATTATACTGTAACACAAGCTAGAGTATCAACATAGAATCTTTCATGAACATATGATACTTTGTCAGCAATCTAATCTAACTAAACTAAGAGCATTGACAGGTATTCATAAGAGCAGCACAATGTTACTTCTTTAGCTTTTATATCAATTTTTTAAAAAATGTTATGAAGAAATCAGCATTCAGAGTGTGGCTATACTGAAACAGCTGTAACCCTTTAAAGTGTGTCACTTTAAACTGCTGTCATGTAACAGATTAAAAATGTTTTGTGTGAATCTGTCAGTGGAAAAAAAAATTATGAATAAAATTTGATGATTTACAGAAGTCTCAAATTTACATTCTTTCTCACAACTAATATCGATCACATATCAGCATTATTTTGACTCTCATTATTCTGTCTCATTGTCATCATTCCATTATCATTTCATTTCTATGGTTATGAAGAAAAATGCCTCCGGCATGGTGATGTTGGTCAGTCCACCAATTTGGTCCAGACTAAAATATCTCAACAACTATTGCCAGAGGATGAGTCCTAACATCTACTAAATTTGCACATGTTTAGCAGAGTTGAACACTGACTATATAGCCACTGGCTGACCACCCACTGCTGTGGCTGGCTGTACCTTGCTGTGGGGGGTGCAGGTTGGACACAGAAATAAAAACTTAGCTGGATTCATGGTGGTTGGGATGTATTGTATGTATCAAATCAATGCAACACTTTGGCAGTTATGTCAACCTAATGGTAAATGGTATTTTCATGAAAAGCTTTGCAGTTAGTTACAAAGTAACAAAGCATTACATTTATTAGCCAACATTAGTTAGGTTTGCATGTTTGCCACAGAGGGTTGTTACTGTTACTGTTAATTGTATTGTGCTGAGATAATGGCTGAAAATATAACATTATCATGGTCATGGTAGGTAACAAATTTCAGGATTTTTCTTCGGTTATAAAGAAATATGCCCTTAGCATGGTAATGTCAGTCAGTCTACCACTTAAGTCCGGACTACAGTCTGTGCAACAACAACAGCAACAATAGATACATGACTAGCAACAACAAAGAGCAGTGGAGAGAAGGACATCCCCATGGCCACGGGCCAGAGCCTGTTGCCTGGGGTTTCCTGTGGATGAGAAAGCACAAAGAACTTCGGGGAAGAAGTCAAGTTAGTAACATGCAGTAATGGTATATGAATGCATACAGATGGAGAAGAGGAGAGAAGAGCTCAGTGCATCAAGGGAAGTCCCCTGGCAGTCTAGGCTTATAGCAGCATAACTAAGGGCTGATCCAAGGCAAGCCTGGTCAGACCTAACTATAAGCTTTATCACAAAGGAAAGTTTTAAGCCTACTCTTAAATGTAGAGAGGATGTCTGACCCTTGGACAATCACAGTTATAGCTAAGGTTACCTCCATGGCAAATAGCTACAACCACAGCATTGGGAACACCCACATGTACCGTGGTCACAGCCAGTGGCTATGGCTACAATCAGTGCTCAGCTTTCCTCAACATTTTGACGTTTGACATTCATGGTTCTCAGTTGATAAATCTTGAGAACTAATCAGGTGACAAACTAAATGATCCCTTGACTCTAGCACCACCAGCGGGTTGACATCTGTAGTTTTGAGTGAAATTTCTCAAAAACTTCTTGATTGTTTGCCATGTACAAGTATCTGTGGTTCCCAGGGGATGATTTTTTTTTAATAATTCTGGTAATCCCTTAACTTGCCCTGTACAGCCATGATCAGGTACATTTTTGAATTTCTGCAATGCTTTATGAATAAGATGTTGAACATGTCACACCACTTTGCCAAAGTGCAGCAGATCCTGGAGTACCTCAGGTATTTTAACATGGACATAGTTTACATTTTAAAGGTGCACATTGTGTTTTATGTTTGACCAGTTTCATTTTCATTTCTTCCTTTGAGCATAGAAAAGCTTTGCCAATGTCTACACTGAAACCAGAATTCTACTTGGCTTTACAAAACTTTAATGTCAACAATGACTGATGATCGATATATTTCACATGAAGACTTTATATAATGTAGGCTTTCGTATAAATAGCAATAAACACAATTATGAATCAATATGCTATTTAAAATCTTTTTTAAAACATTGCTGCTGTAGTTTGCAGAGGATTAGTGATGTTGGCTGGTGATGGTCTTATGTAAGACTGTTTGGTTGTTTGCTGCATCTCTACCAACACGCCTTTGTTAGAGCCCTCTCATCACAAACTATTAGCTGGACATTCTTTGTTGAACTATTGGCAATCAAACAGCCACTCTGCCTCTAACTATCAGCTGCGTCTCAGCTGAAGCAGCTTCAGTTTCTGTGACAAATTTGCAATGTGCTTGATGAACTGTTCCAGAATAGAGGCCAAGAAAAGTGCTTACTGAGAAAAATAATAAATTAAGTTAATTTAGACTTATTTCACAAAATTTCCAGAAGCTCTTGCTTCTATAGCTATAGCTGTTTTTATTACAGCCATCTATTTCACTTCAGTGTAACACATACAGTAGAAGACCTATTATTAAGTATGTATTATGTGTTTTTGATAGTACCCCTTTTTCTCTAATATATATATATGTTCTTCTACTTTTCTCCTTTATTTTTTATCTGTATGTCATTATGAGGAAATCTGTGTATTTTGTACTCTATGATATTTGGTATTTTATGTAAAGGTATGTATTCTGGATTTACTCATCCTCTGTAGTACTAGAGATGGGACAGCCTTATTCAGCATTTTGTACTCTGACATTAATCTCATCATTTTGTGGTAATAAGTGTTATGGCAATGAATATTTATATATATTTTGTAAGGTATATTCATAGACACTGTTGCCTGGTGTTTACTTTTTAAGTGTATATGTATTGAAAATGGTATTGTGTGTGAACCTGTTGGATCCTCTGTTGATCAGCACCTGACTATTTAAAGACACACCTGCTCGAAGCAGATCGAATCTAATGAAGCAATGTGCAAAATGTGTAGTTTCCTACTTTTGTTTTTTAATGTAATCTGTCAATAAAATAGTGTCAATCTCCTATATCCTGGTGTGCACTGGAATACTTTTTGATTTACATGAATAATTGTCCCTTTTATTATTTTTTCACTGTGATATCGGGAGTGACCAGCAAGGCTGAGCAGCAATGCCAAATCCATTTCCCTTGACATTCCTAGCACCTAGCTCATGTGATTCATGAGGCTCTGTGGAACTGAATATATATGTGTTTTATATTGTCTTCTTGCAGCAGAGAGAAAAATAAATGGTTAAAAGGAGTCCCTGAGTCTCTCATCTATTCCCAACTAAAATCTGTTACACCTACATAAGAAGGATGAAGGAAATCTGCTTTCTGCATCGGTCCCTGAAAGGTCCCTGCATCGGTCCCTGAAAGGTCCCTGCATCGGTCCCTGAAAGGTCCCTGCATCGGTCCCTGAAAGAAGCCACTTATCAACAAAAAACTGCTCATTACTAAAGTGAGTCAGCCAGTTGTTCAATTAAACAACCCTTCGGTACATCTCATTGTTCCCCTTCTTTATGGTTAGGGACCAAAGATAAATGATATTAGGTATCATGCTTCATATTGCAATATGACAATTGAGCATTGAATATTTGATATATTTTAAGATTTCATTTAAACATTGGACATCTTGAATGTTGATTTCATTTAAGACCGTGGGCAGAAGTTCCTTTTTTCAAATGTGGTGGTCTGTGTCTATGGTTTATAATTATAGGAATTTGTATAGTGAAGTGGCAGTCATTAGGATGATGGATAGGACTCATCAAACATCAATTGTGCAGTACTTTAGAGGAGTTTAATGGGTGCCAACTAAACACACACACACACACACACACACACAAACACACACACACACACACACCCATCTGCTTCAACTATTGTTATCCATGTGGGAATAAACAATCGCAGATGACTTCACGAACCTTATTGACAGCCTTATACAGTCAGAACGCCAGTTCATCATTTCCAGTCCACTGAACTGTTCCAGCTTTGGAGATGTCAAATTCAGCCGTGCCTGTCAACTTCATACATGGCTCAGGGGATACTGTTGCTCTCTCAGCATACCATGTGTAGACTATTACATTCTTGAATGGCCCATACCTCTTCTGACACGATGGAGTGCATCCAAATTTTCATGGATCACTTATTCTTGCCACGAACATGGAACTTGCATTAAACATCACACAGCCAAAGGCAACATTCTCTGCAGCCTGGATAAGGCACACTGAGAGCTGAGAACCACAATAGCCACAGTATAGACCATAAACTGTGTTATTGTATGGGTAAATGAATGACAAGCTGTTCTTGCTATTGCTGCTGCTTGTTGCTGCTTGCTGACTATTGTTGTTGTTGTTGCTGTTTTCTTTCATTGTGTACAACCCCCCCTCTCTCTTTCTCTCTCTCTCTCTCTCAACCCAACCGGTCAAGGCAGATGGCCGCCCACCCAGAGCCGGGGTCTGCCTTAGGTTTCTTCCCGTTAAAGGGGAGTTTTTCCTTCCCGCTGTCGCCAAGTGCTTGTTCATGGGGGGAACTGTTGGGTTTCTCTTTCTGTAAATTAAAGAGCGTGGTCTAGACCTGCTCCATGTAAAAGTGCCCTGAGATGACTTTGGGTTGTGATTTGGCGCTATATAAATAAAATTGAATTGAATTGAATAAGCCCATGGCTTCAAGTATTTTCATCTGAAGGACTCAAAACAATTTGCTTTCAAAAACAAAATCCCCTGATTTGAAAAAAAAGGCTGCTCCTCCATTTAGCACATATTGTTTCTCAACAAAATGCATTTGATATGGTGACAATCACTCTGATTCAGAGCATAACATGTAACTCTTCAAATCCTATAATTACAAAAAAAAAAGAAAAAAAAAAGGTATGCAACAACATTTTATTTATAGCTATATTATTAAGTGTTAAATTTCTTCTCTAAATCTTCTTGATAAACATAAACATAACAAATATAAAATTCAGCTTGACAAAAGGGCACTTTGGACATCAAGGGGCATCCTCAGCCTGTGGACTGCCTGCAGCATCTAAACCAATGTTAGCATGAGATTAGAGGTGAGCTGTTCTAAGTGATGGATACATCTCCCTAAAAGAGATACTGATTCAGCATACGGATAACACAATTATTGTAATATAGTTGATGAGGCTGCATTAACTGGGGATGACTGGAGGTTAAGCTAGTAAATTAGGCTATGATAAAAGTTAAGCAAACAAGGCAGCAACAAAGGCTAGCCTCTAACATCATGATTGTTTCAAATCTAATATAATGCAGACTAAGCACACAGAGAATATCAGTAGGTAAGGAGAAGAGTGAAGATATTTAAAAAAAAAAAAAAAAAAAAAAGTTAAAACAGCAAAATATTAGTATGTGTCATTGGGTTGAATGTCAAGTTCATATTGTCTCTGTCTGTCCACTTGTCTATGCGTGTGTTTGTGAAGGGTATGTTTGGGCGGGTGGGGTCTGCTCTCTTATCATCCTAAGGCCATAGACTGGAAGGAAGGTGGGAGAGAGGATAGTTTCTCAGAACCTGCTTACACAGAACTATTATCAGACAGGCACACAGAGACACATGGACCATGACACTTGAATGCTGGGCAGACACTGTAGACCCAGAATTGGTTATTCCCGACTCTGTGCCACTGCTACGTATTCCTGCATCACACACTGTGTCTAGAGCACCAGGTGCCACAGGGAATACAAAATAGTACCTTGGTAAAGTTGGAAATATATTCACAAATTTGAACGTTGATCAATAATTCATATACAAAACGTTGTTAAAACACAAACAATGCCTCTTTCCTATTGTAGTATACAACGAGCCGCAGCCTGATTTTCACCCAAACAAGCCATCCTTCAAGCTGGACAAATAACACTGGTCTCCATGTACACCCCACTGTGAGACAAGTGCACAGAGACCATCTAAAAAATACAACACAGAAAAGAGATATTACAAAAATATTCAATAACTTTACTTTTATACAGCATGGTGTCCCCAAAATCACATCACACATCAGTTGTCTCCTGTTCGTTATACTACAACACTTAGTTTGGAAACACATATTTCTGGGGAATTTAGATATTCAATACCATCACTCATATACAGTATAGTGTCCCCAAAGTCATCAAAATTACATTGATAATGAAAATGCATTTCTTTGGTTTATTTATTTATTATTATTTATTTATTTATTTTATTGCTTGTTCTATAGTGTAATATTATGTTTATAGTGGCGTGGGGGGTCACCACAAAGCATTTATGCTTAGGGCACCCAAATGGCCAGCTCATTTTAAAATGGGGCAGAATTTCTCCCTTATAAACCATGGTGAGCTTGTTTGAATATTATTGTAGTGTTGTAGTAGTATTTGACATGTTATGGTTTAAACTGCAGTCTGACTGATATAAAAGTGAACTGGATCTGCAGAAGAGACAAATCATATTGTCTACATCTTCCAGCCATCTGTGGCTGCATATTTTCCTTTTGTCTTCTTACTTTCCGTTCATAGTAGAATTGAACAAACTAATGCTGCCCTTCTCTCTTCTTGTCAACATTGTCAAGGACATAGTTGTCACTGGATAATATTGAGCTGTTCAGTGTGAACACCATGTTGCACCCAGTCAATTGATCCATACAGTAATAGTAGTGCATCATGTAGTGTTATTTATCAGTATGATTATAAATCAGTAGCCTGCAGATCTAGGGTGCAACACTGTTTTCTCTACACTCAACATTGTGCAATGCTGGACTGTAGCCAGTTGGTGAAAAAATATGAAGCTGGTTTTCATGCCTGTCATTTCACTAATCAATGATGTTGGTGCTACAAGTTTAAGACATGCATCAAAAGATGAAGACTTGTGACCCAGTGATATGTGAAACAGATCCAATAAACCAGGGCTCCCCAAACTATGGCATTTGGCCCGGCCCCCTGAACAATACCAGAGCCGAATTTTGATTTTTACGTGTATTTGCATTTGATAATAAAGTTTGGCTTTTGTAATAAAATGTTCCTTGGCTATTTTCATTATTAACCATTAGTTAGTAACTATTTCATACACGCATATAACGTGACATTCTATTCCACCCTTCTGCAGTCTGTGCCCCTATCTGGCAACCCCCAGAAAAAAAATCCTACAACCCTGTCAAAGAGAGAACGGAATACTGGTGAAAAGGTTAGGTAGGAGAAAAATTGATTCAGAATGCAGGGTATTTAACCTGCAGTGGACCAACGATTATTTTTTTGTTCTCATCTGTCAAGAGGCAGTGGCGGTATTCAAAGAATACAATCTGCGCTGACACTAAGAATCCCGTCACAAAGACAAGTATGATAGCTTGCAAGGCCAAATGCGAGCAGACAAACTCTCAAATCTAAAAAGTTGACTGTTAGCTCAGCAGTATACATTTGTACGCCAAGCTCAGCTGAACCAGTCATCCGTTCGGCTTTCAGGTCGCTCAACTGATAGTAAAGAGCCATAAACCTTTCACTGATAGAGAGTTTGTCAAGACATGTATGAATGCTGTCGCGGAAGTGGTGTGTCCCGAAAAGAAAGATGTCTTGGTTATTATTTATTTCATTAATAGTGTTATTATTTATTTCCACGCTTTTTTCTGTGAAGAACCCGGAAAGGGTTATTTGGTTATGTGTGGCTTTCTGGAAAACAATACATTTTTACATTTAGGCACCCCTGCGATCGTCACACTTTTTCTGTTACAAACTGACACCAGCCCCCCATCAGAGAAGGGAAAAGTTATGTGGCCCTCACAGGAAAAAGTTTGGGGACCCCTGCAATAAACCATCAGCATGCAGGCAGTTTTAGATGGGAGCTACAATATGCATGTACTTCAGTGTCACTGGGACTCAGTTCTCAATTACTAATTCCTTCAATGTCCGAGGACTGCAACTCTAATGCTACTGTTAACTCGTGCATTGGTGTAGAGAAGGGCGTAGACAGCATGTGTCTCCTCTGATATGGAGCTGCTTCTTTTTATCTGCTAGTGGGGAGCGTCAGAATGACAGCAGCTTTTATGCATGCAGAGGTTTATGTTACTGTATGTCCTCTCAACAAATAGTAGGACATGAGGACATTATCCCTCATCGCCTTGGAACATAGACAGTTGGGTTCAATTATGCAAGAAGAACCACACAAAGCAACTGTTTTGCATTGCCTGGGCACCCTCTCCATATTAATGTTTTTTTATGATCAATTCACCCACATAGACAAACACATAGTATGTAATGAGTTCCTTCATGAAACCGTAACAGTAGGGTCAATGCACCATTAGAGTTCCTCCCATTCTTCTGTAAAAAATATTATTATGAGGGGGGTGAGTGGAGCAGGTGGACCCAAAAGCAAATGATGGCAGGCAGGCAGGCAGGATACAATGCAGAATATTTGATAAAAAAAAAAATAAAAAAAAACAAATGAGAAAATTGTATTTAAAAGTTTTAAAGTTGTATTTAATGGTTTAACTGTTTTTTTAAATGTTTCTTAAAGTTCAAATTTCAACCAGTCCTTGACCAGGTCGTGTGGGTTAAACGTCTTTCTTTTTCTGAAAACAGACTCGATGAAAATTAGGAAATTAATTTGTTTTAAACACAAACTCATCAAGAGTTTTCAATTTACTAATTGAAGTTGCAGTAAATGGGCCCAAAACTTGCATCATTTTGATGACATAGGTGTGAATAAGGCAGACAGGTTTCACCCTGCAGAAAATTCTCATGCTCACACTGTTGAGATTTGATGTTTCGCCATGACAGAGGAATTGCTTTAAGTTTATTGTAAATGCTCCAGTCTGCACCATACTTTACATGTTTGATAAGACTCCCAACCTCAACACGTCTACATGACATCAGTTATGCAAACTGGCTGAATAGCGCCCCCTACAACATTTCAGCAAAGCAGCCCCAACGGCAGGCAAAGTAGTGGACAAAGGAAGTGATGTTTATCTCCTTCAGCCCGGGTCTGACAACATCTATATGCCCGTGACAGAGGCCTTTTGCATGTGCCACGGCTCAATGTGCACGGAGGCATGAGGGCCCATTCGACGGTGCTTGCATCTTTAATTTCTACCTGGTTTGATAACACTGTGGGATACTCATCAAGTTTATAGCTTAGATCTGGGGACAGTGACATTGCCAAAAAGACGGGTCAAGAAACATGAGCAGTCAGATAACTTGGCAGGTTGGAAACAAGCCAATAGTTTATCTTATTTATTATTTAGAGATCAAACTGATAGTGAATATAATGTGACTCATCATAATACATCATTGTGTTGCAAAGTGAGAGGAATAGTTTTGGGCGCCACTAAGTAAAAGTCCAGTTAGAGTTCTTCCAAGGCTTGGATGGACATGAAATTCAAACTTGAATCATCAGAACAAAAGATAAACAACATTGTTAAAAATAAAAAAAATCAGAAGTACAAGCCTGTGGACAAAAGTGTAATGGGAAAAGTTAACTATGACTGCCAAGGTGCATTTTGAATAAGAAACATCTAATGACCAAACTGAAAATGCTTTATGTACTGCTGCTAAGAAAACTGAAACACAATCTGGGACTTAAGTCAATTTGAGCCTCATGACCTAGGAGTTATGTCCATAGACAAATGTTGTCACAAAGCAATATGGCGTACATTAGTATGCATCTCTTCACAGACCTCCCGTGAACATTCACCTTTTTCTTAAACATAACCATGATATTAGTTTCCTAACTCTATCCATACTTTAAACAGAGTGTATTTCCCATAACTAATCTTTCACAAACCATAAACGTACTGTTGTTGCCATGTGCAGAAATTGCAGGAAAAAAAATATTGTTATTGAACATAATTTGCTGATTTACAAAATTTTCTGATATCCACATTCTTGTCTAATAGGAGTGATTTTCCATTTAGGTCTGCTTCAGGTGACTATGGTGCCATATCTTGTTCCCAATTGCAAAGCGTTTTGAATGTTCTAAAGTCATGCCTCTGACTGCCTTCTTTTCTATAGCAATGGTGACTGAGGATTGTAGTGTTTAGAGCCTTCAGCTATTCTAAACAGTGTGTGGTTAAAAATACTTCCAAATATTACTGGAAGGAAGGAGAACCACAACATAGGGAGAGGGGTGTGACATGCAATGAATGTAACACCTAAATGTGCATGTGTGTGACATGTATCCTAATCATCTGACTACACAACAGCATGTTAGGACTGTTAGAGTTCTTAGGTCAGAGGTGGGAAAGTTTACCTTTGTGTAGATGAGCTACACAAATCATGAAGCGCACCAGGCTTTCATGTTTTTCTGATTGACTTGTTTCTAACCGGGCCCTTTTTGGCTCAGCTGTGTAGAGGAAACCAAGTCCCTGCTGTAGTTCAGCTGCAGCTTCAAAACACGTTCAGTTATGTGACATTTTGTCTCAGTATTCTAAAATTCATCTCACCTGACAGAGAATAAGAATCTTGTAATATAGTATAACAACTTCATTTTTGAAATATTATGCCTTTATTCTTGTAAAATTGTTACTTTTGTCAATTTTCAGTTTCATTCTAAAAATCTGTTGTTGTTTTTTTCCGCCTCATAGAGGTCCTAATACTCCTACTAGGAGTAGTAGTAGACGTAGTAATGGCCATATCATAAAAAAAATAATAATTTCAACTGTATTTGTCCTTTAACTTGTAGTTTTTTTGTTTTTACTCCTGCTAATCATCCATCCTCTGTCCAGTCATGTGCAAGTCCACTGTGCCCTGTTTGATAAATCTGGAAAGCCATAATCATAATTACAGTCAGGACTGAACTGAGAGGACAAATGACCCAGAATTGACAGCAGCAGCACTGGGCTACAAAATGGCTAACAATCCCATGTCCACTTCAAAGGCAATGTGTGTGTGTGTTTGTGTGTGTGTGTGTGTGTGTGTGTGTGTGTATGCATGTGTAGCGTGTCTGTCAGGATATGAAAGGGGCTTTGATGAATCTGAATAGGCTTCACAGAATAGTTCACTGCTTTAGACAGAGAGAGACAAAGAGACAGAGATAGAGAGGAGGAGCACTAAATTGTCACTGAAGATGGTTTTTGGAATGTATGAATATGAAGGTTGTGTTGTGTTTGTAAATGTTATTTCTGTTAATCTGTGCTCTACAGATCATGAGTTGCTGTGATGGAGAGATGCATGACTAATCCTCTGTGTTAACTCCAAATATTACATAATGAGAGCATCCCTCACCAACTTCCTCTCTCTGTCACTACATACATCCCTCCCCCATCCCACAGCAACATACAGTGCCACTCTCCGTGGCTTAATGACAACAGTAACCACGGCAACTGCGTGTTCATATCATAAAATATAGAAAGGGGGTTTCAGAGACAGCTTTTCATTGGAACAGTTTGCTGGCTGACATGAGGGATGTGTTTATCTGTAAACAGAACTGTGGCTGCTCATCCTCATGGAAAACAACGACCGCAACGTAACGTTAGCACAGCTGATCAAGCTCTGAGACAATAACGTTTCCTTTTTTTATGACGGGTCTGATTTGACTCACTAATGCTGCTGGTTGAGTCTTGCAGCAATGATAACAGCCAAGGATCTGTGTCATTTAGATGAGTTGGTGTTAAGTGATGCAAAGGGCTAAAATCTCAATTCCATTCATTTCTACTATACATACATATTACATTATATTAGCAAGATTATGAGACTTACATATCTGCATTTGCATAGTTTTATTGTTTCAGGGGCTTCACACCCAAAGGTGTTAGTTGAAGCAAGAATTCTATCTATCACCTATGACAATAGTTTAACTTTGAGATGCCTCCAGACAGTGAGCCCCATGGCAACGCTGATGCTCTGTAGTTTGATTGGGCAGAAGTAGGGTGCAATTTTCTACCACAGTTAATGGCTACATCTAATCCCAGCAAAAATTCTGTTTATTTCCCTGGTGCCACATTTGTAAGGATTGGATGATTGAAGTTTTCAAAAACAAAACATATTGTTAATTAAAAAGTTATTCATTTAACAAACAGGAGCCTCAGTAGTGTGTGTAAGAACCATACACAGCCACAACAGTCTGGCAACTCCTCATGCTGGTCACCAGTCTGGCCACACACTGCTGTGGGGATGGCATCCCATTCTTCAACCAGCATTTGTCGCAAGTCAGTCAACATGGCATGAACAGTACGCCCAAGCTGATCCCACAAGTGTTCAATAGGCTTGAGGTCAGGACTGCTGGCAGGCCATTCCATCCTCTCCACTCCCAAATTCTGGAAGTATTGGCTGAAGAACCGTGCTCTGTGGGGGCGAGTGTTGTCATTTTGGAGGATAGAGTTCAGAGAATCTCATCTCAATGTTTCTCTGCATTGAGATCATGATGACCAATGATGACAAGCCTCATTTTTCCAGTGAGGGAGATGCCTCCCCACACCATCACACTGCCTCCATCAAAAGATGTTACTCCATTGGTTGCTTACAGCATTTTCCACGTCTTCTCCACATTTCAACCCTACAAACCCTACAATGTTTGTGCTTGAGTTTAAGAACTTTTTTGCGAACTAATATCATAAACATTGTTCACTGGTTCAGACTGCATAACAAACCTTTGACAGTGGTGATGTTTGGTGTGTTTCACTGCTGGTGAAGAGGTGTTTATTTCAGGGAGCTCAGATACCAGTCAAATTAGGTCCTGCATCAACGATGACAGTAGAAATGCCTAAGAGCAGCAGCTGCCCTCTCTCTGTGTCACTGCCTCCTAACACAGTGGCAAGGCTGCCATCTTGTTTAGATTGGAACAATGAAGGTGATACCTTCCACTCACTGTCGAAATATACTGTACCACCGCTTTTATTTCTAAAAAGGCTCAGTAGGCTTAAAACAGCTGGTTACTGTAACTCAAACAGGAGGAAATAGTGCATTATATTCAGTGGCAGAATCCCTATTTAGTGCTTTAGTGAGTATTTCTAGCTACAGGACGGTGGTGTTGGTTTCTTTTAACTATGATGATTGCTTCTTGACCTTAACCATGTGGTTATAACAGTAACAATAATGAAGTTCCCATTAAGCAAGAACATTAACCACGTATTCAAGATGTTTTCCTGCCTAAACTTAAGCAAACTTTAACCATAGCTGTGTAGGATCAGAAAATGATCATTATGATCACAATGGTGGTCTTATTTTTGCAGCTTGTGATGGTTTTGGAAGGAACAGACTAATGGCATTGTCCTTGATATTGCTTTATAATCTTATAATTTGCTTAGGAATCATTTCTTGAACATTCTCTTCAAAGAACTCAGAAGAAGAAGAGTTCCCAGTGTCTGCATGGAAAAAGGGAAGAAAAAACAATCCTTTGGCCATGGAGCATAAATGTGATTAGCAAACCAAGGAAAAGTAACAGGGTCACCAACATCATTATGATATATCTTCTCCTTGCCATTAGCTTGTAAGATATTTTCTAATGTAAAAAATATTATCTCATGTTGCTCAACTGGGAATTTTGTCCAGCAGACAAGCAGTTGGTGACACTAGAGGAAAGATCAGGGGTAACCAAAATCATTAGCATTCATCTCCTGGGTAACATCTAAACAATATTTATTGGAATCTGGTGAAAAGTTGTCCAGAGAATTGGGTATAAATCCATCCAAACATTTCTTTTAACACTGAAAAGCTTATTTTAGGCCCCAGAAACATCAACACACATCAACACACAGACTCACACTGATCTTATTTTATGTTAAACCATGTATTCATATCTCCTGAAGACAACATGAACCTGGCTGTGTGGACCCAATGCTGCCATAGTCCTGCCTGGCACCCATGCCTGCTATTATTGTTATTACTAGTTATATATTTTTTTATCATTATTATTATCGTTGTTATTGTTATAATTGTTGTTATTGTGCTTCTCTGTGTATCTCCCCTCTCTCCTCCTCTCTTTTTCTCTCTCAACCCAACTGGTCACCTGGTCTTCCTGTTAAAGGGGAGTTATTCCTTGCTGCTGTCACCCAGTGCTTGCTCATGGGGGAATGTTGTGAGTATGGTCTAGAGATAACGTCCGTTGTGATTTGGTGCTATAGAAATAAAAATTGAATTGAACTGAAATGTAGTGAGCAGTGAAATGCCAATATTAATATCTAGACTTTAGTCCCTGAAGTAACCTGTGTAGCATCTAAACAATGACCTTCCACAGACAGAAAACTTGATAGGTCAGCTGAGTTGGTAATGCTGTTATGCAGACCACATATATAAAAAATATAATATAATATAATACAACTTTTATACAATGCTCTAAAAGTTTTTGATTTGGCTTCTGTCTTGGCTCATGCATATTACCAAAGGTTAAACTGAAAGTACTATCTTTTTCCTTCTGACTATATTTACAGTGCCAATATTGGCATTCAGATAATATAGCCAACACAAACAGCTTAAATGTCACAAGACTCCTGGACTGTTCAGTAAATCTTCTCTGGAAAACAAAATAAAAAAGGTTTTGTTACATACGGAAGCCCTAACAGGCAAGATGAAAATACCTCTAGGTATTTCCAAATTGTGGACAACTTTATAACTAATAAAAAATATACAGAAATATATAAGAGCTGTGGCTCCCCACTGTTCCTAAATTTTAAGGACGGATTACATGCAGAGGACACATTTCATGGTATATGTAAATGTATTTGACAAAGACAGTGTTTCCCTGTCCTTTTCTTTCATGGTCAGTGTTTCCCCTATAATGGTACAGGTCTGGCGGGTTGCCAGGCCAACAAGAACCCCTGTCAGGCCAAAAACAAATAAATTTTAATGCCAAAAATAATGGAAATGGAAATCAAATTTACAGTTTGTCAGTTAATAAATGCTGCAGCTTGTTAAGAAGAATCACATCTGTTGTTTCCTCAACTGCTGGAAAAGTGGAGGTAGCTCTGCATCATGACACTGTTGAGGGAGATCCTTAATATATAAGCTAAATAACCAGGGACCTAACACTGACCCTTGTGGAGCACCCATTGCGCACTACATGTTACTGGACAGTGTGTCACCAAATTTAACACACTGTATCCTATTAGATAAATATGAAGACATCCATGCCAGTGCTCATCATTGATTGTATTTATTTATTGGGACAGTGTACAATTTTTTAACATAAAAGATGCAGCACACCAAGTTTATCTTAAAACTTATTAACATCTGCAGTCTCCCACAATCAAAACATACAACAGCACAACAACAAACAGTACAAAGCAAAAGACATACAGAACACACCATAAAAAATACAAAATGCAAAACAACACATAACATCACAAAGACACAAAGACCCACAATAGCTATTAGAAATTAATAATGTAAACTTGTCAGATCAAGATGAGAAGTTAAATTTAGAAAGTTTTCCAGATCAGTTTACTGTTGCTTTATGCCTTATTCAATATATTCAGATATATAGAAATGAGATTTAGTTTCTCTTAGCACTTGGATAACTTTGTTCCCTAAACCTTTATAAATCAGCATGTCAGTGTCTCTTCTAACATTAATTGCCTTCCATAGTGCAGCATCTCTAGATTTCATTATTTTCCACAAATTTTCATTAAACCACAATAAATTGTTTTTATTTTTTAGATTTTATCTGTATCCTTACATTAAATCAGGAGATCAATAGACAGAAATGGCAACACAACAGAACAAGCCTTGCAAAAGCTCTCATACAGGTGCACGCACCCTATTGACAGCTAAAACTGAAGAGTGCATGTAAAACGTTACACATACAAAAAATAATAATTAGCCCTGATGTTAATGCATGGTCATCCTCTCCTGAAAATATTACTAAGAAAGCCAGGTTTTATTCTGTTTGACGAAGTAACTAAAAAAAAGTTCAATCTCACAAACATTAGCTAGCGATTTGATCAAACATCATACTAAAGCTAAGTTCCTACCCTAGCCTTGTCTATTAAACTTCCTTGTATTTAGATTTACAGTAATATTTTCCCAGAATGCATTGAATATTTACAGTAGCAGTAGAAGACACTGTTATAGTAATCAAAATGAGAAAAACAACAAAATAATTTATAGTGCTCATAAGAGTAATTATAGATATTCTTCATGTTTAATTATGTAATAAAGATGGTTAATTAAATAAATGATTGAATAAATTGATTGATTAAATGTGCAACTAAATGAGACATTAAAGACCCCCTGCTGCTGCTCTGTGGGTTGTTTTTGGTTTCAGGTGATTTCTTTCAATTAAAGTGATCACAAAATAGAATATGATGGTAAATGGAATAACAAAGAGTGACATTGAAAAGCCTTTAAAATTTATTTTAAGTTTCCATTTCATAATTCAATTATACATTCCCAATTCAAGGAATACAGTATTGGGACAGAACTGAACTGGCAACTGTAATGATCTTTTAACTGTTGTTTAGTTTCATTTAAACATTTCCAGTTTATTTATTCATTGATTATAAGTGCACATTTAAGTGGCACTCTCCTGACTCCATATCAAATGCATTAGATGTTGGTTGAGTTTGCCTTCTCCCCTAAGTTTGCTATTCCCGTAAAATCTGATAGCTTGGTGAAATAGAAATAGAAGAGTTTTTGAGAGACTGTGAGCTTACAAAATAGAGTTAGACAGAACTGTGACAGTGAAAGAGCTTGCAGCTATAATCCCAATAGATATCTGATAAGGATTGAAATCTATAATCATTTGTCTGAACATCCAGTAAAGACTCCTTTTATTTGATTATTTGGCTCCATCTAGTGTTCTGATGGCACACTGACATTGTGTCCGGCAGAACACCTCAGTGTTTACTGCTGATTGGCCTCAAACAAATCAGCTAATGGTACACAGCCTTGTGCTTCTTAAACTCAGGTGTGTGAGCTGCACACTTTTAATCACTTGTGTTCATCTCCACATGCTTAACAAGTTTTTTTTTTTCTTTTCTTTTTTAAAATCATGACAGATACCATGAAAAATGCATCTGGAAGATTTAGAAGCCTGATCTTTGGGCAGCTGCTCTAAGACTCTATTTTTAAAATAAATTAGTCATTCAATACATAGAATATTAGAAAAGAAGTCATTCAGATCTTCAAACTATTTCATTATGGCTTTGATAGTTTGAATCATATATTCTCTCCCAGTACAAAGTGCACTGTTTGATTTGAAAAATCCTCATAGTTGAATTGATTTTATTCATATTATGGAATGTTTTGTTGCCAAAAGAAGGTACCTGTCACTGGAAATGTGATAAATCCTCGTTTCATTTTCTTCATTCTTCAGTCTTTGAAGTCTTCCGGTGTGAACATTGAAAGAACAATCAGACTGAATGTGTTCCAGAAGTATAATCTTCTGTCTAAATAAGTGAAAATCAAAATGAAACACTGCACGCTGAAATGACTTTACTATGACTTTATGAGGGTCAAACAACACATTCCGCTTGTAGCTTCTTCAAGTTCACTCAGCAAGTTCACGAGTACTCACAAGTGTGCTGAATACATAAGTCACATGACTAATTATTACTCTTGTTTTTATTTCACAGTGAGCATTTTACAAAGGGAACAACAATAAATATATATTTTTCAAAGAACTCGACATAATTAATATTAGTTACAAGAATTACACCATTCAACAACTAACTGAATAGGATGAGGTGAATTTCATTAGCAGAATAGACTATTAGTCAAAGAGCTGTCCCTCTACATCACTAAATGGGAAGGGTGAGTGCCAGTAGACCTAGTGGCTTATCTCTCCCTAAGAATCCAAATGACCTCTGGAGAGAGATATAACTTAATATTTACATATTACAGACAAGAACTCAAATCTCGTGTTTCATTAAGTCCATCAGGTTCAATACTATTCAATTCATAAATCAAATTCCCACTTCTTGGATTGGGTTACACTCTTTCAATGCAAGATAAATATGAGGGAAGTACCCAACATGTGGTTTTTCTCCTTGTAGTGCTTAGCAGTGGCATAATCCATATTTCCATTTCTAATGCCAGTCTCATGCTCAGTTTGAAATGTTGCTTTGTTTGGTCTACATAAATTAAGCCACATGGGCATTTCAGATGTGAATGACATGTGTAGAGAGACTGTTAATGAATTCTTTTATATCATATTTCTTTCCTGTATGAGGATCTTGGTATCAAATGTGTTTGAACAGTTTGCTCATTTTCCATATCTATAATTTCTATACACCTGTTAAGATAGCAATTAGTTTTTGCAGGTTCCTTATACATAGAACTGACAACAGTACCTCTGACATGTCTGCCTCTATTGAAGCAAAAATGAGGTCTAAAGGACGGTAAATGATTCAAACTCTGGTCACTTTCTAGTGTTTGTTTATAATCTGTTTGGCTTGCATAGATGCTGTACAAGATTTAGACACATATTTTGCTGAGCCAACCTGAAGAAGCGGGCGAAAAGTGTTGTTCACTCCTAATAAAGTCGCAGTGTGCAGTGTTTTTTGTTTTTTGGATTATTACCTAAGATCCTGTGACCAACCAGCACCTGATTGAAAACACTGGTTGGGGAGTTCTGTTCACTTCTGTATAAATATCTTGAACAATTGTTCCGGTGCAATATTTGAAGTTGGACATAAAGGAATTTATCCAGTGCTGTGCAGTGTATTGTAAATCCAAGTTTATTTTCGAAAGTAAATACCACACTTATCCTGAAAACACTGTTCATCCATAGGAGACTGCAAATGCACCCTGAAGCACTAATAAAATAAGCAACAATAAAATGGTGTACAGTATCTAAAGGTACTCTAAGACATACAATATATACAATTAAAGACTCTTAACTTAATTGAAGACAAGTTTACACAGTAAATGGGCCTATAGATTTGAGAGAAAATAACACCTTCCAAACACCAATTGCCAAGTGTAAATGATGAAAAGTCCACCACCTTGTATCAAGTGTAGAAAGTTGTGGGAAGTTATAGTTCACTGGTGTCATACAGTTGTTTGACTATTATCTTCCTACAGCAAAGAGATGTTTTCTTATGTTCACCTTTAAAGAAGACAGCAGTAAGACAAATTATTATTAATTGTTAATTCATTGTTTGGATTATGTAAAATAAGATTAATTATGTTAACCTAGAATTCAAACAAACAATATTTGTAATGTTAAGCAGAGGCTGTAGAGAAACGCTGGATGCTGAAGGCAAAGCAAATCATTCTCATAGTCAGGTGAACCCCTATGAAATGGCATTAACTGGGGTGAGACCACAGGTCATTGCCCAGCCGGGAAATCTCCTCCAGCAGGAAGTCGACGTCCTCTTGCTGTGTAGCAGGGTTGGAGAACACACACCTGAAGAAATTGACTTTAGCTTCTAAAGGCTGGTAGCCAATCAGAACAGAGCCCGTCTCCATCATCTTGCTTTTGATCCGAGGGGCCACCTGGAAACATGTTGTGAGTTGTGAACCACTTTTCTTTATTTCGTCTGTAACTTTTAAACTCTTTTGATTCATTTGTTACGTTCAAAATACATTTGAATCTGTCGCAGTATTGGTTCAGTGTTGTAGCTGTGCTTCCTGACCCACTGCTAAATGAGTCCGGAAGTACTGACCAGATGGAGTCTCGCGTCTCTATCAGGTCCAGGTGGCAGGCTTCTCAGACTGGGAGGAATGTACCAGAAACACACGTTGCTGTGCTCCGGCTGTGTGAGAGAAGCATACAACAAATATGCCCATTAAGAAGAGTTGTAGATTTAAATTGATTTATACTGACTGTTTCAGACATCTAGTTTAAATCCAGGCTAAATTAAATAACCTTTTAGATGTCTACATATAACCATGGTTCAACAGCATTTCAGTGATTATATTTTATCACATAGCCAGGGCCAGTTTTCACACAGAAGTGTGGTCAGTACTCTTGAAACAACAGTTTAATGTATCCAAACTGATTTTTAAACCAGATGTCTAAAGGTCTTTAAACCATTTAACACTTACTCCAACAATCTGTCTTTATTATAGTTAATCAATTTCCAAATTACCATGGAGACTCCTACAAAACCTCCTACACAACTAGGTCAAGATGGAGAATTTTATCTTTAAGATAAAACTATCATTTGAACTCAGTGCACAATGTGGTCAAATAATTCATGAAAACCAGTCCCACTTTGTTTTTGAAGACAAGTTCAAAGTCTGCCCTCCTCTGCAGTTGATCATACAGATACTCAGCATTCTCTAAGCATTTGTTGACCTGAGATCCAAAGCCCTCCGAGCCCTGAGAGTGTGAGAGACACAGACAGTTAAACAGGCGTACAGAAGTTTTAACATAAAGTATAAGGAAGAGGGCAGTTTGAGAACATTTGTGAAAAATACACTGACTGAGCAGCACCCATTAATGTAAAAAATAATGTCACCTGCTAGACACCTATACACACCAAACTGCATTTCTGTGTCAGTCAGTGTTGTAGTGCGAAGCTCACAGACATTTCATTTACACATTTTTGACCTGTCCTTTAGTTTTGTAAACAAGCACTGTATATTGTCTGACATTAAATTCTTATCTGTGATGCTGTATGGAGTTCTGATTGCAATTCAACATCTCTGTGTATCAGCATGGCCTGGCTAATACCTTTAAAAGTATAATATATTATACTATATAAAAGCTGTGTATTCCGGCTCTTTATATTCATATTTGTGTGTATGTGTGCCCTTGGACTTTTGGATTTTATTCATTATTCGTTACTGAAACCAGCCTCTACTTCACCTGGTTCTCTATTCCTTCTGTCAACAACGTATTCAACCTGCATCAGCATCTTTTCATTGCATTTACAATAACACTGGGGTTACACCTGTACTGTACATGAATACCTTTGCTTTCCACATCAGCCAAAATTTGAAGACATCAACATGTCGGCCACACTGGATGCTTTTGTCTCCGGTATCATAGCTCACATCATAGGGTTTGTCTGTCTGGAAAAGGTACTCAGCCCCCAACTCATTACACTCCTGTAAGAGACCCTGCAGAGGAGAGACACATGGTACAATGATACAAGAGACAGCTGTACAGTAGATTATACATGGGTAACCTCTAGATGCAACAGAGACCCTCTTTTGCCACCTGACCTGCTGCTGCCAACAATTTCAGAACATTTTAGACTTTTGAGAGTCACACTTTCATTGTCAGAACCCAGAAGTGGCTCCGCAGACTGACAATCATTAGTCACAGCTAGGGTTCTAGCATGTAAAACCATGAACACTTAATGTGAAATTTAAAAAAAAATCAAATTTTCTTTTAAAGGTACAGTGTGTAAGATTTAGTAGCATCTAGTGGTGAGGTGAACAACTGAATATACCCCTCCCCCTCCTCTTCCAAGCATGTAGGAGAACCTATGGTGACTGCAAAACTCTAGAAAAATGCACAAGGCCTTCTCTAGAGCCAGTGTTTGGTTTGTCTGTTCTGGGCTACTGTAGGGCTACATGGCGGTGCAACATGGCAAGGTCTGTGGAAGAGGACCTGCTCCCAATGTAGATATAAAAGGCTCACTCTAAGGGAACAAAAACAGAATGATTCATATTTTACTCTAAATAAAACATACTTATGAATATCATATTCAATCTCTGCCAAGTCACTAAATTCTACACGCTACCCCTTTTAAATTGAAGAGATGACGGTAGCATCTTACTCTCTTCTTGACCAGTATGGCAGAGCACTGCAGAGGGATGCCCATCATCTTGTGAGGATTCCATGTTACAGACCAAGCTCTGGAAAACAAATCAATCAACGATTCATTATCTGAACAATACTAGGCTCTGCTAAAGATGACACACCAAAACCACCCAGATGCATGAGACAGTAGCACGCACATCATTTGTGATGAGCTACAACAAGTCTGGTGCTGTGGAAAAATAAGGATCTTTGTGAAGATGTCTCACACAAATTCCCAGAGAAAACAAAGATATGTTGTGCGATGTGGTTGGTTTGTGTAATGATGCAGTTACCGTTCAATGCCCTGCAGTTTCATCCTGTGTCTGTCAGACATCAGCAGGCCTCCACCCCAAGCTGCCTGGAGTGATTCAAAGACACCCAGTATTCACAGCTAGCTATATCAGAATATAAGTGTGTGTGTGTGTGTGTGTGTGTGTGTGTGTGTGCGTGCGTGTGTGTGTGTGTGTGTGTTGGTTGGGGGGGGGCTTACATCAACATGCATCCACAGTGTGTGTCTATAACAGATGTCTGCGATGGCATTGAGAGGATCAAAGGCTCCGTACACTGTTGTGCCTGCAGTCGCATTTACATAGAATGGAACCAAACCCTGAGAAAAGGACAACTGAGATGTGTAATACAACCATGTGTATGTACAATACTGTCAACTGTGACCGCATCCCAACAGACATCTAAACATTATTTTATCTTTTTTTTTTTAATTCTTACCTTTTCTTTAGCTGCAACAATGGAAGACTCCAGTTCAGCAGGAATCATTTTACCCCTTAAAAGAAAAGCAGACAAAGGTTCATTGTTCCTTTTTTTTAATGCATACTGTATATAAAGCATATCCACTTGACATCATCATCAATGACTGCATCCAAAATAGATAGGTAGACTTCTTTATGTTCAAACACAGTAATAGGACAATGTTTCTTTTAAAGGGACTTTCCGTTAAACATGTAATACATACACCATAGCTCACGTGCATGGAAAATTTTCCCCAAAACACCCACACACATACAGACATACAGCAGCAACAGGTGAGCAAACATTTCTTTTTTTCACCACATCACAGTGTTTACTTAGTGATGATCTAACTCACTCACCTTTCATCACATTTCACCATGACCACATTCTCACAGCCCATCCCCAGCACTGCAGCAGATTTCTTTACTGAATAGTGACTCTGAATGGGTAAAAACACAACCATTCATCTTTTCATCTTCATTTGTCTCCTTTCAATGACACTAAGCAGGTACACTTTTCATCCAGCTGAAAGACATTGTTTGGTTCTGAAAACTGAAGAGGTTTCCAGGTGCACAAGAGAAACTGAATGCAGAGAGCGAGTGTGATTCTATTTTGAAGAAAAAAGTTTTTAAGATAGACTAAACCCTCCAACATCCCACCCCACCGAGAGTGGGAGTCATAGTGTGTGAGGTGCCTGTGATTACATGTTCTGAAGTGAAGACGGCCAGCTGAGGCAGATGTCTCATTCCTCTGGTCTTCACCTCTGGGTAGAAGTTATATCTGGCTACCAGGATGCTGTACAGGTTGGATATTGTACCTCCTTGAAAAAACAGAATGCACATTTTACAAACAAGTTGCAGCCACACATGTGTTTGTTCTGGAGCTCTTTTTGTTACTATACTATAAACTATACTCTACATAGCAATGTCACTGCAGTGCAAGTTTGTAAGATACAATTGTTACCCAAACTTTTTGTTTTGCTTGGTGCATAAGAATTTTTTTATAGTATGCAATAATTTACTATTTATATATTGTGTAAATAGTAATTACCATGAAATTTGATGTATCAATCATTCCATTAAATCCTCTCTTCTTTGCATTTATTACCTGGACAGAAGATTCCATCTCCCTCATCATCAGACCATCCCACAATGCTTTGCATCTTCCTCAGTAGAACCTCCTCCATGAGGATGAAGACAGGAGACACCTCATATGTAAACCTGATAAACATGCTTTCATAAGTCGATTTCATTAATTGTATGATTCTTTTCAAATTGTTTATCTGTATATGTATCTGTGTGTACGGGCGTAATCCTTCCCATCTTTGAAAGATAAAATGAAGATGAATTGTACTGCAATTTTTTTACAAAAATCACATGGTAAATTCTTCTATGTGTACAGAAAACAAAGACAATTGCAAATATTTAAGTTTAAACATTATCTCTGAGTGCAATGTAAATAACATATTTAAACCTGAAACAACCGAGCATGTGCATCAACATTAATAAAAAGAGGAAGAAGAAAAGATAGTGTGAACATTGAGAAATCAGTGTGTCTGAGTTGTTACACACAGTCATGGATGTGTGGACATACGAGGAAACTTGTGTGAGTACCTGAATGCGTCTTAGCTACCAGCAGGTTGTCCAAGCTTCCAGCTGGAGCTCTGACACAAATTTAAACTACAGCCCTGCCTGCATGATAACAAAGTGTTTTAACAGCAGTGATGAAATCTTACATGTTAGTGTTGGCTGTAGAGGTCAGCCACTCACCAGCTACACCAATCACATCCAGACCTGAGGACAGCTGATTGAAGAAACGGGGATGGCCTGGGAAAAGAGAGGGTCAAACTTTCCAAACTTTTTCCAAGTGTGTTTGTAGATCTGAGCTGTTATAAATGAAAGACTGGGATGCTCGCAGGGACACACGTGCACAGAGACGGACACAAACCTGTATTGACACCATACTTAAGAGTATCTCTACAGTCCACCAGTAGTTGCTCCAGAGTTTCAGGTTGGTCAGGCACATCCAGACTGAAACCCTCCAGTCCCTCCTTGAGCTGGTGAGGATGGTGGAAATCCAGAACCTGTCACACAAGCAGCAGCATTTGCATCAGCATTAATGTAAAAATTGTGTATATATTATTTACAAGCAATAATGTTTTATTGTTCTGAGTTTACTTTGTTCATGAGAGAGAGAGAGAGAGAGAGAGAGAGAGAGAGAGAGAGAGAGAGAGAGAGAGAGATGCTAAATGCTTATGCTTCTTGTCCTCTTACCAACTGGGAAATAAATAACTCAAGTGGTAACTCAGACAGGTAACAAATTAAAGGAAAAACTGGTGCAGGTCTGAATGCTTGATCCCTACAGTGAGGGGGTCTGGTGCTCTGTAGGGGGCGTTTTGGTCCTTAGCTTCCTCTTTTTTATTTAATTTCCATGTCTATCAGCAGTACTGACTGTCTCATTTTATAACTTATTTATCGCTGTCCTGTGTAGCAGAGAAAGACAGGAAAGGTTTGAACATCATTAAGCAGAGATACTGTGCAGGATTCAAACACAATCATGTTTTGCTGTTGATTATATTGTTGAAACAGTATATTGTTGAATCAGTCCAATACCTTGAAACTCCTCTGACTTGACTTGCAGATGTAATCCAACAAGATGTTAACCAGCTCCTGTAGAAACCCCCTGGTCATCTCCTCACCTCCTGAAGCTGGGAGCAGGTCTGTGCATACGCAAACCACACACACACACACACACACACACACACACACACACACACACACACACACACAAACACACACACACACAGAGTCACTTTTTATCATTGTTTCTAATTGCAGAATTTCTAGAAGACACAATCTATCCACCTGAAAAACATGCTTCATATGATCAATCAACAACTTGTGCGGAGTGGTTAAGCTCAGTCAAACATGCCACCCATCAGTGACAGGAGCCTCCAGTCCGGACTGTCAGGAGAACACCTTCTGTTTCACTGGACAAGCTTTCACCTTTGCTGGAGATACTGCTGAAGTCAGCAGGCGTCTGTTGTCTTTCTCTGATTGCTGCTGAATCCGCCTGCTGTTTGTCCCTCATGGCAGATTTATCAGTGATTCTTTCTGAAAGTGCAAAACATACATGTTTATGAATAAAGCTGCCTCTCATTCAATATGTGCTAGGGTTTTTCTTCTTTGTCCCAAAAGAAATGCTCCCTGTAGTGACATTTGACATATTGTTTCCAGTTATAACCACTTCTGCAAGATTTCCATTTGATCAAAGAGAGAGCTAAAAGCTGGAATCACATGGTGTTTTGGAGACTTCCATCTTACTCTGCAACTGAGAAATGTTCTGGCGGACAATGTCAGTGCCACCATATTGAAGCACCTCAGTGCACCATGCAATGTCAGTGCCATGTTATCTGCTTAGTTAGCATTTTTGCTGCAGACCAACAACCACATACATTTGACATACAGGTTGTATTTCTCTCATCAAGGAAACACTCATAAACACAGAGAGGAATTTCAGCATTAAAAAGATAAACAGATGGTTGAAACTTCATCTTGACTTCAGCAAATTCATTTTTCCACAGAATGAAGTCATGTTAGGAAAGGATCACGATACAGCCAGTACACAAAGAAGGAATCATTACACCATTTACACCATTTTTATTCCTTGTTTGTGATTGCTTCAAAATTAAAAACCAACAGTATTGTTTCTTCTAATATTGTTCACATAATGAATGTCTGTACCCTAATATGAGAAACTGGGCAGTTAATAACTCATAATAATACATCATGATATGATGAGTGGCATAAAACTGGAAAACGGACAGGGGTTAGGTCCAGGTTTACTCTTCAGTTCAACTACATTCAGCTCTTTTACTGACAGGTGAACTGCTGCCAGCTGACACTTCAGCTGTTGCATGGGCACACAGAACTATTTCTTGCACTTACACCTCAACTAACGTTTCAACTGCTTTGAGCACCTACTCTTCAGCTTTTCATCTCATCAAGATTTAACCGACACTTTCTTTGTTTCAAGGGATGGTTCAACTCTTAAAGTGATTCAAGTGGTTCAACTGTAAGTCTAAGTTTTTTATGCCATGCTGCCATGCTTTCTGTGAAATCTAAAAGCTTAAATCAATACACTAGATGCTTTGTAACAAACATGTTCAGTTCATTTACATGTAATTTATACTTTTCGTTTATTATATAGAGAGATATGAAATTACTCTCACCTGGTAACTGTAAGAAATCCATTTCATTACAGATGAGTGTCGGTTCTTCAAAGATGTTTCAGAGCCACTGTAACTATATTATATACCAGTCAGATATCTCCAGAAGCATATTTCTTTGAATCCTCTTTTCCTAGCAGTACAGTATGTGGATGATAGGCAGGTAAGATAGGTGCACAAACACTGTAGTGTCAGGCTGCTACATTTAAAGAGCAGCAGGTAAGGAAGGTGTGGTCTGCAGACAGCTGGAGCACTGTCTGTCACTGAATAGCAGACAGAACACCTGCATGATGCCTCAGATACGTAACATGATTCCAAGTGGAGCTATGAGTGCAGCTCCAGCTTGTGTTTTCCCTCTTGTAGGCTCTGAGGTATCCTTTCCAGAGATTTCTGCCGCAAACCCTTTACAGAAAGGATGAATAGAGTTAGGTTTGTGGTGTTTTAACATTTAAACCAAAACATTTACTAATTTAAAATGTGTTTTTCTAGAATGACGTCTTTGTGGATAATCCAATATATCACACTGTCAATAGTTTTTATCATTCTGCATAGAAAATGAACAATCTACAGAACACATCACAGTGTGTTCTGTGTACCGCTTTATTTCCTTGTCATCAACAGCTGAAGGTACTTTGTTGTAGCTAATCTGTCTAGACAAGGAGGAGTGAATGCTTTCAAGTCATACTGTATGACACTTTCTTTGTTATCGATAAATGTTAGAAGTTTAAGAAATAGCACAAAGTGCAAGGCAATTTTTCTATTTTGCAAGGAGCAACCATTGAAAATGGTGTAAATTTCTGGAAATCCCAATGGGGCAGTGGCAACATATTTTTATTTCACGGTACTGCACATTCAGTGGGTGTGACAGTTTTATTGAACCATTTGAATGGCAAGGTTATTGACCATAAGAGTGATATCGTGGGTGACTGGATTATGGCTGTTACTGAATTTAATGATTGAAATTACTTTCTGGTGAATTCATACAATTCTAAGAAAAATAAGAGAATGATTTCCAATTTAGGTACCATGAATGATGATTGGAAAAAAGTATGCTCAACAGACAAAGCTATTATTGCAGGTCCCAGATGAATGGCAAGACAGAGTTCCTACTCAGTTCAACTCTCACTCATTTAATCCTTTGATTTCTGATTATTTCCAAATCTCTTCACCTTGTTAATATATGGTGTAAAATTAATCCAGGAAAAAAGCACATGGAGTCACAACACAGGGTGGATTCAATGCTCTAGATTAGATATCTGGGTAATAACAAGCAATTTAGTTGAAATGTCCTCTGACTGTGATATTTGCCCTTACTGATCATTGTATTATTTCTCTAGCTATTTTGCCCAGGGACAGTTTACCACAACTGAGGATATTTCACTGTAAGTTTACAGTACAACTTACTGAAAAATGACTTTATCCTTTAATCAATGAGGTCAAACTACAAGGTGGCTTATCCCCCATGAATAAATGGGAATGGCTTAAGTATAATGTTGGGAAAATTGGCGTTCAGGAAAGAAAAAAAATGCCCAATTTAAGAACAGGTAGATATTTTATCCAAAATAAACTACCTATGTGACTAAACTTATCTGAATAATGATTTTAACCTTGAACTCCATCTGCTGTAGTCAAGATTAGATTACCTTTACACAGAAAAGGCAAAATGCGCTTTCATCTGTTCAAGGGCAAGATTGATTGAGAACGGAATTCATCATATTTTTTCAATTTCTTAAAAACTAGACAGGCCAAAAAGTAATCATTCAATTAGATGTTAATAATTGTTTGAGTTTGATTGATGATCACATAGTTTCCACAAGTACTCAAATCAAGAGGCTGATTTTTTCCTGAGTCTGCTAAAGGACTGGACCCCAAAAGTAGATGAGAAGTTTCTAACAGAAGCTGAAATTTCCATAGCTGAGCTGGACACTGTCATTTCACCAGGCCCATATGGCCTCACAACAGAGTTCTTCTGGACTTCTGGACTGAAATTAGAGAACTGATCTATGATGCTTTTAAAGAGTGTATTAACAATTCTACTTTATCACCTACTATCACGCTTATACCAAAATCAAACATAGACAAATTACCCTTCTATGTACAAGCTCCTTTTACATTACAAGCTTCATTATTTCTTCTTTGGACAACTTGAACGCAAAAATATCAGATACTGATAATCATGTTATTATTTTCATTTTTTATGGAATGTAATAGGACTGAATGGATCAAAGTCTGACAAGTTGTGACGTTGTAAAAGCTGTATCCGCTGTCTCTTATACAATGCAAGTCTATGGGGAAAAGTGTCTTTGAGCCAGTGTGCGTCACGTGACATTGTAATTACACGGTTTGGCCGCTGTATAAAATTTGCCTCAAAGCTTGGCGCTGTCCCTGTATCCAGTTCTTTTTATACATCCATGCGATAAATCCAATCCGAAGAAGAAGCAGAAGCAGAGGCAGCTGATACTGGGCGGGGCTCGAAGGCTCGAAGAAGGAAGTGAATCTATATAACAGCAGAACTCCGTTAATAGTAGAAATGTTAGTTTTGTCGACATGCAGCGATATTTCATCTTCTCTTCGCTGAGTGCTTGAACGCATGGGGTAAGATGTCTCCTGCCTTTGTATAGCTAACACTGTTACAGGCGGTGAAACACTTCCCGGCCATTGTTAGCTTAGCATAATGTTATGCTTTGAAATATTCAGCTAGTCGATTTGATTTTATTTATAACAGTGAGTAAGGTTTGTGTGAACGGCTGTCCAAATAAAGCTAGTCTGACCAGCATCTTGCTAGCTGTCTTTACGTCGTCTTCTTATATTCCTGGGTCAGTTACAGTAAAACTTGTGAAGCCATTTCGTTGTGTGACAGCAGAGGATGCAAAATACTAAACTTTATATCCCGTTTCCAAACAATGACAGCTCTT